>CM038670.1:52647554-54058130 GCA_021605145.1 Aegilops bicornis
CGAGACGACGACTGGCACCGGTGATGCCAATGGCCGTGGTGTAGTCGGTGAGCCAGTCTTCTGGCTTCACCATCCCATTGTAATTGGAGGTGTCGTGGGGGAGCATGAATCCTTTGGGGAAGGGCTCCTCCCGGATGCGCGGGCCGAAGCACGCCGGCCCGATAGCGCCGCTCTCCTCCACCTCCAGGGAGCGAGCGAGCTGATCGAGGCGGTGGCGAGCGTCGGCGTCGTCGATGGCGCGCGGGCCGAGTCGACTTGCGGCCAGGCCACGGGGGGCCGGGTCGGTTGGAGCCGGACGCCGGCCATGCTGGCCGGGTCCGCGCTGGATCTCTAGGACGGGCTCGTCGCCCAATCCGCCAGTGGCTGTAGCGGCCGGGTTTCGCCGAGTCCGGGCTCGACCGGAGTGCGCCTCGCCGGGTTGCGAGGAAGCGGTGTGCAGAAGTTCGCCGGGCCCGCCAAGGCGGACTGAGCCGGATCTCGCCGGCTTGGCGAGCTGATTGAGGCGGTACTGCTAGGTGTTGGCGGCGTGGAGGAGTTCGCGCATCCGCCCAATGCGCTCTTTCAGCTCCTCACCCGCGAGCTGGTCCAGGCCGGCTGCGGCTGCCTGGACAGCACGCATGTTCTTCGCTGGGGTCTCGTAGATGGTTGGGACGGCGCCGAGGGCCTGGCCGATCGCTCCTCCCCGGGCACGCACATTGGCGAACCGGCTTGGCTCGACCACGGCGAGCGTGAATCCGTAGGCGGCATCGCGCTCCAGCTGAGCGGCGTCCAGGCGACGTTGAGTGGCGGCGAGCGTCTCGGACAGGTCCAGCATCTGCTGGCGCCTTTCCTCGAGCTGGGTTCGGGCCTCAGCGACGTTGGTGGCGTCGACGTCGGTGCCGATGGGGATGCGGAGGCTCTGCATCGCGGCGCGCAACGGATCGGACGGCTCGATCCATTCCGCTGCGGCCCTGGCTTCGGCAACCTTCCTCGTCTTGCTCGATGAGGAGGAGGCGCCGTCGCCGGTGATGAAGACCTCCACAAGGACGTCCATTACCCCGGTGGAAACGCCGCCGTCGAGGGAGAGGGGAGAGTCGAAGTATTTGAGCACCTCGCTGGGGTACTCGTCGGCCGCGAACGCATCGGAGATGCGCAACGCGGTGAAGGAGGCGGCAAGCGCGCCGACGATGTCGTCCGCCAGCACGACGGACTCGTCGGTGTAGGAGAAGGGCCCCGTCTGAAGCATGCTCCCGGACAGCTCCTCGAGCTGCCCCACGGTGGGCGCCAACTGTCGTGGTGGGCGCACGGCAGATGCCAAGGGATGGCTAAAGAGAGGAGGAGGCTCGAGGGCGCTGGTGGACTCCAGAGGCGAGGTTGGCATGAGCGGGCGCGGACGCCGGACATACCCAGGTTCGGGGCTCTCCGAAGAGATAATACCCCTAGTCCTGCCGAGTGTAGTTGGATGATCGATAGTACAATGTTGCTCCTGGAGCTGTATGTAGGAGGAAGGAAGCTGGCCAAGGCTTGGGTTGCTCCTTCTCTCCGGTGTTGTTGTTTTGTAGCTAGTCCTATGCTTACTTGCTTTTCTCTCGTATGTGTTTTCTTCTTGCCCTCTCGTTCGCCCCCGTATGATCGTGGGCTCCCGGGGGGTTTTATAGTCCAACCCCCTGAGGGTACAATGGTAATGTTACAAGTCCGTGGGTCCATATTGTCGGTGTCCGGGGACCCGGGCTGGGTCCCGCTGAGGGCTTGTGGTTCGCCGGGTTCCCCTAGGTGAGGGCCCCGCATGCCTAGGGGGCCCCGCATGCCTAGGGGGACTGTGCGCCGTCTTGTCGACCGTCGTATGCGTGGCCGAAGTCGACTCGCGTCTGATGCTCTCCGTCAGGTTGCCGCTTCTTTGCCGTGGTGAGGGCGGGGGCACTGTAGCCACGCCGGCCCTGGTCAGCGGGTAGGTGAGGGGCACTGTTGCCACGTTCCTGCTGACCAGAGGCATGGGCGGGGCACTGTTGCCTCGGTCATCGTTGATTGAAGACTCGTCCCCATCATACGGCCTGGATGGGACGGGAGTTGACCCGCGGCTGGATTGCGTAGCACGCCACGAGTGGCGCTGGCTTGTCGAGGAGGCTTTGGTCATGCCAGGTTCGGCTGTATTGCACTAGTCGTTGGGGCCGAGTCGACGTGTCTTGCCGGGTCGGCTAGTCTGGCCGGCTTGCGGGGCTTGGCCGGGTCGAGCGACCCGGCCAAGCGCATGCCGGTATTGAGGGGCGGTGCCAGCCCCATTGTTTTTTGAAGAGGATCCGGGTTCCGTTGCCTGCCCGGGGTCCATCCCTCGACAAGGAGTGTGAATGGATTCACACTTGACCTGGAAAGAAAATCTCTACCAGGGCAAAGACCTGCATCTGAAGAAGGACACCTAACAACTAGAGGCCTATTATGTTGGAGATATGAGCAATTTACGGAATGATTTTATTAACAGAAATACTAGATAAAGCACGACTAGTATAGCAGTGATAAAACAAGTCATGTGATTTGACAAAGAGAAGGTAAACAACATCTACATATATGAACTAGAATCGAACACATCTAGAACAGACACTAGAGCAAGAAGTTGTGACAGAACCTCTAACAAGAAGAGTATGAGAACATACGGAACGGGAGCAGATGCACCGGTCTTGGGGTCGGTGTCCTCGCCAGCCATGTCATCGAGGAGGTTGTCGACGTCAGGGAAGTAGTCGTCGGAGTCCGGGGCGTCCGTGACGAAGAAGTCAGTAGTCGCGCTGAGCGCTCCCCAAAAACCTTATCACCCTTCTCCCGTACAGGACACAAAAGTTGCGGTTTCGGAGGACTACTGTCCCGACTCGCGGTGCATGCCGCAAGCCAGGATGAGGAAGACAGCAGCAGCTCAGAGATTGGTACCAGTGGCGAGAGGAAGTAGAAGTTCTGGTGCGTCTCTCTGAGAGGAGCGACCTCCCTTTTATAGGCGCAAGAGAAGGAGGCGAGAGGCTGCGCCGGGAGCTGAAGAGAACAAGGGAGACGAAATGAACAGGCAGCAGGCGAAGAGGTGCGTCGTTCGTATTCAATCTCCACTACAGCAAAAATGTTCCAGCTTCTGCGTGACCTTCGTATACCCGCCGTGCGTGGCAAAAATTTAGACATCGGCTGGGCTCATTCCCACAACCCGCGGCGTGGCGAGGCGGGCGGGCGGAGGAGGAGCGCGCGTGGAGGTCCCTCTTGTTCTCATCCTAATACATGTGGAGAGAGAGCCTCCCTTATAAAGAGGCCCAACTCCCTCTAAACTAGCGATGTGGGACTAAACTTTAGTCCCACCTCTTGCCTTGCACGAATGGGCTGCGTGGGCCTCTAGAATTTATTAGGAATTTCTGAAACTGCTATTGGGCTAGGCCAAAAATAGTCAAAATTCCAGCAATCCCCCACCAGATCCTAGAGGCACACAAAAATTTTCCTTTGGTTCCAAAACACTGTTTTATATACCGGTATTGAAGTGGAGACTGTTAAGTTAAACTTCCACCTAGAACTCACCTAGAACTCTATGCTACACTAGTAAGCAACTTGAAAAGTGGATTGGGCCTTGAACTGCAAGTTTTCTGCGAATCTAGCTTGACATAAAGCCTTGACCAATACTAGGCTACCGTGGGTCTTCCCCGTGGGTGGAGCTTATGCGTCATACTTCGTGACCTTTCATGAGTTTACTAGAGAGAACCCACTCGCATAGATTGCGATGTTTAACAATCAGAATCATATAGGTGTGTTCTTCAAAAGATGTTCTGCAGGACAACATCTCTGCTTAAATGAGCCACTTAAAACACATTAAGATATACATCAACCTGCCATGCAGTTTTAGGAGAGTATTGCATCTTCATGGAGTGGTATTGTTAATAGTAAGGATACTCTCCTCTCAGTTGATCAACAGCTTGTCTTCCACATCTAATTCACGGGATCTCCGATCACAAAGGATAGGTTACCACTGTGAACAACTCATATTGTGGGTCTCATACCCATCTCCCTCGATGCATTATCTATCACATTATGTGATAGACCCTTAGTAAAAGGATCTGCCAGATTTTTACACGTTTGGATATAATCCAATGCAATAACTCCGGAGTTTCTCATTTTCCTGACAGACTTTAACCTTCTCTGAACGTGTCTTCATGACTTTGTGTTATCCTTTGAGCTGCTCACTTTCATGATCAAAGTTTGATTGTCGCAGTTCATAAGGATACCCGGTACAGGTTTCTCAACAACCGGCAAGACATTCGAGAGCCGGCAAAGCCAATCTGCTTCGACCATAGCTGTATCTAGTGTTGTGAGTTCTGCTTCCATTGTTGACCTTGTTAACATGGTCTGCTTGCAAGATGCTACCTCTTGAGCACTGCGTTGGTTTTCCGTTGAAGAGGAAAGGGTGATGCAGTAAAGTAGCATAAGTATTTCCCTCAGTTTTTGAGAACCAAGGTATCAATCCAGTAGGAGACCACGCTCAAGTCCAGCGCACCTACACAAACAAATAAGAACCTTGCAACCAACTCGATAAAGGGGTTGTCAATCCCTTCACGGCCACTTGCAAAAGTGAGATCTGATAGAGATGGTAAAATAATATTTTTGGTATTTTTATGATAAAGACTAAAAGTAAAGAAATAAAAATAAATGGCAAAAGAAATAGCTTGTTGACGGAAGATTAATATGATGGAGAATAGACCCGGGGGCCATAGGTTTCACTAGTGGCTTCTCTCAAGATAGCATAAGTATTACTGTGGGTAAACGAATTACTGTCGAGCAATTGATAGAATTGAGCATAGTTATGAGAATCTATAGGTATGATCATGTATATAGACATCACGTCCGTGACAAGTAGACCGACTCCTGCCTGCATCTACTACTATTACTCCACACATCGACCGCTATCCAGCATGCATCTAGAGTATTAAGTTCATAAGAACAGAGAAATGCTTTAAGCAAGATGACATGATGTAGGGGGATAAACTCATGCAATATGATATAAACCCCATCTTTTTATCCTCGATGGCAACAATACAATACGTGTCGTTTCCCCTACTGTCTTTGGGATCGAGCACCGCAAGATTGAACCCAAAGCTAAGCACTTCTCCCATTGCAAGAAAGATCAATCTAGTACTGATAATTCGAAGAGACTTGCAAAGATAACTAATCATACATAAATGAATTCAGAGGAGATTCAAATATTGTTCATAGATAATCTTGATCATAAACCCACAATTCATCGGATGTCGGCAAACACACCACAAAAGAAGAGTTACATCAAGTAGATCTCCAAGAGAATTGAGGAGAACTTTGTATTGAGATCCAAAGAGAGAGAAGAAGCCATCTAGCTAATAACTATGGACCCGAAGGTCTGAGGTAAACTACTCACACATCATCGGAGAGGCTATGGTGTTGATGTAGAAGCCCTCTGTGATCAAAGCCCCCTCCGGCGGAGTGCCGGAAAAGGCCCCAAGATGGGATCTCACGGGTACAGAAGGTTGCAGCGGTGGAAATAGGGTTTTGGCTCCGTCTCTGATGTTTCCATGGTATATGAGTATATATAGGCGAAGGAGGTTGGTCAGGAGAGCTACGAGGGGCCCACAAGGGTAGAGGGCGTGCCCCTCTGCCTCATGGATTCCTCGTCGGTTGCTTGACATCCACTCCAAGTCCTCTGGATCACGTTTGTTCAGAAAATCACGCTCCCGAAGGTTTCATTCCGTTTGGACTCTGTTTCATATTCCTTTCCTTCGAAACACTTAAATAGGCAAAAAAAACAGCAATTCGGGCCGGGCCTCTGGTTAATAGGTTAGTCCCAAAAATAATATAAAAGTGTATAATAAAGCCCATTAAACGTCCAAAACAGAATATAATATAGCATGGAACAATAAAAAATTATAGATACGTTGGAGACGTATCAAGCATCCCCAAGCTTAATTCCTGCTCTTCTTCGAGTAGGTAAAGGATAAAAACAGAATTTTTGATGTGGAATGCTACTTAGCATAATTTTCAACGTAATTCTCTTATTTATGGTATGAATATTCAGATCCGAAAGATTCAAGACAAAAGTTTAACATTGACATAAAAATAATAATACTTCAAGCATACTAATAAAGCAATCATGTCTTCTCAAAATAACATGGCCAATGAAAGTTATCCCTACAAAATCATATAGTCTGGCTATGCTCTATCTTCACCACACAAAATATTTAAATCATGCACAACCCCGATGACAAGCCAAGCAATTGTTTCATACTTTTGGTGTTCTCAAACTTTTCAATCTTCATGCAATACATGAGCGTGAGCCTTGGATATAGCACTATAGGTGGAATAGAATGGTGGTTGTGGAGAAGACAAAAAGGACAAGATAGTCTCACATCAACTAGGTGTATCAACGGGCTATGGAGATGCCCATTAATAGATATCAATGTGAGTGAGTAGGGATTGTCATGCAACAGATGCACTAGAGCTATAAGTATATGAAAGCTCCGTAATGAAAACTAAGTGGGTGTGCATCCAACTTGCTTGCTCACGATGACCTAGGGCAATTTGAGGAAGCCCATCATTATAATATACAAGCCAAGTTCTATAATGAAAATTTCCCACTAGTATATGAAAGTGACAAATCAAGAGACTCACTATCATAAATATCATCGTGCTACTTTGAAGCACAAGTGTGGAAAAAGGATAGTAGCATTGTGCCTTCTCTCTTTTCTCTCATTTTTTATGGGCCTTTTCTCTTTTTTTATGGCCTCTTTTTTTCTCTTTTTTTTTACTTGTCCGGAGTCTCATCCCGACTTATGGGGGAATCATAGTCTCCATCATCCTTTCCTCACTTGGGACAATGCTCTAATAAGGACGATCATCACAATTTTATTTACTTACAACTCAAGTATTACAACTCAATACTTAGAACAAAAATATGACTCTATATGAATGCCTCCGGCTGTGTACCGGGATATGCAATGAATCAAGAGTGACATGTATGAAAATTATGAATGGTGGCTTTGCCACAAATATGATGTCAACTATATGATCATGCAAAGCAATATGACAATGGTGGAGCGTGTCATGGTAAACGGAAAGGTGGTAAGTTGCATGGCAATATATCTCAGAATGGCTATGGAAATACCATGATAGGTAGGTATGGTGGCTGTTTTGAGGAAGTTATATGGTGGGTGTATGATATCGGCGAAAAGTGTGCGGTATTAGAGAAGGTAGCAATGGTGGATGTATGAGAGTGCGTATAATCCATGGACTCAGCATTATTCAAAAGAACTCATATACTTGTTGCAAAAATATATTAGTTATCAAAACAAAGTATTACGCGCATCCTCCTAGGGGGATAGATTGGTAGGAAAAGACCATCGCTCGTCCACGACCGCCACTCATAAGGAAGACAATCAATAAATAAATCATGCTCCGACTTCATCACATAACGGTTCACCATACGTGCATGCTACGAGAATCACAAACTTTAACACAAGTATTTCTCGAATTCATAACCACTCAACTAGCATGACTCTAATATCACCATCTTCATACCTCAAAACAATTATCAAGCATCAAACTTCTCTTAGTATTCAACGCACTTATAAGAAAGTTTTTACTAATCTTGGATGCCTATCATATTAGGACTAATTTCTCAATTAAAGAAAATTACCATGCTGTTTTGTAGGATCTAAAAATAATATAAGTGAAGCATGAGAGAACAATAGTTTCTATAAAACAAACCACCGCCATGCTCTAAAATATATAAGTGAAGTACTAGAGCAAAAACTATATAGCTCAAAAGATATAAGTGAAGCACACAGAGTATTCTAATAAATTCTGAATCATGTGTGTCTCTCTCAAAAGGTGTGTACAGCAAGGATGATTGTGGTAAACTAAAAGCAAAGACTCAAATCATGCAAGACGCTCCAAGCAAAACACTTATCATGTGGTGAATAAGAATATAGCTCCAAGTAAAGTTACCGATGGACGAAGACGGAAGAGGGGATGCCTTACGGGGCATCCCCAAGCTATGGCTTTTTCTTGTCCTTGAATTTACCTTTGGGTGCCTCGGGCATCCCCAAGATTAGGCTCTTGTCGCTCCTTGTTCCATAATCCATCAAATACTTACCCAAAACTTGAAAACTTCACAACACAAAACTTAACAGAAAATCTCGTGAGCTCTGTTAGTGAAAGAAAAAAAACACCACTTCAAGGTACTGTATTGAACTCATTCTTTATTTATATTGGTGTTAAACCTACTGTATTCCAACTTCTCTATGGTTTATAAACTATTTTACTAGCCATATATTCATCAAAATAAGGAAACAACACACGAAAAAACATAATCTGTCAAAAACAGAACATTCTGTAGTAATGATACGAACATGACAACGTCTGGTATATCAAAGAGTGTGGCTGCTATTGAAGTTAAACAAACCGAGTCGAGGAAGAAAAGCTTATTCGAGAATGTTGGGGGAACTACCAAACGTTCAAATATATTGCACCGTGGTAGAGATGGCAAGAAACGTGAGCTATGTGGACCTGGTTTTGTGCCATTAGTTGTGGAGACGCAATATACAAGAGGGTCAAAATTACACAGCAGCCAAGATTGAAGGAAGGAGTAAATTACAGTCAACCCATACATATGAGCGTGTGCATGCACACAGGCTTGGAACCAATTAAACCAAGAGATAAAATATTATACAGTTTGAATCAACTTGTCAAGGGACACAATCAAGAGCCTAAGCCAGAAGAGATTACGCCCACCTTTCGTACACCTCCACGATGGGTTAAAATTGGGACCATGAAGCTGCACGTTGGGTCCTAATTGCATGGAGATTAGTTTATTTTTTAGTCCCTTTACCTTACATACGGTGGTGTCCTTTTAATATTAGGAAGTATATCCTTTTGTTAGTTAGTAGTTTCCCTGGTGCTAATTACGTGCCATACAAACCGTGAGGGCAAGTTTTGTTGGTTACGTAAAGGTAGGAGTCCAGGTGGTGTGGGCCTTAGGCCATGTGTTCGTTATATAAAAGTGAAGATGGCGTCCATGTATCAGATCAGTTTTAGTTTATTGGTGAGTTATGAACAACACAGTAAAACGTCCAGGTTTTGGGCGACTATATCTTGTGTATCATCTGTGATTTTCCCATCGTGGAAATTTGCTAGCGACGGAGGGTTGATCATCACATCGACGCCTACGTGCTGATCCAAGGGGTCATTATTTTTATTCGTGTATTTTTATGCAGCGGGTAAAAATTATTCTTGGAGGTTGCGAGGAGGAACAGGGGACGGACTGTTAATCAAGCATCGTCGTGAAAGATCGGGCCATCTACACGCGCGAATTAAGCTGTCTCGCTAGTTTGTGCTCCATCAAAGTGGTATTCAGAGCAAAGGTTAGTCACGGCGACACAATTTGCAATATCGTCTATGGAGTTGAGCATCAACATGTTGAGCAGGAACATATTGATGGAGGAGGAAGGCATTGGCGAGGTCACTCTTTTCACACTCGCTATGCGTCGTGAACGAGCGACGTGTCAATCTGACGATCGATGAGAGTACTGCAGTCAACATGGTGAGCATCGAGGTGGTGGAAAAATTGGGGCTGAAGATGGCACCTCTTGAAAGACCGTACAAGTTGAAGTGGTTCAAAGGTGACATCAAAATTACTCATCGGATTTTGCTAATTTTTGATCTGGGAAAATATTGTTGTGCGGAATTTTTTCATGTTTGTCCTGTGTCCATGGTGTCGTGTCATCTTGTACTTGGGGGCCCATGGTGCAAGCGTGTTGGGGCTGTTCGGGATGTCAAGAAAAATAGTTATTCTTTATCATGGAAGGGCAAACAAATTTGTTTTATTCCCATGCCAACGGATGTGTTCGCTGCTGATTGGAAAGATCGTTTGCGAAAAAGAAGAGAAGAGTTAGAAGAAATAAAAGAAGAAGTTGATGCACCGATGAAGGGTCTAAATCTCTTTGTGAAGAAGGTGCAGGAGGATAGTGGTGCAAAGGGCAGCGATGGAGTGTTTTTAAAACACAGTGCAAGATCAAGGATCGTTCATGCAAGATGATAATTGATGGTGGAAGCTTTACCAATGCCATTAGCAAAGATTTCGTGCAAGCATTGGGTTTGTCCATGTGGCGGCACCCCCAACCGCACCACGTGGAGTGGCTATATGGCTCCGGAAAATTAAATATTACACATAAGGCACGTGTGCCATTTACTGTTGGAGCTTATATTGACAAGGTAGACTGTGATGTTATACCACTGGATGCGTGCGAGTTGCTATTGGGAAGGCCGTGGCAGTTTGATCATGATGCAGCGCATGCCGGAAAATCTAACAGTTATACATTCATGCATGATGGAAAGAAGCACATATTAAAACCGATGATGGATAGTGCAATTAATGTAGACATGCAAGTTCCAGAGAAGGAGGTGCCTTTGAAAGTTATCTCAAAACCGAGGAAGGTTTTGTTTCAAGGAAGGAGGATGATACGAACATGACAACGTCTGGTATATCAAAGAGTGTGGCTGCTATTGAAGTTAAACAAACCGAGTCGAGGAAGAAAAGCTTATTCGAGAATGTTGGGGAACTACCAAACGTTCAAATATATTGCACCGTGGTAGAGATGGCAAGAAAGCGTGAGCTATGTGGACCTGGTTTTGTGCCATTAGTTGTGGAGACGCAATATACACGAGGGTCAAAATTACACAGCAGCCAAGATTGAAGGAAGGAGTAAATTACAGTCAACCCATACATATGAGCGTGTGCATGCACACAGGCTTGGAACCAATTAAACCAAGAGATAAAATATTATACAGTTTGAATCAACTTGTCAAGGGACACAATCAAGAGCCTAAGCCAGAAGAGATTACGCCCACCTTCGTACACCTCCACGATGGGTTAAAATTGGGACCATGAAGCTGCACGTTGGGTCCCTAATTGCATGGAGATTAGTTTATTTTTAGTCCCTTTACCTTACGTACGGTTGTGTCCTTTTAATATTAGGAAGTATATCCTTTTGTTAGTTAGTAGTTTCCCTGGTGCTAATTACGTGCCATACAAACCGTGAGGGCAAGTTTTGTTGGTTACGTAAAGGTAGGAGTCCAGGTGGTGTGGGCCTTAGGCCATGTGTTCGTTATATAAAAGTGAAGATGGCGTCCATGTATCAGATCAGTTTTAGTTTATTGGTGAGTTATGAACAACACAGTAAACGTCCAGGTTTTGGGCGACTATATCTTGTGTATCATCTGTGATTTTCCCATCGTGGAAATTTGCTAGCGACGGAGGGTTGATCATCACATCGACGCCTACGTGCTGATCCAAGGGATCATTATTTTTGTTCGTGTATTTTTTTATGCACGCGGGTAAAAATTATTCTTGGAGGTTGCGAGGAGGAACAGGGGGACGGACTGTTAATCAAGCATCGTCGTGAAAGATCGGGCCATCTACACGTGCGAATTAGCGTGTCGCTAGTTTGTGCTCCATCAAAGTGGTATTCAGAGCAAAGGTTAGTCACGGCGACACAATTTGCAATATCGTCTATGGAGTTGAGCATCAACATGTTGAGCAGGAACATATTGATGGAGGAGGAAGGCATTGGCGAGGTCACTCTTTTTCACACTCGTTGCGTCGTGAACATATGACGTGTCAATCTGACGATCGATGAGAGTACTGCAGTCAACATGGTGAGCATCGAGGTGGTGGAAAAATTGGGGCTGAAGATGGCACCTCTTGAAAGACCGTACACGTTGAAGTGGTTCAAAGGTGACATCAAAATTACTCATCGGATTTTGCTAATTTTGATCTGGGAAAATATTGTTGTGCGGAATTTTTTCATGTTTGTCCTGTGTCCATGGTGTCGTGTCATCTTGTACTTGGGGCCCATTGTGCAAGCGTGTTGGGGCTGTTCGGGATGTCAAGAAAAATAGTTATTCTTTATCATGGAAGGGCAAACAAATTTGTTTTATTCCCATGCCAACGGATGTGTTCGCTGCTGATTGGAAAGATCGTTTGCGAAAAAGAAGAGAAGAGTTAGAAGAAATAAAAGAAGAAGTTGATGCACCGATGAAGGGTCTAAATCTCTTTGTGAAGAAGGTGCAGGAGGATAGTGGTGCAAAGGGGCAGCGATGGAGTGTTTTTAAAACACAGTGCAAGATCAAGGATCGTTCATGCAAGATGATAATTGATGGTGGAAGCTTTACCAATGCCATTAGCAAAGATTTCGTGCAAGCATTGGGTTTGTCCATGTGGCGGCACCCCAACCGCACCACGTGGAGTGGCTATATGGCTCGGAAAATTAAATATTACACATAAGGCACGTGTGCCATTTACTGTTGGAGCTTATATTGACAAGGTAGACTGTGATGTTATACCACTGGATGCGTGCGAGTTGCTATTGGGAAGGCCGTGGCAGTTTGATCATGATGCAGCGCATGCCGGAAAATCTAACAGTTATACATTCATGCATGATGGAAAGAAGCACATATTAAAACCGATGATGGATAGTGCAATTAATGTAGACATGCGAGTTCCAGAGAAGGAGGTGCCTTTGAAAGTTATCTCAAAACCGAGGAAGGTTTTGTTTCAAGGAAGGGAGGATGATACGAACATGACAACGTCTGGTATATCAAAGAGTGTGGCTGCTATTGAAGTTAAACAAACCGAGTCGAGGAAGAAAAGCTTATTCGAGAATGTTGGGGGAACTACCAAACGTTCAAATATATTGCACCGTGGTAGAGATGGCAAGAAACATGAGCTATGTGGACCTGGTTTTTGTGCCATTAGTTGTGGAGACGCAATATACACGAGGGTCAAAATTACACAGCAGCCAAGATTGAAGCAAGGAGTAAATTACAGTCAACCCATACATATGAGCGTGTGCATGCACACAGGCTTGGAACCAATTAAACCAAGAGATAAAATATTATACAGTTTGAATCAACTTGTCAAGGGACACAATCAAGAGCCTAAGCCAGAAGAGATTACGCCCACCTTTCGTACACCTCCACGATGGGTTAAAATTGGGACCATGAAGCTGCACGTTGGGTCCTAATTGCATGGAGATTAGTTTATTTTAGTCCCTTTACCTTACGTGACGGTTGTGTCCTTTTAATATTAGGAAGTATATCCTTTTGTTAGTTAGTAGTTTCCTGGTGCTAATTACGTGACATACAAACCGTGAGGGCAAGTTTTGTTGGTTACGTAAAGGTAGGAGTCCAGGTGGTGTGGGCCTTAGGCCATGTGTTCGTTATATAAAAGTGAAGATGGCGTCCATGTATCAGATCAGTTTTAGTTTATTGGTGAGTTATGAACAACACAGTAAAACGTCCAGGTTTTGGGCGACTATATCTTGTGTATCATCTGTGATTTTCCCATCGTGGAAATTTGCTAGCGACGGAGGGTTGATCATCACATCGACGCCTACGTGCTGATCCAAGGGGATCATTATTTTTGTTCGTGTATTTTTGTACGCGGGTAAAAATTATTCTTGGAGGTTGCGAGGAGGAACAGGGGGACGGACTGTTAATCAAGCATCGCCGTGAAAGATCGGGCCATCTACACGTGCGAATTAAGCGTCTCGCTAGTTTGTGCTCCATCAAAGTGGTATTCAGAGCAAAGGTTAGTCACGGCGACACAATTTGCAATATCGTCTATGGAGTTGAGCATCAACATGTTGAGCAGGAACATATTGATGGAGGAGGAAGGCATTGGCGAGGTCACTCTTTTTCACACTCGTTGCGTCGTGAACGAACGACGTGTCAATCTGACGATCGATGAGAGTACTGCAGTCAACATGGTGAGCATCGAGGTGGTGGAAAAATTGGGGCTGAAGATGGCACCTCTTGAAAGACCATACAAGTTGAAGTGGTTCAAAGGTGACATCAAAATTACTCATCGGATTTTGCTAATTTTGATCTGGGAAAATATTGTTGTGCGGAATTTTTTCATGTTTGTCCTGTGTCCATGGTGTCGTGTCATCTTGTACTTGGGGGCCCATGGTGCAAGCGTGTTGGGGCTGTTCGGGATGTCAAGAAAAATAGTTATTCTTTATCATGGAAGGGCAAACAAATTTGTTTTATTCCCATGCCAACGGATGTGTTCGCTGCTGATTGGAAAGATCGTTTATGAAAAAGAAGAGAAGAGTTAGAAGAAATAAAAGAAGAAGTTGATGCACCAATGAAGGGTCTAAATCTCTTAGTGAAGAAGGTGCAGGAGGATAGTGGTGCAAAGGGCAGCGATGGAGTGTTTTTAAAACACAGTGCAAGATCAAGGATCGTTCATGCAAGATGATAATTGATGGTGGAAGCTTTACCAATGCCATTAGCAAAGATTTCGTGCAAGCATTGGGTTTGTCCATGTGGCGGCACCCCCAACCGCACTGCGTGGAGTGGCTATATGGCTCCGGAAAATTAAATATTACACATAAGGCACGTGTGCCATTTACTGTTGGAGCTTATATTGACAAGGTAGACTGTGATGTTATACCACTGGATGCGTGCGAGTTGCTATTGGGAAGGCCATGGCAGTTTGATCATGATGCAGCGCATGCCGGAAAATCTAACAGTTATACATTCATGCATGATGGAAAGAAGCACATATTAAAACCGATGATGGATAGTGCAATTAATGTAGACATGCGAGTTCCAGAGAAGGAGGTGCCTTTGAAAGTTATCTCAAAACCGAGGACGGTTTTGTTTCAAGGAAGGAGGATGATACAAACATGACAACGTCTGGTATATCAAAGAGTGTGGCTGCTATTGAAGTTAAACAAACCGAGTCGAGGAAGAAAAGCTTATTCGAGAATGTTGGGGAACTACCAAACGTTCAAATATATTGCACCGTGGTAGAGATGGCAAGAAACGTGAGCTATGTGGACCTGGTTTTTGTGCCATTATTTGTGGAGACGCAATATACAAGAGGGTCAAAATTACACAGCAGCCAAGATTGAAGCAAGGAGTAAATTACAGTCAACCCATACATATGAGCGTGTGCATGCACACAGGCTTGGAACCAATTAAACCAAGAGATAAAATATTATACAGTTTAAATCAACTTGTCAAGGGACACAATCAAGAGCCTAAGCCAGAAGAGATTACGCCCACCTTCGTACACCTCCACGATGGGTTAAAATTGGGACCATGAAGCTGCACGTTGGGTCCTAATTGCATGGAGATTAGTTTATTTTTAGTCCCTTTACCTTACGTACGGTTGTGTCCTTTTAATATTAGGAAGTATATCCTTTTGTTAGTTAGTAGTTTCCCTGGTGCTAATTACGTGCCATACAAACCGTGAGGGCAAGTTTTGTTGGTTACGTAAAGGTAGGAGTCCAGGTGGTGTGGGCCTTAGGCCATGTGTTCGATTATATAAAAGTGAAGATGGCGTCCATGTATCAGATCAGTTTTAGTTTATTGGTGAGTTATGAACAACACAGTAAAACGTCCAGGTTTTGGGCGACTATATCTTGTGTATCATCTGTGATTTTCCCATCGTGGAAATTTGCTAGCGACGGAGGGTTGATCATCACATCGACGCCACGTGCTGATCCAAGGGATCATTATTTTTGTTCGTGTATTTTTGTACGCGGGTAAAAATTATTCTTGGAGGTTGCGAGGAGGAACAGGGGACGGACTGTTAATCAAGCATCGCCGTGAAAGATCGGGCCATCTACACGCGTAATTAAGCGTGTCGCTAGTTTGTGCTCCATCAAAGTGGTATTCAGAGCAAAGGTTAGTCACGGCGACACAATTTGCAATATCGTCTATGGAGTTGAGCATCAACATGTTGAGCAGGAACATATTGATGGAGGAGGAAGGCATTGGCGAGGTCACTCTTTTTCACACTCGTTGCGTCGTGAACGAACGACGTGTCAATCTGACGATCGATGAGAGTACTGCAGTCAACATGGTGAGCATCGAGGTGGTGGAAAAATTGGGGCTGAAGATGGCACCTCTTGAAAGACCGTACAAGTTGAAGTGGTTCAAAGGTGACATCAAAATTACTCATCGGATTTTGCTAATTTTTGATCTGGGAAAATATTGTTGTGCGGAATTTTTTTCATGTTTGTCCTGTGTCCATGGTGTCGTGTCATCTTGTACTTGGGGCCCATGGTGCAAGCGTGTTGGGGCTGTTCGGGATGTCAAGAAAAATAGTTATTCTTTATCATGGAAGGGCAAACAAATTTGTTTTATTCCCATGCCAACGGATGTGTTCGCTGCTGATTGGAAAGATCGTTTGCGAAAAAGAAGAGAAGAGTTAGAAGAAATAAAAGAAGAAGTTGATGCACCAATGAAGGGTCTAAATCTCTTAGTGAAGAAGGTGCAGGAGGATAGTGGTGCAAAGGGGCAGCGATGGAGTGTTTTTAAAACACAGTGCAAGATCAAGGATCGTTCATGCAAGATGATAATTGATGGTGGAAGCTTTACCAATGCCATTAGCAAAGATTTCGTGCAAGCATTGGGTTTGTCCATGTGGCGGCACCCCCAACCGCACCACGTGGAGTGGCTATATGGCTCCGAAAAATTAAAGATTACACATAAGGCACGTGTGCCATTTACTGTTGGAGCTTATATTGACAAGGTAGACTGTGATGTTATACCACTGGATGCGTGCGAGTTGCTATTGGGAAGGCCATGGCAGTTTGATCATGATGCAGCGCATGCCGGAAAATCTAACAGTTATACATTCATGCATGATGGAAAGAAGCACATATTAAAACCGATGATGGATAGTGCAATTAATGTAGACATGCGAGTTCCAGAGAAGGAGGTGCCTTTGAAAGTTATCTCAAAACCGAGGACGGTTTTGTTTCAAGGAAGGGAGGATGATACAAACATGACAACGTCTGGTATATCAAAGAGTGTGGCTGCTATTGAAGTTAAACAAACCGAGTCGAGGAAGAAAAGCTTATTCGAGAATGTTGGGGGAACTACCAAACGTTCAAATATATTGCACCGTGGTAGAGATGGCAAGAAACGTGAGCTATGTGGACCTGGTTTTGTGCCATTAGTTGTGGAGACGCAATATACAAGAGGGTCAAAATTACACAGCAGCCAAGATTGAAGCAAGGAGTAAATTACAGTCAACCCATACATATGAGCGTGTGCATGCACACAGGCTTGGAACCAATTAAACCAAGAGATAAAATATTATACAGTTTGAATCAACTTGTCAAGGGACACAATCAAGAGCCTAAGCCAGAAGAGATTACGCCCACCTTTCGTACACCTCCACGATGGGTTAAAATTGGGACCATGAAGCTGCACGTTGGGTCCTAATTGCATGGAGATTAGTTTATTTTTAGTCCCTTTACCTTACGTACGGTTGTGTCCTTTTAATATTAGGAAGTATATCCTTTTGTTAGTTAGTAGTTTCCCTGGTGCTAATTACGTGCCATACAAACCGTGAGGGCAAGTTTTGTTGGTTACGTAAAGGTAGGAGTCCAGGTGGTGTGGGCCTTAGGCCATGTGTTCGATTATATAATAGTGAAGATGGCGTCCATGTATCAGATCAGTTTTAGTTTATTGGTGAGTTATGAACAACACAGTAAAACGTCCAGGTTTTGGGCGACTATATCTTGTGTATCATCTGTGATTTTCCCATCGTGGAAATTTGCTAGCGACGGAGGGTTGATCATCACATCGACGCCTACGTGCTGATCCGAGGATCATTATTTTTGTTCGTGTATTTTTTGCACGCGGGTAAAAATTATTCTTGGAGGTTGCGAGGAGGAACAGGGGACGGACTGTTAATCAAGCATCGCCGTGAAAAGATCGGGCCATCTACACGTGCGAATTAAGCGTGTCGCTAGTTTGTGCTCCATCAAAGTGGTATTCAGAGCAAAGGTTAGTCACGGCGACACAATTTGCAATATCGTCTATGGAGTTGAGCATCAACATGTTGAGCAGGAACATATTGATGGAGGAGGAAGGCATTGGCGAGGTCACTCTTTTTCACACTCGTTGCGTCGTGAACGAACGACGTGTCAATCTGACGATCGATGAGAGTACTGCAGTCAACATGGTGAGCATCGAGGTGGTGGAAAAATTGGGGCTGAAGATGGCACCTCTTGAAAGACCGTACAAGTTGAAGTGGTTCAAAGGTGACATCAAAATTACTCATCGGATTTTGCTAATTTTTTATCTGGGAAAATATTGTTGTGCGGAATTTTTTCATGTTTGTCCTGTGTCCATGGTGTCGTGTCATCTTGTACTTGGGGGCCCATGGTGCAAGCGTGTTGGGGCTGTTCGGGATGTCAAGAAAAATAGTTATTCTTTATCATGGAAGGGCAAACAAATTTGTTTTATTCCCATGCCAACGGATGTGTTCGCTGCTGATTGGAAAGATCGTTTGCGAAAAAGAAGAGAAGAGTTAGAAGAAATAAAAGAAGAAGTTGATGCACCAATGAAGGGTCTAAATCTCTTAGTGAAGAAGGTGCAGGAGGATAGTGGTGCAAAGGGCAGCGATGGAGTGTTTTAAAACACAGTGCAAGATCAAGGATCGTTCATGCAAGATGATAATTGATGGTGGAAGCTTTACCAATGCCATTAGCAAAGATTTCGTGCAAGCATTGGGTTTGTCCATGTGGCGGCACACCCAACCGCACCACGTGGAGTGGCTATATGGCTCCGAAAAATTAAAGATTACACATAAGGCACGTGTGCCATTTACTGTTGGAGCTTATATTGACAAGGTAGACTGTGATGTTATACCACTGGATGCGTGCGAGTTGCTATTGGGAAGGCCATGGCAGTTTGATCATGATGCAGCGCATGCCGGAAAATCTAACAGTTATACATTCATGCATGATGGAAAGAAGCACATATTAAAACCGATGATGGATAGTGCAATTAATGTAGACATGCGAGTTCCAGAGAAGGAGGTGCCTTTGAAAGTTATCTCAAAACCGAGGACGGTTTTGTTTCAAGGAAGGAGGATGATACAAACATGACAACGTCTGGTATATCAAAGAGTGTGGCTGCTATTGAAGTTAAACAAACCGAGTCGAGGAAGAAAAGCTTATTCGAGAATGTTGGGGAACTACCAAACGCGTTCAAATATATTGCACCGTGGTAGAGATGGCAAGAAACGTGAGCTATGTGGACCTGGTTTTGTGCCATTAGTTGTGGAGACGCAATATACAAGAGGGTCAAAATTACACAGCAGCCAAGATTGAAGCAAGGAGTAAATTACAGTCAACCCATACATATGAGCGTGTGCATGCACACAGGCTTGGAACCAATTAAACCAAGAGATAAAATATTATACAGTTTGAATCAACTTGTCAAGGGACACAATCAAGAGCCTAAGCCAGAAGAGATTACGCCCACCTTTCGTACACCTCCACGATGGGTTAAAATTGGGACCATGAAGCTGCACGTTGGGTCCTAATTGCATGGAGATTAGTTTATTTTTAGTCCCTTTACCTTACGTACGGTTGTGTCCTTTTAATATTAGGAGGTATATCCTTTTGTTAGTTAGTAGTTTCCCTGGTGCTAATTACGTGCCATACAAACCGTGAGGGCAAGTTTTGTTGGTTACGTAAAGGTAGGAGTCCAGGTGGTGTGGGCCTTAGGCCATGTGTTCGATTATATAAAAGTGAAGATGGCGTCCATGTATCAGATCAGTTTTAGTTTATTGGTGAGTTATGAACAACACAGTAAAACGTCCAGGTTTTGGGCGACTATATCTTGTGTATCATCTGTGATTTTCCCATCGTGGAAATTTGCTAGCGACGGAGGGTTGATCATCACATCGACGCTTACGTGCTGATCCAAGGGATCATTATTTTTGTTCGTGTATTTTGTGCGCGGGTAAAAATTATTCTTGGAGGTTGCTATGAGGAACAGGGGGACGGACTGATAATCAAGCATCTTCGTGAAAGATCGGGCCATCTACACGATCGAATTAGCGTGTCGCTAGTTTGTGCTCCATCAAAGTGGTATTCAGAGCAAAGGTTAGTCACGGCGACACAATTTGCAATATCGTCTATGGAGTTGAGCATCAACATGTTGAGCAGGAACATATTGATGGAGGAGGAAGGCATTGGCGAGGTCACTCTTTTTCACACTCGTTGCGTCGTGAACGAGCGACGTGTCAATCTGACGATCGATGAGAGTACTGCAGTCAACATGGTGAGCATCGAGGTGGTGGAAAAATTGGGGCTGAAGATGGCACCTCTTGAAAGACCGTACAAGTTGAAGTGGTTCAAAGGTGACATCAAAATTACTCATCGGATTTTGCTAATTTTGATCTGGGAAAATATTGTTGTGCGGAATTTTTTTCATGTTTGTCCTGTGTCCATGGTGTCGTGTCATCTTGTACTTGGGGCCCATGGTGCAAGCGTGTTGGGGCTGTTCGGGATGTCAAGAAAAATAGTTATTCTTTATCATGGAAGGGCAAACAAATTTGTTTTATTCCCATGCCAACGGATGTGTTCGCTGCTGATTGGAAAGATCGTTTGCGAAAAAGAAGAGAAGAGTTAGAAGAAATAAAAGAAGAAGTTGATGCACCAATGAAGGGTCTAAATCTCTTAGTGAAGAAGGTGCAGGAGGATAGTGGTGCAAAGGGGCAGCGATGGAGTGTTTTTAAAACACAGTGCAAGATCAAGGATCGTTCATGCAAGATGATAATTGATGGTGGAAGCTTTACCAATGCCATTAGCAAAGATTTCGTGCAAGCATTGGGTTTGTCCATGTGGCGGCACCCCCAACCGCACCACGTGGAGTGGCTATATGGCTCGAAAAATTAAAGATTACACATAAGGCACGTGTGCCATTTACTGTTGGAGCTTATATTGACAAGGTAGACTGTGATGTTATACCACTGGATGCGTGCGAGTTGCTATTGGGAAGGCCATGGCAGTTTGATCATGATGCAGCGCATGCCGGAAAATCTAACAGTTATACATTCATGCATGATGGAAAGAAGCACATATTAAAACCGATGATGGATAGTGCAATTAATGTAGACATGCGAGTTCCAGAGAAGGAGGTGCCTTTGAAAGTTATCTCAAAACCGAGGACGGTTTTGTTTCAAGGAAGGGAGGATGATACAAACATGACAACGTCTGGTATATCAAAGAGTGTGGCTGCTATTGAAGTTAAACAAACCGAGTCGAGGAAGAAAAGCTTATTCGAGAATGTTGGGGAACTACCAAACGTTCAAATATATTGCACCGTGGTAGAGATGGCAAGAAAGCGTGAGCTATGTGGACCTGGTTTTTGTGCCATTAGTTGTGGAGACGCAATATACAAGAGGGTCAAAATTACACAGCAGCCAAGATTGAAGCAAGGAGTAAATTACAGTCAACCCATACATATGAGCGTGTGCATGCACACAGGCTTGGAACCAATTAAACCAAGAGATAAAATATTATACAGTTTGAATCAACTTGTCAAGGGACACAATCAAGAGCCTAAGCCAGAAGAGATTACGCCCACCTTTCGTACACCTCCACGATGGGTTAAAATTGGGACCATGAAGCTGCACGTTGGGTCCTAATTGCATGGAGATTAGTTTATTTTAGTCCCTTTACCTTACGCACGGTTGTGTCCTTTTAATATTAGGAAGTATATCCTTTTGTTAGTTAGTAGTTTCCTGGTGCTAATTACGTGCCATACAAACCGTGAGGGCAAGTTTTGTTGGTTACGTAAAGGTAGGAGTCCAGGTGGTGTGGGCCTTAGGCCATGTGTTCGTTATATAAAAGTGAAGATGGCGTCCATGTATCAGATCAGTTTTAGTTTATTGGTGAGTTATGAACAACACAGTAAAATATCCAGGTTTTGGGCGACTATATCTTGTGTATCATCTGTGATTTTCCCATCGTGGAAATTTGCTAGCGACGGAGGGTTGATCATCACATCGACGCTTACGTGCTGATCCAAGGATCATTATTTTGTTCGTGTATTTTTGTACGCGGGTAAAAACTATTCTTGGAGGTTGCGAGGAGGAACAGGGGACGGACTGTTAATCAAGCATCGCCGTGAAAGATCGGGCCATCTACACGTGTGAATTAGCGTCTCGCTAGTTTGTGCTCCATCAAAGTGGTATTCAGAGCAAAGGTTAGTCACGGCGACACAATTTGCAATATCGTCTATGGAGTTGAGCATCAACATGTTGAGCAGGAACATATTGATGGAGGAGGAAGGCATTGGCGAGGTCACTCTTTTTCACACTCGCTAAGCCGTGAACGAACGACGTGTCAATCTGACGATCGATGAGAGTACTGCAGTCAACATGGTGAGCATCGAGGTGGTGGAAAAATTGGGGCTGAAGATGGCACCTCTTGAAAGACCGTACAAGTTGAAGTGGTTCAAAGGTGACATCAAAATTACTCATCGGATTTTGCTAATTTTTGATCTGGGAAAATATTGTTGTGCGGAATTTTTTCATGTTTGTCCTGTGTCCATGGTGTCGTGTCATCTTGTACTTGGGGGCCCATGGTGCAAGCGTGTTGGGGCTGTTCGGGATGTCAAGAAAAATAGTTATTCTTTATCATGGAAGGGCAAACAAATTTGTTTTATTCCCATGCCAACGGATGTGTTCGCTGCTGATTGGAAAGATCGCTTATGCGAAAAAGAAGAGAAGAGTTAGAAGAAATAAAAGAAGAAGTTGATGCACCAATGAAGGGTCTAAATCTCTTAGTGAAGAAGGTGCAGGAGGATAGTGGTGCAAAGGGGCAGCGATGGAGTGTTTTTAAAACACAGTGCAAGATCAAGGATCGTTCATGCAAGATGATAATTGATGGTGGAAGCTTTACCAATGCCATTAGCAAAGATTTCGTGCAAGCATTGGGTTTGTCCATGTGGCGGCACCCCCAACCGCACCACGTGGAGTGGCTATATGGCTCCGAAAATTAAAGATTACACATAAGGCACGTGTGCCATTTACTGTTGGAGCTTATATTGACAAGGTAGACTGTGATGTTATACCACGGATGCGTGCGAGTTGCTATTGGGAAGGCCATGGCAGTTTGATCATGATGCAGCGCATGCCGGAAAATCTAACAGTTATACATTCATGCATGATGGAAAGAAGCACATATTAAAACCGATGATGGATAGTGCAATTAATGTAGACATGCGAGTTCCAGAGAAGGAGGTGCCTTTGAAAGTTATCTCAAAACCGAGGACGGTTTTGTTTCAAGGAAGGGAGGATGATACAAACATGACAACGCCTGGTATATCAAAGAGTGTGGCTGCTATTGAAGTTAAACAAACCGAGTCGAGGAAGAAAAGCTTATTCGAGAATGTTGGAGGAACTACCAAACGTTCAAATATATTGCACCGTGGTAGAGATGGCAAGAAACGTGAGCTATGTGGACCTGGTTTTTGTGCCATTAGTTGTGGAGACGCAATATACAAGAGGGTCAAAATTACACAGCAGCCAAGATTGAAGCAAGGAGTAAATTACAGTCAACCCATACATATGAGCGTGTGCATGCACACAGGCTTGGAACCAATTAAACCAAGAGATAAAATATTATACAGTTTGAATCAACTTGTCAAGGGACACAATCAAGAGCCTAAGCCAGAAGAGATTACGCCCACCTTTCGTGACACCTCCACGATGGGTTAAAATTGGGACCATGAAGCTGCACGTTGGGTCCTAATTGCATGGAGATTGGTTTATTTTAGTCCCTTTACCTTACGTACGGTTGTGTCCTTTTAATATTAGGAAGTATATCCTTTTGTTAGTTAGTAGTTTCCTGGTGCTAATTACGTGCCATACAAACCGTGAGGGCAAGTTTTGTTGGTTACGTAAAGGTAGGAGTCCAGGTGGTGTGGGCCTTAGGCCATGTGTTCGTTATATAAAAGTGAAGATGGCGTCCATGTATCAGATCAGTTTTTGTTTATTGGTGAGTTATGAACAACACAGTAAAACGTCCAGGTTTTGGGCGACTATATCTTGTGTATCATCTGTGATTTTCCCATCGTGGAAATTTGCTAGCGACGGAGGGTTGATCATCACATCGACGCCTACGTGCTGATCCAAGGGGATCATTATTTTTGTTCGTGTATTTTTGTACGCGGGTAAAAATTATTCTTGGAGGTTGCGAGGAGGAACAGGGGGACGGACTGTTAATCAAGCATCGTCGTGAAAGATCGGGCCATCTACACGTGCGAATTAGCGTCTCGCTAGTTTGTGCTCCATCAAAGTGGTATTCAGAGCAAAGGTTAGTCACGGCGACACAATTTGCAATATCGTCTATGGAGTTGAGCATCAACATGTTGAGCAGGAACATATTGATGGAGGAGGAAGGCATTGGCGAGGTCACTCTTTTCACACTCGCTATGCCGTGAACGAACGACGTGTCAATCTGACGATCGATGAGAGTACTGCAGTCAACATGGTGAGCATCGAGGTGGTGGAAAAATTGGGGCTGAAGATGGCACCTCTTGAAAGACCGTACAAGTTGAAGTGGTTCAAAGGTGACATCAAAATTACTCATCGGATTTTGCTAATTTTTGATCTGGGAAAATATTGTTGTGCGGAATTTTTTCATGTTTGTCCTGTGTCCATGGTGTCGTGCCATCTTGTACTTGGGGGCCCATGGTGCAAGCGTGTTGGGGCTGTTCGGGATGTCAAGAAAAATAGTTATTCTTTATCATGGAAGGGCAAACAAATTTGTTTTATTCCCATGCCAACGGATGTGTTCGCTGCTGATTGGAAAGATCGCTTATGTAAAAAGAAGAGAAGAGTTAGAAGAAATAAAAGAAGAAGTTGATGCACCAATGAAGGGTCTAAATCTGTTAGTGAAGAAGGTGCAGGAGGATAGTGGTGCAAAGGGCAGCGAGGGAGTGTTTTTAAAACACAGTGCAAGATCAAGGATCGTTCATGCAAGATGATAATTGATGGTGGAAGCTTTACCAATGCCATTAGCAAAGATTTCGTGCAAGCATTGGGTTTGTCCATGTGGCGGCACCCCCAACCGCACCACGTGGAGTGGCTATATGGCTCCGAAAAATTAAAGATTACACATAAGGCACGTGTGCCATTTACTGTTGGAGCTTATATTGACAAGGTAGACTGTGATGTTATACCACTGGATGCGTGCGAGTTGCTATTGGGAAGGCCATGGCAGTTTGATCATGATGCAGCGCATGCCGGAAAATCTAACAGTTATACATTCATGCATGATGGAAAGAAGCACATATTAAAACCGATGATGGATAGTGCAATTAATGTAGACATGCGAGTTCCAGAGAAGGAGGTGCCTTTGAAAGTTATCTCAAAACCGAGGACGGTTTTGTTTCAAGGAAGGAGGATGATACAAACATGACAACGCCTGGTATATCAAAGAGTGTGGCTGCTATTGAAGTTAAACAAACCGAGTCGAGGAAGAAAAGCTTATTCGAGAATGTTGGGGGAACTACCAAACGTTCAAATATATTGCACCGTGGTAGAGATGGCAAGAAACGTGAGCTATGTGGACCTGGTTTTTGTGCCATTAGTTGTGGAGACGCAATATACAAGAGGGTCAAAATTACACAGCAGCCAAGATTGAAGCAAGGAGTAAATTACAGTCAACCCATACATATGAGCGTGTGCATGCACACAGGCTTGGAACCAATTAAACCAAGAGATAAAATATTATACAGTTTGAATCAACTTGTCAAGGGACACAATCAAGAGCCTAAGCCAGAAGAGATTACGCCCACCTTTCGTACACCTCCACGATGGGTTAAAATTGGGACCATGAAGCTGCACGTTGGGTCCTAATTGCATGGAGATTAGTTTATTTTAGTCCCTTTACCTTACGTGCGGTTGTGTCCTTTTAATATTAGGAAGTATATCCTTTTGTTAGTTAGTAGTTTCCTGGTGCTAATTACGTGCCATACAAACCGTGAGGGCAAGTTTTGTTGGTTACGTAAAGGTAGGAGTCCAGGTGGTGTGGGCCTTAGGCCATGTGTTCGTTATATAAAAGTGAAGATGGCGTCCATGTATCAGATCAGTTTTAGTTTATTGGTGAGTTATGAACAACACAGTAAAATATCCAGGTTTTGGGCGACTATATCTTGTGTATCATCTGTGATTTTCCCATCGTGGAAATTTGCTAGCGACGGAGGGTTGATCATCACATCGACGCCTACGTGCTGATCCAAGGGGATCATTATTTTTGTTCGTGTATTTTTGTACGCGGGTAAAAACTATTCTTGGAGGTTGCGAGGAGGAACAGGGGGACGGACTGTTAATCAAGCATCGTCGTGAAAGATCGGGCCATCTACACGTGTGAATTAGCGTCTCGCTAGTTTGTGCTCCATCAAAGTGGTATTCAGAGCAAAGGTTAGTCACGGCGACACAATTTGCAATATCGTCTATGGAGTTGAGCATCAACATGTTGAGCAGGAACATATTGATGGAGGAGGAAGGCATTGGCGAGGTCACTCTTTTCACACTCGCTATGCCGTGAACGAACGACGTGTCAATCTGACGATCGATGAGAGTATTGCAGTCAACATGGTGAGCATCGAGGTGGTGAAAAAATTGGGGCTGAAGATGGCACCTCTTGAAAGACCGTACAAGTTGAAGTGGTTCAAAGGTGACATCAAAATTACTCATCGGATTTTGCTAATTTTTGATCTGGGAAAATATTGTTGTGCGGAATTTTTTTCATGTTTGTCCTGTGTCCATGGTGTCGTGTCATCTTGTACTTGGGGGCCCATGGTGCAAGCGTGTTGGGGCTGTTCGGGATGTCAAGAAAAATAGTTATTCTTTATCATGGAAGGGCAAACAAATTTGTTTTATTCCCATGCCAACGGATGTGTTCGCTGCTGATTGGAAAGATCGCTTATGAAAAAGAAGAGAAGAGTTAGAAGAAATAAAAGAAGAAGTTGATGCACCGATGAAGGGTCTAAATCTCTTTGTGAAGAAGGTGCAGGAGGATAGTGGTGCAAAGGGGCAGCGATGGAGTGTTTTTAAAACACAGTGCAAGATCAAGGATCGTTCATGCAAGATGATAATTGATGGTGGAAGCTTTACCAATGCCATTAGCAAAGATTTCGTGCAAGCATTGGGTTTGTCCATGTGGCGGCACTTTAACCGCACTGCGTGGAGTGGCTATATGGCTCCGGAAAATTAAATATTACACATAAGGCACGTGTGCCATTTACTGTTGCAGCTTATATTGACAAGGTAGACTGTGATGTTATACCACTGGATGCGTGCGAGTTGCTATTGGGAAGGCCGTGGCAGTTTGATCATGATGCAGCGCATGCCGGAAAATCTAACAGTTATACATTCATGCATGATGGAAAGAAGCACATATTAAAACCGATGATGGATAGTGCAATTAATGTAGACATGCGAGTTCCAGAGAAGGAGGTGCCTTTGAAAGTTATCTCAAAACCGAGGACGGTTTTGTTTCAAGGAAGGGAGGATGATACGAACATGACAACGTCTGGTATATCAAAGAGTGTGGCTGCTATTGAAGTTAAACAAACCGAGTCGAGGAAGAAAAGCTTATTCGAGAATGTTGGGGGAACTACCAAACGTTCAAATATATTGCACCGTGGTAGAGATGGCAAGAAACGTGAGCTATGTGGACCTGGTTTTTGTGCCATTAGTTGTGGAGACGCAATATACACGAGGGTCAAAATTACACAGCAGCCAAGATTGAAGCAAGGAGTAAATTACAGTCAACCCATACATATGAGCGTGTGCATGCACACAGGCTTGGAACCAATTAAACCAAGAGATAAAATATTATACAGTTTGAATCAACTTGTCAAGGGACACAATCAAGAGCCTAAGCCAAGAGATTACGCCCACCTTCGTGACACCTCCACGATGGGTTAAAATTGGGACCATGAAGCTGCACGTTGGGTCCTAATTGCATGGAGATTAGTTTATTTTAGTCCCTTTACCTTACGTACGGTTGTGTCCTTTTAATATTAGGAAGTATATCCTTTTGTTAGTTAGTAGTTTCCTGGTGCTAATTACGTGCCATACAAACCGTGAGGGCAAGTTTTTTGGTTACGTAAAGGTAGGAGTCCAGGTGGTGTGGGCCTTAGGCCATGTGTTCGATTATATAAAAGTGAAGATGGCGTCCATGTATCAGATCAGTTTTAGTTTTTGGTGAGTTATGAACAACACAGTAAACGTCCAGGTTTTGGGCGACTATATCTTGTGTATCATCTGTGATTTTCCCATCGTGGAAATTTGCTAGCGACGGAGGGTTGATCATCACATCGACGCCTACGTGCTGATCCAAGGGGATCATTATTTTTGTTCGTGTATTTTTGTACGCGGGTAAAAATTATTCTTGGAGGTTGCGAGGAGGAACAGGGGGACGGACTGTTAATCAAGCATCGTCGTGAAAGATCGGGCCATCTACACGTGCGAATTAGCGTCTCGCTAGTTTGTGCTCCATCAAGTAATCTGTAACTAACACAAACTTATGGAACTCAAAAACTTCTACCAAAAAAGGACGACCTATATAATTTGTTTATTGATCTAATGCAATCGGAATCAATATTTTATCACGTTCTGGTGATTTTAAACAATTGTTTTCGTGAACAGAAAGTTTCTGGAATTTTCAGCAAGATCAAATAACCATCATCCAAGAAGATTCTATAGGTTTAACTTAGCACAAACACTAATTAAAACACAAAAACTGATCTAACCAGAGGCTAGATCAAAGATTTATTACTAAACAGGAGCAAAAAGCGAAAAACTAAAATAAAAATTGGGTTGCCTCCCAACAAGCGCTATCGTTTAACGCCCCTAGCTAGGCATAAAAACAAGGATAGATCTAGGTATTGCCATCTTTGGTAGGAAATTCTTCAATAGAACACCTATAACCCTAAGGAATTTATTTCCTCTTACTAATGATCAAACTCTTAGGCAAGAAATCAAGAAATTCATTTGTAGCAAACTGTTCCTTAATGATAGCAAAAAAGTTGGGATGAATACTTATTGATTTGAGATCCGTAGTTTCCTTACTAGAAGATTCACCCTTATTTTTAGGAACGTACATAAGCTTGGAAATTTTTGGTAGGAGGATTTGGAGAGTTTTTTACGGAAGAAAAAGCGGACCCTAAGTTGATAATAATGCCCTCAAGCTTATCGATTCGAGTGGAATCTTGATCTATTCTTTCATTAACTATGGGTTTCTTTTCTTTAAACAATTTCAAAGTAACTCCTACCTTAGATTCGTATTGGGTAATTTGATTGTGGATCTTTTTATCCAAATTCTCAATCAACTCTATGGTAGCAACCTTATTTTCTATAATTTCAAGCCTTTGCATCACATGCTTCAATGTTAACATAGTTCCATTAACCAAAAGAGGTGGTGAACCAAACAAATCTGTCATAGCATTATAAGAATCAAAAGTATGGCTACCCAAGAAATTTCCTCAGGTTATGGTATCAAGAATATATCTATTCCAAGGAGTGACGCCTACATAAAAGTTGCAAAGAAGAATGGAAGTAGATTGCTTTCTGGCAGATTTATTTTGAGCGTTGCAAATTCTATACCAAGCATCTTTTAAATTTTCTCCCTCCCTTAGTTTAAAATTGAAAATTTCATTCTCAGGAGACAAAGGAGCTGATAGAGGACTAGCCATAACGACGAAGCAAGTGAAAAAGAGGCGAATAGGAAAAAGAGGGCGAATAAAAAAGCAAGGGTGAAGTGGGGGAGAGGAAAACGAGAGGCAAATGGAAAATAATGTAATACGAGGGATAAGAGTTTGTGATGGGTACTTGGTATGTCTTGACTTGTGCGTAGACTCCCCGGAAATGGTGCCAGAAATCCTTCTTGCTACCTCTTGAGCACTGTGTTGGTTTTCCCTTGAAGAGTAAAGGGTGATGCAGTAAAGTAGCGTAAGTATTTCCCTCAGTTTTTGAGAACCAAGGTATCAATCCAGTAGGAGACCACGCTCAAGTCCCACGCACCTACACAAACAAATAAGAACCTTGCAACGAACGCGATAAAGGGGTTGCCAATCCCTTCACGGCCACTTGCAAAAGTGGGATCTGATAGAGATGACAAAATAATATTTTTGGTATTTTTATGATAAAGACTAAAAGTAAAGAAAGCAAAATAAACGGCAAAAGAAATAGCTTGTTGACGGAAGATTAATATGATGGAGAATAGACCCGGGGGCCATAGGTTTCACTAGTGGCTTCTCTCAAGATAGCATAAGTATTATGATGGGTAAACGAATTACTGTCGAGCAATTGATAGAATTGAGCATAGTTATGAGAATCTATAGGTATGATCATGTATATAGGCATCATGTCCGTGACAAGTAGACCGACTCACCTTTTGCATCTACTACTATTACTCCACACATCGACCGCTATCCAGCATGCATCTAGAGTATTAAGTTCATAAGAACAGAGTAATGCTTTAAGCAAGATGACATGATGTAGGGGGATAAACTCATGCAATATCATATAAACCCCATCTTTTTATCCTCGATGGCAACAATACAATACGTGTCGTTTCCCCTCATCATCCTTTGGGATCGAGCACCGCAAGATTGAACCCAAAGCTAAGCACTTCTCCCATTGCAAGAAAGATCAATCTAGTAGGCCAAGCCAAACTGATAATTCAAGAGACTTGCAAAGATAACCAATCATACATAAAAGAATTCAGAGGAGATTCAAATATTGTTCATAGATAATCTTGATCATAAACCCACAATTCATCGAATCTCGGCAAACACACCGCAAAAGAAGAGTTACATCGAATAGATATCCAAGAGAATCAAGGAGAACATTGTATTGAGATCCAAAGAGAGAGAAGAAGCCATCTAGCTAATAACTATGGACCCCAAGGTCTGAGGTAAACTACTCACACATCATCGGAGAGGCTATGGTGTTGATGTAGAAGCCCTCCGCGATCAAAGCCCCCGCCGACGGAGCGCCGGAAAAGGCCCCAAGATGGGATCTCATGGGTACAGAAGGTTGCAGTGGTGGAAATAGGATTTTGGCTCCATCTTTGATGTTTCCAGGGTATATGAGTAAATATAGGCGAAGGAGGTCGGTCAGGAGAGCTACGAGGGGCCCACGAGGGTGGAGGGCGCACCCCCCTGCCTCGTGGCTTCCTCGTCAGTTGCTTGACATCCACTCCAATTCCTCTGGATCACGTTTGTTCAGAAATCACGTTCCTGAAGGTTCCATTTTGTTTGGACTCCGTCTGATATTCCTTTCCTTCTTAACACTGAAATAGGCAAAAAACAACAATTCGGGCTGGGCCCCCGGTTAATAGGTTAGTCCCAGAAAAATATAAAAGTGTATAATAAAGCCCATTAAACGTCCAAAACAGAATATAATATAGCATGGAACAATAAAAAATTATAGATACGTTGGAGACGTATCACAAGACTTCCAAGAAACAGCGCCACCTCCATGAGTGAATACATAACCGCTCGTGGCCTTTATCTCATCAGCATCTGAGTTCCAGTTTGAGTCACTATACCCTTCAAGCACCTTTGGGTGCCCGGTCTAGTGAATTCCATAATTTGCAGTGCATTTCAAATAAAGCAAAATTCTCTCTAGTTCTTTCCAATGCACATCTCCTGGTTTTGAGACAAACCGACTTAGTTTGCTAACAGCAAAAGAGATGTCAGGTCTTGTAGCACTAGCTAAGTACATAAGCGAGCCAATAATCTAAGAATATTTCAATTGATCTCTAGCAATTCTTCGATTCTTTCGAAGTAACACACTCGCATCATATGGTGTTGGAGAGGGCTTGCAGTCACTATAGCCAAAGTGACTCAAGATCTTTTCCACATAGTGAGATTGAAGCAATGTAATCCCACCATCATCGTCTCTCAATAACTTGATGTTTAGAATGAAATCAGCCACTCGTAAATCCTTCATCTCAAAACAGCGAGATAGGAAATCCTTGACCTCCTTAATAACATTCAGATTTGTTTCGAAAATCAGTATGTCATTGATACGTCTCCAACGCATCCATAATTTTTGATTGCTCCATGCTATATTATCTACTATTTTGGACATTATTGGGCTTTATTATCCACTTTTATATTATTTTTGGGACTAACCTATTAACCGGAGGCCCAGCCCAGAATTGTTGTTTTTTTTCCTATTTTAGAGTTTCGAAGAAAAGGAATATCAAACAGAGTCCAAATGGAATGAAACCTTCGGGAACGTGATTTTCTCACCGAATATGATCCAGGAGACTTGGACCCTACGTCAAGACAGAAAGGAGGAAGGCACGAGGTAGGGGTGGGCGCGCCCTCCACCCTCGTGGGCCCCCTCTTGCTCCACCGACGTACTCCTTCCTCCTATATATACCTACACTACAAAAAAATACACTTCCGTGATGATACGTGTTTGTCGGAGTAGGTCACGTTTTTTGTCATGCATGTACATCCATGACAAGTTTATGACGGAATCAAGATAGTCATACATGTGCTGTCGTAGAAGTGTTCCATGACATTACCAAAATTATCATCACGGAAGTGTCCACTTCCATGACGATAAATCGCGCGTCACGCAAGTGCTTTCGTCAAGGGTGACCGACACGTGGCATCCACCGTAACGGAACGCCGTTAAGCTATCGGGTCGGGTTTTGGATCCGATAACCCGTTAACAGCCCCGACCAATGGAGATTTTCCACGTGTAAAATCATCATTGGCTGGAGGAAACACGTGTCGGCTCATCGTTGGGACAGATGTCATCCACTCATTGGACGGAAGGCGCCTATGATATGTCGACACGTGCACGGCCCAACAGAGGCCCATTCCTGTGAAAAGGCCGGCCCAAGAAAAATTAGCAGGCCAGCCCATATAAGGCCTACTTGTGTCAGTCCATTTAAGCCCACGGCCCATACGAGATGTGCCAATTCGACCCGTCAACGGCCCGTTAAAGATTTGACACCATTGCAGCCCATCGTCAGTTCGAGCCCGTTAACAGCCCGCTATATATTTGGGCTCAATATCGGCCCGATGAGATTTCGGCCTGTTAACAGCCCATTTAATGGATGGGCCAATTTTCAGGATGTACATCTTTCGGCCTTTTAGCGACCCATTTAAATGTTGGGCTAGTTTACGACCCGGTATGTCTTTCAGCCTGTTGACTGCCCATAAATTTGATGGGCCATTTGTTGTCGGACCTGATTTTAGGCCTTTTAGCGGCCCATTTAAGTGTTGGGCCAATTTTCTGGCCCGGTGTCACTTTCAGCCTGTTGACGGCCCATAAATCAGTTGGGCCATTTGTAGTCGGACCTGAGTTTTGTCCTTTTAGCGACCCATTTAAGTGTTGGGCCAATTCCCGGCCCTGTGTGCCTTTCGGCCTGTTAACGGACCATAAATGAGTTGGGCCATTTGTAGTTGGACCTTAATTTTGGCCTTTTAACGGCCCATCCCCTTCATGGTCCAATACCAGTCCGGTTTCTCTTTCGGCCTGCTAAAGGCCCACAATACAGTTGGGCCATTTACAATACGACCTGACTTTCGGCCTCTTAGCGGCCCATGGTCTTCATGGTCCAGTACAAGCCCGCTATCTCTTTCGGCCTGCTAAAGGCCTACAGTATAGTTGGGCCATATGTAGCCCAAACTTAGTAATGGCCTGTTAACGGATCGTGAAATAAACTGGGGCCACCTATAGCCCGCTTCGATGTCGGCCTGTTAACGACCCAGGAGGTAGGAGGGCCGACCATTAACTTTCGGCCTAGTAACGGCCCATTAACTTAATGGGCCCACTAAAGTTCGTACATGTCTTTAGGCCAAATTAGATAATTTGAGACCATTACGACGAGTAATTATGCACAGGACCAAAACAGATCACGCAAAGGTACGGCATACAGGGAATAACGTTGCACATCCTGCATATACTACAGGAAATTACATCCACTTGGCAATCAAAGATTGATGCCAGTGCAAATAAATGAGCAGAACCTAACCTTCTACAACGTCACAATCTGCAACCTCGGCACAGATGACGCCCATAAGCATGTGGGCAAGTTCTTTCTGCTTTGCTACACTTTCTCTGAAAACATTGATCAGTTGTTGGGTCGCACGACTCTGCACCTCTGATTCATCCACCATTTCCATCATTGCTTCAGCCATTAATTGGTTCACAAACATACATTTATTCCGTTGCATTCTAGACAAGAGGATCTTTGAGCAGATTCGGATGGCGATTTTGGCGAGCTTGTATTATTGATAGTGGAGAGTGTCTCGACCACTGCATCATAACATAAATTAGGACGGGAACCAAACAAATTAATCATGAGTTATTGCCATATTACCTGGCCTAGATTTACTGGAAAGAAACGATGGGGTTGCCTTGCTCTTTTCAGAGTTTGTCTTCTTATCTTCAGCAGCCTGCACAAAATTAACACACTAGCATTGTTATCATTGGCCAAGTCAGATAATAGGAAAGCAACATTGACACAACGAACATTTGGGCAACTAGCCTACACCAAATAACACAATATGGCACAGCTACCATCAGCCAGGTAAGGTAGTATGAAAGCAACATTGACACAATGAATGAATGGGCAACCAGAGAAGCACTACAATTCAGTAATGTGCGTGATATGAGATAGTACATTCATGCAGCTCAGTATGCAAAACTACCAGGCAATTTTCCTTACAAAAATCAACATTGGCGCCTTTAACATTTTGCTACAACTAATTTTAGATCTAATAAAGGTTAGATTCACGCCGATTAACAAAATATATGTTGATGTAAAAATATAGTGATATACAACAGGTACTTACATCAGCATTGGAGCATAGAGAATTCCCGCAAGATATTTTCCTCGAATACGATCCCAATGGAGGAAGTCTTCTATTGTTTGACCTTATTTTCTAAAAGAGAGATGGGTAAGAAACATGTAGAAAATATGATCAGAATGCTATAAAATTTCATGATGCGAGGATACGCACACGCTTCTTAGAATGGAGTTGACATTCTTTTCTTTGGATCGAGCGGACTAGTTCTTTGGCCACCGGAATCTGCTTATTATCAGTTGGACTTGGGTTTCTCTGTCTTTGGAGCAAGATCTATGAAAAATGGAGTTGGTTTATTATCTCCTGGCGTTTGGATCTTTTGCAAAGACCTGGTTTGTAGCCCTTGATTCTAACATAGTCGTCTTCCCCTTGCATGCCTTATATAGAAGAATGGTGATTCAGTTATAAAACATGCTACAACAGAGATGGAATAGGTACTGAAGAATAGAAAGGCATGACATATTGACATGTATTCCCTCCATCCGGAAATAAATGGACGGGTCTAGGCGTATTTCAGTTCTAGATACTTCCAGTTTTATCCATTTCTGCGACATTTAATCCGGATGGAGGAAGTATGATGTAAGAGCTAGGGATACGACAGGACAACACAGTAAAAAAACACTGAAAAACCCACTGCAGAACCAAAGTGTTCGAACCCACTGATATGAGATAGTACACTCATGCAGCTCAGGATGCAAAACTACCAGGCAGTTTTCCTTACAAAAACCAACATTGTGGCCTTTAATCATACATTTTGCTACAACTAAATTTAGATCAGATAAAGGTCGGATTCACGCCGATTAACAAAATACATGCTGATGTAAAAATATAGTGATATACAACAGGTACTTACATCTACATTGGAGCACAGAGAATTCCTGCAAGAATCTTTCCTCATAAACGATACCATTGCAGAAATTCTTCTATATGTTAAGCTTATTTTCTAAAAGAGAGATGGGTAAGAAGCATGTAGAAAATATGATCAGCATGCTATAAAATTTCATGATGCAAGGATACGCACACGCTTCTTAGAATTGAGTTGACATATTTTTGCTCGACTGGAGCGGACTAGTTCTTTGGCCACTGGAATCTGCTTATTATCAGTAGGAGTTGGGTTTCTTTGTGCTGGAGCAGTATCTATAAAAACTGGAGTTGGTTTATTATCTCCTAGCGTTTGGATCCTTTGCAAAGGCCTTGTTTGTAACCATTTAGATTCTAACATAGTCGTCTTCCCCTTGCATGCCTTGTATAGAAGAATGGTGCTTTAATTATAAAACATGCGACATCAGAGAGATGGAATAGGTACTGAAGAATAGAAAGGCATGACATATTGACATGTATTCCCTCCATCCGGAAAAATGGATGGGTCTAGGCGTATTTCAGTTCTAGATACATCCTTTTTTATCCATTTCGGCAACATGTAATCCGGACGGAGGGAGTATGGTGTAAGAGCTAGGGATACGACAGGACAACACAGCAAAAAAACACTAGTTGAATGTAAAACTATATGCTAGCGGAATACGTACAGAAATAACTAAGGCAACATACACATGTATGATTGGGAAAATAAGATGGCATTGCAACAGAGCACTAGAACAGCACTTCAATGTAAGAAACATGGTATGGCGTATGGATGAAGTACATACTGATGAATAACAATGCATAAGATATTCAGAAGCATGATGTCCAAATTAAGCAGATGGCATTGCGATAGAGTAGAATGACAGTACTTGAATTTCAAAACATGTTATCATGAATGGAATAGGTACTGAAAAACAGGAAGGCATGACATATTTACATGCATGATCAGCATGCTAAGCACATGGCATTGCAACAGAGTAGATACACTCCAGGACATTATATGCATGTTGTACCCATATCACAGGCCAAGTTAGAGCAAGGACCTTGTGGGGTGAAGAGGATTCATCATCTTTCTGCAAGTCTTCTGAAGAACTACCTTTACATGTTCCATCATATTGGGTATCATTGACATCAAGTTTATTGGCCTTTACATTGCTCCTGAGGTTCTTGTGGATATATCAGTGTGTGCAATTATATCTGACATGCATGGAAGAAAACTAGTAGTTAGATTTATGTAAATGAGTGCCTGTAGGAGACGACATAAATAGTAGGGCTGGGGTTAACTAGCAGCAACAGGTCTCATAAACTAAGGGGAGAACACAGATGAAAGCTACAGAATATGTATCGTTCGTACTCGAGATTAACTAGATGGCACACAAAAGTATTAAAGAACAACATAGGTAATACTAGAAGTAGTATAATACTATAATCACCAGCCTGTGGGATAGCATTGGCTGATGGATGATAACTATGGAACATCGTTACCTAAAGAACAAGTATCTTAGCTGAACTATGGAACAGCGTGAACTCCTGAACAAGAACGTAAGAGATCAGCATGAACATACAGTGAAATGTGATGATCTATTTTCCGTGCTTAAATGAATAACAAAGCCATAAATGTTGCACACAAGTAAGATGAGGGTACAACCTATCTGGCTGCCATCCATAGGAGTGAGCATCATGTGCGACTTGTCGATGGCCCCCGTTAGCTTGTTGTGGCTGCCCATATCGGGCACGCGCATTCGATGCAGGGAACTGTTGAGTGGGGACTGTAGCTCCCTTCTGGTGTATGCTTCCCTTGTTGGAGCAGCTGCGGTGAGTTGGAAGACGGTGTGTCTGAAGATGCAGATAACGCATAATGTTAAGAACGACATATCTCTTTGATCCGAAGAAATACACTAAGAGATCAACAGCAAGGTACGAGAGTGGTCACATGTCATTGGTGAAGACTAAATTGGGGTCACACGATTTTATTTTATTTTATTCTTTGTCCGATCTCGCGGATGGCTTGATGGCCGTCTTGTGCCTCCGGCCGACACTGCTCGGAATCTTCCCGAAGAGCCAGCGACCAACAGCAGAGCAGCCTGCCTCCGCCATCCGTGGCCCGGCCAAAACCCGCTCCGCCCCCACCGCCTGTCATGTTGCGCCGCCCGGGCCAACCTACAAAGACTCCCCGTCATCCAGATCCGGCGGCGGCAGTACCTTCAACCCACGCAACTCTAAAAGATAGCCATCTAAGCGTTGCTTCCGCAGCGAACTTGCAGCCCCGCACCCTTAAGTTAGACACCAGCCAACCGGCAGCCTAGGAGCTCCGCCGCCTCGAGGGGTGCTGCTTCCATTGGGAATCGATTGGCCCAGAATAAAAATCCAGACAACTGACGCCTAAATAAAGTGATTTCAGATGAGGGTGCGACCTATCTGGCGGCATGGTGAAGTAGGCAGGTCCAACTGCCGAGTCGGTGAGGGCGGCGCGGTTGCGGTGGCGACTGGCGGCAGGGAAAGAGCGATGTCGACACGGTCAACGACTACGCGCAAGCAGCGCCAGGACTCTGGACGGATCCGAAGTTGGAGCCGCTCCGGCGCCGTGAACAACGGCGGGGGTGAATCGGCTCCGGTACGGTTCACGCGGCCGTCATCGAGGCAGCACCAGCAGCACGGAGTAAGAGGCACACGGCCCAGTGCACGATGCTAATTGGACAGCATCTCCGGCATTAGGGAGGAGGGCGACTGTGAAATTGGTGCGGTGGGGGTGCCATGGAGGTGGGGCTGAGGTTTCGCGGCTCGGGAGAAGGGAGCTTCCCGGGGAGAAGGTGATTTGGCGCCCATGAGGTATGAATGGGGGCGGGGCCGGGAATTGGGAGGAGTGGAACCATGTCTTACGGACGCATTTATGCGAAATGTGAGGGGAGTTACAGTTCTACCCTTGCCTATAGGCTTCTTGGCACTGGTCTGTGTCTTGAGGGTCGGGGATAGTAGAGTAACTTTGCTTCTCCCCAAATAGTGGGCGGGAGCGATTTCGGGTGAGGAGGGCGTGTTTTGAACTATAGTGGGCGCGAGCGATTTCGGGCGAGGAGAGCGTGTTTTCAAATAGTGGGCGCGAGCTATTTTGGGTGAGGAGAGCGTGTTTTGCCGACCATGGTTTATAAATTATTCGGCACATGTCATTTCGGCCAAGGAGAAGGCGCGCTTGGATGAAGTTACGAACCTACCCTCGATGTACAACAGGCCAATTGATGTGTGTCCCACATAGGACGGTAATTTCGCGTCTCCCATTTATTTGCTCGGGCGAATTCCATCGAGCAGAGGATGTTTAACAGTTCGTTCAAATTTTGGGAGAACGAGCATCCACGTCTACCTTACCAAGTCGATTCGAATCAAATTTTGAAATATTAGCTTGCCACTTCTTTTTTAGATGGAGAGATGATGCTCGGGAGTAATGTGTTTTTACATGCTCGTTGCTAGCGATTTACTATATGACAAATAGTTGACCCACTCAAAAGCGCGAATCAAACCCAAAATGAAATATCTCGATTCAATGAACTAGCTCGTTCAAAGAGGTCAAAACAGTGAACTAAATCCAAAATTGAACACCTCAATCGAGTAGAATGTTGTACAGTGTTATAGTACTCCATGAACATGTTGAAAGTCAAATTAATGAACTTGTTTGATATACTCATATATCCGTTCATGTGTGGATTGCAGACAACATGTTCTCCAATTTAAATATTTGAATGCAAGTTTATATCGAAACATGGTTTATATCAGTCTTTGATGCATAAAACGCGACCTCCCCTCTCCGGACTCCTGTTCTCTCTCTCTCTCTCTCTCTCTCTCTCTCTCTCACTCTCTGTGACAATCTTCAATTACATCATACGCATCCGACACAAAAACCTTGTTGGTCCCTCTCCCTTTATCTCTCTCTCTCTCTCTCTCTCTCTCTCTTTGTGTGTGTGGGGGGTCTTTCTAGTTCAGCGTTCATATATACACCATCTATAGGTCTCTCTCAAGACACTATGTATGATACTCTAGCTAGTCCAAGCTAGATATCTTGGGTGCACTCATCGTGACGCACACAAATTCCTTGGCTCTTTGCCCGTAACTCTCTCACGCACTACTATGTCGTCTCGAGCTCTTCCCCCCTCTCTCAAACTCTCCATCCACACAGGTCACACATACACATGCATATCTCACTGCACTTTTCGATAGGCCCATCTAAAACTCTATCTCTCTCCCTCGTTCTATCTCCATCTCACACACACACACACACAATCTCATGCCCAGCTAGCCAAGTATGATGGTCTCTCACTCAATTGTAGGCACACGCAGTCCCCCTATATGTATATGACTAGCTAATCTTAGTCTCCATCACAAACATGTGCATGGTCTATCTCGATTTCTCTCGGGGCATCTTTCTATCACGCACGCACTCCTCGATCTCCCACCCATATAGTCCCCTCACGATCTCGAGGGATATCTCTATCACAAACACACCCTCTCTCCCTCCCCATGCGTCCATGCCATCCATGTGTCCCTCTCGACCTTTTTTCCTTGTTGGCCAGACCTCTATTGGACATGTGCTACAGGGGTGTCTCTCTCCGTTGCAAACAATCTCCTCGCCTCGCTTTTCCAACTCGGAGATGCATGCGTGATATGTTCGCATAAAAAACACACACTCTCTCTAATTTATCGTTTGTTGTCACTTTCTCTTACACACACATACTCTTTTTGCACACTTACTCATTCTCCTTCACACACACTTGATCTGTCTCGACTGAGGCACTCTCCTCCGTCCATAGCACATAGATTTACTGAAAAGTCAAACATCACAAAGTTTGACCATGTACGTGGAGAAAAAGAATTACATCTAGTACGGCAAACATATACCATTAGATTCACCATGAGATGTAGTTTTGTATGATGTATCTTTGGTATTGTAGATATAAATAACATTTGCGTAAACCTGATCAAAGTTTCCAAAGTTTGACTTCTAAAAAATTTACATGCACTGCATTATCAAGCGGATGGAATATCTCTTTCACCCTCTCAGCTATCTGACACACCACTCAGCCTTATCGGGGCTCCTCAATCTCTCAAACTTTATTGGTCAGTTTGGTTCGTGACCTGACCCTCATGCCTTGATGGCCGGTACTGCCTGGTGTGGACGTGAGATGTAAAATATTTCTGCCTGGCCAGGCTTGTGTGGTCTTTGAAGCGTTTTGTTCATGCCTGGGCCGTGCAAAGCATCAACGTCCCATCAATCAATCCATGCATCAATTATTTAATGCTAATATCCATCCATGTTCTTTGTTAGCCTCGTGGTCATACGACTGTGCACGGCCAGCGTTATCGATCGCTTGGGCGAGGCTACTTGCGATTGTCTGGAGTTCAGCCAGGCTAATTAAAGTGCAAGGGAACCCAGCCTAGGCGGGCTTTGTTTTTCACAGGGTAGCAACCAAACAAGCATGCATGAAATCCAGCCACAACCCCAGGCCACGCAAAAGATGCTCACGACGCAAGCCAAACTGGCCTTATATCTCCCTGGTTCACACATATACAGGTCTCGCTCGCGCTATACATATAGACCCATCCAACACTCTCCGCCCTTGTTCTCTCTCCATGTGACACGCACCCCCCTAAGTACCATAATCCCTAACTCCATCATCGGCTCTGTTTGGATCCATGGGTTAGAGTTAGTTTGGGTTAGTTTGGAGTCAACTAACCCAAAAAGATCCAGACAGGAGGGTTAGTTTAGGTTAGATGCATCTAACCCATCCAAAAAACTAACCCATCCAAGAGGTGCTTATTTGGGTTAGTTCTTCTTGGGACCACTAATAAACACTTTTTCTCTCGCCTCTCCCGTAGCAGATCCCTCCCCACTTCCTCGAAGCTTCTCGTCCTCTCCCTCCCTCCCTCTCGCACCGCCCGTGAAGGTGCCTCGCCATATCCGCGCTCCATCTAACCCTGCCATCCAAACACCTCTTTACTTAGAGTTAGTTCAGGGTTAGTTCAGGGTTAGAATCTAACTCTAACCTCTAACTGAGTTAGAGTATCCAAACAGGGCCATAGGCGCAAGCACCCCCCCTCCTAAGTATGATTATCTCTTACTAGCCATCGTGAACACACGTATTGTCTCCTTCCATCCATCGTCTATCTTGATATCTCTCGGGCATCTTCTATCGCGCACACACCTTGTCACTCGATCTCCCACCCATGTAGTCCCATCCACGATCTCCAGGATCTCTCTATGACAAACATACACTCTCTCCTCCCCATGTCTGCATTTTCTCCGTCGCCTCTCTCGACCTCTCTCCCTTGTTTGTCGACCCCTCTTGGCCACGTGCTAGGGTCTTCCTCTCGGTTCCAAACAACCACACACTATCTCCTCACCTTGCCTCCATTGTCGAAGATGCATGTGTGATATGTTTGCATAAGACACGCACGCCTTTTCTCCACTTTCATCGTGTGTTGTCCATGTCTCTTTCACACACGCACACACACTTTTTTCACTCTCTCTCTCTCTCTCTCTCTCTCTCTCTCTCTCTCTCTCTCTCTCGTTAGGGACTCTGTCACGTCCATAAGCATATGGATGTTTTGAAAAGTCAAACCTCAGAAAAGTTTGACCAGGTATATGTGGAGAAAAACAATTACATCTGGAACGATCATTAGATTCATCACAACATGTACTTACTTCATACTATCATTTATCTTTGGTATTGCAGATATAAGTAATTTCTTTATAAACTTGGTCAAAGTTTCAAAAGTTTGACTTAAAAAAATGTTGTAACTACATTATCGAACGGAGGGAGTAGATCTTTCTCTCTCTCTGCTATCTCTCACGGGCCTCCCCTCTCACTCGAACTCTCTATACCGACGGATTATATGCCCATTGTGTCAGCGTATAACTCCGTATATTGTTTAGTTGACCGGTCAACCAATCCACATGCTGCGTTGTCAGCTTGTGTTCTGTATCTTGGTGTGCTGGCCCATGTGGTAGTGGGTGAAAATAAGTAAACTAGAGGGCAAACTTCTTGCGCGCGAAGGACGCACTCGCGCACAATTCACCACTGCGCGGTTGCATGCACAGAAGGACGCACTCGCGCACACCCAGCACACAACACACACCAGCACACACGTGTACACCGGCGTCGCCGCCGGTTGAGATGGACGGCGAGGCAGCCAACAAGCGGAGGCCGCTCGAGCCAAAACCACATCCGGCGAGCCTGGACTTCATAAGCAGCCTCCCCGACGACATGCTGCTCGTCATCATCGGCCTCCTCCCCACCAAATCTGCCATGCGGACCGCCCTGCTCTCCCAGTGGTGGCGCCCCCTCTGGCGCTGCGTCCCCCTCAACCTCACCGTCGACAGCTGCCTCTGCGACGGGGATTGCAAACGCATGGCAGCTGAGGGAGTCCCGGATTAGGGGGTGTCCGGATAGCCAAACTATCACCGTTGGCCGGACTCCAAGACTATGAAGATACAAGATTGAAGACTTCGTCCCGTGTCCGGATGGGACTTTCCTTGGCGTGGAAGGCAAGCTTGGCGTTACGGATATGTAGATCTCCTACCATTGTAACCGACTCTGTGTAACCCTAACCTATCCGGTGTCTATATAAACCGGAGGGTTTTAGTCCGTAGGACGAACAACAATCATACCATAGGCTACCTTCTAGGGTTTAGCCTCCTTGATCTCGTGGTAGATCTACTCTTGTACTACTCATATCATCAATATTAATCAAGCAGGAGTAGGGTATTACCTCCATCGAGAGGGCCCGAACCTGGATAAAAACATCATGTCCCTTTTCTCCTGTTACCATCCGCCTAGACGCACAGTTCGGGACCCCCTACCCGAGATCCGCCGGTTTTGACATCGAGCTTTCCTCCGTAAACGAGCTCTTGGATCGCATCGCCGCCCTGGGAGTCGCCACAGACTATGACCTGATCGGGCCTAAAACCGATCTGAGAGAGATCAACTCTCCCCAGGCTACCCATCATGTTGTTGTGATAGAGGAGCAATGCGGCGATTCTTCTTCTATCTTAAGGACTAGCTACGTCCGGATTCCCGATCCCTCCATGCCGGATTCCCGCAGAGGGACGGATGTCGATAAAGCCCTGAACTTAAAGTCAGGCGGCGGATTAGACTTATTGGATAACATTCAAAAATCCAAACTTCCGAGTTCGGAAACTTCTCGACCCCTGAGTCCTAAATTGGACGGGGTTCCGGATCTAGTTCCACCCGCCCACCCTAACATTAGCGATCTCTCTCGAATTCGGCAAGAGCCCGCTGAAACAGTACATCATTACTGGGCCAGATTCCTCCTGGTTATGAACAGGATAAAGGACGGCCGAGAGGAGGACGCAATCCCAATTTTCTGCAATAATTGCACGGACAAGGGAATCCTAAACGCCATAAGTCATCGCGAAATTACACGCTTTGCTGACTTGGTGACCATAGTACAAAAGTATTGTGCGATGGAGAGCGCCTGGAAAACCGAAAGTAAATTTTGGGATAATCCGGCCCCGAATACATCCCTAGTCCGAAATAAAAGGGTGCATCATTATCAAGCACACAGGTTAAATACCAAAAACCAAAACCCCTAAAAGTGCGGAACCGTCTTTGGAGGGTTGGCTAAACAGACCACTGCAAAATTCATAGCACAGGGCGCCACTCCAACTCATAGCCTTAGAGCATGTTGGATACTACGGCAGGTGGCCAAAAGTGGGAAGGAGCTTCTAGCTTGAGAATCCCAGCCCAAAGAACACCAAGACGGTGTTAATCGTCTTGAGACTTTCGCATCAAATAACATGCGAAAATGAACACTCCATAACCTTGCGAAGTCTACCAAGTAGCAACAATAAATCCATGGAGTGACACGGCTATTACCTTTAATGCCGATTTAACCTAAATTCCGAACAGCCCGAGCACCAGCCACATTGGTCCTCAGTCCGATAGTGGACGGCTTTCGCCTTACTAAGGTACTCATGGATGGCGGCAGCGGACTAAACCTTTAGAGGAATAATCCCTAGCCGGGAACATGCTGCACAGGAAAAATCACACTGGACGTAGTGTTCGGCTCGCCGGACAATTACAGGTCCGAGGAGGTCACATTTCAAGTGGCCCCGTTCAACAGCGGATATCATGCTTTATTAGGACGAGAGGCATTCACAATTTTTCAAGCTATACCCCATTATGGGTACATGAAGCTTAAAATGCCCGGACCTAACGGAATCATCACTCTCGCTAGTGATCGAACATAGCACTCCGCACCGAAAACAAGACAGCCACACTAGCCCTCGAGGCACTATCCGAAGCCCTAGCGGCCGAAGAACTCACCGGGATGCGCTCCATGGTGAACAGGGACGATGTGATACTTGATAAAAGATCCAAGTCCACCTCTTTTAAACCAGCAGATGAAATAGTCAAATTCCAAGTCCACCCAACGGACCCTGCAAAGACGGCCTCCATTGGGGTACAATTAAACCATGATGTAGACGCCGCACTACGAGAATTTCTACGAGAAAACTGGGACATCTTTGCCTGGCACCCATCAGACATGCCAGGAATCCCTCGTCGGCTGGCCGAGCACAGCCTAAATATCCTAAAAGGATTCAAGCCAGTCAAACAGGCTCTTCGGCGCTTTTCCGAACCCAAGAGACAGGCCATGGGAGAGGAGCTAGACAAACTTTTGGAAGCCGGATTCATCAGAGATATAAAACATCCGGACTGGCTAGCAAACCTGGTGATGGTACCAAAGAAGGATAAATCCTGGCGCCTATGTGTTGATTTTAAAGACCATAATAAGGCTTGCCCAAAGGATCCCTACCCCCTCCCTCGAAGTGATCAAAATATTGACGCTTCTGACAGGACACGACTCATTGTGCTTCCTCGATGCGTACTCCGGCTACCACCAAATCAAGATGGCGGAGCTGCACCAAGCTGTAACAGCATTCATCACTCCATACGGCCCGCTCGCTTCAACACAATGCCCTTTGGGCTCAAAAATGCCGGCACAACATATCAGCGCATGATTCAGACATGTCTGGCAAACCAGATCGGCAAAACAGTGGAAGCATATGTAGATGACGTGGTCGTCAAAATCAAGCACGTCGAAACTCTAGTAGACGACTTGAGGCTCACATTCGACAATCTTTATAAATATGACATCAAGCTCAATCCGGAAAAATGCGTCTTCGGCGTTCCAGCCGGAAAGCACCTGGGCTTCATTGTGTCCGGTAGAGGAATTGAAGCAAACCCAGCCAAGATCCGAGCTCTGTCACAATTGGATATTACATTAGACCTCAAACAAATACAAAAATTGACGGGATGCGTAGCGGCTCTAAGCCGCTTTATTTCCCGTTTGGGAGAAAAGGCGTTACCCCTTACCGCCTCCTCCGCCGCACCGAACACTTCGAGTGGGCGGATGCCGCCACGGCCGGACTCGAAGAGATAAAAGCCATATTGGCAACAAATCCGGTCCTGGCCACGCCCAATGTGGGCGAACCAATGCTATTATATATCGCCGCAACACATCAAGTTGTTAGCGCGGTGCTCGTTGTCGAACGAGAAACGGACGGACACCGGTTCCCTCTTCAAAAACCGGTTTAGTATGTGTCCACCGTCCTAACTCCATGCAAGTCTCGGTATCCACACTATCAAAAAGATAGCATACGCGGTGTTCATGGCATCCGGAAGCTGCGACACTACTTTCAAGAGTGTTCGATAACGGTAGCCTCCGAAGTACCTCTTAATGACATTATAAACAACCGCGACGCGACGGGCCGGATTGCTAAATGGGTCATAGAGCTCCTTCCATTCGACATAACCTACAAGCCACGACGAGCTATCAAGTCGCAAGTTTTGGCCGACTTCGTGGCCGAATAGACTGAAGCTGAACTCCCTAAAGAGTACGGCGCATACTCCAATTGGATCATGCACTTCGACGGCTCCAAAATGTTGGCCGGCCTGGGGGCTGGCGTCGTCCTGTCATCCCCAACCGGGGACACAGTCCAATACGTCCTTCAGATAATGTATACGGACTCCAATAACACAGCCGAATACGAGGCCCTCCTGCACGGCCTCCGGATGGCAGTCTCCATGGGCATTCAACGCCGAGAGGTGCGAGGATTCGAACCTTGCAATATCTCAAATAAGCGGAGACTTTGACGCCAAAGATCGAAAAATGGCAGCATACCGCAATGCGGTCCTAAAAATGTCGGCCGGTTCGAAGGGCTCGAATTTCATCATATAGCCCGGGATAACAACCAGGCGGCGGATATATTGGCACGCATCGGTGCAAAACGCGATGCCGTCCCACCCAATATCTTTCTGGAACGACTGTTCAAGCCATCCGTACTATGGGAAGGGGAGTCCGGCAATACAATCCGGACCCAACCACACTGCCTGACGCCGAACACTATGACACAACCGGAGGCTCTGCCCCCGAGATAACACCCTCCGCTCACGAAATAATGGCGGTTATCGCCCCGTGGACGGAACCATTCCTAGACTACCTAACTAGGCAGGAACTCCCCGAAGACCAAAATGAGGCTCGCTGCATAGTACGGCGATCTAAAGCCTATAAAGTCCATGAGGGAGAGCTTTATAAGAAAAGCACTACCGGAGTCCTTCAAAGGTGTATCTCCGAAGAGGAAGGGCGAAACCTCCTGGCTGAAATTCATGACGGACTGGGTGGGCACCACGCCGCAGCCCGGGCCCTGGTGTCAGGACCCCGATTCCATGTCACATCGATCTAGCCGGTAACACCTCATATCACTTTGCGGCCTCACGCACGGTATTCCCACGGGTGTCGCCTTACCATGACCCGGGACCGTTTGCGTCTTTTGGCTCACGTATATGATAGCGTCGCTAGCATCCATATGATAGAGAACCCGGGCCGACATGGCTAGTCGTGAACCCAAAGCGGCACTAACCCATGGGGACAGGCATACATGAATCAACTTCGAGCATGTCAGTCATCAACGTATGAATCCGGGCTGTAGCACTGGGCTAACAGGACTCCGGTAACCGGGCTGTAGCAGGCTAGGCAGGACTCGGATGTCACCGCGTGACATTTCCCGAAGACGGAACCACGAACGAAGTGAAACACATGCTGGCCGATCAAGTGTCCAGAGCAGTAGTGCTTGGCTAGCGGGACTCCGGTGAACCGGGCTATAGCGGACTACTATCGCTCAGAAGCACTAGACTACATTTCCCCATATGAGAGGCTGCTAAGGATAAACAACTAGTTTGTCGGATCCCACACATTCCAAGCATTTCAATCATACACACAATATGCTCGATATGTGTAAATACAACATGGCATCACAACATAACTCTCTGACTCAAGTATGTATTCATTAGGCTCCGAGGAGCGAGATATTACAAACATGGGTCTCATGACCCAACACTCTGAGCATACAAGTCAAGGCACATGCGGAAGCTTAACATGTCTGAGTACAGACATCTACAAATGAAAAAGGCTTAGAGGCCTGACTATCTACCAGATCCTGCCGAGGGCACAAGATCGTAGCTGAGGTAACAAGCTAAACGTGAAGTCCATGCGGAACCACTAGCGAGACTGACGTCTCTCTGCAAAACATAAAAGAAGCAAACGTGAGTACAATTGTACTCAGCAAGACTTACATCAGAACTAACTACATATGCATCATTATCAACAAAGGGGTGGTGGAGTTTGACTGCAGCAAGCCAGCTTTGACTCGGTGGCTATCCTGAACTACGACTACAAGTAACTCTTTGAGGTGGCGCACACGAGTCCACATATTCACCATACCAATACACCACTATGGATCCTCTCCCATATACCTACGAGAACGCCATCCATAGCACTCACGCTTATCTTGCGAATTTTAGAGTATCCACTTTCACTTGTCTATGAACTATGCAAGGGGTCCAAGTTTCCATATCCGAGGAATCCGACTATTCGAATAGATAATGATAACCCTGCAGGGGTGTACTTCTTCACATGCTCTCGCCACTTATCGCCCTGTACACGTCATGTACCTCGGCAACCTTCAAGCGGAAGCCGGGCGAGGGAGTCAGCCACGACCTGACTAACCACACAAGTCTCTCGTCCAGGTTTATCGCCTATTCGGGTTCCATCCGCAAGGAGATCCGGCCGGGGTGTCGCTCACGGCCCCAAACGATGTGTACAGGGTTCCCAAGCCCACCAACCGGTGCCACTTGGTACACAGACCCATGTGCCTAATCTGTCCCAAGCCCACATGCAAGGTGCCACTTGGTAGACTACTAACACTACCTACAAACACCGAAACTAGTTGCAACTCCTGGACAGAGATCGAGGCGATAAATAAGCCGAGAGGGGCCGAGTTACCGGAACCCAATGTGTGGTAGTAACTGTTCATGGATCACCAACAAAGAACTCAGTTCCTGAGGGCGGCTTCAATGAGACAACCCACCATGTACTCCTACATGGTCTCTCACCGCTACCTTTACAAAATCGTGTTCACACACTTAGCTCTCAACAGTAGGACATGTTCACCACATTCCAATTCATTCCCGATGAATCAGACCTGACTCAACTCTAAGCAATAGCAGGCATGACAAACAAGCATGAATGAGTGGGCACATTAGGGCTCAAACAACTCCTACTCATGCTAGTGGGTTTCATCTATTTACTGTGGCAATGACAGGTCATGCAGAGGAAGGGGTTCAACTACCGCAGCATGTAACAGTTGAATCGTTGTTGTTCTAATGCAAGAAAAGAGAGCAGGAGCGAGAGAGTGGGATTGTATCGGAATGAACAAGGGGTTTTGCTTGCAGCACTTCAAGATATTATAGTTCTTCATCGGTGTCATCGAACTCATCGTCGGAACCACGTCTATCGAGAGGGGACAAACACCGGCAATTGAGAAAGAACACAATCAATGCAATGCCACAATATGATGCATGATCATGACATGGCAATATGCTGTGATTTGAGCTAATGCATCTAGCTATGATTTAAATGAAGTTGGTTTGAATACAAGATTCAAATTCAAACTCCACATATAGTTATTTAAATGCCATTCATTTCATTTGTCCTAGACAGTAGCCATAAGTTGTTCTAACATGCATGAAAATGCTACAGATGGATAGATTGGATTTTTCTGATCATTTTTCATATATAACATATTTCCATTGAAGTTATGGATTATTTTCTATGAATTTTATAAGTTAGCACTATTTTCTGGAATTTCCTGTAAAAGAATAAATCCAGAAAAGAGTTATTGCATCAGCATGACGTCACTGGGATGTCAGCGGTCAACGAGCGCGATCCAGGTCAAACTGACCTGTGGGCCCTGCGTGTCAGTGTAATTAGATTAGCTAAAAACAATTAGTACTAATCCCAACTAATTAACAGGGCCGGGCCCCACCTGTCAGTGAGTTAGTGGAAAAGTCAACCCCGGGTCAAACGGGCTCAAACCCGCCGGACCAGGTCAACGGCTCGTCGCCGGTGAAGCCCGAGACGGCGGAGAGGGTCGGAATTCCTCCTCCGGCGACCAAATGGCCGGCGGAGGGCATCTACGCGACGCTGGAGATCCCGCGCGTCGAGTGGTGCAGTCAGTTTTGCCGGGGGCGACCTATATCGACGGCGGCGAGCTCAAAGGCGGCGACCGGAGTTCGGGCATGGGTGGCCGCGTGGTTCCAGTGCATGGGGGAGCTAGCTAGGGCCTGCGTTGGACTCGTCGTTGCTTGCCGAGCACGCCAAGGCTCAAGCTCGAGTGGAGACGCACGGTGGCTGCGAGAGCAACGACCATGGCGGATAAGCGGCGCTGGAATGCGGCGGCGGGCATAGCTAGAATGTGGAGTGAGCTCGGGGAGGAGGGGGTAAGGTGGAGAAGCTCACGGGGAGGTCGATGAGTAGCTCAGCGAGCTCGGGGAGGCCTTGTGGACGACGAATCGGCGGCGACGATCTCCGGTGCCCGACGGTGAAGACGATGATGCTGGCGACATTCCAGGGCTTCCGGGCTTGCATCCGTTGGGTTGGAGCTCCAGGGAGATGTGGCGGAGCCGATGGACACAGCGGGGAGGCGAGGCAGTGGCGCTGGGAACGGCAGCGGCGAGCGGCGGCGACGGTGGCTCTCGGGTGCACGCGAGAGGAGAGCGAGGAGGAGAGAAGCTCGGGGAGAGAGCAGCGAGTGAGGGAGGCGAGAGAGGGGTCACGGGGCGTCTCGAGCAGCTCCACGGCGCAAGATGAGGCACAGGAGGCGTCGACAGTGCGAAGCAGGAGATGGCCTCGCGCGTGCTCGGCGGCGGTGCGCTGTCCCCCTCCTCTGCCTACTGACAAAGGTAGGTGGTGACTGGCATGGGCCAGGTTGGCCGTCCCAGTCCAGGTAAGTGGCCTGGGGCCTCTTCTCTCTCTCTCTTGTAATTGTTTTTGTTTTCTAATTTTCTGTAAACTTTGTGGCTTTACTAAAAATACTAAAACAGATCCAAAAATCATAAAACTGCTCAATGCCACTGTTTGGAATATAACAAACAGCAACCATTTTAGTTTATGATTATTTGAGCATTTAAACTATTTATTAACATTAAATGCCCAAATGCAAATACTTTATGAATTAATCCAGTGACCAAATATGTCATGAAAAATGTGCAGCACCTCTGGTTATGGTTTATAGCATTTTTTCAGAAATGATGAACATTTTCTAAAGCCATTTGGATTCACTGAAAAATATTTTTAGTTGAACCTATTTGAATTCCTTTAATGCTAGGGTTTAGGCAATCCCCATCTCAAAATTCCTTTGAAATCAAACATGATGCATGGATGCAGATGCCACTAATTACAACCAATTCTGGGACTGTGACAACTCACCACCACTAAACAAGAATCTCATCCCGAGATTCAGGACGTGAGGTAAGAAGACAGAGGGGCACAGAACTATCACAATCTTCTCGATCCAATTGCCCTTCTCGAAGATGTTGAATCACTGCTTCATGTTGTCATTGACGTCTTTGCTTTCGAGATCTTCATCCAATTATGACAACAGAAAGAACTCTATAGGAGACGATCTCCTCGATGGTTGAGCACTCAAGATCAACTCATGGAATGAGACATAAAACATCTCTTGAGTTGAGACACGAAACTCACATCAGGGGTGATGGAAAGAAGCGGATGATAAAGGTTCAATTTGGTAGGCAACAATTCCATGCTTAAGAAGATGGCGGATGGGTTCAAAGTAGCGAGGAGATAATTACCACGATTCTATTACGGGGAACCCTAGAGGAGGTGACTCGTAGGATTATTCCCTGAAGTGGAAGAAAGAATTACTTTTGACATAGAGATCACTGAAACTCTCTATACCAGCCTAAGGCAAGTCACAATCGATTGGTTGAAAGAGTTCGAATAAAAGACATACTCATACTAGAATGGATGATGTGGACTACCTTGTTGAAGACAATGCAATGGATGATTTTTGCTTATCACCAGAATGGATGGGACCCATGGTAGGACCACTTCTGAAGATGATCCTTGTTCAGCAATTGCTGAGAATGGCAGCCCATGGGAAACTGGCACAATGGTCGTGCAAGCTGGAAACAAAATGCAAATGTTGGGAATGTTCCAACCATCATATCTGCCTGAGATTCAGAACTGGTTGGTGTCAGGATAATCCAGACTCATCAAGTCTAGAAGGAAAAATGAAAGTTTGCAACACAAATCGACGAGATGACGTTGCGACACTCTCAGGGGATGAACTATGATAGCAAGCTCCAAAAGATGAGCTGGTTCTTCTACAAACATGTGAACACGTTGTCCAAGACAAGCATGATCACGTGGTAGTCTTATAATGAAACACTACCGAGTTCAGGTGGGGAACCATCATCGAGGATATCGAAGTCCTAACATAAGTCATGATTAGCTCTTATGAAGGAACTCCTTCTCCTTGAACAAATCAATCAGTGGCTTGGTGTGCTAGGGATACATATAGAATGAAGGTTGCAAGTCTCCAAACCATAGAATACTTCGCACGTATGCATGGTGACTTGGTATGGTTCTAGAGGAAACAAAAACAATATTTCTCGACCTCACGGCGGCAACTTGCACCAAATGCACGTGAATCAGAGAAAGTCACTTCTTTCATCCAACATATTCTTCACGGATGGGACATGAAGATAATGCTTATAAAAGTTTCCAACACTAGGTTGATGTTCAACATGAATCATGGGGGAGACAAAATGTTGTTGATGGGCTCAACAACAACTCATCGGAATTTCCATATCACTGGACTTCCACCATCATGTGAACACGGTGATAGCATTGATCAGACCAAAAGATGTAATGGTGTATGCTCGAGGGATCAACCACGAGTAAGTCAACATTACGAACATCGATGGTACTGATTTGATTTGGTGATAGCCCATACTCAAATCAAAGTTTTTATAAGACAATAGGTCCAACAACTGATCCACGAGGGACCAATGGATGAAGATATCATCTTTCTTCAACTAACACACCAACACCAGGATATCCCTTTGAAACGAACTAAGTTAGGTAAGCCTTTATCTTCCAACTCTCCAAGTTGTCGTTTAGCTTAACCAACTAGCTCAGGGGTATCCAACATGGATTCTTGGAGAAGGGGTGGTTTAGAGGAAAACCAACTTGATCACGAGCTCAACATAACAGTCAGGGGACAACCTGGTAATACTTCTGAGAGGAAATTCGGAAAATCACGAACCACTGATATGTTACTAAGCTCGAGAACAATCTTGTTTTTCAGGGCAAGACGATATGATCAAATAAGCAAGGGATTGAATAATCCTAACTCATTGATCGAAGGGTGCACCAGAAATAAGGACTAGGTAGCACGATCAATCTTAGTATGATGATTTAATAACCAACACGCTAAGAATGAGAATATCTTATATTTACTAATTGGAGGCACCATACGAGGCTCTACGTTAATCGCCAAAAGTAAATATATTGTCCGTAAGATCTCCAAATTAATCATCTATAACCGTCGGATAAGGTATCATAGGAGTCCTTGCCTTCTGTCTCATGTGTACCTCATTTTTTATAAGAAAAAACAAAGTCTGCTATCCCACGTCTACCTCTTTTTTAGAGGAAAATAAAAGGAAGGCTAATGTCCCAAGAAAACCTCTTTTAGCGAAAAAACAACTACCTTGCAGACTTCTTCCTCCGCCAATCCTTCCGCCCGAGTAACAGATCGCTAGCGCAACTCCTCCTCATCCGGTCCTGTTCCTCCTGTCTAGTCTGATCTCTTCCTCCGTCTAATCTGTAGTCTTTGGGCAACAAATCATCTAAAGTGTTCCAACCAGCCTCTTTCTAATATCCTTCCATGTTGAATCTCCAATACCCCAACTCCCAACGACGATGAAATCCATGTTGGCTGAGGAGGAGGTCGTTCAATCCCCTCAACTTATATGTTTCGAGCAAACTGCAATTCACCTTTCAAGATGCAGTGCAGTAGGAGGCACATCAAATACAGTTTGAATCAGATCGGACGATGCGCCTTTGTTGGCGAAGCTTCAGATCCAGTGGAGAAACTATGAGCAGACAGACGTTACACTATTAGGGTTCATCGTCGGTCACTCCTATCGTCACAATGCAGGCAAGTAATCCGTTTTCCTTAAATCTGTGATATTCTACTGCCCGTTTGATTAATCACGTAACTCCCAATAAATCTTATTAATCCAAAACACCAAACTTGGTACTGTAGGTTCCCATCTATCAGCGTTGTCGCATCTTCATCATGCACTTTACGAAACAAGGAGAACCACCAGTGGTGGTCTGCATGTCCTCCAGCAGCAGCACACAATCCCTGCAACAACGTTTGCACATGTAAGATTGATCCCGTTTCTCTACATACTTTGAATATCTCCACCTTCCAAGTTCTGACCACACATCACTCTAGCCTATTCAGTTCATTAAATTAATCCCATGATGGTTGATGCAATGGAGGAGCTGTATCGACTATCGACAACTTCGATGTATTTACTTTTTGGACAAGCTGCTAAGTGAAGGAACTGCAGCAGACTAGCAACAAAGCTATTCACATCTTGGACCCCATTCAGTTTCGTTACCGATCACGCACACTCCCATCATTGGGGACTTAGCTATGTGTCCTTAAATTCTGTGCCTGACAATATATTTACTCATATAATTTTCCTATAACACCCTGTCCAAATCTTCCATGTTACGCCCACAAGTTTAAGATTTGAGTTCTTCAATTAATGTTATCAGTTTAACAGAAAATAGTGCTATTGCACATTGTGGACAATCAGGAATAGATGGTGCATCTAATGTTTAGTATGTTACTTCACGTTCTGTTCCTCATGTTTTACGTAATTTACTCATATCTTGCTTTTAGAAAAGAGCTGGTAGAGGAAAATACAGCAATATTTTCTGTTCTTCACTACAGGGGCTTAAGTATGTGATCCAGTGTCCAATCTCTATTGACAAGTCACTTTGGATCGAGTTATAGTAGGAATATCTTAGGATATTAGTATATTTTCAGTTGTGCTATCATACCGCTATCCACAACTTATTGTCAGGTCTAATTATAATGTAAGAAAACCCTCTTGAACATATGTTCGGCTGTGCGCCATGCCAAATTACTTTGTTCCGGTAAAAATACCAAATTACTAACGTATTTTGTGATGCTTCCCAAGTTCCCATATTTCTTTGCCCTCATGAAAAAACCTATGGGTGAGGCAATATATTTTTGCATGTATATATCGGCGTCGCTGCTTTTAAAAATCGACATTGAGGATCTCTTTTACATGTTTTTTCTACACCTATTTGGGAGCTTAATTGCCTTTCCTATATATGAACATACGGAAAGACATACAAAGCACGGTTCCTCACATCTGAGAGGCAGTTTTTAGGCTATATGCCCTTATCCACCTCACAGATCTACCTTCTATCTACAGGCAAATATATCTTTTCTTCCTACTGCTATGAAAACTACACGTAATCTATGGGTCTTTTTGTAGTTCAAATGGAGTAATCAATATATTATTTATTATCTATGTAGAACTGTTTATTCAGTTAAATGTGCCCTTTTCTAGAGAGAGTGAAAACTGGCGTAGAGCACGTTATATGGATAGACCACTACAATAGTTATGTAGTTGTAGTTGGCCAGCAACGGTTTATATCCCTAATTATGTTCGATTTTTAGGTTGTATGCTGAGCTGACTTAAAGGCTATATGTTCCAGAACAAATTGAACCTACAATGTGTAGATCGATTGATGATATTGTCCTACTTTTAGAGAAAGGACTAAGCCTAACTATTAATACAAAGCTCTGAAAGATTCCGATATTGCTGGCTGGGCCAGAAGCGAACAAGAGCCATACTTGGTGAACTGTCGCTAACTTCAAGGGACGTGCATATGATGGCAAGGTTGCATATGGTCGAGCAAGCTTCTCTTCAAATTATCAGAATTAGTTACCTTTTTTTCTCTGTAGTTTCTAATTCAAATTCTCTTAATTCTTTACCCATTTATTCTGCAGTTTCTATCCTTTTCAAAGCACTTTTTGTTGTGTATGGGCCTAAACTGAAAATATATACGGTTATATATGGTGAGTATTTTTCCTTTTAAATACCTTCTTATGGTTGTTAGCTTCAGTTATTATATACATCATCACAGTTTTTCACTGCTTGGTGTAGACTTATCTAACTCAACACACGTTTGACCTTCTATCACGAATCTGAGACAACATAATGCGACCTTTATGAATTTTGTTGTTGTTGAAGATGTACTGATTCACATTAGTTAACCGGAGACAAAAATTATCTGTTGTCTCTGTATGAAAATAATCTCATAACATTATCACTGCATCCAATATGGGGTCACCCGCCGTAGAAAATATATAGATGGAGTTGGGACTGCAGTTTGGTATTGGTATCACTCTGCAGTGCTAGGTATCTTATGTCAAAGAATTACGTTGGCAATAGAGTATTTCTGCAAATTTCCCACTAACTTTTATTAGATACACTAAGATGTTGTTGATTCTTATAGTTATATAAATTAGCATTCTTTTATCTTACTTTGGAGTACATAAGGAGAACAAAATATAGAAGATGGTTGCAAATTTTTTATCCATTATCTTTCAAGTCTCTTTTGGTTTCAAATGCGCCAACCGCTACCATCAATTCATTGGGGTACTAATAGATAATATTCGTTGACATTCTACCTCTGACAATCAATGTAAACCGTCAAATATTTTGGTAGTAATGTTTTACATCTATAATCACAATGTCCAACAATTTGAATTTATATATTCTGTGTGTTTAATAAACATAAAAGACAACTTTAGTATGTAAACGCTACAACATAGAACTAGCCCGTGCAGGCGCACGGGTCGATGACTAGTTGTCCATTAACTACCAAGAAACGAGGTTGCTAGGAGTATTGATTTCACACATCACAATTCACTTGTCGGCATTCCGGTTACATCAACATGGGACCGAGGAATGAATAATGATAGCGAGAAGTATCACTACGTCAAGAATTCATAAAAGAAGGTGCAATTCTCATGACGTTCCTGACATAAAGTGGGTAATACTTCAGGGTAGAACAGAACAAAAGCTGAATTGGCATTTTGATCTACGGAATACAACTGCTTTGACCCAATCCTGGATATGGTTGAGGTACTGGAGTTTGTTTCTCCTAGTCATTCCGGAAATATAATGGCTTGACGGACCACATGAGTAATAGGCATTGATAACATGAATGCACAACTACTCCTGACTACCAACTGATAGACGGGATCGGAATACAGCTGCAATGGAAAAAACTCAAAGGATCATATATCTTTCTGAGTTGTGGATGCATAGGTTAGAATGTCGAATCAAGTTCAACAGGTTTCTTCCGGATAACCCATGCAGAGAGGTAGGACTGGCAGAGTCACAATTATGAATGGAGAACTCCTCAAGAGTACTCTGATTGTGATCTTTTGGTTCAAATAACTTCTACCTTAAATAGTTCATGGTATTTGGAAGAAGGAGATGCCACAGACCTTGAGGACTATCATAAAGTTACTAATATCCTAAATGAATTAGCAACACTATCAACATGAGGTAAGTAGGATGAATCTCGGGTTCAAGAACCCAGGAATAGAATGCCTACTAACTAATAACATCACGGGATGCTTTCAAGAATAATGGCCAGAATCATCACACTGGGGATACAAAACATGGCTAGATTACTAGGTGACTCCCTAAACACCTAGGGTCATAATAATAGCTCCAACATATATGTCAAGGCAATAAATTACCTCAACGCACCGGTTAGTGTGCTTATTCTGACCATAAAGGACATCGGGAATGGAAAGAAAGGATTTGCAAATGCATCGGACTATTTAGAGATCTGGGATGACTCGGACAGCATAACGGCTGTAAATGCTCAAAATGATTTGAGACATCCTGCAAAAATGGTGGCATAACCACTCAACAACATCATATCAAGGTTTCGAGATCAACAGTTAACATACGGAAGTAGTAGAAATTGAACTGGCTTAAAACCAACAATCTTAAAGGTCTATGGATTAGTAACACGTCATCCTAATAGATAGATGAGAAGCCTATTTCTTAAACCTCGTAGAAGAGAAGAGGATGACTCAGATTAGAAGGCCATGAGGTATAAGGAGTAAAAAGAGCCTTACGTTCCCTTCCACAATCAATTCCCTTACATAACTAAAGCATTTCTAGACACAACTTGACCCGGTTTGGCTTGGTAATCCCTCTGAGCAGTCAGCTCGATACCAAAGCTGTCGGGACCCGATTCCAAGTCACATCGATCTAGCGGTAACACCTCATATCACTTTGCGGCCTCACGACCGTATTCCCACGGTGTCGCCTTACCATGGCCGGGACCGTTTATGCCTTTTGGCTCACGTATATGATAAGCGTCGCTAGCATCCATATGACAGAGAACCCGGGCCGACATGGCTAGTCGTGAACCCAAAGCGGCACTAACCCATGGGGACAGGCATAAATGAATCAACTTCGAGCATGTCGGTCATCAACGTATGAATCCGGGCTGTAGCACTGAGCTAACAGGACTCCGGTAACCCGGGCTGTAGCAGGCTAGGCAGGACTCTGGATGTCACCGCGTGACATTTCCACGAAGAGACGGATACCACGAGTGAAGTGAAACACATGCCGGCGATCAAGTGTCCAGAAAGCGGTAGTGCTGGCTAGCAGGACTCCGGTGAACCGGGCATGGCGGACTACTATCGCTCGAGGAAGCACTAGACTACATTTCCCCATATGAGAGGCTGCTAAGGATAAACAACTAGTTTGTCGGATCCCGCACATTCCAAGCATTTCAATCATACACACAATATGCTCGATATGTGTAAATACAACATGGCATCACAACATAACTCTACGACTCAAGTATGTATTCATTAGGCTCAGCGAGATATTACAAACATGGGTCTCATGACCCAACACTCAGAGCATACAAGTCAAGGCACATGCGGAAGCTTAACATGTCTGAGTACAGACATCTACAAATGAAAAAGGCTTAGAGGCCTGACTATCTACCAGATCCTGCCGAGGGCACAAGATCGTAGCTGAGGTAACAAGCTAAACGTCGAAGTCCACGCGGAACTACTAGCGAGACTTACGTCTCTCTCGCAAAACATAAAAGAAGCAAACGTGAGTACAAATGTACTCAAGAAGACTTACATCGTAACTAACTACATATGCATCATTATCAACAAAGGGGTGGTGGAGTTTGACTGCAGAAAGCCAGCTTTGACTCGGTGGCTATCCTGAACTACGACTGCAAGTAACTCTTTGAGGTGGCGCACACGAGTCCACATATTCACCATACCAATACACCACTATGGATCCGCTCCCATATACCTACAAGAACGCCATCCATAGCACTCACGCTTATCTTGCGAATTTTAGAGTATCCACTTTCACTTGTCTATGAACTATGCAAGGGGTCCAAGTTTCCATATCCGGGGAATCCGGCTATTCGAATAGATAATGATAACCCTGCAGGGGTGTACTTCTTCACACACACTCTCGCCACTTATCGCCAGACATCGTCATGTACCTCGGCAACCTTCAAGCGGAAGCCGGGCGAGGGAGTCAGCCACGACGACTAACCACACAAGTCTCTCGTCCAGGTTTATCGCCTATTCGGGTTCCATCCGCAAGGAGATCCGGCCGGGGTGTCGCTCACGGCCCCAAACGATGTGTACAGGGTTCCCAAGCCCACCAACCGGGTGCCACTTGGTATACCGGGCCACTATGCCTAGTCTGTCCCAAGCCACCTGTACCGGGTGCCACTAGGTAGACTACTAACACTACCTACAAACACCAGAAACTAGTTGCAACTCCTGGACAGAGATCGAGTTGATTAATAAACCGAGAGGGGCCGAGTTACCGGAACCCAATGTGTGGTAGTAACTGTTCATGGATCACAAACACAGAACTCAGTTCCTGGGGACGGCTGCAATGAGACAACCCACCATGTACTCCTACATGGCCTCTCACCGCTACCTTTACCAAATCGTGTTCACACACTTAGCTCTCAACAGTAGGACATGTTCACCACATTCCAATTCATTCCCGATGAATCAGACCCGACTCAACTCTAAGCAATAGCAGGCATGACAAACAAGCATGAATGAGTAGGCACATTAGGGCTCAAACAACTCCTACTCATGCTAGTGGGTTTCATCTATTTACTGTGGCAATGACAGGTCATGCAGAGGAAGGGGTTCAACTACCGCAGCATGTAACAGTTGAATCGTTGTTGTTCTAATGCAGTAAAAGAGAGCAGGAGCGAGAGAGTGGGATTGTATCGGAATGAACAAGGGGGTTTTGCTTGCCTGGCACTTCTGAAGATATTATAGTTCTTCATCGGTGTCATCGAACTCATCGTCGGAACCACGTCTATCGAGAGGGGACAAACACCGGCAACTGAGAAAGAACACAATCAATGCAATGCCACAATATGATGCATGATCATGACATGGCAATATGCTGTGATTTGAGCTAATGCATCTAGCTATGATTTAAATGAAGTTGGTTTGAATACAAGATTCAAATTCAAACTCCACATATAGTTATTTAAATGCCATTCATTTCATTTGTCCTAGACAGTATCCATAAGTTGTTCTAACATGCATGAAAATGCTACAGATGGATAGATTGGATTTTTCTGATCATTTTTCATATATAACTTATTTCCATTGGAGTTATGGATTATTTTCTATGAATTTTAGAAGTTAGCACTATTTTCTGGAATTTCCTGTAAAAGAATAAATCCAGAAAAGAGTTATTGCATCAAGATGACGTCCTTTGGGATGTCAGCGGTCAACGAGCGCGATTCAGTCAAACTGACCTGTGGGCCCTGCGTGTCAGTGTAATTAGATTAGCTAAAAACAATTAGTACTAATCCCAACTAATTAACAGAGCCGGGCCCCACCTGTCAGTGAGTTAGTGGAAAAGTCAACCCCGGGTCTAACGGGCTCAAACCCGCCGGACCAGGTCAACGGCTCATCGCCGGTGAAGCCCGAGACGGCGGAGAGGGTCGGAATTCCTCCTCCGGCGACCAAATGGCCGGCGGAGGGAATCTACGCGACGCTGGAGATCCCGCGCGTCGAGTGGTGCGGTCGATTTCTTGGGGCGACCTATATCGGCAATGGCGAGCTCAAAGCGGCGGCCGGAGTTCGGGCATGGGCGGCCGCGTGGTTCCAGTGCATGGGGGAGCTAGCTAGGGCCTGCGTTGGACTCGTCGTTGCTTCAGGAGCACGCCGAAGGCTCAAGCTCGAGTGGAGAACGCACGGTGGCTGCGAGAGCAATGACCATGGAGGACGGCGGCGCTCGGGTACGGCGGCGGGCATAGCTAGAGTACAGGAGCGAGCTCGGGGAGGAGGGGGTAAGTCGGAGAAGCTCACGGGGAGGTCGATGAGTAGCTCAGCGAGCTCGGGGAGGCCTTGTGGACGATGAATCGGCGGCGACGATCTCCGGTGCCCGACGGTGAAGACGATGATGCTTGTGACGTTCTAGGGCTTCCGGGCTTGCCTCCGTTGGGTTGGAGCTCCAGGGAGATGTGGCGGAGCCAATGGATACAGCGGGGAGGCGAGGCAGTGGCGCTGGGAACGGCAGCGGCGAGCGGCGGCGACGGTGGCTCTCGGGTGCGCGCGAGAGGAGAGCCAGGGAGGGAGAGAAGCTCGGGGAGAGAGAGCAGCGAGTGAGTGAGGCGAGAGAGGGGTCACGGGGCGTCTCGAGCAGCTCCACGGCGCAAGATGAGGCCCAGGAGGCGTCGACAACGCGAAGCAGGAGGTGGCCTCGCGCGTGCTCGGCGGCGGTGCGCTGTCCCCCTCCTCTGCCTACTGGCAAAGGTACGTGGTGACTGGCATGGGCCAGGTGGGCCGGCCCAGTCCAGGTAAGTGGCCTGGGCCTCTTCTCTCTCTCTCTCTCTCTCTTAATTGTTTTTGTTTTCTAATTTTCTGTAAACTTTGTGGCTTTACTAAAAATACTAAAACAGATACAAAAATCATAAAACGGCTCAATGCCACTGTTTGGAATATAACAAGCAGCAACCATTTTAGTTTATGATTATTTGAGCATTTAAACTATTTATTAACATTAAATGCCCAAATGCAAATACTTTATGAATTAATCCAGTGACCAAATATGTCATGAAAAATGTGCAGCACCTCTGGTTATGGTTTATAGCATTTTTCCGGAAATGATGAACATTTCCTAAAGCCATTTGGATTCACTGAAAAATATTTTTAGTTGAACCTATTCGAATTCCTTTAATGCTAGGGTTTAGGCAATCCCCATCTCAACATTCCTTTGAAATCAAACATGATGCATGGATGCAGATGCCACTAACTACAACCAATTCTGGGACTATGACACCTGGTAGGCAAGGCCTTCCGTACAGGATTTTATTGGCCGACGGCCCGGGCAGATGCGCATGACTTAGTCCAACGATGCGTCGGTTGCCAGCTTTTTGCTAACCAAAGCCACATGCCACCCACCGCCCTTAAAACAAAACCCATCACCTGGCCATTCGCGGTCCGGGGGCTTGACATGGTTGGACCCCTTAAGGGAGGAACCCACAAGCAAAAATACCTGTTGGTCATGGTGGATAAATTCACCAAATGGATAGAGGCCAAGCCTGTTAAAACGGCCGAATCCGGACCAGTGATAGACTTCATATCAGGGTAGTGCACCGTTGCGGTGTCCCCCACAGTATCATCACTGATAACGGCACCAACTTTACGGCTGATGAGGTCAAATTATGGTACAAAAACATGGGCATCAAGCTCGATTACGCCTCAGTCTATCACCCTCAAACCAACGGCCAAGTCGAACGAGCAAATGGTCTAATCATGAGCGGCATTAAACCCAGACTAGTGCGGTCCCTCAAGGAATCTAACACGACCGGGTTGAGGAGCTCGACTCCGTACTACGGGGTTGCGGACCACGCCCGAATCGTACTACCGGATTCACACCATTCTTTATGGTGTATGCAGCGCAGAGGCAGTCTTGCCTGCGACATAATACATGAATCACCTCGGCGTGCGCATGTATGAAGAAAGAGAAGCCGAGCTCGATCGGCAGGACAGTTTGGACGCATTGGAGGAGGAGCGCGGCGTGGCAAAAGCTCGCTTACGCATTCTATCAACAGCAGGCTCGAAGATATCAAAGCGAGGAAATGCGGACCAAAGCTTATAATGTTGGCGAACTAGTTCTCGCTGCGGACAAGAAAAAGGACAAACTCAAGCCCAAATGGGAAGGTCCCTTCATCATCGACCAGGTCCTGACCAGCGGAGCATGCCGTCTGCGAAACTCATCGGATAACCGACTCGAGCCGAACCCATGGAACGCATCCCGTCTACGAAAATTCTACGCCTAAGCGCCGGACTTTAAGTTCGTCTCCTTCTTCCGTCCACATTTTCTATTTTTGCTGTCTTTTATTTCTCTCCTTCCTTCTCCTTCTTCTTGAAGCCTCTAGAGGCTCGTTTGCGCCTTTTTCGCACACACTTGACGCGCTGTCCGTGCTCATTATACCTGGGGGCTTCTTTAGCAGAAGCTTATTTATACGGGCTTCATGCCCAACACATGCATTAAACTTCCGCATGTACCTTTTATTCACCATTATATGCATCGATATGACTTAAGTTTTGGACAAGCTGGGTTGCTGGCTCTGTGCTTACCCCTCGTTCCCGATTGTTCGGCTAGGTGGTAAAGGGAGCACCTCTGCGATTATTCTTGCCGAGTCAGCCGGATGTGTACCTCGGACTGGTGAAGCCAAAAGCTAGCGTTCTTAAGGGAATATTTGGTCGGTGAACTGAAAGATGATTTTTAACTATTTACCCATCTGCCCCCAGATGATTTTCTGCTTTCATAGCAGCTTTGACATGCACTTTAGGGCATGCATCCCAGCGAAAGGAACCCTTAACGGAACTATTCTCCCTGGAAGATGTTTCTTACTATCCATGTAATATAACATAACTAGTTGGGCACTTGTCTGATACAGCAACAATGACCCCTACGCCTTGTCTCCATGCATACCCCGGTTCTTATATAACCACGAAGGTATTCGGACACACTCCGGACTATTGGGTCCTGAGGTCGAAGCGAAAAGGTCCGCTATGACAAACGATCTACAATCCGGCTAGAAGACATTTTTTTTCTTTCTTTCATGTCATATTTTTACATAGTCAACTCGACTCATTGTATTCCTCCTCAATGCCATCTAATAGGCTATCTAATTTACAATCTTGTTGGGAATACTTGGCGGCCAATTCTACTTGGCCGTACACTAAGCTTACAGGGATCTCCATCCCATCAGGCCCCACAGGTCCGACCTCGGCCATGTGGTTTGGGTCAGCCTTCGTGTACCGCGTATTTACCATGGCCCGGGCCCCCTGGCGCCTTGACGGCAGGCCGATATCTTCCATAGACGGAAGCGCCGCCGTGCTCCTTGAAGCCGCTCGCCCGGCTCCCCAATGCCTTGAGCGGGGAGATAGATGGCCACAAGGCCTGGCCGATGCCTTTCATCACCTGCCGGACTCGTTCGTGCGGTGACGCATTCGGGAAGAAGATCACCAAGAACTGGGCATCTCCTCCTCGGGGCGACCTGTGAGCAAACCTACATACATGTTTATGTTAGTCGCCTTCCTCGCCGAACTCTTTCAAAGTTCGCTCAAGCACTTACTGAAAATGCCGCGACGAAGCCGCCGATTCTCCTTTACGGAGTCAGACAACTGGGCACGAACATCCTTTAGTTCCTCACCCAACTTGGTGTTAGCATCTTGGAGGTTATTTTTCTCCTGCCGCACCCTTGTAAGCACGCTTTCGCCGGCCTTTAGCTGGTGCAAGAGCTGTTGCTTGTCCGGATCTAGTCCGGCGCCATCTGCAATGTTTTTGTCAGATTTACACACCCACCGCACTTCATAAACTATTTATCTTTTGAAGCGTATATTACCAGAAGGGTTCTCTGTGGCTCCCCCTGTAGCGGCTAGTGCGGCCTCAAGTTGGGCCTTGCACTTTTCAAGCTCCTGGGACAGCCGGGTATTCTTTTTCGTAAGATCCTGCATAACAAATGATCCTTAAATCAGTTATTCTAACTATTTTAAGTCTCGGGGGCTACTGGCATATATAACTGTCAAATTTCCTTACCCGTATGTCCTTTACATACTGCTCCGTGGCTCTGGCTAGGCCATCTTGAGCGGCACGGAGGTGCGCATCTCCCGAATTGAAGGCATTCAAGGCCTCTTGGGAGAAACATGCGTCACAAAGAACTGTCCGGCGGCGCCTGTGATTCAAGGCGCTCTCCACCTCGGAGTTGGTGGCGGACAATCTGTCGGCATCCTCTTTCGGAGGAGCGTCCGACGTACGCCTCGTGTTCGCCTCCGCTTCTGGACCCGGCTTTGGAGCCTGGCCGGCGGAGGTTCGATTGGCAACCTCTCCGGACTCAGTCCGGCGAGCGCTCTTTTTCCTGAAAAGAGCGTCAGCATTAGTACACCTTCCAGGAATCAATCCTAGGAACATGGTGACGCGCCGTACCGTTGCGGCGGAGTTTCAATCCGGACCGCACTCCTTTTTGGCCTGCGGGGCCGTACTGCCCCTTTTTGGCTAGCCGCCGCGGGCTCGGCTTCCTGCCTCGAAGGTACCCCCTGTGAACCACCATTAGTATGCGGTGATCAAGAAATAAGCACGGATGGGTCATTATCAGAATATTGGGACCTTGGTCTCGGTTACCTGTGAGGCTGGAAGTATTCCGGGGTAATCGGCCGTGATGGCAACCAAAGCATTGTCGATGCTAAGTTGGTGGAATGCCCCGTCGATCAACTCCACCTTTATATCCGGATCCTCTTCGGAGGTCGGATCGAGGGACCGTTCCGGATCCTCGGGTTGTGGGGGCGGGCTGTGTATCTTCTCCATACCGATGCTGGCGCAGTTCCTGCGCAGAAACCACGAAATGAGATATTTAACCATGGGAACATGGATCGGACAAGTCACAAAGATGTTTGCTTACCCAGCTTCGAGGATTATTCGAAGAAAATTCCTTCAGTGGATTGACGCGGAGGAAATCCTCCTCCTCCCCTTTATACATGGCAGACAAGATCTTCACCAGTTCGGTGACCGATCTCGGCCCTTTGCGGCCATGGCGGGTGGCATCGTCCTCCCCGTTGAAATCCCACATGGGGTGGCCCCTATATCGGAGCGGCTGCACTCCCCTCATAACGCAGATTACCATGAATCCAATCATGGTCAATCCGGCATGAGCCAGTAACCTTATTCGGCTCATCAGATAGAGGACATCCCGGTCATTTTCCCTCCGGGGGCTCCGAGGGCGCCAGCTTAGGCGCTTCTTCAGAGGAGCATTGCTGAACTTCGGAAGGCCGATCCGAATAGGATCCAGCAGCGGGACGTCCTCCATGTAAAACCATTCCGAAGGCCAGTCTTCGGACGCCTTCTTCGGGGTTCCGGATAGGTATCCGGTCCCGGCGATGCGCCATAGCTCGGCTCCGCCCACTTGATATATTGACCCCTCATGAGAACGGGGTACTAGGCAGAATAATCTCTTCCACAGCCCGAAATGAGCCTCGACGCCCAAGAACAGTGCAGCTCATTTGCGTAGCTAGGGGGGTAACTGTAAAAATACCCTGGCTTTTCGCATTCATTCAAACACGTGGAAGATGGCCATTATTGGGCGTAGAAGCCAAGGAGCGCAACATTTATCAGAAGCCGGACACTATTCAAGCATATGGAATTTGGAGAAGAACCCGCCTCGCAATGCCGAAGACAATCAACGCGCCGGACTCATCGTCATTGAAGCCTGGTTCGGGGGCTACTGAGGGAGTCCCGGATTAGGGGGTGTCCGGATAGCCGAACTATCACCGTTGGCCGGACTCCAAGACTATGAATATACAAGATTGAAGACTTCATCCCGTGTCCGGATGGGACTTTCCTTGGCGTGGCAGGTAAGCTTGGCGATACGGATATGTAGATCTCCTACCATTGTAACCGACTCTGTGTAACCCTAACCTATCCGGTGTCTATATAAACCGGAGGGTTTTAGTCCGTAGGACGAACAACAATCATACCATAGGCTAGCTTCTAGGGTTTAGCCTCCTTGATCTCGTGGTAGATCTACTCTTGTACTACCCATATCATCAATATTTATCAAGCAGGAGTAGGGTATTACCTCCATCGAGAGGGCCCGAACCTTGGTAAAAACATCGTGTCCCTTGTCTCATGTTACCATCCGCCTAGACGCACAGTTCGGGACCCCCTACCCAAGATCCGTCGGTTTTGACACCGACAGCCGCAGTCTCCAAGATCCTTTCATCGCACCCTGGGCCAGCCAGACGCCTTGACATCCGCATGTTCAATACCAACTGCAAGGTCCAACCCAAGTTCGACGAGTGGTTCTTATCCCCCGCCCTAGATCAGCTCGAGGAGCTCAGCTTTGAAGCTGGACGATGTCGCTCTCTGCCGCCGTCCACACTCCGCCTCACGCCAACGCTGCGCCCGCGCCGACTTCAGCTCCTGCTATCTTCCCCAGATTAATGTCGCGCCCGCCCTTCTTCTCCCTCAACTCAAGCAGCTCGACCTCTTCGACGTTGTCATCTCGAAGAAGGCTATGGAGCACCTGCTTCGCAGCTGTACTGCGCTCGACTACCTTCGTCTTGAGCAGATCCATGGGTTCATTAGCCTCCACATTGCCTCGACGAATCTCCGATGGATTTATGTGTCTTGCTGGCCCCGCAACAAGACATCAATTGGGAAGAGATCACTCCAGCTGTTCCACATTATGGTCATTGAGAATGTGCATTTCCTTGAGAGATTGCTTGTATCGGATCTAGAAGGTCCAACAAAAATCAGGGTCATTGACGCGCCGAAATTAACAGTGTTGGTGTACTCGTCTGCCAAATTCTCCGACTCTTTATTGGATCCGTAATCGTTCAGGTACAACACTATCTTCTTCTCCGTCTTCTTGAAATTCACTTTTTTTTTATTTCTTCTTGATGTAGTTACGACCGTCTTCCAGAAAATGATTCCCACAAGCTTGACCCAGTCCATGCGCACAGTGAAGATCTTAGCACTAAAATCTATCGGCCCCAATCTGGATCAAGTTGTTGGATTCCTTACATGCTTTCCATGCACGGAGAAGCTACTCATCGAGGTGAAACTTCTTTCCTATTAGTAAACGGTAATCACAACGTAGCTCAATTTTTTCGTAATTTTCCCAAATTACGATGACAAGTGTAGTGTTCAAAACTACATCTATGCACTGCACCGAAAGAAATGTTTTTAGTATTTTTTTCTCAAGTGATCACCTGCATCATTTTTATGCTGTACTACTATAGTAGCCTAGGCTAGTCATAGTGGAAAGTAACTTAGACTACTTCAGTAACTCTATGGTCACCCTAAGGGCAAGTACTACCTCCGTCCTGTTTTACTCTTCCAATTTTGTAGTATCAAAATTTGACCATAGATTTAACTGACAAAATGTTAATGCATGTCAGAACTATATCGTTGGATTCGTATTTGAACATAATTTCAAATGATGTAATTTTTAGTGACATGCATTGGCATTTTCTTAGGTAAATCTATGGTCAAAATTTTATACTAAATACGAGGTAGTATTCCTCGTCCCAAAATTCTTGTCTTACATTTGATTAGATACGGATGTATCTAACACTAAAATGTAACTAGATACATCCGTATTTAGACAAATTTAAGACAAGAATTTTGGGACGGAGGGAGTACAAAAGTGGGCTATGTAGGCCAAAACACGTGCCAAATTCACTTGTGATGCATTTGGCATCGATGCCCTCCATTGCTCACTGGTGCCCCAATCTGGATCACCTACTTTGCTCCGTGCCAAATTAACTCAGTAATGAAAAAACACTGCGTGGGAGAGAGAGGACCGAGGCAATAAAAACACTTGTTTGGGAGAGTGAGAGGCTGGTGTAGTTGGTTTGATTGATTTGTTTATACATGTGGGTCTATGTGCAGCGGTGCCAACTCTCTCACATCGCGAGAGCGGTGCCAAAATCTTTTGATTTGACATCGATGCGTATTATGTGGCATACTTTTCCGAAATATGGCATCGGCCACATAGTGGAAGGCAACAAATGCCCAAGCTCTTCACGTGCTCCTAGTTAAATGAGAGGAAACAGAAAGCTAGAGAGAGAGGGAGAGAGAGAGAGTGTGTGAAAAAATATCACTAGCCAGTCAACCCTATCGTATGAGCGAATGATATTGGTACCTCTTGATGACACGGCAATCTTATGCAGCCAGCTTCTCTAATATGTTCTCTTCTTTTGCAGATAAAAAAGACCGAAAGTGAAAAATGTGCTGCACTATAACAATCTCATCGAATGCCTTGATCTCCATCTTACGTAAATTGATTTGATCGACTACCGAGGCAGCACATCCGAGATTAAATTGGCCAGGTTCTTTGTTACGGAGGCAAGTGTGCTCACGGTAATGAGGTTTGGCGTTCTCTGGCGCAACAATGAATGGCGTCTTGATCACATAAGCGCCTAAGCCTAAATGACGAAGTCTCCGCAGAAGCTGAATTTGTTTTTGAAACATCAAGTGGCCGGAGACTCGAAAACTTATTTGCCCATTAGTGACTTGTCAGGGCGGTGGATTTTAGTTTGTACGATAATGCTGCATCCACCTAAAGTAACGAAAGTTCTTACGTAAACTTCCTAGTAATTCCCTCTTCCTAGGTGCAGCATTACTCCTAACATTTGTAATATCAGTTTGAAACTTGTAATATTGCCGTGTCCTATTCCTGCGTTTTCAAAATCCTGCGAATCAAACAGATCCTGAGTTGGTGATGATGTTGTGCCTCCCATCTTTCACCATAGCCGTCGGATCTAGATCTGACGCATACAAACCAAGATTCTCCATTTTTGCAGAAAGATGCCCGCACTTGTTCCCTATTTACAAACAACTCCTTGTCTCTCATAATCAGCCTTATCTCCTCCCCACCACATCTAGAAGGCTGTGGAAAAATCTGGCGCGATGGTCACGCCGAGCCATCCACCCCAATCTTGGTGTTACATGCAATGCACGGGCATCTACGCACGGGAAATTATGTCGAATAGGGCTAGTTGTAAGCAGGCTAGCTCTACGGGCATGATGATAGTGACTACAGATCGTGAGGCTGACTATGGTATGTCGAACACAGGCGCCTATACTCAGTGTCATCTCAGGCGTAGGGTCTTGTCACTTCACTGTGAGGAGTAGCACGTAATAATTTGACCAACGGGTAGTACAGTGCTAGTACTCCTAGGAGTACTACATTGGTAGTACTACTACTAGTACTAGTAGCACCACCGTCTGGATTTAGGAATACTACCACGTCCATCTGGATTTTAGTATTTGACTAGAAATATCTAGTAATGCATGTCACAAAAAATGTACTACTCCATCTGTAAATAAATACATGGTGTTTTATTCCTATCGGCGAGAGAACTTAATGTTTTTTTGCTAACTAGAGTACTAATAGGATTACATGCAATGAACTAAACACTGCATGTCATGTTTGGTAGTCTCAAGTCATTGAAAGCATGCACCGCCCACATCTCTCATTGGTTGATATGTCACGAAATAAGAAACAAGGAGGGAGTTAATGCACCGTGCCTAAGTGTTTTGGGATTATTTGGTTTACGTAATGTGACTTACACAACATTTTTGTTTACATGCATTAACATTTTATTAGTTAAATCAAAGGTCAAAACTTGGCGCAAAATGCAAAGGGGACCAATAAAACAGTAAACATCAAAGTTCTCTCGTTTGGCCCCAACTAGAGGTCCGGTGAGATGACTATACTGCACCGGCACGGAGGGGGGCGCAGCTTCATTGACTTACGGCAACTGCCTTTGGGTGAATGACACGTGGGCCCAGGGGGTGGCTGGCCCACCTATCATACAGCCAAAGGCAAAAAGAGAGGGCCGAGGAGTAGTACGAAACCCTACGCACCTACGCACGCTAACCAAGGGCAAGAGTGATCACTTGAATCGCAAGATCAGTTGACTACTACCTCTGTCCTGGTTTATTAGTCTCCTTTGTAATTTGTGCTAAATTTTGACCAAAGATTTAACTAACAAAATGTTGATGCATGTCAACAAAAATTATATGTATGGATTCGTATTTGAACATAGTGTAAAGGGATATAATATTTAGTAACATGCGTAAACATTTTGTTAGTTAAATCTGTGGTCAAAATTTGACACGGATTTCAATGGGGACCAATAAACCAGGACGGAGGTAGTAGAAGCTAAGCTAGACCCATGGAGGCGATGAGCGCGAGCATCAGCCGGCTGTGCTAGATGGTCCACGACGTCGGTCTGCGGCCCAAAGAACGAGGAACGCCTGTAGTATTGCTTGAGGCCGCCCGAGGCGAGGCGCTTGGACGACAGCTTCGTCTCCTTGTTCGACGAGGTCCTCGTCGATTTCCTCAACAAGTTCACTGTCGTCAAGAAGCTCACGGACGACTTTGACGTAAGCCTCCAGCCGACGCGCCCAGGCTCTGTGATGCCTGCCACCCTCAACGGCCACTATGGTGACAACCTCTTCGACGCACTGGTGGTCCTGAGACTGCCCGCCGTCGCGCCGGAGAATGTCCACCTCGAGGTCGCGCTCACCGCGCAGCGCCTGGCGCAGCAAGACACCATCACATAATCACCCACGTCTACGCGCATGCAAGACGAGGACGATAGGACGCTGGCCTTTATGGACCGCAGGGCAACCTTGGACGGCACTGTTCAGAAGCATGTTGAGCTCGCCGCCAACGCCGCTGCTCCTCACACGTCGGTTGGTGACCCGGCGCACTAGGGCGTGAGGATGTCGTTGATGGATCCGTATGTATTTTTATCTTTCCGTCAAATCCATGTAGTAGTATATGATACTACAGTAATTATCTTACCTTTCGCATCAACTTCATAATTTTCGTACGTACTCCATGCATGAACGGCGCCAGAACCAAACTTCTCAAGGAAAAATCGTTATTTTCTATCTATCGATCGCGCCATGGAGCAGAACCAAATTTTACAAGTTACGAGTTCAAAAGGAAAAGCCTGCCGTGTTCGCGTCGCACCCCCACACGGTTGGTCTGGCACGCCGCTCAAGCGGGAATGCGTGCGGTGTTGCATTTTCACTTACAAGTGGGACCGTAGTTGAGAAAACCGACTATCGGCAAACCCTCATCCCGCTCACCGCGCGATGGCTGAGAAAACGTGAGGGAGAAGAGATGGCTGTAGCACGGACTCCAAGAAAATTGGTGTCGGATGGGACTCGTGTGGGTGGCGTGTGCCGTACTGCTAGACGTGAATGCTAGTTATGGCCCATGCCACCCCACTATATCGAGCCTATATCGAGGTACGTAGAACAAATTTCCTGCAGTCCGTGCTCAGCACTCCTGTATCTCTCTTCTCAGCCAGCCAGCGGACGCGCGGAGCCCATCGTCTGTTTGCTCACATGCGGTCCCACATGTCAGTGAAAACGCAAGCGGACCCTCTGAACCTGCACAACTTTCACCTCGACGTGCTGGTGATGAAAAACAAATCCAAGAAAGATCTTCGGTGGCCGCTTTTGGAGTTACTCAAGAGTAGTAAGATTCTATTTACAGTTTGACCCAAGATGCACATCTCGTGGCTTCAACTACCACTCTATTTTCTTTCATGACACGACACGGATGTTGGATGTCCCACGTGTCGGCAAAAGGAGGAAGAACCCACCAAATCTTCGGTTGTGCTCTCGGATTAGACTAGTTGTGCTAACTTCAAAATTTATTGTGTACTCCCTCCGCTCCAAAATACTTGACTTTCATTTTTCCAAAATGGATGTACCTATATACTAAAACATGTCTAGATACATATATATTTTGACAAATAGAAGGCATGTATTGTGCAACGGAGGGAGTAGAATGGATGCAAGTTTTTGTATTGGGAAGAAGAGTACATCCATATATTGATAGAGCGCAATTTAGTAGATGTTCTATCACTTTTAGCTAGCACGGTGGCTATAGATGAGATTAGTGCACTTGCTGATACTCCTACTTGGTATGCGTGTTGCTGCTTAGACGCAGAGAAAAACGGACCAGAGGGAGTACTAGAATAGAGGCTAGACATGAGACTAGCTGCGAGGAAGCAACGTCTACTTCTTTACACTCGAAGAAGAAAGAAGCACACAAGATTGAGCCTCCGCAGATCAACAATGAATGCATCGAGAAGGCACTAATCCAACTTACAGGAGTAGTAAAATGTATTCTTATGGTTCTTGTTTTCTTTGGTCTTGCTTTTCTAGTCAAAATTATTGTTGTAGTTCGTGCAAAACGGAGGTCCGTTTGGGGTCGTGCGTTGCAGTTGGCCTTACAAGTGGGACCGCAGTTAAGGAAACCGACTATCGGCAAACCCCCACCTCGCCTGTCGCGCGATGGCTGAGTTAGAGAAACGATGAGGTTGAAGAGATTGCTCTAGCACGGACTCCAAGAAATATGGTGTCAGATGGAAGTTGTGCTGGTGGCGTGTGCCGTACTCCTGGACGTGAATGCTTGTTCTGACCCATGCCACCCTACTACTCCTACTACTTACTATATAGTACTACAAGTATCGAGGATTCGAGGTGCTGGTTACGTAGTACAATATGGCTGATAAAAACACCCGCATACGGCCTTGAAGCATGTGAAGCTAGTACAAATAGTGTACTACTATTGTTGATTGGCCTCATCCGATAACCTATTGCAATGCACGTACAATTATGTATTCAAAAATATTTTTTGCCTCGTCGCACCACTCACTCACGTAAGCAACTCGAAAGCCATTCATAAATTTAGTAAGTTTATCACAAGCATATCATTTTATTACATACAACAGGTCATCAACCCACATCGACAACGAGGATACATTATAAATACTAAAGTTTTCACCACACAACAAATAACAAGCAATGAAATGAACTTCAACTCAACCATTCCTCGGCCTTGAAGCGCTTGCTTTGAACCACAAGTGATTCTTCCGGGACAGGCCATCCATTGTCGATCTGGAGACCAACGCAGGACTGATCATCCAGGCTGAAGCGGCCTACTATATCAGTACCAGGGTAGGGAACCACCCAAATGTCCGAGATATAGACACAATTGCTTCTCATAAATGGTAGTAACGTTGTGTCAACATCAGTTGGATCGCCTTTCACCATCATTGGATAGTTTTGTCCAAAGAAGAGCGAGTTTTCTCCTAGACTATCAATTCTGTACCAGGGAGAAGGAGTTGGCTCTAGCACACTAGTATCCATCCCGAATACCATGCAACGGGTGTTGGAATAGGTCCGGAGAGTGCGACCATGGGAGACTACACCTGCTTCCTTAGCAGTAACATCATCAGTGGGCTGTATACACACGAGAAGAGGTGATCCATCGGAATTAGTTGCTAGGCGCCAAATAGTATATGGGCGCTGCTCGTCCTCATGCTCGTGATCATCACCATCATCATCTCCCCCTTGGTTATAAAAATCTTCAAGTATAGGTGGTGGAATGTTCACAGGATCTTGGAAACACAAGAAGAAGGTTATTTAGTAAGGCTGGCCATAGTGGGGGTAACATAAGTGGTATCATGCACTTGGGACTCGCAAACATGCTTATGTGGCAGGCAATTAAGGAAGAGAGAGATGGTTATAGTAACATAGGTAGATACCGTAACATAATAAATGTGATGCTACTATGTGTCATGCATGGTTTCTTGTGCAAAATGAGATCTGGCCGCGTTGGCCCGAGGTGCCGCATTAGTTATCGACCTTTATTTTTTTAATGGTGTGCCGTTAAGTTTTGAAGCACGACTAACTGGTACTGTACGCAGAGAAAATATAAACTACTCTACCACTACTCCACCTCCAGTACAAGTAGTATAAAGAAGATATATAGGCTGGAGCTTCAGCGCTTTCTTGCCAAGGGCTGCCCACTTGCTTCTCACACTACCACCCTCTCTCCAGATCTAAAAAGACGGCCCCTCTCTCCCTCCTCACCGGTGGTCACAGATCCGCCGGGGAAGAAAAGGACGTGCAGCGTTGACGCACTCGTCGTCGGCGAGCGAGGTCACGCACTGACGACAAGGCCGTCCTCTCAGACCTAGCGCCCGCGCGGGATGGCCTCCGTCCCCAAGCTCGCTGCCGTAGTGTGTGCGGAGGACGACGACCACGAGCGAAGCCACTTCCCGCCGACCCTCGGGTATGCTACCTCTTTCCCAACCATAGCCTTGTTCTATTGCCCCATCTGCCACGTCGCTGCATGTGGATCTTTTTCCATTCCACCATCTTCCCAATTTGCTATCCTCTGCTCTGCCGCCACGCAGATTTAAAACCATAATTTGCACTATGAAAGGAAACCCTACTTCATGCGGACTAATGCATGTCCGGGTTGAATAAGGAAAGGAAGGGAGACTGTCGTCCAAGAGAGTAGGCATCGAACCCGCATCTAGGTTAAAAAGGGGAAAATCAGTAGCTAAGGAACGAGTCTCGTGTCTCTTGGTTGAACAAGGGTAGAAAGGCATGACAACGCAATAGAGAATGACCAGGTCGATCGGTTTGTTGTCCTCACATAGGAAAAAGGTGGCTAAAGAGAACAAAAATGGGACGTAATCCACATATGTTGCCTAGATATTTGTTGCTCTGGGCAACCATACCTCCCTCACCACTCTGCGCCCGTGGAGGTACATCGTACTGGTGCGCCCACTGTCCGAATGGGCCTCCCATGCTCTTATTGCAACTTTTTTTGTTGTTAGTATAACGCCAGCAGTCAAGTCAAGCAATGCTACTGCTAAAGTGATGCCACATTTAACTAATGCCGCTCTCAGTCTAATGCCACAGATAAATTTAAGCAGTGCCATTTAATGTCACTGGATCATTTCAGGGTTAGTTGTTGATTGTGGATGTATTAAAGATTTTTCAGCTAAGGCATTCTAATGTTGTTGCACAACCAAAGATACCAACGATGAAACTTGTTACTACCTTCAGATTTTTGCAATCGTTAATGCTTATAGATTACATACCTCACTTTCATGAGAAAAGTTAATTTTTTTGCAGTGTCACCAAAATGCCAAGGCTGATGTCATTTTATTTTGGTTAAACTGCATGCATAATTATGAAGACAAGAGGAAAGGTCAAGAGTGGGCACCTCCTCCTCCGACTGTTCTCTTGATTCGTTCAATCAAGTTTTTATGTTTGATCGATTATCAAGATTGGGATAGCAATTTTTAAGGTCTCCCCGAGTTCGAAATGATATTTACCTTGCAGGTACATGGTTTGCAATTTTTTTATACTGTCATTAGTTAATAATGCTAGTTACCTTCAGACTTCTGTATTTGGTTTAATGCTCATGCACAGCTAGTATACCAATGTTGAAACTTGTTACCTTTACATTTTGTATTGTTAATTCTTATAGAAACCTTCCAGTGCTAGAGTTTATTGAAATCTGTTCAAGAAACCATTGTACTGCACTGTAATAAACTAACTACTCTACTATTGCACTAGCCACTTTGGATTAGTGTATATTTGTAGTATTCGAATGGTGTTGCATTAGCGTATGGACATAAATAAAGTGTGGCAAGCTTTCCCGGATATGTGCTCAAGAAAACTACTACCTGTTTTTCTAAATACTAGACGTTTGGGTACTTTAAATTGAACCGCCGAAAACGTCTTATGTTAAGGAACAGAGGGTGTAGAGTTCACTCAAATTATCCTGGTAAAGCTAGTCACACCTTTGTTAAAATTAATGTTCATTATGTTATCGGAGGAGGTCTGTATGTTTGTCTCTAATGCCTGTCTACTACATACCCGACATCATGATGTAATGTTAAGTCATTTCCTTTTGTACAGTGTCACTATATTGTCAAGGCGGTGATGGCATTTTATTTTAGTAGAACTGCACAAAATTTGCTTAAAAGAAGAGGATAGGTCAGGAATGGCTCAGTTTTTCGTAAAAACTATGTATGCCTTCCTGACATTAGCCGTTGTTGCTTTATTTATTCCTTCAAACAGGTGGTTAGAAACAGCCTTGCTACCTTTTCCCATTAAGAAATTGGAATGCTTATATTTGTGAGTCTATGCTTCAACTAGTGCCACTTTTATAGTAATCACACTTTCAATATCTATGCAAACAGGGATGCTCGATTTTAGTGGAGTTGCACAAAACGTCCAACTGGTTCAACATTAGGAGCATGTTTTTTTCCAAACCTTTATATCCAATTGGTGGCACTATGAGTTGTTCATTACGAAGGTACATGGTTTGCTACTATCTTGCTACTCTTTTTGTAATGCCAGTAGATAGTAATACTAGTGGTTTGCATGTGAATTTATTGGCAGGGTGGACCTACATTGGAGGTGCAGGACAGGATTCAATGATTGGATGCTCAATTTTGGTTGTATCGATTTCACCTCTTCCATCACTACGAACATGGTGCGGTATATGTTTACTAGCTGCTTGATATTTGTGCAGATAGAGATGTCTGCCCTTTGCTATTTGGCAAACAAACAAAGTGTCCGCAATTTTGGTTGAACTGCACAAGAGAATAGTATAGTCACTGCATGAAGTGCCATTTGAAAATAGACACAAAGATTGGATAGTCACTTCATGGACTGCAGAAAAGTTGTACTGTACTATTTACTGGCCAACACTAGGTGCTTCATTACTTTTGTCTGATTATACAATGGGCATCATTTTCCCTAAGTTAAAGTTTGTATTCCAAAAATAGTCTCGCGGTGTGATCGAGAGAAGACCAAATCATATTGCAGTGGATGTTCCTCCATCATGTGTGGTTCATTCTCATGGTTCTAGCTGTTGGTGAAACCACTTACGCTTTGCAAGAGGAATTGTAGACTTCACAAACAAATTTGTCTTTCACCAGATCTTGAATGTTGGCCAAGAGAAGCATCCATGTTAGTAGGAAGAACAGGTGTTTTTTTCTAGATCTTTGCTTTTGGAGCTACATATTTGTATATGATCTGTGAATCATTGAGATGCATTAACATGTTGATCTTATGTATGGAATCGTACTAGTTAGTTTTAGTAGCGACGCAAGATCCGAAGTGGCTGATCTTTGCTTTTGGAGCTACATATTTGTATATGATCTGTGAATCATTGAGGGAGTCCTGGATTAGGGGGTGTCCGGATGGCCGGACTATGACCTTTGGCCAGACTCCTGGACTATGAAGATACAAGATTGAAGACTTCGTCCCGTGTCCGGATGGGACTTTCCTTGGCGTGGAAGGCAAGCTTGGCGATACGGATATGTAGATCTCCTCCCATTGTAACCGACTCTATGTAACCCTAACCCTCTCCGGTGTCTATATAAACCGGAGGGTTTTAGTCCATAGGACGAACAACAATCATACCACAGGCTAGCTTCTAGGGTTTACCCTCTCTGATCTCGTGGTAGATCTACTCTTGTACTACCCATATCATCAATATTAATCAAGCAGGAGTAGGGTTTTACCTCCATCGAGAGGGCCCGAACCTGGGTAAAAACATCGTGTCCCTTGTCTCCTGTTACCATCCGCCTAGACGCACAGTTCGGGACCCCCTACCCGAGATCCGCCGGTTTTGACACCGACAATCATTAAGATGCATTAACAGTTACTTATTTATGTTCGCTCATTGTTTACAAGTTACTGATCAATCACTAGCTAGGCTACAAATGCGATCCTGGCAGTTTTATTTGCGACGCAAGATGCGAAGTGGCAGTTTTTTGAATAAAAATGCCTACCTCTGAAGAAACTGACAAGCTACACTACCTCTGAACAAACTGACAAGCTACACTATCGATCCTACACGGGTAAATAGCAGATCACGCACGTACTATCTCCTTTCCGGTTTGCAGGGCACAATTCAAGAAACGACCTACTCGATCCTACACGAATAAATAGCGGATCACGCACGTACTAGTACCTCCTTTCCGGTTTGCAGGGCTTAATTCAAACCTCTCACCAACCAAGGTACTCCCTCCGTCCGGGTTTATTAGTCCCGTGAGCAAAGCAGCAAGACCAAGGCATGGAAATAATTAACGGCATGTAGAAGTTTAAGCCTAATTAATTCCAACGATTTAAGTGGCTGCATGCGTGCCCTCGGCTGCGACTCGTTGCATCCTGCTTCGCGTCTTGCCCTGCGGCGATTCTGAGTGCTCGCATGCAGCCGGCCATAATTAAGGCATCTAAGCGATGCGAAAAAGATATGCTTTAATTGTTGCGGGCTTTTTAAATCCGTGAAATCATTATTGACAAGGAGGGAGATGATTCGAGTGCACTCGTTTGACCGTCATGTCGTCGTGCGGCCCAGACGGGACGGGAAGGCACAGTCATAATTTCAATTTCCCTAGTTTTCCACGGCAAGCTAGCGCGCTAAGCCATTATGCATTGAATTCCGATGACCGTCGCGCTACCTTCCCCCTATAAGTACTATTTCCCGGCCTTCTCCAGTGCCACCATGACCCAACTCGCCATATCCTCATAAACCCCCACCGGCCCGACGTCGCTCGCCACGTCCGCCATGCCCCCGCCCGTCCGCAGTAGCCGACGCCGTAGGTGGTCACCGCCGGAACTAGTGTTCGGTTTTTCACCGGAAGGAAGACGGAGGGAGGAGGCATTCTATCTGTCTTTAGATGGCAATGCGCAGATCGAGGAGTTGTTTGAGCGCGACCGCATGGCGGAGGAGCAGGAGTTGTTGGAGCGCGACCGCCTGGCGGAGGAGCAGTGTATCGCTGATTTGAGCCACCAGCGGGACATGGAGCAGCAGCGCACCGACGCTCTGAGTCGCGAGCAGAGCGCCCGCAACTGGGCCAACTACGTGGAGGCCGGCGCCTGGCAAATAGCACTGGAGGCTGTCGGGCACGCACGCGTTCGCGACGCTGATTTTTACTACCAGCTCGTCAAGTGGGTTTCCCGCTTGGAAGCTGAAGTTTCGGTGGACCACGCCGGCATGAAAGGGCCAACGCGCGCGAGCAACGCGCCCTATCACACCTCTGGCAAGTCCGAGGCGAGGCGCAGGACGCCGGTGCCGGCGTTTAACATGTACCGCCGGCATCATCTAGTTAGTTAAGAGTAAGTTAGTACTTGTCTAGTGGGAGTAGATAGTTAACTTGGCTATGATGGTTGTCAACATGGAAGTTCAAGATCTATATGTGGATCGGACCTGTTACTTTGCTCACGAATGTTGAACTTTCCGTTTGAACGTATGGAATGGGCTGTTATTTTTTTTTAATGGGTTGTATTTGTCCTCCACGGGTTTAGAGGCTGACTTGTTGGCCTAGCAAGTTGACGCGTACACAATCAGGAGATGATTGTACGTGGAGAGGAAGACAGCAGGGACCCGCCAAGGTCATGGCGATGCAAGCAAGTGCCTCCTTATTTCAAGCCAATAAAAAATGGCTCCTCCTAGTGGATTTCTCGACATCTGGATCCCATGCCATTGTCAACGTAGTCAATAAACGAGAGAATTGCGAGCAAGCGGTGACACGAGGACCCAAAGAGCTCGCCTAGTTATTTTTGTTTTGGGTTAATTTGATAAATACCTCCGAGAAATGCCACTGCAATTTCCAAACTTTGAAAAATGTCATTTCATGCCATTTCTAGTGGCATGTTTTGAAGTCTAGAGTGGCGTTTTTCAAAGTTTGCAAACTGCAGTGGCGTTTTTCAAAGTTTGCAAAAATTGAAGTGGCATTTTTCAAAGTTTGGAAATTGCAGTGACATTTTTATGAATCGCCATAATTGGAGTGGCATTTATCTAATATGTTTTTGAGACAGAAGTAGGGTGTCAACTGGGCTATGCGGGACACCTGTCTAGACAGCCTTTTCTTTTATGTTTACCATAGACCAACCCAGTAGTTTTTTTTTATTTTTTAAAATGGCTAGCCCAGTTTTTTTGTGATTTGTCAAGTAAGTCACTTTATCAGGCATGTTGGGCTGCAAATCTTTGAAGATGAGGAGAGCTTCATTCGGCTGGCCGAGAAAATGGCGTATCAGTAATGAGAAATGGGTTGTACATTTTTAAAACACATCAAACCGGCAATTAGTTTCAAATATCTTTTTTTTATTTCGAGATTTTAAATTGCATTGATTTTTATGCGTGGATAATTTATTGGATTTTATATTGACCTACATTTATTTTTAAAATCAGTCTGAAGATGCATTAACATGTCAATCTTGTATCTTCATAGTCCAGGAGTCCGACATTGGTGCTTTCATTGAGAGTTCCTATGTGTCGTCATCTTTAGGCCCAATGGCTCCTCCGATCTTCAACAATGATGCGGTCCAGGGCGAGACTTTTCCCCCCGGACAGATCTTCGTATTCGGCGGCTTTGCACTGCGGGCCAATTCGCAGCCATCCGAGCAGATCGAAAGCTTCGCCCCGCCATCGTAAGATTTGGAAGTTTGAACTACGGCTAACGTCCGCGGAGACTTGATCTTTGACGGGTTCGAGCCACAGCCAAGCGCCGCGCCTTTGTCACGATGGGCATGATCTAGCTCTACCACCGAACAAGGCCACGGAGGCCGCACCAGCGTCTGGCCCGACCCTTAGCTCGAGCCGATCAAGGCCAATCGAGGACGGGTGGCTGGACACCTCCTCGTGGGCTGCAATCTCTCTGGCGATCGAGCCGAACACCATACCTGTCCTTCTTGGCTTCGTGACTCCAAGGTGCCGGACTCCTCTCCGGACTCCAACCTTCCGCCCGCCAATCGAATTTGATTGGGCGCCGATCATGGAGTTCACCGCCCGCGGACATCTTTCAGCACTCTCCTTTCGGCGACATTCTGAATTCACTAAAGTCTCTCTTTATCAGGAGAGCCCTGGTCGGACTATGGTCAGCAAGGTTGGGATGCGGACGACGAAGAAATTCAAAGCCCACCCACCACCCACTTCGTAGCCACTGTCGATGATTTAACCGACATGCTCGACTTCGACTCCGAAGACATCGACGGTATGGACGCCGATGCAGGAGACGACCAAGAACCAGCGCCTGCAGGGCACTGGAAGGCCACCTCATCGTATGACATATACATGGTGGACACCCCAAAAGAAGGGAACGGCGATGGAACAACGGAGGATGACCCCTCCAAGAAACAGCCTAAGCGCCGGCGTCAGCGGCGCCGCTCTAAATCCCGCCACAGCAAAAATGGCGATTCCGGCACAGGAGATAATAACACCCCGGACAGTGCTGAAGACAATCCCCTCCAGCAGGATTCAGCGCAGGAGGATGGAGAAACCAACCCTCATGAGAGAGCGGCAGACAGAGAGGTAGAGGATGATAATTACATGCCTCCCTCCGAAGACGAGGCAAGCCTCGACGACGACGAATTCGTCGTGCCTGAGGATCCCGTCGAACAAGAGCGTTTCAAATGCAGGCTTATGGCCACGGCGAGCAGCCTCAAGAAAAACCAGCAACATCTTAGAGTTGACCAAGACTTGCTAGCCGACAGATGGACTGATGTCCTTGCGGCCGAAGAGTACGAACTCGAACGCCCCTCAAAGAGCTACCCAAAACGCAGGCTGCTACCCCGATTAGAGGAGGAAGCACAAAGACCTACATCATCAGCGCATGATGCGGCCGACCGGCCACCTCGTGGCCGCGACAGAGAGGCCTCTCGGCCCTCCACTCAAGCCGCACCCCGGTGTCGCTCAAAGAATACCAAGGCACGGGGAAATCGCCCGGAACCTGCGAGATATATTAGAGGACAGGGCAAGGCAAACAAGATCGATCTATGGATCGCGTGGGCCCACGACACGTGGCGATAACTGTCATCTTTGGATATGGTAAATCCGGCGGGCGAACAAAGTAGACAAAGCTCATTTGAGCTACGCCGTGATATAGCCCAATACGTAGGCGCCGACACCCACTATGCTTCACAGATGAAGTAATGGATCATCAAATCCCCGAGGGTTTCAAACCCGTAAACATTGAATCATACGATGGCACAGCAGATCCGGCGGTATGGATCAAGGATTATCTCCTTCATATCCACATGGCCCGCGGCGATGATCTACACGCCATCAAATACCTCCCACTCAAGCTTAAAGGACCATCTCAGCATTGGCTTAACAGCTTGCCAGCAGAATCAATTGGTTGTTGGGAGGACCTGGAAGCCGCATTCCTCGACAACTTCCACGGCACCTATGTGCGACCACCAGACGCCGATGACATGAGCCACATAATTCAGCAGCCAGAGGAATCGGCCAGACAATTCTGGACACGGTTCCTAACCAAGAAAATTCAAATAGTCGACTGTCCGGATGCAGAGGCCCTTGCAGCCTTCAAGCATAACATCCGTGACGAGAGGCTTGCCCGGCACCTAGGACAGGAAAAGCCGAAATCCATGGCAGCCCTCACAACACTCATGACCCGCTTTTGCACGGGAGAAGACAGCTGGCTAGCTCGTAGTAATAACATGACCAAGAGCCACGGTAATTCGGATACCAAGGACAACATTGGCGGTCGCGTCGCAACAAGCAAGAGCGCCCGCATTAATGGCGACAATGCTGAGGATACGACGATTAATGCCGGATTCGGAGGCTCTAAACCGGTCGTGGAAAAAGCCATTCAAAAGAAATACTCCGAGCCCGTCCAATTTGGACCGAATACTCGATCGCTCGTGCCAGATACACGGCACCCCCGAGAAACCAGCCAACCACACCAACAAGGATTGTTGGGTGTTCAAGCAGGCAGGCAAGTTAAACGCCAAAAACAATGACAAGGGGCTGCATAGCGATGACGAGGAGGAGCCCCGACCGTCGAACAATAGGGGATAGAAGGGCTTCCCCCCACAAGTGCGGACGGTGAACATGATATACGCAACCCACATACCCAAAAGGGAGCGGAAGTGTGCACTCAGTGACGTATATGCATTGGAGCCAGTCGCCCCAAAGTTCAACCCATGGTCCTCCTGCCCGATCACTTTTGATCGAAGGGACCACCCCACTAGCATCCGCCATGGCGGATTCGCCGCATTGGTTCTAGACCCAATCATTGACGGATTTCACCTCACTAGAGTCCTTATGGACGGCGGCAGCAGCTTGAACCTGCTTTATCAGGATACAGTGCGAAAAATGGGCATAGATCCCACAAGGATTAAAGCCACAAAGATGACCTTTAAAGGCGTCATACCAGGTGTAGAGGCCAATATGCGAGGCTCAATTACACTTGAGGTGGTCTTCGGATCCCCGGATAGTTTCCGAAGCGAGGAGTTAATCTTCGACATAGTCTCGTTCCGCAGTGGCTATCACGCACTGCTCGGACGAACCGCATTTGCAAAGTTCAATGCGGTGCCGCACTACGCATACCTCAAGCTCAAGATGACAGGCCCTCGAGGAGTCATTACTTGTAACGCCCCGGATTCGATGCGCCAGGTGTCTTCCAGTTATTCGCCGTCTTTGCCATGTCATGTGCTTGCGTGTTGCACTTTGCCACGTCATCATCTGCATTTCATATCATGTCATCATGTGCATCGCATTTGCATACGTGTTCATCTCATGCATCCGAGCATTTTCCCCGTTGTCCGTTTTCCAATCCGGCACTCCTATGTCTCCCGGCGCCCCCTTTTACCTCTTTTCGTGTGTGGGTATTAAACGGTCTCGGAATGGACCGAGGTTTGCCAAGCGGCCTTGGTATAGCACCGGTAGACCGCGTGTCAAGTTTCGTGCCATTTGGAGGTCGTTTGGTACTCCAACGGTTAACCGGGTAACCGCAAAAGCCTCCTTCTCTTTGCAGCCCAACACCCTTCCAAACTGGCCCAAAACCCAGCAAACTCCCCTCCATGCTCTCGGTCGTTCGATCACGATCATGTGGCCAAAAACCGCACCTCATTTGGACTCTCCTAGCTCCCTCTACCTATAAATAGGTGCTCCTCGTCCAAATTCGCGGATGATTTCCCCCCAGAAACCCTAGAATCGCCCTCCGCCGCCACCGGACACGTCCGGCCGCAGTCGGACATGTCCGCCCCCTCCGCGCCGCCGCCCTCAGCGAACCGGGGGCTGCCACGTGGCACCAGCCCGGCCGCGCCGCCGTCAACCAGCGGGGCCAGGCGAACCGCCGGGCCCTTCGCCGTCCGCGCCCATCGCGCTCCGCCACAGCCGCGACGCCGTCCGCGCCGCTTCCGATCTTGCCGCCGCCCGGCAGCTCCCGCCCAACCCGCCGCCCAGCTCCGCCCGCCGCCTCCCTCCGCCGCCCGTTGCCCGCCGCCCTCTCGCCCGCCGTGTCTTAAGCCGCCGCCGCGTCGTCGACGCCGCCGCCGGCCTCGGCGCTTCGCCGGACAACTTCGCCGCCCGTCGCCTCTTCCTCGCCTCCGGCTAGATCCGGCCGCCGTCGTCCGGATCGAGGATCCCACCGTCCGCCGGACCTCCCGACCTCACTGCTGTCGTCGGAGTCGCCGTCGCCCTCGGCTTCCGTGCCCTCGCCGGAGCTCGCCGGAGTCGGATCTGCTGCAGGGTGGACGAGATCCACCGGGATCTCAACCAAACACGGCGCCCGATCCGGATCTCTCCGTCCCGGAACCGTCCCGTCCTGGGTTGACTTTTCCCGGCGGTTAAATTCCACCAAGTCCCGAGCGTTTTTTTATATTTTCATGCATTTTCATCATGCCATAACTCTCTGCATATTGCTCCGTGTCTTGCGTGTAATATGTCGAATTGTTTGTCTCGACGAGTACATCATTTCATTCCATTGCATCACTTTCATTTGAGCTCATCTTGTTGCCCGAAATGCTGTTAGAAGAGGGCTATGTGATGTTAGTTTCTGTTTCTTAACAGAACATGCACTTTTGTCATTTTTGTCATGATTGATGTGTGCACCCGATGAACTTGAGTCCTACATGTGTTTTGTAATATGCCATGCCATCTTTCCAGAGGTGTATGCCATTTATTTTTGTGATCTCTATGGTGACTAGCACAAGCATGCAAACTAGGCTTCATGATGTTGCTGATTTCAGCCCCTGTTTTGCTGAGATTTTTATGCCATGTTAACTTGATGCTACCGAGAGATCCATGCATATTTTGAGATACTTCAGTAAGGATGTTTTGAACATATGGTTATGCTATATCCATCCATGCCCTTGTTTGCAATTATGGAGTGCCATAGCTTGAGTCAATCGAGCCCTACTTTTGCTATAAAATGTTTCCTGGCAGGTTGTTTACATGTTATTAAATTTTGCCAAGGTTGTTGAAGTTGATCCGTGTATGCTATGATGTTGTTCTTGCCATGTATAGCCTCTATGCCATGTTTTCTTACTGTTAGTTGCCTTGCCATGCCATGTATTGCTCTGTGGTGAGTGGTTCAAGCTCACCAACATGCCTACTTATTGTTGTTCCTGCCATGTATGAATCTGTAATATAACTTGCCATGTTTACATGGGTGCCATCATATCTTCTGGTCCTTTTTGGCTCATGGTCAGTAAGGGACTTTTGTTCTATGGATTTATTAGTATCATTCCATGCCTTTTTTTGCCATGTTAAGTTCCTGTAACATGTTGTTTGATAGCTCTAAACATTGCAACCTGATGTTATTTCTGCCAAAGTCTGTGAACCTGTTATTATTTGCAATCTTGTCATGTTCTTTTGAGCATGTTCTAGTAGTTTCTGGAGATAGATCAGTGTTCATGTTTTGTCATGCTTTACCTGTAAATCATGCCCATGCCTTTTGTTATCACGTTGAGATGCTGTAGCTTAGTGTTTTGATGCTTGCAATATGCCTAGTTGTTGTTTTGGACAAATTGTTGTCATGACTTGTATAGAGTGTATGTGTTGAACCGTTGCTCCGTTTTGAGTGTGCTCTATATGAAACTTGCTTGTTTTTGCATGTAGTTTCATATTATCATGTTGCATCCTTGTTTTGAGGTGTTTGTGTGATGTTTGTATGCATTTAGCATCAATGCCATGTTTAACTTGTTTTGCTCATATCTTCTAGGCCGTAACTCCGAATTAAATGAACTTTATATGTAAATTGACTAGAATTTCGTGTAGATCATCATGGTGCATCTTAACTTGCTGTTTAACAACTTGAAAATAAGGTTTATTCAGATCTGGACCAATTTCGAAATTTGCATATGAGGACTTACCGGAATTGTTCTATGTTGTTTCCGGCCTCATTTAAACTTGCCTTGATGTGTTGCTCTTGTTTGCATCATCTCTTGTCATGAGTAGCTTCATGTAGTCTTGTCATGCATCATGCTTGTTTGTGCATCATGTCTTGTTCATGTGTGGTGTGTTTACCATGTTGTGTGCTTCTTCTTGTTAGTTCCTGTTTCGTTGCGATCGTGAGGATCCGTTCGTCTACGCTTGGTTCGGCTTCATCCATTCATCTTCTTCATGGACCCGTTCTTCTTCCTTGCGGGATTTCAGGCAAGATGACCGTCACCTTGGATCTCACTACTATCATTGCTATGCTAGTTGCTTCGTTCTATCGCTATGCTGCGCTACCTATTACTTGCTGCTCAAGCCTCCCAAATTGCCATGAACCTCTAACCTTTGTCACCCTTCCTAGCACACCGTTGTTTGGCTATGTTACCGCTTTGCTCAGCCCCTCTTATAGCGTTGCTAGTTGCAGGTGAAGTTGAAGATTGCTCCATGGTGGACAGGATTTTGGTTGGGATATCACAATATCTCTTATATTATTAATGCATCTATATACTTGGTAAAGGGTGGAAGGCTCGGCCTTATGCCTGGTGTTTTGTTCCACTCTTGCCGCCTCGGTTTCCATCATATCGGTATTATGTTCCTGGATTTTGCGTCCCTAACGCGGTCGGGTGATTTATGGGACCCCTTGACAGTTCGCTTTGAATAAGACTCGGCCCAAAGAAGGCACAACATTGGTTTTACCATTTGCCTCACCACCACCTACTTTTCCCTTGGGAGTCGCTCTCTCGAGGGTCATCTTTATTTAGCCCCCCCGGGCCAGTGCTTCTCTAAGTGCTGGTTCGAACCGAGCTGCCTGCGGGGCCACCTTGAGGCAACCCGAGGATTGGTTTTACTCGTAGCTAGTCTCATCCGGTGTTGCCCTGAGAACGAGATATGTGCAGCTCCTATCGGGATTGTCGGCGCATCGGGCGGCTTTGCTGGTCTTGTTTTATTGCTGTCGAAATGTCTTGTAGCCGGGATTCCAAGACTGATCGGGTCTTCCCGGGGAGAAGGAATATCCTTCGTTGATCGCGAGAGCTTATCATGGGCTAAGTTGGGACACCCCTGCAGGTATAAACTTTCGAGAGCCGTGCCAGCGGTTATGTGGCAGATGGGAATTTGTTAATATCCGGTTGTAGTAAACTTGAAGCAAACTCTTCTAAAATACACCAACCGTAATGCGTAACTGCGTGAGTGTCTCTTTTCGGGGTTGATCGAGAGGAGAACACGGTTTCTGGGTTATGTCTGACGTAAGTAGGAGTTCAGGATCACTTCTTGATCATTACTAGTTGACGACCGTTCCTTTGTTTCTCTTCTCGCTCTCATTTGCATATGTTAGCCACCATATATGCTTAGTCGCTGCTGCAACCTCACCACTTTACCCCTTCCTTTCCTATTAAGCTTTGCTAGTCTTGATACCCATGGTAATGGGATTGCTGAGTCCTCGTGGCTCACAGATTACTACACCACCAGTTGCAGGTACAGGTTTGCGATGATCATGACGTGAGAGCGATGCTTGCTTGTTTGGAGTTCTTCTTCCGCTTCTTCTTCGATCAGGGGATAGGTTCCAGGTCGGCAGCCTGGGCTAGCAGGGTGGATGTCGTTTGAGTTTCTGTTTATGTTTCATCTTTAGTCGGATGTTGATCTTGTATATGATGTTGATGTATTCTTGTGGCATTTGTGCTTTATGTATGTATCCCCATCCATTATGTAATGTTGATGTAATGATATCCACCTTGCAAAAGCGTTTCAATATGCGGGTCTATCCTTGGTGGGACCGTCGAGTTCCTTTTGGATAGAGTCGCATATTGGGCGTGACATTACTGTCAATGGAAACACCGAACGCTCTCCTCGAACGGAGGAGCATACGGCGGCCCTCGCGGCGGAAGTACAGAGCAGCCTCTCAAGGCAATACTCCAGTCCGGCCATTAACCGTCCGGACACCGTCAAGCGCGCCTGGAGTAACCTAAAACAAGACCGTCTGGCACATTCCGAGCACGCGTAGCAATGCGGCCCCAACCCCAGCCCTCGCAAAATTGCGAAACCAGTACTACGCGTACATAACTACGCTCTGGAAATACCATGGGCATAGGGGGAGGGGCACGACCACGGCATGCCCAAAATGCGGCTCAACCGCACCAGGGGCTCCCGATTTTGTCATTCTTTTTTTTTCTTACTTTCAGGACTCCACTTTCCGGAAGGCCGGTCCGGCAGTACAATCGCCGAACACAGGATGCAACAGCCAGGGGGGCATAAAGCTACGTCGAGTGTCCAGGTGGTCTCTATAAACGAGCAGTATACTTGTTTCACATATCATCCCGCAGCTCGCCTCGAGAGGACATGTCAAATAGTCCCATCTCTTGCTTATCGCACTATTTGTATCGTTCTGCTTTTACCGCAGACTTTTCGAATAAACAATACATAGCTTTTGTCTATTATTGCATTCCTTTTTTATAAAAATATGTTCAGTTATGACATTATGCAACCGTACACTTTGGTACGGCCAATACACCAGGGGCTTACGTACCCCAGAATATGGTGTGAGAAGTCCGAACACTCTCATGAGTGCGGCACCCCGAACTTATAGCATTATATGCTTCGGTACGAATCATGTCTTGGGTCAATAATTGGGTTTGCCCGGCTCCCATGTTTTGGTACCTTACGTTCCGTTATATCGGCTAAGGTAGCCTTTGGGAGAACCACTGTGATTGTGCCCCGGTTGAGCTGGGCTAAGCACCTCGATGGAGAAAGCTAAAACTGGCCGTCATGATAGGGCGAGAGCTGGTCATTTGTTCGAGAGGTTTTCGAGTCCCTAAAGACTTATGCCGCTTAGAGCGAGGAGTCGGCTATGTCCGGCCTAGGCGTGGATAGCGCACCTAACTCGGTCTTCCGAATACTAGGGGAATCGACGAAATTTAAAATTATAGAATTCTATGGCTAAGTGAGAGTGTTCAAGCATTATAGTCCGATTGCCTTGTTCGTTGTGTTGAGCGCCTCCCTCGAAGGACCCAATAATGGGAAAAAGAGTGCTCAAGTTTATCCCGAACACCCCAGCACTCGCGGCATGGGGGCAGAAGCCGACGACTCTCCATCTCTCAATTTTAATAAACGCTGCACAGAAGGTAATATTTTAAATTCAAAAGCGTTGCTTAGCGCATATGAACAAGTTTTCAGCGTACAGGATCACAAATGCGAGTTTACTCAAAAATTACATCTTTGGAGCACTCATCCACTATAAAGGCGGGCACCCTTCAGACGCCCTCATAATACATCTCGGGCTTGCGATGCTCCTTGCCCAGTGGCGGTCCGTCCGTCACAAGCTTCTCGGCGTCCATCTTGCCCCAGTGCACTTTAGCACGGGCAAGGGCCTCTGAGCACCTTCGATGCATCTGAGCGCTTGATGACTTCAAGCCATGGACAGGCATCCACCAGCCGCCTCACCAGCCTGAAGTAGCTCCCAGGCATGGCTTCCCCAGGCCACAGCTGGACTACGAGACCCTTCATGGCCTGTTCGGCCACCTTATGGAGCTCGGCCAGCTGCTTCAGCTGGTCGCTCAAGGGGTCCGGCCTCAGCATACTGAGACCAGAACACCTTCTCTGTCGAGCTCCCCTCTTCGGCTCGGTAGAATGCGGCAGCGTCGGACACACTCCAGGGAAGATCTATGAATGCTCCTGGAGAGCTCCGGACCCGGGTAAGTAACAAGTAATTCACTTTCACGTGCTTGCTTTGCATAAAGAATGCCTTACCCGCTGCTATCTTCTTCATCGCCACAATTTCCTAGAGGGCTTTTTGGGCTTCGGCCTTGGCAGACTTGGCGCTCTCAAGCGCCGAGGCGAGCTCGGACTCTCGAGTCTTTGAGTCAAGCTCCAAACTCTCGTGTTTATCCACGAGAGCCTAGAGCTCTTGCTGCACCTCCGCCACCCGCGCCTCCTGCTTTTCTCGCTGGGTACGCTCCACGGCCGCATTGTTTTCGGCCTTGGACAGCGCTTCCTTCAGGGTCGCCACCTCGGTTGTGGCCCCTGCAATACTCACGTTGGTCCTGTCATTTTTTGCAACCACATCTGTTTATATACTTAAATAAGATATTACTTACCTTCCTTGTCTTCGAGCTGCTTCTTGGCAAGGTCGAGCTTGTTCTCGGACCGCTCGAGGCTCTGCTTCAATGCATTGACCTCCATGATCGGTCTTGGCAGAGGTCAAGCGCGCCTGCATTCCCATATTGACATACTTACGTTAGACTCCTGCATATATCTTTTTGATCCTCAGTTCGGCTTTTCTTTCCGAACACCAAACTGAGCATCAGGGGCTACTGTCTATGCGGTAATATTTTTACATATCTTAAATACATACCTCAAAGCCTGTTAGAAGGCTGGCACAGGCTTCAGTCAGCCCGCTCTTGGCGGACTGAATCTTCTGGATCACCACACTCATAATAGTGCGGTGCTCCTCGTCGATGGAGGCGCCGTTAAGCACCTCCAGCAGATTATCCGGTGCCTCCGGTTGGATGGAGGTCACCGGCATCGTAGGCTTACCCTTCTTAGTAGGGGGGCGCCTGCCGGATTCCGGAACCATTGAAGGTTCCGGTGCGGTGTCCGGCCCAGGGCCGGACTTGGAGCCCTTGGGAGTCTTATCCCCTTTACGCTTGGAGTCCGGGAGGTCGCCTTGCCGCGCCTCGAGGACCACCTCCTCCTAGCTTGGACCCTTTTGGGACTCCCCCTCGGCATCATCCGCTAGGCGAGGGGAGGAGGCGGCCGGAAGTGAAGTGCTATTCACATCCGACGAACCCAGGGAGCCGCTCGACGAAGCGTCGAGCCCGGCCTTGGGCGGACTGCATGATTATATTCGATTGTCGAGAAGATCTTTGTACAGCGGAAGGCGCCGTGAGTTATTCTGGTATCCGGATAATTACGATTTTTCCAGGGGCTTGGCCCTGGATGGCCACTCCTCTTCGCCGTCGTCGGTGTTGGTGGAGTAGTCCGGAGGAAGGGTTCTTCCCTTTTTGGACCTCCGGCCCCCCCAGTTGGGGCGGCCTTCCTTTTCGTTCCTCCTCCCGCTGGAGGGGGAGAGGCCTCTTCTTCCTCCTCCTCGTTTTCACGGGAGGAGTCCGCCTCGGAGTCATTGGACGATGAGTCCGGCACCACCAGGCGTCGGGAACTCTTTCGAGTTCCCGTGGCCTCCTTCTTGGCCTTTTTCTCCGGCACCACGTAAGGTGTCGGAACTAGCAGCCCTGTCAAGCGGGCGTCCGCTGGGTCTTCGGGCAAAGGAGTCGGGCAGTCGATATGTCCGGTCTTCTTCTGCCATTCCTGTCAAAGGAACGGGAACTTAGATCCCACATAGAGTTAAACTATGAGAAACAAGTATCCCGTAAAGGGTAAAATAAGCTTACTACGCTGGCTTGGCGCTTCGCGCGGAATCCGCGATCCTCGGTGATGGGAGGGGGAACCTCGGCGCCCTTGAATAGCACCTTCCAGGGATCCTCGTGCGTGGTGTCAAAGAGCCTGGTCAGAGTTTGATGTTGGGCCGGGTTGAACTCCCACAAGTTAAAAGCTCGTCGTTGACGCGGGAGGATCCGGCGGATGAGCATGACCTGGACTACGTTGACGAGTTTAACCTCTTTGTCCACCAGGTTTGGACGCAGGTTTGGAGTCCGGTCCGCTCTTTCGAAGTACCCCACGACAGGCCCTTCTCTTTTCAGGAGGTGAGCCGTGTGGGGATGCCAGATCAGAATTCGGGGGCCGCTGCCCATTCAGGGTCACGCGGCTCGGTGACGTAGAACCACCCCGATTGCCACCCCTTTATGGTCTCCACGAAGGAGCCCTCGAGCCATGTAACGTTGGGCATCTTGCCCACCATGGCGCCTCCGCACTCCGCTTGCTGGCCGCCCACTACCTTCGGCTTGAGATTGAAGGTCTTCAGCCATAAGCCGAAGTGGGGCTTGATGCGGAGGAAGGCCTCGCACACGACGATAAACGCCGAGATGTTGAGGATGAAGTTCGGGGCCAGATCATGGAAATCCAGGCCGTAGTTGAACATGAGTCCCCGGACAAATGGGTGAAGTGGGAAACCAAGTACGCGGAGGAAATGGGTGAGTAACACCACCCTCTCATGGGGCCTGGGGGTGGGGATGAGCTGCCCCTTGTCTGGGAGCCGTTGCGCAATGTCGTTAGACAAGTATCCGGCCTCCCTCAGCTTCTTGATGTGTCCCTCCGTGGCGGAGGAGACCATCCACTTGCCTCCCGCTCCGGACATGGCTGGAGAAGGTAGAGGTGGGATGTGCGGACTTGGTATTTGGAGCTCGAGTCTTGTGAAAATGGATAAGCAAAGGAGGAAGAAGGCGTAGATGGAAAAGGTGGATCCTTATCCCCTTATATGGGCGAACGAAACTATGTGCCCCCACCAGCCTGGTAAAACTTGCTTATCTCCCAAGCGCCATAAATTAATGGCACGGTTGGGTTACCCACGCCCGTATTAATGAGAATCCCGGAATAAGGGGACATGATCTCTGCTTCAACAAGACGTGCCGAGGAAACTGCCTCGCTAAGTGCGCTGAGGTGGGACAGTAAAAACGATTTGAATAAAGGCTTGGCCGTGGTGTCACGCCGTGAAATACGTCAGCAGATTGGATTTGTGTAAATATTATTCTCTCTACGGTGGTATGTGGAAATTATTTTGCAGAGCCGGGCACTATCCTTGTGTTCAAAATCTTCTATGAAGTATTCGGAGGAGGAACCCGCCTTGCAATGCCGAAGACAATATGCGCGCCGGACTCGTCGTCGTTGAAGCCTGGTTCAGGGGCTACTGAGGGAGTCCTGGATTAGGGGGTGTCCGGATGGCCGGACTATGAACTTTGGCCGGACTCCTGGACTATGAAGATACAAGATTGAAGACTTCGTCCCGTGTCCGGATGGGACTTTCCTTGGCGTGCAAGGCAAGCTTGGCGATACGGATATGTAGATCTCCTCCCATTGTAACCGACTCTATGTAACCCTAACCCTCTCCGGTGTCTATATAAACCGGAGGGTTTTAGTCCATAGGACGAACAACAATCATACCATAGGCTAGCTTCTAGGGTTTACCCTCTCTAATCTCGTGGTAGATCTACTCTTGTACTACCCATATCATCAATATTAATCAAGCAGGAGTAGGGTTTTACCTCCATCGAGAGGGCCCGAACCTGGGTAAAAACATCGTGTCCCTTGTCTCCTGTTACCATCCGCCTAGACGCACAGTTCGGGACCCCCTACCCGAGATCCGCCGGTTTTGACACCGACAATCATTAAGATGCATTAACAGTTACTTATTTATGTTCGCTCATTGTTTACAAGTTACTGATCGATCACTAGCTAGGCTACAAATGCGATCCTGGCAGTTTTATTTGCGACGCAAGATGCGAAGTGGCAGTTTTTTGAATAAAAATGCCTACCTCTAAAGAAACTGACAAGCTACACTATCGATCCTACACGGAAAAAAATGCCTACCTCTGAACAAACTGACAAGCTACACTATCGATCCTACACGGGTAAATAGCAGATCACGCACGTATTACCTCCTTTCCGGTTTGCGGGGCTCAATTCAAGAAACGACCTACTCGATCCTACACGAATAAATAGCGGATCACGCACGTACTAGTACCTCCTTTCCGGTTTGCAGGGCTTAATTCAAACCTCTCACCAACCAAGGTACTCCCTCCGTCCTGGTTTATTAGTCCCGTGAGCAAAGCAACAAGACCAAGGCATGGCAATAATTAACGGCATGCAGAAGTTTAAGCCTAATTAATTCCAATGATTTAAGTGGCTGCATGCGTGCCCTCGGCTGCGACTCGTTGCATGCTGCCCGGCGTCTGCTGCGGCGATTACGAGTGCCTGCATGCAGCCGGCCATAATTAAGGCATCTAACTGATGCGAAAAAAGATATGCTTTAATTGTTGCGAGCTTTTTAAATCCGTGAAATCATTATTGACAAGGAGGGAGATGATTCGAGTGCACTCGTTTGACCGTCATGTCGTCGTGCGACCCAGACGGGATGGGACGGCACAGTCATAATTTCAATTTCCCTAGTTTTCCACGGCAAGCTGGCGCGCTAAGCCATTATGCATTGAATTCCGATGACCGTCGCGCTACCTTCCCCCTATAAGTACTGTTTCCCGGCCTTCTCCAGTGCCACCATGACCCAACTCGCCATATCCTCATAAACCCCCACCGGCCCGACGTCGCTCGCCACGTCCGCCATGCCCCCGCCCGTCCGCAGTAGCCGACGCCGTAGGTGGTCACCGCCGGAACTAGTGTTCGGTTTTTCACCGGAAGGCAGACGGAGGGAGGAGGCATTCTATCTGTCTTTAGATGGCAATGCGCAGATCGAGGAGTTGTTTGAGCGCGACCGCATGGCGGAGGAGCAGGAGTTGTTGGAGCGCGACCGCCTGGCGGAGGAGCAGTGTATCGTTGATTTGCGCCGCCAGCGGGACATGGAGCAGCAGCGCACCGACGCTCTGAGTCGCGAAAGCGTAGCGCCCCAGAATCGGGCCAACTACGTGGAGGCGGCGCTGGCAAATAGCACTGGAGGCTGTCGGGCACGCACGCGTTCGCGACGCTGATTTTTACTACCAGCTCGTCAAGTGGGTTTCCCGCTTGGAAGCCGAAGCTTCGGTGGACCACGCCGGCATGAAAGGGCCAACGCACGCGAGCAACGCGCCCTATCACACCTTTGGCAAGTCCGAGGCGAGGCGCAGGACGCCGGTGCCGGCGTTTAACGTGTACCGTCGGCATCATCTAGTTAGTTAAGAGTAAGTTAGTACTTGTCTAGTGGGAGTAGATAGTTAACTTGGCTATGATGGTTGTCAACATGGAAGTTCAGTACTCTATATGTGGATCAGACCAGTTACTTTGCTCTGAATGTTGAACTTTCCGTTTGAACGTATGGAATGGGCTGTTATTTTTTTTAATGGGTTGTATTTGTCCTCCACGGGTTTAGAGGCTGACTTGTTGGCCTAGCAAGTTGACGCGTACACAATCAGGAGATGATTGTACGTGGAGAGGAAGACAGCAGGGACCCGCCAAGGTCATGGCAGTACGCAACAAAGTGCCTCCTTATTTCAAGCCAATAAAAAAATGGCTCCTCCTAGTGGATTTCTGACATCTGGATCCCATGCCATTGTCAACGTAGTCAATAAACGAGAGAATTGCAGAACGAGCGGCTGACACCAGGGACCCAGCAGCTCGCCTAGTTATTTTTGTTTTGGGTTAATTTGATAAATACCTCCGAGAAATGCCACTGCAATTTCCAAACTTTGAAAAATGTCATTTCATGCCATTTCTAGTGGCATTTTTTGAAGTCTGGAGTGGCGTTTTTCAAAGTTTGCAAATTGCAGTGGCGTTTTCAAAGTTTGCAAAAATTGCAGTGGCATTTTTCAAAGTTTGAAAATTGCAGTGACATTTTTATAAATCGCCATAATTGGAATGGCATTTATCTAATTTGTTTTTGAGACGGAAGCAGGGTGTCAACTGGGCTGTGCGGGACACTCTGGCCTGTCCAGACAGCCTTTTCTTTTATGTTTACCACAGACCAGCCCAGTAGTTTTTTTTCTTTTTAAAAATGGCTAGCCCAGTTTTTTTGTGATTTGTCAAGTAAGTCACTTTATCAGGCCTGTTGGGCTGCAAATCTTTCAAGATGAGGAGAGCTTCATTCGGCTGGCCGAGAAAATGGCCTATCAGTAATGAGAAATGGGTTGTACATTTTTAAAACACATCAAACCGGCAATTAGTTTCAAATATCTTTTTTTTATTTCGAGATTTTTAAATTGCATTGATTTTTATGCGTGGATAATTTATTGGATTTTATATTGATCTACATTTATTTTTAAAATCAGTCTGAATGTGACTCGAAATTTCGGGATTAAAAACAGTTCAGGCCGGACCGACATATGCAAAATTTCGTATAATTTTTTAACCGTGGCCACAATATGGGCTGTAATGCTAACAAAAAGAATATGGGCTCCAAAAAAACTCATAAGAATTAGCAAATGGGCTGTAAACTATTTGAAATAATGGCAGATGGGTTGTATGCTGTTTTCCACAGATTTGAGACTTTCCACAGATGGCTTGTATACTGTTGGATGTCCATCCAACGGCCGTCGTGCTTCTTCAATCTCTGCTCTTCCTGCTCCAGCCGCTCAAACAAGCGCCAAGGACTGCTCGCTCCCTCCTCCACGTGGCCGGCTGTGCCGCCAGCAGCCTCACCGCCCCATCAGATTCTCCCATCGCTGGCCTAGCCATCCCTCTACTCACCCACACATGTTGTTATTCTCCAGCAACGGCAGACGAACCAGTAAACCCTCGTACTCCTCCGCATGGGAAACAACTGCCGAGTATTCCCTGGCTTCGTGTCATTCCCTTCCTAGGCCTCGCCGTCGTCCACTGCCCTGGTGCTCTCGGCGCGGCCTGGTCAACGTGGTCAATGAACGACATCCATCGGAAGTGGACTGTACGTGGAGAGGCTGACAGATGGGTCCACGGTCGCACGCAAGGAAATGCCTCCTTATTACGCGCAAAATAATGATTCCTCCACCTGACATCTGGGACCCACCGAAAGGGCCTCTGTATTTCATGAAAAAACGTTACCGCCACTGACAGCTCGGACCCACCAGCTATATCTTCGCACGCAAGGAAGTGCCTCCTTATTACGCAAAAAAAAAGAATATTCCCCCTGCTAGCTGGGACCCAGTATAGAGGGCCTACTAAGTTGACGGGGACGAAGGGCTTTGTCAACTTAGTCAATATGCACGATTCTAGCTCGACTGATCGTACGATGTCCATCCAACGGCCGTAGTGCTTCTTCAACCTCTGGTCTTCTTGCTCCAGCCGCCCAAAGCAGCGCCGATCGTGCCGCCTGCTCCTGCCTCCCATGGCCGGCTGTGCTGCCGTGGAGACCTCACCGCCCCTATACTACTCCCACCGCTGGCCAGGTTATCCCTCCACTCCACTCACCCACACCCCTGTTATTCTACGGCGACGGCAGCGCAGCCGAACCAGTGAACCCTCGTACTCCTCTCCGCGTGGGCATCCACTGCCGCGTCTTCCCCGGCTCCACGTCGTCCCCTTCCTAGGCCTCGCCGTCGTCCACCGCCGTGGTGCTCTCGGCGCGGCGTGGTCAACGACCGAATTCCATCGGAAGAATACTGTACGTGAAGAGGCTGACAGCTGGGTCCACGGCAGCCGCAAGGAAGTGCCTCCTTATTACGCGGAAAATAATTATTCCTCCACCTGACAGCAGGGACCCACCGGACGGGCCACCAGTATTTTGCGAAAAAAATGTATGCCCCTGACTGCTGGGACCCACACGATGGGCCACCGTATTTCGCGAAAAAACGTTCCCCCTGCTGTCAGCTCGGACCCACCGGAAGTGCCTCCTTATTACGCACAAAAAAATGAATACCCCCCTGCTAGCTGGGACCCACCTTGGTGGGAGGCTGACTTAATGGGCCTACTAAGTTCAAGGGGACGGAGGGCTTTGTCAACTTAGTCAATATAAACGATTCTAGCTCCGGTGACTGTCGATGTCCATCTAACGGCCGTAGTGCTTCTTCAACCTCTGGTCTTCTTGCTCCAAATTACCAAAGAAGCGCCGGTCGTGCCGCATGCTCCTGCCTCCGTGGCCGGATGTCTTTGCCATGAGGCCTCACCGCCCCTACTATTCCCACCGCTAGCCAGGCCCTGTGGCGACGGCAGCCTCACACCGCAGCCGAAACAATGAACCCTCGTACTCCTCTCGACGCGGGCTTCCACTGCCGCGTCTTCCCCGGCTCCCCATCGTCCCCTTCCTAGGCCTCGCCGTCGTCCACCGCCCTGGTGCTTTCGGCGCGGCGTGGTCAACGTGGTCAAGGAACGACTTCCATCGGACGTGGACTGTATGTGGAGAGGCTGACAGCTGGGTCCATGGCCGCAGTAAGGAAGTGCCTCCTTATTATGCGGAAAATAATTATTCCTCCACCTGACAGCGGGGACCCACCGGACGGGCCACGGTATTTCGCGAAAAAAAAACATTTCCCCCCTGACTGCTGGGACCCACCAGCTACACCTTCGCACGCAAGGAAGTGCGTCCGGGCAAAATAAAAACAAAACGATTCGCCCCCCCTGACTGCTTGGACCCACCAGCTAAATCTTCACACGCAAGGAAGTGCGTCCGGGCAAAAAAACAAAATGATTCGCCCCCTGACTGCTGGGACCCACCAACTACATCTTCGCAGGCAATGAAGTGCCTGACAGTCGGGACCCACCTGGTCGAAGCGTACGTAGCGTTGTCATTCTGGTCACGAACGTGTACGTATATATATACTGGTGGATGTAGAATACACGTACGTACAACGGCGAGGGTGCAAGAAAGAAAATACGGCCACGTACGTACATACGGGCAGGGTCTCGAACGCCTACTCGCGCATATGTACATGGCTGGGTCGGAACGGAGAAACGGTGTCGTCGTCATGTTCATGGGGAGCCAACCTGCTGGGTCAGAACGGAATGCGTGGTCGTGTTCATTGGGAGGGCTTGGACAGAACAGGCGATGGAAACAAGGCCTGGCGTACCGCACAACGAAGGAAACGGACTTATGTTCGACCGGCCACGTTCGAAACGGGATCTTGTTGATCGGGAGGGGCCTGGCATACCGCACAACGAGCAAACGGACCTCCTACGGTCGAAACGGGGGTCCTGTTGATCGCGAGGGGTGTGGCGTACCACAAAACGGAGGAAACAGACCTCCTACGGTCGAAACGACGGTCCTGTTGATGGAGGGGTGTGGCGTACCGCAAAACGGAGGAAACGTACCTCCTACGGTCGAAACGGGGGTCCTGTTGATCGGGAGGGGTGTGGCGTACCGCAAAACGGAACTCCACGGGATACTGTTCATCTCCACCGTCGACCTCCTCAGCCTCCACGGGCTCCTGTTCATCCAGCCTCCACCGCGCGCTACTCCACCGCCATCGTTCAACCACCCTCCACGGGAACCCCTCCATCATCTAATATTAATCCAGCCCTCCACACCACGGGGTCCTGTTCAACCACCCCTCCACGGTCTACTGTTCATCCAGCCCTCCACACCACGGGGTCCTGTTCATCCAGAGGCAACGCCACCGCTCACTGTTCATCCAACCCCCCTCCCCCCGCAACGCTCACTGTTCATCTAATCGATCGGCTTCAGTTAGCAGCAGTAGCGAAGGAATCGCTCCATCGGGTTCAGTTAACAGCCATCGATCGATCGCTCGGGTTCAGTAACGCGTAGCCTGCAGTGCAATCGCTCGGGTTCAGTTAGAGCCCAACGCCTCGCTCGGGTTGAGTTAGAGCCAACGCCTCGCACGCACGAGAGAACGCGCATCGCCGCCCAGACCTCCCACCGTAACCGGCAACTCCCCGAAATTTTCCTCCCCCTCGCTTCTACCATGGTTTTTTCCATCATGGACGGCCCAAAGAATGTCATGCAGCTACGTCTCCGGCCCGCCCAGGACGAAAAGCCCATTTCCTGTCATGATTTTTTGTCATAGAAGTAGGAGCCCACCACATCTATGATGATACCGGGTTTTGTCACAATTAACGTCATAGAAGTGTCATCTGTATGACAGAAAAAAAATTCCGTTCGGCCCAAAATGTCACGGATGTGTCTTTTTTTGTAGTGCTACGTACCCCCAAATGATCTGATACGGAGCCAAAAACCTAATTCCACTGCCGCAACCTTCTGTACACACGAGATCCCATCTTGGGGCCTGTTCCGGAGCTCCGTCGGAGGAGGAACCCATCACGGAGGGCTTCTACATCAACACCATAGCCTCTTCGATGAAGTGTGAGTAGTTTACTTCAGACCTTCGGGTCCATAGTTAGTAGCTAGATGGCTTCTTCTCTCTTTTTGGATCTCAATACAATGTTCTCCCCCTCTCTCGTGGAGATCTATTCGATGTAATCTTATTTTTACGGCGTGTTTGTTGAGACCGATGAATTGTGGGTTTATGATCAAGATTATCTATGAACAATATTCGAATCCTCTCTGAATTCTTTTATGTACGATTGGTTATCTTTGCAAGTCTCTTCGAATTATCAGTTTGGTTTGGCCTACTAGATTGGTTTTTCTTGCAATGGGAGAAGTGCTTAGCTTTGCGTTCAATCTTGCGGTGTCCTTTCCCAAAGTGATGAGGGGCAGCAAGGCATGTATTGTATTGTTGCCATCGAGGATAACAAGATGGGTTTTTATCATATTGCATGAATTTATCCCTCTACATCATGTCATCTTGCTTAAGGCGTTACTCGCTTTTCTTGAACTTAATACTCTAGATGCATGCTTTGGATAGCGGTCGATGAGTGGAGTAATAGTAGTAGATGCAGCAGAGTCGGTCTACTTGTCTCGGACGTGATGCCTATATACATGATCATACCTAGATATTCTCATAACTATGTTCAATTCTGTCAATTGCTCAACAGTAATTCGTTCACCCACCGTAAAATACTTATGCTCTTGAGAGAAGCCACTAGTGAAACCTATGCCCCCCGGGTCTATCTTCATCATATTAATCTTCCAACACTTATTTATTTACTTTGATTTTTACTTTGCTTTTATTTTACTTTGCATCTTTATCACAAAAATACCAAAAAATTATCCTATCATATCTATTAGATCTCACTCTCGTAAGTGGCCGTGAAGGGATTGACAACCCCTTATTGCCTTGGTTGCGAGGAGTTATTTGCTTTGTGCAGGTACGAGGGACTCGCGCGTAGCCTCCTACTGGATTGATACCTTGGTTCTCAAAAACTGAGGGAAATACTTACACTACTGTGCTGCATCACCCTTTCCTCTTCAAGGAAATCCAACCCAGTGCTCAAGAGGTAGCAGAGAAGATTTCTGGCGCTGTTGCCGGGGATTCTACACAAAAGTCAACATACCAAGTACCCATCACAAATCCCTTATCTCCCGCATTACATTATTTGCCATTTGCTTCTCGTTTTCCTCTCCCCCACTTCACCCTTGCCGTTTTATTCGCCCTCTCTTTTCCGTTCGCCTCCTTCTTTTCGCCCCTCGCTTTGTCGTTATGCCTGAATTTGGGGAAATTATTGCCGATATGGACAATAATAATACCATAGAGAATTATGATGCTCCTGCTGAAGAACCCCCTACCTTGCATACAAAAAGATTTCGAATTGGTAGTAGTAATATTATTGGAAAAGGAGTTAGTCAAGATTTCTTTACTTGTGCCGGTGCTTTGCCCTCTATGGGCGGTTCTATTCTCCATAGAACTAGTAGTCTTGCGAACGCTATTGCCATGCTTATAGTTTAACTTGAAAGACAATTTATGCACTTGCATCCTTGCATACAAAGAATATTCTTAGAATTCTCTAATATTGAGCATTCTTCTGTTCAGCATGCTGCCACTATCTTTTTGGCTCATGAGTTTAGATTTATAATGAAAGAGGCCAAAGAAATCTTTGCGCATTATAGGGTAGATGCTAGTCATCCTCCCATTGAAGCTATCCTTTTTAATCAAGAAGACATGATGCGTTTACAATCTTTAGATCATATTGCTTATAACGAAAATCTTAGGAAAAAGGTTCCCGCCGATGTTCTAGTTGATAGAATTTCCGAGCTTAATGATGATTTTGCTATTCAGAATAATGGATTAGGTTTTCCTCTTGAACGAAGGTTTGTGACTTTTTGCCAAAAGAATGCTCTTAATGATGAATTGGTTTTGCATTACAAGGGGCCTAGGGAGGAACCCATACCTCCCGAGATTGATCTTGGGGACTTTTGTCCCATTAAATTTAGTCCTTTTGATTATTTTTGCTTGCCTCAAAGGAAACTTGCTGCCGAACGTAGAGAATATGAGAAAAAATTTCATGACTTGCCATATCACTATTATGGCGATACCTAGATCTATCCTTGCTATTATGCCTAGCTAGGGGCGTTAAACGATAGCACTTGTTGGGAGGCAACCCAATTTTATTTTTAGTTTTTTGCTTTTTGCTTCTTTTTAGGAATAAATATTTGTTCTAGCCTCTGGTTAGATGTGTTTTTATGTTTTAATTAGTGTTTGTGCCAAGTTAAACCTATAGGATCTTCTTGGATGATAGTTATTTGATCTTGCTGTAATTTCCAGAAACTTTCTGTTCACGAAAACAATTGTAAAAAATCACCAGAACGTGATAAAATAGTGATTCCAATTGCTGCTGATCAATAAACAAATTGCCTAGGTCGTCCTATTTTGGCTGATTTTTTGGAGTTCCATAAGTTTGCGTTAGTTACAGATTACTACAGACTGTTCTGTTTTTGACAAATTCTGTTTTTCGTGTGTTGTTTGCTTATTTTGATGAATCTATGGCTAGTAAAATAGTTTATAAACCATAGAGAAGTTGGAATACAGTAGATTTAACACCAATATAAATAAAGAATGAGTTCATTACAGTACCTTGAAGTGGTCTTTTGTTTTATTTCGCAAACGGAGCTCACGAGATTTCTGTTAAGTTTTGTGTTGTGAAGTTTTCAAGTTTTGGGTGAAAGATTTTGATGGATTATGGAACAAGGATTGGCAAGAGCCTAAGCTTGGGGATGCCCATGGCACCCCCAATATAATCTAAGGACACCAGAAAGCCAAAGCTTGGGGATGCCCCGGAAGGCATCCCCTCTTTCGTCTACTTCCATCGGTAACTTTACTTGGAGCTATATTTTTATTCACCACATGATATGTGTTTTGCTTGGAGCGTCTTGTATGATTTGAGTCTTTGATTTTTAGTTTACCACAATCATCCTTTCTGTACACACCTTTTGAGAGAGCCATACATGATTTGGAATTTGTTAGAATACTCTATGTGCTTCACTTATATCTTTTTAGCTATATAGTTTTGCTCTAGTGCTTCACTTATATATTTTAGAGCACGGTGGTGGATTTGTTTTATAGAAACTATTGATCTCTCATGCTTCACTTAGATTATTTTGAGAGTCTTAAATAGCATGGTAATTTGCTTAAATAATCCTAATATGCTTGGTATTCAAGATTTGTAAAACCTTTTTATGTATGTTGAATACTATGAGAAGTTTGATGCTTGATAATTGTTTTGAGATATGAAGATGGTGATATTAGAGTCATGCTAGTTGAGTAGTTGTGAATTTGAGAAATACTTGTGTTAAAGTTTGTGATTCCCGTAGCATGCACGTATGTTGAACCGTTATGTGATGAAGTCGGAGCATGATTTATTTATTGATTGTCTTCCTTATGAGTGGCGGTCGGGGACAAGCGATGGTCTTTTCCTACCAATCTATCCCCCTAGGAGCATGCGCGTAATACTTTGCTTTGATAACTTGTAGATTTTTGCAATAAGTATATGAGTTATTTATGACTAATGTTGAGTCCATGGATTATACGCACTCTCCTTCCTTCCACCATTGCTAGCCTCTCTAATACCACGCACTTTTCGCCGGTATCATACACCCCCAATATACCTTCCTCAAAACAGCCACCATACCTACCTATCATAGCATTTCCATAGCCATTCCGAGATATATTGCCATGCAACTTTCCACCGTTCCGTATACTATGACACACTCCATCATTGTCATATTGCTTAGCATGATCATGTAGTTGACATCGTATTTGTGGCAAAGCCAGCATTCATAATTCTTTCATACATGTTACTCTTCATTCATTGCATATCCCGGTACACCGCCGGAGGCATTCATATAGAGTCATATTTTGTTTTAAGTATCGAGTTGTAATTGTTGAGTTGTAAGAAAATAAAAGTGTGATGATCTTCATTTTTAGAGCATTGTCCCAAGTGAGGAAAGGATGATGGAGACTATGATTCCCCCACAAGTCGGGATGAGACAAAAAGAGGAAATAAAAAAATAAAAAAGAGAAAAGGCCCAAATAAAAAAATGAGAGAAAAAGAGAGAAGGGACAATGTTACTATCCTTTTACCACACGTGTGCTTCAAAGTAGCACCATGATCTTCATGATAGAGAGTCTCTCATTTTGTCACTTTCATATACTAGTGGGAATTTTTCATTATAGAACTTGGCTTGTATATTCCAATGATGGGCTTCCTCAAAATGCCCTAGGTCTTCGTGAGCAAGCAAGTTGGATGCACACCCACTTAGTTTCTTTTGTTGAGCTTTCATATACTTATAGCTCTAGTGCATCCGTTGCATGGCAATCCCTACTCACTCACATTGATATCTATTGATGGGCATCTCCATAGCCCGTTGATACGCCTAATTGATGTGAGACTATCTTCTCCCTTTTTGTCTTCTCCACAACCAACCTTCTATTCCACCCATAGTGCTATATCTATGGCTCACGCTCATGTATTGCGTGAAGATTTAAAAAGTTTTGAGAATGTCAAAAGTATGAAACAATTGCTTGGCTTGTCATCGGGGTTGTGCATGATTTAAATACTTTGTGTGGTGAAGATAGAACATAGCCAGACTATATGATTTTGTAGGGATAACTTTCTTTGGCCATGTTATTTTGAGAAGACATGATTGCTTAGTTAGTATGATTGAAGTATTATTATTTTTATGTCAATATGAACTTTTGTCTTGAATCTTTCGGATCTGAATATTCATACCACAATTAAGAAGAATTACATTGAAATTGTGCCAAGTAGCACTCCGCATAAAAAATTCTTTTTTATCATTTACCTACTCGAGGACGAGCAGGAATTAAGCTTGGGGATGCCTGATACATCTCCAATGTATCTATAATTTTTGATTGCTCCATGCTATATTATCTACTGTTTTGGACATTATTGGGCTTTATTATCCACTTTTATATTATTTTTGGGACTAACCAATTAACCGGAGGCCCAGCCCAGAATTGCTGTTTTTTGCCTATTTCAGAGTTTCGAAGAAAAGGAATATCGAACGGAGTCCAAACGGAATGAAACCTTCGAACGTGATTTTCTCACGAATATGATCCGGAGACTTGGACCCTCGTCAAGAAAGAAAGGAGGAAGGCACGAGGTAGGCGCGCCCACCCCTGTATGCGCCCTCCACCCTCGTGGCCCCCCTGTTGCTCCACCGACGTACTCCTTCCTCCTATATATACCTACGTACCCCAAACGATCAGATACGGAGCCAAAAACCTAATTCCACCGCCGCAACCTTCTGTACCCATGAGATCCCATCTTGGGGCCTGTTCCGGAGCTCCGCCGGAGGTGGAACCCATCATGGAGGGCTTATATATCAACACCATAGCCTCTCCGATGAAGTGTGAGTAGTTTACTTCAGACCTTCGGGTCCATAGTCTGTCGGAGGTGGAACCCATCACGGAGGGCTTCTACATCAACACCATAGCCTCTCCGATGAAGTGTGAGTAGTTTACTTCAGACCTTCGGATCCATAGTTAGTAGCTAGATGGCTTCTTCTCTCTTTTTGGATCTCAATACAATGTTATCCCCCTCTCTCGTGGAGATCTATTCGATGTAATCTTCTTTTTGCGGTGTGTTTGTTGAGACCGACGTATTGTGGGTTTATGATCAAGATCATCTATGAACAATATCTGAATCCTCTCTGAATTCTTTTATGTGTGATTGGTTATCTTTGCAATTCTCTTCGAATTATCAGTTTTGATTGGCCTACTAGATTGGTTTTTCTTGCAATGGGAAGTGCTTAGCTTTGGGTTCAATCTTGTTGTGTCCTTTCCCAGTGACAGTAGGGGCAGCAAGGCACGTATTGTATTGTTGTCATCGAGGATAACAAGATGGGGTTTTTATCATATTGCATGAATTTATCCCTCTACATCATGTCATCTTGCTTAAGGCGTTACTCTGTTTTCTTGAACTTAATACTCTAGATGCATGCTGGATAGCGGTCGATGAGTGGAGTAATAGTAGTAGATGCAGGCAGGAGCCGGTCTACTTGCCTCGGACATGATGCCTATACACATGATCATACCTAGATATTCTCATAACTATGCTCAATTCTATCAATTGCTCAACAGTAATTCGTTCACCCACCGTAAAATACTTATGCTCTTGAGAGAAGCCACTAGTGAAACCTATGGCCCCCGGGTCTATCTTCATCATATTAATCTTCCAACACTTATTTGTTTCCTTTGTTTTTTACTTTGCTTTTATTTTACTTTGCATCTTTATCACAAAAATACCAAAAATATTATCCTATCATATCTATCAGATCTCACTCTCGTAAGTGACCGTGAAGGGATTGACAACCCCTTATCACGTTGGTTGCGAGGAGTTATTTGCTTTGTGCAGTCTGAGGGACTCGCGCTTAGCCTCCTACTGGATTGATACCTTGGTTCTCAAAAACTGAGGGAAATACTTACGCTACTGTGCTGCATCACCCTTTCCTCTTCAAGGAAATCCAATGCAGTGCTCAAGAGGTAGCAGTCATCAACATACAAGCAAAGGATAACTCCCTCGCCCCCACCATGGCGATAGTACACACATTTGTCAGCTTCGTTTGTAACAAAGCCTGCAGCTGTTAAAGTTCTTTCAAACTTCTCATGCCACTGTTTGGGTGCTTGCTTGAGTCCATACAAAGACTTCAGCAACTTGCACACTTTTCTTTCCTGCCATCTAGTACAAACCCATCTGGTTGTTCCATATAAATTTCCTCGTCCAACTCTCCATTTAGGAAAGCAGTCTTCACATCCATTTGATGAACGATAAGACCATGTGAGGCAGCTAGTGAAAGTAGAACTCGAATAGTGGTCAGTCGAGCCACAAGTGAGTAAGTATTAAAGAAGTCTTCACCTTCCTTTTGGGTATAACCCTTAGCCACGAGCCGAGCCTTGTACTTTTCAATAGTACCATCAGGCCTAAGCTTCTTCATGAATACCCATTTGCATCCTATAGGTTTGCACCCATAAGGACGATCAGTTATCTCCCAAGTTTCATTCGCCAAGATGGAATCCATCTCGCTACGAACCACTTCCTTCCAGTAGTCAGCATCTTCATATGCATAGGCCTCTGAAATAGAACTGGGAGTATCATCTATGAGATACACAAGAAAATCATCACCAAAGGACTTTGCAGTCCTCTGTCTCTTGCTCCTAGTAGGAACTTTATTGTTCTCCTCCACGGGATTTTCAAAGTGTTCCATCGAAATGACAGGTTCGGTAATTGTAACTGGTTCCTAATTCGATGAACTAGGCATCTCCTGATTAGATGAGGTAGCCATACCCTTCATGGGAAAGATATCTTCAAAGAAAGTCGCATCATTCGACTCCATGATCGTACCGACATGCATGTCAGGTACCTCAGATTTTACAACCAAGAATCTATAACCAATGCTATGAAAAGCATATCCCAGGAAAACACAATCCACGGTCTTTGGTCCAAGCTTGCGCTTCTTTGGAATTGGCACATTGACTTTCGCCAAACAACCCCAGGTTCGTAGATAAGAGAGTTTTAATCTTTTCTTCTCCCATTCCTCGAATGGAGTTATCTCTTTATTCTTTGTGGGAACTCGGTTTAGGACATGACATGCAGTCAATATTGCCTCCCCCCCCCCCCCACCATGCCTTGGAGAGACCTGATGTGTCTAACATGGCGTTAACCAAATCGGTTAGAGTACGGTTCTTTCTTTCAGCCACCCCATTTGACTGAGGTGAATAGGGAGGCGCCCTCTCATGGATTATACCATGTTCCGCACAAAAAGCATCAAAGTCATTGAAAAATACTCTCCACCACGGTCGGACCTAAGCCTCTTGATTTTCCGATCAAGTTGGTTTTCCACTTCAGCTTTATAGATATTGAAAAATTCAAAGCCTCATCCTTAGATTTCAGAAGATACACACGGCAGTATCTAGTGGAGTCATCAATTAACGTCATGAAATATTTCTTTCCACATTTTGTCAAAACACCATTCATTTCACATAAATCTGAATGTATGAGCTCTAGTGGTGCAAGATTTCTCGTTTTCACAGTCGTGTGAGACTTACGAGGTTGCTTAGCTTGCACACAAACTTGACACTTAGATCCCTTGACAGTGGTGAAACTAGGGATTAAGTTCAACTTTGCTAGTCGCGACATGCAACCAAAGTTAACATGACAAAGACATGAATGCCACACATTTGATTCACTATTGTTGTAAACATGATTAACAACTTTATTGCAAACGTCTGATAAGGATAAACGAAATAGGCCTCCTGACTAATAGCCTTTACCGACAAAGGTCCCATACTTGGATATTACAAATTTATTCGACTCAAAGACAAGCTTATAGCCATCTCTACACAGAAGAGATCCGCTAACAAGATTTTTATTGACGGAGGGGACATAATGCACTTTCTTCAGCCGCACGATCTTTCCCGAAGTAAACTTCAGATCGACCGTGCCAACACCACGAACATAAGCACTTCAACCGTTGCCCATCAGCACGGTTGAAGTCCCTGTGGTCTGATAAGACGAAAACATGGAAATATCACCGCATACATGCACATTAGCACCCGTGTCAATCAACCAATCAAGAGAATGACATACTGAAAGAATAGTGGGAAATATATCATACCCAAAGATCCTTCATGTCGTTGTCTCCAATGATAACATTAGCGGTCTTGCCGCCTTTCCCGAGATGACGCTTGTCATAGCGATTAGGGCAACTAGGAGCCCAATGATCAGGATCCCCACACACATGACAAACACCTTTCTTCTTGTCATTCTTCTTCTTGAAGTTTGTGTGTTGCACAGCCTTGTTCTTCCCATCAAACTTTGCTTTACCATCAAACTTGCCCTCGTTCTTGAACTTGTGGGGCTAGAAGTTCTTCTTACATGCAGATTGGCACTAGATCCCCCCTCCATACCGCGAGCCCGTGTGTCCTTTGCTCTCGCCTTTTCTTCCACATCAAGAGTGCCAATGAGATCTGGGACGGAAATCTCCTGTCTCTTATGCTTCAGTAAGGTAGCAAAGTTCCTCCACGAAGGAGGAAGCTTAGTGATGATACCTCCGGCAACAAACTTTTCCGGTAGCATACAACTGAAGTGCTCAAGTTCTCTAGCAAATGACTGTATCTCATGAGCTTGCTCAACCACGGAGCGCTCTTCGGTCATCCTGTAATCATAGAATTGCTCCATGATGTAAAGCTCGATTACGACATCCGAGACCCCAAACTTGGCCTCGAGTTTATCCCACATATCTTTTCCATTATCAATTGGCGCATAAGCATCAACTATGTTCTCACCAAGAACACTCAAGAGAGCAGAACTTAAGCAGTATCCATTTTACGAAAAGCTTGTGCCTGTTGAGCATCAAGCTCTCCTTCAGGTTTGCCAAGAGTGACGTCATAGCGACTCATGGTTTGAAACCATAAGACTGCTCTCACGTGCCACCTCTTATAGTGGATACCCTCAAACATAAGAGGTTTCATGGAAGCAACAAAACCACTCGGGGTAAATTGCCTATAATAAGGTTTTTGGATTGTTGGAGATATGAGCAATTTACCGAATGATTTTATTAACAGAAATACTAGATAAAGCACGACTAGTATAGCAGTGATAAAACAAGTCATGCGATTTGACAAAGAGAAGGTAAACAACATCTGCATATATGAACTAGAACCGAACACATCTAGAACAGACACTAGAGCAAGAAGTTGTGACAGAACCTCTAACAGGAAGAGTATGAGAACGTACGGAACGGGAGCAGATGCACCGGTCTTGGGGTCGGTGTCCTCGCCAGCCATGTCGTCGAGGAGGTTGTCGACGTCGGGGAAGAAGTCGTCGTCGGGGAATTAGTCGACAGAGTCCGGGGCGTCCATGCCAAAGAAGTCAGTAGTTGCGCTGAGCGCTCCCCAAAAACCTTATCACCCTTCTCCCGTACATGACTCAAAAGGTGCGGTTTCGGACGCCTACTGTCCCGACTCGCGGTGCACGCCGCAAGCCAGGATGAGGAAGCCAGCAGCAGCTCAGAGATTGGAACCGGTGGCGAGAGGAAGAAGAAGTTCTGGTGCGTCTCTTTGAGAGGAGCGACCTCCCTTTTATAGGCGCAAGAGAAGGAGGCGAGAGGCTGCGCCGGGAGCTGAAGATAACGAGGGAGGCAAGCGAACAGCGGCGAAGAGGTGCGCCGTTCGTATTCAATCTCCACTACAGCAAAAACGTTTCAGCTTCCGCGTGACCTTTTGTATACCCGTCGTGCGTGGCAAAAATTTAGACATCGGCTCGGCTCATTCCCGCAACCTGTGGCGTGGGTGGCGTGGCGTGGCGTGGCGTGGTGAGGCGGGCGGCGGAGGAGGAGCGCACGTGGATGTCCCTCTTGTTCTCATCCTCATACATGTGGAGAAAGAGCCTCCCTTATAAAGAGGTCCAACTCCCTCTAAACTAGCAATGTGGGACTAAACTTTAGTTCCACCTCTTGCCTTGCACGAATGGGCTGCGTGGGCCTCTAGGATTTATTAGAAATTTCTGAAACTGCTATTGGGCTAGGTCCAAAATAGAAAAAATTCCAGCATATTATGAATTTTGAGAGCTAGCTTTGCCTGATGGTGTGACTTCACATTTAAAAACCTGTTGACATGAGCTATCCTACTACAATGGAAAGTCTGGGATGCCTGAGTAGCTGCAAGTGTGGGTCTGATGCTTCAGTGACCTATGTCCTTAAAGATGGAATTTGCCTTTGTCACCAAGACAGAGCAGTCTGAATAGAAGCGTGGTACCTGAATATGAAGTACTTCAAAGCAAGCGTGGTAGCAAGATGCAAGCCGAACACTTCAACCTGAAGGGGAGAGGACGTTGGTCGAGACAAAGCAGAGACATGCAATTGTTGACAATGTTGATTGTCTCCGGTTTGGATGATGATGCCAACGCCCGCCAGAGATGATTGGACATCTTCATCATTTTTCCAGGCTACATCACAGAAGATGGCATTACCTGCAGGTCAAAAAATATCTTGTTGTGACACAATCAGCTGGTTTGCAGAGCAAATGAGCGTTGTTCCTATGGTCGTGATATCTTCCAGCTTAGAGCCCTGCATAATATCATTAGCTACAGGAAACACTTGTGATGGTTTGCAAAATTTTCTACCAAATAGAGCATCATTTCTTGCCTTCCAAATACACCATAAAAAGTGTATAAACTAGTGATGTTGATATGTGGATGAGCAGAAGTGAGCAAAGCCTGAATTATTTGAGAAATTGAATGATGATAATTGGCGATGACCTCCGTTTTGATGAACCATGTAGAGGAGAACCAAGCAGCTTTAAAGAAAGGGCATAGAAAAAACATGTGCATTTCATCCTCTAAAGTACCACATCTAGCACACTCTTCCACAATGTGTTTGGAGAACTTACTTGCTCGTTTACCAGTGGGACGAGTTGGACGAAGAAGCTTCCAAGCAAAAGTGTGAACTCTTGGCACAATCTATTTTTCTTTCCATATTGAGAAACAGTATAACGAGGCTAGCTAGAAGCCTCCACAGCGATTTGATTGTCTCAGCCGTTGGATCCTCAAACCTACGATCCAGATCATCTAGCTGCGTCCCAGGTTGTGCGCACGCTCGAGGCACCGTCTCGCGGGCTACTGCTCCGCAGAGCGAGCTTGAGTGTCGCTCCTTAATGGGACGTTCAAGGCCCAGGTCATCCATTCACACGCGAATAGGCCAGGTCGTCGGTTCCAGGCTTCCAGCGCTATCCCCCGAACTGAACAGCTCATCTGCTCCTTCCTGCGCGATGCGCCGCCGTATCGTCCTCGGCGATTCGCTGCCTCGTCCGCGATGCGCTGCCGCCGTCGGCAAGTTCCTGCTGCGTGTCTGACTCCCTGTCGGTGTCGTCCACCCGCATGTACCCTGCCTATCCATTCCTAAAAACGCCTCTTGCGTCTTCCCTGAAAAATTCCATCCCTAATCGGCGAGCCCAGTCGCGGCGGCGCCCGCTGCCGTCGTCCTGCCTCCCAGTTGCGAGCTACTACTACAGATGTGCATCGACGTACGTGTCCTCTACCCTCCATGCAAAGGACTATAGGTGCGTCACTGCATCCCATCTTTTCAATCTCCTATGGTATGTTGCGTTCTTCCATGCAGATGATCAACGCACGCGCCGCCGGCGTCCTTCCCTGGATGTCCCTTGGATGCTAGGTTAGCGTAGTATGGCCTACGATGTTCCGCGCATGAAGCTGGGCGCCTGGGCCTCGACCGTGAGGAGATGGGGGACACAGCAAACTGATTGTAATCTGAGTCAAAGTCAACCATTGAGGACACCGACGAGGTAGAATCGCATGAGCTACTCCTTCGCTGAGCCATCTCCATTGCCTGCCTGCTACGTGGGGTGGTGGAACGCTCTGCTCTGATTTCTGCTGCTCCAAGGCTGGATTTTAAGTCTGGATGAGCTGCTTATATAAAGGTTAGTAGATCCGAGCAGTTTCTATTTGCCTCGTGAAATCAACACTAAGTATCCTTGCACGGTTTAACTCATTTTTCCAAGAAACTGAAAAAAAAAAGAGTTCAGCGTAATGCCTATTTGGTTTAAAGAAAATGTTCAAGATATTGATCTAACAAAATAAGAACGCTGCATATAATCGGAAAAAAATAGTTTGGTTTGTCATGCATGCTACTCACTCCATTACTAAATATAAGACCTTTTATAGATTTCAATACGGGCTACATACGGATGTATATTGACACATTTTAGAGTGTATGTTCACTCATTTTATTCCGTATGTAGTCTATATTGAAATCTCTAAAAAGCCTTATATTCAGGAAAAGAGGGAGTACATCTTTGTATCTGATATTTTAGGTCCAGGAATCGAGAGATCTACCATGTAATTTTAAGTGGTTTTCAAATTAAGAATTTGCTTTGAGCTGTCATCTAACAATGACATAATCATTCCAGCATACTGTAGCAAAGGTTCCTCATGTTAAACCATCTGGCTGGTGCTATTTGTACGCGCAGTGGGATAAAAAATCTCAATTGATAAATAAAATAAAGTTACATCAACAGTACAAAATCGACTTTGCCCCATCACTTTTTGTGCAGTGGGGTCATTCCAGTATGTTGATTTTCATGATCGTATACCTAAAGCCCTGAACAAATGTAACCCACGCGCCATCTACATCGAGGCACTGTAATTGAAAGTACTCAAAGTCTTTGACATATATCCTACTACTTTTGTGCATAAAATTCTCCTCTTTAATTAGTGGCATAATATGAGAAAGATATGTAAACTTAACTTTCATATTTCATGTTTTCAGATGTTTATGATATTATGCTCATTATATATTATACAAATATAAAGGACGAGCGCAGCAACGCGCGCCATTATGATCTAGTCTGATTAAGAAGACCAACAATCTGTTGGAGAACTAGCTAGTTTCAGTCTCTGGTTAGCTGGTAGAGCAAGATTACAGAAACAATGTTTGTAATCACTTTTTGAAGAGCAATCACTTGCAGGAGTTAGTTTCCAAACAAGAGCATCCTACCCCAAAGAATCAATAATAGGAGTTTGCAAAATAGCATTGGCTTTGTTTATTAGTCTGGTGTCTCTTAAGCGCATCTCCAAAGCAGACCATGGTGCGGTCCAGCCGTGTTTAGACATCCAACGCGGGTTTGTATCGGTCCGCCGACCAATCTGGATGCACTTTTTCCTGCAAAGTCAAAACAAATTCGGAGGCTCTGCGGTAGTCCGGACAGCAGCCATGTAGGACTTCGACACCTTTGACCCACCCAAAATCCCTCCCGGACCCCGCACGTCCATCCTCCCATATGTCTCTGCAACCATTTCCTCTCTTGCCTCCGTCGCCGCTTCACCATCCTGAACACCCCGCTACGCCCTTGCCGGAACTCGACGGCTCTGTCTCCTCCGACGTTATACCCGAGCTCCAGGACGCTTCTCCTCCGCAACTGTTCCATACCTCTCCTCCGTCCGCCGCACAGGTACCATCCACCCCTACGGTAGTCATCATGCCCAACAATTGTTCAGTGAAATGCTTGTGCTAAATTTTTGTCCCTTCTATGAAGCAACTGATTCGGATATGGAGCACATATACAAGCACTTTATTGAGTCGTTCGACGGCTCGTCCGACAAGGAGGACTAACATGGATGAGACGGTGATGATGTGAGCGGTCCTTGCAGACGCGGAGCGTGCGGAAGAGCATGTTCTCAATTTCAAGGGATCAGTCAAGAGCCATCGAGTGCTCAACCGCTACGAGGCACGTGACCATTTGACGCTGATGGACGACTACCTTGCCCCGGATGCCCTATTCGCTAACAACTTTTGCCGCCGCTTACGACTGCGAAATAATGTCTTCGATCGTCTTTACCATGGCGTCCGTTCTTTTGATGACTACTTTACCTTCCATCCTGTTGAAATAATTAGTTGTATAGAGATAGAGTTGTATAGGGATAGATGTCTTGTTTAAATCTTGTACCCTTCTCTATCTCTTCTTCTGTTAGCTCTCCCTCGTAATCCTCCTGTAACGATCTCTCTCTCTCGATCTCATCTTGTAAGCCATGGCATTGCCTCTATATATACAAGTGCGGCCCGAGCAAAGGGTTCAACGCTTCCAATATCGTTTCACATGGTAACAGAGCCTCTTCCTCATTAGATCGAAAGAGATTGCATCTAGCTACCACCGGCGACCGAGATCATGTCCACCACTACCGCTGCCATGACCGCAAGCACCATGGGTGCACTCATCACCTCCTCATCTTCCACCTTTGCCTCCTCCTCCGCCACCAATACCATCTCCCTCGGATCGCCGCCCCACGAGAAGCTGACGAGGGGCAACTTCCTGCTCTGGAAGGCCGTCGTGCTGCCTCAGATCAGAGGCGCACAGATGGAGCACCACCTCGGAGAAGAGCCCGCCACCGCCGGCCACTCTCACCATCACCAAGGACGGCAAAGACGAACAAGTCGTCAACTTTGCACGATCTCTCTGGTATGCACAACAGCAAAAACTCCAAGGGTACTTGATCGGTTCTTTTTCTCGTGAGATCCTTGCACAGGTCGCCACGCTCCAGACGCCGGCCGAGGTATGGCGCGCCATCCACGCCATGTTCGCTGCACAAAGCCAAGCCCAGGCGATCAATACTCGCATTAGCTCACCAACCTCAAGAAAGGTAACATGTCCATGTCTGATTACCTTGGCAAGATTAAAAGTCTCACCGATGAAGTCGCAAGCACTGCTGCGACGCTCTCTGATCCGGACATCGTCTCCAAAATCCTCGCTGGCCTCGACATGGAGTACAACCCGGTGGTCTCTGCGCTCGCCGCCCGGGTCGAGCCCATCACCGTCCAGGAGCTCTACAGCCAACTCCTCAGTTTTGATGCCCGCCTCACCCTCCTGCATGGCGGCGACCTTCGCCAATCCTCCGTCAACTCTGCCGCCCGTGGGCGCGGCCGTGGACGCGGTCACCAGGGGCAGCGCGGTGGCGGGCTCGGGCGTGGCGCTCCCCAGGGCGACGGCGCGCGCTCTGGTGGGGGCTCTGGCTCCAACGCTGGGGGCGGCTACAACACCAACGGCGGCGGCGGCTTCAACAACAACAATGGCCGTCATCCTCCCTCCCGTGGTCGCTCTCGTTGCCAGCTTTGCAAAAAGCCTGGTCATGAAGTGATCGACTGCTGGCATCGGTACGACGAAGACTACGTGCCTGATGCACGCCATGTCGCTGCTGCCATACGAGAACAAGGCGGTGGCGAGGGTGTCTGGTACGTGGATTCTGGCGCGACGGACCACGTGACCAATGAGCTCGAGCAGCTTGCTCTTCGTGAGCATTACCATGGTGGTGACCAGATTCACACCGCAAGCGGTGGAGGTATGGATATTTTTCACATCGGTCAAGGTTATATTAATTCCCCTACACTCAAACATGATCTAGTTCTTCATGATGTACTTCATGTTCCACAAGCTGACAAGAACCTTGCCTCCATGTCTCGTTTAGCCACCGATAATAATATCTTCTTTGAGACTCACCCTCGTTATTTTTTCATCAAGGATCGGGCAACGAGGGAACTCCTTCATCACGGTAGATGCGTTGGAGGGCTCTACCCAATTCCATCTGGAGCACTAGGTTGCAAGCGTCGTCAAGTCCACTCCGTCATCAAGCCCTCTTTGGCACGGTGGCATCAACGTCTAGGACATCCATCTTCGGTCATCGTCAAACAAGTAGTCAATAAAGACAAACTTCTTTTGTCTCATAGTCAAAATAATGAGTCTGTGTGTGAAGCTTGCCAATGTGCCAAGAGCCATCAGCTTCCTTATCCCAAGTCAACTAGTGTGTCTCATGCTCCGTTAGACCTTATTTTCAGTGATGTTTGGGGTCATGCCCGAGATTCCTTTGGTAGAAAAAAAATACTATGTCAGTTTTATTGATGATTATAGCAAGTTCACTTGGATATATTTGCTTACATACAAATCAGAAGTTTTCTCTATCTTTCAAGAATTTCATAAACTTGTTGAGCGTCAATTTGATAGAAAAATCCTTTCAGTCCAAAGTGACTGGGGAGGGGAGTATGAGAAACTCAACTCCTTCTTTCGTAGCATCGGGATAGCTCATTATGTATCTTGTCCCCATGCTCATCAACAGAATGGGTCTGCTGAGCGCAAACACCGCCACATTGTTGAAGTCGATCTCTCTCTTTTAGCTCATGCATCCATGCCTCTCAAATATTGGGATGAAGCCTTTATCACTGCCACTTATCTTATCAATCGCCTTCCCAGTAGAGTCATTGGTAATTCTACTCCTTTAGAGCGGTTGTACAAGCAAAAACCTGATTATAATTATCTCAAAACTTTTGGATGTGCTTGTTATCCTAATCTACGTCCCTACAATCGCCACAAGCTTGAGTTTAGGTCCACACAATGTGTTTTCCTTAGCTATAGCAACCTTCACAAAGGCTATAAGTCTCTTGAGATTGCTACTGGACGTATCTACATATCTCGCGATGTTGTTTTTGACGAAACTATCTTTCCGTTTTCCAAACTTCATCCCAATGCCGGCGCCTTGCTTCGTGCTGAAATTGCACTTCTACCAGACTATGATCACGGGGGCGAGTTAGCTGAACCTGATCATGTGCAAAAATCCAAAGAAAATTCGGTTTCTATTGATACTTGTACTAATTCTGGGCGTCATTTTATGTCTGAGGAAACAAACAAAACAGGTGCGGAAACCCATGCTGATCCGGCTGACAGCGGCAGATCCCATGCAGATTCGCCCGCCAGGTCTGCCTCCGCTGACGCCGCGAGATCCCAGGCGGATCTTCCACCCATGCGCGTGGCTGCGTGCAGGCTGGTGGCCGACCGTCCTGACCGAGTGGACCCCATCGGTCCAGATGCGCCCACGAGCCCATGTGACGACAGGCGCGCCAGCCTAGGCCCTGGAGAGGCCCAGTCACCCGCTGACACGTCTCGGCGGGCCCAGGTGGACCACGGGTCCGCGGGTGCATCGCTCGACGCCGCCGCTCTGCGGGACCAGGAAGACCGCGGGTGTGCGGCTGACCGCACACGTGAGGGTGGATCCTCCTCGGATCAGGAGCCGGCTGGCTCGCTGGCTGTCTCGGATTGCGAGAGGGTCGGATCCTCTGTGGCTGATTCTGTTTCCTCCGGATCGCATGCACCATCTGCAGCAGCTGCTCCTGTGTCACGCACGCCCTTCCTTCGAAATACAAGGTCACGGTCAGGTATTGTTAAGGAAAAGAAATATAGTGATGGTACAATAAGGTATGACAAACTCAAACGAGCTTTTCTTACCTCTACTGGTGAACCAATCAATTTGCATGATGCTCTTGCCAATAAAGAGTGGAAGGAAGCCATGGATAATGAGTATAATGCACTTATGAAAAATAAGACATGGCATTTAGTACCACCAAAACCTGGCAATAATATCATTGATTGTAAGTGGGTATATAAAATAAAGAGAGTCTGATGGAAGCATAAACAGGTATAAGGCAAGATTAGTTGCAAAAGGGTTTAAACAAAGGTTTGGAATTGATTATGAAGATACCTTCAGCCCTGTTGTTAAGTCAGCTACTATTCGACTTGTCTTGTCTATTGCAATTTCCAAAGGTTGGAGTTTAAGATAGCTAGATGTTCAGAACGCGTTTCTTCATGGTGTTCTTGAGGAAGAAGTGTTCATGCGGCAACCACCAGGTTATGAGAATCAAAGCACACCACAGTATATATGTAAGTTGGACAAAGCATTGTACGGTTTGAAACAAGCCCCACGAGCTTGGTATTCCAGGTTAAGCATGCAGTTACAAAATCATGGGTTCACACCATCTAAGGCAGATACTTCTCTATTCTTTTATAACAAAGGGAATATCACTATCTTTGTGCTTGTTTATGTTGATGATATAATTGTTGCTAGTTCAAGCTTAGATGCCACTGTTTGCTTACTTAAGGATCTGAAGCTAGAATTTGCTCTCAAGGACTTGGGTGATCTTCACTATTTTTTGGGAATTGAGGTAAAGAAAATTAAAGATGGTATACTTCTCTCTCAGGAAAAGTATACTAATGATATCCTCAGAAGAGTGGGATTGGAGCACTGCGAGCCAGTAAGTACACCAATTTCTACCTCAGAAAAGCTTACAGTTGAATGTGGAGAAGCCCTTGGGTCAGAAGATGCAACAAATTATAGAAGTGTTGTAGGTGCTCTACAGTATTTAACACTTACACGTCCTGATATTTCTTATTCAGTAAATAAAGTCTGCCAATATTTGCATGCACCCAGAACTACTCATTGGACTGCAGTGAAGAGAATTCTTAGATATCTCAAATTCTCAGAAGGGCTTGGGCTCCAAATTACCAAGTCCTCTTCTATGCTTGTTACTGCTTACTCGATCTTGTTGGGCGGATATCTTTGATGACATAAGGTCCACGGGTGGTTTTGCTGTTTTTCTGGGAACAAATCTTGTGTCTTGGAGTGCAAGAAAGCAAGCTACTGTCTCTAGGTCAAGTACAGAAGCTGAATACAAGGCGTTAGCAAATGCTACAACAGAAGTAATGTGGATACAGACATTACTCTATGAGCTTGGGATCAAAGCTCCACAGGCTGCAAGATTATGGTGTGATAATATTGGTGCAACCTATCTTTCAGCCAATCCGGTCTTTCATGCACGCACAAAACACATTGAGGTTGATTTTCATTTTGTCAGAGAAAGGGTAGCTCGAAAGCTACTGGACATTCGGTTTATACCAACTGGAGATCAACTTGCTGATGGGTTTACAAAACCTCTCCCTATGAGAAGGTTGGATGAGTTCAAGTACAATCTCAACCTTAGCAAAGTTTCATAAGGTTTAGATTGAGGGGGAGTGTTGAAATAGTTAATTGTATAGAGATAGAGTTGTATAGGGATAGATGTCTTGTTTAAATCTTGTACCCTTCTCTATCTCTTCTTCTGTTAGCTCTCCCTCGTAGTCCTCCTATAACGATCGTTTCCTGTAACGATCTCTCTCTCTTGATCTCATCTTATAAGCCACGGCATTGCCTCTATATATACAAGTGCGGCCCGAGCAAAAGGTTCAACGCTGAACTTCCAATATTGTTTCACACATCCCTCGACACGGCAGCGTCCATTGATTTTTGCATGTCCCTCTAGTGGAGGTAGCCAATGTTGTGGCCTTGGCGTTGGAGCCCCAACTACCGTGGAATCCGCAAGAGTTACCCCTTAATATATTTTTTTTGTTTTGAGAATAGGTAATCTCTTAATTAGTTGCTCTCGCTACATATGCGCCGATTTTTTCTTTTGTGAGAAATCTATACGCCGAATAAGATTTGCCTTGTGGGAGTAGCAGGCTTTGTGTGTGGAGGGAGCTTGGGGCCGGATGGTTCCGTTTTGTTGGGTGGACGCGGCCCAGTTTGGAGCGGAGAAAAGGAGAGACAGCCGAAAAAAAAGGACTCCTCCTGCGACCGGAAATTCCCCACCCTAATTTTTCCTCTCTCTCTCGGGAACGGAAGGGAAGGGGATCCGCCTCGCCGTCGCCGTCGCCGCCGCGGCTCCTCCGGATCAAGCTCGCTCGCCTCCGCTCCGCAGTCGGCTCCTCGGGCTATGGCCTCCTCCATGTCGGGTGCCTGAGCGCGGACGAGCACGGCCCCGACACAGTTTGACACCCCCGCCCTGCCCTGCCTGGGTCACCAAGCGTCGCTCCCCTCACCCACCCAACCGAGCTGCTGCTCTGCCTCGCTTCATCGCCGACGCAGGTGAGCACCTTCGCGGCCCAAACTAGCCGCCGTCCCTCTCTATCCCTCTTCATGTTTCCGTGCACACAATCGGCAGTTAGCGCTCAGATTAGAGGCGACGGAACACGCTCGCGATGCGCACATAGCTCGCCGCCGCCGCCGCCGCTGGAGCTGGACTCTCCGAGGGTAAACCCGTCTCATAAGCCTACCTCGTGTAGTTTAGTTCATTAGTTGGGCTATAGTGTATTTGGCTTCAGTACAGTACAGTGTACATGATTCAGTTTAGCCGTGCGTGACTCACTCTGTTTTCGCTAGTTATCATCATTCTGTTTCCAGCAGACACCCAAGTCTTGAGTTGGTTGCATCCACTCTCCACGCCCAGCACCTGCACCTGTCTCAAGTCCTGTATAGATACCCCTGTAATTGCCATTACTGTTCAATGCAAGAGCTAAGGCCGCGCTTGGATTGAGTGTATTGTAATACAGGTGTATCAATTCTACAAGTGTATTTTACGGGACTAGGCTGATTTCCGGCCGGAAACAATACAGACGTCTAGGGGCCTGTAATTTTTACAAGTGTATCCGAGGGAAATACGATAATCCAAGCGCGGCCTAAGCTTTCCACCAGCAGTTTACTTGCTTGTCTTCTTGATATTAAGCTGCTCTCCTCTGAAGGAGCTAGCCGTGTGGGCGGAGGACTAAAGCTTGTCCCCTCTTTTCAGCTGACCAGACCGGACTCGACGGAGCACTATGATGCCCGGCAAGAGAGGCGCAACCCTGCTTGAGGACCTGCCCGAGGAAATCGTTGACAAGATACTCATCAGGTTGCCGCCCAAGGACGTCGGCCGCTGCCGTGCCGTCAGCAAGTCATGGCGCAGCGCGACATCCACGCCTGCATTCATGCTCGAGCACCACCGCTGCCAGCCGTTACTCCCCATTGTCGACGGGCAAGGGCGGCCGGCCAGCCTCGTCGTTCTCCGTGATGCCGGTGCCGTGAAAGCCCTCCACCAGCAGCAGCTCTGGCCTTTCCTCCCGGGCTACAAGCCACTTTCCCAAAATCGCCTCAGAGGCGCTTGTGATGGCTTCCTTATCGTCTCTCAGGGATACAAGTTCTACATCTGCAACCCCGTCATCCACAAGTGTGCTCTCCTGCCGCGGCCTGAGAGGGAGTACAACAGCATAGCCGGTTTCTACTGCCACCAGTCAACTGAAGAGTATAGGGTGCTCTGGGTCTCACGGCCAGACCACTTGTCTAAACCCAGCTTATACGTCCTCATGGTAGGATCCGACAGGCCGAGGCACGTCAGTGTCAGAATGTCAACACTCTCATCACCTTCAGCGGAACAGGATTTACTGAGCAACCTGTACTCTTCATACCGTTCACCACCAGTCTACTACCATGGCAGCCTGCACTGGGGTCTTTGCATTTACGCCAACATTACAGGAGGTGGCGTAGACATTATTGTCTTTGACACAGAAGCGGAGTCATTTCGGTGGATGCACAGTCCCATCCATTCCCAGCCATACTATTACTGGAAGTTGTTCGACATGGAGGAGACGCTTGCTTTCTGGAGCTGCTCCAGTAAAAGGACTTCTATGGATGTCTGGGTGATGCAGGATTACGAGGCTGAAATCTGGGCTTTCAAGTACCGGATTGACCTGTCAATGGTAGAGGCATCAAGACAACTTTATTTAACTTCTTTCAAAAAGAAAAAGAGAAGACCACTTGATTCAACAGTCCAGTATTTGGACAATATGGTTGTGCTAAACGAGCGTGAGCTGCTGATCGCGTTTAATATGAACAATGTGTTGCGCTGGGATATTGATGGCAAGTTCTTAGGTATTGTGAGCATTGGAAAGAGTCAGTACTGCATGACGCTTACGCACCACTGCCTCCAAGAGAGCATTGTTCCGGTTCCAGGCCATGATATGATGGAAGAAGAATATGAGGAGCATCCATTCTCCACAGGGCATGCCTGAAAGGTCATGACTTCTGGTTTGCTTTTCTCTTGGACTGGGAGCATGCCTCTTGTTCCTAGCTCTTCTTACCTGTACTACCAGTCAAACATGTCATTTTGGATGGTCGCTATCATGATTTTGTGCTTTTTATGATGTCCTGATCATCTTAATGTTCTGAACTATGGAGTATCGATGTATGGCATTAATAACTTTTTTACTACTGCTCCTCGATGCCTCCCAAATCTACTTCAGCGTTGGCATGGTTAAGATGCACAGATGGCAGCGTTGGTTCAGATGAGTGATCCGCTCTTGGTCATGCTCTTTGAGCAAATGCATCTTTTTGCTGCCGGAATGTTATTCTGGATCTGTTCAATAGGTCATTTGTTTGATTTCTACTGTCTGGCGTGCAATGTGGTTGTAACTTTTAGGTTTCACCAGGTTGCACCTGTTGTTCATGGGAAATGTTTTTCAGGCATACTTGCATAGCCGTGCATATCATCATCAGTGCTTTTTATGAAGGAAAAAAAAAATCCTTGGTTCTTTAGTCAGTGTGTTGGAAGTACTGCTAGGGCCTTTTCTTCCCTCCTTTCTTGGGGTTAACCAAGAAACTTGTTGAAGATGTGCTCTCTCTCCTGGAGCAAGATGGATATGATGATTCTTTGTTCATCTTTTCCAGGATAAAAGATTTTTGTAACTTGACTACATGGTGTCAGTTTGGAAAACCCAGCGAATTTCGAGATTGTCTTCATGCCTCCAACGTTGCGTCGATCCTTGCCGAAAAAATTACTTGTACCCAACGACGCAACAGGGCTGGCCTGTTCCAGTTTTGCAGTCGATCCGGGAAAAAATTGTCCATCATCAATAGCCTTTCAGGTTTCCAGCCATGAAACTGATAATGATAGCTCGCTCTTACTCCGCACAAGTACAGTCAACTACAAAGTAACCATATGAGCATCTTCGTAAGAAGATATATCTGGATACTGAAAAAATTAGACCAGTCAGGACTAGCCCTTAGTGGCATATTTTTATAGAAGAAAACACCTGAGCACCAGTGGCAGAGTTAAGACTCGAATTAGGGTGGGCAGCTTGTGCTCCCGCAAAGCTTAACCATCAGAGAGCGACGCTCTGTTCTACGCCATCAGAAAGACAATTATTTGGGAACAGAGGGAGTATATTGACAACCATACCCAGAAGGAACATATCACAAATGGCACACAAACGGCGACGTCTCCGACCTATATGTCCTAACCTCCTCATCTCCGGATCCCAATCCGGTGAATTTGAGACTGCTCAGACTCAAGCTTGGCGAAATACCTACTCGGCTTGCCGATGCAGGCAGCAGCAGCACTCACGGGTGTCATTCCCTTATTGGAGGCGTCGCCATGCCTCTATCTGTGCCCCCCTTTGAGCACCCAAGCCCCAGAGAAACCCAGGTCCGGTTCTTTGGATCGGACAGTGGCGGTGCCTCCAATAGTGAGGAGTGGCAGTGGCATCCGTTTGTTCAGGAGATGTAGTAGGGCAGTGGCAATGGCACCGCACCATATACTCTGCTGCCTTTAACCAGCCTATAGTTACTGAAATGGATCCTGACGAGGACTTACCTTTTTGACTAACACTAGAGTAGGGGATTTTGGAGGTCAATCTTCATGGAGGCTTTAATTTTAAAAATTGAAAATTCAAATTTCTCAGTTTCAAAAAAATCTGAAAATGTACACATACACAAGGATGTAATGGATACTAGATCGGAAGTGCGCCTTGGCGCACCGGTGCCTGGCTCAGCACAGTGACCCAACATCTAAACTCCAATACAACAAAAGCATTTTAGTACATCCAAAGGACCACAAACACTGAAGATATGACGAAAGTAATGCAACTACAGCCCAGGATAACTGAGTTTAGCATAGAGCATACAGATTAAGGATATACCAAAAGGAAGGTAATGTTCCCAAGATAACTAACCTACAATTTTACTACAAAGCATAAAGGCAAAAAATGTACCAAACGCAAGGCATAGTGCTTGCTCAGGACAACTGATTTGAACTTGATTGCATCCAGTTCAGTACAAAGCATAAATACATGAGTTCTATAAAATATAGCCAAGTAGTTCATATCGGCAAGCTTAAGTGTTGCAACAAATGTTGTAGCTGCTCATAAACATAATGAGATAACAGACAATTGGGAAAGAAGATCTGGAAACATCGATAAGTAGGCCATTGTCTTTGTTGATCAAAGAACATCTACGGTAGCTTATAGCTGACCATTACTAAGAACTACTACTTCCGCCTTCCAAGTGAAAAGGGTATTTTTTGAGGCGGAGCTAATGCAGATAGTAGTGGCCAATACTTGACAGGCTTCATCTTGCTAATGATAATATGGAAGATCTACAAAAAATAGTAGAGTTAGCTAATGAACCCGGGCACTATGCAAGCTATAAAAAATTCAGATAAATGGCATACCGAGATTGAACACAAATTAGTAACATTGTGCCTGTAGGGTAAAGTACAGAAGATGGTACTTCACAACTGAGAGATAAAAATGAATATTGCAACAGAAAGAAGACGATGCTTGCAAAAAACTATGATGTAGGTGAGAGCAACATATCAGTCACTTGATACTTGAGCAGTAAACGGGTGATATAAATCATATGCATCCAAAGGAAATTACAGTACTCTTACAGGACCAATGAGTTTAGTACAGATAACAAATGGTAGAGATATATCAAAAGCAAAGAAATTAAGTATACTAAATCAATATGATAATTATTTTGCAGGCTGATGACAAAAATTGTTCCTAAATCAAAGCGGTAGTGCCAGATAGAAAAAACTGGTTCACATAAAGTTCATTAGAAAGCATAAAGATTTAAGATACCAAAAGCTTGAATGTTAATACCCAAATTCCAGAACCACACATCGTTGACACCATCATAGACCAGGAGTGTAGCGCATCAAATCCCATTGGTTCAACGCGTCAAATCCAATACGATACCAAATTCAAAACAACAAATTGTGTAGCATGGCCAGACAAAAGGAGTGTAGATGCCCTTTACGACTGAAGTTGCATATTCAATCACTGAAGAAACCAGCACATAGATCCTTGGTACCTATGTTTTTTAATACAATTGAGCTCAGAACCAAACAAATACTGGTGGAAGAAATCTGAATAGGGCTATTGGCCAAGTTATTAAAAACTATAGACAACAGACCATCAGGAAAGGAAATAGAAAAACAATAGGTTATGCGGGAAGACAAACCTACAGGTAGTTATGCACAATGAGTTCAGTATAAATCACAAATAGTAAATAGCAGTGTCACACATGATCAATAGTAAACAAAACTATAGCCCGCTACACAATGTACACATGTATAACACTACAAACTTACTGTCATCCTAAGCTGCAATTGAGGCATACACCAAGACCAAGTACTACATACAAAATTAGAAGTGCCTTATTTTTTCATAGGTACACAAGCTTTGATATATCTCAACCAGAACAAGAAAAGAATGATCTCCTAAGAGAATGTCCTACCAACATGATGAGCATAGTCAGTTTGAAATGACATGCCATGAAACTGGAGGTAGCACATGTTTCAGAAAAATGATCGAGGTTCCCTAATCCTAGTCATGTGAGCTATGATTATTTTGTCAGGGACTCATGGATGTATATAATTTTCAGAAGCACCAACCCCTATGTGACAACCTACCTCCAGTGACAAAGCTATATATAAACATTCCAAGGGACCAAAATGAAGCTTTCGACAATTTGCACACCGTTTTTACCTACTACAATGTGATGACTTTGGCAGAAGATACAAAAATTGCATTCAGCTCCTCCATTGAAGGCCACCTCAATAATAAACCCATACTTCAGAACAGAATAATCTGAAAATCATATGTAGGAACAACACAAATCAATTTTGCAACACCTCCTAAAACCGTAAAAACAATGGTGGTTTTTCTTCTGCGCAATATTAAATCGCAATCATGTAACTACATGAATCAATGAAGAAATGGTGATACCTGTAGATCCTCGAATGGAGCAACAACAGGCTAGCGGACACATCTTCAATCAGCCATGGTGAACCATGCACAACCGCAGACAACAACACAAAGATCTGTAAATCAACAGTGGATATGAGGCAAGAAAAATACAACAAAGGAAGGCTGAGGGGGAAACCAACCAGAAGAAGGGACAGAAGAACAGAAAGAAACACGGAGCAGAAAGAGCATGCTGCGTAGAAAAATCGGGTCACCTTAAGATCAAGAATCAGCGGCCCTCTCTCAGTTCAAATCAGAAGGAAATAACCACTATTATTGATTAGAATTATTTTTAATTACGCAAAACACTGGACCAGTCTAGACTTTTTTCGAATGTCTCCTTGAGGAGTTCCAGGCTCTAACAAAACCTTAAAATGAATCGTGTCTATCAGATACAAAAGTAAAAAAGATATCCCCCATAAGCACGCACAAACATGAGAGACAAGGGGTCATTATACCAAAACATCTTTTGTTAGGTCCCAAAGTTGCCTAACAATTGTTATACGGTTATTCAATGAAGGAATCTCCCCAAGTGCGTAAGACTACGGATTGAGGAAAATATTCAGTGCAGGTTGAGAAATAAGCAACTATAACAGAAACAATTCAGTACAGCATGATGTGTAGTAATTTCTCAATTGTGCTGCCTACTGAACCACCATCATGGAACATTACAGAGGAAAGAGGTCAGAACTTACTGATATTACAAGGTCGTGACGTCGCTCATGTTTCTCGATGCTGCGGTTCAACTCTTTAATGCTATCATAGCTGTGGATAAGTGGCAACTCCTTCAAATCTGTGAACATTTGCAGATTATACAGTGCCAATAAATTTATCAGCAACCTTTGTAGACAGTGGCAAGCCCCTCAAATATATAAACATTTGTGCAGCAAACAGTATAGCCGAAAATCTATCAGCTATGATAGCATCAAAGAAATTATTGACCAAGGAAAAGGAAAAGGAGGATTTCAGAAGATTTTTAGTTCAAAGGCAGAGGCATTATTGACCAAGAAGGGGATACATGGCCTTGGAAAGGAAATGAAAACAATGGTGAGTTTCTAGGCTAATGTGAGCAAGCGTAGGAAAATCGTCGAAGGTCTGTTCGGCTAAATGCAACACCTAGGTCTTGACAGATACAGCAGACCGGTGACAATGCACCACCAATTCCAACCATCAACAGTTCAATACTCTTCTATCTAGAACTGTCTCTATGCTTTGCATATATATAAATTATAGCATCTGGAATCTGCAGATTTGCATACTTCTTTCTTTTGTACAGTGTACCAGCTCTTTGTTCTGAATCCAAGTGACACTAAACATTAATACATGCACAGTATCAAACCAACGTAAAGGAAATGAGGGGGTAAATCAGCTAGCTGATGCAATAACCAAACCCCTGGCATAACATGAGGCCTAGAAATCATATTGAAGATGTAGGATTTATGTGCAAACTCCAAAGAGAACTGGCTGGCTAATCTAACTCTTTCACTTAATAAACCCAAGAAAGCCTGAGGCCTACATCAAAAATTTCTTTCATAAACATACAAAGGTCATCCCTATATAGCAGTTTCTTCTACTGAATCTCTATCTATCAAGTGCCTCCTCTCATAAATAAATGTGGCAGGGCTCTCTAATCAATCAAGCATATGGAAGAACATGATGCACCAAAGCGAACTGCATATCAGGAAGCCATACACGCATCAACATGTGCTCTGCGTACACGTGAGGCAGTAATCCACGACAAGCATAGTACCTGCAAAACAAATTAGGCAGACCTAGATAAGCAGCGTGAAAGAGGAAGCAATGTCTCCCTCCTCACCTGCTCTGCTCGGTCGCGCCATGGCCAACCTGTGGGCAGCTCCTCGGCGATCTGGACGCGCCACCTGACCTGCGTGGCCACGGTGGCCCTCCTTGTCCTGGCTCGTGATGAGGGGAGGAGGAGAGGAGAGGGTGGGGGCGCTCCTCCTGGACCAGCGGTGGCCGGCGTCGCACACACCGTGGATGACACCCACGGGCTTCATCTTGCTCACCACCACCACGCGCCCCAACCGCACTGTCGCCTGCTGCGCGTGCGACAGCACCGGACGAAGCGCCTCGGCAGCGCCCTCCACCGCCACCACGGACGCCATCGCCAGCGCGGCTGATCCGCCGCCCTCCTGCGTGGCTGCTACCGCCGTCGCCGTGGTTGGTGGGAGCCGGCGGATGGGAAGGATGGTTGGTGGTTGGTGGGAGCCGGCGGACGGAAAGGATGGTTGGCAGCGGCGGCGGATGTGGAGGATGGCTGGCGGCGGCGGCTCGAGAGAGAGATGTACGGGAGAGAGAGAGAGGTGCGGCGGTAGAGCGGGAGGGAGGAAGAGGCTAGGTCATCTCCCAGGGGCTGATGCTATTTATACCACCACGTGGGAAATGACGAAAATGCCCTCGGGGGGCACCGATTTTACAGGCCGTGGCAGCGCGGTTTGGACACTGTTTCGATCCACGGTGTCATGTTTTTATCCGACGACCACTGTCATCCCGAGGCGAGATCTGACGGCCGAAATCCAATCAAGCAAGAGATCCAACAGCCAGGAGCTCCAAATCGTTGAGGAGGCTGGAGCTCTCCCGGTATGTATCTTACGCGATGTGTGTAAAATTTCATGACGAGTTTTGGGTAGCTCTCATTTAAACTTATTTCATCATAAAAATTTACATGCATGGGTATATATGTGTATTTCTTTTTAAAAAGATTGAACCTTAAAAATATGGATTTCTCAATATTAAGGTCCCATGGAGCTCGGTCTCGCTTTGGCATTTTTGCCAAAACTACCGCTATTATTGTGGTTTACAGGATACCTCAAAACGCCTCTTCACGTTTTTACGGTACAACTTTTGTTTCGCCAGAACAGATCCTGTAAAAAAAATTGTGTTTCTGGCAAAATTACATAAACCCCTCTAAAAACGCAATCTAAATTACAATTGGGTCTTTCAATTCACATGTCGTGCTCGCGTCGGCCGAGCTCTTGCTGTGGCGTCATCGCCGGAGGCTCCTCCTGCCGCCGCTGTTGGCGTGCATCATGTCGGATGCGGCCGAGCTTCTGCTCGCGCCTCGCTCGCGCTAGCTAGCAAAACACGTATGCGGCTAGCTAGGTAGCTAAGCAGCGTTCTTCTTGCGCCCGATGGCTGTCGGCGGCAAGGTGTCTTGCAGTGTCTTGAGATTTGGCCAGAATCGAGCTCGGGAGGCCACGGCGCCGGCTACGAGGGAAACGGGTGGGGCTGAAATTTCCCTCTCGCCAAGGATAGAAGATACTGCAAAAGAGAACGAAATCCCACACATATAGAGGAATTGAGCTCACGGATGCAGGATCCCACACATGTAGAGGAATTGGGCAATGCGGCGCAGGAGCAAGATGAGAAGATCATTCGTGAGCGCTAGGTGGCGCCCGGGAAGCGTTGCCGCTGTAAAATAGGTTAGAAAGCGTTGAACCTTTGTCGGGCCTTGGCGTACAAGTTGTCGATCAAGAGATCGAGAGAGAAAGTTGTTACAAGAGATACGGGAGAGAAGAAGAGATAGAGAAGGACTACAAGTTAAACAGGAGACCTATCTCTATACATTTGTAATTCTAACACTCGCCCTCAATCTAAACTTCATGTAGCTTTACCAAGGTTGAGATTGTCTGTGAACTTCTCCAATCTTCGCATAGTGAGAGGTTTTGTAAACCCATCTGCAAGTTGATCTTCTGTAGGAATAAACTTGATCTCAAGCAACTTCCGAGCTACTCTTTCTCTGACGAAGTGAAAATCAACTTCAATATGTTTTGTTCGTGCATGGAAAACAAGATTGACTGAGAGATAGGTTGCACCAATGTTGTCACACCATAATCTCGCAGCCTGAGGAGCCTTGATTCCAAGCTCATAGAGTAGTGTCTGTATCCACATTACCTCAGCCGTAGCGTTTGCCAAGGCTTTATATTCGGCCTCTGTACTCGATCTCGAAACAGTGGCCTGTTTTCTTGCGCTCCACGTCACAAGATTTGTTCCCAGAAATACAGCAAAACCACCTGTAGATCTCCTATCATCAGCACACCCTGCCCAGTCTGCATCTGAATATGCGGTTACAAGCAGAGAAGAGGACTTCGTAAGTTGCAATCCAAGGCCCTCTGAATATTTAAGATATCTTAAAATTCTCTTAACTGCAGTCCGGTGAGTAGTTCTAGGTGCATGTAAGTATTGGCATACCTTGTTCACTGAATAAGAGATATTAGGACGAGTAAGAGTTAAATACTGTAAGGCACCTACAACACTCCAAAATTTGTTGCATCCTTTGGTGCAAGAACTTCTCCACTTTTAACTGTGAGACTTTCTGAGGTAGAGACTGGTGTACTGACCGGTTTGCACTTCTCCAATCCAACTCTTCTGAGAATACCATTTGTGTACTTCTCTTGTGAGATGAGTATGCCATCTTTGATTTTCTTAACCTCTATTCCAAGAAAATAGTGAAGATCACCCAAATCTTTAAGGGCAAACTCTAATTTCAAATCCTTAAGCAAACAGGTAGTGGCTTCTGTACTCGAGCTAGCAACAATTATATCATCAACATAAACAAGCACAAAAATAGTAACATTGCCTTTGTTAAAGAAGAACAGTGAGGTATCTGCCTTGGATGGTATGAACCCAAGGTGTTGCAATTGCATGCTCAATCTGAAATACCAAGCTCTTGGTGCCTGTTTCAAACCATATATTGCTTTATCCAATTTACAAACATAATGTGGTGTGCTGTGATCCTCATAACCTGGTGGTTGCCTCATGAACACTTCTTCCTTAAGAACACCATGAAGAAACGCGTTCTGAACATCTAGCTTTCTTAAACTCCAACCTCTGAAAATAGCAATAGACAAAACAAGTCGAATAGTAGCAGACTTAACAACATGACTAAAGGTATCTTCATAGTCAATTCCAAACCTTTTGCAACTAACCTAGCCTTATATCTGTCTATGCTTCCATCAGACTTTCTTTTTATCTTGTACACCCATTTATAGTCAATAATATTGTCTCCATGTTTTGGTGGTACCAGGTGCCAAGTCTTATTTTTCATAAGTGCATCATATTCATTATCCATAGCTTCCTTCCAATCCTTGTTAGCAAGGGCATCATGCAAATGAATTGGTTCACCGATAGTGGTAAGAAAGGCACGTTTAGTTTTGTCATACCTTATAGTACCATCATTGTATTGTTTTTCTTTGACAATACCTGACCGGGACCTTGTTTGCCGAAGAGAACTTGTAGAAGACACATGAGCAGTTGCTGCAGATGGTGGTACACGCGATCCTAGTAGAGCTATATTGGCCACAGAAGATCCAGCCGCTTCTCTATCCAAGGTAGGGAGCAAATCTTTCGGCTCCTGATCCGAGGAGGAATCTGGCGCCCGACCAGTCGGGAACCAGCGCGCAGCCTTGGGCCACCGTGGCGGACACGCTCGTGGTCGACGGCCGAGGAGGCCAGCGGTGTGGCCAGGGGATTCGCCCTTCTCGCACATGGGCTGGCGGGTGGCTCAAGGCGCGGAGACGTGGCGCGAGGCGACACGTCAGGACCAGTGGGCTCCACCCTGGCTGCACGGTCGGCCGCCTGCCCACGTGAGTCCAGGCCCACGAGCCGATCGTCTTGGGATCGCGCGCTGACAGCGGTAGGCTGAGCGTGTGGATCCGCCTAGGATCGTGTGTCGTCAGCCAAATCTGCATTGTGTTCCACGCCTCCCTTGTTTGTTTCCTCACACATAAAATCACAGTTTGGATTAGTAGAAATTGCAACAGAACCAGAATTTCCTGTGGATTTTTGCACATGATCAAGTTCAGTTAATTCTCAACGTGATTAGAAGGTGCATCAGAATCAGATAAAAGTGCAATTTCAGCACGAAGTAAAGCTCCCGCATTAGGATGAAGTTTGGCAAAAGGAAAAAGTGTCTCATCAAAAACAGCATCACGAGAAATATAGATGCGTCCGGTGGAAACTTCAAGACACTTATACCCTTTATGAAGATTGCTATAACCTAGGAAAACACACTGAGTAGATCGAAATTCAAGCTTATGATGGTTGTATGGACGCAAATTGGGGTAGCAAGCACACCCAAAAAATCTAAGATAGTTGCAATCAGGTTTTTGATGGTACAAGCGCTCTAATGGAGTAGAGTTGCCAATGACTTTGCTAGGAAGCCTATTGATAAGATAAGTGGCGGCAATAAACACTTCATCCCAATATTTGAGAGGCATGGAAGCATGAGCTAGAAGGGAGAGGCCAACTTCGACTATGTGGCCGTGTTTGCGCTCAGCAGAGCCATTCTGTTGATGTGCGTGAGGACATGACACATGATGAGCAATGCCAATGCTTCGGAAGAAGGAGTTGAGTTTCTCATACTCCCTTCCCCAGTCACTTTGGACTGACATAATTTTTCTATCAAATTGTCTTTCAACGAGTTTCTGGAATTCTTGAAAGATAGAAAAAACTTCAGATTTATACTTGAGTAAATAAATCCAAGTAAACTTGTTGTAGTCATCAATGAAACTCACATAATATTTTTTTCTTCCAAAAGAATCTCGGGCATGGCCCCATACATCACTAAAAATAAGCTCTAAAGGAGCATGAGAAACACTATAAGACTTGGGATACGGAAGCTGGTGACTCTTACATTGACAAGCTTCACAAATAGACTCACTAATGGAACTTTGTGACAAAGGGAGTTTGTCTTTATTAACTACTTGTTTCACTATGACTGAAGATGGATGTCCTAATCGTTGATGCCACCTTTCCAAAGAGGGTTTAATGACGGAGTAGACTTGACAACGCCGACGACTAAGTGCTCCGGATGTGATGGGGTAGAGACCCCCAATGCATCTACCGTGAGGAGAAGTTCCCTCGTTGCCCGATCCTTGATGAAAAAATAACGAGGGTGAGTTAAAAAAAACATTATTATCGGTGGCTATACGAGACATGGATGCAAGGTTTTTATCAGCTTGTGGGACATGAAGAACATCCTTAAGAATGAGATCACGTTTAAGGTTAGGGGAATTAATTGAAGCTTGACCAATGTGGCAAATGTCCATACCTCCTCCCCTTGCAGTATGGATCTGATCAGCGCCATGGTACCTCTCGCGAAGAGCAAGTTGCTCTACTTCATTGGTGACATGATCGGTGGCGCCAGAGTCAATGTACCAGACGCCTTCTCCTGCTTGTTCACGCATGGCAGCAGCAACATGGCGAGCGTCAGGGACAAAATTCTCATCGTAGCGGTGCCAGCAATCCATGAACTCATGGCCGGATTTCTTGCAGAGCTGGCATCGGGGACGAGGACGCGGAGCTGCAGGATGGCGGCTATCGTTGGAGTTGAAGCCGCCGCCACTGCTGTTGGAGGTATTGTAGCTGCTGTTGTTGTAGCCGCCCCCATTGTTGTAGCCGTAGCCCCCACCAGAGCGAGCGCCGTCGCCCTAACGAGCACCGCGTCCGCGGCCGCCGCCACGGTTCTGCCACTGGTGACCGCGCCCACGGTCGCGACCACGAGCAGCAAAGTTGGCCGAGGGCTGCCGTAGGTCGCCGCCATGAAGAAGGGTGAGGCGCGCGTCGAAGCACAGTAGCTGGTTGTACAGCTCCTGGACGGTGATGGGTTCCACACGAGCAACAAGTGTGGAAACGACCGGATTGTACTCCATGTCCAAGTGAGGATCTTGGAGACAATTTCCGGATCGGAGAGGGCCGCAGCAGTGCACGCGATTTCATCGGTGAGACTTTTGATCCTGCCAAGATATTCAGCCATGGTCATGTTACCTTTTTTTAGGTTAGTGAGCTCGATGCGGGTGTTGATGGCTTGGGCTTGACTCTGGGCGGCAAACATGGCATGGATGGCGCTCCAGACTTCGGCCGGCGTCTGCAATGTCGCGATCTATGCGAGGATATCGCGGGAGAGAGATCCCATCAGATACCCTTGTAGCTGTTGCTGGTGTGCGTACCAGAGGGATCGGGCATAGTTGAAGATCTGTTCCTCCTTGCTGTCCTTGGTAACGGTGAGGGTGGCCGGCGGTGGCGGGCTCGTCCCGTCGAGGTGGTGTTCCATCTGAGCGTCTTTGATCTGAGGCAGCACAATGGCCTTCCATAAGAGGAAGTTTCCCCTCGCGAGCTTCTTCTGTGGTGGCGATACAAGAGACCCTGCGGTGGTGCTGGATGTGGATGGTGCAAAGGCGGAGGACGAGGTGGTGGTGAACGTGCCCGAGGTGTCGGACAGCGATGCGGCGGCGGTGGTGGACATGATCTCAGTCGAGGGAGGAGGCTTGATGCGCTTTTCGGGAGGTAGCTATATGCGATCTTTGATCTATGAGGAAGAGGCTCTGACTATCATGTAAAATAGGTTGGAAAGCGTTGAACCCTTTGTCTCGGGCCGCATTGATATATATATGGCAATAGCCTTAGCGTACAAGTTGTCGATCAAGAGATCGAGAGAGAAAGTTGTTACAGGAGATACGAGAGAGAAGAAGAGATAGAGAAGGACTATAAGTTAGGAGACCTATCTCTATACAGTTGTAATTCTAACAGCCGCAACCGCGCCCTACTGCCGCTCGAAGCGTGACGACGGTGATGGTTGTGCCGCGGACCAGCCTGGCATGGTGTACGAGGTCACTGCCAAGTATGAGTGGTTTATATTTTTTTTGGAGTTTTTAGTGAATTCCATCTTATTTGCATAAAATTTGTTCAAACCCGCTTTGAAATGTATGCGGGCACGATTGGATGGTCAGCTCCCGCATCAGTGTTCGCGGATTGGTCCCCATAGATCTGCGGACGGATGCAGTGTTTGATTTGAAGATCAACATTGAAGATGCTTTAGATATAATACTGTTACATGCATGAATCATGATAGTACCACACGAAATACACGACATGTCATATCCCACCATCCAAACCCAAGGCTAAACAACACCAGTCGGTTGGATTAGTCATCGTTCCGCCCGGAGGTCACCTGCTGGTGTGCTGTCGCCGGAGGTCCCCTGCTCGTGCTGCTGTCGGTGAGAAGAAGTACAAGGCTCCTTGCTTTTTCATCTCCAGTGCCGGACCTTTCTTTCTCTGTAATTTGAAACACAATTGATCATGTCCTCTGAAGAAATGTTACAAAAAAAGAAGTTCAGTTAACTGTTACTATTGCTATCTGAATTCCAACCAGATCAATTTGCTGTCAATTGCTCTGTAATACTCAACCAAGTTATGCAAATGAAGATCAACCAGGTTTATCTTCAGTAAATAATGGTTTATTTTCAGTAAATAGTGCGAGCACAAACCAGGTTTATGCAAATGAAGGTCAACCAGGTTTATCTTCAGTAAATAATGGTTTATTTTCAGTAAATAGTGCAAGCGCCAACCAGGTTTATGCAAATGAAGATCAAATTGATAACCAGGAGTAGCTGTCAATTGATTCGATAATTTGCAGTAGATCAAACTGCAGTAGATTATTTGCTTCATTGTTGTACAACTATAGTTTAAATGAAATAGATTATTTGCAAAGTTAAAAAATAACAGATTAGGAATATGTCTTGTAACTGGTCAAAGATTCTTCTAACAACAAATAAACATATCTAAATTTGCTAAAAAATCAATCAATTTTCAGTGCACAATCAATCAATTTTCAGTGCACAATCAATCAATTTATTTTGGAAACAAGCAATATGATTCCACCAGATTCCTCAAGACTAACTAGGGTATGTCTTGATGATTAGTTAAATAAGAAGATCATATTGGCCTTTGCACTATCCATTATCTCCATTAGTGATTCTACTGAAAATATCCAATACCACTGTTTATCTCACGATTGATGAGGCAAGGTTACTCCTCTAGAGAAGAAAATGATTGATAAAGACATGCTTCTATATATTCAGATTATATGTAGAAGGTCTATAGTACTTACATGAACCAATGATTGACAAAGAAAATGCTACCACATGTCCACACAAATTCAGTATCCACATGTCCACAAATTCATTGTTAACACAAATTCATTATTCAGTGCTACCACATGTCCACACGACGGCATCAGGATGATTGATAAAGAAATGCATAACACTACATTAATACCACATCCTGCATGTTTCAGTTTTGACAGTGAATTTTTTTATTAAATTTTCCTTTACTTGCTCTGAATCTAAATAACACTAAAGTTTTCTTTATCAATCATAACAGTAAAGTTTATCTTGCTCAAATCTAGTCTGAATTTACAAAACACTACACTATATAACTTGCAAGTTTCACAGCAAAAAAAACTGAATCATGTTTGATTATCACAGCAAAAGAAGCATTTTATGCAGTCTGAAGCATTTTGGATTATCACTAGAAACTGAATCTAGCAGTCTGAAGCATTTTGGATTATCACAGCAAAAAAAACTTAATCATGTTTGATGCACATTGATGCAGCACCCCAAAGTCCCAAACATAAGCAGTAGCAGATCGGTATGCATTGTTTGATTAAGCAGCAGCAATAAAAAAAAAGGGGGCAGCCCGGTGCATGTAGCTCCCGCTTGCGCAGGGTCCGGGGAAGGGTCCGACCACAGCAGCAATAACTCAACAAATTAAACAAAAAGAAAGTTTCATATCGGTATGCATTGGAAGGAGAATGCTAGAACACGCAGATGTATCAGCTAGAGCACAATATGTGTGAAAATACAAGCTTCTGAAATTTGTTACAGAAATTTTCCTACTAAAAAGATAACTGAATTTTGTGTACTGGAAGTTTACAGTGAAGTTTCAGTAACTACAGTAACTGAATTTACAGTAAGATTTCTCACTCCATTACACTGCTATTAACTGTATTATTCTACTGTTAACAACCAGAATTAACACTATATTATTCAGTCAAGTTGATGTTCAGGACCTGTCATTTTCTTCCAAAACCTGTCAATTTCTGTCAGGTTTTGATCTGTCAAGTTGATGTCAAACTTGACACATAAATAAAATTTGACATCAATGAAATTTAGACAGTGAATACAGTTTAAACAGTACTCCACTGTCATATTTTTAGTGACTAAAATTCAGTTTTGACAAATTGAAGCCTACTCTATTCTACTCCTAAATTCTGAGCTTGAGTCAAGCAGGGGATACTAAATGGTGGACGAGGCAACAAATTACACTTGAGTAAGAAACACTTTGATCATCATAAATACTCCAAATATTGTTATACATTTTTTTAATGGTAATTTCACCCATAGTAACATTTCCAAGTGTATGAACAGCTATTTCAGTCAAGCATTCTGTATGTTCATCTTAAGCATATGTTCAGGCAAATTTACAGTTATACAGTCAAGCATACTGTATGTTCATCTCAAGCTAACAGTAGTTGAACATTGGAGATCAAAGCATACTGTATGCCCAATGCTGTTTCAATGTGTGGTTGCTCTCTCAAATTCCATGGCTAACAGTAGTTTTAAAATCACCAAGGTCGCATCTGTACTCGTCTAGCAAGCTCACCTGAGATCAACGGAAGCAGCATCCGTACTCGTACTCCATTCCTCTGCACCAAGTCCTCCTCCAATCGCTGCACAATCCAAGGCGACAAGAACAAAACCAGCTCAGCTGCTTGCTTCACCAAACAATGTTCGAGCTAGCCTTCTTCCTGGTGCACACGGTTCGAGCTGGCCCTACTGAATACAGCAATGCAGAGAGCATCAAGAAAAATGAACTTCAGTCCATGAAAATGCAGACTTTAAGCTCTATTCAGCAAATGAAAGCAGCAATACAAGGGTCTGGGCCGGCTAAAGTAAACATTTGACCTCTCTTGCTCGATGGTCTCGACGGGGGTGGGCAGGAGCGCGAACCTCCAGAGCGCTGTGGCGTCGCGCACCTCCTCGAGCACCTCTGGCATCTTGACCAGCCGGCCCGCGGTGGAGGCGAGCGAGATGACGACGTTGGCGTCCACGACGGGTGGACGGGGGCCAGGCCGGTCAAGTTGGCGCAGCTGGACACGATCCGGCTCACCACCTGCGCGGACGACTCCTTGGCCACCGTCTCCCGGCGCGCCATCGCGGCCGCGCCCCACGCCACGGGTGCCAGGGCGGCGGCGCCGGGGGGAGGCGGGGGCTTAAGGCAACGTCGCCGACCACCGAGCCGAGGGCCCGCCACGCTTCTTCCATCGACGCTAGGAGGGACGGGGTGGGCGCGAGCAGGAGATGCGGCGGGAGGAAGAAGAAACGATTTTTGGGGAGAAAAAGGAGAGATTCGGGAGGCAGGCAAGGGAGGCAGGGATTCTGCGCGAGGCAGAAGGGAGCGGCGGAAGAGGCAGCTGCGGCGGTGGTGGAGGACGCGCGGGAGAGCAGGAGAGCAGCGCGGCGCGGGGCAGCTCCGGCGTCCATGCGCCTGTGTCGGAGCGGCGGAGTGTTGACCGGAGAAGACGAGGAGTGCGGGTTATGTCCGGAGTCCGGGGAGGAGTTTTTTTTGCAAAAACGTCACGGAGACAAACTTTAGATGACCCAACTTTGTACTAAAGTTAGTATAAAGTTGAGTCATCTATTTTGGAACGGAGGGAGTATCTTTTAGCTTGAATATTAAATGCATTCATTCTGTTGTTGTTAAATTAGGGTTTTTATTTCTTTCTTTATTTGGACAGAAACAAGCATAAGTTGGTTCTAGGTTTTGCCTGGGTTTCCTCCAATTAATCGGGCAACAACCTTCTTAATTAATGACACAAGGCAAAGTTTTTGCCTCTATTTCCTGGAAAAATATCAAGAATGAAAACTGACAACTATTCTGTTTTTCAGTTTAGCTTCCTTTGCCTGTCTGTATTCAGATGGAGCAAAATAATAACAACAATCGTATTGCTTGGTATAGTTGCTTGTAGCATTTATTTTGAAGTTTGTACGATTACAGCGTAGTGATAAGTTGACCCAACTTTGTACTAAAGTTAGTATAAAGTTGAGTCATCTATTTTGGAACGGAGGGAGTACCTTTTAGCTTGAATATTAAATGCATTCATTTTGTTGTTGTTAAATTAGGGTTTTTATTTCTTTCTTTATTTGGACAGAAACAAGCATAAGTTGGTTCTAGGTTTTGCCTGGGTTTCCTCCAATTAATCGGGCAACAACCTTCTTAATTAATGACACAAGGCAAAGCTTTTGCCTCTATTTCCTGAAAAAATATCAAGAGTGAAAACTGACAACTATTCTGTTTTTCAGTTTAGCTTCCTTTGCACATACGTATTTAGATGGAGCAAAATAATAACAACAATCGTATTGCTTGGTATAGTTGCTTGTAGCATTTATTTTGAAGTTTGTACGATTACAGCGTAGTGATAAGTTGAAAACAAAAATTAATGAGACGAATTTTCCCGCAGACAGTACCAAGTGTGCTCTCCTTCCTATCATGATGATCATCTCTGGTAAGCACAAACTTCTGTTCTTTACGTTTACAACCTGCATATGGTAGTTACTCTGTTTTGTGCCAAATGTATGTGCTGCTGATGACATTCTGTAGTTAATCTATCAGTCTTTAAAGACATGTATGTTTACAGATAGACAATCTTTAAAGCATCAATGTTTAATTACATATAGTTATACACAACTCATTTTGTCTCTTATGCAGCAAGTCTGAATTTGTTTATGTTCGTTGGCATGAATATACTTCTTTATTTCATTTCCTTTGTCCCCACATGCTAATGTTTTGGATCTCAAAAGCTTATGATTGGACGCAATACAAATTGGAATAGTTATGCTTCATTGTGGTATATACATGAAGAAAAAGCTTGTAAAACTTGTCACACAAGATCTGTTTCTGCATTTTTTTGTCTTTTTTGCATTTAATTCGTGTATGTATCACATACTCCCTCCATCACAGTATATAGGGCGCAGTTTCAAAACCAGATTTTTTCACAATCCCTTTGAAATAGGGCGCACCTCCTTAATTAGGCTATTAATTACTTAGCATTAGTACTCCCGCATGCATGGTTTGGCTAGTGGGAACATGAATTCTTTTGCCTCCCGTATGCAGGTGTGAACATGAGTGCATGTGAGGCATGCAAGTGTGAACATGAGCCTACTCCCGCATGCAGTTTCTCCTCCCTCTCTCCTTCGGCTCCCGCATGCAACATGTATAAAACCGCTGCCATGGAGGTGCAAGGCGTGGTGGACTTTGCTCTCTTTCAGTTTCTCCCTCTCTCTCTCCTTCGGCTCCCTAGGCTGCTGCCATGAAGGAGGTGCAAGGTGTTGGGGAACGTAGTAATTTCAAAATAATTCCTACGCACACGCAAGATCATGGTGATGGCATAGCAACGAGAGGGGAGAGTGTATGTCCACGTACCCTCGTAGACCGTAAGCGGAAGCGTTATAACAACGCGGTTGATGTAGTCGTACGTCTTCACGATCCGACCGATCCAAGTACCGAGCATACGGCACCTCCGAGTTCGACACGTTCACTCGATGACGATCCCGGGCTCCGATCCAAAGAAAGCGTCGGGGATGAGTTCCGTCGACGACGGCGTGGTGACGATGATGATGCTCCACCGACGCAGGGCTTCGCTAAGCTCCGCGACGATATGACTTCACCGGCGCGAGGCTTCGCCTAAGCTCCATGACGATATGACCGAAGTGGAATATGGTGGAGGGGGCACCGCACACGGCTAAGGAACGATCCGTAGATCAACTTGTGTGTCATGGGGTGCCCCCACTGTATATAAAGGAGCAAGGGGGGGGTGCGGCCGGCCCTAGGGGAGGCGCGCCGGAGGAGTCCTACTCCCACCGGGAGTAGGACTCCCCCCCTTTCCTAGTTGGATTAGGACTTGGGGGAGGGGGAAGAGGAAGGGGGGCGCCGCCCCCCCTCTCCTTGTCCTATTCGGACTAGGGGGGGAGGCCTGCCCTCCTCTTCTCCCTTATGGCCCATCAAGGCCCATTGACCCCGGGAGGTTTCGTAACCCGGTGTTCCGGTAAAATCCTGTTTTCATCCGGAACCTTTCCGAAGTCCAAACATAGGCTTCCAATATATCGATCTTTATGTCTCGACCATTTTGAGACTCCTCGTCATGTCCTTGATCACATCCGGGACTCCGAACAAACTTCGGTACATCTAAACTTATAAACTCATAATAAACCGCCATCGTAACGTTAAGCGTGCGGACCCTACGGGTTCGAGAACTATGTAGACATGACCTAGAACTATTCTCGGTCAATTACCAATAGCGGAACACGGACGTTCATATCGGTTCCTACATATTCTCTGAAGATCTTTATCGGTCAAACCGCATAACAACATCGTTGTTCCCTTTGTCATCGGTATGTTACTTGCCGAGATTTGATCGTCGGTATCCAATACCTAGTTCAATCTCGTTACCGGCAAGTCTCTTTACTCGTTCTGTAATACATCATTTCATAACTAACTCATTAGTTACAATGCTTGCAAGGCTTAGGTGATGAGTATTACCGAGAAGGCCCAGAGATACCTCTCCGGCAATCTGAGTGACAAAACCTAATCTCGAATTATGCCAACTCAACATATACTTTTGGAGACACACAGAGAGTACCTTTATAATCACCCGATTCGTTGTGACGTTTGGCAGCACACAAAGTGTTCCTCCGGTAAATGGGAGTTGCATAATCTCATAGTTGCAGGAACTTTGTATAAGTCATGAAGAAAGCATAAGCAACATACTAAACGATCAAGTGCTAAGCTAACGGAATGGGTCAAGTCAATCACGTCATTCTCCTAATGATGTGATCCCGTTAATCAAATGATAACTCATGTCTATGGTTAGGAAACATAACCATCTTCGATTAACGAGCTAGTAAAGTAGAGGCATACTAGTGACACTCTGTTTGTCTATGTATTCACACATGTATTATGTTTCCGGTTAATATAATTCTAGCATGAATAATAAACATTTATCATGATATAAGGAAATAAATAATAACTTTATTATTGTATAACGCCCTCGATGCGGCTATATCTCCCACGTGTCGAAGCACGACTTAGAGGCATAACCGCATTGAAAGCAATGTCGCAAGTGAGGTAATCTTCACACAACCCATGTAATACATAAGGGAAAGAGGTACATAGTTGGCTTACAATCGCCACTTCACACAAAACATGAGTAAAACATTACATCATACAGATACAATCAAGGTCCGACTACGGAACCAAAATAAAAGAAGACTACCCCAAAAGCTACACAGATCCCCGATCGTCACAACTGGCTCCACCTCTTGATCAACTGAAGCGAAACAACACAATGAACAAGGTCTTCATCGAGCTCCTCCTTGAGCTCAGTGCGCCACCTGCACGGTTTCATCGGCACACCTAAACTGGTTTTGAAGTATCATGAGTCACGGGACTCAAAGAATCTCACACCCGCGAGATCAAGACTATTTAAGCTTAAAGGTAGGACGGGGTAGTGAGGTGGAGCTGCAGCAAGCGACTAGCATATATGGTGGCTACATTCGCAAAAGAGAGCGAGAAGAGAAGCAAGGCACGGTCGTGAAGCTAGTAGCGATCAAGAAGTGATCCTGAAACTACTTACGTCAAACATAACTCCAACACCGTGTTCACTTCCCGGACTCCGCCGAGAAGAGACCATCACGGTTACACATGCGGTTGATGTATTTTAATTAAGGTCAACTTCGGGTTTTCTACAACCGGACATTAACAAATTCCCATCTGCCTCATAACATGGGCACGGCTTTCGAAAGATAATACCTGCAGGGTGTCCCAACTTAGCCCATTATAAGCTCTCACGGTCAACGAAGGATATTCCTTCTACCGAAGACCCGATCGATCTCGGAATCCCGGACTACAAGACATTTCGACAAAGCAATAAAACAAGACCAAGAAAGCCGCCCGGATGTGCCGACAAATCTGATAGGAGCTGCACATATCTCGGTCTCGGGGCACACCGGATGAGCAGTCCGTACAACTAAAACCAGACCTCAAGTTTCCTTGAGGGGCGCCAAAGCACTCTAGTTTGGGCCAACACTCAGAGGAGCATTGGCCCGGGGTTAAATAAAGATGACCCTTGAGTCTGCAGAACCCAAGGGAAAAAGGCTTAGGTGGCAAATGGTAAAACCAATGTTGGGCCTTCTTTGGAGGAGTCTTATTCAAAGCGAACTGTCAAGGGGGTCACATAAACCACCCAACCGTGTAAGGAACGCAAAATCCGGGAACATAACACCGGTATGACGGAAACTAGGGCGGCAAGAGTGGAACAAAACACCAGGCATAAGGCCGAGCCTTCCACCCTTTACCAAGTATATAGATGCATTAATTAAATAAGATATATTGTGATATCCCAACAAGTAAACATGTTCCAACAAGGAACAACATCTCCATGTTCCAACAAGGAACAAACTTCATCTTCACCGCAACTAGCAACGCTATAAGAGGGCCGAGCAAAGCGGTAACGTAGCCAAACAACGGTTTGCTAGGAAAGGATGGTTAGGGGCTTGACATGGCAATGTGGGTGGCATGATAAGCAAGTGATAGGCATCGTAGCATAGGCATAGCAAAAGAGCGAGCATCTAGCAAGCAAAGATAGAAGTGATTTCGAGGATATGGTCATCTTGCCTGAAATCCCGCAAGGAAGAAGAACGAGTCCATGAAGAAGACAAACGGATGAAGTCGAACGAATCCTCACAACTCCGGAACGAAACCGAAGCTAAGCAAGAAGCAAACCGGAAAGAAGCAAACAACATAGTAAACAACCATCACATAAACATGGCATGATGCACAACCAAGTATGATGCATGTCCGGTTTCAATAGCATGGCATGACAATATGCACAAACAAAACTACAGGTTAAGTGGAGCTCAATATGCAACGAATTGCATATTGACGAAACTTCACAACATTTATTTAGTTCACTCTTGTTTAGGCTACCCAACAATATTAAATGTTATTAAACATGGCAAGGGGGTGAAGCATATGAAACTAACTATTTAGGCAAGATTAAATGAGGCCGGAAACAACAACAACAATTCCGGAAAAATCCTCATATGCATATTTCGAATTTGCTACTGTTCTGCCCTAAACACAATTTTAATGTTGTTAACCATGCCAAACAAGTACACCATGTTAAACTAGGCATTTTTCTACCCCATTTACATATATAATTTATTTAAATCCGAGCTACGGTTATTTAGTTATGAATTAAATCATTTTAACATGGCATTATTAGCAAATTAATGCAAACATCAATTTAAATATTTTAAACATGGATGGAAATGACATATTATTAATCTACACAATTTTCTGAGCATTTTACATATATAAATCATTTTAATCCGATGCACAGTTTGAGAGATATTAAATGCATGATGCTTAGGGGTTTTCTCAGAAAGCTGACACACTCTAGAAAATTGATTAAACGTCCAGTAACTGAAAAAAACGTTGCGGGCTGAAACTGGAGGCTGAGGGAGCTGCTCACATTGGGCCAAGCCCGGTCGGTGGAGCCGGCTGCTTGGCTTAGCCGAGGCTGGGCCGGAAGGGCGGGCCTCGCGATCTTTGAGCTTGGGAGGCCCACGGGAAGGCCCACGCGAGGGACGACTCAGTCAGCAACGGCGAAGGGCGAGCTGGATCGGGCTCCTCCCGATCCAGCGGGCCAGCCATGACGAATCTCGCCCGGCGAAGCGAGGGTTCAGCGGGGCCGGGAAGGCGGATCCGGCCGAGAGGAGGTGGGGCCCCGCTTCCGGCCGGGTTTGAGCAACGACGGCTGGGCCGGAGCTCCGTGACGGATGCGAAGGACCCGAGGCGGCGGCCATGGCGAACTCCTCTGCAAGGCAGGGAGAGAGAACGTGAGGGAGAGATGAGGAAAGGAGGGAGGAGGCGGGCGCAACTGCGAGGCGGCGGAAGCGATTGGTGGCAGGCGACACACCGGCGAGGTGGCGCGCACCGGCGAAGCGGGCGGACGGCCACGCTGGCGGGCGCTGCGAGGGGAGGCGCCGGGCGAAGCGAAGCCGGGCCCAGATGGGCTTTCAAGGGCCCGATCTGGGCCTCGTGGGCCTGAGATGGAGGAGGCGCGCTGGGGAAGGCGAGGCTGGCCGGGCGCGGAAACGGAGGGAGTTTGGTGGCGCGGGGCTCGAGGAGGGGGCTTGGCTGCCAAAAATGGAAGGAGGGGTGTCCATATATAGGGAGGGATGGCTAGGGTTTGGGTTTAGGGGGTTTGGGACCTTGGATCGCGATCGAGCGGCTCGGACGGAGGAACTAGGTGGGCTGCGGGTGGGCTGTGTGAGAGGGTCTGGACTGAGGGGAGAGAATAGAAATGCAGCCCGCAATCGCTGTTTCCGGAGACCGAAAACGTCTGGACGAAGGTACCGCAAACAGCAGTCGCTATGTTTAACGGTTGGGCTATCAAACGGACTCCGAATGCGACGAAACTTGACCAGCGGCCTGTCTACACTATAATAAGACCGCACGACAAGTTGCAGCCCATTCCGAGAACATTTTTATGCCACTTATAAAATAATATTTCGGAGGTGCCGCGGGCGCGTGCGAGTGTGGTCGGGCTCAGAACGGACAACGGAGAGAACCGGCGGAACCAGAACGGATGCAAGTTTTGAAAAACATGCAGATGAAATGCAGATGATGCTATGAGACGAGATGCATAACAAGAACAAAATGCAAAACAACAGACAAAAACCCAACCACGGAGGAAATAATAAATCACATCTCCGGAAAAGGCAAGAGTCGGAGTTACGAATATGGAAAGTTGTATCCGGGGTGTTACATATTGCCTCTAGGGCATATTTCCTTCAGTCTCCCACTTGCACTAGAGTCAATAATCTAGATTACACAGTAATGATTCTAACACCCATGGAGTCTTGGTGTCGATCATGTTTTGCTCGTGGAAGAGGCTTAGTCAATGGGTCTGCAACATTCAGATCCGTATGTATCTTGCAAATCTCTATGTCTCCCACTTGGACTTGGTCCCGAATGGAATTGAAGCGTCTCTTGATATGCTTGGTCCTCTTGTGAAATCTGGATTCCTTTGCCAAGGCAATTGCACCAAGATTGTCACAGAAGATCTTCATTGGTCCCGATGCACTAGGTATGACACCTAGATCGGAAATGAACTCTTTCATCCAGACTCCTTCATTTGCCGCTTCCAAGCAGCTATGTACTCCGCTTCACATGTAGATCCCGCCACGACGCTTTGTTTAGAACTGCACCAACTGACAGCTCCACCGTTTGATAAAAATACGTATCCGGTTTGCGACTTAGAATCGTCCGGATCAGTGTCAAAGCTTGCATCGACGTAACCATTTACGACTAGCTCTTTGTCACCTCCATATACGAGAAACATATCCTTAGTCCTTTTCGTGTATTTCAGATGTTCTTGACCGCTGTCCAAAGGATCCACTCTGGATTACTTTGGTACCTTCCTGCCAAGCTTATTGCTAAGCATACGTCAGGTCTGGTACACAGCATTGCATACATGATAGAGCCTATGGCTGAAGCATAGGGAACATTTTTCATTTTCTCTCTATCTTCTTTAGTGGTCGGGCATTGAGTCTGACTCAATTTCACACCTTGTAACACAGGTAAAAAACCTTTCTTTGCTCGATCCATTTTGAACTTTTTCAAAACTTTATCAAGGTATGTGCTTTGTGAAAGTCCAATTAAGCGTCTTGATCTATCTCTATAGATCTTGATGCCCAATATGTAAGCAGCTTCACCGAGGTCTTTCATTGAAAAACTTTTATTCAAGTATCCTTTTATGCTATCCAGAAATTCTATATCATTTCCAATCAATAATATGTCATCCACATATAATATCGTAAATGCTACAGAGCTCCCACTCACTTTCTTGTAAATACAAAGCTTCTCCAAAAGTCTCAGATAAAACCATATGCTTTGATCACACTATCAAAGCGTTTATTCCAACTCCGAGAGGCTTGCACTGCACCATAAATTGATCATTTGGAGCTTGCACACTTTGTTAGCACCTTTTGGATCAACAAAACCTTCTGGTTGCATCATATACAACTCTTCTTCTAGAAATCCATTCAAGAATGCAGTTTTTACATCCATTTGCCAAATTTCATAATCATAAAATGCAGCAATTGCTAACATGATTCGGACAGACTTAAGCATCACTACGGGTGAGAAAGTCTCATCGTAGTCAACCCCTTGAACTTGTCGAAAACCTTTCGCAACAAGTCGAGCTTTATAGACAGTTACATTACCATCGGTACCGGTCTTCTTCTTAAAGATCCATTTATTCTCAATGGCTTGCCGATCATCGGGCAAGTCAACCAAAGTCCATACTTTGTTCTCATACATGGATCCCATCTCACATTTCATGGCTTCAAGCCATTTTGCGGAATCTGGGCTCACCATCGCTTCTTCATAGTTCGTAGGTTCTCCATGATCTAGTATCATGACTTCCGAGAATAGGATTACCGTACCACTGCAGTGCGGATTTTATTCTGGTTGATCTCTGATTCGTGACAACTTGATCTGAAGTTTCATGATCATTATCATTGTCTTCCTCGCTAATTGGTGTAGGTGTCACAGAAACCGATTTCTGTGATGAACTACTTTCCAATAAGGGAGCTGGTACTATTACCTCATCAATTTCCACTTTCCTCCCACTCACTTCTTTCGAGAGGAACTCCTTCTCTAGAAAGGATCCATTCTTAGCAACGAATGTCTTGCCTTCGGATCTGTGATACAAGGTATACCCAATTGTCTCCTTTGGGTATCCTATGAAGACACATTTTTCCGATTTGGGTTCAAGCTTATCAGGTTGAAGCTTTTTCACATAAGCATCGCAACCCCAAACTTTCGTAAACGACAACTTTGGTTTCTTGCCAAACCATAGTTCATAAGGTGTCGCCTCAACGGATTTTGACGGTGTCCTATTTAACGTGAATGCGGCCGTCTCTAAAGCATAACCCCAAAAACGATAGCGGTAAATCGGAAATAGACATCAAAGATCGCACCATATCTAGTAAAGTACGATTACGACGTTCGGACACACCATTACGCTGTGGTGTTCCCTGGTGGCGTGAGTTGCGAAACTATTCCGCATTGCTTCAAATGTAGACCAAACTCGTAACTCAAATATTCTCCTCCACGATCAGATCGTAGAAACTTTATTTTCTTGTTACGATGATTTTCAACTTCACTCTGAAATTCTTTGAACTTTTCAAATGTTTCAGATTTATGCTTCATCAAGTAGATATACCCGTATCTCGCTTAAATCATCTGTGAAGGTGAGAAAATAACGATATCCGCCACGAGCTTCAACATTCATCGGACCACATACATCTGTATGTATGATTTCCAACAAATCTGTTGCTCTCTCCATACAACCGGAGAACGGTGTTTTAGTCATCTTGCCCATGAGGCACGGTTCGCAAGTACCAAGTGATTCATAATCAAGTGATTCCAAAAGTCCATCTGCATGGATTTTCTTCATGCGTTTTACACCGATATGACCTAAAGCGGCGATTGCCACAAATAAGTTGCCTTTGTCATTATCAACTCTGCATCTTTTGGCTTCGACATTATGAATATGTGTATCACTACCGCCGAGATTCAACAAGAATAGACCATTCTTCAAGGGTGCATGACCATAAAAGATATTACTCATATAAATAGAACAACCATTATTCTCTGATTTAAATGAATAACCGTCTCGCATTAAACAAGATCCAGATATAATATTCATGCTCAACGCTGGCACCAAATAACAATTATTTAGGTCTAAAACTAATCCCGAAGGTAGATGTAGAGGTAGCGTGCCGACTACGATCACATTGACTTTGGAACCGTTTCCCACGCGCATCGTCACCTCGTCCTTTGCCGTTTCGCCTATTCTCAGTAGTCCCCTGCTTTGAGTTGCAAATATTAGCAATGTAACCAGATCAAATACCCAGTGCTACTACGAGCTCTAGTAAGGTACACATCAATAACATGTATATCACATATACCTTTGTTCACCTTGCCATCCTTCTTATCCGCCAAATACTTGGGGCAGTTCCGCTTCCAAAGGCCCACCGCTTGCAAGAAAACACTCGATTTCAGGCTTAGGTCCAGACTTGGGTTTCTTCTCTTGAGCAGCAACTTTCTTGCTGTTCTTTTGAAGTTTCCTTCTTCTTCCCTTTGCCCTTTTCTTGAAACTAGTGGTCTTGTTGACCATCAACACTTGATGCTCTTTCTTGATTTCTACCTCCGCTGACTTTTAGCATTGCGAAGAGCTCAGAATTGTCTTAGTCATCCCTTGCATATTATAGTTCATCACGAAGCTCTTGTAGCTTGGTGGCGATGATTGGAGAATTACATCAATGACACTATCATCCGGAAGATTAACTCCCAGCTGTATTAAGTGATTATTATACCCGGACATTTTGAGTATGTGCTCACCGACGTAACTATTCTCCTCCATCTTGCAGCTATAGAACTTATTGGAGACTTCATATCTCTCAATCCGGCATTTGCTTGAAATATTAACTTCAACTCTTGGAACATCTCATATGCTCCATGACGCTCAAAACATCGTTGAAGACCCGGTTCTAAGCCGTAAAGCATGGCACATCGAACTATAGAGTAGTCATCGACTTTGCTCGCCAGACGTTCACAACTTCGCGTTGCTCTACTGCGAACTGGCACCAGCGGTGCTTCGGGGACGTAATTCTTCCGTGCAGCAATGAGGATAATCCTCAAATTCTGGACCCAGTCCGTGTAATTGCTACCATCATCTTTCAACTTTGCTTTCTCAAGGAACGCATTAAAATTCAACGGAACAACAAAGACGAGCCATCTATCTACAAGAAACATAGACAAGCAAAATACTATCAGTACTAAGTTCATGATAAATTTAAGTTCAATTAATCATATTAAAAAACTCCCACTTAGACAGACATCTCTCTAGACATATAAGTGATTACGTGATCCAAATCAACTAAACCATAACCGATCATCACGTGAGATGGAGTAGTTTTCAATGGTGAACATCACTATGTTGATCATATCTACTATATGATTCACGCTCGACATTTCGGTCTCCGTGTTCCGAGGCCATATCTGCATATGCTAGGCTCGTCAAGTTTAACCTGAGTATTCTGCGTGTGCAAAACTGGCTTGCACCCGTTGTAGATGGACGTAGAACTTATCACACCCGATCATCACGTGGTGTCCGGGTACTACGAACTTTTAGCAACGGTGCATACTCGAGAGAACACTTCTTGATAATTTTAGTGAGAGATCATCTTATAATGCTACCGTCAATCAAAGCAAGATAAGATGCATAAAGGATAAACATCACATGCAATCAATATAAGTGATATGATATGGCCATCATCATCTTGTGCTTGTGATCTCCATCTCCAAGCAATCATGACCACCATTGTCACCGGCGCGACACCTTGATCTCCATCGTAGCATCATTGTCGTCTCGCCAACTATTGCTTCTACGACTATCACTACCGCTTAGTGATAAAGTAAAGCAATTACATGGCGTTTGCATTTCATACAATAAAGCGACAACCATATGGCTCTGCCAGTTGCCGATAACTTCGGTTACAAAACATGATCATCTCATACAATAAAATCTAGCATCACGTCTTGACCATATCACATCACAACATGCCCTGCAAAAACAAGTTAGACGTCTTCTACTTTGTTGTTGCAAGTTTTACGTGGCTGCTACGGTGAGCAAGAACCGTTCTTACCTACGCATCAAAACCACAACGATAGTTTGTCAAGTTGGTGCTGTTTTAACCTTCGCAAGGACCGGGCGTAGCCACACTCGGTTCAACTAAAGTGAGAGAAACAGACACCCACCGGTCACCTTTAAGCAACAAGTGCTCGAAGCGGTGAAACCAGTCTCGCGTAAGCGTACGCGTAATGTCGGTCCGGGCCGCTTCATCTCACAATACCGCTGAACCAAAGTATGACATGCCGGTAAGCAAGATGACTTATATCGCCCACAACTCACTTGTGTTCTACTCGTGCATATGACATCAACGCATAAAACCAGGCTCGATACCACCGTTGGGGAACGTAGTAATTTCAAAAATTTCCTACGCACACGCAAGATCATGGTGATGGCATAGCAACGAGAGGGAGAGTGTATGTCCACGCACTCGTGAGACCGTGGCGGAAGCGTTATAACAACGCGGTTGATGTAGTCGTATGTCTTAACGATCCGACCGATCCAAGTACCGAGCATACGGCACCTCCGAGTTCAAAGACACGTTATTTCGATGACGATCCCCGGCTCCGATCCAACAAAGCGTCGGGGATGAGTTCCACAAGACGACGGGCGTGGTGATGATGATGATGCTCCACCGATGCAGGGCTTCGCCTAAGCTCCGCGACAATATGACTTCACTGGCGCAGGCTTCGCCTAAGCTCATGACGATATGACCGAAGTGGAATATGGTGGAGGGGCACCGCTGCGGCTAAGGAACGATCCGTAGATCAACTTGTGTGTCATGGGGTGCCCCCGCCTCAGATATAAAGGAGCAAGGGGGTGCGGCCGGCCCTAGGGGAGGCGCTGCCGGAGGAGTCCTACTCCCACCGGAGTAGGACTACCCCCTTTCCTAGTTGGATTAGGACTTGGGGAGGGAAGAGGAAGGGGCGCCGCCCCTCTCCTTGTCCTATTCGGACTAGGGGAGGGCGGCCTGCCCCTGGCCGGCCCTCCTCTTCTCCCTTATGGCCCATCAAGGCCCATTGACCCCCGGGAGGTTCCGTAACCCCGGTGTTCCGTAAAATCCGTTTTCATCCTAACCTTTCAAGTCCAAACATAGGCTTCCAATATATCGATCTTTATGTCTCGACCATTTCGAGACTCCTCGTCATGTCCGTGATCACATCCGGGACTCGAACAAACTTCGGTACATCAAAACTTATAAACTCATAATAAAGCATCATCGTAACGTTAAGCGTGCGGACCCTACGGGTTCGAGAACTATGTAGACATGACCTAGAACTATTCTCGGTCAATTACCAATAGCGGAACCTGGACGTTCATATTGGTTCCTACATATTCTACGAAGATCTTTATCGGTCAAACCGCATAACAACATACGTTGTTCCCTTTGTCATCGGTATGTTACTTTCCGAGATTTGATCGTCGGTATCCAATACCTAGTTCAATCTCGTTACTGCAAGTCTCTTTACTCGCTCTGTAATACATCATTTCATAACTAACTCATTAGTTACAATGCTTGCAAGGCTTAGGTGATGAGTATTACCGAGAAGGCCCAGAGATACCTCTCCGACAATCGGAGTGACAAAACCTAATCTCGAATTATGCCAACTCAACATATACTTTTGGAGACACCTGTAGAGTACCTTTATAATCACCCAGTTATGTTGTGAAGTTTGGCAGCACACAAAGTGTTCCTCCGGTAAATGGGAGTTGCATAATCTCATAGTTGCAGGAACTTTGTATAAGTCATGAAGAAAGCATAAGCAACATACTAAACGATCAAGTGCTAAGCTAACGGAATGGGTCAAGTCAATCACGTCATTCTCCTAATGATGTGATCCCGTTAATCAAATGACAACTCATGTCTATGGTTAGGAAACAGAACCATCTTCGATTAACGAGCTAGTAAAGTAGAGGCATACTAGTGACACTCTGTTTGTCTATGTATTCACACATGTATTATGTTTCTGGTTAATACAATTCTAGCATGAATAATAAACATTTATCATGATATAAGGAAATAAATAATAACTTTATTATTGCCTCTAGGGCATATTTCCTTCACAAGGCGTGGTGGAGGTTGCTGCCATGAAGGAGGTGCAAGGCGTGGTGGAGGTTGCTGCCATGAAGGAGGTGCAAGGCGTGGTGGAGGTGCAAGGCGTGGTGGAGGTTGCTGCCATGGAGGAGGTGCAAGGCGTGGTGGAAGTTCATGCCATGAAGGAGATGGTGCAAGATCAAGAGATGGTACCAAAAAACAACACCAGCCCGACCTCAACTTGTGAGGTGAGCATTCATCCTGCTATGTGCCTCAAGTGTGGCATCCGTGGTGAGGCTTCTATATTCCTTTGCTCGGGTGTAGGCTCCGGTTCCAAAAGATTTACGTTCTTGCACCTCGTGTGGAAATCCTTGCCTGTGTGACAATTATTGGTGCAAGGATTGTGCGATTACGGCGGCGATAAACAAAGATGGGATATGCATAAGGTGCCGTCGCAACCCATCTATCTATCTCGAGGAGGAAAAGAAAGCGCATAATGTGCCGATAGTCAAGTTTAGATTCACGGATGATGAAAAAAGTGAGTTGTAATGGTTATATATGTTTCAAGTTTATAACATTACATGATCTTATGTAAGAAAATGAGTATGAATATGGTTTTATATGATCTTTGGGTTTGAACAGCCTCTTGACTAGGAGGGTATTCGTCGGCATGTGAAAAATTTGGGTTGTATCCAGGCCCTCGGTAGCCAATGGTACCCTCATTTCCAGCAATACCTTGTGAAATTGAAGCATAGTAACCATGTGATTTTAGAAACAAATGTGCATGAAAATGACTGTTTATGTGATTTTAGAAACAATTATCTCTATTGATCTGGACATGAGTACTCCATCATGACCGAAACATGAGTACTCCATCAACGAAACATGCAATTCTCATGGAGTAACAGAAACATGAGTACTCCATCAACATCAACCAAAACAACTAGGGTTTAATCTTGATTCAAAGTGACAGACCAAAATTGCATGATCTATGAGACTAGAGGGTTTCTAGGGTTTACCTTCTCTGCTTCCACCATGGGAGGATCCTTCACTCCGATTGGCACCGCGCCCGGTTCTGAACGTGAAGTCTGTGGACTCATGCCGCCGCCGCCAAACGATATCCCGCTGCCACCGCCACCGCCACCGCCACCGCCAAACGAGATCACGCCGCCACCGCCACCGCCAAACGAGATCCCGCCGCTGCCATTGATGAGGTGAAACCCCACGAACCCTCCGCTGCCTGTACCGGCCTCGCCGACGGAGGCACTCCAGTTCGAGGAACCGACCTCGTTAGGTGCTGGAGCGCGAGATGGGCGTGTGAGGCCGGCCACGCCGTCGAGGCAAAGTTGTAGGAGGAGGAAGACGCCAAACCTGCCGTGCCGATGGAGAAGGAAGGAGCACCAGAGCGTCCGGTGAGACCAAGAGGAGGAAGACCTCCGGGCGGCGGCGATCTCGGTTGGAAAGCAACCCTAGAAAGCCCACAGAGGCCAAGAGAAGGAGGCCGGCGATCTGCACATTGCTGCGGCGGTGCCATTAGAGAGAGGAGGGAGGAGAGAAGACGCCGTCTGTACGTGTCCCTCCATCGCCGCAGCTAATTATAGAGCGGATCGGCGGGAGCTTTGAACTCCGAAATTTTCGTTTTGTATTTGGCAGCAGATCGGCGGGAGATGGAAACCGAGCGGGGGAGAAAGGAATGGCGCGGGAGGAGGAAGGAATGGCGCGGGAGGAGGAAGAAACCCGCTAAAATTTCGCTCAGAAACGGCTCCACCAATGCATGCGCTCTGTTTCAGTTTTTATTGGACGGGGAGGTTACCAAGCGTCATTTTAGCGATTCATTAGGCGCCTTGCCATCAATTTCACAGCACAATCGACTCCTTAATCCCTGCCTATCAGAAGGCACCTTGGTCCCAGAGCGACGCCATCGGCGCCCTATATACTGTGATGGAGGGAGTAGTACCCTTGTGGCCTTGCTTGTAGTATCTTTATCTGTATCCACATGACACGTCCTTTTTAAGAATATATGCACTCATGTCGATATAACACTAGCCGCTATTAAAGGATAACAGTTTTGGCCCTTAACTCCAGAATCATTTATTTTACGTCCATCGAATATCAAAATTTGTCCACTCATCCCGCCTGACTTAAATAGAACAACAAGAAGCAGCAGCAGATGGCGTGGTTGGTGATGAGGTTAACTGCAAATGAATGTAGACGACGGCCATGCCAATGGAGGTGGGTTAGTTGCTTTAGAGCTTGTAAGAGGGGGGGGGGGGGGGGTCACAGTGGAGCTTGAAGAACAGGTCACTAATGAGTGGACTGCACAGATTTGTAGAATACGATAAGAATTTGGAGTTTCGGGCGTCTGTTCCAAGGCTATAGCTGACAACAATACCGCCTAATAGGATGTTGTATCCATAAAAAATAATGTATTTAGGTTAATGGGCTAATTTGCAGTACGTAGAGTTCAGAATAAAAAATAGAATCAGCGGACAGTTAGAGAGACCAAAACTTGGCCTTTTCCCTTTATCTAGTAAAAGAACGAATAAATGGGCATTACATCATTAAAGAAATACATGATTGAACAATTAATAATTTGCAGCATAAACTGAAATTTGCATAGAAGGTAGAGGGAAATCTGCTGCATTAAGCTATCAGTTGCCATTGTCCTTTTTTCTTCTTGAACACACATCTAAGCATGTGCTGTTGTGTATTAGAAGAACATCAAAGAAGGCACAGAGTACAAGCCACCGATTGTGGAGCTTTAATTGTCCTTAGTTTGTCTTTTGGCGCATTACTTGAAACCAAATATTGCAGCCAACCTGTCAGAGGGTTCCTCCCCAAAACACGAACGAGAATGTTTCAAAGACAAGAAAACAACTAAGAACCATACAAAAAGTAGATGAAGAGACATGTTTTATTGGAATCCACAGAAAACCAAGTTATTATTCACTTCTGGTGGTTTGCAGGATTTACCTGGAATCTGGAAAATTGAACCCTGCTGGGAGTGCTCTCTGATCAGTTCAGCACATATTTCTTGAAACTAATCCGCCACATGTTTAGCCTATGGATTATCTAATGAAGCTTAACACATGCATTGCATTTTGAGTGCTAATGGTCTTCCATGTTGGTAACATTGGCTATAATATATGAGATTGATGTTTTCGGAGTTAAATTTATTATTTTAGGGTTGCAAAATAGTGAGTATTGTTCTTTGGTTGCTTGTTAGACATGTACAATCGTTGATAAGAGGGTCTTAGCTTATATCATTTAGATGTATGTCATTTAGAGAAGACAAAAAACATATTATTTAGTGGATTATCTATTAGTGTCATCTCGAGCAATTAATGTTTGCCTGCTCCTAAATTTCTGGGAGAACTAAAATTAAATTAGAAAATATGTAACTAAGAGGTGGCATCTTGTAAAATGGATAGAATTGTCTTATCCTGCTTACTAAGAGATCATCTCTTAGCTAGAGAAGACAAACCTGGTTTCTTCTCATTTCTCTCTTCCAACTTAGTGAGTATCCTAGGTGGCATGGCTAAGATAGCACAAATGCGCACACCCTTATGTAGTAAGAAGCGCTTACTGTTCTTCTGTTTTAGAATGTACTCATGAGATTGGCATGGAGAGCTGCCTGCTTATGACTCCCTGACTGAGATATGGGTGGATATTGTGGGACTGCCTCCTGTGTGGTGTTCTTGGTCTGTGATTGCCCAAGTTGCTGCTACTTTGGGTGTCATAACTAACATTCATTGGCATGGGATTTTCAGTAGTTTTTATGAGGTGGTGAGAGTTCAGGTTGCTGTTAGAGACCCTGCATTGATTCCTAGAGACAGACTTTTTGAAATTCAGCAAGAGTTGTTCTTACTCACCTTCAAAGTTGATGAGGGAGAGCCTGTGGAGTCTGATAACCCCTCTGATCCCCCAGACCACCAAAATGATGATGATGGAAGTAGCAAGAAACAGGAGGGTGAAGATGAGTTTAGTAATGATGACCTGCTGGGAGAGGATATGGAACATGACCTTGATAACAGTAGGAAGAACTCCTATTTCAGACTAAGACCTGCATCAGCTCCTAGTGGGTCTAGAAACAGAACTCATACTATGGATGCTGTCTCTTCCCCTGTTCTCTCTGGGGTGGAGATGAATAACAACATCCCTTTGGAGAGATCAGTTTTCTTGAAGATTCAGGATGCTCCACTTACCAAAAGCTACCTGCAAGCTGTTAAGAAAACCCCAGTGGAGAATTGTGGTACTATCTACTTCCTGAGTTTGAAGCTGCTTCAAAGGATGGGGTGACCAGCTTTGAAAGTTTCCCTGCTCCTCTTGGGAGGTTAATTCCTTGCCCCTCCCTTACAGCTAGCCTTAAAGCTGGGAGAGATAAATGGGGCCCTGTTGTTTCCACTAGGATGAGTGACGGATCAAGAGAGATGGGAAGCCAGCCCTGGTCAAAGCTCAAGAAATTAAGCAGAAGAAGAACTTGGAGATTCCCAGAGGTAATAAACCCAAGGTCTTCCATAATTCTTTTGCCTGTCTAGACAATGATGATCTAATTTCTAAAGCCTTCAATGCTGGCATTGTGATGGGAGATAATCCTTCTCAAGCTAGCAATAATGTTGAAGCTATTAAGAAATTAGAGCTAGATAGGTTAGGTAAGTTTAAACAGGATAATCCTGATGTTTTTCTTCCTGGAGACATTGATGTCACCAAGGAAGATTACTGTAATAATTACAATTCTGTTGCTACTATTGACACTAATATTGACCATTACTCTGATCCTCATATGGAAATAGAGTCTGATGATGCCTATACTTGGATGGAGGCTAAAAGTCATAGGTCCAAAAAGTGTCAAGCTAAAATTTCCACTAGATTTAGATGATAGGTCTATTTTGGAATGTGAGAGGGCTTAATGGCCCGCATAAGATCCCTAAGGTGCAGGAGCTCATTAGATCTCATTGCCCTGACTTTGTTTGCTTATCTGAAACCAAGAAAACTGAGTTTAGTGTTACTCAGCTAGAGGCTATAGACTCTAGGAATGGTTTTATCTGGAATTGGCTGCCTGCTAGTAACACTGCTGGAGGCTAATTAGTGGGGATCAAGGAAGATAAATTTGAGATCATAGCTTGTAATGTATGCACTTACAGTATCTCTTGTTTGCTGAAGAACAAGTGTAATAACACTGTTTGGAGGCTTATCTCTGTTTATGGTTCTGCTTATGAGGAATTTAAGCTTGATTTTATTAATGAGCTCCATAACCTCCTAAATAACTGGACTGGGCCCACCATAGTGGGAGGTGAATTTAATTTGGTTAGAACTGCTGAGGACAAGAACACTGGACTAGTCATCCATCATTGGGCTGATCTCTTCAATGACTGGATTAATAAATTCGGCCTCATTGAGACTAAGAATGCTGGTAGAAAGTTTACTTGGGCCAATAACCAAGACAATCTAGTCATGGCTGCTCTAGATAGGATTTTTGTTTCTGCTGACTGGGAAAGGCTTTTTCCTGCTAGCCAGGTTAAAACTTTACCTAGAATTGGGAGTGATCACACTCCTCTCATTTACAACTCTGATGTTATTTCCATTCCTAAGAATAAAGTCTATAGATTTGAAAAGTGGTGGCTAGAAGTTCCTGGCTTTGATGAGATTGTTCACAAAGCCTGGAATGCTGATTGTAAGTACTCCTCTGCTATTGATATTTGGCAGTTCAAGATCAGGAATACTAGAAAAGCCACCAAGGGGTGGAGTCTCAACTATGAGGCTTCCCAAAACAGGACTAAGCAAACGCTAGTTACTGAATATAATTGCTTAGACATTCTTGCTGAAACTCAGCCTCTTTCTCCTAATTCTAAAGCTAGAATTAAAGTGATTGCAGGTGAGTTAAATGAGATTTGGAAGAAAGAGGAAATCAAGGCCAGGCAGAGAGCTAGGGAAAGGGACATTAGAGAGGGAGATCTGAACTCTGACTACTTTCAAGCCCTGGCCAATCAGAAGAGGAGGAAGAAGCATATTGCTGTACTGGAAACTGCTGCTGGCCCAGTTGAAGACACTAAAGGTATTATTGCTAATGCAGTAGATTACTATAAAAATCTCTTTGGCTACTCTCCTGCTATTAATCTTAAACTTGTTGATGATTTTTGGGATCAGTCTAGCATGGCTACTGCTGATCATGTTGAGTTCTTGGAAACCCCTTTTATTGAGGAAGAAATTAAGAATGCAGTTTTTGGCTCATATGCTGAAGGTGCTCCTGGACCTGATGGTTTCCCTTTTTTATTTTATCAGCATTTTTGGGATCTCATTAAAAGTGATTTGTTTGCACTTTTTAGAGATTGGGAGAAGGGGGAGCTAGATTTGTACAGGCTCAACTTTTCCCTTCTGACCCTTGTCCCAAAGGAACCAAATGATGTTTCCTTGGACAGGTTCAGACCCCTTGCCATGATTAATTGTAGTTTCAAGATCTTTGCAAAATTTGCTGCTAATAAGCTAGGCCCAGTTTGCAATGATTTAATCTCTCCTAATCAAACTGCTTTTATTAAAGGCAGGTTTATATTGGAGAGTATTGTGTCAGCCCATGAGGTGGTGCATGCTGTAGCTAGCAACCAGCTCCAGGGATTTTGTTTTAAGTTAGATTACGAAAAAGCTCATGACATGGTGAATAGAGAGTTCCTTTTGGACATGCTTAGAAGGAGAGGCTTTGGCCCTAAATGGATGTACAAATTAGGCTCTCTGCTTCACAATGGGTCTGTTGGGGTCAGAATTAATGACACCAATAGTGAGTTTTTTATTGCAGGCAAAGGTGTGAGGCAGGGTGATCCTGCCTCACCCTTGCTTTTTAATCTTGCTGCTGATGTGTTCACTAGAATACTAGCCAAAGCTGCTAATCAGAACATGATTGCTGGGGTTTTTCCTCCTTCTAACCCAGCTGGGGTCATAAGTATGCAATATGCTGATGATACCCTCCTGTTTTTAGATAAGAATTTAGAGCATGCTAGGAATTTAAAGTGGCTCCTTTCTTGTTTTGAGCAACTTTCTGGTATGAGGATCAACTTTCATAAATGTGATCTGGTTCCTATTAATATTGATAGGGATGAGGCTATTAGTTTTGCTCAGTCTTTGGGTTGTAAGATAAGTTCTTTCCCCATTAAATATCTGGGTGCTCCCCTCCACTACTCTAAAATTAGAAGAGAGGACCTCCAGCCTTTGGTTGACACTATTATTAAAAGAGCAGCTGGCTGGAGAGGGAGGCTGCTACCCTTTGGTAAGAGGTTGATACTGGTGCAAGCTTGCCTAGCCAGCATCCCTTCTTATCTTATGGGGTATATTAAATTCCCCAAGTGGGTTGTTAAGCTTATTAACTCTCAACTGGCACATTGTTTTTGGGATGACTATGAAGGTCATCACAAATACCACCTTGCTAGTTGGGGGTCTCTTTCTATGAAAAAGATGTATGGAGGGTTAGGGATTACTGATCTCTCAGATATGAACTTATGTTTGCTTGCTTCTTGGGTCAGCAGATATAATAGAGATGAGGGTAAGATCTGGAAAAGCATAATAGATGCTAAATATGACACCCAGTCCCCTAACATCTTTACTTGCCCTTCTGCTGGTGCTTCACCTTTCTGGAAAGGTGTTCTATGGGCTGCCCAAGCTACTAAGTTTGGTTACTCCTGGAATGTTGGCAGTGGTAAGAAAGTCAGGTTTTGGGAGCATCGCTGGTTTGGGTCGGCCCTCTAGCTACTCTATACGGGACTTATATAACATTGCCAATGAGCACGATTGCACCTTAGACCAAGTTTGGGATGGCTCTAACCTTAAGATTACTTTTAGGAGATGTTTTTCTAGTGAGCTTCTCTCTTTGTGGTTTGAGCTAGTAGAGGTTGCTAAATCCATTGTTTTTACTTTGGATGAGGACTCGCTTATTTGGGACCTTAATCCCGGCGGGGTTTACTCTGTAAAATCTTTGTATAATGTAGTTAATTTTAGGGGTGTGCTTCCCAAAAACACTCCTGCTGTGTGGAATATCAAGATACCTGCCAGGATTCATATTTTTCTATGGCTGGTGGTTAATAACAAGATTTTGACCAGAGATAACCTGGATAAAAGACAGAATGTACCTGACTTATCTTGTGTTTTCTGTTCGTGTGATGAATCTTGCCACCATTTATTTTTTGGATGCGATGTTATGACTGAATTCTAGAGAAACCTCTCTAGGATCACTGGTTACAATAGGACAGTCAACATGCTATCCTTGTCAGACTGTTGGCTTAGAGGGGGTAATATGAGTGCCACAAATATTGTGCATTCAGCCGGCCTCTGGGCCATCTGGAATACCAGGAATGACTTAATTTTTAACCGTGCCAAATGGCTTAACATACAGGTGCTGTGGCGCAAGACGGCCTCATATGCTGCACGGTGGGAACCGCTGTCTGTAGACCCTGTTAAGAAGCAAATTCAGAACATGGTGCGGGAGCTGAATGTTGGGGAACGTAGTAATTTCAAAAATTTTCCTACGCACACGCAAGATCATGGTGATGCATAGCAACGAGAGGGGAGAGTCTCTGTCCACGTACCCTCGTAGACCGAAAGCGGAAGCGTTATAACAACGCGGTTGATGTAGTCGTACGTCTTCACGATCCGACCGATCCAAGCACCGAACGTACGGCACCTCCGAGTTCTGCACACGTTCAGCTCGATGACGATCCCCGGACTCCGATCCAGCAAAGTGTCGGGGATGAGTTCCATCAGCACGACGGCGTGGTGACGATGATGATGCTCCACCGGCGCAGGGCTTCGCCTAAGCTCCGCGACGATATGACCGAGGTGGAATATAGTGGAGGGGGGCACCGCACACGGCTAAGGAACGATCCGTAGATCAACTTGTGTGTCCATGGGGTGCCCCCTGCCCCCGTATATAAAGGAGAGGAGGAGGGGAGGGCCGGCCTCTCTATGGCGCGCCCTTAGGGAGTCCTACTCCCACCGGGAGTAGGATTCCCTTTCCTAGTCCAACTAGGAACCCTTCCATGTAGTAGGAGTAGGAGAGAAGGAAAGGGAAGAGAGAAGGAAAAGGAAGGAAGGGTGCGCCTCCCTAGTCCAATTCGGACTAGTCCAAGGAGGAGGTGCGCCACTCTTTTGGCCCTTTCTCTCCTTTCCCGTATGGCCCAAAGAGGCCCAATATGAATTCCCGTAACTCTCCGGTACTCACAAAAATACCCGAATCACTCGGAACCTTTCCGAACTCCGAATATAGTCGTCCAATATATCGATCTTTACGTCTCGACCATTTCGAGACTCCTCGTCATGTCCCCGATCTCATCCGGGACTCCAAACTCCTTCGGTACATCAAAACTCATAAATTCATAATATAAGCATCATCGAAACCTTAAGCTTGCGGACCCTACGGGTTCGAGAACTATGTAGACATGACCTAGAACTATTCTTGGTCAATAACCAATAGCGAAACCTGGATGCCCATATTGGCTCCTACATATTCTACGAAGATCTTTATCGGTCAAACCGCATAACAACATACTTTGTTCCCTTTGTCATAGGTATGTTACTTGCCCGAGATTCGATCGTCGGTATCCAATACCTAGTTCAATCTCGTTACCGGCAAGTCTCTTTACTCGTTCCGTAATGCATCATTCCGTAACTAACTCATTAGCTACATTGCTTGCAAGGCTTATAGTGATGTGCATTATCGAGAGGGCCCAGAGATACCTCTCCGACAATCGGAGTGACAAATCCTAATCTCGAAATACGCCAACCCAACATATGCCTTTGGAGACACCTGTAGTACTCCTTTATAATCACCCAGTTACGTTGTGACGTTTGGTAGTACCCAAAGTGTTCCTCCGGTAAACGTGAGTTGCATAATCTCATAGTTATAGAAACATGTATAAGTCATGGATAAAAGCAATAGCAACATACTAAACGATCGGGTGCTAAGCTAATAGAATGGGTCATGTCAATCAGATCATTCAACCAATGATGTGACCTTGTTAATCAAATGACAACTCCTTTGTCTATGGTTAGGAAATTTAACCATCTTTGATTAACAAGCTAGTCTAGTAGAGGCATACTAGTGACACTGTTTGTCTATGTATTCACACATGTATTATGTTTCCGGTTAATACAATTCTAGCATGAATAATAAACATTTATCATGATATAAGGAAATAAATAATAACTTTATTATTGCCTCTAGGGCATATTTCCTTCAGTCTCCCACTTGCACTAGAGTCAATAATCTAGTTCACATCGCCATGTGATTTAACATCAATAGTTCACATCTATATGTGGTTAACACCCATAGTTCACATCGACATGTGACCAACACCCAAAGGGTTTACTAGAGTCAGTAATCTAGTTCACATCGCCATGTGATTAACACCCAAAGAGTACTAAGGTGTGATCATGTTTTGCTTGTGAGATAATTTTAGTCAACGGGTCTGTCACATTCAGAGCCGTAAGTATTTTGCAAATTTCTATGTCTACAATGCTCGCATCGGAGCTACTCTAGCTAATTGCTCCCACTTTCAATATGTATCTAGATCGAGACTCAGAGTCATCCAGGTCGGTGTCAAAACTTGCATCTACGTAACCCTTTACGACGAACCTTTTTTCAATTCCATAATCGAGAAAAAAATACTAATACCACTAAGGATAATTTTGACCGCTGTCCAGAGATCAACTCCTAGATCACTATTGTACTCCTTGCCAAACTCAAAGTGTAGGGTATACAATAAATCTGGTACACAGCATGGCATACTTTATAGAACCTATGGCCAAGGCATAGGGAATGACTTTCATTCTCATTCTATCTTCTGCCGTGGTCGGGTTTTGAGTCTTACTCAATTTCACACCTTGTAACACAGGCAATAACTCTTTCTTTGACTGTTCCATTTTGAACTACTTCAAAATCTTGTCAAGGTATGTACTCATCAAGCGTCTTGATCTATCTCTATAGATCTTGATGTTCAATATGTAAGCATCTTCACCGAGGTCCTTCTTTGAAAAACTCCTTTCAAATACTCCTTTATGCTTTGCAGAATAATTCTACATTATCTCCGATCCACAATATGTCATTCACATATATTTATCAGAAATGCTGTAGTACTCCCACTCACTTTCTAGTAAATACAGGCTTCACCGCAAGTCTCAGAGAAACTATATGCTTTGATCAACTTATCAAAGCGTATATTCCAACTCCGAGATGCTTGCACCAGTCCATAGATGGATCATTGGAGCTTGCATATTTTGTTAACACCTTTAGGATCGACAAAACCTTCTCGTTGCATCATATACAACTCTTCTTTAATAAATCCATTAAAGAATGTAGTTTTGACATCCATTTGCCAGATTTCATAAAATGTGGCAATTGCTAACATGATTCGGACAGACTTTTCAGCATCGATACAGTGAGAAAATCTCATTGTATTCAACATCTTGAACTTTGTCAAAAACCTTTTCGACAAGTCTAGCTTTGTAGATAGTAACACTACTATCAAAGATCTGTCTTCCTCTTGAAGATCTATTTATATAATATGGCTTGCAGATCATCGGGCAACTCCATCAAAGTCCACACTTTGTTCTAATACATTGATCCCATCTCAGATTTCATGGCCTCAAGCCATTTCGCGGAATCTGGGCTCATCTTCGCTTCCTCATAGTTCGTAGGTTCATCATGGTCTACTAACATGACTTCCGAACATGATTACCGTACCACTCACAGTGCAGATCTTACTCTGGAAGACCTACGAGGTTTGGTAGCAACTTGATCTGAAGTTTCATGATCATCATCATTAACTTCCTCACTAATTGGTGTAGGAATCACTGGAACTGATTCCTGTGATGAACTACTTTCCATTAAGGGAGAAGGAACAATTACCTCATCAAGTTCTACTTTCCTCCCACTCACTTCTTTCGAGAGAAACTTCTTCTCTAGAAAGAATCCATTCTTAGCAACAAATGTCTTGCCCTCGGATCTGTGATAGAAGGTGTACCCAACTGTCTCCTTTGGGTATCCTATGAAGACACATTTCTCCGATTTAGGTTCGAGCTTATCAGGTTGAAGCTTTTTCACATAAGCATCGCATCCCCAAACTTTAAGAAACGACAACTTTGGTTTCTTGCTAAACCACAGTTCATATAGTGTCATCTCAACGGATTTAGATGGTGCCCTATTTAACGTGAATGCAGCTGTCTCTAATGCATGATCCCAAAACGATATTGGTAAATCGGTAAGAAACATCATAGATTGTACTATATCCAATAAAGTACGGTTATGACGTTCGGACACACCATTATGATGTGGTGTTCCGTGTGGCATGAATTTGTGAAACTATTTCACATTGTTTCAAATGAAGACCAAACTCAGAACTCAAATATTTATCTCCACGATCAGATCGCAGAAACTTTATTTTCTTGTTACGATGATTTTCCACTTCACTCTGAAATTCTTTGAACTTTTCAATTATTTCAGACTTATGTTTCATCAAGTAGACATACCCATATCTGCTCAAATCATCTTGTGAAGGTCGGAAAATAACGATACTTGCCACGAGCATCAACACTCATTGAATCGCATACATCGGTATGTATTATTTCCAATAAGTCAAGAGCTTGTTCCATTGTTCCGGAGAACGGAGTTTTAGTCATCTTGCCCAAAAGGCACGGTTCGCAAGCATCAAATGATTCATAATCAAGTGATTCCAAAATCCATCAAAGATGGAGTTTCTTCATGCGCTTTACACCAATATGACCTAAACGGCAAGTGCCACAAATAAGTTGCACTATCATTATTTAACTTTGCATCTTTTGGTTTCAATATTATGAATATGTGTATCACTATGATCGAGATCCAATGAACCGTTTTCATTGGGTGTGTAAACATACAAGGTTTTATTCATGTAAATGTAACAACAATTTATTCTCTTACTTAAATGAATAATCGTATTGCAATAAACATGATCAAATCATATTTATGCTCAACACCAAATAACACTTATTTAGGTTCCACACTAATCCCGAAAGTATAGGGAGTGTGCGATGATGATCATATCAATCTTGGAACTACTTCCAACACTCATCGTCACTTCCCTTCAACTAGTTTCGTTTCATTCTGCAACTCCGTTTCAAGTTACTACTCTTAGCAACTGAACCAGTATCAAATACCGAGGGGTTGATACGAACACTAGTAAAATACACATCAATAATCTGTATATCAAATATACCTTTGTTCACTTTGCCATCCTTCTTAACCGCCAAATACTTGGGGTAGTTCCGCTTCTAGTGACCAGTTCCATTGCAGCAAAAGCACTTAGTCTCGTGCTTAGGTCCAGACTTGGGCTTCTTCACTCGAGCAGCAACTTGCTTGCCGCTCTTCTTGAAGTTCCCCTTCTTCCCTTTGCCCTTTTCCTTGAGACTAGTGGTCTTGTCAATCATCAACACTTGATGCTCTTTCTTGATTTCTACCTTCGCCGATTTCAACATCACGAAGAGCTCGGAGAATCGCTTTCGCCATCCCTTGCATACTATAGTTCATCATGAAGTTCTAGTAACTTAGTGATGGTGACTAGAGAATTCTGTCAATCACCGCCTTATCTGGAAGATTAACTCCCACTTGATTCAAGCGATTGAAGTACCTGCATAATCTGAGCACATGCTCACTAGTTGAGCGATTCTCCTCCATCTTTTAGCTTTAGAACTTTGTTGGAGACTTCATATCTCTCAACTCGGTATTTGCTGGAAATATTAACTTCAATTCCTGGAACATCTCATATGGTCCATGACGCTCAAAACGCCTTTGAAGTCCCGATTCTAAGCCGTTAAGCATGGTGCACTAAACTATCAAGTAGTCATCATATTGAGCTAGCCAAACGCTCATAACGCCTGCATCCGCTTCCTGCAATAGGTCTGTCACCTAGCGGTGCATCAAGGACATAATTCTTCCTGGCAGCAATGAGGATAAACCTCGGATCACGGATCCAATCCGCATCATTGCTACTAACATCTTTCAATACAATTTTCTCTAGGAACACATATAAAAACATAGGGAAGCAACAACGCGAGCTATTGATCTACAACATAATTTGCAAAATACTACCAGGACTAAGTTCATGATAAATTTAAGTTCAATTAATCATATTACTTAAAAACTCCCACTTAGACAGACATCTCTCTAGTCATCTAAGTGATCACGTCATCCAAATCAACTAAACCATAACCGATCATCACGTGAGATGGAGTAGTTTTCAATGGTGAACATCACTATGTTGATCATATCTACTATATGCTTCACGCACGACCTTTCGGTCTCCGTGTTCCGAGGCCATATCTGCATATGCTAGGCTCGTCAAGTTTAACCTGAGTATTCTGCGTGTGCAAAACTGGCTTGCACCCGTTGTAGATGGACGTAGAGCTTATCACACCCGATCATCACATGGTGTCTGGGCACGACGAACTTTGGCAACGGTGCATACTTAGGGAGAACACGTCTTGATAATTTTTAGTGAGAGATCATCTTAAAATGCTACCGTCAATCAAAGCAAGATAAGATGCATAAAGGATAAACATCACATGCAATCAATATAAGTGATATGATATGGCCATCATCATCTTGTGCTTGTGATCTCCATCTCCAAGCACCGCCATGATCACCATCGCCACCGGGCGCGACACCTTTGATCTCCATCGTAGCATCGTTGTCGTCTCGCCAACTATTGCTTCTACGACTATCGCTATCGCTTAGTGATAAAGTAAAGCAATTACATGGCGCTTGCATTTCATACAATAAAGCGACAACCATATGGCTCTCGCCAGTTGCCGATAACTCGGTTACAAAAAACATGATCATCTCATACAATAAAATATAGCATCACGCCTTGACCATATCACATCACAACATGCCCTGCAAAAACAAGTTAGACGTCCTCTACTTTGTTGTTGCAATTTTTACGTGGCTGCTACGGGCAGAGCAAGAACCGTTCTTACCTACGCATCAAAACCACAACGATAGTTCGCAAGTTGGTGCTGTTTTAACCTTCGCAAGGACCGGGCGTAGCCACACTCGGTTCAACTAAAGTGAGAGAGACAGACACCCGCCAAATCACCTTTAAGCAACGAGTGCTCGCAGCGGTGAAACCAGTCTCGCGTAAGCGTCTGGCGTAATGTCGGTCCGCCGCTTCATCTCACAATACCGCCGAACCAAAGTATGACATGCTGGTAAGCAGTATGACTTATATCGCCCACAACTCACTTGTGTTCTACTCGTGCATATGACATCAAGCATAAAACCTGGCTCGGATGCCACTGTTGGGGAACGTAGTAATTTCAAAAATTTTCCTACGCACACGCAAGATCATGGTGATGCATAGCAACGAGAGGGGAGAGTGTCTGTCACGCACTCGTGAGACCGAAAGCGAAGCGTTATAACAACGCGGTTGATGTAATCGTCGTCTTCACGATCCGACCGATCCAAGCACCGAACGACGGCACCTCCGAGTTCTGCACACGCTCAGCTCGATGACGATCCCGGACTCCGATCCAGCAAAGTGTCGGGATGAGTTCCACAAGACGACGGGCGTGGTGGCGATGATGATGCTCCACGGCGCAGGGCTTCGCCTAAGCTCCGCGACGATATGACCGAGGTGGAATATAGTGGAGGGGCACCGCACACGGCTAAGGAACGATCCGTAGATCAACTTAGGTGTCCATGGGGTGCCCCCTGCCCTCAGATATAAAGGAGAGGAGGAGGAGGAGGGCCGCCCTCTCTATGGCGCGCCTAGGGGAGTCCTACTCCCACCGGGAGTAGGATTCCCTTCCTAGTCCAACTAGGAACCCTTCCATGTAGTAGGAGTAGGAGAGAAGGAAAGGGAAGAGAGAAGGAGAAGGAAGGAAGGTGCGCCTCCCTAGTCCAATTCGGACTAGTCCAAGGGGAGGTGCGCCACTCTTTTGGCCCTTTCTCTCCTTTCCCGTATGGCCCAAAGAGGCCCAATACGAATTCCCGTAACTCTCCGGTACTCACAAAAATACCCGAATCACTCGGAACCTTTCCGAACTCCGAATATAGTCGTCCAATATATCGATCTTTACGTCTCGACCATTTCGAGACTCCTCGTCATGTCCCCGATCTCATCCGGGACTCCAAACTCCTTCGGTACATCAAAACTCATAAATTCATAATATAACTGTCATCGAAACCTTAGCGTTGCGGACCCTACGGGTTCGAGAACTATGTAGACATGACCTAGAACTATTCTTGGTCAATAACCAATAGCGAAACCTGGATGCCCATATTGGCTCCTACATATTCTACGAAGATCTTTATCGGTCAAACCGCATAACAACATACTTTGTTCCCTTTGTCATCGGTATGTTACTTGCCCGAGATTCGATCGTCGGTATCCAATACCTAGTTCAATCTCGTTATCGGCAAGTCTCTTTACTCGTTCCGTAATGCATCATTCCGTAACTAACTCATTAGCTACATTGCTTGCAAGGCTTATAGTGATGTGCATTACCGAGAGGGCCCAGAGATACCTCTCCGACAATCGGAGTGACAAATCCTAATCTCGAAATCGCCAACCCAACATCTGCCTTTGGAGACACCTGTAGTACTCCTTTATAATCACCCAGTTACGTTGTGACGTTTGGTAGTACCCAAAGTGTTCTTCCGGTAAACGTGAGTTGCATAATCTCATAGTTATAGGAACATGTATAAGTCATGGATAAAAGCAATAGCAACATACTAAACGATCGGGTGCTAAGCTAATAGAATGGGTCATGTCAATCAGATCATTCAACCAATGATGTGACCTTGTTAATCAAATGACAACTCCTTTGTCTATGGTTAGGAAATTTAATCATCTTTGATTAACAAGCTAGTCTAGTAGAGGCATACTAGTGACACTCTGTTTGTCTATGTATTCACACATGTATTATGTTTCCGGTTAATACAATTCTAGCATGAATAATAAACATTTATCATGATATAAGAAAATAAATAATAACTTTATTATTGCCTCTAAGGCATATTTCCTTCACTGAAGACTCTGAGCAAAGCTCCATTACCGTTGATGTGGCCGGATCCAGGCTAAGGATCTGGATACAGTTTGTTTTAGTTGATGTTGAGCCTGTGGCTCTGGAGTTAGACAGGGGAGGTGGCTAGTTTTCTTTGCCTTCATTTTTGGCCGTCTTCCTTGTAATAGCTGGCTACTAGTCTTTTTCCTATTTGCTGTAGTGTGCGGTAGTGTTTACTTCTGTAGTTACTGTGCTGTCGTCCTATGATGTACTGAACTGGTGTTATTTCTTTGCTCTGCAATGGAATCGGGGCTGGGCCCTCTTCTTCTAAAAAAAAATTTCTTGCTCATAATTTTGTGTTTGTTTGGTGCAGGTTAACAAGTTACATTCTTTGGTTTACTGCTTGCTCTTTGTTGTCTGGAAGTAGTATATCTCACTCCAGACTACCACCATGAATCTCCATAATAGTTGTCAGCAACAACAGCTATCGGGCTCAAATTCGGCAAGAAGGCTGCCAACATTTTGGACCATCTGTCCAACCTGTGGCACCAAATTTCAGTACCACCATGCAATTTTGAAGAAAGCTGTCCGCTGCCAGAATTGCTCGAAAACCTTCATCGCACACGCTTTAACTGAGCAACATGCTCCTTTTGGTCCATATCAACAGTTTGCTGAGCTGTGGATAAGTGCAGGAGTATTTTCAGAAATTAGATTGCTTCAGAAGTTCGAACCTGGGCAGATATGGGCTCTCTACAGTGACATAGATAAGTTTTCGAATTACTATGTCTTCATGGAGAAAGTTGATCTCGAGAATAATGAAGTACAGGCAAGATGGCTTGAAGCTTTTCCTGATGAAGAGGTGGACCAAAGATTGGTAGTAGATCGAACTGTTGGGTGTGTAACCTATAGGGTTTCCACCACCTGTGGTATTGTTAGAGTACGTAATGGGCCTAATGGGCCCATTAATCTTAGGGTTAATTAGAAATAAGGGTCGCTTGTTTAGGGGTTAAGTAAGTCTTGATTGAGAGTCAAGTAAACCTCTCTATATAAAAAGAGGAGATGTATCAATCTAATTAAGCAAGAATTAAGAAGGAAATCCCCAGGTGGACATGCAGCTTGTCCTCGAGCTGCAGCCTAACAAACTTATAACCATGACTCAACACAACACAAACCTAACACCGAAAAACAAGCCTTTTACATCTCGGCTTGTTTTATTATTCTCATCCTGAAATAGACTAGGATGCTTTATTTTGGACGTGCACGTGTACAGCCACCTGGATCCCATGGACACCACCTGGACAAAAGGAGTGCATGTGTATGGCTGTTGGTCTGCACCGTATAGGGAAGAATGGAGGGCTTGCGATGGAGAATGACGAGGAGGGGTGCGCCCCCCCAACCGCCGATGTCGCAAACTTTGAGGTCGCTGCCCGCGGGGAAAACGGCATGCCGGCCGCCCGTGGGGGAAACCACATGCCCAAGATCCCCGACGCAGCGGACGAGATCGAGGTCCTTTGCACAGCGAAGGGCAACTTGGAGGAGCGGCAACTGCAGACCACTCATCTCCCGCACACGCCGACGCGCTAGGAGGCCGCCAAGGCAGCTGCAGCCTCACCGCCGCCGACACGTGGCGGGTAGCGATCCAAGAAGGAAGCGGTGACGGCGACGGCAGGGACTTGATCTGCTGGATGTGGACGCCCTGGGATGGCGGCGGCACTGATGGGAACGTGGTCGTCGCACTCCCATCGTAGGGCATCCCATACTGGGCGGCAGAGCTGACCGGCGGTGGCTGCTGCAGCTGCAGCGGCTGCTGCGCTGTCGCACCGGGCACGGCGGAGGCCGCCAGAGCGGCGGCTGCCATCGCAGCCGTGGCTGGGCGGTGGTGGCGATGGATGGCAGCTGCAGCTGCCCGGCGAAGCGCGGCGGCCGCTGGTGCGGCGGCTGCCACGGCAGCCACGGCGGCGCGGGGGCGGTGATGGGCGGTGCAATCGAGTGCGGCCCATAGGACCCGGCCAAGAACAGGTGGATCTCCTGGACCGCCTGGGTTAGGTCCCGCAGCACCCCGGACACCTCCTCCCAGGTGAGGACGGTGGGGGTGGGCGCGATAGAGGATCCCGACGCGGGCAGGAGCGAGGTGATGGTCGTGGTGGTCGCTGGAGGCGACAAGGTGACCATCAGCGGAAGAGACGGGCTTGGCGGCGGTGAAGACATGATCGAACCGAAGCTAGCTGATACCAAATTGTTATGATGCTGCTAGAAGGAGGAGGGCGCAAGAGGGCCGTCCGGGGGCCTTTTTGCCCACGGCCGGGCAAGAGGGAAGGGATTTCCTTCTTAATTCTTGCTTAATTAGATTGATACATCTTCTCTCTTTATATAGAGAGGTTTACTTGACTCCCAAGCAAGACTTACTTGACCCCTAAGCAAGCGACCCTTATCTCTAATTAACCCTAAGATTAATGGGCCCATTAGGCCCATTACGTACTCTAACAGGTATTATGATTCACACTGATACAAAACCCTTTTCTCATCCTGTACATGCGACATTCACTGGTAGAAGGAACTCGTATGAAATATATCCTAGGAAAGATGAAGTTTGGGCCCTTCTCAGGGGATGGGATATTGGTTGGAGTTCAGATGCTCACAACCAAAAGAACTACAAGTATGAAGTTGTTCAGGTCCTCTCTGATTTCACGACTGGCACTAGCATCACTGTCATGCCACTTGTCAAGATAAAAGTCTTTGTTAGCTTATTTATGCAGGACAAAGAGGCTACCCCATACCTCATACCTCAGGATGACACAATATGGTTCTCGCATTCTCTCCCATACCGTTTGATGGGTGCAGCTCAAGCCTCAAAGTGAAGGCATTCCAGAAGGAGCTCTTGAACTTGATCCTGCAGCGCTCCCCCTTAACTTGGAAGATGCTTTAGCTTCTGTTGTTCCTGAAAGCAGTTCAGTGAAAGGTCAGGAGTTTGGCACCATATACACTCGATCTGCTGTAGAAGGTACTGATGTTGATGAGGAATCTGGTGGTATTATCCATGCAAAATTTGGATGTCCTGATTCAGAATTCTATGACTTTACAGAAATAAGATTGCTTTGCAAGTTCAAACCTGGGCAGATCTGGGCTCTGTACAATGATATATATTACTTCCCCAATTACTATGCCGTTGTAAAGAAAGTCGATGTCAAGAATAATAAGGTAACATTGAGATGCTCCATGTCTGTCCTCAGGGAATGGAGGAGAAAAGATTGGTTAAAGAAGATCATCCTGTTGGGTGTGGAACCTTTAGGGTTTCCACTGGCAATGATGGTATTAGTAGTTTAGTACTTGCACCCGTACAACATACTTATCTCATCCTGTACCTTGTAGACCAACTGGTATAAGAAATGAATATGAAATATTCCCTCGGCTTCGTGATGTCTGGGCTGTTTACAAGGACTGGAGGGCTGGGTGGACTGCACAAGATTTTAAAAATTGTGACTATGAGTTCATGGAGGTATTTGACTGTACTGATTCGTCCATACAAGTTCAGCTGTTAAGGAAGGTGGATGGTCACATGACAGTATTTAGAAGGGAGGGAGCTGTGGAAACGATACATATGTATGATTACTTAAAGTTCTCTCACCAGGTGCCTTGCTTCTGTCTCACAAATGAAAAAGGAGGCAAGCTTCGAGGCTGTTTGGAGCTTGATCCTTTGTCGGTGCAGAAGGGGTCTCTTGTCACTAATTCAAGGTGAGAGATAATCTTGTTCATGGCGAGGGAATCTTTTGGAAGCCTCTTTTCACGATGAAATTACAAGGCGAAAGATTCTGCGGAAGTTGGTAACACCGTGTTTCAAACTGCCCGGAGCTCTCCATGTGACAGAGGCAGTAGTTAGCAACCTGGCATTTGTTGCAGTTGCTGTTTTTACTTTTGGTCCGGCTATTGAACTGCCACTCTTCCTTTGCTCGCAGTTTAACTAAAACCCATAGTAGTATGATTTAACTCTGAAGGCCAACGTGATGGGATCTCGGAAAATCTCTGTCAAATGAAATCCAACTAGAGCTTTGTGCTAAATTTGCATTTTTTATTTGTAGTGCTCATCACCATTTTATTGCAAATGTTGAATTCCCAGGACTGTGCTTGCTTGTGCACACCACCCGCCTGTTGCTTTAGTGATAAAAAACTAATAATTCTCCAGGTTCCTCACTTCATGTGGTACGATGGTGTTTAGTAGTGTCAGGTCAATCTGTGTCCTGACAGATTACGCAAGAACTTGGGTACTCAAGCATGTTTCGTAGTGTAGCCTGACAAACTACACCATGAATAAGTTGTTCAGCATCTCATCAATTTTAAAAAAGCTTCGTGCAATTCTATCATAAGACCTTTTCCCTTTACTCATGGCCACAGTTCTTCCTGGTATGTGCAGGCCAGGAATTAAGGACTCTAAACACACAAGGCAGCACAACTAAAAGCACAATCAATACCTCTGAGGAAAAACCCACTAAATTTTCCATTGTACGCAGAATGCATAGTCTAAAAATGAATGCAGGGCTATTAACTCATTGTCAAAACCACTGCATTTTCCGGTGATGCAGAATGCATGATCTACAAATATCGCAGAATCGTCGACTCATTGCAATAACCCCTACAGTGAACTGCTTCATCTACGAAGCACACCAGAAATCACATCTCAGAATTGCATAATTGTTCAGCCATTGGACGCAACACTCTCAGCAGTTCTGAAGCCAGAACGGAGCAAGTTTAGCTAGCAGAAGAAACAGAGAGTTTTCCAAACCTATATCTATCTATCCATAGGCAAAAGTAGGCGCCCAGTTCTGCTGTCGTCCAGGCAGCGAAACTTGTGGACATGTGAACTTTCAGGACCCCCACTCCGATCTTCCTCTACTCCGCATGGACATCCGGGTGTCGCAGTTCATTGTAGGCTGAATTAGCAGAAATTATGAGCAATTAGGCAGCAGACCAACAATTAATAACAAAACCAAGAAGGAAAATTAGTTGAAGCAATATAATGTGCAAGGAACTAAATATTTTATGTACTATTGTAAGATACTAGCTGAATTGTATTCACAGGTTAGAGAATTAGTATCTTCTTCTCTGCAAAGGTGAAATGAGATGACTGAACTTGGTTTGGCTTTTTAGCTTAGATAATTTCTACTATCGGCAGATGTTATAAAATGGAATAACTGAATTATCTGAATCAAGGACAGAAATGTCCAACTAGTTTCATCCTACTACTTTTACCTCAGTTTCCTAATAACAACAGTTTCCTAACAAAACGAATCATAATATCCCTTTTCCAAGCACCATCAGGTTAGCACTCGACGAAGCAAGACCCCAAATATCATGTTCATGCAGCAAAAACATTTCTGAACAATTAAAATCTCAGAGTCTTGCAAATAAAAAGAATAACAAGACCAAGATTGCAGCTCGTGTACAAAACCTGAATACAGCTCATGTGCAGAAACAACATTTATTTAGTATTGTTGGAACATGAATTTCGTAAGTAAAATGGGCTATATCAAACGTTTATCACCATCTTCTCTGTTAAGGCTGAAAGGAGGTGAATCAACTGATTTGGGGTTTCAAATTCATATCAACTTTTACAAGATTTCAACAGTTGAAGACACCCAACTGTTTCAGACTTCAACATATTCAGTTAACTGTTTTTCAGATTAGAACAATTTCAGTAACCTTTTTGTCAGACTGTAAGAGCTTCAGTAAGACGAGATACATAGGAGGAAGTAGGCATGAAGAGAGGCTCTCACCAGGGGTGTCGGCCAGGAAGACGACAATCTCGAGGGTCTCGCCATAGCCGCCGTCGGGCAGGTTGACAACGAGCGGGGTCAGCCTCCCGTGGCGGCCCGCTCGGACGCACATGGCGATGTTTGGGTAGTACACGCCGGCGCCGACGAGGAACCCCAGGTCGTCCCTCAGGCGAAACGCGGACCTCCCCCTGAACCAGAACTGCTGCCAGCCGTCGGCCTCGGGGTCCTCGGGGTAGTGCCCGTCGTCTTGCGCACGCACGAACCGGATCAGCCGTCCCGGCTCCAGGTAGACCCCGAGGAGGTACCCGTATGGGGGATTCTGCAGTCGAATCAGGAGATCAAGAACTGCTTGAGAATTCGCTCAATCGACGAATAGGTATCAGTATCAAGAAGCCGGTCGGTCATGGCGAACTCACCAGAGGCGGGGCAGGAAGGGCAGGCATGTCCTCTCTGGCGGGGATGGGCTCGACGACCCAGTACATCATGGAGCTGAAGCTGTTGTCGACGCTGACGCCGGCGTTCCAGCGGATGTACCTGCCGTTGGCGCGGAGGTAGCGGCCGCCGACGTTGCGGAGCAGGACGACGTCGTCCGCGAAGCCCGACCCCACGGCTTGCCACATGACGGCTTCCACGCCCGGCTGGTCGTAGTCGCTCAGCTCCGCGCGGAGGCCCCGGTGGCCTAGCCTCGCCGGCGTGGCCGTGGCGGCGAGGTAGCGGCCGTAGGCGGCGCTGTGGAGGAGCAGGTACGGGCCGTCGTCGCCGTGGTAGATGTGCACCGCCCACTCTGCGTTCATGGAGGCGCGGCGCTCGTGGAGCGTGACGCCCACCCCGTCGTCGGCGGCGTGGAGGTAGGTGCGCGACACGCGGCTCCGCAGCCGCACGTGGTGCCCGTCCTCTAAGCGGTCCATCGTCGCCGGCGCTGGAGAGCAGAGGCGGTGGGCTGCTGCGCGATGGCTGTGGAGTGGGGGCGAGGGGTTCTTGGTTTGTTGGGGACTCCTGCGAGGAAAGCTGTTGGTTGGGGCGGTTACGCTGGGCGCCAAGGCGGAGGGATTTCAAGGTGCCGCCGTCCGTAGCTTTCTTTAGGCGCGAGGTGGGCTTGCGGGCCGTTTCCTTGGCCCAGCCCACCCTATCGAGCTCCGCCTCTATCTCTCTGTTCCCTTCCCTCAAAAAAAAAATCTCTCTGTTCCCACCAGTCCCATGGAGGAAGGTCCATACGCAAAAAAAAGGAAAGTCCATACACAAAAAAGTAGAGGGGTAGAGAGACAGTGTCTCATATTGATGTATCTTTTCAATTTAATGTTCTTTGCTCAGTTAAGCATAAAGTCATGCCGTGCATGGGCTTACCTATTCCACCTACATATTGATTGGTCGGTGTCGCCTCTGGTGGTCGCCTTTAGCTCCGATAATATGCCGAAGAGGCCGTGGATATACATGATGAGTGTGTTTTTATTCTAGAATGGTGTCTAGTTGACATTATCAATGCGTGGCCCATGGAGGCGGTAATGCAAGGATAAGAGTCTATCATTATTTATGTTTGTGTGCTAGTCGTTGCCACTAATGTTGTTGTGGAGCCAGGGGAGTTAGAGTACGATGGATCTTCATCTCTAGCTTGGGTAAGCTGTTGTTTCGGTGGTTTATCCCATCTGCCTCTTCTCAATGGAGTTAAATGCCAAGGAAGCAATTGTGCATGTTATACCATGGAAGGCTTTCTGCTTCTTCAATCTTGAATTGACGCCGTCCTTGTGAGTTTTTGCAACTGCTTGTTTTAGGTTAAGACCCGACTCAAGTGCTACTGCTACATTTGCGTTCAGTGGTGTTCCCATAGCATGTGATGTCAATATGTGTTAATGCCTTATGATGTTTAGGTATGTTGCATAAAATTCAAAAAAAAAATCAAAGGCCTTTTAGCAAAGCTCTATGATGTCCATATATCATCATTGTATGTGTATATTGTTGTTACCCCATCTTTGAGGAGAATGCTTGGTGGGTTCATAGAAAAATGATGGTCCCTCCCCTATTTTTCGCACCTCAACTATGGGGACCACATTTTATTACCTAAAGTCAGTGAGGCGATGTAAAGATGTAGCCACAACCACTGGTTTCGACCGTTATGCCTGACGTGATTAGACTAGCCCCACAGACCTTCATTCGTGCACACTCAGGAAGGACTTCCCAGCCGGTCACACATCCTCAAATTACCCCAGGCCAAGCACACTTAACCTGGAGGTTCTTTGGAGATGAGGTTCCTCAAAAAGTTGCACCTTATTGATATGAAGTAATCTATCATTCCTACTAAGTTAGGATGTCACAACTGATAACATTCGGCAATTTAGGCCAATCACATTGATCAATGTGACTTTTAAGCTTGTGGCTAAGGGGTTTGCCACTCGCCCGTCCTCGGTAGCCCACCGGGTCATTCACCCTAACCATACTACCTTCACATGTCATTGAAGCACCCTTGATGGAATGGTAGTGCTTCGAGAAGTACCCCATGAAGCTGATTGCACCATGAGGACATCTTCACCCTAAATCTTGACTTCGAGAAAGTGCATGACGTGGTGAGCTTGGATTTCTTGGAGGAAGTGATGCATCAGAAGAATATTGACCCTAGGTGGATCGGTCGGTTGAAGCAGCTGGTCAGGGGAGGTCAAACAACTATCAACATTAATGGGGAGATCATCCCTCTTTATAGAAATTCTAGGGGAGCGCGACAGGCTGATCCTGCGACAACGAACTATGGAAGACGACATGATGGTGTTCGGCTCTGTGGCAATGACATTGGGGGTCGCAACAATGGTTGTGGTAGTTTCCTCTTCTTCAATGTGTCTGTGAGATTGTATTGGGTTGTTTGTTGTTGTGAAGTTGGAGTTGCGGCAATGGAGTCTGGATGGAGTCTATACAGGCGAATATGATCTATTACCGAAAAAGGTTTTCGCCCCGCTTTATATATAAAGCAAAGATCCACAATAAACCTGGTACAACCGCGCACCAACACAACCCACACACCCAAGGCATGATACAAAGATGCTGAGCGCAGTAACACCACCCCTAGCACTACAAGAGTAGCCGGAGATCTAAGCCGTAACACGCCACCGCGAATAAGTGAAGCCGCATATGGCCAACCGAGGGCTCCAAGGCGGCGCCTTCAGGAAGGGAAATACACCGGAGCGCTGCCACCGCCCGACACGAAGGTCAGGGTTTCCCCTGGAGCAACCCGACGGGAAATGAAAGCCGCGACGATGTCTTCAAGAAGGTAACGATTCGCCGCCGCCCGTCCGTCCGAAGATAGAGCAGGTTTTCACCCTGGCCAACAATCACCACCACCGAACGCCACACCCCGGCATCCATGCCGCCCACACGGCCATGGTCACCAGGCAGCACCAAGCCACGAGCTCTGCCCATGAGCACCGCGCTACCACCTCTAGGGCTGCCGCCCTGGCATCCAAGACCTTGACACCACCTCACCAGAGACCGGCACACTACTCCACCCAAAGAGACGAATGGAAAGGTCCCGGCTTTCGCATCCCTGGGTGACCCCCAGCGCCAAGACCTAAGAGGCAGACTGAAATGGGCCTCCATCTCCTTGTCCTGCTGCACTGGGCGCGAGACGGGCTCAGTCCTGCAGCCGGGCATGAGACGAGGTCGATCCTGCTGCCGGGCGCGAGACGAGCTCGGTCCTGCTACCGGGCACGAGACGAGATCAGTCCCGCAGCACCGGGCGCGAGACGGGAGATGGACCGCAGCTGGGAGAGGGCCAGCCTTTCGCCAAAGGTAGCGTCCGAACAACCAGGAGAGGAATCGAAGGCCAAAACAGGCCGCTTCCCGACGAGCCGACGCCGGAGATGTCCGGCCGCTGCCGCGAAACAACCCAAACCACCGCCATGAGCCACCACCATGCCGTGGCAGCCCACATCCGAGCAGCGACCCGACCGGCCCCTGCCAGCACCCCGGGCCGCCCGCCGGCGAGCAGGGCCAGATCCGGCCGAATCTGACCATGCCGCAACAAGCACCCACCAGCCACTCCCTCAAGCTCCACCTAGCCAACGAGCAGAGGAGGAAGAAGGAGGGCGCCCACCTCTGTCGCGCCGCGACCCCGTGCCGCCCACGGCCCGCCGCCCGGCTCAGCGCCAGATCGGGCGCATGAGCGATAGCACGCCCCCTCGGCCCGAAGCCCGGCCTTGTGGAAGCCACCAGTCGTCGTCGTCGGGATGGCACCCTCCGCGCCGCCGCGACCCACCAACCGCGGCGTCCTGGCCCGTGGAAGCGGCCCGCACCGGCGCCACACGGGAAGGGACGAGAAGGCCCGCCGGCGCCAGCACCGGCCAGGCTTTGCCTGGGTGCGCCCTGTGGCGGCGGCGGGGGGAGGAAGGGGGCGGGAGGAGGGGAGGAGACCGGCGGCTAGGGTTCCTCCCGCCACCGCGGGGCGACGCGGGAGGGGTGGGTCGGGAGCGTGGGGTGTGCTATCCGAATATGATCTATTCAGTGATCATTCATGGGGCCCACTCCCATTCGTATCTTGTCGTTAGAATCGGAGCTGCTATATAGCCGATATATGCAGTGGATTGCGTGACATGAATTTTCGTGTGTGTCCTCACATCCTTTATAATATGGGTTTGTTCGGCAGGCGTTATTTGCGACGAAGTTGAAGTCGCTTGCCTAGGAAGAAGTGATTAACATGACATCAATGTGCAACCTCGATGAGGTTTTCTTCATGGTGATGTGTCATGTGTGTGCGCACGTGCGTGCGTGTGTGCTTGACGGCAATTTGTGATGATTTTTGAACTTTGAAACTAGGAAACTCTTTTTTCAAAATTAATTAAAGATAGGGTCCTAAGAGGTCCGATTTAAAACAAGCAGTATTGATCTCATCTAGAACTCTATACTAGATACGATCGCCTTACGTACGTTCTTGCGTATGTTCCTTGTCCGTTACAATTACGTGAAACGAAGTTTCAAACCGAATCTGACGCGGCTTACAGTAGTTAATTAGGTCCATATATCTCCAGCAGAACAAATACAGGAGCATCGTCTTCTAGACGCCAGGGCCGGACTGTCGACGGGACCGACGATCGACAAGCCAGCTAGTCCGACCGCACAATGGCCAACGACGTGGAGAACCCGCCGAATTTCCTCCACGACCAGCTCGTGGAGGCGGCAGCGGAGCCTGACGAGTGCGGCAGGTGCACGGTCATCGTGCTGCTGGCCGTCCTCGCCCTGCTGCTCATCGCCATCGCCATGGTCCTGATCAAATTCCACGACAACTCCCCTGAAACCAACAGTCGACTGAGTGTCGCCGCGTTGGTCATCGGGATCGTCGTAGCCACCGTCCTCGGTTCGTGCGCCTGGGCCGTGCTCATGTTTGTCATCGGCCAGTGGGAGCTCGGCAATCCGGAAGGGTCTAGATTAGTGGATTATTTATTGTCGATATAATCCAACCCGGCCCATGTTTAGCGCGACTCATGTTTCTTCTACCTATCTATATGTATGTATTTTGATCCGCTGGCCAGGATATGATTTACTTTTGTTTTAGGGGAGGATTTTTTTTTCTTTACTGATCGATCAGTTCATATGTATATGGAAAAACATAAGTATTTTGTTACCTTTTCTCGTAGAATGGATACTCCTATCATGAAAGTGTGGACGAGTCTGTAAGTCGTTCGTTCGTTCGCTCGCTCGCTCCCCCTCGCACGAGCACCTTCTCCACCGATTTTTTTGATCGATCCCACCTCCCGCACGTACAATCTCTTCGCACTGATTATTTTCCCTTTAATGAACCCCACCTCCCGTGTTTTCCTCACGGGTTTTTTTCCACTCAACATTGATTGGAGAAAACCAGCGCCCTTGCCTCTCTCGGGACCCCTCGCGCTATCTCTCGGCTCGCTAGGGTTTTCTCGCACCCCGACTTCTCCTCCTTGCCGCCGCCGATTTCCTCTGTCCACGCTGCAAGATCTGCGTCGAGATGATGTGCACGTACGCCGGAGTCGCTAGCGATCAGTTTCTGCTGAGATGATGCGCACGTACAAAGAGCAAGCTACCAGGCAGGTGGGTGCTTCCGTGGAAGATAGCTAGCCACGGCTTGATCGATTGATCTCAGCAGAACAACACACAAACACAGGCAATTTTGATGGCTAATAGATGCACTAAACGTGGATTCTGAGGCCTATGGCTGATACGACCTGCTTCTCCCCGTGCTCCAGCATAAGTTATCAATTTGCTGCTTCATGTTCTTAGTATTGTCTGCTTGACGGTTTGAGCTGACGAGATATGACTTGTGTTGGATGGGCAGCGAGAGAAAGCTTGTGCACATGATGAAAACATGGTACTGTGTACTGAGGGCAGCTCGGAAAGGAAGAAGCTGGATTCTTGTCATTGGCCTATATGGATTGTCAGATTTGTGATATTTGTATTTGTCACTGTGATCTTGCTGGCTGCCACACATTTGATGGACGCATGTGACTGTGAGCTGAGGGGAAAGGAATCATATTTTCTTTCGTTGTCATGTTCTCATACACCTTTTCCTTTAGGTATGTGCCTCCTATGCTGCGATCTGTTTTATTAGAAGTACTTCTTGCTACAGAGGCGGCTGGTACACAAGGAGTGTGTATCTTTCTATAGAGGCAGCTGGTGCACGGGGAGTTAGTTTGTTGGTGCTGAAACATCAGCTGCATATTGGATTTTTAAAGCAGGTGAAAGCTGCTATTGTTTTACTGCAGATTTTTTTAGATCATTATGCTCTGTGCCACGGTATATGCAAACATGACCAAGAGTAACTCTTTAACTCCATGATCTACTGATTAGGTGTTCTATGGTTCATCGCTTAGCGATTTTTGCAAATGTTACTTTACAACTGCTTATTATATAGTACATTCTTCGGTCTGTTTAATTAGTGATGTTTCTCAATGTTTCCAAGAGATGTAATTGGCAGTATTTCTCGTATTTCTGTCACTGAACAATTCCATTTGCTTTTCATAACTACCGCCCCAACAAACTGAATTCTCTAGCCTACTTATAATACTGCTAAATCGTTCCATTTTTCCTTTTATTTTGGGCCATGCTAAAATGAATAGCCAACTAATTTTTACAGGGTGGTCTCCGCAATGTGTCTTAGTTGTTGGGACAATGTGAAACACCTTTCCTTCTATATGGTATTGTACTATTTTGTTCAACAAAGAATTGATCAATATGGCAAGATTTGTCTTCCTTGGAGCGAATACAATGCTTTTCGGGAAAAAAATTCAAATATTTAAATATATTTTATGAAGAGTGTGAGCATGGGAGCACCTTGTGTGTGTCAGCATCGTATATTCTCCCATATTCTTAAATAAGAAAGCTACAACCTACATAAGCTAGCAATGAATTAATTATTCAATTAGAGAAATATCATATGCATAATTGCATATTATGGGTCTTTCTCATGAAATCTTGTACATCCAACAGTTTCACAGGAATAAGTCAGTGGCAGTAAAAGGTGAAGCTCCTTAGTCAGGTTCGTTCAGGTAAGTACCTTTCTTGATACAAGAATTAGCACTAAATTTTTTCAGAGATAAATTAGCACTGAGAGTTTTGTATAGGATGACCCTTGATGGGTCTGGATCTTCAAGGCCCTAGCTCTTTCATATCAGAATTTCGGAATCCAGTAACTGCATGGCCCAGAATTTGGTCGCAGAACAACTACTGCCGGCCTGCAATCAATGAATGGCCTAGGCCGTCATAGTTGAATCAACTTTCTCCAGGGTTGTTATATAAAACTATCAGCATCCCGTCCATTGGGTGGTTATATGTGATGGTGTGTTCATCTGTGGTGTGCTGCTGCTAGAGCTTAACGATGAAGTTCTTCGAAGGAGACAATGACTTGAGGTAGAACCTTTCTCCATATTATTTCAAAGGCATTTTGTGTGATTCATGTTTGATTCATCTTGTGTGATTCATATGTTGTATGTGTGATAGATATATCTTGATAAACAGAATCTTGTTTTTACAGTTCTATGTGCAGCCTCGTGCCTGATGGGGTCTGTGGCACACCAAACTTGTACCCGCATTTGGTGTTTCATGTTTTTGTTTAATGGGTTTTCTCCCACCTTCGCATGGTGGGCCGTACTGCCACATGTTTCACCTTCTAGACCATGCAACTGCCTCTACCGACCTAGCCCCGGATGAAACGGCAATGTGACTCGAACTCCCGGCATTCCAATGATACTGTTTCATATTTGTACATTTATTTTTGATAATTTCATACTTCTAATGAGATTTGTACACTAGGAACCATTCCTATACTAATTGGTTGAAGTACAACCAGTGCTAACTGTTATTTGCTTGTGACAACAATTCTATGTTAGAGAGGAGAGAGAGAGTTTCAGTGTGAAATAGGAGTATATCACAAGTGCAGTGTTGCGTGTTTGATGAAATTCAAAGTGTGTAAATGGAGGTGGAGGGGAGATTGCGAGCCGGATCTTTCATTAACTCAGGTGGCATACATGGACTAAGGATGCAGAGATAGTGGTGGAGAAAGAAGATGTTTAGTGATTTACAAATAAAAAAGGCACGAGAAATCTGTAAGTATACATTAAACTCAATTAATGTCAAACAACCAAACTAATGTATGCCCCATTGCTTGTAAATATATTTTATGTGAAATTTTCATGCTAATTTTATATATATATATATATATATATATATATATATATATATATATATATATTGCTTCTGCATGATGGTTATGAGTTGAGAAAGATATTTTTATTATACTTGTTTAAGTACCATGTGAATGAAGCTAAAGACAACTTCCTAACGCAGTATGGTAATATTATAAGTGCATCAAGTAGATCTTAGTTTGTAACATATAATTATTTGGATCATTATTCTCTATGTATACATCGTCGAGTTACATTGTAGTTGAAGTGGATTTCTGTTATTTTCCGATTGTTGCATGCTATCTTCTCTATGCATGCGAAATTTGACAGGCATTATATTTATAGGTGCAATCAAACAATTATACATGCAAAATTTGATATGCATGATATTCATAGGTGCAATCATAAATAAAAATATTTAAAAGGCCCGTGACAACGCACGGGCATTCTCCTAGTATATATAGGGCACTGGTAGGCGCTGATCGACAGGCCCTAGCGCTCCATCGGTCCACCTTAACTCCAGTGGCGGAGCTAAAAAAAAATTGGCGGGCTGGAGAGTACTGTATATGTGTTTGTGTTCAGTACTGGCGGCTGCTCCTGAGCACCTCCGCTCCGATGCGTTTTTCTTTGACGAACTAGTGCTATGTATGCGACTGCTCGAGCCTCATGCCGTGATGCCTGATATATTTCTCTAATGCTGCCCATTGTAATGGGCTGTGCTTCATATAAAAAATTATTTTTGCTTCAGACCTGGGCGAGCCACAGCCCACTCGGCCTTGCCGAAGCTCCGCCATTACTTAGAGCATCTCCAACAGACGCCCTACGACGCCGCGCGCTAAATTTTTTTTACAGCACCAAAATAGCGTTTAAGCGTGCTGGATAACCGAACATCTCCAGCAGACGCCCAAAAATATACTGCGAAGCTACATCTCCAGCAGACGCCCAAAATAAACCACACGCGTCCGTACCCAGCTCGCCGCCCGTGGCATACTCGCCGCCATGGTCATGGCCACGCGCCGCCGCACGTGGCCTGCTCGCCGCCGTGGCCGCGCTCCTCCCCTGCTCGCCGCCGTGGCTGTGGCCTGCTCGCCTCGCCGCCGTCAGCGTCCAGCGCCCCGCACCGCGCCGCCGTGGTCGTGGCCGTGGCCGCGCCCAGCTGGCAGCCCGTGGCGTGTACACGGCTTGCTCGCCGCCGTGGCCGTGGCAGCGCCCGCCCGGCCGTGGCAGCGCCTAGCTTCGCCGGCCGTGGCGCGCCGGCCCCGCCTCACGCCCGTGGCGCGCCCAGCTCACCGGCCGTGGCGCGCCGGCCCCCGCCCGCCGCCCGTGGTCACGCCCAGCTCGCCGGCCGTGGGACGTGGCCGTGGCGTGCCGGCCCCCGCCTCCGCCGCCGTGGCCACGCCCAGCTCACCGGCCGTGGCCGTGGCCGAGCCGGGCCCCGCCCGCCGCCCGTGGCCGCGCCCAGCTTCGCCGGCGGTGGTCGTGGCCGTGGCGCGCCGAGCCTCCGCCCGCCGCCCGTGGCGCGCCCAACTCGCCGCCCTTGGCGTGGCCGTGGCAGCGCCCAGCTCGCCGCCCTTGGCCGTGGCCGTGGCCGGCTGGCGGGCTGGCGCGCGCACGCAAGGAGGCCGGCGGCGGGCGCACGTGAGGAGGCTGGAGGCAGGCGCATGCGAGGAGGGCGCACGGGACACTTTTCAGCGCGCGTGGGAATTTCAGCGCGCTGGAGCTCACGCCCCAAATATGCAGCTTTCAGTCCAGTTTCATCCGGCGCGCTGAAGATTTTTTAGAGCGTGCTCTATTATGCAGCGTCCGTTGGAGTGCTTTTTTTAACTCTGGGCGTGCTAAACTTGCGATTTTTTGGGTGCGATGCTGATATTGGGCGTCTGTTGGAGATGCTCTTAACACCATAGGATTAGGCCATCGTCAGCCGTGGGTTCAGCACCCGTCGTATTCCCCGCATGCAAAACACAACTTTCCTTTCCTAAAACGAAAAACACATTAGCTGAAAGTCACAATCCCCCCCCCCTCTTTCCCCGCGTGCATTGGCAGCTCCCTGAGGTCACCGTGCGGTCACCGCTCCTACAACAACCTCGCTTGCCGTGGCAGCACCACTCCTCGTAGGTGGCAGAGACGCCGTGAAACCGATCCAGGTCGTAGCACCGGCAGCAACGGATGCAACTTCGCCAACAAAATTAAGGTTGTAGCTCTTCAGCACACGCTGGTTGCAACATTGGGCCGCTCCCCGTCGAATCTTCAGTGCCGCCGTCATAGCTTTTTGCATCACCGGCTCCAGCATCACATGCGCTGGTTGAAACATTTGCGCCATCCGTAGCATCTTCAACATTGACTTGGTAGCTTCATGCATTACCGGTTCTAGCATCACATGCGCTGGTTGCAGCATTTGCGACACCCATCGCATCTTCAACCCCTTCGTCATAGCTTCCTGCATCGCCGGTTTCAACACTATCGTCGGGCGGTTCAAGCACTACCGTCGAGCGGTTCCAGCACTGTGGCGCCGAGGTTGCAGCATGTCATCGGTTGGTTCCACCACCGCTCCGTTGGGGTAGTAGCGCTGCCTCCACGTCACTACCGGACTCGCGGCCTATGCCGACGGCCCAGGGCCGTCGGCATAGGTCATTTCCCGTCGGCATAGATCTATGCCTACGGCTGCCGTCGGCATAGATCACGTCAGCGTAGTCTTGTCAGACCGTCGGCATAGTTTTGCCGTCGGCATAGGAGCCTATGCCGACGGCTACCGTTCGGCCGTCGGCATAGTTTAGCAGTCGGCACTGTTTTTCGCCTGGCGGCAACGGACGACGCTATCAAAAGCGCCGATGAATCACGGAAAGCCACGTGGCATAGGTATGCCGACGGCAAAGCCGTCGGCATATGTGGAAATCTATGCCGACGGCTAGGCCGTCGGCAAACCTATGCCACGTGGCTCCCCGTGGTGCACCCAGTTCCAGCACTACCGGTTGTAGCTCTAGCTGGAGCTCGCCCCCTTCCCTTGGCTCGCAGCACCCGAAAATCTCTCATGTTGTCTCATCGGTCACCAGTGATAGCTCACGTTCCCCTGCCTCTGGTGGAAGTAATCAACAAGGTTGATAGCTCCCTCATGCGACGCAACCCCTTCGTCTTGCCCCTCCCCTCCGTAGTCGGCTGGGGAGACGCTCGATGCGCGCCCTAGGGTGGAGCATGTTGAAATGCCCATGGTTGCGGCCTCTCTACGTGCCCAGCAGAGCTCCCCCGACATCGCAACAAACATGTGACACACTCATCTAGGCTACTGCACCCTGGTCACCGACGGGACCATAGCTAGGAGGTCGTGGGTGACGCCAGTCATAAAACTAATGAAATATGAGCCATTGCCGGGGAGGGGGTGAATGGTTGAGAGATAAAATAGATAAGGTCAAGAGGAAGGGTGGCGCGTGGGTCCAACCGACGCATCTTATCTTGAGGTAGGGTATGGACGGACGAGACTTGCCTGCTCCCCCGGCGTGTGCCCATCCGTGCTCCCGCGTACGTGGCTTGTTTTGATTGGAACAAAATAAGGCCCGGCCCCACCCCCTTAAAATTAGGGGGAAGATGATTAGATTAGAAAAAGAAAAGGAAAAAAGACAGCCGTAGGATGAAGTGGGAGCACGGATGGGAGCATGGGAAGGGAGCATGCAAGCCGGATCCGGTATGGACGTGGATATGTGGGGTTGCAAGGGACACTCGGCACACTCAAAAGGGAACCGACACGGTGTGAGATCGGCAGCCCGATTTGGATCGTTTTCCATATTTATAACACAATACTTTCAGAAAATCAAAATTTGTGAACTTCAATCAAATTGACCTACACAAAAAACTCGACTGAATTTGTAGAAAAGTGATGAACATATACCACATAAAATATATAGGGTATGAAAATATATATCATTGTGAATCTGACAATATTGATTTGGCAATATAAGTTTTGATAATTTTTCTAACTTGGTCAAAATTTATGAAAATTGACTTTAATAAATTGGCAAGAAGGGAGTGTGTATTTTTCTTTAGCAATGATAGATATTTTCCATGCAATCCACCCGCATGCATGTATGATTTAATATGCATTCATATCTTATAATCTATCACTACATCCAACTAAACCACCAAGAACAAACATCACAAAGTAGACTAATAAGAGGCACCATGTGACGCCCGGATAATTAAGCTACAGTAACTGTCTGCTAATGATGCCACGTCACTTTGATTATTGTTGTTAATCTCACGTTAGTTCGAAACCGATTCAAATTCAAATCCAAAATCAAGCAAACAATAAAAGTTCTCGGATATCGAAACTAAAATGTTCGGAGTGAACCAAATAATGCATAGGTAATTGTGGTGGAGAAATCACACTTTTATAAAATATTTAAGTACTCTAAAATGAACAAAACAGTAGCAAAAACAATTATTTAAAAGCTTTTATAATAACAAACCATCACAAACTATTTTACTTTATGTGCCAAGTTAAATGTGGTTGTGGCATATTTACGTATACTAAATTACGTACAACTTTGATATTTTACTAAAACTAAGGTATATTGGAAATTAGAGAAATCGGTAACCACCCCCCCCCCCACTGGGCCAACCGTGGACCAAGCTGGCCAGCGCAATTGGGCAAAGGCCGAGCGGCCGACCCCGCCTCCTGTGTCATCTTCCCCTTCTCCTGGTCAACCGACCTGCGTGCCAAGTTGCCGCCGAGCCCCCTCGGGCCACGCTCTGACAGCCATGGGGAGATAAGGAGGCCACTTTGCCTCCCCCCGGATATTTCTCCCTCTCTCTCTCTCTAGCCCACGCCTGCTCTCTCTCCCTTTGGCCTCGCCCTCTCCTGCAGATCCGCCCACACCCAAGCGCCGTCGACGCCATGGCTCCATCCACGCGACAACCGGCTGCCCCGTGCCACCTCTCCGTGTCCAGGAACTTCACCCGCCTCTTCTTCATCAACGACGAGGATCAAGCGGACCCGGGCGATGCCACAACTCGCGGATCGAGCCGATTCCCTCGTCTGCATCACCGGCGTTCTTCGACGACTACATCGCCCCCGCTGCTCCAAAGCTTCCATCGGGCCTACGTGTGCCTCCCCGGTGAGCACCACGACAGAAGCCCTCTCGTTTATGCTCGAATCCGAGCTCGTTGCTAGCTATTCTTTGTCGGCTCGTCGCCCGTCAGCTGTAGTGCCTGTCCTGGCCTGCTATCAGGCCCGGTCCTGAGGGGGGTAGGGGCGGCCGCCGGCCCCCAAAGTCAGGGGCCCCTCCGACCAGGACGTAGGTCAGTTCATCATCTGGCATGCAGTCGCGACGCAACCTCATGCAGCAGGTGACGCCGTGACGGACGACAGACCACACACGATTATGTCGTTGTATCTTTACCTAATAATAAAGCAAATTGAGTTTCTTTCGTCCGTCATGATAATTTTCAGAAAAGTCCCTCTATTTCAGAGAATTCAACCCGCAGTCCTGTTTTAAGTTAAAACGAAGCGTTATTTTCGTATTTTACATAAAAGTCCCTGTCTTTTCTTGAAATCAACCCGCCATCCGGATTTAAGTCACACCTGAACCGTTATTTTACATTTTTCAAAACCCCCCTGATGTTTTAGGTAATTCATCCGCGGATCATATTTAAGTCAAACAAATGCTTTGTAAAATCATCCATGTCTTTTAAACCATAACTCCGATTTGAACATGTTATATATGAAATTTGATTAGAAAAATATGTAGAATATGAATATGAGATTATTTTTACCTGTTAAGGATTTTTAAATATTATTTTAGAATATATTTGAGTCAAACCAAATGATTTTCTAAATTATCTATATCTTTTAAACCGTAGCTTTGATTTTAACATATTATATATGAAATTTTATCAGAAAAATGTGTGGAATCTAAATATGATGTTAATTTTACCTGTCAAATATTTTTAAAATATTGTTATGAAAACAAACTTATAATTTATAGCACAAGATCCATTTTTTTCATACCGGCGGCGATCCGGATTGCAAATAAATACCCCACTATAACCATATACGGAAAAGAAAACATCGATAACTACACATGCATACCTCTGAAAAATGTCGCAAGGGAAAACAACAGATTTCTTATCGCGAGAGTGAGAGAAAGCGAGCGAGAGAGAGAAAGAGGGGGAGAGAGAGGGAGAGGGAGGAGAGAGGGAGAGAGAGACGCCTTAGGATTAACCATATTCAACACACGTTTTTTGTTGTTTTGTGCGGACACTGAGGCCATCGCCGGCGAGGGTGAGAAGGAGGATAAGCGGCAACATAAATATGATGCCTCACAAGAATAAAGGAGATGGACCTATTGTGGTCTTGAGTGATGGTTGTTGAGTTAAGAGTGTGTGTTATGTTTTCTCTCCCGTTGCAACGCACGGGCTCTTTTGCTAGTGATCACAAAAAGGGGGCCCTAGTAACCAACGTATGTTCAGATTTTGGGCCTGGCGGCCTGGCCCAGTGCGCGAGTCATTGCGGAAACGTCCCAGCCCTAGTCCCTTTTTTTCTCCGTACACCGCCGACGCCAAACTTCCAGTCCCCAATTGTGGCGATCACATCGCGGCCGATCTGCCGATGCCATGACAGCAGCGACGTAGGACGAGCACGCCGGTTGGCTCGTCATCAGGCTTTTGGTAAGAATCGCTTCGCATGTATTTTCTCGAATCTTGTGGGGTTTGTATGGATTTTGAGATTACTCTCGTTCCTGCTCCCGACTGGAAAATATATAGTCACCATGAGTAGGATTGCCTTTTGGCATTCAAAACCTAGGAACTGTGATGTTACAGATTGATTACGAAAATTAGGAGTATGGGAGATGATGTCTACTGAAGTAGGATTAACTCGGTGTTCAATTTTATGGTTTTGTAGGCACGCTGCAAAAACTTTATCTCAAAGGCGTTTGGATGGTTCCTTCCCCGTAGAAGATTTGAACTTAAAATCTCCAGAACCAAAGTTGTCAGAAAATATTGCTTTTGGATCTGCAGATGTTATCAAGTTATACTGAATCTTCTGTTCAACAATTTACTCATATATAGTTTATAAAACTATATGAAACTTAACTCATTATCTGTGTTATCTCTAGCGTTTAGAAGATGGTTCTAATGCTTGATCAAAGAGGACATGTATAACGAGGTACTACTGGATGTGTTGATGATGTCCGAGGTATGCTGCCTTATTTGATCATTACTGTCCTACTCGAAGTAGCACGTACATCTTTTGAAGAGAGGTATAAATTGAGGAAAGCAACGTGAGGTTTAATTTGTAAATGTTCCGAGAGAGGTTAAATGGTTTGATAACTTTATGCATTTATTAGGAGATTGATATTCATACCATCAATGAACCTACATCTAAGAACTTTATAATTTTTCTCAAGGTAAAAATATTAATTATTTTCTTTTGGAGAAATTTTAATTGTTTACTGATACCGTTTCACATATACATGTATTAAATATTATTTCAATGTCTACATTAAGGGGCCTCGGATTTTAGTCTCGCCCCGGGCCCCATAAATCTCTGGACCAGCCCTACCTGCTATGCCAACCAGAGAGCTGGAGGCTTCGTGTAGACGCCGTAAGAACTTAGCGCCACTCGTTTTGCTCGTTGCATCGCTTCCGTCGAGCTCGAGCTCCTCGACGCACGCTTGCGGCCCCTGCTGCTCGTGCCGCTCGCCCGCTCGTGACCATCTCCGCCCCACGCCCTGGCGCCGCCCCGCCGTTGCCTCACCGCTGACCAACCGCTGCCGCCTCGGAGCCGCGGCCTCCTCCTCGGAGCACTTGCACCTGCCGTTGCCCGCGCCGCCCGCTCCGGCAGCCATGGCCACCGGAGCCAGGCCGCGCGCCCGCCCCCTACGCCGCTGCTCGTTGCCCGCAGCGCCCGCCCGTAACATGGGCGCCCGCATCCCCCTGTGCCCGCTATGGCCTTGGCCCAATGACAGTCGGGGCCCACCCCCAGTATGTTTATAAAAAAGAAAAGAAAAGGAAAAAATATAATAATTAAAACGTTTAGTTATTTAATTAATTAAATAATTAACTTAATTAATGATGTTTAATTGACCTATTCATTTTGTTAAATTAATTAACCGTTTAATTAGCCTGTGACCATGCCGAACGGGACCCACCTGCAGGGTTGACCTAATCAACCTTTGGTCCTGCTGACATCATAATTGCCTTTTCTAAATTAATTCTGATAATTCCGAAAATTGATTAGATCCTTTTCAAATTAATATAAAATAAACCGTAGCTCGGATGAAAATACTTTGTACATGAAAGTTGCTCAGAACGACGAGACGAATCCGGATACGCAGCCCGTTCGTCCGCCACACGTCCCTAGCATAGTGAACCTGCAACATTTCACCTCCGGTTCATTTGTCCGTAAACGCGAAACGTCGGGGATACTTTCTCGGATGTTTCCCCCCGTCGTCGGTATCACCTACTACCGCGTTAGGCACACCTAGCGCCGCGTATTGCCATGTTACGCATTGTGATGCTTTGATTGCTTTGTTATTTATTGTGTTCCCCCTCCATTACTTCTTTCCGGTAGACCCCGAGACTGCCGGCGACCCCAGTTCGACTACGGAGTTGACGACCCTTCCTTCTTGACAGAGTAACCAGGCAAGCCCCCCCTTGATCGCCAGATATCGCCTATTCTACCCTTTACTGCTTGCATTAGAGTAGTGTAGCATGTTACTGTTTCGGTTAATCCTATTCTGCTGCATAGCCTGTCACTGTTGCTACAGTTGTTGATACCTTACCCGCAATCCTAAATGCTTAGTATAGGATGCTAGTTTATCATCATTGGCCCTACATTCTTGTCAGTCTGCCTTGCCATACTATCGGGTCGTGATCACTCAGGAGGTGATCATGTGTATATACTATACATATATACATACTATACAGATGGTGACTAAAGTCGGGTTGGCTCGTTGAGTACCCGCAAGTGATTCGAATATGGGGGTTGGAAGGACAGGTGGCTCCATCCCGGTAGAGGTGGGCCTGGGTTCCCGACGGCCCCCGACTGTTACCTTGTGACGGAGCGACAGGGCAGGTTGAGACCACCTAGGCGAGAGGTGGGCCTGGCCCTGGTCGGCATTCACGGTTGCTTCATAATAACACGCTTAACGAGATCTTGTTATTTGATATGAGTCTGGCCACTGGCCTATACGCAGTAACCAACTACGCGAGAAAGATATGGGCACTCGATGTCGTGGTATCAGCCGAAGCCTTCTTGACGTCAGCGACTGAGCGGCGTGCGCCGGATTGGACTGGAACGCCTGCTCTTGTATTAGGGAGGCTAGGTCTGCTTCCGGCCGCCCATGCAACGTGCATGTGTGCAATGGGCGATGGGCCTAGACCCCTGTGCCATAGGAGTTAGACCGGCGTGCTGACCTCTCTGTTAGGCCTAGGTGGGGCTGCGACGTGTTGATCTTCCGAGGCCGGGCATGACCCAGGAAAGTGTGTCCGGCCAAATGGGATCGAGCGTGTTGGGTTATGTGGTGCAGCCCTGCAGGGAAGTTAATCTATTCAAATAGCCGTGATCTTCGGTAACAGGACGACTTGGAGTTGTACCTTGACCTTATGACAACTAGAACTGGATACTTAATAAAACACACCCAGACAAGTTCCAGAGATAACCCGGTGATCGCTTTCCCACGGTGGCATTTAGGGAGGATCGCCGGTAGGATTATGCTATGCGATGCTACTTGGAGGACTTCAATCTACTCTCTTCTACATGCTGCAAGACGGAGGCTGCCAGAAGCATAATCTTCGATAGGACTAGCTATCCCCCTCTTATTCTGGCATTCTGCAGTTCAGTCCATCGATATGGGCTCTTTACACATATACCCATGCATATGTAGTGTAGATTCTTGCTTGCGAGTACTTTGGATGAGTACTCACGGTTGCTTTGCTCCCTCTTTTCCCCCGTTTTTCCTCTTCTTCTCGGACGCCGCAACCAGACGTTGGAGCCTGTGGCACGCCACCGTCGATTTATGACTCCTTCTACACCGGAGGTGCCTACTACTACGCAAGGTGTCACCGATTTACGCACTGTGAGTAGTTTAGGAGGATCCCAGGCAGGAGGCCTGCGCCTCTTTCGATCTGTATCCCAGTTTGTGCTAGCCATCTTATGGCAACTTGTTTAACTTATGTCTGTCAGATATTGTTGCTTCCGCTGACTCGTTTATGTCGAGCACTTGTATTCGAGCCCTCGAGGCCCCTGGCTTGTAATATGATGCTTCTATAACTTTTTTTACTTTTAGAGTTGTGTTGTGATATCTTCCCGTGAGTCCCTGATCTTGATCATACATATTTGCGTGCATGATTAGTGTACGATTGAATTGGGGGCGTCACAAGTTGGTATCAGAGCCGACTGCCTGTAGGAATCCCCCTTCCACACTCCTTGGCCGAAGTCGAGTCTAGTCATTGCAAAACTTTTACTAACTTGGATGTGGTGCCTTACGGGCCCACGTCGCCATTCGGTGGTATTAGGGTCTTTTACTCCTCGACCTTTACTCTGGGACTCTGATCTCTCCTCTATTCGGGTAAAATGATTTTACTAAATCTAACTCTAGGTTCTCGTAACTACTTCCTCCCGGAGAGCCACTCGATACAGGTGATCGCCTGATGCAATAGAAGATTCCAAAGTTACTCTATGATGTGCTCTCGAGACTATGTGCCATCACTTTTGCAATTCACTTCCATCGATAAATCCCTCCGGATAACTACTTACACATGTCGTTCATATGGTCATCCCCAGTTGCTCTTGTTACTACAAGTTGTCTTGAAATACTCTCCGATACTCCGAGAATTCTTCATACTTACCGCCCTGCAGTTCCTTGCCGCATGAATACCCCTACGGATAATTACTCGCACTTGCCGAGTATCCATTCGTCCAAAGTTGTCCATGTGTTTAACAAAATTCTTCGAAATACCATTTGTTCTTTTGAAAATCCTCAACATCCTAATGCTCTTGACATTCTTACTTGCTAGCATTATTGTCGGGGATATAACCCGCGGCGTAAACCGACCGGAAGCATAAACCGGCCGGACTTGGCGGTTTACCTGAAGAACCCGCTGACACTTGGCGGTTCACCGCGACCAGCGGTTTACGGTTCATTAGTAATCCGGCAAAGCGGGTCGAGGAGCGACAAGACCCGGTGGTCTGACCGGCGGTTCATGAAGGCCGGATCAACTACGGTGGGCGGTTTAAGAGGAAAGGCTTAAGGAATATTTGTCTTACAAGGAGTTAAGACATGGACTTGTATCCGGTTTGTATTAGGGATAGACTAGTCCTAATCCTAATAGGACTCCACATGTAACCCGCCCCTTCAACATATATAAGGAGGGGCAGGGCTCCCCAAAAGGGGGACAAGCTACAAGCAGACAACAATATCTAGGGCTAGACACAACTAGAGGAGAGCCGGTTTACGGCGACTCCCTCATGATCATAATGAGATCTAGCCTCAAACAGCATGTAGGGTTTTTACCGGATGGTGTTTCCCGGGCCCGAAGCTGTCTAAATCCCTGTCTTGTGTTGCGTCTCTCGATCCCGCTCAACCCCTCTCAAGCTACCACATAGATGCGTTGGCCTCGCGACTAAGTCCGGACACTAAGGACATCTGACGTGTTAATTCCACGACAGTTGGCGCCCACCGTGGGGCCTGCGCGCGGTGGTGTTGAGTTCTTGAAGGGATTTCTTTAGAGATCGAGAAACTCGCGATTAACCGATGAAGAAGAGCGGGCATGGAACAATCGCATGAGCCACCAGGTTACCTTGGGAGAGCCGGCAAATTTGTCGTTCAGAAATCTAAATTATGGTTAACTTTGGAGATGACAGATGCGAGATTCATCAGACACGGAGAGATTTTTTAGGGTTTCTTGTGCGCCACCCCACGTGTTGTTCGGTGACCCATTGAATCCGAAGGGCAGATCGTTTTTCTGGAGTCGAGACCGGACAGGAATCTGCTACAAGTCATCACACCGCAGTCGTTTTAATTGCAGAGCAGTTGTACGAGGGGCAGTGGTTGTCGCTGCTACAGCTCGTATCAAGTCCCGACGAGAATTGAGATGGAAGAGATTAGTGTTTCGTTCGAGGACCCGCCGGGATCAAAATTCGTTTCCCAAGACAAAGCTTGCAGGGTGCACTACGGACTCCCAAGAAACTTCCCTTTTTTATGTGTGCACAAGAAGACAAGCGACCATACCTTATTTACACATGACGTGGAGGAGGGAAGACAGCCACAGCCAATTTGCGCCTTTACTACTAGTCTAACTCCAATTAGACACAGTTTACCAAGGCCGTCAAGAAATTCTACTGCAGATTCAATCTGTGTGGCGGACGTGTGTGATTGCTGCTATGTCCTCCCGTCCAGATGCGGCTGTCCGGGTCCTGAGGAGGCTGAGATCTGCACTTCTCACGGGGGTTGAGTGCTAGTTTAGTTGTTTGAATTTTCTATAGCTATACGTACACACAAGGAAGCAGGCTGTATGAGGAAAAACAGGGAAGCCACGACCCGGTTTCGCCGTCGCCGAGCTGCAACAGGTTTGACCATGACCTGTCTAAACCAGCAGACCTGCTGCTCCGATCCGTATCGCTCTCCCTGAAGATGCCTCGCTGCTGAAAAAAAAAACATTAAACCGGCCACGTCCTCAGCCGCCGGTCCCTGCACTGGCGACGAGCGCTCACGGGCAGCAGTGGTGGCGGGTCAAAGACAGTGCTTGGCTCCAAGTTGCACTTGCTCTACTTCGCCGGAGCGATCTCGCTACAGCCCAAGTCGCCGCTGGTCGGTCAAAGTTGCCGCAAGGAAAGAACGACGAGGTGATATCCGTCTAGTTTATTTGAACACATATTAATTTCTGTGTGAGCAATTACTGTCTTGCGATACTTTTTGATGCAGGATATTTATTCATAACTAAACGAGGTGTTATATTACGATCCCTATGGCCCGGCTTACATCAACTCATGGGGACCATGCCCGAGATTGCTGCGACCTGCCGAAGCGCACGCCCGTTTCTTGAGTCGCTACTCTACCTCTGCGATAAATATCAGACCGGATGAGGACAGGCGTCAGACATCACAGGTCCCAAAGTTAACATGACCCGTGACCCGGAGGCTCTGTTCTAAACCGCCCGGCTCCAGGCCCCGTGACGGCCACAGTTGCCGCAACATGTTCCAGCATCTGTATTCACCAGACAAAATATACCAGGTGCTATCTTTTTATATACCATATCAGCACATATTAAATTGCTTGAGATCAATTACTCTGGCCTATATATTTTTATACAGGACAAGTGCTCACTATAAAAATGATGCCCTACTGCGGACGGCGCGCGCTAGCTGTTATACACCAGCATATGCGGATATCACACTGATCAATCGGAACACAAACCGCCGCCCCGTAGTCCGGTTTACATCAACGCGCTGGTCAACTCGCCCGTCCGAACCGGTTTACAACACCGTGGCTGGTTCATCTGTCCCAGCCACCTCTAATATTGTGGATGTCTCTACCGTCCATTTATTGCGGCCTGGTCTACATCAACATACCAGGCCGCACCTGTCTGCATGAGCAAGTCACAGCTTGGGTAGCCCGGTTTTCTTTCAAAATGGAGGCAAATTATCATATACTATCAAACCGCCGTCTACACCGGATGGCTCAATGGGCAGGCGCACAAGTCGCCGCCACTACAGTTTGGTTAACTTCAGATCGCCAGTTGGAAGGAACCATTGGCCGAGTTGCTGACACGGCTCATACAGAATCATTTATAACCCGCCGCAGTCATCACAACCTTCTGTGGATTCACATCGTGTTATCAACACCAATGGTATACAAGTTATGCCGGTTATATCACGGTCAAACATGGAGAATCTCAAGCCAACTCCTCGAGTCACCTTTGAGACTCGGGGGCTACGATAACATAACTCAGCAAATCTTGCCAGTTTCAACAAAGTTAAAATCCTCGGGATGGTGGAGGGAAAGATAACCCGGTCCTGGAGGTTACTGTTATATTGATGAAAATTTAAAGGCTGTCAGAAAATTTCCGGCTTAGAAAGTGTATAACAATTACAAAATCCCGGCTTAATGAAGAAGTTCCGGGTCGTCAGAAAGGATTCCGGTTTACAATCCGGTTCAAGGGAAATCTGTTCTCTCTCAAAGCTCTGAAGCTCTCAAATCTGGTTTGAAAATGTCCGGTTCAAAAAGGAATTAACTTCTCGCAAGTTCGAGTTGAAAGGCCGTCAGAAAATTTCCGGCTGAAAATGAAGATTCCGGTCTAAAATCCGGTTCAAGGGAAAGATGTCTCCCACAAAGCTTTGAAGCTCTCAATATCCGGTTTAACATCCGGTTCAAGAAGGATTTATCAGTTGCAAAAGTTAAAGGTGCCAAAGAGGACCTGCTGCCATGACGCTGGTTCAAACATGGGTATCATGCCTTGTTGGTTTATCATATTATTGATCACTTGGGGGCTTGGTCGATCCGAACCATAGTCACACCTCTTGATCGGCGCAATGCCACAATATCACTTGGGGGCTTGGTCGTGTCCGAACCAATGCAACACCTCTTGATAGGCGAAAGCCACAGCATCACTTGGGGACTTGTGGTCACGTCTGAACCATAGTCACGCCTCTTGATCGGCCTAGTGCCACAGCATCACTTGGGGGCTTTGGTCGAACCCGAACCATCGCTACACCTCTTGATCGGCGTAATGCCAATGCATCATTTGGGGACCTGGCTGACTCGAACCATAGCTACGCCTTTTGGGGGCTTGGTCGTGTCCGACCATGGTAATGCCTCTTGATCGGCTCAAAGCCTCATTTGCAATGGTTTTATATTTGCCTTTGCTTGAATTTTGTTCTCTTTTAAATTATTTCTTTTGTTGTGTTTTCAAACCGACATTATTAATTCGGTTCAAACTGTCAATTACAAATTGGCGGAACACGGTCAAATCCTAATCCGGAGACTATTTGCCCGGTTTGATTTTATGTTACCATCTTATTATGGAGTAAACCGTGTTCATTAACCCGGCTTGAATTTCAATTACAAGTTGTCAATACATGATCAAATTATGATCCGGAGACTATCAGCCCGATGCGGTTCGACTACGAAGTCGCCAGTATTATATATGGTTAACCCGGTGTTTATTACAACCCGTGCGGTTTATCATCAACCGACACAATATGAAAGGAGTTATCATTACTCAAGATTGGGGTTATCACTCTTACTACAAAAGTTGGTAAAACCAGCAATGTGATTCAATATCACAGGTATGATATATTTCATATTTGATTATTCTTAAGTGCAACCTTGGTTATAAACCCAGGTTATATGTTGGGCATTGTGACCCGTCCGTGATAAACCGCCAGGACACTTTAAACTTGTATGCAGAAACAGGTTGAATAAAGCATGATTATAAATCACTGACGTTTATTAAACCGGCCTGGCTTTCGACTATGTGTCGCCAGTATGATGATAAATTATCCGATGTTTGTTAAACCGGCCTGGCTTTGGACTATAAGTCGCCAGTACATATTTGGATTGCGCCATTTAAATCATGCGCTTATGAATCATTGGGTATATTATTCAAATAGCCAACATGGCTGGATTTCTATTATGGTTATCAATAACCAGTATTGTGATTATGGTTTTCAAAGTCGCTTTGGCGCAATGGCTATCATATTATCAATGGATATAATTTTTATTCTACAATTGAAGGAATAGTCCCGAGTTGCTGCGGGCTTACAACCCGGCACTTGTGGGCTACAATATTTAAGTTGAGATTACATTCAATATGCAAGTCTCATGTCGCCGCAAGCATGCACCATGACACTTGGGGGCTAATGCAAAGTCATTCTTTGTTTATCTTATTGAAGACCCGACTCATCACATTATAATGAGCCGCCCTTGGGGGCTACCAATTGCTCTGTCAAACAATTCAAGGTACAAAGCTTTTATTCATTACATTGAAGGGTCCATCGCTCGGTTGGTAGAGCATGTGGCTCTTAACCTTGTGGACGTGGATTCAAGTCCCATGATGGGGGTTACATCATATGATGTTATTTTCATTGAAATATATATCAAGTCCCTGCTTATTAGTGCATAATGACCCGGCCCTTGGGGGCTACACTGGTTGAAGTTTTTATGAGCATCAGACAATTACAAGTCCCAGGTTGCTACATATGTGGAATACTCAATTCTGACTAGTGATTGAGATGAACAACCTGGATTTCTTCAAGATTGTGATATTTAAGCAAGTCTCAAGCTGTTGCTATGCTACCTTCTTAAGACTTGGAGGCTACAAGTGATAGGCATATAAGAGGTATATTTTCAAGCTGGATGTTAACTACAAGTATGACCCGGTCTTTGTCAATGTTTATAAACCGTGATCTTGGCAAGGATAAACCGCAAGTTCTACGTCCTTAAACCGGTGAAGATCGGATGAGTATTTCAAGGACCAATATTGTTTTTAAGCATTGGGAGGCGGAATCAAAGGAATTATTCTTCACAATATATTTTCTATGAGAAACCAATGTCAAGAAATTGATTATGAAGCTGGCCTATTAAACCGGATTTTCTAGAAGGAGGAAATGACAAGGATTTAAGGATGAACAGATGCCGTTTACAAGAATTCTTAACCCGGAGTATAATCTGTCAAGTTTGTTCTTGTGTTTATTTCACAGATCAGTTTAACATGGATAAATCCAAATTAAACTGGGGCTAATGTCGAGGATATAACTCACAAGCGTAAACCGACCGGAAGCATAAACCGCCGGACTTGGCGGTTTACACGAAGAACCCACGACACTTGGCGGTTCACTGGCGACCCGGCGGTTTACGGTTCATTAGTAATCCGGCAGGCGGGTCAGAGGAGCGACAAGACCCGGTGGCCTGACTGGCGGTTCATGAAGGCCGGATCAACTACGGTGGGCCGGTTTAAGAGGAAAGGCTTAAGGAATATTTGTCTTACAAGGAGTTAAGACATGGACTTGTATCCGGTTTGTATTAGGGATAGACTAGTCCTAATCCTAATAGGACTCCACATGTAACCCGCCCCTCAAAGATATATAAGGAGGGCAGGGCTCCCAAAAGGGGGACAAGCTACAAGCGGACAACAATATCTAGGGCTAGACACAACTAGAGGAGAGCCGGTTTCTGGCGACTCCCTCATGATCATAATGAGATCTAGCCTCAAACAAAGCATGTAGGGTTTTTACCGATGGTGTTTCCGGGGCCCAAGCTGTCTAAATCCCTGTCTTGTGTTGCGTCTCTCGATCCCGCTCAACCCCTCTCAAGCTACCACATAGATGCGTTGGCCTCGCGACTAAGTCCGGACACTAAGGACATCTGACGTGTTAATTCCACGACAATTATGATTATCTAATAAGCCTGGTAATCTTATTGGCATCCTCTGCCATTATCATTTTGAGTCTGCTGATTCTATATGTTGCGAATTCTTGCAATCCCCTATCGGGTCCTAGAATTCATCCTTCCGGCTCAGACGTCATTTTAAGGATGAGGTGGATCTCGACCAATCAAATTTCCATCGATTGTACCCCTAAGCCTACTCAACTTATCCACCCTTAATTAGAGCATTTGCTTCTGATCCCATGAATTAGAAATCATAGTTCCCTTGTATTTGAGCTTTGAATTAGTCAGTTGTTTCTATAATCTGATCTCCTTACATTCTTTCTTCCTCTAGTTGTGTGCTCATGCTCACATCAGCTCCACTATGGGCCGTCCGATCCTTTGATGAATTATCATCCAACAGTGTCCTTGGTATACAAAAACCTCAAGAAGTTCTTTCCCCGATACATAATGCCATTGATAAATCCTATTCTCTGATTTGGCCAACCATGCTCTGCTCTCGAGCAGGTGATATTTTGTCGGTGTACAAAAAGAGGAGTACACTTTTTTGTACCCCTATAACTGTGCACGGGCAGTCTGAGCCGCGGGCACCACCGCACTGAGCAAGGCAAGGGAGGTGAGCCAAGGTAAGGCCGAAGCTCGAAAGGAGCAGAACGACGCCAAGACCAAGACCACAAAGAGCAAAGGGACGAAGCGGACTCCCCCGGCAAGATCCTTGCTGGGAGGCGGTTTTAGCAAACCCGCAAGACCCTTGCCGTGGCAGCTCGCCCACACCTACGGAGCGAATCACCCTTGAGTCCACCGCCCCATGGGGCAAGGATTCGAGACATCCCGTGGTGGCATGCAGATCTTTGTGAAGACATTCAAGATCAGAGACACACTATAGAAGATGACGACCCTTGGCGGGATCCCAGCCAAGGAGGACCACAAGGCCCCCAGCAAGAGCCTTGCCGGGGATGACAGCAGGCGCCACGGCAAGACCCTTGCCGAGGCCCTGGCAAGACCCTTGCCGGGGCTACGGCGAGGCCCTTGCTAAGAACACCCGTAGGGCCACCATCAGGCCCACGCCAATCAAACCTCCACCACCGTTCGCATGCAGCTGCCGACCCAACCAGTTGGGCAGGCACCTGCGTGGCGGCAAGCGGATCTTCGTGGAGACCCACCACTACGCCACCTCAGCTGCCTGCCTGCCTACATGGCACCGCGGGCACCGCTGGCCAGGGCGCGTGTCGACACGAAAGGAAGCGGCGACGGACGAGACATGGCTCTCCCCCGCCCCCGATAAAGCAAGGACACCTAAGCAAGACGCATTAAAGGCGCCTTGTCATGTAATGCGAGGGATAAACTGCATCATCAGAGCTTTTTTCCACCTCCTGTGTGCCACTGTGGCAACCCCTTTTCCTATAAAAGGAGGCCCAAGGCGACCAGGAGGAGGATTCGGCTTTTTGGAGCTCCTCACGCCCCATTGCTAGCTCAAGAACACAGATAAACAAACCACCAAAGCAGGAGTAGGGTTTTACGCATCCTCGCGTCTTAACCTCGGATAAAGAAACCGTGTGCTATCTATTTGATCCGCTCTTCTCACGACCCGCGCGACCGTAGTAGGGATTCTTGTGATCCCATAGGCGTCGTTCCCACCGACATCTTTGGCACGCCAGGTAGGGGGCGCAGTTGTAAGAATCAGCTCTAGCAGTTAGTTCGACGCTTCTTCATCGTCATGGCGCCCAAGACGAAGATGACGGTGGCAGTTGGCCCGTCGGAGGCCGGACATCCCGTCCCGGCGCGGGCGAGCAGCGGACCGGTCGCAGAAAGGACCCGGGGCGCCGTTCACGAACACCAACACCGTCCCAGCAGCCGAAGTTTGGGAGGCGGTGATGTTCGTGCGCCTGGTAATGGGCCGCACGCCGCCAAATCCAAAGACGGAGCCCGGAGGGCCTTCCAAGATCGCTGCCACCCCGCCCGAAGGCGACGCGAGGGCTTCCAAGACTCCCACGCCGGCACCGACGGCGCGCTTCCCTCAGCGGCGCGCGATTTAATGGCATAATCACGCCGAGGACCCCGGGCGCCGCCGTGGAAAGAGCCACGAGCGCCACTCCCAGGATTTAGAAGACCTGCCCGTTCGCCGAGGCGCTGGTGAAGATGGCATGCGGCTGCGGGGTCGTGATAGAGCTCCTTCTGACATGGTCAGAAGTTGAAGCGCGTCGCGATCCGTGCAGGTTTCGCTGCCACCAACGCCAGCAGCGCCTCGCGCGCGGCGTTAGCTGTTCTCGATTTTCCTCCCACTACGGGAAACTCGACGAATGGAGAGCCACTATCCGAAGCCTTGTTGCGGTGGCCAACAAGGACGAACCGAGTCCGGTGGAGCCCCCGGGTCGATGCTCCGACGGAGTCCCACGCACCAGTGGCAGGAAAGCCGGCGGCGCCGCAACCATGGTGCACTCGCCTCCTCCTCGCACGGTACCACGGACGCCAGCCCGTCGCGACGTTACGGGTGACGAAATCTCCATAGTGTCGTCCGACCCGCGGGCCCGCTGTGACCAGCGCCAAGTTCTTCGGGAACGAGAACATGAAGACGCTCGAACCACTATCGAGCGCCAGCGCGGAGCGCGCCACCAATCAGACAGGCGAGGAGTGCCTGCTGTGAGCCACCCGGCACCGGAGAGTCCTGGAGGCCTACCTTACGAGGTAGGCTGTCCTGCTTTTACCCGTGAGCTGCGGCAGTTCAAGTGGCCCACTTACCGCACCTTCAAACCCGACGTGGGCGAAAAGTACAGCGGCAAGACCCACCCGTCCAAGTTCCTCAGCATCAACACCATCGCGATGCAAGCTGCCGGAGCCTACGACGATAAGGTGCTTGCGAATTACTTTCCGTTGGCTCTTAAACCCAACGCCATGTCATGGTTGATGCACTTGCCGGTAGACTCTATTTCCTCCTGGTCGGATTTGTGCCATGAGTTCGTAGGCGCCTTTACCGAGGCCACCAAGCCCATGGCCAAGCAAGCGACCTGCACGTCATTCACCGTAAGGGAGGCGAGAGTCTCCGCAAGTATATCTGAGAGGTTCAGCCGGATACGATACAATATACCTGATGTTCACCTGCCGCCATCATCAGCGCTGCTCCATCGAGCGTGCGTAATCAGCAAGATGCGCAAAGAGCTGGCAATGAACAAGGTGAAAGATGTAGCAGAACTCTATGTTCTTGCTGACAGATGTGCCCGAGCTGAAGAGGGAAGGAAGTACCCCGGCGAAGATGCCGGCGTGGAAACCGACTCCTCAGATGAGGATATTGCTGCCCCGGCAAAGAAAGGCCGGCGCCGCAACAGGAAGCGCAAAGGTAAAACAGTGCTTGCCGTCGAGGGATCTGATGATGCCGGCTCCACCAAGAAAACCAAGGCAGATGACCCCGGCAAGGAAGTTGCCGGATGTGTCGCCTGCCGGGCCTTGGCGTCTGCCGAGAAGCCAGGAAACTCCGACAAGCGATACTGCAAGATCCATCGCACTAAAGGCCATGCTCTCCAAGACTGCCGACAGGTTGAGCTCCTCGCTGAGAAGCAGAGGGCTGAGTATGAGAGGCGGGACAAGGAGAAGGGCCCAGACGGTGCTGAGGGGTTCGGCAAGAAGCGTGATGGCGAAGCGGCCGTCGCGGCAAGGATAAACAACAGGAGAGGCCCGTCCGGGCCGTGATGTAAAGCCGTAAGACGCATTTATCACGAAGAGGACGATTTAATCCGCAACCAAGAGTTTCGTAAAGCTACAGAGGCCATGTGCGTCGGCGGCGCCTCGCTGCATACTTCTCACCGCCGCTTAAACAAAGGCGCGAGATTACAGCGGCAGAGCCGTCGTTTGATGCCCAAAGGCCGCTGAAGTGGTCCAGCACACCTATCATTTTTGACGCTGAGGATCACCCTGATCGCACTACTGTGGTCGGGTGCTTGCCATTGTTGGTTTCGCCAACAATACGCAACCTCAAGGTGACGAAGATGCTAGTCGATGGCGGGGCCGGTCTGAACTTGATCTCGCCTGCCGTGATCGAGAAACTGTAGATTCCTGATGGAGACCTCGAAGAGACGGGCACGTTTCAGGGGGTCAACCCAGGAAGAAGCCAACCCAAGGGAAAGGTCACGCTGCCCGTGACTTTTGGAAGCGACCTGAACTACAGGACAGAGAGGATCGTGTTTGATGTTGCCAAGATCCCCTTGCCCTACAACGGGATCCTTGGCCACCAGCGCTAGCCAAGTTCATGGCGGCGTCACACTACGCCTACAACACCCTGAAGATGCCAGGACCTGTGACGATCATCACCATCCCCTCCGATAAGAAAGATGCGCTGATTTGCGCCGACCAACTATACCAAAGAAGCGGGCCAGCAGCTGCCGCCACTAGGGCACTTGCTCCTGCCAGGACCCCGGGAGGAAGAAGAAGAAGAAGAAGACCGGTGAGACCTCGGGCACCCACTCCGCAAGCGCACCTCTTCGGAGTGTAGCGCCGGCATCGAGGACGTGCCAGAGCTCCACCGCGGAAACAAGAAGCCCTGGCCATACCGCCGGGAACCAAGAAGGTTTACATCAATGAGGGCCGACACGGGAGGAGCTTTTACCATAAGCTCCACCCTTGATGACAAATAGGAAGACGCGCTCGTCACCTTCCTGCGGACGAATGTCGATGTGTTTGCATGACAAGCTTCCGACATCCCCGGTGTTCCCAGGGAGGTGATTGAGCACCACCTTGCTGTCTGCCCTCATGTGCGGCCAGTCAAGCAGAAGGTCAGAAAGCAAGCTTTGGAACGACAAGAGTTCATCACAGAAGAGATCCGGAAACTGGAAACAGCGGGTTTGGTAAGAGGAGTGCTCCATCCAACGTGGTTGGCCAATCCGGTCGAAGTGCGCAAGGCAAATGGGAAGTGGAGACTGTGTATTGATTACACAGATATCAATAAGGCTTGCCCTAAAGACCCCTTCCCGTTGCCGCGCATCGACCAGATTGTTGACTCCACGGCTGGGTGTGATCTGTTGTCATTCCTCGACGCCTACTCCGGCTACCACCAGATTTTCATGACAAGAGAAGACGAAGAGAAAACAACATTCATCACCCCATGCGGTACATATTGTTTCATGCGGATGCCTTTCGGGTTGAAGAGTGCTGGTTCGACGTTTGCAAGGGCGGTCCAGATTGGTTTTGAACCCCAGCTCCATAGAAATATGGAAGCTTATATGGATGAAATAGTGGTCAAAACCAAGGACAGGGCAACCCTCATACCAGATTTGCAAGAAACATTTGCAAACCTGCGCAAGATCAATCTCAAGCTGAACCCTGAGAAGTGCGACTTTGGCGTCCGTCCGGCAAGCTTCTCGGGTTCTTGGTGTCACAACAGAGGATAGAGGCCAATCCGGACAAAATCAAAGCTATAGAGCAGATTGAAGCACCAAGCGAATCAAGGATGTGCATCGGCTTGTTGGTTGCGTCATCGCCATGGGCAGGTTCATTTCGAATGCCGAAGGCCTCTTCCCTTTTTCAAGATCCCGAAAAAGGCGGGCCCGATGGAGTGGACGCTGAAGCCAAGCAGCATTGCAAGGTTTGAAGAAGTACCTCTCCTCGGCGCCAATACTAGTTGCGCCTAGGCCACGAGGCCGTTCTTTGCTACACTGGCGGCAACGGACCAGGTGGTTAGCGCCGCACTAGTGGCGCAGAGAGGTTGACGATGAGGTAATGGCAGCGGCGAGCCGGCACCACCAATGCAGAGACGACACAACCAGTTGAAGTGCCGCCAAGAAGAAAATGATGCAACACCGGTCTACTTTGTTAGTTCCCTCCTGCAGGGGCTAGATCAAGGTACTCGGCGTGCGAAACTACTCTTGACCTTCTTATGGCCTCGAGGAAGCTGCGTCACTACTTCCGTGCACACGAGATCACTTTGTCGTTACTCGCTTCCCTCTGCAGCGGATATTGCACAATCCGGATGCAACGGGAAGAATTGTGGAATGGGCACGGAGCTGTCCAGCTTTGGCCTCAAGATTGAAAGTACTTGACGATTCGTGAGCCGAGTCCTAGTGGAGTTCATTGCAGAATGGACCGCAACGCTGACGAAGAAGCCCAAGAGACCGCTTCTCCCGGCAAGGAGGCAAGTTGTGATTGGATCATGTACTTTGATGGAGCTTTCTCCTTGCAAGGCGCCGGGGCTGGCGTACTGCTTGTCGCGCCCACCGGAGAGCACCTCAAGTACGTGATCCAGATGCACTTCCCCAGGGAGGTGTCAACAAACAATACGACCGAGTACGAAGGGCTGCTTGCCGGTCTTAGGATTGCGGTGGACCTTGGAATCAAGAAACTCATCGACAGGGGAGACTCGCAGCTTGTCGTCAAGCAAGTCAACAAGGATTACCAGAGCCCGTTGATGAAGGCCTACATCGATGAACTGAGAAAGCTGGAAGAGCGTTTCGACGGTATACAGGCTGAACACGCCTCCCGAGCGGAGAACGATATCGCCGATTACTGTCAAAAGCGTGCTGCCCTCAAGCCACAATGGAACCAGGTACCTTTGTGCTTCAGCCTAACTCAGCCATTCGTTGATCCATCAACAGAGCGAGAATAAGAGGAGGAAATCAGGGGCCGGCAAGTACTTTCCGCCGAGCTCCTGTGAGCCGCCGACAAGGATGTTGCCGGGATCTTGAGCCCGCCACACGACGATCCGGCTCCGGCGGAGCGTCAAGCTCTTGCCGTCGAGACAGCTGCTCCTATAGCGGAGGAAATGCCTTTAGTCCTCGCCGTCGAGCCCCAGGCTCCAGCGTGGGCACAACATACCGTCCGATTCCTCCAAACAGGGGAACTTCCTGAGGAGCAGGAAGAAGCGGAAAAAGTAGCCCGTCGCTCTACCATGTACCGGTTAAATCGATGACGTCTGTCTGACAGAAAGAGGCGAGCAACGGTGTGAAATTGAAGTGTATCCCTCGAGAGGAAGGACTGGAGCTGTTGGCGGAGATACACGGAGGCATATGTGGATCCCACATTGGGTCAAGGGCCCTTGCCGGCAAGGCATTTCGGCAAGGCTTCTTCTGGCCCACCGCCCTCCAGGATGCGATGACACTAGTCACCAGGTGTGAAGCGTGTCAGTTCCATTCAAAGAAGCTTCATCAGCCAGCTCAAGCCCTTCAAACCATTCCTCTCTCCTGGCCCTTCTCGGTCTGGGGGCTCGACATACTGGGCCCTTTCCCCCGCGCTGTCGGGGCTTTGAGTACTTGTATGTTGCAATCGACAAGTTCACAAAGTGGCCGGAGGTGGAGGCGATGAGGAAGGTCACAGCTCGATCGGCCGTCAAGTTCTTCAAGGGACTAGTGTGCCGTTTTGGCATACCCAACAGGGTTATCACCGACAATGGCACACAGTTCACAAGCCGCACCTTCATGCAATATACCCAAGACCTCGGCAGCAAAGTCTGTTTCGCTTCCGTTGCTCACCCGCGAAGCAATGGTCAAGCTGAGAGGGCAAATGCTGAAGCATCATGAGGCTTAAGGACCAAGAACTTTGACAGGCTGCACAAGAGTGGAAAGCGCTGGATTGATGAGTTGCCGGTTCTTTGGTCGATTAGGGACGACGCCAAATCGAGCCACCGGCCGTACACCTTTTGCCCTAGTATACGGGCGTAAGCGATTCTCCCCGAACTCATATACAGTCACCTCGAGTGCTCGCTTATGACGAGCTTGAGCAAGAGCAATCATGCGGCAATATGACGCAATGCTCCTTGAGGAAGATCGCCTTCGGGCGGCCGTGAGAGCAGCACGCTACCAAAGAAGCCTTGCGCCGCTACCATAGCCGCAGGGTTCATGCCCGAAGCCTTGAGGAAGGCGACCTTGTCCTTCGGCGCGTTCAATCGGCCAAGAATTCCAACAAGTTGATGCCAAAGTGGGAAGGCCCTTATCGGGTAATACGAAGTCACCGGGCCCGGCCATAGTCCGCCTGAGACCGAAGATGCTGCCCGGTGAGTAACTCCTGGAACATTGAGCATCTTCACAAGTTTTACCGTGAGGCGCGGCTTGTCGCCCCGCAAGCCACCTTTTGTACAAGCATTGCCGATGATGCATGTAACCCTTTGTACAAAGCCAAGCGCACCACGAGCACAAATAAATGAAGCCGTGGCGCCCTAAGTTATAGCATGCATGCTAGGTCAAGTCTCGTCCTTGGTTAGGGTTGATAGTGCTTAGCGGCGACTAACCCCTAGCTTAGAGGTCGAGTGTGCGTCCCTTTGCCGTTCTTTTGTCTTCTTTGGTTCGAAGGACTCACAAATATCCTTGCCGGATCACTTGAGGACGAAAAGAGAAGAGGGACAGACCGGCATCTAGACCCCGGCAAGCCAAGATTGCCGGGGCTGCAGTGTAAAGATTCACCCACGGCAAACCAGAGTTGCCGGGCTACAGCTTCAGATAAGTTCTTCATCCCTTATCATGCACTCCCTTATGGACTGAGGTATGTGAAACCTCGTTTTTTCCTAAAAGCTACCGTGCTCCCCTAAAACTCTAGGCCCTAGGGCTCGTTCCTGGGGCCAGGTTTGGTCGTAGTCACGGCAGCAAAAGGATGAAACGAGGAGCCTGAACCCACCTCATCCCTGCCTCCGCCAAAAGCGTGAGAAAGGTCGAGCGAAGTGGGAAGACGGCGGGGCTCATTGTCGGGCAAGGAAATGTTTATCTTAGAGATATCAAGGGTTTACTCCTTGTCGTGGGTTCTATCCGCAAACAAATGACCCGACAAGCATCCCTTTTTCATTAAAAACATTCCACTCAGGTACAACTCATGGGGAATGAAAAACATGAATGATGGGATTACAAGTTTTAAATTCAGTCAAGGCCCAAAGGCTTACAAGCTAAAAAGAGATAAGGTGCTCAGAACCCCTTTCTTGTCCCTCTCCTCAGGAGGCAGGTCAAGGAGGCGAAAAGGGCAGAAGGGGCGCCTAGGCAAGCTACGGGTGGCAGGAGACACCAAGAGAACATCTCGGTGGCCGTCCGAAGGCTGGATGGTGATGGCGGCGCCGGAAGCAGAGCTCGAAGACGAGGCGGCAGGACGTCAGCACGCGTCGAAGGCGTCGGTGCCCGCGTACTCCGACTTGACGGCCTTGCTGCCCGCCCTCTTCCTCTTCCGCAGCCTCCCAACGCCAGCCGCCCAAGGAGACGACCCCGAGAAGTTCGAGAAGCCGGCGACGCGGATGATGGGGTCGCCCATGCCGCATGGAGCGGCGCCCGACACCTAGTCGGACCCGTCATCCTGCCGCCTGCTACCCTCGTCGTCGCTGCCGCTGTCCTCCTCGCCACTCCAGCCCGAGGAGGAGTCTTCGCTATCAGAAGAGCTCTCCACGCAGCACCTTGCCCGGGTCCCGAAGCACCCGAAGACCTTGACGGAGAGGAGCCCGCCCTCCATCAGCTTGAAATGGAGAGTGAGCCCCTCCGTCAAGCGGTGGATATGAGAGAACGTCTTCCATCCCCGACGAAGATACATCACGTGAGGGGCTAGGAAGTCGACGCGAACTCGCGTACCGCCGATCCCGCAGCCCCTCATGTGCAGCCGCAATGACTCCGGCGGATCCAGCTCCATCTCCCGCGCGAATGGGGTCGGGAGACGAAGGCGATGGCGAGGCGGCCGGCGCAGCCTGACGAAGAACTCGCAAGGGTCATCCCCAACATGGCCCTCCATGGGGAGGAACTATCATGGCGGAGGCGAGACCGCGCCGCCCCGTCCTCCTCTCTTCCCGGCGCCTTGGCCCGCCCCACGGCCTCGCTTCTCCCCTTCCCTCGTGGCTGGCTCTACCACCACAGGTGCAGGAGAAGGAAGGACGCGTTATCGAGCGGCGACCCTCGCCGCCACCATTGAAGAGCCAGGGTTCCCTCTCTCCATGGTGGATGGAGGGGGGGGGGGGGGGAGCAGAAGCTGAAGGAAGGAGGAGATGGAAGAATGCGGGACGCCATCCCCCTCCCGCTCTTTATAAAGGAACGGGATGGGGGCTCGGCCGCCCCGCTCAGCCAATCAAGACGCGAAAGGCGCAGGGCACTGGGACCAGCCCGCTGCCCCAACCCGCGACGCCCGGTTTCCCGCCTCCGCCGTTCGCCACCCCAAGCGCATGAGCACCACGTGGCAGGCGTGCGGGACCAAGGCGACGGGTGAGGCGACCTCTCCCCACCCCGTGATCGTGGGGAGTAGACGCCTTGAAGACCACGCCTCGGCCCCGTTCAGTAAATGGGCCGCGCCTCCACGTCTCCTCCCGTTTATGGGGAAGGCGCGAACCGCCCCCTTTACTACGACGTGACGCATGCGCGCAGAGCTCAGCCCCACGCATGTCGCCCACGTCACGCACGCCTCCCCACACCGAGCCACGCGCGGGAGGCAGAAGCGCGAGGCGAAGAGACTTACATGTAAAACCACCCCGCCTGCTCACAAGACTGCTTTTGGGCCTCGCCTAACGACGCGATTGCGCTTACGTGTGGCCCAGGCCCGGGCTCCTGTCGGTGTACAAAAGAGGGGTACACTTTTTGTACCCCTATAACTGCACGCAGGCAGTCTGAGCCGCGGGCACCACCAAGACCGAGCAAGGCAAGGGAGGTGAGCCAAGGTAAGGCCGAAGCTTCGAAAGGAGCAGAATAGCGCCAAGACCAAGACCACAAAGAGCAAAGGGGACAAAGCGGACTCCCAGACAAGATCCTTGCCGGAGGCGCTTAGCAAACCCGGCAAGACCCTTGCCGTGGCAGCTCGCCCACACCCACGGAGCGAATCACCCTTGAGTCCACTACTACCCCATGGGGCAAGGATTCGGTAGAGATCCCAGTTGTTGCATGCAGATCTTTTTGAATACATTCAAGTTCAGATACACAATATAGTAGATGACGACCCTTGGCGGGATCCCAGCCAAGGAGGACCACAAGGCTCCCGGCAAGAGTCTTGCCGGGGATGACAGCAGGCGCCACGGCAAGACCCTTGCCGGGGCTGCGGCGAGGCCCTTGCCAAGAACACCCGTAGGGCCACCGTCAGGCCCACGCCAATCAAACCTCCACCACCGTTCGCATGCAGCTGCCGACCCAACCAGTTGGGCAGGCACCTGCGTGGCGGCAAGCGGATCTTCGTGGAGACCCACCACTGCGCCACCTCACCTGCCTGCCTGCCTACATGGCACCATGGCACCGCTGGCTAGGCGTGTGTCGACCTGAAAGGAAGCGGCGACAGACGAGACATGGCTCTCCCGCCCCGATAAAGCAAGGACACCTAAGCAAGACGCATTAAAGGCGCCTTGTCATGTAATGCGAGGGATAAACTGCATCATCGCATTCTTTCCACCTCCTGTGTGCCACTGTGGCAACCCCTTTTCCTATAAAAGGAGGCCCAAGGCGACCAAGAGGAGGATTCGGCTTTTTGGAGCTCCTCACGCCCCATTGCTAGCTCAAGAACACAGATAAACAAACCACCAAAGCAGGAGTAGGGTTTTACGCATCCTCGCGGCCCGAACCTGGATAAAGAAACCGTGTGCTATCTGTTTGATCCGCTCTTCTCACGACCCCGCGCCCCGCGACCGTAGTAGGGATTCTTGTGATCCCATAGGTGTCGTTCCCACCGACATATTTACTCTTGAAGCTTATGGTATATGTTTCTAAAAATGCCCCGACAGGTTGAACCTATGCCTTCCTTAATCCGTGTGAACACAAAAGTTTTCACGAGTCATACTCTTACGGTGCTTCACGGATATAGTTTCAACACTACAACTTCTTCGTAAACGAGAAGTGAATGAAAGTTTATGCATTGCAGAAGTGGGAGTCGACCTTGAATGTTTGTGTTCATACCCATGGACCCGATGTGGAACTTATCATGAAAGCTTCTTGTAAGAATATTTAATCATTCGAATAATTCTTCTGGTGTAGTAAATTGGATCTCTTACAGTTATGGTTTTGACCATGCTAATCTTATTCAATACATCTGAAAGGAAACCATTCCATTGCCTTGTCTATTATGACAAGATTAAAGTATCTGCTATTGCAAGTCAACACTCCAGTTCAGTTTCTATTATAATCTTCCTTCGAGTATTACCCTCTGGTATCTCGAGAATACCACGGAACTACATAACTTCTTATGAGTTCTTCATCAACTAATATTCTTGTCGATTCCATTTTTCCAACGGATTCTGAGTTGTTAAAACCCCTCAAGGACACCGACAACTGAATCGAGTCCGCACTATGATTCAACAACTATTAGTAATCTTCATTGCTTACGAGTTTGAACTCGATCGTGTCATTCCTAGCTGATTGACTACATCATCATCGTCAGGCTGACTGCTTGACCATTCTACCTATGCCCTTCATCCCCGGGACACAATCCCGACAGTGCTCTAAGCTTACATCGAACTTTAACCATCATATTGTTTGTCTTTAGAGACAACTCTGAATCCCGAGATGACATCTTAACTATGTTTATAATAGCCTTTTGCTTCACCATTCCCTTGGCTTGATGTCGTCACCGATCGATTACATCTTCGTGGAGCCTCTCGACAACATTTGTCGTGATCATCATCAGCATTTTGATTCCTTCCGTGATATCAATCAAATACATGATGGGAAATACCATCCTTGCCCCTCGATGATTGTGTTATCATCGAAAACATTCTTGCCTTTCCCCAACACAAACTTGTTCATGTTATGGATGCAACTTGATATCCAGCTTGTATGATGTTCTAGCTTGAAGTATTAATGTCCTTGATGACAAGGATGTTGTGAGGATTACTCCACCTCTTAAGAATTCTTGGTATAGTGAAACTTCTCACCATCACCATTCTTTCTTGGTCCTCGTGTTGATTCCAACCGGGGTACCAACAAGTGAACGGTGCGGTTTGGATTCTGCCCTTCTAGCAACCCTATTACTTTGATGTTAATGGTCGGCCGTTCATTCTTAGACTATTGATTATCGAATCGTCACTCTAACATTAATCTTGCTGCCTAAGGTCATATTTCGGGCACACCTTTCAACTAATGATTGATGGTGTATGTTTTCCTCGAGAATACAACATTATATCATTTGAATTGACAAGTGTCATCTTCTTGTTCGCATTATTTTGGAAATCCATCCTTTTTGGAATTCTCGATGAATTGTCGCTGAGTCCATCAACCCCCCTCCTCATCCCCTCCTCGGTTTAATGATGAACTATTGTTTTAGGAACCCGCTCCCATAGTTCATTTCTCGAGAATCTTGCAATGTCACTTCGTCGATTTGTGTTGCACCTTTTCTTCTCGGACATCCTGAGTCTGAGGTATCATGACACCAATCGGGTCTGAATCTCGGTCAGATATGATGGTTGGGAGAACTTTCCAGGAGTTATGATGTTGGTCCTTTGATGACCCAGTAATATGATGTCATGCCTAGCACCCCTGGCTAGAGGACGTATCATTATAATTTATTTTGCAAGGATAACCATTCTTCCTGGAGGAAATTGTAAGACTTAATTTATAAGTTGCTACTGATGGATCATTTGTGTATCCAAAGTCTGGCCCTTGATTGGAACACCATATCATTGCTACCTCGAAGCATGACTACGATACCCCGCTCATCAACAAGAACATTGGAGGCGCGATACTAAATGTTTCTTGGTCAGTTATCCAAACACCGTTGTATGGGTAACATCTTGATTAATCATTGCCTCTTATCGGGATGGTTGGGTACTTGCTCTCCTACCCTGTATGCCATGTTCTGCTTGTCCATGGGAAGGATATACTCCTAATAATTGTGTGTAATCACAATTTTCCTTTCCATTGTTCTGTTTAATCTGATAATCGCGTTTTCCTTTCCATTATTTTGTTTAACCTTTCCTGAATCTGACTTAACTAAGCAGAGATAATTCCCTGCTTAGGTAGGCACCTTGCTGTACCACTCTGTCTGTAAGACCCTGTTACTATTGTTGATGACATTCCGTTAACCACCAATGGGTGAGAACTTTGCCAATTGGTTCGCCTCATTCAACGAGCAGGAAAAATGGTTCTCTTCGTCCCTCGCCCTTGGTATCGATGTTGTTGCCGACATAACTGACAGGCTATCCTCTGACATGGCTTGCTATCATGACCATGCAAGCTATCAACGCCTTTCTAATTTTAACCCACATGGTGGGCCCATAACCCACAGTTCCACATGATCGAAATCTGACTCTCATGTACACCCCTGTTCCCAAAGTCAATACTCACGCTTGGCTTCGTGTGTAATTCATGAGGCACCTTCCTAGTGACCTCTTTCGGTATCAGATGCAATACTTAATCTTGGTGCCTTGAACCCCTTTCACTCTTTTTCAGGCATCGAACATTGCCTGCCCGCTTGAAACTTCCCATGATACCGCCTTACTTTGCTCTTGATATTTTCTAAGTTCCAATTCGAGAGTTACTTTCTGCCACCTTCCCCGATGTTATCGACTAGGTAGTCAGCCTTACAGAGGTCTGCTCTCTCGAATACCCACCCCCTTATTCTTTCGTAAGTACAAAGGAGTTCCCGAAGAAAGGACGCCGACTTCACCATGATGACTTGAAGCAGAGAAATGAAGACATCAAAGTAGTGGATCTACCTCTTCGAGAAGAGCAACCAAGACCGAGAAGGATCGTTAGAATTTCGTAACCTAGTCTTTCCCCTTACTCCCCTCTTAAATCTCGGGACGAGATTTCTTGTAGTGGAGGAGAATTGTGACGCCCGGATAATTAAGCTACAGTAACTCTCTGCTAATGAGGCCACATCACTTTGATTATTTTTGTTAATCTCAAGTTAGTTCGAAACCGATTCAAATTCAAATCCAAAATCAAGCAAACAATAAAAGTTTTTGGATATTGAAACTAAAATGTTCGGAGTGAACCAAATAATGCATAGGTAATTGTGGTGGAGAAATCACACTTTTATAAAATATTTAAGTACTCTAAAATGAACAAAACAGTAGCAAAAACAATTATTTAAAAGCTTTTATAATAACAAACCATCACAAACTATTTTACTTTATGTGCCAAGGTAAATGTGGTTGTGGCATATTTACATATACTAAATTAGGTACAACTTTGATATTTTACTAAAACAAAGGTATATTGTAAATTAGAGAAAAGAGTAAAAAAAAGAAATAAAATAAAGAAAAATAAAAACAACCCCCCCCCACTGGGCCAACCGTAGCCCAAGCTGGCCAGCCCAACTGGGCAAAGGCCCAGCGGCCCACCCCGCCTCCCGTGTCATCTTCCCTTTCTCCTGTTCAATGGACCTGTGCCCGCGCGTTGCTGCCGAGCCCACTCGCCGGCCACGCCGCTACAGCGCCGCGGGGGGAGATAAGGAGGCCACTTTGCCTCCCCCCGGATATTTCTCCCTCTCTCTCTCTCTGGCCCACGCCTGCTCTCTCTCACTTTGGCCTCGCCCTCTCCTCCAGATCCGCCCGCACCCAAGCGTCGTCGACGCCATGGCTCCGTCCACACGACAACCGGCTGCCCCGCGCCGCCTCTCCGTGTCCAGGAACTTCACCCGCCTCTTCTTCATCGACGATGAGGATCAAACGGACCCGAGCGATGCCACAACTCGCGGATCGAGCCGATTCCCTCGTCTGCATCACCGGCGTTCTTCGACGACTACATTGCCCCCGCTGCTCCAAAGCTTCCACCGGGCCTACGTGTGCCTCCCCGGTGAGCACCGTGACAAAAGCCCTCTCGTTTACGCTCGAATCCGAACTCGTTGCTAGCTGTTGCTGTTGTCGGAGCTCCGTCGCCGTCGCTGTAGTGCCTGTCCTGGCCTGGTATGCCAACCAGAGAGCTGGAGGCTTCGTGTAGATGCCGTAAGAACTTAGCGCCACTCATTTTGCTCGTTGCATCGCTTCCGTCGAGCTCCAGCTCCTCGACGCACGCTTGCGGCCCCTGCTGCTCATGCCGCTCGCCGACTCGCGACCATCTCCATACGCCTGGCGCCGCCCGCCGTTGCCTCGCCACGACCAACCATTGTCGCCCCGGAGCCGCGGCCTCCTTCCCGGAGCACTTGCACCTGTCGTGGCCCGCACCGCCCCGCTCCGGCCGCAGCCATGGCCACCGGAGCCAGGCCGCGCGCCACCCCCTACGCAGCTGCTCATTGCCCGTAGCGCCCGCCCGTAACTCGGGCGCCCGCATCCCCTTGTGCCCGCTATGGCCTTGGCCCAATGACAGCCGGGGCCCACCCCCAGAATGTTTATAAAAAAAGAGAAGAAAAGAAAAAATATAATAATTAAAACATTTAGTTAATTAATTAATTAAGTAATTAACTTAATAATGATGTTTAATTAACCTAATCATTTGGTTAAATTAATTAACCGTTTAATTAGCGTGTGACCATGACGAACGGGACCCACCTGCCGGGTTGACCTAGTCAACTGTTGGTCCCGCTGACATCATAATTGCCTTTTCTAAATTAATTCTGATAATTCGGAAAATTGATTAAATCCTTTTTAAATTAATATAAAATAAACCGTAGCTCGGATGAAAATACTTTGTACATGAAAGTTGCTCAGAACGACGAGACGAATCCGGATACGTGGCCCGTTCGTCCGCCACACGTCCCTAGCATAGTGAACCTGCAACATTTCACCTTCGGCTCACTTTTTCGCAAACGCGAAACGTCGGGGATACTTTCTCGGATGTTTCCCCACTTCGTCGGTATCACCTACTACCGCGTTAGGGCACACCTAGCACCGCGTATTGCCATGTTACGCTTTGTGATGCTTTGATTGCTTTGTTATTTATTGTGTTCCCCCTCCGTTACTTCTTTCCGGTAGACCCCGAGACTGCCGGTGATCCTAGTTCGACTACGGAGTTGACGACCCCTCCTTCTTGCCAGAGCAAGCAGGCAAGCCCCCCCTTGATCACCAGATATCGCCTATTCTACCCTTTACTGCTTGCATTAGAGTAGTGTAGCATGTTACTGTTTCGGTTAATCCTATTCTGTTGCATAGCCTGTCATTGTTGCTACAACTGTTGATACCTTACCCGCAATCCTAAATGCTTAGTATAAGATGCTAGTTTATCATCATTGGCCCTACATTCTTGTCAGTCTGCCTTGCTATACTATCGGGCCGTGATCACTCGGGAGGTGATCACGGGTATATACTATACATATATACATACTATACAGATGGTGACTAAAGTCGGGTTGGCTCGTTGAGTACCCGCAAGTGATTCGGATATGGGGGTTGGAAGGACAGGTGGCTCCATCCTGGTAGAGGTGGGCCTGGGTTCCCGATGGCCCCCGACTATTACTTTGTGGCGGAGCGACATGCCAGGTTGAGACCACCTAGGCGAGAGGTGGGCCTGGCCCTGGTCGGCGTTCACGGTTGCTTCATAATAACACGCTTAACGAGATCTTGGTATTTGATATGAGTCTGGCAACTGGCCTATATGCACTAACCAACTACACGAGAAAGATATGGGCACTCGACGTCGTGGTATCAGCCGAAGCCTTCTTGACGTTAGCGACTGAGCCGCGTGCGCCGGATTGGACTGGAACGCCTGCTCTTGTATTAGGGAGGCTAGGTCTGCTTCCGGCAGCCCATGCAACGTGCAGGTGTGCAATGGGCGATGGGCCCAGACCCCTGCGCCATAGGAGTTAGGCTGGCGTGCTGACCTCTCTCTTAGGCCTAGCTGGGGCTGCGACGTGTTGATCTTCCGAGGCCGGGCATGACCCAGGAATGTGTGTCCGGCCAAACGGGATCGGGCATGTTGGGTTATGTGGTGCACCCCTACAGGGAAGTTAATCTATTCGAATAGCCGTGATCTTCGGTAATAGGACGACTTGGAGTTGTACCTTGACCTTATGACAACTAGAATTGGATACTTAATAAAACACACCCAGACAAGTTCCAGAGATAACCCGGTGATTGCTTTCCCACAGGGCGTCGAGGGGAGGACCGCGAGGTAGGATTATGCTATGCGATGCTACTTGGAGGACTTCAATCTACTCTCTTCTACATGCTGCAAGACGGAGGCTGCCAGAAGCGTAGTCTTCGATAGGACTAGCTACCCCCCTCTTATTTTGGCAATCTGCAGTTCAGTCCACCGGTATGGCCTCTTTACACATATACCCATGCATATGTAGTGTAGATCCTTGCTTGCAAGTACTTTGTATGAGTACTCACGGTTGCTTTGCTCCCTCTTTTCCCCCGTTTTCCCTCTTCTTCTCGAACGCCGCAACCAGACGTTGGAGCCCAGGAGCCAGACGCCACCATCGACGACGACTCCTTCTACATTGGAGGTGCCTACTACTACGTGCGGGCCGCTCCACGACAACCAGGAGTAGTTTAGGAGGATCCCGAGGCGGGAGGCCTGCGCCTCTTTCTATCTCATATCCCGCTTTGTGCTTGCCATCTTATGGCAACTTGTTTAACTTATGTCTCAGATTTCGAGATATTGTTGCTTCCGCTGACTCGTTTATGTCGAGCACTTGTATTCGAGCCCTCGAGGCCCCTGGCTTGTAATATGATGCTTGTATGACTTTGTTTTACTTTTAGATTTGTGTTATGATATCTTCCCGTGAGTCCCTGATCTTGATCGTACACATTTGCGTGCATGATTAGTGTACGATTGAATCGGGTCGTCACATACCAAGTCAAAGCCTTTAAAATGATATATAGCAAACACGTATATATCAAATTCGACCCCTCCCCCCTTCGTGCAGAAAACACACATTTTACAAGGTTTCCCCCAAGAATTCACCTTACCACTAGGTATAATCCTCGCCGAAATCAATCTTCTCGAAGAGGTATCACAGTCAACACTACTCCCTTCCCCATCGTTACACAGAAGAATATGGTTTGAGAGGAGGACTTCCGTGGTGTTTTGATGGTCCACACTCTATATCGAGGCAATTTGGGTTGTGTATTAATAAGGACATCTAGTTTAAAAAATATACCAACAACTGAATCAGTGAGGTGGTCGTTTTAGATTTTCATCGGTCGGATGCTTCCTCTCTTCTTGAAATTTTTGGGGACTCCAAGTGCAAAGGTTTGTAGCAAGTATCAATTTTCATGAAATGGATAACCTTAATGTCCTTTGAACCAATAGGAGTTCTTGAACTAAATCTTTACTTGCCTTGGTTCCCAAGGAAACTAATGAGATTATTAGTCACACTGGCCTTGCTAGTTATAATGATTAATGCAACATGTGGTAAGAATTGATAACTACAACAAAATAAAGTAATGGCTCAGATTGTAAACAGTAAATAAAAAGAGTGATCGAGATTGACAACAAATATTATGAATGGGCTGCGATCGATAATTTCACTTGTGGCATCTCTCCATAAGGCATAACATAGCTCCGTTGAACAAATTATAGTTGCATATTGGTCAAATTACAGTTTTTATAACTATGATTATACATGACATAATTGCATATAGGCATCATGTCATTACATCTATAGACCATTATCCAACTGCATCTATAGCTAATACTCTATAGCATGCATCTCAAAGGTATCAGGTAAAACAAAGCATTACATTAAGCATGATGACATGATGTTGATAATATATTGTATTTACTCCTAGCTCATCAGCGAGATAACTACGCAATTATTGTTTTATTCTTAGTGAAAAATATACAGTGCAAGCCTTATCCACTTTCGGTGCAATATATAACACATTTAACATACACAACTCCCTCTTGGATATTGTTCAGCTAAACATGACCAATGCAAGATTAATAGATTGGATAGCATATATATATCTACAAATCATGCAAAAAAGAACTCGTATGAATCCATGAATAAAATACAGATATATCTACTCATAAAGTAACAATTCATCACCCCACAACAATCACGCCAGAAATTAGATCATATGGATCACAATCATGTAGGGTAGCTCCTGTGATCATGGTATTGAAGAACAAGGAAGAGATTGTCATATAGCTACTATTGTGGACCCATACTCCAAGGAGGACTACTCACACAAAGGCCTGTTGGCGGTAAGGATGCTGAACATGGCTTTGGTGACCGATTCCCTCCCTAGCAGAGTACCGGAAAGGGCCTCTAGCTTGGATCTTCCTCGGAACAAAGAGGCGGTGTCGGCGAAAACATTCTTTGATAAATAGTTTCAGGTTCTTTGGGGTAATAAAAAGGTAGTGAAGAGGTGGTCATTTCTTTAACTCCGACCTCTGATACGTCTCCAACGTATCTATAATTTTTGATTGTTCCATGCTATTATATTATCCATCTTGGATGTTTTATATGCATCTATATGCCATTTTATATGATTTTTGGGACTAACCTATTAACCTAGAGCCCAATGCCAGTTTTTTTTCCTGTTTTTGAGTTTTAAAGAAAAGGGATACCAAACGGAGTCCAATTGACCTGCCAATTTTTGTGGATTTTTTATGGACCAGAAGAAGTCCCCGAAGCAAAAGAGTTGGGCCAGAAGAATCTCGAGTAATCCACGAGGGTGGAGGGCGCGCCCTACCCCCTGGGCGTGCCCCCTAACTCGTGGCAGACTCGGAGACCACCTGACGTGAAACCAACGCCAAAAATTCCTATAAATACAGAAATCCCTGAAAAGAAACCTAGACCGGGAGTTTCGCCGCCGTAAGCCTCTGTAGCCATGAAAAGCCAATCGGGACCCTGTTCCAGCACCCTGCCGGAGGGGGGATGCATCACCTGTGGCCATTTTCATCCACTACAAGAAATATGTCAACTTGTGACCTTCTCTTAGTGACCCCAGCTGAATTGGCCGTAAATCCACGGCCATTTCGCTTGGAAGGGCTCAAACCCTGAAGTTGCCTTACACCAAATGGTTATAAAGCAGACAAGAGTGGTTCACGATCTTATTTCTACCTGATTACGACCAATATAAATGGTCATGAGGTTGTGAACGTGGATGCCTTGGTACTTAAGGTGTCGCTCAATGTGGGCTTGGGCCTCGCTCGAACGAGGCCACCACCTTTTAAAAAAAATCTATGTGCCATGTAGGCCTTGGCCCATCCAGGAAGAAATGTGGCATGCCCTCATATTACTGAAAAAAACATATATTCAGCTCAACGAAAATAGGAAAATAAAGATATCAACAATGTTAGTCATGTATTTAAATTTTTCTAAATTTTTTAATCATGTATTTAAATTTTTCTAACCAATATCAACATTGTTTTATATGTATACAAAAATGTACATTGTGTAAAAAAATAGACATCAAAACGTATGTATGAAAAGATGTTTTTTGTTGGAAATATATGAAAATATGTTAATCATGTATTTTAAAAAACTTAAACATATATAAACAATATGTACAATGTGTCTTCAAAACGTAGACATGTGTTCAAAATATTAGACATCAAAATATTTATTAAAAATGTTAATGATGTAACTAAAAACTGTTTAATATCTATAAAAAATGTTTCTAGTTTACACAAATTTGTTCATAAAATGTGGTATAATATTCTTGAAAATGGAGAAGTTTTTTTACAAAAAATATTTGTTACGTTCTTCCCGAAAAAACTCATTTTGGGAACTCAAAAATTAGAAAATGAATAAGTCGGAATTTGTCTTTCTCACGAGAGGTGGATCAAAAAAAATTTACACTCAACCATTTGTACATTGAATATGGCCTAGTATTTTAGAAATTTGATCTGGTCCAATTTTGCAACAATTATTTGGTAGGTTCTTCACAAAAGAAAACTCATTTCGGGCGCTCGAAAAATGTAAAATGATTTTTTCGTCCAAAAAAATGAAAACTTCCTTAGGCAACATTGTTTGTCATTGCAATATGCACACTTATGCACAATATGAGATCATTTGAACAAACTATGCCATGAATGTAGTCATAAGGTAGATCATTTGGCTTGAAAGCCATTGATCTCCACACATGATAGCTCGTCTGTGAGATCACTTTTTTAAAATAGTTGCCGTATTACAAGTTTATTATTTTTCCTGGGAACTTGTCCACATATAATGACACAATGCGAAGGTTTCCCAATTTTTTAATTTTTTTTAATTTTTCATGCACGTTTCAAAATGCGTTCAAAATGGTGGGAATGACCGTTCCTAGCTAGTGGTTGGATCTTGAAAACTTTTGGTGTTTCTGTGATTAAATAGATACTTATGTACCTCAAAACGATTTTTGGAAAAAATAATGATCAAACTATGAGTCAGCCGCAGTTCAAATTTGACCTGTTTCCAACTAAATCGACTGAAATTTGTCTTTTTCATGAGAGGTGGATAACAAATTTTTACCCCCAATCATTTGGTCAATTGTGCATTAAATATGGCCTAGTATTTTAGAAAATTGACTTGGTACAATTTTGCAACAAATATATGGTAGGTCCTTCACAAAAAACTCATTTCGGGCACTCAAAAAAATGAAAAATGAATTTTTAGTCCAAAGAAAATGAAAACTTCCTTAGGCAACATTGTTTGCCATTCCAAGATACACCCTTTTGCATGATATGAGATCATTTGAACAAACTATATCATGAATGTGGCCATAAGATTGTTCATCTCGTTTGAAAGCTATGAATCTTCACACATGATAGCTCATTTCTGAAACCACTTTTTTGAAAGAATTTCCGTATTACAAGTTTATTATTTTTCCTGTTAACTTGGTCACATATAATGACACAATGCGAAGGTTTTCCAAATTTTTTTTTTTAATTTTATGCCCGTTTCAAAATGTGGTCAAAACGGCGGGCATGACCGTTCCTAGCTAGTAGTTGAATCTTGCAAAAGTTTTGGTGTTTGTCTGATTAAATAGATACTTTTGTACCTAAAAATAATTTTTGGGAAAAATAAAGAGGAAAATATGAGGCAGATGCAGTTCAAATCTGATCCGCTTCTAACTAAATCGGCAGAAATTTGTCTTTTTCACGAGAGGTGGATCAAAACTTTTGACACCCAACCATTTGGTCAATTGTGCATTAAATATGTCCTAATATTTTAGAAAATTGATTTGGTCCAATTTTGCAACAATTATTTGGCAGGTTCTTCACAAAAATACCTCATTTTGGGCACTCGGAAAATGAAAAATGGTTTTTTTGTCCAAAGAAAATAAAAACTTTCTTAGGAAACATTGTTTGCCATTCCAATATGCACCCTTGTGCACAATATAAGATCCTTTGAACAAGTTATGCCATGAATGTGGCCATAAGATTGATCATTTGGCTTGAAAGCCATTGATCTCCACACATGATAGCTCGTTTCTGACTACTTTTTAAAAATAACTATCGTATTACAAGTTTATAATTTTTACTGGTAATTTGGCCACATATAATGACACAATGCACAGGTTTTCGATTTTTTTTTGATTTTTTTGCATTTTTCATGCTCGTTTCAAAATGCTGTCAAAACGGCGGGCATGATCGTTCCTAGCTAGTGGTTGAATCTTGGAAAACTTCTGGTGTTTCTCTGATTATATATATACTTTTGTACCTAAAAAGGATTTTTGGGAAAAATAAAGAGGAAACTATGATGCAGCTGCAGTTCAAATCTGACCCACTTCCACCTGAATCGGCAGAATTTTTTCTTTTTCACGAGAGGTGGATCAAAACTTTTGAAACCCAAACATTTGGTCAATTGTGCATTAAATATGCCCTAATATTTTAGAAAATTGATTTAGTCCAATTTTGCAACAATTATTTGACAGGTTCTTCACAAAAAAACATCATTTTGGGCACTCGAAAAATGGAAAATGATTTTTTCGTCAAAAGAAAATGAAAACTTCCTTAGGCAACAGTGTTTGCAGTTTCAATATGCACCCTTGTGCACAATATGTGATCATTTGCACAAACCATGCCATGAATGTGGCCATAAGATTGATCGTTTGGCTTGAAAGTCATTGATTTCCACACATGATAGCTCGTTTATGAGAACACTTTTTAAAAATAATTATCGTATTACAAGTTTATTATTTTTCATGGTAACTTGGCCACATATAATGACAAAATGCGAAGGTTTTATAATTGTTTGATTTTTTTTGAATTTTTCATGCCCGTTTCAAAATGCGGTCAAAACGGCGGGCATGACCGTTCATAGCTAGTGGCTGAATCTTGGAGAACTTTTGGTGTTTCTCTGATGCAATAGATACTTATGTACCTACAAATGATTTTTTGAAAAAAATAAAGAGCAAACTATGAGGCAGCTGCAGTTCAAATTTGACCTGCTTCTAGCTGAATCGGCAAAAAATTTTCTTTTACACAAGAGGTGGATCAAAACCTTTTGACACCCAACCATTTGGTCAATTGTGCATTAAATATGGCCTAGTATTTTAGAAAATTTATTTGGTCCAATTTTGCAACAACTAAAAATCCGATTATTGGCACTTCAAAAATTGAAAATTGATTTTTTATGCAAACAAATAAAATCCCCATCCCAATATACACACATGTGCGCAATATTGGATCATTTTCACAAAATATGACCCAATTTCCCATCAAAGATTTCATATGTTCTTAAAAAAAATCCATTTTTACACTTAGAAAATAAACTTAAATTCTCATTGGTGGAAAGGTGTGTGCCACGGATTGATGACATGGCACACATCCATCCATCCATGCACATCCATCCATCCATCCACTGATCCCACACCACAGTGACCTCCTCCCTCCGCTCCTTCTCCCAAACCCTAACTCCCACTCCCCCGATTCAGACCGAATCGATGGCGACACTGCACTCCCTCCCTTTCGCCGCCGCCACTCCGCTGCTGATCTAGATCCCCCTTGCAGCTGCCTCCTTCTCTGCCACACCTCTCCCCTCGCCGCCGCCTCCCTCTCCGCCACCCACCTCTCCCCTCGCCGCCGGTCTACCACATCCAGCAACGTCGAGGCCAGCGGGCACTGGATCCGGCACCGGCGTGGCCCCTCCATCAGCAACTCGATCAGGGGGCGGAGGCGCCATGGCTTCACCCAACGCCACGGCATGGGCCTGAGCCACCCGCTGGCCTTGGCTGGGTCCCGGACGAGAAGCTGCACGGGATGATGCTGATGGCGCTGCAGTCGTGGCCCCCTAACATCCCGCCGGTGCTGCGGGCCCCGTGGGAGGGAAGGAGGAGGGGAATGGCGAGGCGAGGCAAAGGAGGCGGCGGGGCTGGCGCCAGGGATGTGGCGTGGGCAGCATGGCGTAGGGGGCCGGCGCGGCCGCGGCTCCTGGTCGTCTCCATCGTGGCCTGGGCACTGCTCCTCCTCGCCTTCCACCTCTAGTCCTCCACCTCCCCCTCCGCCTACTTCCTCTCAGGTCACTCCCTCCCCTCCTCCTCTCCTGCCCGCCATGCCCGACCGACCAGTGGCGGTGTCGCTCGTGCTTCCTGCTTCTAGTTTGCTCTTAGTCCATCGACTGATTATTCGATCTACAATGCTTGCTGCCCTGTCCACGAGCATTCACCTGCTGGGATGAGAGAATCCAGTGCGGGATTATAATCATAGTGCATCAATCTCGCGTGTCCAGAACAGGGATGTGGTTGCCTTATTGAGCGATCACGGTGACGAACCTGTGCATCTCACTCGCATGTGCATCGGTGGCTTTGGCTTAGCATGGGTTCTCTTTCTCTTCTTATCGATTGCAAGTTTCAGGGGATTTTAGATTCTGAATAAAACTTGTAGCTAATTAACTAAATAATGCATCTTGAGGGAGTCCTGGATTAGGGGGTGTCCGGATAGCCGAACTATCACCGTTGGCCGGACTCCTGGACTATGAAGATACAAGATTGAAGACTTCGTCCCGTGTCCGGATGGGACTTTCCTTGGCGTGGAAGGCAAGCTTGGCGATACGGATATGTAGATCTCCTACCAACGTAACCGACTCCATGTAACCCTAACCCTATCCGGTGTCTATATAAACTGGAGGGTTTTAGTCCATAGGACGAACAACAATCATACCATAGGCTAGCTTCTAGGGTTTAGCCTTTCTGATCTCGTGGTAGATCTACTCTTGTACTACCCATACCATCAATATTAATCAAGTAGGAGTAGGTTTTTACCTCCATGGAGAGGGCCCGAACCTGGGTAAAAACATCGTGTCCCTTGTCTCATGTTACCATCCGCCTAGACGCACAGTTCGGGACCCCCTACCCGAAATCCGCCGGTTTTGACACCGACATTGGTGCTTTCATTGAGAGTTCCTCTGTGTCGTCACCTTTAGGCCCGATGGCTCCTTCGATCATCAACAACGACGCGGTCCAGGGTGAGACTTTTCTCCCTGGACAGATCTTCGTATTCGGCGGCTTTGCACTGCGGGCCAATTCACTTGGTCATCTGGAGCAGATCGAAAGCTACGCCCCCGCCATCGGTCAGATTTGGGAGTTTGAACTACGGCCGACATCCGCGGAGACTTGATCTTCGACGGATTCGAGCCACAGCCAAGCCGCCCGCCTTTGTCTCGATGGGCATGATCTAGCTCTGCCGCCGAAAAGTGCCCTGGAGGCCGCACCAGTGTCCGCTCCGACCCTTAGCTCGGAGCCGACTCCGCCGATCAAGGACGAGTGGCTGGACACCGCCTCGGGGGCTATGATCTCTACGGCGATTGAGCCGAACTCCATCCCTGTCGCTGCGAAGACCGTGACTCCAAGGTGCCGGACTCCTCTCCGGACTCTGAACCCTCCGCGCCCCTTGCCAATCGAATCCAATTGGGCGCGGTTATGGAGTTCACTATCAAGGACATCTTTCAAAGACTCGCCCTTTGGCGACATCCTGAATTCACTAAAGTCTCTCTCTTTATCAGCAGAGCCCTGGCCGGACTATGGTCAGGAAGGTTGGGATGCGGACGACGAAGAAATTCAACGCCCACCCACCACCCACTTTGTAGCCACTGTCGATGATTTTACCGACATGCTCGACTTCGACTCCGAAGACATCGACGGTATGGACGACGATGCAGGAGACAACCAAGAACCAGCGCCTATAGGGCACTGGAAGGCCACCTCGTCATACGACATATACATGGTGGACACCCCAAAAGATGGGAATGGCGATGGAACAGCGGAGGATGACCCCTCCAAGAAACAGCCCAAGCGCCGGCGTCAGTGGCGCCGCTCTAAACCCCGCCACAGCAAAAACGGTGATTTCGGCACGGGAGATAATAACACCCCGGGACAAGGTTCAAGACAACCCTCCAGCAGGATTCAAAGACAGAGGAGGGAGAAGCCAGCCCTCATAATAGAGCGGCGCGCATGAGAGGTAGAGGACGATAATTATATGCCTCCCTCCGAAGATGAGGCAAGCCTCGACGACGACGAATTTGTCGTGCCTGAGGATCCCGCCGAACAGGAGTGTTTCAAACGCAGGCTTATGGCCACGGCGAGCAGCCTAAAAAAAAGCAGCAGCAGCTCAGAGCTGACCAAGACTTGCTAGCTGACAGATGGACGGAAGTCCTTGCTGCCGAAGAGTACGAACTCGAACGCCCCTCCAAGAGATACCCAAAACGCAGGCTGCTACCCCAATTAGAGGAGGAAGCACCCAAACCTACATCACCAGCGCATGACGCGCCCGACCGCCACCCCGTGGCCGTGACAGAGAGGCCTCTAGGACCTCCATTGAAGCCGCACCCCGGCGTCGCTCGAAAAGTACCAAGGCACGGGGAAATGTGCCAGACCTGCGGGACATATTGGAGGACAAGGCAAGGCAAATAAGATCGATCTACGGATCGCGTGGGCGCCCCATGACACGTGATGACAACCGTCACGCCGGATACAGCAATTCCGGCCGGGCCGAACACAGTAGACAAAGCTCATTTGAGTTGCGTCGTGATATAGCCCAATACAGAGGCACCGCACACCCACAATGCTTCACAGACGAAGTAATGGATCATCAAATCCCCGTGGGTTTCAAACCCATAAACATTGAATCATACGACGGCACAACAGATCCCGCGGTTTGGATCGAGGACTATCTCCTTCACATCCAGATGGCCCGCGGTGATGATCTACACGCCATCAAATACCTTCCACTCAAGCTTAAAGGACCAGCTCGTCATTGGCTCAACAGCTTGCCAGCAGAATCAATTGGTTGTTGGGAAGACCTGGAAGCCGCATTCCTTGATAACTTCCAGGGCACATATGCGCGACCACCAGACGCCGATGACCTAAGCCACATAATTCAGCAGCCAGATGAATCGGCCAGACAATTCTGGACACGGTTCTTAACCAAGAAAAATCAAATCGTTGACTGTCCGGATGCAGAGGCCCTTGCAGCCTTCAAACATGACATCCGCGATGAGTGGCTTGCCCGGAACCTAGGACAGGAAAAGCCGAAATCCATGGCAGCCCTCACATCACTCATGACCCGCTTCTGCGCGGGAGAGGACAACTGGCTAGCTCGCAGTAACAACCTGACCAAAACCCTGGTAGTTCGGATACCAAGGACAGCAATGGCAGGTCGCGTCGCAACAAGCACAAGCGCCGCATTAACGGCGATAATGCTGAAGATACGGCAGTCAATGCCGGATTCAGAGGCTCTAAACCCGGTCAGTGGAAAAAGCCGTTCAAAAGAAATACTCAGGGCCCGTCCAATTTGGACTGAATACTCGATCGCTCGTGCCAGATACATGGCACCCCCGAAAAACCAGCCAACCACACCAACAGGGATTGTTGGGTGTTCAAGCAGGCAGGCAAGTTAAATGCCAAACTCAATGACAAGGGGCTGCATAGCGATGACGAGGAGGAGCCCCGGCCGCCGAACAATAGAGGACAGAAGGGCTTTTCCCCACAAGTGCGAATGGTGAACATGATATACGCAACCCACATACCCAAAAGGGAGCGGAAGCGTGCACTAAGGGACGTATATGCGATGGAGCCAGTCGCCTCAAAGTTCAATCCGTGGTCCTCCTGCCCGATCACCTTTGATCGAAGGGACCACCCCACTAGCATCCGCCACGGCGGATTCGCCGCATTGGTTCTTGACCCAATCATCGACGGATTTCACCTCACTAGAGTCCTGATGGACGGCGGCAGAGCTGAACCTGCTTTACCGGGATACAAAGGCGCCAAAATGGGCATAGACCCTCAAGGATTACACCCACAACGACGACCTTTAAAGGCGTCATACAAGGTGTTGAGGCCAATTGTACAGGCTCAGTTACACTCGAAGTGGTCTTCGGATCCCCGGATAACTTCCGAAGCGAAGAGTTAATCTTCGACATAGTCCAGTTCTGCAGCGGCTATCATGCACTGCTCGGACGAACCGCATTTGCAAAGTTCAATGCGGTGCCGCACTACGCATACCTCAAGCTCAAGATGCCAGGCCCTCGAGGAGTAATTACGGTCAATGGAAACACCGAACGCTCTCCGAACGGAGGAGCATATGGCGTTCTAGCGGCGGAAGTACAAAGCAGCCTCTTAAGGCAATTCTCGAGTCCGACTACTAAACGTCCGGACATCGTCAAGCCGCTACCGAGTAACCTACAACAAGACCACTTGGCACGCTCCGAGCATCGCCAGAGTAATGCGGCCCCAACCCCAGCCCTCGCGCGAAATTGCGAAGCCGATTACGCGTACATAACTACGCCCGGAGATACCATGGGCATAAGGAGGGGCTCGACCACGGCACGCCTGCACGCGGCTCAACCGCACTGTGGCCCCGATTGTGTCATTCTTTTCGCTCTTCTTTTCTCTCACTTTAAGGACTCCGTTTTCCGAAGCCCTGTCGGCACTAGAATTGCCGAACTCACGATGCAACAGCCAGGAAGCGTAGCTACGCCGAGTGTCCAGTGGTCTCTACTACGAGCATTATACCTGTTTTACATACCATCCGCAGCTCACCCCTAGAGGGGCACATGTTAAATAGTCCCATCCCTTGCTTATCGCACTATTTGTATCGCTCGCTTTCATTGCAGATCTTTTGAATAAACAATACATAGCTTCGCTTATTATTGCATTCCTTTTTTCCATATATGTTCATCTATGACATGTTGCACCTGCATACAACTTGGTACGGCCAATACACCAGCGGCTTAAGTACCCCAAAATGTGGTGTGATAAGTCCGAACACTTTCACAAGTGCGGCACCCCGAACTTATAGCATTATATGCATCGGCTCCGAATCATGTCTTGGGTCAATAGTTGGGTTTGCCCGGCTCCCATGTTTTGGTACCTTACGTTCCGTTATAACGGCTAAGGTAGCGCTGGGAGAACCACTGCGATTGTGCCCCGGTTGAGCTGGGTTGAGCACCTCAGTGGAGAAAGCTAAAACTGACCGTCATGATAGGGCGAGATCCGGTCGCTGTTCGAGAGGTTTTTTCGGGTCCCTAAAGACTTATGCCGCTTAGAGAGGAGTCGGCATTGTCCGCCAAGGCGTGGATAGCGCCCGAACTCGGTCTTCCGAATACCAGGGCTTCACGAAATTTAAAATTATAGAATTCTATGGCTAAGTGAGAGTGTTCAAGCACTATAAGTCCGGTTGCCTGGTTCGTTGCGTTGAGCGCCTCCCTCGAAGGACCCAAGGATGGGAACAAGAGTGCTCAAGTTTATCCCGAACACCCCAACACTCGTGGCACGGGGGCTGAAGCCAACGACTTGCCATCTCTCAAATTTTGATAAACAGCCGCACATAAGGTAATATTTTAAATTCACAAGCGTTGCTTAGCGCATATGAACAAGTTTTCAGCGTACAGTATAAAAAATGCGAGTCTATTCAAAAATTACATCTTTGGAGCATTCACCCGCTATAAGGCGGGCACCCTTCAGGACGCCCTCATAATACATTTCAGGCTTGCGATGCTCCTTGCCTGGTGGCGGTCCGTCCTTCACAAGCTTCTCAGCGTTCAGCTTGCCCCAGTGCACTTTAGCACGGGCAAGGGCCCTACGGGCACCTTCGATGCAGACGGAGCGCTTGATGACTTCAAGCCTTGGACAGGCATCCACCAGCCGCCTTACCAGCCCGAAGTAGCTCCTAGGCATGGCTTCCGTAGGCCACAGCCGAACTATGAGGCCCTTCATGGCCTGTTCGCCGACCTTGTGGAGCTCGACCAGCTGCTTCAGCTGGTCGCTCAGGGGCACCAGATGTCCGGCCTTAGCATACTGAGACCAGAACAACTTCTCCGTCGAGCTTCCCACCTCGGCTCGGTAGAAAGCGGCAGCATCGGACACATCAAGCAGATCTGCGAATGCTCCTGGAGAGCTCCGGATTCGGGTAAGTAATAGATAATTCACTTTCACATGCTTGCTTTGCATAAAGTATGCCTTACCCGCCGCTATCTTCTTTAATGAGTCAATTTCCTGGAGGGCTTTTTGGGCTTCGGCCTAAGCGGCTTTGGCACTTTCAAGAGCCAAGGCGAGCTCGGACTCTCGAGTCTTCGAGTCACGCTCCAAACTCTCGTGTTTTTCCACGAGAGCCTGGAGCTCTTGCCGCACCTCCGCCACCCGCGCCGCCTGCTGCTCTCGCCGGTGCGCTCAACGCCTTGTTTCGGCCTTGGACACCGCTTCCTTCAGAGTCGCCACCTCGTTCGTGGCCCCTGCAATACTCACGTTATTCCTGTCATTTTTGCAACCAAATCCTTTCTATAAGGTATTACTTTAATAAGGTATTACTTACCTTCCTTGTCCTCGAGCTGCTTCTTGGCAAGGCCGAGCTCGTTCTCGGACCGCCGAGGCTCGCTTCAATGCATTGACCTCCGCAAGGTGGCAGAGGTCAGGCCGGCGCCTGCATTCCCATATTGACATATTTATATTAGACTCCTGCGTATATCTTCTTAGATCCTCGGTCCGCTTTTCTTTCCAACACCGAACTAAGCATCAGGCTACTGCCTATGTGGTAATATTTTTACATATTCTGAACTTACCTCAAAGCCCGTTAGAAGGCTGAGTACAGGCTTCGATCAGCCCGCTCTTGGCGGACTGAACTTTCGGATCACCGCACTCATGATAGTGCGGTGCTCCTCGTCGATGGAGGCGCCGTTAAGCGCCTCCAAAAGCTATCCGGTGCCTCCGGTTGGGACGGAGGTCACCGGCATCGTAATCTTGCCCCTCTCTTGAAGGGGCGCCTGCCGGACTTCGAACCACCGAGGTTCCGGTTGAGTCCGCGAGGCCGACTTAGAGCCCTCCGGGCTTTGCCCCTTTACGCCCGGAGTGCAGGAGGTCGCCTTGCGGCGCCTCCAGACCACCTCCTCCTGGTTGGGCCCCTTTTCGACTCCACTGCGCGCCGTCAAGGTCACGAGGGGAGGAGGCGGCCGGAAGTGAAGTGCTATTCACATCCGACGAATCCAGGGAGTCGCTCGACGAGGCAGCGAGCTCGTCCTTGGGCGGGCTACATGGTTGTATTCGGCGTTACAAGACACTACGCGACAAATGAAAAATCATGAGTTATTCCGGAGTCCGGACACTTACGATCTCGCCAGGGGCTTGGCCCCTGGTGGCCACTCCTCCTCGTCGTTGTCGGCGTTGGTGGAGAAGTCCGGAGGAAAGATCCTTCCTTTCTTGGACCCTCCGCCTCCCGATCGGGCGGCCTTCCTTTTCTTCTCTCCCCCGGGAGAGGCTTTTTCCTCCTCCTCGTCCTCAGGAGAGGATTCCGCCTCGGGGTCATCGGACGGTGAGTCCGGCACCGCCTGGCGTCTGGAACTCATTCGAGTTTCCGTGGCCTGCTTCTTGGCCTTCTTCTCCGGCACCACGTGAGGTGCCAGAACCAGCAGCGCCGTCAAGCGGGCGTCCGCTGGGTCTTCTGGCAAAGGAGCCGGACAGTTAATCTGTCCGGATGTCTTCAGCCAATCATGTCAAAGGTTAGGGAGTTTTAGATCCCACATAGAGTCAGACTATGAAAAACAAGAGTCCCGTAAAGGGTAGAATATCTTACCTCGCTGGCCTGACGCCGCGAGCTGAATCCGCAATCTTCGGTAGCGGATGCAGGTGCCTCGGCGCCCTTGACCAGCACCTTCCAGGCATCTTCGTACGTAGTGTCGAAGAGCCGGCTCAAGGTTCGATGCTGTGCCGGATTAAACTCCCACAAATTGAAGGCCCGTTGTTGGCATGGGAGAATCCGGCGGATGAGCATGACCTGGAATACGTTGATAAGCTTGAGCTTCTTGTTCACCAGATTTTGGACGCAGGTTTGAACTCCGGTCAGCTCTTTCGAATCTCCACAGCCAGGCCCGTCTCTTTCCATGATGTGAGCCGTGTGGGGAAGCCAGATCGGAATTCGGGGGCCGCCGCCCATCTGGAGTCGCGCGGCTCAGTGATGTAGAACCACCCTGATTGCCACCCCTTTATGGTCTCCACGAAGGAACCCTCCAGCCATGTAACGTTGGGCATCCTGCCCTCCATGGCGCCTCCGCACTCCGCTTGTCGGCCGCGCACTATCTTTGGCTTGACGCTAAAGGTCTTCAACCATAAACCGAAGTGGGGTTGGATGCAGAGGAAGGCCTCGCACACGACGATAAACGTCGAGATATTGAGGATGAAGTTTGGGGCCAGATCGTGGAAATCTAGGCCATAGTAGAACATGAGCCCCCGGACAAATGGGTGAAGTGGAAAACCTAGTCCGCGGAGGAAGTGGGTGAGGAACACCACCCTCTCATGGGGCCTGGGGGTGGGGACGAGCTGCCCCTTGTTGGGGAGCCGACACGCGATGTCGCCGGACAAGTATCCGGCTTCCCGCAGCCTTTCGATGTGCCCCTCCGTGACGAAGGAGGCCATCCACTTGCCTCCCGCTCCGGACATGGCTGGAGAAGGTTGAGGAGGGATGTGCGGACTTGGGCACTGGAGCTCGAGTGCGCAGGAATGGATAAGCAAAGGAGGAAGGAGGCGTAGATGGAAAAAGGTGGATCCTTATCCCCTTATATGGGCGGACGCAACTAAGCGCCCCCACCAGCCCGGTAAAACTCGCTTATCTCCCAAGCGCCGTAAATTAATGGCGCGGTTGGGTTACCCATGTCCGTATTGATGAGAATCCCGGAATAAGGAGGACACGATCTCTGCTTTGACAAGACGTGTCAAGGAAACCGCCTCGCTAAACGCACTGAGGTGGTACAGAATGAAGACTTGGCCGTGGCGTGATGGCACGCTGCGGAATACGTCAGCAGATTGATTTTGTGTAAATATTATTCTCTCTACGGTGTTATGTGGAAATTATTTTGCAGAGCCGGACACTGTTCTTGTGTTCAAAATCTTCTATGAAGTATTCGGAGGAGGAACCCTCCTTGCAATGTCGAAGACAATATGCGCGCCGGACTCGTCGTCATTGAAGCCTGGTTCAGGGGCTACTGAGGGAGTCCTGGATTAGGGGGTGTCCGGATAGCCGAACTATCACCGTTGGCCGGACTCCTGGACTATGAAGATACAAGATTGAAGACTTCGTCCCGTGTCCGGATGGGACTTTTCTTGGCGTGGAAGGCAAGCCTGGCGATACGGATATGTAGATCTCCTACCATTGTAACCGACTCTGTGTAACCCTAACCCTATCCGTGTCTATATAAACCGGAGGGTTTTAGTCCATAGGACGAACAACAATCATACCATAGGCTAGCTTCTAGGGTTTAGCCTCTCTGATCTCGTGGTAGATCTACTCTTGTACTACCCATACCATCAATATTAATCAAGCAGGAGTAGGGTTTTACCTCCATTGAGAGGGTCCGAACCTGGGTAAAAACATCGTGTCCCTTGTCTCCTGTTACCATCCGCCTAGACGCACAGTTCGGGACCCCCTACCCGAGATCCGCCGGTTTTGACACCGACACATCTCCTTGGCAATTGGCATGTTGCGCATTAGCTTCTTCAGTTACGATGCCATGCTACTAGAGCTTCTGCTCATCTTGTTTATTTTGTGCCGCATTCCGGAGTTAAATGTACCTTGTGTGCGTCTCCGTTGGGACTGCTCATGACTTGACAATTCTGTGTTATGGGCCATTGAATTAGTTTCCTATCTAGTTCAATGTAGATTCTGATTCTAGCTCCTAGACTTGCGTTCAAGTATCTTTCATTTAATGTATGAGTGCCAAGAAGGCCACTGGATCCGCTAGAAATCGTTCGAGCTGCAGGGTTTTGTTTGCTCGCTTGCCTACTTTGCTGTCTATCTGTAACCTGGTCGATTTTGTTTTCTGCTACCATTCTTAGTGTCGTGAAAATGGAGATGCATGTCTAACTGCATCACATGCTTAATCTAATTTAATGTGTGAAATGGCAGGCAAATGCTGCTGCAAAGATATTAGTGGTATATGTGCATGCATTTGATAATATGATTTCACATGTGTGTTTGAACATTAACCATATAGATTATGGTACTGTTAATTTGGTGCAGTTGAATGAGTGCTTGGTGTTGATATTTTGTTAAATGCGTATTATTTTGTCTTATAATAGATTGATTTGCACTGCTTTGGTTAATCATAGTCCCACAACCGTATTTGATTTAATGACTGAGATATTGCAGTAGACTTTGTTGCTAGCTATTTAAGATCACTTAAGATATTATATAAACATCATGTTGTGATAGTGGTGGTCATCGTGTGCATGCAATTAACCAGGACGACGAGTGCGGCGATGAGTCCGACCAGGGCGCGCTGGCAGAGGAGGCCCAGGAGCTCACCGCCCTGATGGTGAGGGCGCGTCTGACTTGGATGGTGGCCGCCAAGGCCAACGCCAGTGAGGATGTCATCCCGGAGTTTGTCGGGGACCTCATCCCATTTGACAAGGTGCGTGCCACTACGAGCGCGTCCCCGTGGACGGCAGGAGGTAATGTATCCTAGTACCTTGTCTGCCCTTGATCGATTTGTCTCCTCTCTGTGTAGCTGAATGTTGTCCATGTGACTGTGTCTGGGCAGAAATAGTGAGGGTGAAGAGGTGAATGGTGTTGATTGCTGAACTGAAAGCTTGATTTGGTCAGGTGGAGGGTGGCTTTGTGTAGGATGGGGAGGTGGGAGAAGAAAAACTCTCAAGGTAAACAATCTAACACTGCTGCTCACAATCTGAGGCTTGTTTATTTCTGCACTGAACTGAAGCTTGTGTTTATAAGTGTAGCTTCTGTTATACTCTTTACTGAATACTCTGTGCCATGACCACCCTGAGTAACAAGTTTGATTCTTAATCCTATTTGTAATTATACTTTGACTGTACTAATGCTTGTGTCTGATTGTTGGCATATGGTACTGTATAGTACTGAACTGCACTATAGTAACAAGAGTAGCTTGTTTTCATGCTTGTTGCTGCTGCAAAATTACCCTTCGAGATGAAATTAGTTTGCTGGTGTTTACTCTCTACTAAAGAGATATTAGTAAAGCTGTCGTTGGTGGTTCAATTCTGGATATATACTAATATATGAATTCTGAATATTACTCGCTCTAAAGAGATGTGTCTTGAATCAAGATTGTAGGCATTAATATATACTTTGTCTTGCCTTTGTGCCTTGCTTGAACCTCGCCAATTTGGTTGAATTGTCTCGGGGCCTGTGACGTATGCAGTGATCCAAGTAGGGCTAAATGTGTTGATGCTACTAATCTCTCAGCTGTACCAACATGCATTGCCTTTGCTTAGGCAGCATGCTACAGGCACATCACAGCAACTTTGAAATTTGAGCCGCGTTGTAGGTGTGATATGGCTGTTGTTTATATGCTGCCTCCTTTTATTATGAGTATCAAAACCAATCAACAGATGTGTGAACCTGTTTATTCAGTAGCTTCTCGTAGAGCGAGGGGAATTGTCCAGATCCACACAGGCAAATCAGAGTGCCTCTCTGCTAGAATATATGTCTATTGATAAATGAGTGGACACAAGTGTTCAAAGCCAATGTTTCTTGGGGTAGTAATGTAGAGCATCTAAAAAAGGCTTCTACCCTGCACCCAAATTCATGCGAGAGATTTCAAATAAGGGCAGTAATGTAGTGTGATTCAGTAAAACCAGTAAATAAACAACACTGGGGTTTCTGGACTTATCGTGCATATACAACATGTTTCTGGACTTAGCAAGCTATTGTAATAGTGAATGTATATTAAGATTGTGTTGAACCCTTCCATGTTTCTGGACTTATTGTGCATTTACAACACCTCATGAGAATAAACTACATGCGATATACTCAAATAGCACTCGGGTTTGGGACTATTTTGTGGTGTTGTGGATATACCTTGTAATTTAAAGTTACTAATCTATGGTCTGGTGTCATATCATGGTCTAATATATTTTTTGTTTGACTCTTTCTCCGTTGCCAGGAAAGCGGTGACTAGATGTCGATGATGTCTACTTGCTTGGCTATTATGGTGATGCATGCACCGGTGAAGCACACACACATGCAAGGTTGGCCCCATGTCTTCCTTGGTTGCGAACATCATCTACAGGTACGACATTGTCCCACATCTCTGTGCTGTTTTGCTCGTTCTTCTCCCTGCATCTGAGAAAATTGGCGCTTAATCTGCTATTAATTTACAGTCTTTGTTCATTAATACCAAGTATAAATTGTTCCTTTCATTTTTCCTGTTACTTACGCTAGCAGTATGACTGGATGCGAGGACCTGCTCACTGACCAGGACAATCTATGAGCTCCCAGTGCCTCTGATACAAGGTGCGTTAGGGCCAACCTCTTATGAAAGAAGGCCAAACTCGTAGCCCCTCTGGATCAAAATTGGTATCCCTTCTTGCCTCTCCTTTTGTATTCACATGATTTTGCATCATGGATTCATCGATTTTTCTGTAATTGTAAAGTCTGGTCCTCGTTTACTTTCTATAATTTATTGCATGCTTGATGAGGCTATGTCAAGTGTCTAAATTTTGAATGCATGCTAGCTAAGGCATTTTTTTTGCCCTTGGCGTTGATTGGGCGTTTAGCTCCTGTAATGTTCTTGAAGTTCATTGTTATATACTTCTCATTGTAGGATGGCAAGTTGTCGCAGCTGGAGCGAGTCTCATAAGAGAGAGCAATGAAGTCCATTGTACTCTCATGTTATATACTTCTTGTTGTAGGATGGCAAGTTGTCGCAGCAGGAGCAAGTTGTAGGATGTGCCATAATTGTCTTATTGTATATCCCCTCTGTTCCTGCTATATTCCTATGTAAGGAAATGTATTCCTGAGATGATTTTTTATGTAAACCTGATGTGATGTGATGGATGATTTGAATTTGATATGGAGTGTTCTTGATTTGAATATGTAATGTTGGATGTACGTGTGTGTAACTGGGCTAGAGACTGGTCCAAAAGGCTGAAGAAGGCCACAACCCAATAAGCATTGGGCCGTTTAAAAAATGAAACAAAATAAAATTGCAGAAAATAAAAAAGGAAATGGATTGCAAAAAGGTTGAGGCCCCAAAAAAATGGAAGAAGCTCAGAAAGCATGAAAGCCGAATTGTTGGGCCAGGCCGATGTAGCTAATTAAAGCATAGGGGAAAATACATTAAATGGGCTGAATTGTTGGGCTCGGTCCATGTAAAACCCCAATTGGACCGGGCTGATTCTAAACAACGACCTTTTCAATTGGTCGCAATTTTGCCACGTCGGATCTGACGTGGCCTGGGCAGACAGCTAGCGGCCAAAACAAAAGGTCGTTGAACCAATGACCTTTCCCATTTCAAAAAAAAGGTCGCTAATTTCAGTTTACGACGACCAACTTTTGACCATTTGTTTTTGGTCATAAAAAGGTCGCAAATGAAAAACAATGACCTTACAGCGACCAATAGTGATGGTCGCAAGTTGATATATTTCTCGTAGTGATCATCCCGGTGCTCTCCATGACAAGGAGGGAGTAGTTCACCCTCGGGGCTGAGGGTATGTACCAGTAGCTATGTGTTTGATCTCTCTCTCTCTCTCTCTCTCTCTCTCTCTCTCTCTCTCTCTCGTGTTCTTGATTTGGCACGATCTTGATGTATCGCGAGCTTTGCTATTATAGTTGGATCTTATGATGTTTCTCCCCCTCTACCTCTTGTAATGGATTGAGTTTTCCCTTTTAAGTTATCTTATCGGATTGAGTCTTTAAAGATTTGAGAACACTTGATGTATGTCTTGCATGTGCTTATCTGTGGTGACAATGGGATATTCACGTATCCACTTGATGTACGTTTTGGTGATCAACTTGCGGGTTCAGTGACCTTGTAACTTATGCATAGGGGTTGGCACATGTTTTCGTCTTGACTCTCCGGTCGAAACTTTGGGGCACTCTTTATAGTTCTTTATGTTGGTTTGAATAGATGAATCTAAGATTGTATGATGCATATCATATAATCAAACCCACTGATACTTGAGGTGACATTGGAGTATCTAGGTGACATTAGGGTTTTGGTTGATGTGTGTCTTAAGGTGTTATATTACTACAAACTCTAGGGCTGTTTGTGACACTTATAGGAATAGCCCAATGGATTGATCGGAAAGAATAACTTTGAGGTGGTTTCATACCCTACCATAATCTCTTCATTTGTTCTCCGCTATTAGTGACTTTGGAGTGACTCTTCGTTGCACGTTGAGGGATTGTTATATGATCTAATTATGTTATTATTGTTGAGAGAACTTGAACTAGTGAAAGTATGAACCCTAGGCCTTGTTTCAAAGCATTGGAATACCGTTTTCGCTCACTTTTGTTACTAGTTACCTTGCTGTTTTCATAATTTCATATTTATAAAAACCTATATCTGCCATCCATATTGCATTTGTATCACCATCTCTTCGCTGAACTAGTCCACCTATGCAATTTACCATTGTATTGGGTGTGTTGGGGACACAAGAGACTCTTTGTTATTTGGTTGCAGGGTAGTTTGAGAGAGACCATCTTCATCCTACACCCCCCATGGATTGATAAACCTTAGGTCATCCACTTGAGGGAAATTTTCTCTTGTCCTACAAACCTTTGCACTTGCAGGCCCAATAACGTCTACAAGAAGAAGGTTGCATAGTAGACATCAACCTCCCATTCTAAAATCCTTATAACATATTATTGACCTTAAATGTTACCCAATATGCACATGTGTACTAGTATACAAGACACATAATATTTTAATAATGCCATAGAACAATTTACCACTCAAACGTAGACATAAAGATGAAATAAACCATGGTGAAATAATTCATAGCAAAAGACATCAATATTTACCAATGGTTTACAAAAGTTTATTGATGGATAAGCCTGTGATCAAAGGAAGAGGTGGTGATGGAGATCGTGGTGAAGTCATTGGAGACGATGGCGTTGACGAGGGTCCTCCAGCGACGTTCCTGCTGAAGAAAATATGCCCTAGAGGCAATAATAAAGTTGTTATTTTATATTTCCTTATTCATGATAAGGTTTATTATTCATGCTAGAATTGTATTCACCGGAAACTTGATACATGTGTGAATAGATAGAAAAAACACAGTGTCCCTAGTATGCCTCTACTAGACTAGCTCGTTGATCAAAGATGGTTAAATTTCCTAGCCATGGACATGTGTTGTCATTTGATGAACGGGATCACATCATTAGGAGAATGATGTGATGGAAAAGACCCATCTGTTAGCTTAGCATAATGATCGTTCAGTTTTATAACTACTGCCTTATTCATGTCAAATACATATTCCTCCGACTATGAGATTATGCAACTCCCTGACAACGGAGGAATGCCTTGTGTGCTATCAAACGTCACAACATAAATGGGTGATTATAAAATTTTCTACAGGTATCTCCGAAGGTGTTTGTTGGGTTGGCATAGATCGAGATTAGGATTTGTCACTCCGAATATCGGAGAGGTATATCTGGGCCCTCTCGGTAATGCACTGAAGGAAATATGCCCTAGAGGCAATAATAAAGTTATTATTTATTTCCTTATTTCATGATAAATGTTTATTATTCATGCTAGAATTGTATTAAACCGGAAACTTAGTACATGTGTGAATACATAGACAAAACAAAGTGTCCCTAGTATGCCTCTACTTGACTAGCTCGTTAATCAAAGATGGTTATGTTTCGTAACCATAGACATGTGTTGTCATTTGATGAACCGGATCACATCATTAGGAGAATGATGTGATGGACATGACCCATCCGTTAGCTTAGCATTATGATCGTTACAGTTTCATTGCTACTGCTTTCTTCATGACTTATACATGTTCCTCAGACTATGAGATTATGCAACTCTCGAATACCGGAGGAACACCTTGTGTGCTATCAAAGTCACAACGTAACAGGATGATTATAAAGATGCTCTACAGGTGTCTCCGAAGGTGTTTGTTGGGTTGGCATAGATCGAGATTAGGATTTGTCACTCCGAGTTTCGGAGAGGTATCTCTGGGCCCTCTTGGTAATGATCATCGCTATAAGCCTTGCAAGCAATGTGACTAATGAGTTAGTTGCGGGATGAAGTATTACGGAACGAGTAAACAGACTTGCCGGTAACGAGATTGAACTAGGTATGATGATACCGACGATCGAATCTCGGGCAAGTAATGTTCGAAATATGCCCTAGAGGCAATAATAAAACGGTTATTATTATATTTCCTTGTTCATGATAATTGTCTATTGTTCATGCTATAATTGTATTGACCGGAAACCGTAATACATGTGTGAATACATAGACCACAACATGTCCCTAGTGAGCCTCTAGTTGACTAGCTCGTTGATCGACAGATGGTCATGGTTTCCTGACCATGGACATTGGATGTCATTGATAACAGGATCACATCATTAGGAGAATGATGTGATGGACAAGACCCAATCCTAAGCATAGCACAAGATCGTGTAGCTCGTTTGCTAAAAGCTTTTCTAATGTTAAGTATCATTTCCTTAGACCATGAGATTGTGCAACTCCCGGATACCGTAGGAATGCTTTGGGTGTACCAAATGTGACAACGTAACTGGGTGGCTATAAAGGTACACTACAGGTATCTCCGAAAGTGTCTATTGGGTTGGCACGAATCGAAACTGGGATTTGTCACTCCGTATGACGGAGAGGTATCTTTGGGCCCACTCAGTAATGCATCATCATAATGAGCTCAATGTGAGTAAGTAGTTAGTCGCAGGATCATGCATTACGGAACGAGTAAAGTGACTTGCCGGTAACGAGATTGAACGAGGTATTGGGATATCGATGATTGAAACTCGGGCAAGTAACGTACCGATTGACAAAGGGAATTGTATACGGGATTGATTGAATCCCTGACATCGTGGTTCATCTGACGAGATCATCGTGGAACATGTGGGGGCCAACATGGGTATCCAGATCCCGCTGTTGGTTATTGGCCAGGGAGCTGTCTCGGTCATGTCTGCATGTTGGAAATATGCCCTAGAGGCAATAATAAAAGTATTATTATTATATCTCCTTGTTCATGATAATTTTCTTTTATTCATGCTATAATTGTATTATCCGGAAATCGTAATACACGTGTGAATACATAGACCATAATATGTCCCTAGTAAGCCTCCAGTTGACTAGCTCGTTGATCAACAGATAGTCATGGTTTCCTGAATATGCACATTGTGTGTCGTTGATAACGGGATCACATCATTAGGAGAATGATGTGATGGACAAGACCCAATCCTAAGCATAGCACAAGATCGTGTAGTTCATTTTGCTAGAGCTTTTTCCAATGTCAAGTATGTTTTCCTTTGACCATGAGATCGTGTAACTCCCGGATACCGTAGCAGTGCTCTGGGTGTACCAAACGTCACAACGTAACTGGGTGACTATAAAGGTGCACTACAGGTATCTCCAAAAGTGTCTGTTGGGTTGACACGGATCGAGACTGGGATTTGTCACTCCGTATGACGGAGAGGTATCACGGGGCCCACTCGGTAATGCATCATCATAATGAGCTCAATGTAATCAAAGTGTTTGATCACGGGATCATGCATTACGGTACGAGTAAAGTGACTTGCCGGTAACGAGATTGAACGAGGTATTGGGATACCGACGATCGAATCTCGGGCAAGTAAAATACCGATTGACAAAGGGAATTGTATATGGGGTTGCTTAAATCCTCGACATCGTGGTTCATCCGATGAGATCATCGAGGAGCATGTGGGAGCCAACATGGGTATCCAGACCCCGCTGTTGGTTATTGCCCGAGAGTCGTCTCGGTCATGTCTACGTGTCTCCCGAACCCGTAGGGTCTACACACTTAAGGTTCGGTGACGCTAGGGTTGTATGAATATGAGTATGCAGCAAACCGAAATTTGTTCGGAGTCCCGGATGAGATCCCGGACGTCACGAGGAGTTCCGGAATGGTTCGGAGGTAAAGACTTATATATAGGAAGTGTTGTTTCGGCCATCGGGAATGTTTCGGGGTCACCCGGTAATGTACCGTGACCACCGGAAGTGTCCCTGGGTCCACCGGTGGGGCCACCCATCCCGGAGGGCCCCATAGGCTGAAGTGGGAGGGAACCAGCCCATAGTGGGCTGGTGCGCCTTGGCCCACCCTCGCGCCTAGGGTTGAAACCCTAGGGTGGGCGCCCACTTGCCTTGGGGGCATTCCACCTCGGCCGCCCGCCTGGAGATCTGATCTCCAGGCCGGGCGCCCAGCGGGCCTATATAAAGGGAGGGGAGGGAGGGGCATCCGCACCCCTGAGTCTTGGCGTCTCCCTCCCCCTGCTACACCTCTTCCTCCTCCCACAGTTGCTTGGCGAAGCCCTGCCGGAGTCCTGCTGCATCGACCACGCCGTCGTGCTGCTGGATCATCATCAACCTCTCCTTCCCTTGTTGGAAATATGCCCTAGAGGCAATAATAAAAGTATTATTATTATATTTCCTTGTTCATGATAATTGTCTTTTATTCATGCTATAATTGTATTATCCGGAAATCGTAATACACGTGTGAATACATAGACCACAATATGTCCCTAGTGAGCCTCTAGTTGACTAGCTCGTTGATCAACAGATAGTCATGGTTTCCTGACTATGGACATTGGATGTCGTTGATAACGGGATCACATCATTAGGAGAATGATGTGATGGACAAGACCCAATCCTAAGCATAGCACAAGATCGTGTAGTTCATTTTGCTAGAGCTTTTCCAATGTCAAGTATCTCTTCCTTAGACCATGAGATCGTGTAACTCCCGGATACCGTAGGAGTGCTTTGGGTGTACCAGACGTCACAACGAATCGGGTGACTATAAAGGTGCATTACAGGTATCTCCGAAGTGTCTGCATTGGGTTGACACGGATCGAGATCGATTTGTCACTCCGTATGACGGAGATGTATCACTGGGCCCACTCGGTAGTGCATCATCATAATGAGCCTAAAGTGACCAAGTGTTTGGTCACGGGATCTTGAATTACGGGACGAGTAAAGTGACTTGCCGGTGATACCGACGATCGAATCTCGGGCAAGTAACATACCGACTGACAAAGGGAATAGTATACGGGGTTGATTGAATCCTCGACATCATGGTTCATCCGATGATATCATCGAGGAGCATGTGGGAGCTAACATGGGTATCCAGATCCCGCTGTTGGTTATTGCCCGAGAGCCGTCTCGGTCATGTCTACGTGTCTCGCGAACCCGTAGGGTCTACACACTTAAGGTTCGGTGACGCTAGGGTTGTATGAATATGAGTATGCAGCAAACCGAATGTTGTTCGGAGTCCCGGATGAGATCCCGGACCTCACGAGGAGTTCCGGAATGGTCCGGAGGTAAAGAGTTATATATGGGAAGTCTTATTTTGGTCGCCGGAAAGGTTTCGCGCGTTATCGGTATTGTACCGGGAGTGCCGAAAGGGGTCCGGGGGTCCACCAGGGGGTCCACCTGCCCCGAGGGGCCACATGGGCTGTAGGGGGTGCGCCTTGGCCTATATGGGGCACCAGCCCCAAGAGGCCCATGCGCCAAGGAGACTTGGGGAGGGGAGAGTCCTAAAGGGGGAAGGCACCTCCTAGGTGCCTTGGGGAGGATGGACTCCTCCCCCCCTTTGCCGCACCCTTCCTTGGAGGAAGGGGCAAGGCTGCGCCTCCCCCTCTCTTGCACCTATATAAAGGGAGGGGAGGGAGGGGCAGCCGCACCCCTGAAGGCCTGGCACCTCCCTCTCCCTGCTACACCTCCTCCCCCTCCCGTCGTCGCCTAGCGAAGCCCTGCCGAGTTCTTCAAAGACTAGGTCATCGGACGGAAAGCACGACTCCATCATCCCCTGCTCCATTGAACGCTTCCGCACGCCGATCTACAAGTGGTATGTAGATGCAATCACTCTCCCATGACTCGTTGCTAGATGAACTCATAGATGGATCTTGGGGAAACCGTGGGAAAAATTTTAATTTTCTGCAACGCTCCCCTACAAAGGGTATCGAGCTAGGTCTATGCATAGTTCTCTATTGCACGAGTAGAACACAATTTGTTGTGGGCGTAGATGTTGTCAACTTTCTTGCCGCTACTAGTCTTATCTTGCTTCAGCGGTATTGTGGGATGAAGCGGCCCGGACCGACCTTACACGCACGCTTACGTGAGACTGGTTCCACCGATCGACATGCACTAGTTGCATAAGGTGGCTAGCGGGTGTCTGTCTCTCCCACTTTAGTTGGAGCGGATTCGATGAAAAGGGTCCTTATGAAGGGTAAATAGACAGTTGACAAATCACGTTGTGGCTTTCACGTAGGTAAGAAAACGTTCTTGCTAGAACCCTATTGCAGCCACGTAAAACTTGCAACAACAATTAGAGGACGTCTAACTTGTTTTTGCAGCAAGTGTTTTGTGATGTGATATGGCCAAAGTTGTGATGAATGATGAATGATATATGTGATGTATGAGATCATGTTCTTGTAATAGGAATCACGACTTGCATGTCGATGAGTATGACAACCGGCAGGAGCCATAGGAGTTGTCTTTATTTTTTGTATGACCTCCGTGTCATTGAAGAACGCCATGTAAATTACTTTACTTTATTGCTAAACGCGTTAGCCATAGAAGTAGAAGTAGTAGTTGGCGTGACAACTTCATGAAGACACGATGATGGAGTTCATGATGATGGAGATCATGGTGTCATGCCGGTGACAGATGATCATGGAGCCCCAAGATGGAGATCAAAGGAGCTATATGATATTGGCCATATCATGTCACTACTATATAATTGCATGTGATGTTTATTATGTTTATGCATCTTGTTTACTTAGAACGACGGTAGTAAATAAGATGATCCCTCATAACAATTTCAAGAAAGTGTTCTCCCTAACTGTGCAACGTTGCTACAGTTTGTCGTTTCGAAGCACCACGTGATGATCGGGTGTGATAGATCCTTACGTTCACATACAACGGGTGTAAGACAGTTTTACACATGCAATACACTTAGGTTAACTTGACGAGCCTAGCATGTACAGACATGGCCTCGAACACAGGAGACCGAAAGGTCGAACATGAGTCGTATGGAAGATACGATCAACATGGAGATGTTCACCGACGATGACTAGTCCGTCTCACGTGATGATCGGACACGGCCTAGTCGACTCGGATCATGTATCACTTAGATGACTAGAGGGATGTCAAATCTGAGTGGGAGTTCATTAAATAATTTGATTAGATGAACTTTATTATCATGAACAATAGTCTAAAACCTTTGCAAAATGTCTTGTAGATCAAATGGCCAATGCTCATGTCACCATGAACTTCAACGCGTTCCTAGAGAAAACCAAGCTGAAAGATGATGGCAGCAACTATTCGGACTGGGTCCTAACACGAGGATCATCCTCACAGCTGCCGTGAAACAATATGTCCTAGAAGCACTGCTAGGTGAAGCACCCATCGAAGAACCAAGGCGTTATGAACGCTTGGCAGTCTCGTCTTGATGATTACTCCCTCGTTCGATGCGGCATGCTTTACAGCTTAGAACCGGGTCTCAAAAAGCGTTTTGAGCGACATGGAGCATATGAGATGTTCGAGGATCTGAAACTAGTTTTCCAAGCTCATGCCCGGGTCGAGAGATATGAAGTCTCCGACAAGTTCTACAGTTGTAATATGGAGGAAAATAGTTACATCGGTGAGCACATACTCAAAATGTCTGGGTTGCACAACCGCCGTCCCAAATGGACATCAACCTCCCGGACGAGGCGGTCATTGACAGAATCCTTCATCGCTCCCACCGAGCTACAAGAACTTTGTGATGAACTACAATATGCAGGGGATGGTGAAAACTATTCTGAAGTATTTTCAATGCTGAAGTCAGTAGAGGTAGAAATCAAGAAGGAGCATCAAGTGTTGATGGTCAATAAAACCACTAAGTTCAAGAAGGGCAAGGGTAAGAAGAACTTCAAGAAGGACGGCAAGGATGTTGCCACGACTGGTAAGCCAGTTGCCAGGAAGAAGTCAAAGATTGGACCCAAGCCTGAGACTGAGTGCTTTTATTGCAAAGGGAAGGGTCACTGGAAGCGGAACTGCCCCAAATACTTAGCAGACAAGAAGGCCGGCAACACTAAAGGTATATTTGATAGACATGTAATTGATGTGTACCTTACCAAGATCGTAGTAACTCCCGGGTATTTGATACCGTGTCGTTGCTCATATATGTAACTCCACAGCAGAGCTGCGGAATAAACAGAGGCTGGCGAAGGGTGACGATCTTGGCGTCGGGAATGGTTCCAAGGTCGATGTGATCGCCGTCGGCACGCTACCTCTACATTTACCTACGGGATTAGTTTTAAACCTCAATAATTGTTATTTAGTGCCAAGTTTGAGCATGAACATTGTGTTAGGATCTCATTTAATACGAGATGGCTACTCATTTAAATCCGAGAATAATGGTTGTTCTATTTATATGAGAGAAATGTTTTATGGTCATGCTCCGATGGTCAATGGTTTATTCTTAATGAATCTCGAACGTAATGTTACACATGTTCATAGTGTGAATACCAAAAGATGTAAAGTTGATAACGATAGTCCCACATACTTGTGGCACTTGCCGCCTTTGTCACATTGGTGTCAAGCGCATGAAGAAGCTCCATGCTGATGGACTTTTAGAGTCTCTCGATTATGAATCATTTGACACATGCGAACCATGCCTCATGGGCAAGATGACCAAGACTCCGTTCTCCGAACAATGGAGCGAGCAACCAACTTATTGGAAATCATACATACCGATGTGTGCGGTCCAATGAGTGTTGAGGCTCATGGCGGATATCGTTATGTTCTCACTCTCACCGATGACTTGAGTAGATATGGGTATGTCTACTTAATGAAACACAAGTCTGAGACCTTTGAAAAGTTCAAGGAATTTCAGAATGAAGTAGAGAATCAACGTGACCGAAAGATAAAATTCTTACGATCAGATCGTGGAGGAGAATATTTAAGTCACGAATTTGGTACACACTTAAGGAAATGTGGAATCGTTTCACAACTCATGCCACCTGGAACACCTCAACGTAACGGTGTGTCCGAACGTCGTAATCGCACTCTATTGGATATGGTGCGATCTATGATGTCTCTTACTGATTTACCGCTATCATTTTGGGCATACGCTCTAGAGACAGCTACATTCACTTTAAATAGGGCACCGTCTAAATCCATTGAGACGACACCGTATGAATTATGGTTTGGGAAGAAACCTAAGCTGTCGTTTCTAAAAGTTTGGGGATGCGATGCTTATGTCAAGAAACTTCAACCTGAAAAGCTCGAACCCAAGTCGGAAAAATGCGTCTTCATAGGATACCCTAAGGAAACCATTGGGTATACCTTCTACCTTAGATCGAAGGCAAGATCTTTGTTGCCAAGAACGAATCCTTTACGGAAAAGAGTTTCTCTCGAAAGGAGTAAGTGGGAGGAAAGTAGAACTTCGATGAAGTACTACCTCTTGAACCGGAAAGTAGTGCAGCTCAGGAAAATGTTCCTGTGGTGCCTACACCGACTGGAGAGGAAATTAATGATGATGATCAAGGTACTTCGGATCAAGTTGCTACTAAACTTCGTAGGTCCACTAGGACACGTTCCGCACCAGAGTGGTACGGCAACCCTGTCCTGGAAATCATGTTGTTAGACAACGGTGAACCTTCGAACTATGAAGAAGCGATAGCGGGCCCAGATTCCAATAAATGGCTTGAAGCCATGCAATCCGAGATAGGATCCATGTATGAAAACAAAGTATGGACTTTGACAGACTTGCCAGATGATCGGCGACGATAGAAAACAAATGGATCTTTAAGAAGAAGACGAACAGCGGATGGTAATGTTACCATCTATAAAGCTCGACTTGTCGCTAACGGTTATCGACAAATTCAAGGGATTGACTACGATGAGACTTTCTCTCCGTGGCGAAGCTTAAGTCCGTCCGAATCATGTTAGCAATTGCCGCATACTATGATTATGAGATATGGCAGATGGACGTCAAAAGGACATTCCTTAACGGTTACCTTAAGGAAGAGCTGTATATGATGCAGCCGGAAGGTTTTGTCGATCCTAAGAATGCTAACAAGGTATGCAAGCTCCAGCGATCCATTTATGGGCTGGTGCAAGCATCTCGGAGTTGGAACATTCGCTTTGATGAGATGATCAAAGCGTTTGGGTTTATGCAGACTTATGGAGAAGCCTGCGTTTACATAAGAAAGTGAGTGCGAGCAATCGTAGCATTTCTCATATTATATGTAGATACCATACTTTTGATGGGAAATGATATAGAACTTGTGGACAGCATTAAGGCCTACTTGAATAAGAGTTTTTCAATGAAGGACCTTGGAGAAGCTGCTTATATATTAGGCATCAAGATCTATGGAGATAGATCGAGACGCCTCATAGGTCTTTCACAAAGCACATACCTTGATAAGATATTGAAGAAGTTAAATATGGATCAGTCTAAGAAGGGGTTCTTGCCTGTGCTGCAAGGTGTGAAATTGAGCTCGGCTCAATGTCCGACCACGGTAGAAGATATAGAAGAGATGAGTGTCATCCCCTATGCCTCAGCCATAGGGTCTATTATGTATGCCATGCTGTGTACCAGACCTGATGTAAACCTTGCCGTAAGTTTGGTAGGAAGGTACCAAAGTAATCCTGGCAAGGAACACTAGACAGCGGTCAAGAATATCCTGAAGTACCTGAAAAGGACAAAAGACATGTTTCTCGTTTATGGAGGTGACGAAGAGCTCATCGTAAAGGGTTACGTCGACGCTAGCTTCGACACAGATCTAGATGACTCAAAGTTACAAACCGGATACGTGTATATGTTGAATGGTGGAGCAGATGGCTGGTGCGGTGCAAGCGAGCGTCGTGGCGGGATCTACATGTGAAGCGGAGTACATGGCAGCCTCGGGAGGCAGCGCATGAAGCAATTTGGGTGAAGGAGTTCATCACCGACCTAGGAGTCATACCCAATGCGTCGGAACCGATCAAACTCTTCTATGACAACACTGGAGCTATTGCACTTGCCAAGGAGCCCAGGTTTCACAAGAAGACCAGGCACATCAAGCGTCACTTCAACTCCATTCGTGAAAATGTTCAAGATGGGGACATAGAAATTTGCAAAGTGCATACGGATCTGAATATCGCAGATCCGTTGACTAAACCTCTTCCGCGGGCAAAACATGATCAACACCAGAACTCTATGGGTGTGCAATTCATCACAATGTAACTAGATTATTGACTCTAGTGCAAGTGGGAGACTGTTGGAAATATGCCCTAGAGGCAATAATAAAAGTATTATTATTATATTTCCTTGTTCATGATAATTGTCTTTTATTCATGCTATAATTGTATTATCCGGAAATCGTAATACACGTGTGAATACATAGACCACAATATATCCCTAGTGAGCCTCTAGTTGACTAGCTCGTTGATCAACAGATAGTCATGGTTTCCTGACTATGGACATTGGATGTCATTGATAACGGGATCACATCATTAGGAGAATGATGTGATGGACAAGACCCAATCCTAAGCATAGCACAAGATCGTGTAGTTTGTTTTGCTAGAGCTTTTCCATTGTCAAGTATCTCTTCCTTAGACCATGAGATCGTGTAACTCCCGGATACCGTAGGGAGTGCTTTGGGTGTACCAAATGTCACAACGTAATCGGGTGACTATAAAGGTGCATTACGGTATCTCCGAAAGTGTCATTGGGTTGACACGGATCGAGACTCGATTTGTCACTCCGTATGACGGAGAGGTATCACCGGGCCCACTCGGTAGTGCATCATCATAATGAGCTCAAAGTGACCAAGTGTTTGGTCACGGGATCATGCATTACGGGACGAGTAAAGTGACTTGCGGTAACGAGATTGAACGAGGTATTGGGATACCGACGATCGAATCTCGGGCAAGTAACATACCGACTAACAAAGGGAATAGTATACGGGGTTGATTGAATCCTCGACATCGTGGTTCATCCGATGATATCATCGAGGAGCATGTGGGAGCCAACATGGGTATCCAGATCCCGCTGTTGGTTATTGCCCGAGAGCCGTCTCGGTCATGTCTACATGTCTCCCGAACCCGTAGGGTCTACACACTTAAGGTTCGGTGACGCTAGGGTTGTATGAATATGAGTATGCAGCAAACCGAATGTTGTTCGGAGTCCCGGATGAGATCCTGGACGTCATGAGGAGTTCCGGAATGGTCCGGAGGTAAAGATTTATATATGTGAAGTCTTATTTTGGTCGCCGGAAAGGTTTCGCGCGTTATCGGTATTGTACCGGGAGTGCCGAAAGGGGTCCGGGGGTCCACCAGGGGGTCCACCTGCCCCGGGGGGCCACATGGGCTGTAGGGGGTGCGCCTTGGCCTATATGGTCCAAGGGCACCAGCCCCAAGAGGCTCATGCGCCAAGGAGACTTGGGGAGGGGAGAGTCCTAAAGGGGGAAGGCACCTCCTAGGTGCCTTGGGGAGGATGGACTCCTCCCCCCCTTTGGCCGCACCCTTCCTTGGAGGAAGGGGCAAGGCTGCGCCTCCCCCTCTCTTGCACCTGTATAAAGGGAGGGGAGGGAGGGGCAGCCGCACCCCTGAAGGCCTGGCACCTCCCTCTCCCTGCTACACCTCATCCTCCTCCCGTAGTTGCTTAGCGAAGCCCTGCCGGAGTTCTGCTGCATCCACCACCATGCCGTCGTGCTGCTGGATCATCATCAACCTCTCCTTCCCCCTTGCTGGATCAAGAAGGAGGAGACGTCATCCGCCTCCGTACGTGTTTTGAACGCGGAGGAGATGTACGTTCAGCACTAGGTCATCGGTGATCTGAATCACGGAGAGTACGACTCCATCATCACCGTTCCATTGAACGCTTCCGCACGCGATCTACAAGTGTTATGTAGATGCAATCACTCTCCCATGACTCGTTGCTAGATGAACTCATAGATGGATCTTGGTGAAACCGTAGGAAAATTTTTAATTTTCTGCAACGTTCCCCAACATCCCCCTTGCTGGATCAAGAAGGAGGAGACGTCATCCGCTCCGTACGTGTGTTGAATGCGGAGGTGCTGTCCGTTAAGCACTTGGTCATCGGTGATTTGGATCACAGCGAGTACGACTCCATCATCCCCGTTCCATTGAACGCTTCCGCACGCCATCTAAAAGTGGTATGTAGATGCAATCACTCTCCCATGACTCGTTGCTTAGATGAACTCATAGATGGATCTTGGTGAAACCGTAGAAAAAAATTTAATTTTCTGCAACGTTCCCCAACAGTGGTATCAGAGCTAGGTCTATGCGTAGTTCTCTATTGTACGAGTAGAACACAATTTGTTGTGGGCGTAGATGTTGTCAACTTTCTTGCCGCTACTAGTCTTATCTTGCTTCAGCGGTATTGTGGGATGAAGCGGCCCGGACCGACCTTACACGTACGCTTACGTGAGACTGGTTCCACCGGTCGACATGCACTAGTTGCATAAGGTGGCTAGCGGGTGTCTGTCTCTCCCACTTTAGTTGGAGCGGATTCGATGAAAAGGGTCCTTATGAAGGGTAAATAGAAGTTGACAAATCACGTTGTGGCTTTCACGTAGGTAAGAAAAGCGTTCTTGCTAGAACCCTATTGCAGCCACGTAAAACTTGCAACAACAATTAGAGGACGCCTAACTTGTTTTTGCAGCAAGTGTTTTGTGATGTGATATGGCCAAAGTTGTGATGAATGATGAATGATATATGTGATGTATGAGATCATGTTCTTGTAATAGGAATCACGACTTGCATGTCGATGAGTATGACAACCGGCAGGAGCCATAGGAGTTGTCTTTATTTTTTGTATGACCTCCGTGTCATTGAAGAACGCCATGTAAATTACTTTACTTTATTGCTAAACGCGTTAGCCATAGAAGTAGAAGTAGTAGTTGGCGTGACAACTTCATGAAGACACGATGATGGAGTTCATGATGATGGCGGTGACAGGATGATCATGGAGCCCCGAAGATGGAGATCAAAGGAGCTATATGATATTGGCCATATCATGTCACTACTATATAATTGCATGTGATGTTTATTATGTTTATGCATCTTGTTTACTTAGAACGACGGTAGTAAATAAGATGATCCCTCATAACAATTTCAAGAAAGTGTTCTCCCTAAGCGTGCACCGTTACTACAGTTAAATCGTTTCAAGCACCACGTGATGATCGGGTGTGATAGATCCTTACGTTCACATACAACGGGTGTAAGACAGTTTTACACATGCAATACACTTAGGTTAACTTGACGAGCCTAGCATGTACAAACATGGCCTCGGAACACAAGAGACCGAAAGGTCGAACATGAGTCGTATGGAAAATACGATCAACATGGAGATGTTCACCGACGATGACTAGTCCGTCTCACGTGATGATCGGACACGGCCTAGTCGACTCGGATCATGTATCACTTAGATGACTAGAGGGATGTCAAATCTGAGTGGGAGTTCATTAAATAATTTGATTAGATGAACTTTATTATCATGAACAATAGTCTAAAACCTTTGCAAAATGTCTTGTAGATCAAATGGCCAATGCTCATGTCACCATGAACTTCAACGCTCCTAGAGAAAACCAAGCTGAAAGATGATGGCAGCAACTATTCGGACTGGGTCCGGAACCTGAGGATCATCCTCATAGCTGCCAGGAAACAATATGTCCTAGAAGCACCGCTAGGTGAAGCACCCATGACAGAGAACCAAGACGTTATGAACGCTTGGCAGTCTCGCCGATGATTACTCCCTCGTTCAGGCGGCATGCTTTACAGCTTAGAACCGGGGCTCCAAAAGCGTTTTGAGCGACATGGAGCATATGAGATGTTCAAGGAGCTGAAACTAGTTTTCCAAGCTCATGCCCGGGTCGAGAGATATGAAGTCTCCGACAAGTTCTACAGTTGTAAGATGGAGGAAAATAGTTCTGTCAGTGAGCACATACTCAAAATGTCTGGGTTGCACAACCGCATGTCCCAATTTGGACATCAACCTCCCGGACGAGGCGGTCATTGACAGAATCCTTTAGTCGCTCCCACCGAGCTACAAGAGCTTTGTGATGAACTACAATATGCAGGGGATGGTGAAAACTATTCCTGAAGTATTTTCAATGCTGAAGTCGACAGAGGTAGAAATCAAGAAGGAGCATCAAGTGTTGATGGTCAATAAAACCACTAAGTTCAAGAAGAGCTAGGGTAAGAAGAACTTCAAGAAGGACGGCAAGGATGTTGCCGCGCAGTAAGCCGATTGCCAGAAGAAGTCGTGCAATGGACCCAAGCCCGAGACCGAGTGTTTTTATTGCAAAGGAAGGGCCATTGGAAGCGGAACTGCCCCAAATACTTAGCGGCATAAGAAGGCCGGCAACACTAAAGGTATATTTGATATACATGTAATTGATGTGTACCTTACCAGTACTCGTAGTAACTTCTGGGTATTTGATACCGGTGCCGTTGCTCATATATGTAACTCACAGCAGGAGCTGCGGAATAAACGGAGACTGGCGAAGAACGAGGTGACGATGCGCGTCGGGAATGGTTCCAAGGTCGATGTGATCGCCGTCGGCACGCTACCTCTACATTTACCTACGGGATTAGTTTTAAACCTCAATAATTGTTATTTAGTGCCAAGTTTGAGCATGAACATTGTATCAGGATCTCGTTTAATACGAGATGGCTACTCATTTAAATCCGAGAATAATGGTTGTTCTATTTATATGAGAGAAATGTTTTATGGTCATGCTCCGATGGTCAATGGTTTATTCTTAATGAATCTCGAACGTAATGTTACACATATTCATAGTGTGAATACCAAAAGATGTAAAGTTGATAACGATAGTCCCACACACTTGTGTAATCGCCGCCTTGGTCACATTGGTGTCAAGCGCGTGAAGAAGCTCCATGCTGATGGACTTTTAGAGTCTCTCGAGTATGAATCATTTGACACATGCGAACCATGCCTTATGGGCAAAATGACCAAGATTCCGTTCTCCGGAACAATGGAGCGAGCAACCAACTTATTGGAAATCATACATACCGATGTGTGCGGTCCAATGAGCGTTGAGGCTCGCGGAGGATATCGTTATGTTCTCACTCTCACTGATGACTTGAGTAGATATGGGTATGTCTACTTGATGAAACACAAGTCTGAGACCTTTGAAAAGTTCAAGGAATTTCAGAGTGAGGTAGAGAATCAACGGTCAGATCGTGGAGGAGAATATTTAAGTCACGAATTTGGTACACACTTAAGGAAATGTGGAATCGTTTCACAACTCACGCCGCCTGGAACACCTCAGCGTAACGGTGTGTCCGAACGTCGTAATCGCACTCTATTGGATATGGTGCGATCTATGATGTCTCTTACTGATTTACCGCTATCATTTTGGGGATATGCTCTAGAGACAGCTACATTCACTTTAAATAGGGCACCGTCTAAATCCGTTGAGACGACTCGTATGAATTATGGTTTGGGAAGAAACCTAAGTCGTTTCTAAAAGTTTGGGGATGCGATGCTTATGTCAAGAAACTTCAACCTGAAAAGCTCGAACCCAAGTCGGAAAATGCGTCTTCATAGGATACCCTAAGGAAACCATTGGGTATACCTTCTACCTTAGATCCGGCGAGATCTTTGTTGCCAAGAACGGATCCTTTACGGAAAAAGAGTTTCTCTTGAAAGGAGTAAGTGGGAGGAAAGTAGAACTTCGATGAAGTACTACCTCTTGAACCGGAAAGTAGTGCAGCTCAGGAAAATGTTCCTGTGGTGCCTACACCGATCGGAGAGGAAATTAATGATGATGATCAAGGTACTTCAGATCAAGTTGCTACTAAACTTCAGAGGGTCCACTAGGACACGTTCCGCACTGCAGTGGTACGACAACCCTGTCTTGGAAATCATGTTGTTAGACAACGGTGAACCTTCGAACTATGAAGAAGCGATGGCGGGCCCAGATTCCAACAAATGGCTTGAGGCCATGCAATCCGAGATAGGATCCATGTATAAAAACAAAGTATGGACTTTGACAGACTTGCCCGATGATCGGCGAGCGATAGAAAACAAATGGATCTTTAAGAAAAAGACGGACGCGGATGGTAATGTTACCATCTATAAAGCTCGACTTGTCGCTAAGGGTTATCGGCAAGTTCAAGGGATTGACTACGATGAGACTTTCTCTCCGTAGCGAAGCTTAAGTCCGTCCGAATCATGTTAGCAATTGCCGCATACTATGATTATGAGATATGGCAGATGGACGCCAAAAGCGGCATTCCTTAACGGTTATCTTAAGGAAGAGCTGTATATGATGCAGCCGGAAGGTTTTGTCGATCCTAAGAATGCTAACAAGGTATGCAAGATCCAGCGATCCATTTATGGGCTGGTGCAAGCATCTCGGAGTTGGAACATTCTCTTTGATGAGATGATCAAAGTGTTTGGGTTTATGCAGACATATGGAGAAGCCTGCGTTTACAAGAAAGTGAGTGGGAGCTCTGTAGCATTTCTCATATTATATGTAGATGACATACTTTTGAAGGGAAATAATATAGAACTTTTGGACAGCATTAAGGCCTACTTGAATAAGAGTTTTTCAATGAAGGACCTTGGAGAAGCTGCTTACATATTAGGTATCAAAATCTATAGGGATAGATCGAGACGCCTCATAGGTCTTTCACAAAGCACATACCTTGATAAGATTTTGAAGAAGTTCAAAATGGATCAGTCCAAGAAAGGGTTCTTGCCTGTTTTGCAAGGTGTGAAATTGAGCTCGGCTCAATGCCCGACCACGGCAAAAGATAAAGAAGAGATGAGTGTCATCTCCTATGCCTCAGCCATAGGATCTATTATGTATGCCATGTTGTGTACCAGACCTGATGTAAACCTTGCCGTAAGTTTGATAGGAAGGTACCAAAGTAATCCCGGCAAGGAACACTGGACAGCGGTCAAGAATATCCTGAAGTACCTGAAAAGGACAAAGGACATGTTTCTCGTTTATGGAGGTGACGAAGAGCTCATTGTAAAGGGTTACGTCGACGCTAGCTTCGACGAGATCTGGATGACTCAAAGTCACAAACCGGATACGTGTATATGTTGAATGGTGGAGCGATAGCTGGTGCAGCTGCAAGCGTAGGCGTCGTGGCGGGATCTACATGTGAAGCGGAGTACATGGCAGCCTCGGAGGCAGCGCATGAAGCAATTTGGGTGAAGAAGTTCATCACCGACCTAGGAGTCATACCCAATGCGTCGGAGCCGATCAAACTCTTCTGTGAACACTGGAGCTATTGCACTTGCCAAGGAGCCCAGGTTTCACAAGAAGACCAGGCACATCAAGCGTCGCTTCAACTCCAGTCGTGAAAATGTTCAAGATGGGGACATAGAAATTTGCAAAGTGCATACGGATCTGAATGGCGCAGATCCGTTAACTAAACCTCTTCCGCGAGCAAAACATGATCAACACCAGAACTCTATGGGTGTGCAATTCATCACAATGTAACTAGATTATTGACTCTAGTGCAAGTGGGAGACTGTTGGAAATATGCCCTAGAGGCAATAATAAAAGGATTATTATTATATTTCCTCGTTCATGATAATTGTCTTTTTTCATGCTATAATTGTATTATCCGGAAATCGTAATACACGTGTGAATACATAGACCACAATATGTCCCTAGTAAGCCTCTAGTTGACTAGCTCGTTGATCAACAGATAGTCATGGTTTCCTGACTATGGACATTGGATGTCGTTGATAACGGGATCACATCATTAGGAGAATGATGTGATGGACAAGACCCAATCCTAAGCATAGCACAAGATCGTGTAGTTCATTTTGCTAGAGCTTTTTCCAATGTCAAGTATCTTTTCCTTTGACCATGAGATCGTGTAACTCTCAGATACCGTAGGAGTGCTTTGGGTGTACCAAACGTCACAATGTAACTGGGTGACTATAAAGGTGCACTACAGTATCTCCGAAAGTGTCTCATTGGGTTGACACGGATCGAGATCGATTTGTCACTCCGTGTATGACGGAGAGGTATCACGGGCCCACTCGGTAATGCATCATCATAATGAGCTCAATGTAATCAAAGTGTTTGATCACGGGATCATGCATTACGGCATTTAGTAAAGTGACTTGCGATAACGAGATTGAACGAGGTATTGGGATACCGACGATCGAATCTCGCAAGTAAAATACCGATTGACAAAGGGAATTGTATACGGGGTTGCTTAAATCCTCGACATCATGGTTCATCCGATGAGATCATCGAGGAGCATGTGGGAGCCAACATGGGTATCCAGATCCCGCTGTTGGCTATTGCCCGAGAGCCGTCTCGGTCATGTCTACGTGTCTCCCGAACCCGTAGGGTCTACACATAAGGTTCGGTGACGCTTAGGGTTGTATGAATATGAGTATGCAGCAAACCGAAAGTTGTTCGGAGTCCCGGATGAGATCCCGGACGTCACGAGGAGTTCCGGAATGGTCCGGAGTCAAAGAATTATATATAGGAAGTGCTGTTTCGGCCATCGGGAATGTTTCGGGGTCACCCGGTAATGTACCGGGACCACCGGAAGTGTCTCGGGGGTCCACCGGGTGGGGCCACCCATCTCGGAGGGCCCCATAGGCTGAAGTGGGGAGGGGAACCAGCCCATAGTGGGCTGGTGCGCCCCCCTTGGCCCACCCCCTGCGCCTAGGGTTGAAACCCTAGGGTGGGGCGCCCACTGCCTTGGGGCACTCCACCCACTGCCGCCCCACAGGAGATCTGATCTCCGGGGCCGCGCCCTGGGGCCTATATAAAGGGAGGGAGGAGGGCAGCCGCACCCTGAGTCTTGGCGCCTCCCTCCCCCTGCTACACCTCTTCCTCCTCCCACAGTTGCTTGGCGAAGCCCTGCCGGAGTCCTGCTGCATCCACCACCACGCCGTCGTGCTGCTGGATCATCATCAAGAAGGAGGAGACGTCATCCGCTCCGTACGTATGTTGAACGCGGACGTGTTGTCCGTTCAGCACTTGGTCATCGGTGATTTGGATCACGGCGAGTACGACTCCATCATCCCCGTTCCATTGAACGCTTCCGCACGCGATCTACAAGTGGTATGTTGATGCAATCACTCTCCCATGACTCGTTGCTTAGATGAACTCATAGATGGATCTTGGTGAAACCGTAGAAAAAATGTTAATTTTCTGCAACGTTCCCCAACACTGCATGATTTCCGAACACATAGGGTCTACACACTTAAGGTTCAGTGACGCTAGAGTTCTTATGGGAATTAGTGTGCAGTTACCGAATGTTGTTCGGTGTCCCGGATGACATCCCGGACGTCACGAGGAGTTCCGGAATGGTCCGGAGGTAAAGATTTATATATGGGAAGTCCTATTTTGGCCACCGGAAAATGTTCGGGATATTTCGGTACTGTACCGGGAAGGTTCTAGAAGGTTCACTACAGGTATCTCCAAAAGTGTCTATTGGGTTGGCATGAATCGAGACTGGGATTTGTTACTCCGTATGACGGAGAGGTATCTCTGGGCCCACTCGGTAATGCATCATCATAATGAGCTCAATGTGACTAAGTAGTTAGTCACGGATCATGCATTACGGAACGACTAAAGTGACTTGCCGTAACAGATTGAACGAGGTATTGGATACCGATGATCGAATCTCGGGCAACTAACGTACCGATTGACAAAGGGACATGTATACGGGATAGATTGAATCCCCGACATCGTAATTCATCCGATGAGATCATCGTGGAACATATGGGAGCCAACATGGGTATCCAGATCCTGCTGTTGGTTATTGGCCAGAGAGCTGTCTCGGTCATGTCTACATGATTACCGAACCCGTAGGGTATACACACTTAAGGTTTAGTGACGCTAGAGTTGTTATGGGAATTAGTGTGCAGTTGCCGAATGTTGTTCGGAGTACCGGATGAGTTCCCGGACGTCACGAGGAGTTCCGGAATGGTCCTGAGGTAAAGATTTATATATGGGAAGTCCTATTTTGGCCACCGTAAAATGTTCGGGATTTTTGGTATTGTACCGGAAGGTTCTAGATGGTTCGAAGTGGGGCCCACCTGCATGGGGGACCCACGTGAACGTGGTAGTGGGGGCAAGGCCCCACACCCTTGGTCAAGGCGCACTAAGACCCCCCTTAGAAGGAATAAGATCATATCCGAAGGGATAAGATCAAGATCCCTAAAAGGGGATAACAATCGGTGGGGAAGGGAAATGATGGGATTTCTTTCCTCCCACATTTGCCAACGCCCCAATGGACATGGAGGGCAAGAAACCAGCCCCTCCACCCCTATATATAGTGGGGACGCCGCATGGGAGCTGCACCCCTTGCTCGGGCGCAGCCTCCCCTCTCCAACTCCACCTCCTCCTCAAGAGTGCTTGGCGAAGCCTCGCCAGAGAAATGCAAGCTCCACCACCACGCCCGTCGTGCTGCCGTGAGCTCTCCATCAACTTCTTCTCTCCCCTTCTGGATCAAGAAGGAGGAGATGTCCCAGGCTGTACGTGTGTTGAACGCGGAGGCGCCGTCCGTTCGGCATTAGATTGGATCTTCTGTGATTTGAATCGCCAGTACGACTCCCTCATCCGCGTTCTAGTGACGCTTCCGCTTAGAGATCTTCAAAGGTATGAAGATGCTCATCCTCTTCCTCTATTGTTGCTAGAATCTCCATAGATTGATCTTGGTGATGCATAGAAAATTTTGAATTATTGCTCGCTTCTAACAAAGTGGTATCAGACCTAGGTCTTTTGCGTAGATTCTATGCAAGAGTAGAACACAAGTAGTTGTGGGTGTTGGTTTGTTCAATTTGCTTACCGTTACTAGTCCTATCTTGTTTCGGCGGTATTGTGGGATGAAGCAGTCCGGACCAACCTTACTCGTACGCTTACGTGAGACAGGTTCCACCGACTGACATGCACTTGTTGCATAAAGGTGGCTAGCGGTGCCGCCTCCCACTTTAGTCGGATCGGATTCGATGAAAAGGGTCCTTATGAAGGGTAAATAGGAATTGGCATATCACCGTTGTGGCTTTTGCGTAGTAAGAAATGTTCTTGCTAGACATGCATAGCAGCCACGTAAAATATGCAACAACAATTAGAGGACGTCTAACTTGTTTTTGCAGGGTAAGCTATGTGGTATGATATGGCCAAAAGAATGTGATGTATGATATGTGAGTATGAGATTGATCATGTTCTTGTAATAGGAATCACAACTTGCATGTCGATGAGTATGACAACCGGCAGGAGCCGTAGGAGTTGTCTTAATTTATTGTATGACCTACGTGTCGTCAAAAACACCATGTAATTACTTTACTTTATTGCTAACCGTTAGCCATGGTAGTAGAAGTAATAGTTGGCGAGACAACTTCATGAAGACACGATGATGGAGATCATGGTGTCATGCCGGTGATGAAGGTGATCATGCCGCCTCAAGATGGAGATCAAAGGCGCAAGATGATATTGGCCATATCATGTCACTTTATGATTTGCATGTGATGTTTGTCATGTTTACATCTTATTTTCTTAGAACGACGGCAGCATAAATAAGATGACCCATCACTAAAATTTCAAGAAAGTGTTCCCCCTAACTGTGCACTGTTGCGAAAGTTCGTTGTTTCGAAGCACCACGTGATGATCGGGTGTGATAGATTCTAACGTTCGCATACAGCGGGTGTAAGCCAGATTTACACATGCAAAACACTTAGCTTGACTTGATGAGCCTAGCATGTACAGACATGGCCTGGGAACACAAGAGACCGAAAGGTCGAACATGAGTCATATAGTAGATACGATCAACATGAAGATGTTCACCGATGATGACTAGTCCGTCTCACGTGATGATCGGACACGGCCTAGTTGACTCGGACCATGTATCACTTAGATGATTAGAGGGATGTCCATCTGAGTGGGAGTTCATTAAATTAGATGAACTTAATTATCATGAACATAGTCAAAAGGTCTTTGCAAATTATGTCGTAACTTGCGCTTTAGTTCTACAGTTTTAGATATGTTCCTAGAGAAAATTTAGTTGAAAGTTGATAGTAGCAATTATGCGGACTAGGTCCGTAACCTGAGGATTGTCCTCATTGCTACGCAGAAGGCTTATGTCCTTAATGCACCGCCGTGTCTTTGAACCTCGAACGTCATCTGTGGATGTTGCGAACATCGACATACACGCTTTGATGACTACGTGATAGTTCAAGAATGTTAAACGGTTTAGAATTGAGGCGCCAAAGACAATTTTTGAAAGCGTCATGAACATATGAGATGTTCCAAGGGCTGAAATTGGGATTTCAGGCTCGTGCCCACGTCAAGAGGTATGATACCTTCGATGAGTTTCTTAGCCAACAAACTAAGGGAGAAAAGCTCAATCGTTGAGCATGTGCTCAGATTGTCTGAGTAATACAATCACTTGAATCGAGTGGGAGTTAATCCTCCAGATGAGATAGTGATGTTTCTCCAAAGTTACTGCCACCAAGCTACTAGAGCTTCGTGATGAACTATAACATATCAGGGATAGATATGATGATCCTTGAGCTATTCGCGATATTTGACACCGCAAAAGTATAAATCAAGAAGGAGCATCAATTGTTGATGGTTAGTGAAACCACTAGTTTCAAGAAGGGCAAGGGCAAGAAGGGATACTTCATGAAACAACAAAACAATTGCTGCTCTAGTGAAGAAACCCAAGGTTGAACCCAAACCCGATACTAAGTGCTTCTGTAATAAGGGGAACAGTCACTGAAGCAGAACTACCCTAGATACTTGGTAGATGAGAAGGCTGGCAAAGGTCGACGAAGTATATTGGATATACATTATATTAATGCGTACTTTACTAGTACTCCTAGTAGCACCAGGGTATTAGATACCGGTTCGGTTGCCAAGTGTTAGTAACTCGAAATAAAAGGCTACGGAATAAACGGAGACTAGCTAAAGGCGAGGTGATGATATGTGTTGGAAGTATTTCCAAGTTTGATGTTATCAAACATCGCACGCTCCCTCTACCATCGGGATTGGTGTTAAACCTAAATAATTGTTATTTGGTGTTTGCATTGAGCATAGACATGATTGGATTATGTTTATCACAATACGGTTATTCATTTAATGAGAATAATGCTTACTCTATTTATTTGAATAATACCTTCAATGGTGTTGCACCTAAAATGAATGGTTTATTGAATCTCGATCGTAGTGATACACATTTCATGCCAAAAGATATAAGATAGTAATGATAGTACCACCTACTTGTGGCACTGCCATTTGAGTCATATTGGTATAAAACGCATGAAGAAGCTCCATGTTGATGGATCTTTTGGACTCACTCGTTTTTTGAAAAGATTGAGACATGCGAACCATGTCTATTGGTATGTATGCATGAAGAAGCTCCATGCAGATGGATCGTTTGGACTCACTTGATTTTGAATCACTTGAGACATGCAAATCATATCACATGGGCAAGATGACTGAAAAGCCTCGTTTTCAGTAAGATGGAACAAGAAAGCAACTTGTTGGAAGTAATTCATTTTGATGTGTGCAGTCCAACGAGTGTTGATGCACGCAGTGGATATCGTTATGTTCTTACTTCACAGATTATTTGAGTAGATGCCGAGTATATTTACTTGATGAAACACAAGTCTGAATTATTGAAAGGTTCAAGTAATTTCAGAGTGAAGTTGAGGATCGTCATGACAAGAGGATAAAATGTCCATGATATGATCATAGAGATGAGTATCTGAGTTATGAGTTTGGTATACAATTAAGACATTGTGGAAATTGTTTCACAACTAATACCGCCTGGAACACCATAGTGTGATGGTGTGTCCGAACATCATAGTTGCACCCTATTGGATATGGTGCATACCATGATGTCTCTTATCGAATTACCACTATCGTTTATGGGTTAGGCATTAGAGACAACCACATTCACTTTAAATAGGGCACCACATAATTCCGTTGAGATGACACCGTATGAACTATGGTTTAGAGAAACCTAAGCTGTCGTTTCTTGAAAGTTTGGGGCTGCGACGCTTATGTAAAAAAGTTTCATCCTGATAAGCTCGAACCCAAAACGGATAAATGCATCTTCATAGGACACCCAAAATAGTTGGGTATACTTCATTTCTCAGATCCATAAGCAAAAGTGATTGTTTTTTTAGAAACGGGTCCTTTCTCGAGGAAAAGTTTCTCTTGAAAGAATTGAGTGGGAGGATGGTGGAGACTTGATGAGGTTATTGAACCATCACTTCAACCAATCTATAGCAGGGCACATGAAGTTGTTCCTATGGCGCCTACACCAGTTGAAGTGGAAGCTGATGATAGTGATCATGAAACTTTGGATCAAGTCAATACCAAAGCTCGTAGGTCGACAAGGACGCGTACTGCTTCGGAGTGTTACGGTAATCCTGTCTTGGAGGTCATGTTGCTAGACAACGATGAACCTACAAGCTGTGGAGAAGCGATGGTGGGCCCGGATTCCGACAAATGGATCGAGGCCATAAAATTCGAGAGAGGATCCATGTATAAAACAAAGTGTAGACTTTGGAAGAACTACTTGATGGTCGTAAGGCTGTTGAGTACAGATGGATTTTAAAAGGGAAGACGGGCAATGATGATAAGTGTCACCATTAAGAAAGCTCGACTTGTCGCTAAGATGTTTTCTCACAAGTTCAAGGAGTTGACTACGATGAGACTTTCTCACTCGTTGCGATGCTAAGAGTCTGTTGAAATTATATTAGCAGTTCCTGCATTATTTATGACATCTTGCAGATAGGATATCAAAACATTGTTTCCTCAACGATTTTCTTGAGGAAAGGTTGTATGTGATACAACCAGAAGGTTTTGTCAATCCTAAAAGATGCTAACAAGTATGCAAAGCTCCAGCAACCCTTCTAAGGACTGCAGTAAGCATCTCGGAGTTGGAATATATGCTTTGATGAGATGATCAAAGATTTTGGGTTTATACAAAGTTTATGAGAAACTTGTATTTCCAAAGAAGTGAGTGGGAAAACTATAGCATTTCTGATGAGTATATATTGTTGACATATTATTGATCGAAATGATGTAGAATTTATGGAAAGCATATAGGGTTATTTGAAAAGTGTTTTTCAATGGAAAACCTGGATTAAGCTACTTGAACATTGAGCATCAAGATCTATAAGGATAGATCAAAATCGCTTGATAGTAGTTTCAAATGAATACGCATCGTGACAAGATTTTGAAGGAGTTCAAAATAGACGACAAAGAAGGAGTTCTTGGTTGTGTTATAAGGTGTGAGTATTGAGTAAGACTCAAGACCTGACCACGGCAGAAGAGAGAGAAAGGACGAAGGTCGTCCCCTATGCTTTAGACGTAGGCTCTACAGTATGCTATGTTGTGTACCGCACCTGAAGTCCCTTGCCATGAGTCAGTCAAGGGGTACAAGAGTGATCCAGGAATGGATCACAAGACAGTGGTCAAAGTTATCCTTAGTAACTAGTGGACTAAGGAATTTTCTAGATTATGGAGGTGGTAAAGGAGTTCGTGGTAAAGGGTTAGGTCGATGCAAACTTTGACACTAATCTGGATGACTGTGAGTAGTAAACCAAATTCATATAGTAGAGCAGTTATTTGGAATAGCTCCACATAGCGTGTGGTAGCTGCATCTACAAGATGACATAGAGATTTGTAAAGCACACACATATCTGAAAGGTTCAGACCCGTTGACTAATAACCTCTCTCACAAGCGAGATATGATCAAACCCCATGGGTGTTGGACTCATTACAATCACATAGTGATGTCAACTAGGTTATTGACTCTAGTGCAAGTGGGAGACTGTTGGAAATATGCCCTAGAGGCAATAATAAAACGATTATTATTATATTTCATTGTTCATGATAATTGTCTATTGTTCATGCTATAATTGTATTGACCGGAAACCGTAATACATGTGTGAATACATAGACCACAACATGTCCCTAGTGAGCCTCTAGTTGACTAGCTCGTTGATCAATAGATGGTCATGGTTTCCTGACCATGGACATTGGATGTCATTGATAATGGGATCACATCATTAGGAGAATGATGTGATGGACAAGACCCAATCCTAAGCATAGCACAAGATCATGTAGTTCGTTTGCTAAAGGCTTTTCTAATGTCAAGTATCATTTCCTTAAACCATGAGATTGTGCAACTCCTGGATACCGTAGGAATGCTTTGGGTGTACCAAACGTCACAACGTAACTGGGTGGCTATAAAGGTACACTACAGGTATCTCCAAAAGTGTCTATTGGGTTGGCATGAATCGAGACTGGGATTTGTTACTCCGTATGACGGAGAGGTATCTCTGGGCCCACTCGGTAATGCATCATCATAATGAGCTCAATGTGACTAAGTAGTTAGTCACGGGATCATGCATTACGGAACGACTAAAGTGACTTGCCGGTAACGAGATTGAACGAGGTATTGGATACCGACGATCGAATCTCGGGCAAGTAACGTACCGATTGACAAAGGGAATTGTATACGGGATTGATTGAATCCCCGACATCGTAATTCATCCGATGAGATCATCGTGGAACATATGGGAGCCAACATGGGTATCCAGATCCTCTTTGTTGGTTATTGGCCGTAGAGCTGTCTCGGTCATGTCTACATGATTACCGAACCCGTAGGGTATACACACTTAAGGTTTAGTGACGCTAGAGTTGTTATGGGAATTAGTGTGCAGTTGCCGAATGTTGTTCGGAGTACCGGATGAGTTCCCGGACGTCACGAGGAGTTCCGGAATGGTCCGGAGGTAAAGATTTATATATGGGAAGTCCTATTTTGGCCACCAGAAAATGTTCGGGATTTTTTGGTATTGTACCGGGAAGGTTCTAGATGGTTCCGAAGTGGGGCCCACCTGCATGGGGGGACCCACGTGAACGTGGGTAGTGGGGGCAAGGCCCCACACCCTTGGTCAAGGCGCACCAAGACCCCCCCCCCTTAGAAGGAATAAGATCATATCCCGAAGGGATAAGATCAAGATCCCTAAAAAGGGGGGATAACAATCGGTGGGGAAGGGAAATGATGGGATTTCTTTCCTCCCACATTTGCCAACGCCCCAATGGACATGGAGGGCAAGAAACCAGCCCCCTCCACCCCTATATATAGTGGGGACGCGCATGGGAGCTGCACCCCTTGCCCCTGGCGCAGGCCTCCCCCTCTCCAACTCCACCTCCTCAGTAGTGCTTGGCGAAGCCCTGCCAGAGAAATGCAAGCTCCACCACCACGCCGTCGTGCTGCCAGAGCTCTCCATCAACTTCTTCTCTCCCCTTTCTGGATCAAGAAGGAGGAGATGTCCCCGGGCTGTACGTGTGTTGAATGCGGAGGCGCCATCCGTTCGGCGTTAGATCGGATCTTCCGCGATTTGAATCGCCGCGAGTACGACTCCCTCATCCACGTTCTAGTGACGCTTCCGCTTAGCGATCTTCAAAGGTATGAAGATGCTCATCCTCTCCCTCTCTTGTTGCTATAATCTCCATAGATTGATCTTGGTTATGCATAGAAAATTTTGAATTATTGCTACGTTCCCCAACAAGTAACATACCGATGACAAAGGGAACAACATATGTTGTTGTGCGGTTTGACCGATAACGATCTTCATAGAATATGTAGGAGCCAATATGAGCATCTATGTTCCGCTATTGTTTATTGACCGGAGATGTGTCTCGGTCATGTCTACATAGTTCTCGAACCCGTAGGGTCCGCACACTTAACGTTTCACGACGATTTGTATTATGAGTTATGTGTTTTTGATGACCGAAGTTTATTCAAATTCCCGGATGAGATCAAGGACGTGACAAGGAGTCTCGAAATGGTCGAGACATAAAGATTGATATATTGGACCATCTTATTCTGACACCGGAAGGGTTCCGAGAAGTTTCGGATAAAACTGGAGTGCCGGAGGGGTTACCGGAAACCCCGGAGGAACTAATGGGCCACCATGGGCCTTAGTTGAGAGACAGGAGGGTCGTAGGAGGGCTGCCCCCCCCCCCTCACTTGTGTCCGAGTTGGACAAGGGAAGGGGACGCCCCCCCCCCCCTTTCCTACTCCCTCTCCCTCTTCTTTCCTTTCCCCTCTCTTCACTACTAGGAAAAACCTTATAAACAGGAGTTTATCAGCAGCGCGGTTTAAAAATGGGCGCTACTGCTAATTAGTAGTAGCGAGGGGTATAAAAACCGCGCTACTACTAAATTGATAGTAGTAGCGATGGGTATAAACCCACGCTGCTACTAAATGGTCTCCAACAATGCCCCCGGAATAGGCCATAGTAGTAGCGTGGGGTATAAAACTCACGCTACTATTAAGCGTGTCCACCCCGACCCGATCCACGCTCCCACACCATCCATCCCCTGTCTGTCTAAAAAAAACACGCAGCCCGATCCGGATCCCCAACCTCCTCTCCTCTCCCAACCCACTCGCCGCCGGCCTCCCTTCCACCTCCTCTCCTCCGTCCGTCCGCCCCCATGCCCCCCGCCGCGTGCGCGCCGCGGCCCGCTCCATGGCTCCCTTCTCGCGCCGCTGCCCCGCCACCCTCCGCCGCTGCACGTGCCCACCCACATGGGCGCCAGCTCCTCCTCTCCGCTTCTGGCATGCCGCTGCACCTCCTCCTCCCCAGCATCGGTGTCGGCGTGGGGACTGACCCAGCTGGGCAGCGCCAGCGGGAGGTGGACCAGGCCGAGAGCTACGCGTCCGTCCCTGCAGGCGTCACGCCAACGACCGGACAGAACCAACGCGCCTCCTCCTCCTCCTCCGCCGCCGCCGCGCGCCTCCTGCGCCGCCTTCTCTCCCGCTCGCTCCCGGCGCCTGTGCTCTCCCCTCTCCCCGAACCCCTCATCGCGCTCCTACCGCTCCTCCTCTCCTCCAGGTACCAAAAAGGGAACCCCCCCCCCTCCTCGTTTCAGTTATCGCATTACTGAACTTGTGGTTTTAGCCTGCTCAGTTATATTTGTGTTGCGATTTGTGATGCAGTTCGCACTCCGTGGCCGCGCTGAGCTGCGAGCTGGTGGGCGCGGCGCCGCTGCAGTCCATGGAGGCCGGCGAGGCGCTGGCGTCCGACGGCGGCGTCGCCAGTGGCTTGGCGCGGGCCATGGGGAGTGGCAGCCAGCGTGGTGGTGGAGGATGTGGATCCGGTGAGAAAGCAAGTTCAAGGTACAGGTCTGAATTCTAATCCTCTCTTCCACTGTGTGCTTAGTGTGATTTATTATCAGTGCGCTCTCTAGTTTACAAGCATCAAATGCCACCAGGGATATAAAATTGGATGAGTGGTTTCTAAAAGCAGCATTGCAGGAATGCTACATGTTGGAAGAGAAATGTTTGAACTCTGAACCTTTATGCATTACGCATCCGGAAACGAGGACATGACATTAAAATCTGAATTAGTTGTTGTAATCCTGACCGGTGTGTGCTCGGAGAAACTATAGCTGCTATAGTAAGTGGTCACGATATATTTAGATCATTGGAATCTAGTCAAGTGCTTTTAACTTGACAATTTTCTCAACTGAACTGATATGCACCTCACACCAACAGCCAAGAAATGATGTCTTCTCAGACGATTTTAGCAAGAATAATTCAGATATAAGAACTTCTACTAACAGGTGCATGTATGTATGTATAAGCTGATGTGAGTTCTTATTCGCCGCATCGACAAGTGGAGAGCTGCAGCAGATCTCATATGACGCCTTGAGAAGACCCACCTGGGGGGTTGATGCACAGCCGGAAGGTGTGGACTGTGAACGACCATATAAAGAAGGGGCAGGTCTTGGATCACTAAAATCGACAACGAAGATTGCTTGGCAAGATGATAGTAATTCATTTCTTATTGTGACATTTACTTTGAACCTATGTATTGTTTGTTTGTGTCACATGCCTACAACCAACCTAGCAGGTGTTCTACCAAGCAAGGAAATGCAATGAAGATACCACCACCAGTCCATCACCGTTTTTTCACAGCCGAAGGTGACTGTATGTTTGTTTATTTCTAGTTTAAGATGGCCACATCAGTGTTGCGTTGTGTCATACAAGTGATTCACCAATATGTTTCTCTTACTTAACTGCTTCTTTACCCGATATTCTCGGAGATGACGAAGAAGCATTGATCTGACAAGTAACACATACCAGGTCAGTGCACTTTTAATAAGTAATGCATTGATCTGAATTGTTGGAGATGATATCTGGATGTGTCTGTATAGCAGCTGGTTTGCAAAGTTGATCATGGTGCTGCTATTGGCGGGCACTTTAAGTTTTCTCTTTTCTTCCACGCTATATTAATGCAGGTACCGGTAGCATGCTATATTAATGCTTTGGACGAAATTACATTATTCGTCACCCCTGCTCAGCAATGGGTTTGCAGGAGTAATGTTTCTGGTTCTGCAGATATTCAAGCTCTGGCGGACGGAGTGTCTCGTATGCGTGAGCAGCGAGACGGTGACTAAGGCTAGCGTGGAAGAGGTACTCTTCAGTTGCTTAATTCGGTTTTACTTAGTTTTCTGTCCTTGTTGGATGTACATGTACCCCAGTTAAACATGTGTGGTGCTCGCTTTGCCCAATTTTCTGTTTAAGGATTAGCTATTGCAGGGCAGATGCTATGTAGAGAATCAATTAATTTCCTCTAGAAATGCTCGAGTGGTGATTTGGCGAAATTTGGAAATACTAGTTCTGCATCATGGCATGGATACTTTGTTAAGGGAGATATCATCTGTTTATCCGCCAAAGCGCATATCTGAAGCCTTTGATTCGAGGTAAAATGGTGCATCGCCTCTCCCTACAAGGTGTTAGTTTTAGCATCTAGTTACGCATCATGGTCAGAAACTGAACTTGGTTCGATTAAAAACTACTGCTTGTCCAATTTGGACAGCAAGCTTATATCTGAAAAATGAGTTAGCTAGGCTTAGAATTTTGAGTTGGCCCCTTTACATAAGTTTTAGATAAAGTTCCAAGGTTTCTTTAGAGTATTTATTTGTGTCGTTTGGATGTACGGTTTGAGAGCAGCCATCAATTTAGTTTGCTGTCCCGAAATTTATGTTCCTGGGTACAGTATTTTGATATGCTCGGAAACGACTAGAGTCCTTAATCATGAGGAGATGGGACACGTCGATTGTTAGAGTACACTTGACAGGTGCATTTTGTGAAATTCTAGCCAGAAGATTGATAGCATGCTTGCCTGCTTGTTCTTTTCAGTTCAAATAAATGTTCCTTTTCTTGTTGAATCCAAAGTAGCTAGCGGAGATCAAGTGGAAAGGTTGTTGATTGTCCCAAAGTTCTTGGACCATTTAGTTTCAATAGCCAGTGAGGAATTAAGCATATATTTTCGGCATGAGCCCCTTTAAATTGCTAGATGAGGAAGAATCTTAACTTAATTAATGGGTCTTGTGAATTGGAATATACCATTTAGTTGAACTGATGCAATTTGCGTACTAACAAGTTTTCACTTTCTCGACATGGGCGCAGGGGTGATCGACGCTGACTAGCGCAGCCGGTGGGTGTTGTGCTCTTCAACCACTTAGAGGCGGACTTCTCCGTGAAGCCAGGGAAGGTACCCACCTTTCGATGATCATTGTGTGTGTCTGATGTTAAATGGAATCTTGAGAATGTTATGTGACATTGGTTTGGTTTGCACTGGGCGTATTGCCATCCATGAATACTACATCTAATTATTTTTTAATTCCTAAATTATTAGTAGTAGCGTGGGAAACAAATGAGCGCTACTAGTAGTTAGGTTAGTAGTAGCGTGGGAAATAAGAAATGAGCGCTACTAGTAGTTAGGTTAGTAGCAGCGTGGGATATATGTGAGCGCTACTAGTAGTTAGGTTAGTAGTAGCGCGGGTGCACCCGCGCTGCTACTAACTTTTAGCTGTAGTGCGATACTAGTAGCGCGAGTACCCGCGCTACTAGTAGCATTTTACCCGAGCTGCTAGTAGCCTTTTTCCTAGTAGTGCTTCCTTGGAGGGGAATCCTAGGAGGACTAGGAAGTCCTAGTAGGACTCCTCTTTGGGCGCACCCCTAAGGACGGCTGGCCTCCCCCTCCTTACTTTATATACGGGGGCAGGGGGGCACCCTAGAACACAGAAGTTTCTCTTAACCGTGTGCAGTGCCCCCTCCACAGTTACACACCTCGATCATACCATCGTAGAGCTTAGGCAAAGCCCTGCGCCGGTAACATCATCATCACCGTTGCCACGCCGTCGTGCTGATGGAACTCACCCTCGTCCTCAACTGGATCAAGTGTACGAGGGACGTCATCGAGCTGAACGTCTGCTGAACGCGGAGGTGCAGTGCGTTCGGTACTTGATCGGTTGGATCGCAAAGAAGTTCGACTACATCAACCGCGTTATTGAAACGCTTCCGCTTTTGGTCTACGAGGGTACGTGGACACACTCTCCCCTCTCGTTGCTATGCATCACCTAGATAGATCTTGCGTGATCGTAGGAAATTTTTTGAAATTACCGTGTTCCCCAACAATGGCATCCGAGCCAGGTCTATGCGTAGATGTTTTATGCATGAGTAGAACACACGGAGTTGTGGGCGATAATAGTCATACTTCTTACCGCCAACGTCTTACTTTGATTTGGCGGTATTGTTGGATAAAGCGGCCCGGACCGACATTACATCACCGCATTCAAGAGACTGGTTCAATCGACATGCTTTTGCACATAGGTGGATGGCAGGTATCTATTTCTTCAACTTTAGTTGAATCGAGTTTGACTACGGTCGGTCCTTGTTGAAGGTTAAAACAGCACACTGGACAAAAAATCATTGTGGTTTTGATGCGTAGGTAAGAACGGTTCTTGCTAGAAGCCCGTAGCAGCCACGTAAAACTTGCAACAACAAAGTAGAGGACGTCTAACTTGTTTTTGCAGGGCTTGCTGTGATGTGATATGGTCAAAACATGATGTGATATAAATTGTTGTATGATATGATCATGCTTTGTAACAAAGTTATTGGTAACTGGCAGGATCCATATGGTTGTCGCTTTATTTATGCAATGCAATCGCCATGTAATTGTTTTACTTTATGTCTAAGCGGTAGCGATAGTCGTAGAAGCAATAGTTGGCGAGACGACAACGACGCTACGATGGAGATCAAGGTGTTGCGCCGGTGACAATGGATATCATGACGATGCTTCGTTGATGGAGATCATGAGCACAAGATGATGATGGACATATCATGTCACATATTTTGATTGCATGTGATGTTTATCTTTTATGCATCTTATTTTGCTTAGTACGACAGTAGCATTATAAGATGATCCCTTACTTAATTTCAAGGTATAAGTGTTCTCCCTGAGTATGCACCGTTACTTACGATTCGTTGTCTTTGAGACACCACGTGATGATCGGGTGTGATAAGCTCTACGTTCACATACAACGGGTGCAAGCCAGTTTTGCACACGCAGAATACTCGGGTTAAACTTGGCGAGCCTAGCATATGCAGATATGGCGTCGGAACACTTAGACCGAAAGGTCGAACGTGAATCATATAGTAGATATGATCAACATAGTGATGTTCACCATTGAAAGCTACTCCATCTCACGTGATGATCGGACATGTTTTAGTTGATTTGGATCACGTGATCATTTAGATAACTAGAGGGATATCTATCTAAGTGGGAGTTCTTAAGTAATATGATTAATTGAACTTTAATTTATCATGAACTTAGTCATGATAATTATTTTGGATGTCTATGTTATTGTAGATCAATGGCCCGTGCTACCATTCCTTTGAATTCTAATGTGTTCCCAGAGAAAGCTAAGTTGAAAGATGATGGTAGCAACTACAGGAATGGGTCCATAACTTGAGGATTATCCTCATTGCTGCACAGAAGAATTATGTCCTGGAAGCACCGCTGGGTGCCAGGCCTGCTGCAGATGCTACAGATAATGTTAAGAACGTCTGGCAGAGCAAAGCTGATGACTACTCGATAGTTCAGTGTGCCATGCTTTGCGGCTTAGAATAGGGACCTCAAAGACATTTTGAACGTCATGGAGCATATGAGATGTTCCAAGAGTTGAAGTTAATATTTCAAGAAAATGCCCGAGTTGAGAGATATGAAGTCTCCAACAAGTTCTACAACTGCAAAATGGAGGAGAATAATTCTGTCAGTGAACACATACTCAGAATGTCTAGGTACCATAACCACTTGACTCAGTTGGGAGTTAATCTTCCTGATGATAGTGTCATTGACAGAGTTCTTCAATCACTGCCACCAAGCTATAAAGGCTTCGTGATGAACAATAATATGCAAGGGATGAACAAGACTATTCCCGAGCTCTTCGCAATGCTAAAGGCTGCGGAGGTAGAAATAAAAAATGAGCATCAAGTGTTGATGGTCAACAAGACCACTAGTTTCAAGAAAAAGGGCAAAGGGAAGAAAGGGAACTTCAAGAAGAACGGCAAGAAAGTTGCTGCTAAGGAGAAGAAACCCAAGTCTGGACCTAAGCCTGAAACTGAGTGCTTCTACTGCAAAGGGACTAGTCACTGGAAGTGGAACTGCCCCAAGTATTTGGCAGATAAGAAGGATGGCAAAGTGAAAGGTATATTTGATATACATGTTATTGATGTGTACCTTGCTAATACTCGTAGTAGCGCCTCGGTATTTGATACTGGTTCTGTTGCTCATATTTGCAACTCTAAACAGGGGCTACGGATTAAACAAAGCTTTGCTAAGGACGAGGTGACGATGCATGTGGGAAATGGTTACAAGGTCGATGTGATCGCCGTCGGCACGCTACCTCTACATCTACCTTCAGGATTAGTTTTAGACCTGAATAATTGTTATTTGGTGCCAGCGTTGAGCATGAACATTATATCTAGATCTTGTTTGATGCGAGATGGTTATTCATTTAAATCAGAGAATAATTGTTATTCTATTTATCTGAGTAATATCTTTTATGGTCATCCACCCTTGCTGAGTGGTCTATTTTTGTTGAATCTCGATCTTGATGATACACATGTTCATAATATTGAAGCCAAAAGATGCAAAAGTTGATAATGATAGTGCAACTTATTTATTTCACTACCGTTTAGGTCATATCGGTGTAAAACGCACGAAGAAACTCCATGCTGATGGACTTTTGGAATCACTTGATTATGAATAACTTGGTGCTTGCAAATCGTGCCTCATGGGCAAGATGACTAAAACTCCATTGTCTGGAAACATGGATTGAGCTACTGGCTTATTGGAAATAATACATACTAATGTATGCGGTCCAATGAGTGTTGAGGCTCGTGGCGGGTATCGTTATTTTCTTACCTTCACTGATGATTTGAGCAGATATGGTTATATCTACTTAATAACATAAGTCTAAAACATCTGAAAAGTTCAAATAATTTTAGAGTGAAGTGGAAAATCATCGTAACAAGAAAATAAAGTTTTTACGATCTGATCGTGGAGGAGAATATTTGAGTTACGAGTTTGGTCTTCATTTGAAACAATGTGGAATAGTTTCACAACTTACGCCATACAGAACAAAGACAAATAAAATGGTGTGTTCGAACGTCATTACCGTACTTTATTGGATATGGTGCGATCTATGATGTCTCTTACTGATTTACCACTATCAGTTTGGGGTTATGCTTTAAAGACGGCTGCATTCACTTTAAATAGGGCACCATCAAAAATCCATTGAGACGACGCCTTATGAACAGTGGTTTGGCAAGAACCAAAGTTGTCGTTTCTTAAAATTTGGGGCTGGGATGCTTATGTGAAAAACCTTCAACCTGATAAGCTCGAACCCAAATCGGAGAAGTGCGTCTTCATAGGTTACCCAAAGGAAACGGTTGGGTACACCTTCTATCATAGATCCGAAGGCAAGATATTCGTTGCTAAGAATGGATCCTTTCTAGAGAAGGAGTTTCTCTCGAAAGAAGTGAGTGGGAGGAAAGTAGAACTTGATGAGGTAATTGTACCTTCTCCCTTATTGGAAAATAGTTCATCACAGAAATCAGTTCCAGTGATTCCTACACCAATTAGTGAGGAAGCTAATGATGATGATCATGAAACTTCAGATCAAATTACTACCGAACCTCGTAGGTCTTCCAGAGTACGATCCGCACCAGAGTAGTATGGTAATCCCGTTCTGGAAGTCATGTTACTAGACCAGGGTGAACCTACGAACTATGAGGAAGCGATGATGAGCCCAGATTCCGCGAAATGGCTTGAGGCCATGAAATCTGAGACGGGATCCATGTATGAGAACAAAGTGTGGACTTTGGTGGACTTGCCCGATGATCGGCAAGCCATAGAAAATAAATGGATCTTCAAGAAGAAGACCGACGCTGATGGTAATGTTACTGTCTACAAAGCTCGACTTGTTGCGAAAGGTTTTCGACAAGTTCAAGGAGCTGACTACGATTAGACTTTCTCTCCCGTAGCGATGCTTAAGTCTGTCTGAATCATGTTAGCAATTGCCGCATTTTCTGATTATGAAATTTGGCAGATGGATGTCAAAACTGCATTTCTAAATGGATTTCTGAAAGAAGAGTTGTATATGATGCAACCAGAAGGTTTTGTCGATCCAAAGGGTGCTAACAAAGTGGGCAAGCTCCAGCGATCCATTTATGGATTGGTGCAAGCCTCTCGGAGTTGGAATAAATGCTTTGATAGTGTGATCAAAGCATATGGTTTCTCTGAGACTTTTGGAGAAGCCTGCATATACAAGAAAGTGAGTGGGAGCTCTGTAGCATTTCTAATATTATATGTGGATGACATATTATTGACTGGAAATGATATAGAATTTTTGGATAGCATAAAGGGATACTTGAATAAGAGTTTTCAATCAAAGACCTCGGTGAAGCTGCATACATATTGGGCATTAAAATCTATAGAGATAGATCAAGACGCTTAATTGGACTTTCCCAAAGCACATACCTTGATAAAGTTTTGAAGAAGTTCAAAATGGATCAGTCAAAGAAAGGGTTCTTTCTTGTATTACAAGGTGTCAAGTTGAGTCAGACTCAAAGCCCAACCACTTCAGAAGATAGAGAGAAAATGAAAGTCATTCCCTATGCTTCAGCCATAGTTTTTATCATGTATGCAATGTTGTGTACCAGACCTAATGTGTGCCTTGCTATAAGCATAGCGGGGAGGTACCAAAGTAATCCCGGAGTGGAGCACTGGACAGTGGTCAAGAACATCCTGAAATACCTGAAAAGGACTAAGGATATATTTCTCGTTTATGGGGGTGACATAGAGCTCGTCGTAAACGGTTACATCAATGCAAGCTTTGACACTAATCCGGATGACTCTAAGTTGCAAACCAGATACGTATTTTTATTGAATGGAGGAGCTATCACTTGGTGCAGTTCCAAGCGGAGTGTCATGGTCGGATCTACGTGTGAAGCGGAGTACATTGCTGCTTCGGAAGCAGCAAATGAAGGAGTCTGGATGAAGGAGTTCATATCCAATCTAGGTATCATACCTAGTGCATCGGGTCCAATGAAAATCTTTTGTGACAATACTGGTGCAATTGCCTTGGCAAAGGAATCCAGATTTCACAAGAGAACCAAGCACATCAAGAGACGCTTCAATTCCATCTGCCATCAAGTGTCGGAAGGGGACATAGAGATTTGCAAGATACATATGGATCTGAATGTTGCAGACCCGTTGACTAAGCCTCTTCCACGAGCAAGACATGATCAACACCAAGACTCCATCGGTGTTAGAATCATTACTTTGTAATCTAGATTATTGACTCTAGTGCAGGTGGGAGACTGAAGGAAATATGCCCTAGAGGCAATAATAAAGTTATTATTTATTTCGTTATTTCATGATAAATGTTTATAATTCATGCTAGAATTGTATAAAACCGGAAGCTTAGTACATGTTTGAATACATAGACAAAACAAAGCGACCCTAGAATGCCATGGTAAAGTTTCATAACAGAGGAGTCCCGGACTAGGGGTGTCCGGATAGCGGACTATCATCACGGCGGACTCCAAGACTATGAAGATACAAGATTGAAGACTTCGTCCGTGTCCGGATGGGACTTTCCTTGGCGTGGAAGGCAAGCTTGGCGATACGGATATGTAGATCTCCTACCATTGTAACCGACTCTGTGTAACCCTAACCTATCCGGTGTCTATATAAACCGGAGGGTTTTAGTCCATAGGACAGAACAACAATCATACCATAGGCCAGCTTCTAGGGTTTAGCCTCCTTGATCTCGTGGTAGATCTACTCTTGTACTACCCATATCATCAATATTAATCAAGCAGGAGTAGGGTATTACCTCCATCGAGAGGGCCCAAACCTGGGTAAAAACATTGTGTCCCTTGTCTCCTGTTACCATCCGCCTAGACGCACAGTTCGGGACCCCCTACCCGAGATCCGCCGGTTTTGACACCGACATTGGTGCTTTCATTGAGAGCTCTGTGTCGTCACCGATAGGCCCGATGGCTCCTTCGATCATCAACAACGACGCTGTCCAGGGTGAGAATTTTCTCCCCGGACAGATCTTCGTGTTCGGCGGCTTTACCTTTGCATCAATTCCGCTTCGCCATCCGGAGCAGATCGAAGCTTCGCCCCGCCATCGGTCAGATTTGGAAGTTTGAACTATACGGCCGATATCCGCGGGACTTGATCTTTGGACGGATTCGAGCCACAATAGCGTGCCGCCTTGTCTCGATGGGCATGATCTAGCTCTGCAGCCGAGCGATTGCCCTAGAGGCCGCACCAGCATCCGCTCGACCCTTAATCCGGAGCCGGATTCCCGATCGAGGACGAGTGGTTGGACACCGCCTCGGGTCTACAATCTCTCTGACAATCGAGCGAACTCCATCCCTGTCCTTTGCGAAGACCTTGACTCCGGTGCGGACTCCTCTCCGGACTCGAACCCTCCACGCCCGCCAATCGAATCCGATTGGGCGCCCGGTCATGGAGTTCACCGCCATGACATCTTTCAACTTTTCGCCCTTTGGCGACATCTTGAATTCACTAAAGTCTCTCTCTTTATCCGGAGAGCCCTGGCCGGACTACGGTCAGGAAGGTTGGGATGCGGACGATGAAGAAATTCAACGCCCACCCACCACCAACTTTGTAGCCACTGTCGATGATTCAACCGACATGCTAGACTACGACTCCGAAGACATCGACGGTATGGACGACGACGCCGGAGACGACCAAGACCCAGCGCCTATAGGGCACTGGAAGGCCACCTCGTCATATGACATATACATGGTGGACATCCCGAAAGATGGGAACGGCGAGGGAACAACGGAGGATGAACCCTCCAAGAAACAGCCGAAGCACCGACGTCAGCGGCGCCGCTCTAAATCCCGCCACAATAAAAACGGTGATTCCAGCACGGGAGATAATAACACCCCGGACAAAGGTCAAGAGAACCCCTCCAAAGAGGACTCAAAGACAGAGGAGGGAGAAGCAAGTCCGCTCAACAAAGGCGGGCAGAAAGAGAGGTCGAGGACGATAATTATGCGCCTCCCTCCGAAGATGAGGCAAGCCTCGACGATTTACGAATTTGTCATGCCCGAGGATCCCGCCAACAGAGCTGTTTCAAACGCAGGCTTATAGCCACGGCAAGCAGCCTCAAGAAAAAGCAGCAACAGCTTAGAGCTGATCAAGACTGCTGACAGATGGACTGAAATCCTTGCAGCCGAAGAGTATGAACTCGAACGCCCCTCCAAAAGCTACCACAAACACAGGCCGTTGCCTCGACTAGAGGAGGAAGCACCCAAGTCGCTAGCGCACGACATGGCAGACCGGCCACCCCGTGGCCGCGACAGAGAAGCCTCTCGGCCCTCCGCTCAAGCCACACCCCGAAGCCGCTCAAAAAGTACCAAGGCAAGGGAAAACGTGCCGGACTTGCGAGATATATTGGAGGATAAAGCAAAACATACAAGACCGATCTATGGATCGCGTGGGCGCCCAGCAACACGGGATGATTACCGTCGCGCCGGATACAGCAAAACCGCCGGGCCGAACACGATGAGACAAAGCTCATATGAGCTACGCCGTGATATAGCCCGATGTAGGCTCCGCACACCCACTATGCTTCATGCAGGCGAAGTAATGGATCATCAAATCCCCGAGGGCTTCAAGCCTATAAACATCGAATCATACGATGGTACCACGAGATCCTGCGGTCCGGATCGAGGATTATCTCCTCCATATCCACATGGCCCTTGGTGATGATCTACATGCCATCAAATACCTCCCCCGAAGCTTAAAGGACCAGCTCGGCATTGGCTCAACAACTTGCGGCCAGAATCAATTGGTTGTTGGGAGGACCTGGAAGCCGCATTCCTTGATAACTTCCAGGCACATATGTGCGACCACCAGACGCCGATGACCTTAGCCACATAATTCAGCAGCTGGAAGAATCGGCCGACAATTCTGGACTCGGTTCCTAACAAAGAAAAAATCAAATCGTTGATCGTCTGGATGCGAGAGGACCTTGCAGCCTTCAAACATAACATTCGCGACGAGTGGCTTGCCCGGCACCTAGGACAGGAAAAGCTGAAATCTATGGCAGCCCTCACAACCCTCATGACTCGCTTTTGTGCGGGAGAGGACAGCTGGCTAGCTCGAAGCAACAACTTGGCCAAACATCCTGATAGTCCGGATACCAAGGACAACAATGGCAGGTCACGTCGCAACAAGAACAAGCGCCGCATTAACGGCGATAATACTGAAGATACGGCCGTCAATGCCGGATTCGTGAGGCTCTAAACCCGTCAGCGGAAGAAGCCATTCAAAAGAAATACCTGTGGCCCACCCAACTTGGACCGAATACTCGATCGCTTGTGCGGATACATGGCACCCCCGAAAAAACAGCCAATCACACCAACAGGACTGTTGGGTGTTCAAGCAAGCGAGCAAGTTAAGTGCCGAACTCAATGACAAGGGGCTGCATAGCGATGACGAGGAAGAGCCCCGGCCGCCGAACAATAAAGGATAGAAGGGTTTTCCTACACAAGTGCGGACGGTGAACATGATATACGCAACCCACATACCCAAAAGGGAGCGGAAGCGTGCACTAAGGGACGTATATGCGATGGAGCCACGCCCAGTTCAACCCATGGTCTTCCTGCCCGATCACCTTCGATCGAAGGACCACCCACTAGCATCCGTCACGGCGGGTTTGCTGCATTGGTTCTTCACCCAATTATCGACGGATTTCACCTCACCAGACTCCTGATGGACGGCGACAGCAGCCTGAACCTGCTTTATCAGGATACAATGCGCAAAATGGGCATTGACCCCTCAAGGATTAAACCTACAAAGACGACCTTTAAAGGCGTCATACCGGGTGTAGAGGCCAGTTGTACGGGCTCAGTTACACTCGAAGTGGTCTTCGGATCCCCGGATAACTTCCAAAGCGAAGAGTTAATCTTCGACATCGTCCCATTCTGCAGCGGCTATCATGCACTGCTCGGACGAACCGCATTTGCCAAGTTCAATGCGGTGCCGCACTACGCATACCTCAAGCTCAAGATGCCAGGCCCTCGAGGAGTAATCACGGTCAATGGAAACACCGAACGCTTTCTCTGAACGGAGGAGCATACGGCGGCCCTCGCGGCGGAGGTGCAAAGCAGCCTCTCACGGCAATTCTCGAGTCCGGCCACTAAGCGTCCGGACACCGCCAAGCGCGCCCGGAGTAACCTGCAACAAGACCACATGGCACGATTCAAGCACGAGTAGCAATCCGGCCCCAACCCCAGCCCTCGCGAAATTGCGAAACTAGTATTACGCGTACATAATTACGCTCTAGAGATACCATGGGCATATGGGGAGGGGCAAGACAACGGCACGCCAAGAATGCGGCTCGACCGCACACTGTGGGCTCCTGCTTGTGTCATTTCTTTTTTTCTTTTTTTTTTCTTTTACTTTCAGACTCCGTCTTGAGAAGTCCTGTCCGGCACTTGAATCGCCCGAACTCACGATGCAACAGCCGAGGAAGCGGAAAGCCACGTCAAGTGTTCAGGTGGTCTATTGAGCATTATACCTGTTTTACATACCATCCGCAGCTTACCTGGAGGGGGACATGTTAGATAGTCCCATCCCTTGCTTATCGCACTATTTGTATCATTCTCGCTTCCATTGCAGTACCTTTTGAATAAACAATACATAGCTCTTGCTTATTATTGCTCTACTTCCTTTATATATATACATATGTTCATTTCACGACATGTTGCAACCGTACACTTTGGTACGGCCAATACACCAGGGGCTTAAGTATCCCAAAATTATGGTGTGATAAAGTCTGAACACTTTCGCAAGTGCGGCACCCCGAACTTATAGCATTATATGAATTGGCTCCGAATCATGTCTTGGGTCAATAGTTGGGTTTGCCCGGCTCCCGTGTTTTGGTACCTTACGTTCCGCTATATCGGCTAAGGTAGCACCGGGAGAACCACTGCGATTGTGCCCCAGCTTATTCTAGGTCGAGCACCTCGGTGGAGAAAGCTAAAACTGACCCGTCATGATAAAGGCGAGAGCCGGTCGCTGTTCGAGAGGTTTTTCGGGTCCCTAAAGACTTATGCCGCTTAGAGCGAGGAACCGGAATTGTCCGCCAAAGGCGTGGATAGCGCCCGAACTCGGTCTTCCGAATATTAGGGGCTTCACTAAATTTAAAATTATAGAATTCTATGGCTAAGTGAGAGTGTTCAAGCATTATAATTCCGGTTGCCTTGTTCGTTGTGTTGAGCGCCTCCCTAGATGGACCCAAGAATGGGAACAAGAGTGCTCAAGTTTATCCCGAACACCCCAGCACTCGTGGCATGGGGGCTGAAGCCAACGACTTGCCATCTCTCAAATTTGATAAACGGCTGCACAGAAGGTAATATTTTAAATTAATAAGCGTTGCTTAGCGCATATGAACAAGTTTTCAGCGTACAGGATAACAAATGCGAGCCTATTCAAAAATTACATCCTTGGAGCACTCATCCGCTATTCGGCGAGCACCCTTCAGGAGGCCCTCATAGTACATTTCGGGCGTACGATGCTCATGGCCCTTCGGTGGCCCGTCGTCACGAAGCTTCTCCACATCCAGCTTGCCCCAAAGGCACTTTAGCACGGGCAAGGGCCGACGGACCCCTTCAATGCAGACGGAGCGCTTGATGACTTCAAGCCACGCAGACAGCATCCACCAGCCGCTGCACCAAGCCGAAGTAGCTCCGGGCATGGCCTCCAATGGCCACAGCCGCACTATAAGGCCCTTCATGGCCTGTTCGGCGACCTTGTGGAGCACGACCAGCTGCTTCAGCTGGTCGCTTAGGGGCACCGGATGTCCGGCCTCAGCATATTGAGACCAGTACACCTTCTCCGTGGAGCTCCCCTCCTGGGCGCGGTAGAATCTTGGCGACATCGGACGCCTTTTCTGAGGCAAATCTGCGAATGCTCCTGGAGAGCTCCGAATCCGGGTAAGTAATAGGTAATTGACTTTACATTCTTGCTTTGCATAAAGAATGCCTTACCCGCCGCTATCTTCTTTAGTGCTTCGATTTCTTGGAGGGCTTTTTGGGCCTCGGCCTTAGCAGCTTTGGCACTCTCAAGAGCCAAGGCAAGCTCGGACTCTCGGGTCTTCGAGTCACGCTCCAAATCCTCGTGTTTTTTCACGAGCATCTGGAGCTCTTGCCGCACCTCCGCCAGCTGCGCCTCCCCTTTCTCTCGCTCGGTGCGTTCCGCAGCCGCTTTGTTTTTTGCCACGGACACCGCTTCCTTCAGGGTCGCCACCTCGTTCGTGGCCCCTGCGGTACCCATGTTATTCATGTTATTTTTTGCAACCAAAACCTTTTCCATAAGGTATTTCTTTAATAAGGTATTTCTTACCTTCCTTGTCCTCGAGCTGCTTCTTGGCTTGTCCGAGCTCGTTCTCGGACCGCCGAGGTTACTGCTTCGATGTATTGACCTCCGCAGTCCCGGCGGCAGAGGTCAACAAATAACTGCATCCCCATATTGACATACTTATGTTAGACTCCTGCGTATATCTTTTTAGATCCTTGGTCCGGCTTTTCTTTCCGAACGCCGAACTAAGCATGAGGGGCTACTGTCTATGTGGTAACATTTTTATATGTTTTAAACTTACCTCAAAGCCTGTTAGAAGGCTGGTACAGGCTTCGGTCAGCCCGCTCTTGGCGGACTGAACTGTCCGGATCACCGCACTCATAACAGTGCAGTGCTCCTCCTCGATGGAGGCGCCGTTGAGTGCCTCCAGTAAGCTATCCGGTGCCTCCGATTGGACAGAGGACACCGGCGTCTTACCCTTCTTGCGAAGGATCTGCTGTCCGGACTTCGGAACCGCTGATGGTTCCGGCATGGAGTCCGGACGAGGGTCGGGCTTAGAGCCCCTGGGGGTCTTGCCCCCCACGCGCCTGGAGTCCGGGAGGTCGCCTTGTGGCGCCTCCTGCGCCACTTCCTCTTGACCAAGCCCCCCTTGGGGCCCCACCGCGGCGTCGTCTGCAGCGTGAGGCGAGGAGGCGGCCAGAAGCGAGGTACTCTCCATTTCCGAGGAACCCAGGTACCCGCTCGATGAATTGGCGAGCTCGCCCTTGGGCAGGCTCCATGATTGTTCGGCATTAGAGAACACTATGCAATTATGAAAAAACCATGGGTATCCGGACACTTACGATCTCGCCAGGGGCTTGGCCCTTGTTGGCCAGTCCTCCTCGTCGTCGTCGACGTTGGTGGAGAAGTCAGGAGGAAGGGTTCTTCCCTTCTTGGACCCTCCGGCCTCCCCCGTTGGGGCGGCCTTCCTTTTCTTCTCCTTCCCCACTGGGGGAGGAGCTTCTTCTTCTTCCTCCTCGTCCTCAGGAGAAGATTCTGCATCAGAATCTGACAGCACCTGGCGTCGGGAGCTCTTTCGAGTTACCGTGGCCTCCTTCTTGGCCTTCTTCTCCGGCACCACATGGGGCGCCGGAGCCAACAGCCCCGTTAATCGGGCGTCCTCCGGGTCTTCCGGCAAAGGAGCCGGACAGTTAATCTATCCGGACGTCTTCAGCCAGTCCTGTCAAAGATTAGGGAGTTTTAGATCCCGCGTAGAGTCAATCTATGAAAAAAGAGTCCCGTAAAGGGTAAAATAACTTACCTCGCCGGCTGGACGCCATGAGCTGTACTGCGATCTTTGGTAGCGGATGCTGGGCTTCAGCCGCCCTTGAATAGCACCTTCCGTGCATCTTCGTACATAGTGTCGAAGAGCCGGCTCAGAATTGTTCGTGTCGTGCGGATCGAACTCCCGCAGATTGAAGGCCCGTTGTTGGCATGGGAGAATCCGGCAGATGAGCATCACCTTGATTACGTCGACAAGCCTGAGATTCTTGTCCACCAGGTTTCGGACGCATGTCTGGAGTCCGGATAGCTCTTCCGAATCCCCCCACGCCAGGCTCGTCTCTTTCCATGATGAGAGCCGTGTGGGGAAGCCAGATCTGAATTGGGGCAGCCACCCATTCGGGGTCGCGTGGCTCGGTGATGTAGAACCACCCGATTGCCACCCCTTTATTGTCTCCACAAAGGCGCCTCGAGCCATAGGACCTTGGCCATCTTGCCAACCATGGCGCCTCCGCACTCCGCAGCGACCGCCCACTACCTTCGGCCGGACGTTGAAGATCTTCAGCCATAAGCGAAGTGGGGGGCCGGATGCAGTAGGAAGGTTTCGCACACCCACGATAAACGCCGAGATGTTGAGGATGAAATTCGGGGCCAGGTCGTGGAAGTCCAGCCGTAGTAGAACATGAGCCCCGGACAAATGGGTGAAGTGGAAAACCTAGTCCATGGAGGAAGTGGGGTAGGAACACTACCCTCTCATGGGGCCCGGGGTTGGAATGAGCTGCCCCGCATCGGGCAGCTCAGACGCGATGTTGCCGGACAAGTATCCGGCCTCCCGCAGTTTTGTGATGTGCCCCTCCTTGACGAAGGAGGCCATCCACCTGCCTCCCGCTCCTGACATGGTTGGAGAAAGGTCAAGGTGGGATGTGCGGACTTGGGCGCTGGAGCTCGAGTGCGCGGAAATGGATAAGCAAAGGAGGAAGAGGGCGTGGATGAAAAGGTGGATCCTTATCCCTTATATGGACGGACGGCTATGCGTCCCCACCAGCCTGGTAAAACTCGCTTATTTCCCAAACGCCGTAATCAATGGCGCAGATGGGTTACCCACGTCCGTATTGATGAGAATCCCGGAATAAGGGGCACGATCTATGCTTTGATAAGACGTGCCAGGAAACCGCCTCGCTAAACACGCTTGAGGTGGAACAAAGAAAATGATTCAGATACAGGCCTGGCCGTGGTGTGATGTCATGCCGCCCGAATGCGCCAAAGAGATCTGTGCAAAATTATTCTCTCTATGGTGTTATGTGGAACTTGTTTTGCGAGCGGACACTATCCTTGTGTTCAAAACCTTCTATGAAGTATTCGGAGGAGGAACCCGCCTTGCAATGCCGAAGACAATATGCGCCCGGACTACGTCGTCATTGAAGCCTGGTTTAGGGGCTACTGAGGGAGTCCTGGACTAGGGGGTGTCCGGATAGCCGGACTCCAAGACTATGAAGATACAAGATTGAAGACTTCGTCCCGTGTCCGATGGGACTTTCCTTGGCGTGGAAGGCAAGCTCGGCGATACGGATATGTAGATCTCCTACCATTGTAACCGACTCTGTGTAACCCTAACCTATCCGGTGTCTATATAAACCGGAGGGTTTTAGTCCATAGGACAAAACAACAATCATACCATAGGGTAGCTTCTAGGGTTTAGCCTCCTTGATCTCGTGGTAGATCTACTCTTGTACTACCCATATCATCAATATTAATCAAGCAGGAGTAGGGTATTACCTCCATCGAGAGGGCCCGAACCTGGGTAAAAACATTGTGTCCCTTGTCTCCTGTTACCATCCGCCTAGACGCACAGTTCGGGAACCCCTACCCGAGATCCGCCGGTTTTGACACCAACACTAACCATAGACATGTGTTGTCATTTGATGAACGGGATCACATCATTAGGAGAATAATGTGATGGACATGACCCATCCGTTAGCTTAGCATTATGATCGTTACAGTTTCATTGCTACTGCTTTCTTCATGACTTATACATGTTCCTCGGACTATGAGATTATGCAACTCCCGAATACCGGAGGAACACTTTGTGTGCTATCAAACGTCATGACCTAAATGGGTGATTATAAATATGCTCTACAGGTGTCTCCGAAGGTGTTTGTTGGGTTGGCATAGATAGAGATTAGGATTTGTCACTCCATGTTTCGGAGAGGTATCTCTGGGCCCTCTCGGTAATGCTCATCACTATAAGCCTTGCAAGCAATGTGACTAATGAGTTAGTTGTGGGACGAAGTATTATGGAACGAGTAAAGAGACTTGCCGGTAACGAGATTGAACTAGGTATGATGATACCGATGATCGAATCTCGGGCAAGTAACATATCGATGACAAAGGGAACAACGTATGTTGTTATGCAGTTTGACCGATAAAGATCTTCGTAGAATATGTAGGAGCCAATATGAGCATCTATGTTCTGCTATTGGTTATTGACCGGAGATGTGTCTCGGTCATGTCTACATAGTTCTCGAACCCGTAGGGTCCGCATGCTTAACGTTCGATGACGATATGTATTATGAGTTATGTGTTTTTGATGACCGAAGTTTGTTCGGAGTCCCAAATGGGATCACGGACGTGACGAGGAGTCTCGAAATGGTCGAGACATAAAAATTGATATATTGGACCATGTTATTCGGACACCGGAAGTGTTCCATGAAGTTTTGGGTAAAACCGGAGTGCCGGAGGGGTTACCGGAAACCCCGGGTGAGGGAGTCCTGGATTGTAGGGTCCTCGGGGACCCGGCCTATGTGACATGGGCTGGACTGATGGGTCGTGAAGATACAAGATAGAAGGCCTTCTCCCGTGTTTGATGGGACTCTCCATTGCGTGGATGACAAGCTTGGCGTCCGGATGTGTAGTTTCCTTCCTCTATAAACCGACTTTGTACAACCCTAGTCCCCTCCGGTGTTTATATAAACCAGAGGATTAGTCCGTAGAGGCTATCATAATCATACAGGCTAGTCATCTAGTGTTTAGCCATTATGTTCTCGAGGTAGATCAATTCTTGTAAGCCATATATTCATCAAAGTCAATCAAGCAGGAAGTAGGATATTTCCTCCATTAAGAGGGCCCGAACCTGGGTAAACATCGTGTCTCCTGCCTCCTGTTACCTTTGATCCTTAGATGCACAGTTCAGGACCCCCTACACAAGATCTGTCGGTTTTGACACTGACATTGGTGCTTTCATTGATAGTTCCTTCCGTAAGGCCAACGGAAGGGTTGATGGCTCGACTGGTCATCGAGGACAGTATCACATCCGGAGGAGCCCGCGCTTCAGGGCAAACCCTTCGGCTTGGAAGCGTCCCCATGGGCGCTCGTTCAGCCGTTAAGCCAAGGGCAGCCCATCCTGTCACCAAAAATCATCTCCGCGTCGGTCCTGAATACTCCGATAAGATGGATCCGGCAGATGTATCAGCCTTAAACGAACTGCTAGATCGCATCGCCGCCCTGGGGGTTGCAACTGACTATGATCGGATTGGGCTTAAACCTGATCAGAGAGAAATCAAATCTCCACCCATCACCCATCAGGTGGCATTTGTGGAGGAACAAGCTGACAATAACTCTTCTCCTACATTGAGAACAAAGTATGTTCGGATTTCCGAGCTCGGAGAGCCGGACACCCATCTTCGGGAGGACACTTCCTGTCCTCTGAAAATAAGAACGGGCGTTGAGCCTAAAAACTCACTGGACGGTCCGGAGCCCGGGCTTGTAACTTCAGAAATTCCACAAAATCCGGACTTCACAGTGGGTCGGGATTCGGATTTAAATCCGCCCACGCACCATAAGCAATATTCCCCAAGCAATTCCGGTCCTCCGGATATATGCGACTTAATGTACGTGCGGCAGCGGACTCAGGAAACAGTCCACCACTTTTGGGCCAAATTCCTCCTTGTTAAAAACAAGATCAAAGATTTCTGCGACGACGACGTGATCTCCATATTTTGTAACAAATATATGGGTGTGGGAATCCTTAATGCCCTCAACCACCGTCAGATTTGGCACACATAGTACAGAAGTATTGTGCAATGGAAAGCGCCTGGAAAACCCAGACAGCCCCCTGGGAACCACAGGCCTTTAGGCCATCTCCTGGATGGGCAAAAAGGATGCACCCTCGCGAGGCACCTAATCATCATCTCATGGAAAAGAAAATCAAGCCCTTTACAGGGCATAGAACTGTCCTTGAGGAATGGCTCGACAAGCCCTGTCAAATTCACATGACGCCAAACACCGAACCAACGCATAGCCTTCGAGCATGTTGGATACTCCGGCAAGTGTCCAAGAGCGGCGAGGGTATCCTCACCAACAACAACCTAGATAACTACTCTTTGGAGGACAACGATCTCAAAGTATTCACGGTCTTCGAGACCTTTTTCTCACATAATCGACGCAAAAGGGCGCTCCACGACCTCGCCAAAGTTTGCCAAGTGGCAGTAGTAAATCCTTGGAACGATACGGCGATCACTTTCAACGCCGATGACGAACCAAGGTCCCGCTCAGTCCGGGCACCAGCGCTTTGGTCCTAAACCCAATCGTGGACAGCTTTCGGCTCACTAAAGTGCTAATGGACGACGGCATCGGACTGAACCTCATCTACGAAGACATGCTCAATAAAATGCAAATGGACCGAAGTCGCATTGAGAAAAGTAACACAACCTTTCGAGGTATTATCCCCAGTAGGGAAGCAAGATGCTCTGGGAAAATCAAACTCGGCGTGGTATTCGGCACGCCAGAGAACTATAGGTACGAAGAGTTACTCTTCCATGTGGCACCTTTCAACAGTGGGTATCATGCCTTGCTGGGGCGAGACGCATTCACACACTTCCAAGCCATACCCCATTACGGGTATATGAAGCTCAAAATGCCCGGGCCCAATGGAGTTATCACTATCGCCAGTGATCCGGATATAGCACTCCGCGCCAAAAACAAAACCTCCTCTTTGGCCCTTGAGGCTTTATCTGAGGACCTTGCGGTCGAAGAATTAACCACCCTACGTTCCGGAGTGGATAGGGACGATGTAATCCTTGATAAGAGACCCAAATCCACTTCCTTCAAACCAGCAGACGAAATAGTCAAATTTCAAGTTCACTCGACGGACCCCAAGAAGACAGCTTCCACTGGGGCACAGCTGGATCCGATGGTCGCCGCATTACGTGCATTCCTGCGTGAGAATTGGGACATCTTTTCCTGGCACCCTTCGGATATGCCTGGTATCCCATGCAGACTGGCCGAACATAGTCTCAATATACTAAAGGGATACAAACCATTCAAGCAAACGTTGCGCCAATTTTCTAAACCCAAACGACGGGCTATGGGGGAGGAGCTAGCCAAGCTACTGGAAGCCGGGTTTATCAGAGAGATCAAACATCCGGAATGGCTAGCAAACCTGGTCATGGTACCGAAGAAGGATAAATCCTGGCGCGTGTGTGTCGATTTCAAAGACCATAATCAGGCCTGCCCTAAGGACCCCTTCCCACTACCTCGCATTGACCAGATTATTGACGCGACCGTGGGACACGATTCACTGTGTTTCCTCGATGCATACTCCGGATACCATCAAATTAAGATGAAAGAATCCGACAAGGCCACAACGGCATTCATCACCCCGTATGGGCCTTTCTGCTTCAACACTATGCCTTTCAGCCTCAAGAACGTCGGCGCAACCTACCAACGCATGATTCAAACATGCGTGGAAAAGCAAATCGCTAAGACTGTGGAGGCATATGTAGATGACGTAGTCATCAAAACCAAGCATGTAGAATTGTTGGTGGACGAGTTACGCCTTACATTCGACAACCTCCGAGCATATGACATACGGCTCAATCCGGAAAAATGTGTTTTCGACGTTCTAGCCAGAAAACTGCTTGGGTTCATTGTCTCAAATAGAGGAATCGAAGCAAACCCAGCCAAAATTCGAGCCCTATCACAGTTGGCAACACCAACAGACCTCAAGCGGGTCCAAAAACTAGCTGGGTGCGTGGCAGCTTTGAGCCGTTTATCTCCAGACTAGGGGAAAATGCATTGCCATTGTATCGCTTCGCCCGCAAGACCGACCACTTCGTGTGGACGGACGCGTTACGTACCGGATCTGGAAGAAATAAAAACTTTGTTAGCGAGCAACCCAATCCTGGCCGCACCAAACGCTTGGTGAACCGATGTTGCTCTACATATCTGCAACTCACCGTGTGGTGATCGCGGTCCTTGTTGTTGAACGAGATGAAGAGGGCATAAATTCCCACTTCAAAAACCAGTATATTATGTATCGACGGTCCTTACACCATGCAAATCGCGATACCCACATTATCAAAAGATAGAATATGCGGTCTTATGGCATCCCGCAAGCTGCGGCACTACTTTCAAGAGTGCTCAATCACGGTGGCTTATGAAGTACCACTTAATGATATTATAAACAACCGGGACGCCACCGGCCGGATTGCCAAATGGGCCATTGAGCTCTTACCATTTGAAATAACTTACAAGCCACACCGAGCTATTAAATCTCAGGTGTTGGCTGACTTCATTGCCGAATGGACAAAGGCCGAACTCCCTAAATAATACGGCACATATTCCAATTGGGTGATGCACTTCGACGGCTCTAAAATGCTAGCCAGACTTGGGGCTGGTGTCGTCTTGACATCCCCCACAGGAGACATAGTCCGTTATGTGCTCCAAATACTGTATATAGACTCTAACAATGCAACCGAATACGAGGCCCCATTGCACGATCTACGGCTGGCTGTCTCCATGGGCATACAATGCCTCGAGGTGCGTGGGGATTCAAACCTCGCAATATCCCAAATAAACGGAGAATTCAACGCAAAAGATCCAAAGATGGCGGCTTACCGCAATGTCGTACTCCAAATATCAGCTCAGTTTTAGGGGCTCGAGTTTCATCACGTGGATCGAGAGAGTAATCAAGCTGTGGACATCCTTGCCTACATGGGTGCCAAACGTGATCCCGTCCCACCTAACACCTTTGTGGAGAGGCTCTTCAAGCCATCCGTTGTGTGGCAGGACGAGAGCGGCAACACCGTTCCGGAGCCGATCATACCCCTAGATTCCGAACACAGTTCCGATATATCATCGAGGGTTCGGGCACCGAAATAACACCATCGGCCCATGAAATCATGGTTGTAATTACCCTGTGGACTGAACCTTTCCTTTCCTACCTTACTAGGAATGAGCTCCTTGATGATCAGACTGAGGCATGTCGTATTGTTTGATGCTCGAAGGCCTACAAAGTTCATGAAGGGGAACTGTACAAGAAAAGTACTACCGGAGTCCTTCAAAGATGTATCTCTGAAGAAGAAGGAAGGCAGCTCCTGGCCAAAATACACGCTAGTCTTGGTGGCCATCATGCCGCAGCTCGGGCCCTTGTAAGTAAGGCCTTCCGTACGGGTTTCTTTTGGCCCATGGCCCGAGCAGACGCACAGGACCTCATACAGCATTGCGTTGGATGCCAGCTTTTCGCCAATCAAAGCCATATGCCGCCCACTGCCCTATGAGCAATCCCCATTACCTGGCCTTTTGTGGTCTGGATGCTAGACATGGTCAGACCCCTTAAAGGGGGAAGCCATTAAAAGAAATATTTACTGGTTATGGTCGACAAATTCACTAAGTGGATAGAAGCAAAACCAGTCAAAATGGTCGAAGCCGGACCGGTTATAGACTTCATATCCAGTGTCATACACCGTTATGGTGTCCCGCACGGTATTATTACTGACAACCGCTCTAACTTTACGGCTGATGAGGTGAAAACTTAGTGCGCTAATTTGGGCATCAAGCTTGATTACGCCTCTGTATATCACCCTCAGACAAACGGTCAGGTCGAACGGGCTAATGGCACGATAATGAGCAGCATCAAACCCAGACTAGTGTGATCCCTGCAAGAATCAGACAAGAACTGAGTCGAGGAACTCGATTCTGTACTCTAGGGGCTGCGGACCACGCCCAATCGCACGACCGGATATACACCTTTCTTTATGGTGTACGGCGTGGAGGCAGTCTTGCCTTGCGACATTATTCATGACTCACCTCGAGTGCGCATGTACGAAGAGAGAAAAGCCGAGGAGGAGGAGCGCGATGTCGCGAAGGCCCGATCCTCATTCTACCAACAATAGGCTCGGCGATATCAAAGCAGGGAAGTACGGGAAAAGACTTATAATGTCGGTGAACTTGTTCTATGCCTACCAGAGAAGAAAAAAGACAAGCTCAAGCCCAAATGGGAGGGCCCCTTCATTATAGATGAAGTTCTCACTAGAGGAGCCTATCACCGACGCAATGCTTTGGATAACCATTTGGAACCAAACCCATGGAACGCTGCCCGGCTCCAGAGATTCTATGTCTAATTCCGCACTCATACCTTTTTTTTCCTCATCCCTTCTTTTCTCCCTTTTCACCTGTTTCTTCTTTCTCATTTTTACACGACTTCTAGCTCGTGTTCAGATAAACCGCACACTTGAGGGGCATACATCCTCAAATGTACACACCCCACGATACCTAGGGGCTTCTTTTTACAGAAGCTTATTATCATTGTTATTTTTTGAGCATCAAACTCACTGTATATATGTGTTGTCTACTCATATATGTCTTTTCTTCACCATTATATGCACCTTTATGACTTAAGTTTTTGCCAAGCTGGGTTGCCTGGCTCCTGTGCTTATGCCCTATGTTTTCGCTTGTTAGGCTAGGGCATAAAAGGGAGCACCTCTATGATTGTTACAGCCAGGTTATCCGGACGTGTACCTTAGACGGGTGAAGCCGAAAGCTAGCGTTCTTAAGGGAATAATTGGTCAGCAGACAAAAGACAAACTGCCCTCGCTGCAATATAAGCCCCCAAATTATAACGTGTACTATGATTTTTAGCATCACAGCTTCGGCATAGACAAAAACGCATGCTACCCAGGGCGTGGAACCCTTAACGGAACTGTTCTCTCTGGAAGATGTTTCTTACAATCAGATGTAATAACTCCACGAATACAACTTGTCTATTCAAACAACTATGACCGGACTGCCTGGTTTCCGAACAAACTTTGGTGTTTACCGATGTTATAATATCTGGAAACACTCCAAACCTTGGGTTTCGGAGGTCAAAGCAGAAAGTCTGCCGTGACAATCATTTTAGAATTCGGCTGGAGATACTTTTGTTGATAAAAGTACATTGCTACTTGGATCAAAAACTTCTTCCTCCTCTAGACCCTCTAACATGTTGTCTAGTTTACAATCATGTTGAGAAAACTTAGCGTCTATCTTTACTTGGTCGTACTCTAAGCTAACAGGAATTTCTTGTTCATCTGGTTCCCGAGGTCCAACCCGGGCCATATGATTCGGATCAAGTCTGGTGTACCGCGTTTTCACCATGGCCCAGGCTTCTCGTGCGCCTTCCCGACATGCTGATATCTTCCATAGCTCAAAACGGCGACGAGCTCCCTTGAATAAATTCATGAGCTCCTCCATACTTCCTGGAGGTGGATCGGATGGCCATAAAGCCTTAGCCATACTTCCTCAAAATGGCCATTACCTCAACTATGGACAGTCCAGAGTGGGCGAGTATTCTAATCTTGCTCACTAGCCTCTTAATCTCCGCGTATCTTCTTCCTCAAGGCTTCGGGGATGCCAGCTGGCACACTTCTTTAAGGGAGAAGTGAAAAATTCGGGAAGACCTTATCGGATTGGGTCCAGGAGAGCAACATCTTCATTGTAGAACCATTCCGAGGGCCACTCTTCGGATGCCTTCTTCGGAGTGCTGGATAGGTATCCTGTTCCGGCTATGCGCCATACTTCGGCACCGCCCACATCGAATATGGATCCCTCTTGGGAGCGGGGGACAAGGCAGAAATATTTCTGCCATAACTCGAAATGGGCCCCGCAGCCTAGGAACAGCTCGCAAAGAGCAACGAAGCCCGCGATGTGCATGATGGAGTCCAGCATGAGGTTGTGCATTTGGAGACTGTAATGCTCCAGGAGACCTCTGAGGAAAGGGTGGATTGGAAATACCATGCCCCTCAGCAGGAAGGAAACAAAGCACACCCGCTCCCCTTTAGTGGGATTAGGGAAGTTCTCTGCCAGGGCTTCGCCGTTGATGGAAGTTGATCCCGCTCGACCGGGGACTAGATCCGAGAGAGGGAGATGTCCCTGCATCTGAAGCTTAGTCAACTGGGCATGGGATACCAAGCAGCTCTCCCAGTCGCCTTTTTGAGGGCCGTGGGGGCGTGAGGAGGAACTAGGAGCGCCAGCCATGTTTGGATGGATTCCTGTGGTAAGCTCTAAGGATTTTTGCCTGGTAAGGAATGGTATCTAAGATCCAATCTCTTTAAATAGACGCCTTCCTTATATGGACAAGGGGTTACTTGCAAAAATTCTTAGCCCTTCGTATTCGTTCGACACGTGGAGGCCGAGGCGACGGCGGCATGTGGTTGAAGGGTATGGTATTTAATGTAAAAGCCGAGCTATGCTAAGTACAATGGAGAACCAGCCTTGCATGGGTCAAGACATGAAGCCGGATATAACGTCCTTGTTGAAGGCAAGTTCGAGGGCTACTTAGGGAGTCCTGGATTATGGGGTCCTCGGGGGGCGGCCTATGTGACATGGGCCGGACTGATGGGCCGTGAAGATACAAGACAGAAGGCATTCTCCCGGTGTCCGAATGGGACTCTCCTTTGCGTGGATGACAAGCTTGGCGTCTGGATGTGTAGTTTCCTTCCTCTGTAAACCGACTTTGTACAACCCTAGTCCCCTCCGGTGTTTATATAAACCGGAGGGTTTAGTCCGTAGAGGCTACACTACTAGGAAAAGGCCTACTAGTGGCGCACCAGTTTTGCCTACTAATGGCGCACTACTGGTGCGCCACTAGTACCACGCCACTAGTATTTTTTTACTAATGGCGCACCCCTGGTGCGCCATTAGTATGCCTAGAGGTGCGCCATTACTATCTCACTTAGTAATGGCGCACCACATAGGAGTGCACCATTAGTAACATTTTTTTTCAAATTTTTTTTTCAAATTTTTTTATTTTTTTCTTAATCTCAGGTCACTATGGCTTAATCTCAGGTCAAATCACACTCTGTGGTCAAACTTCCCGAAAGGTCACCCATCCTCACACTACTCCAGCCCAAGCACGCTTAACTTCAGAGTTCTATCCAACCCCAGCACCAACTCACTTCACGGTGCACTTGTTGATATATCTAGCATATCAATCCTATTAAACCTTGTTGATGTTTAGGACTTTGTTCATGTTCATGAGTGTGATGAAATTTTGAAAAATTATTTCAAACTTCCGTTCATATTACGTATCATATTTTGAAAAAAAAAATCCCGAAAAAAAATTCGAAACTAAATTTTTTTCTGTTACTAGTGGCGCACCTAGCAAACGGTGCGCCACTAGTAAGTTTGAAATTTTTTGAATTTTTTTGGATTTTTTTGCCTCCAGATCTTAGAAGCCCCGTAACTTTTTTTGTTAGGTTTTTGAGGATTTTGAAAATGTTTAATGGGGTTCCCCCAGTTAAATTTGGATGTAACTTTTCGAGTAGATGATTTTTCATATAAAAAACTTTTTCATCCGAGTTAGTATGCAAAAGTTATGCCCATTTTACAAATTCTCGAGAGATTTTGCAAATAAAGTCAAAATTCATATTTGCAAATTTTCCCAACAACTAGACAACATATCACATGGGAAACTTAGTTTCTTTTATTTTTTTGACATTTCCATCATTTTCTTTTATTTTTTTTAAACTAAAAAGGCGGTCCACAGGGGGGTGCATTCGGGGGAATTTTGGGTCAAAATTAGTAATGGGCACCGTGGGTGTGGTGCGCCATTACTGCGCCATTACTAACTTTGGAAAAAATAAAGAAAATAAAAAAAATTGTTAGTGATGGCTCACCGTGGGTGTGGTGCGCCATTACTAGTTTGAAAAAAAAAAGTTGGAAAAAAAATTGAAAAAAAATTACTAGTGGCGCACTGTGGATGTGGTGCGCTATTACTAGTTTAACTAGTAATGGCGCACTATCCCCTGGTGCGCCATTACTAGTTTTGAAAAAAAATAAAAAAATTGTTCCTAATGGCGCACCGTGGAGGTGGTGCGCCATTAGTATTTGGACACTAATGGCGCACCAACACATGGTGCGCCATTAGTATATACTAATGGCGCACCACATGTCTGGTGCGCCATTAGTGTCCATATCATCTATAGCCCTTTTCCTAGTAGTGCTATCATAATTATACAGGCTAGTCATCTAGGGTTTAGCCATTACGATCTCAAGGTAGATCAACTCTTGTATCCCCTATATTCATCAAAGTCAATCAAGCAGGAAGTAGGGTATTAGCTCCATTAAGAGGGCCTGAAACTAGGTAAACATCGTGTCTCCTGCCTCTTGTTACCTTTGATCCTTAGACGCACAGTTTGGAACCCCCTACCCGAAATCTGCCGGTTTTGACACCGACACCGGGGGAACTAATGGGCCACCATGGGCCTTACTGGAGAGAGAGGAGGGCCGCACGAGGGTTGTCCGCCCCTTGAGTCTGAATTGGACAAGGGAAGGAGGCGGCGCCCCCCTCCCCCTCTTTCCTACTCCCTCTCTGTTCCTTTCCCCTCTATTCCTTGGAGGGGAATCCTACTAAGACTAGGAATTCCTAGTAGGACTCCTCCTCTTTGGGAGCGCCCCTAGGGCCAGCCGGCCTCCCCCTCCCTCCTTTATATACGGGGGCACCCTAGAACACACAAGTTTCTCTTAACCGTGTGCGGTGCCCCCCTCCATAGTTACACACCTCGAGCATACCATCGTAGAGCTTAGGCAAAGCCCTGCACTAGTAACATCATCATCACCGTCGCCACGCCGTCGTGCTGATGGAACTCACCCTCGTCCTCAACTGGATCAAGAGTACGAGGGACGTCATCGAGCTGAACGTGTGCTGAACGCGGAGGTGCCGTACGATCAGTACTTGATCGGTTGGATCGCAAAGAAGTTCGACTACATCAACCGCATTGTTGAAACGCTTCCACTTTCGGTCTACGAGTGTACGTGGACACACTCTCCCCTCTCGTTGCTATGCATCACCTAGATAGATCTTGCTTGACCGTAGGAATTTTTTTGAAATTGATGCGTTCCCAAACATGCACATCATATGACGCCTTGCAAGCAATGTGACTAATGAGTTAGTTGCAGGATGATGCATTATGAAATGAGTAAAGAGACTTGCCGGTAACGAGATTGAACTAGGTATGAAGATACCAACGATCGAATCTCGGGCAAGTAACATACCCATGACAAAGGGAATAACGTATGTTGACATAGCGGTTCGACCGATAAAGATCTTCGTAGAATATGTGGGAAACAATATGAGCATCTAGGTTCCGCTATTAGTTATTGACCGGAGAGGTGTCTCGGTCATGTCTACATAATTCTCGAACCTGTAGGGTCCGCACGCTTAACGTTCGATGATGATATGTATTATATGAGTTATGTGCTTTGGTGACCGAAGGTTGTTCGGAGTCCCGGATGAGATCACATACATGACGAGGAGTATCGAAATAGTCGAGAGGTAAAGATTGATATATTGGAAGGTAGTATTCGGACACTGGAAGTGTTCTAGAATGTATCGGGTACATATCAGAGTATCGGAGGGGTTACCGGAACCCCCCGGGGAAAGATATGGGCCATAGGAGGGAGGCACACTAGCCCACAAAGGGGTGGTGCGCCCCCCTACCAGGGAGGACTCCGAATTGGACAAGGGAAGGAGGCGGCGCCCCCCTTTCCTTCTCCCTCTCCCTCTCCTTCCCCCTTTCCCCCTCCGGTAAAAGGAAGGGGGGCGAATCCTACTAGGACCCCAAGTAGGACTCCTCCTAGTTGGTGCGCGCCTAAGGCCGGCCTCCACTCCCTCCCACCTTTATATGCAGCGCCCCCCTCCACAGTTTATGCCTCCGGTCATATTCTCGCGGTGCTTAGGCAAAGCCCTGCGCGGGTCACATCACTATCACCGTCACCATGCCGTCGTGCTGACGGAACTCATATACTTCCTCGACCCTCTGCTGGATCAAGAGCTCGAGGGATGTCATCGCGCTGAGCATGTGCAGAACTCGGAGGTGCCGTATATTCGGTACTCGGTCGGTCGGAATGAGAAGACGTTCGACTACATCAACCGCGTTAAGCAAATGCTTCCGCTTTCAGTCTATGAGGGTACGTGGACACACTCTCCCCCTCTCATTGCTATGCATCTCCTAGATAGATCTTGCGTGAGCGTAGGAATTTTTTTGAAATTGCATGCTACTTTTTCCAACAGTGGCATCTGAGCCAGGTCTATGTGTAGATGATATGCACGAGTAGAACACAAAGAGTTGTTGGCGATGATCGTCATACTGCTTACCACCAATGTCTTATTTTGATTTGGTGGTATTGTTGGATGAAGCGGCCCGGACCAACCTTACATTACCACATTCATGAGACCGGTTCCACCGACAGACATGCAACTAGTTTTGCATAAAGGTGGCTGGCGGGTGTATGTTTCTCCAACTTTAGTTGAATCAAATTTGACTGCGGCGGTCCCTGTGAAGGTTAAAACAACAAACTTGGTAAATCACGGTTGTGGTTTTGTGCCATAGGTAAGAACGATTCTTGCTAGAAGCCCGTAGCAGCCACGTAAAACTTGCAACAACAAAGTAGAGGGTGTCTAACTTGTTTTTGCAGGGCATATTGTGATGTGATATGGTCAAGACGTGAGGTGATATACGTTGTTGTATGAGATGATCATGTTTTCTCGAAGTTATCAAGAATCGGTAGGAGCCATATGGTTGTCGCTTCATTGTATGAAATACAAACGCCACAAACGCCATGTATTTGCTTCACTTTATCACTAAGCGGTAGCGATAGTCGTAGAAGCAATAGTTAGCAAGATGACCACGACGCTACGATGGAGATCAAGGTGTCAAGCAGGTGACGATGGAGATCATGACGTTGCTTTGTTGATGGAGATCAAAAGCACAAGATGATGATGGCCATATCATGCCACATATTTTGATTGCATGTGATGTTTATCTTTATGCATCTTATTTTGCTTAGTACGGCGGTAGCATTATAATATGATCTCTTAACTAAATTTCAAGGTATAAGTTTTCTCCCAGTATGCACCGTTGCAAAAGTTCTTTGTCGAGACACCACGTGATCATCCGATGTGATAGGCTCTACGTTCAAATACAATGGGTGCAAGCCAGTTTTGCACATGCCGAATACTCGGGTTAAACTTGATGAGCCTAGCATGTACAGACATGGCCTCGGACCACTAGAGACCGAAAGGTCGAACGTGAATCATATAGTGGATATGATCAACATAGAGATGTTCACCATTGATGACTACTCCATCTCACATGATGATCGGACATGGTTTAGTTGACTTGGATCACGTATCATTTAGATGACTTGAGGGATGTCTTTCTAAGTTGGAGTTCTTAAGTAATTTGATTAATTGAACTTAATTTATCATGAACTTAGTCCTGGTAGTTTTTTCATATATATGTTATAGATCAATGGCCCGTGCTACCGTTCCCTTGAATTTTAGTGCGTTCCTAGATAAAGATAAGTTGAAAGATGATGGTAGCAACTACACTGACTGGGTTCGTAACTTGAGGATTATCCTCATTGCTGCACAGAAGAATTATGTCCTTAATGCACCGCTAGGTGTACCCCCCCCCCCTCCCAGCAACTGCAGACATTGTGAATGCCTGGTAGTCACATGTTGATGACTACTCGTTAGTTCAGTGTGCCATGCTTTACGGCTTAGAATCGGGACTTCAAAGATGTTTTGAACTTCATGGACCATATGAGATGTTCCAGGAGTTGAAGTTAATATTTCAAGCAAATGCCCGAGTTGAGAGATATGAAGTCTCCAACAAGTTCTATAGCTGCAAGATGGAGGAGAACGGTTCTGTTAGTGAGCACATACTCAGAATGTCTGGGTACCATGATCACTTGACTCAGCTGGGAGATAATATTCCAGATGATTGTGTCATTGGCAGAGTTCTTCAATCACTGCCACCAAGCTACAAAGGCTTCGTGATGAACTACAATATGCAAGGGATGGAAAAAGACTATTCGAGCTCTTCGCAATGCTAAAGGCTGCGAAGGTAGAAATCAAGAAGGAGCATCAAGTGTTGCTGGTTAATAAGACCACTACTTTCAAGAAGAAGGGCAAGGGAAAGAAGGGGAACTTTAAGAAAATTGGCAAGCAAGTTGTCACTCCTGGGAAGAAACCCAAAGCTAGACCCAAGCTTGAAACTGAGTGCTTCTACTGCAAAGGGACTGGTCACTGGAAGCGGAACTGCCCCAAGTATTTGGCGGATAAGAAAGATGGCAAAGTGAACAAACATATATTTGATATACATGTTATTGATGTGTACCTTACTAATTCTCGTAGTAGTGCCTGGGTATTTGATACTGGTTCGGTTGCTTATATCTGTAACTCGAAACAGGGACTACAGATTAAACGAAGATTGGCTAAGGACTAGGTGACGATGCGCGTCGAGAATGGTTCTAAGGTCGATGTTATCATTGTCAGCATGCTACCTCTACATCTACCTTCGGGATTAGTTTTAGACCTGAATAATTGTTATTTCATGCCAGCGTTGAGCATGAACATTGTATCTAGATCTTATTTAGTGCGAGATGGTTATTCATTTAAATCAGAGAATAATGGTTGTTCTATTTATATGAGTAATATCTTTTATGGTCAAGCACCCCTGAAGAATGGTCTATTTCTCTTGAATTTCGATTGTGGTGATACACATATTCATAATATTGATGCCAAAAGATACAAAGTTGATAATGATAGTGCAACTTATTTGTGGCACTGCCGTTTAGGTCATATCGGTGTAAAGCACATGAAGAAACTCCATGCAGATGGACTTTTGGAATCACTTGATTATGAATCATTTGATACTTGCGAACTGTGCCTTATGCGCAAGATGACTAAAACTCCGTTCTCCGGAACAATGGAACGAGCTAATGACTTATTGGAAATAATACATACCGATGTATGCGGTCCGATGAGTGCTGAGGCTCGTGGCGGGAATCATTATTTTCTGACCTTCACAAATGATTTGAGCAGATATGGGTATATCTACTTCATGAAACACAAGTCTGGAACATTTGAAAAGTTCAAAGAATTTCAGAGTGAAGTGGAGAATCATCGTAACAAGAAAATAAGGTTTCTATGATCTGATCATGGAGGTGAATATTTGAGTTATGAGTTTGACCTTCATTTAAAACAATGTGGAATAGTTTCACAGCTCACGCCACCTGGAACACCACGGCGTAATGGTGTGTCTGAATGTCGAACCGCACTTTATTAGATATGATGCGCTCTATGATGTCTCTTACGGATTTACCACTATCGCTTTTGGGGTTATGCATTAGATACAACTGCATTCACATTAAATAGGGCACCATCAAAACCCATTGAGACGACACCGTATGAACTATAGTTTGGCAATAAACCTAAGTTGTCGTTTCTTAAAGTTTGGGGATGCGATGCTTATGTCAAAAGGCTTCAGCCTGATAAGCTCGAACCCAAATCGGAGAAGTGCGTCTTCATAGGATACCCTAAGGAAACAATTGGGTACACCTTCTACCACAGATCCGAAGGCAAGATCTTTGTTGCCAAGAATGACACCTTTCTAGAGAAGGAGTTTCTCTCGAAAGAAGTGAGTGGGAGGAAAGTAGAGCTTGATGAGGTAATTGTACCTTCTCTCAATTTGTAAAGTAGCTCATCCGAGAAATCCGTTCCTGCGATGCCTACACCAACTGGAGAGGAAGCTAATGATAATGATCATTTAACTTCAGATCAAGTTGCTACAAAACCTCATAGGTTAACCAGAGCACGATCCGCACCACAGTGGTACGGTAATCCTGTTCTGGAAGTCATGTTACTTGACCATGACGAACCTACGAACTACGAAGAAGCTATGATGAGCCCAGATTCCGTTAAATGGCTTGAGGCCATGAAATCTGAGATAGGATCCATGTATGAGAACAAAGTGTGGACTTTGCGGTGGATTTGCCTGATGATCGGCGACCGATAGAGAATAAATGGATATTCAAGAAGAAGACTGACGCTGATGGTAATGTTACTATCTATAAAGCTCGACCTGTCGCAAAAGGTTTTCGACAAGTTCAAGGAGTTGACTACGATGAGACTTTCTCACCTGTAACGATGCTTAAGTCTATCTGAATCATGTTAGCAATTGCAGCATTTTATGATTATGAAATCTGGCAAATGGATGTAAAAACTGCATTCCTTAATGGATTTCTTAAAGAAGAGTTGTATATGATGCAACCAGAAGGTTTTGTCGATCCTAAAGGTGCTAACAAAGTGTGCAAGCTCCAGCGATCCATTTATGGATTGGTGCAAGCATCTCGGAGTTGGAATATACGCTTTGATGAGGTGATCAAAGCATATGGTTTTATACAGACTTTTGGAGAAGCTTGTATTTACAAGAAAGCGAGTGGGAGCTCTATAGCATTTCTAATTTTATATGTGGATGACAAATTGTTGATTGGAAATGATGTAGAATTTGGATAGCATAAAAGGATACTTGAATAAAAGTTTTTCAATGAAAGACCTCGGTGAAGCTGCTTATATATTGGGCATCAAGATCTATAGAGATAGATCAAGACGCTTGATAGGACTTTCACAAAGCACATACCTTGATAAGTTTTGAAGAAGTTCAAAATGGATCAGTCAAAGAAAGGGTTCTTGCCTGTGTTACAAGGTGTGAAGTTGAGTCAGAGTCAATGCCCGAACACTTCAAAAGATAGAGAGAAAATGAAAGTCATTCCCTATGCCTCAGCCATAGGTTCTATCATGTATGCTATGTTGTGTACCAGACCTGATGTGTGCCTTGTTATAAGTTTAGCAGGGAGGTGCCAAAGTAATCCAGGAGTGGATCATCGACAATGGTCAAGAACATCCTGAAGTGCCTGAAAAGGACTAGGGATATGTTTCTCGTTTATGGAGGTGACAAAGAGCTTGTCATAAGTGGTTACGTTGACACTAGTTTGACACTGATCCGGATGATTCTAAGTCACAAACCGGATACGTATTTTTATTGAATGGTGGAGCTGTCAGTTGGTGCAGTTCCAAGCAGAACGTCGTGGCGGGATCTACGTGTGAAGCGGAGTACATAGCTACTTCGGAAGCAGCAAATGAAGGAGTCTGGATGAAGGAGTTCATATCCGATCTAGGTGTAATACCTAGTGCATCGGGTCAAATGAAAATCTTTTGTGACAATACTGGAGCAATTGCCTTGGCGAAGGAATCCAGATTTCACAAAAAGACCAAACACATCAATAGACGCTTAAACTCCATCCGAGATTTGGTCGAGGAGGGAGACATAGAGATTTGCAAAATACATACGGATCTGAATGTGGCAGACCCGTTGACTAAACCTCTTCCACGAGCAAAACATGATCAACACCAAGACTCCATGGGTATTAGATTCATTACAATGTAATCTAGATTATTGACTCTAGTGCAAGTGGGAGACTGAAGGAAATATGCCCTAGAGGCAATAATAAAGTTGTTATTTTATATTTTCTTATTCATGATAAATGTTTATTATTCATGCTAGAATTGTTTTAACCGGAAACTTGATACATGTGTGAATACATAGACAAAACACCGTGTCCCTAGTATGCCTCTACTAGACTAGCTCGTTGATCAAAGATGGTTAAGTTTCCTAGCCATAGACATGTGTTGTTATTTGATGAACGGGATCACATCATTAGGAAAATGATGTGATGGACAAGACCCATCTGTTAGCTTAGCATAATGATCGTTCAGTTTTATTGCTACTTCTTTCTTCATGTCAAATACATATTCCTCCGACTATAAGATTATGCAACTCCCGGACACCGGAGGAATGCCTTGTGTGCAATCAAACGTCACAACATAACTGGGTGATTATAAAGATGCTGTACATGTATCTCCAAAGGTGTTTGTTGGGTTGGCATAGATCGAGATTAGGATTTGTCACTCCGAGTATCGGAGAGGTATCTTTGGGCCCTCTCGGTAATGGACATCATATGAAGCCTTGCAAGCAATGTGACAAATGAGTAAGTTGTTGGATGATGCATTACGGAATGAGTAAAGAGACTTGCCGGTAACGAGATTGAACTAGGTATGAAGATACCGACGATCGAATCTCGGGAAAGTAACATACCGATGACAAAGGGAATAACGTATGTTGACATAGCGGTTTGACCGATAAAGATCTTCGTAGAATATGTGGGAACAAATATGAGCATCCAGGTTCCGCTATTGGTTATTGACCGGAGAGGTGTCTCGGCCATGTATACATAGTTCTTGAACCCATAGGGTCTGCACACTTAACATTCGATGACGATATGTATTATATGAGTTATGTGTTTTGGTGACCGAAGGTTGTTCGGAGTCCCGATGAGATCACGGACATGACGAGGAGTCTTGAAATAGTCGAGAGGTAAAGATTGATACATTGGAAGGTAGTATTCGGACACCGAAAGTGTTTCGGAATGTATCGGGTACATATCGGAGTATCGGAGGGGTTACCAGAACCCCCCGGGGAAAGATATGGGCCATATGGGCCATAGGAGGGTAGCACACCAGCCCACAAAGGGGTGGCGCGCCCCCCACCAGGGAGGAGTCCGAATCTGACAAGGGGAGGGGGCTTCGCCCCCTTTTCCTTCTCCCTCTCCCTCTTCTTCCCCCTTCCCCCTCCGGTAAAAGGAAGGGGGGGTGAATCCTACTAGGACCCCAAGTAGGACTCCTCCCACTTCGTGCGTGCCTAAGGCCGGCCTCCTCTCCCTCCCTCCTTTATATACGGGAGGCGCCCCTAGAACACACATCAATTGTTCCAAGCCATGTGTGGCACCCTCCTCCACAGTTTACGCCTCCAGTCATATTCTCGTTGTGCTTAGGCAAAGCCTTGCACGGATCACATCACCATCACCGTCACCACGCCGTCGTGCTGACAGAACTCATATACTTCCTTGACCCTTTGCTGGATCAAGAGCTCGAGGGACGTCATCGCGTTGAACGTGTGCAGAACTCGGAGGTGTCGTACGTTCGGTACTCGATCGTTCGGAACGACAAGACGTTCGACTACATCAACCGCGTTAAGCAAACGCTTCCGCTTTCGGTCTACGAGGCTACATGGACACACTCTCCCCCTCTCATTGCTACGCATCTCCTAGATAGATCTTGCGTGAGCGTAGGATATTTTTTGAAATTGCATGCTACGTTTCCCAACACCTGCACCATCAGAAGGGAGGGGAGAGAGCCCCGCTCCTTCTCCTTCTTCATTGTCCTGCTACCTATGGGAATAAGGGTTTCCCCTCTATGTTTTGGTGTCCATGGTTGTGGAGAACGAGAGCCTCCCTTGAGATTTGATCTGACTTTTAATGGAGGCTATTTATGGATGCTGAGCTGAAACAGCTACAAGCAGTACTGTAGTAGCTAAAAAATTAAGCCGCCCTCGCATGGGATCAAACACACAATCTCTTGGAATAATTCACGCGACACAACCAGTTAGGCTAAAGAAGGTTATTGAACAAGGAGCAACGTAAAGAAATAAATACCAGACATCCATCACAGATCCGATATATTTTTAGAACTTCAGAACGTAGTTTTTTTCTGAAACAACCCTGAGTGTTTTATGAAACAGAAACACTTTTCAACTTTGTAAACAATTTTTTTCAAAAAAAACTGAAACATTTAAAAAAAGAACATTCTCAGAATTTCGGACCAAATTTGGAAAACAGGAACATTTTCTAAAAAATCCTGAACATATTGTAATTTGTGAATTTTTTTGGAAACATGAACCTTTCTGAATTTGTGAACAAATTTGGAAAACAGGAACAATTTTCCAAAATTCTCAAACATGTTTTAATTTTTTAAAAATATTTAAAAGCAAGAAAGTTTTCTGAAATTGTGAACAAAATTTGAAAACAGGAATATTTTTTGAATTTGAGAACAATATTCGAAGATGGAATTTTTTAAATCCCGAACAAATTCTAATTCATGAACAAAATTTTATAACGCGAACATTTTTTTATTTATGAAAGTGAGAACAAAATTTGTGAAATTGGGAACAAAATTGAACATGGGAACAAAAAGTATTTGAAATCCCGAACATGTTTTTGAAACATTGAACATTTTCTAATTTAGACAAAAACATTGAGCATGGGAACATAAAATTGATTATCCTGAACATTTTTTGAATTTACAAAACAAAAATTTAAATCAAGAACAATTTGAAAATCCTAAATAAAATTTGAAAATGCAAACAGTTTTTAATACATAAAAAAGAAATAATGGAACCTTTTTTAAAAATTTGGAAACTCTAAACGTTTTCGAATTTTAGAACATTTTTTAAAATGAAGTAAACAATCTTTGAACTTCTGAACATTAATTGAATTTTGTGAACAAAATTTGAAAAACTGAAATATTTTTTTATTTCGAAAGATTTGTTAAAAAATGAAAATGACAAAGGAAAGAAAAAAGAAACAAAGAAAATAAAAAACGAAAAAGGAAAGAAAACTGAAAAAAAAGTACAGGAAAAACAGGAAAAGAACGAAAAAGAAATAGAGAAAGGCATAAAACCGGTTCACGAACCTTCCCTTACCTTCTAGAAGGTTCCTAAAACGAGAAAAATTTGACTGGAACCTTCCCGAAACCGCCCGGTACTGTAGCGCGTGTACTTTGCTGATAAATGGGCCAGCCCATGTCGATCGCTGGTTGCTCCCGTCCTGTGCGAAGTGTCGAGAATCAGCCGCAGAATGCGGCAGATAGGATTTTCCGTGCAATAACGCCTGGTCTAAGCGCCCCTAGAATTAGGGAGCCTAAAGTCCATGTGCGCCCCTGGCCCAAGTCCAAATGCCCCGGATGTCCATTGCTGCAAAATTCATGATTTTATTTTTCCTATTTTTTTTCAGAGGTTAAAATACCTATTTTCTTTAAATTCAAAAGGCCGAATAACAGGAACTCGCACTGGGTACTTAATTAATATGTTAGTCCAATAAAAATGTATAAAAATTAAGATAATAGCATGAAACATACAAAAAATATAGATACATCATACATGTATCGATATGCATGGCGCGTCATAGTGCATGAAATAGGTTTTGGTACTGGCCAACGAGCCAAAGAGGATTTGTCATCTTTTGTAGGGATTAAAAATAAGTGCCAATGTTTTGACAAAACGTTGATTAATTTTCCGTTTCATCAAATTTCTCGCACTCAATATGTGTAATTGTTAGCAAAGGTCATGCCAAATTTTTAACGAGTAGTAGAGATGTTTAAACTATGATCAAGGAGTGTTTAATTTCTGGCACTCGATATGTCTATTTTTAGCGAGTGGTAGAGATTTTTAAACTATGATCTTATCTACTACTATTTAATTTAAGCATGCCTTATTTTTAATGTGTAGCTAATTGTGCTAGAGTTTTTAAATTATGCAATGAAATATGTGTTTTCTTGATGTTAGGGTCTATGTGTCGACTTTTAATCCGATGGTACTCCCCTTCTAAGAGACGATCCTGAAGGAAGAATCCCAACTGTTGTCGTTGGGGGGCGATCCGCTTCGCCTCCTCCTGTAAAACCATGGTAACACAAGAGTGGGCGGGCGGCTCGACCACCATCGATAGTTGAAATACCAGTGAGGGAGTGCCCATTGTACAACCACTTGAGAGATGAGGGTTGTTGAAAGACAAACATTCCTACAAATAACATTTTTGCTCTGATGGAAGAAGAGACAACTACTTGTCAGGCTTTGAGTTCTTTTGTAATCATACTTCCAAATTTTGTGAAGAAACTGGTACGGGCGTGAACGCTACTCGAACCATCCTACTCCCAAAGTGAGAGATTGGTTGCCTAGGATGTAATTTTGTACCAGATTCGTCAAGGGATTTGGAGTAGCATAATGGAGAACTCGATGGCTGACAAGTCTTTAAAGCCTGTCTCTTTTTCCATTGTAGCCAAACCCCTATGTGGCACGAATGTACAATGTGTGTCATCTACATTAAGCTTTTGTTAGCAGAGAGCCTCGGCAGACTGAAGGTAAAGAAACATGCCGAACTTGGAGTGTTTATGCATATTTTATGTTTTATGTGCAACTGATCATACTAGAGTGTTTAAATTATGCCATGAAATGTGTGTTTTCTTCATATTTCTTTGAAAATGTGTTTATCAATATCAACGTGGCAAATGGAGTGGCCCAGCTGTTTTGACACCAGAGGCTTGTGCATCAATACTGGATTGGACGAGGATTGCTTGTACCTCGTGCTTCAAGAGGAATTCAAAAGAATGATGGTACGTTGTATGAATTATTGCACATATTTCCATCGTAAGCATGTCTTAAGATTCTGCTTGATAAGGTAATGTTTTCCTTAATTTTTTCAGTGCATCCTCTGCTTTGTAAGGGCTGAGCTCCTAAAACAGCTAAGGGTTGCCATTGATGTGGAGACCATCACCATCGCCTTCCTTGAGACGAAATAGGGCTTCTACATCAAGGTTTCGATCAAAAATGAAGAATATAAGACCTTTTTTGATTGTCCTAATGGAGAGCATTTGACAAATCTTTCACTTTTGAGGTTGGGATGGAACTTTTCCTAGATCTTGGACAAGAAACTGATCATGATATCTCGGATTCCAATCCTTACGCCACTTAAGTTCCTTATATATATACATGGTAACCCTTTTGTTACTCAAAATAAATTGTTAATTATAACTAATTAATCTTGGTTCTTTATAATTGGACAGCTTATTTTCAAGTGCCAAGAGAAACTCAGAGGATATTAGACAACACTTATTATACTGCTGGCACCATGGTTACTTAGGAGGAGATGAGGTACCTCATCTTATTTGTTGACAATATTGAGTGACTTTTGGAGCCTTGCACTGATGGAAAAAAGGATGCACCATGCGTGCCACTAGTGCACACCTTGAACAAGAGCAACATTAAGAGGAAAAATACTCCTGGTAATAACTGTATTCAGTTTCATATTCATCATATACTCTTGGTAAATTGAATATAGTGCTTACTACGTTATTGTTGTGTTCTTGCAAAAGAAGCTCCCAAAATGTGTTGTGCCTAAGGTGATGGATGAGTATCGTGAGATGACACTTATCTGTAATGACAAGACCAATTTTAGAGACACATACCCGACTGCACCCCTACCAGTTGGATGTGTCCTCATTAATGGGTGGAGGCGAATACTAAGGAAGCGTAATCTACAGACAAGAGGACAGACCGATCTTCGTGCCCACCATGAGCATGCAGGGATTTTCCTATTTTTCACATCCATCCCAAAAAAGGACGAGTGGTTGTTGTTAATGACCTTTTGAGTCATAGTCGCTTTTGATTATTGAATGTGTTTTAGACAAACCTAGTATGCATTGTCTAGACATGATACTACTATTGAACATGTTTGATGGTGTACTGAACTGAGGGTGGCCCATCTAACAGGAGACCCATCACTGGGCTGGCCTCAGGGCCTAGAAGTCTGCGGTGTGGCGAGGGCCCTTCACCCTACGAGAAGCCCTCCTTCTAGAAAGTTCTCCATCCCGACGTGCAAGCCAATGACCCCTTGTCCGACGGGGGTTCTAGGTCAGTTAGAGAAACGTGTAACCCTAGGCCTCGTCCCCCTTTATAAGGCGAGGCTAGGGGGTAGTTCGACATCACTGGACATCTAGTTATCACCCCGTAGGAACATATCCACTCGTACTTGAACCCCTCACACCAGGCGTTTCCGCACAATCAATCAAGGCAAAGGCGGGAGTACGGCAATACCTCAACCCTGAGGGCCCGAACCTGGGTAAATTCCCCATGAGTAATCCCTTCTGGAACTTCTGATCATCCTCTCCACCCTACCGGGACTACTGGCGATTTTATGTATTGTCAACATTGAATGGTTAAACCTATTATCTACTGTAATGGTTGAACCATGGCAGCAAAATAAGCCCTTTGGCTCAAATATGTTGCCGCAACAATATATTATTTTTTTGACCGGGAATGTAACCAGTGGCAGGCAATAATATAAAACCACCATTGGTACATAAGCTACCAATGGCGGGACGAGCAGCGGGCCAATCACTGATACCCTAGATTACGAGTGGCAGGCCACACAGCCCACACGCTGTTGATAGACATTTTGCGCCTGCCACCAGTAGCATGTTTTGCGGTAGTGTGTAATTCAAGTTTACCCGATTTTGGAAAGTCAAATTTTGCAAACTTTGACCAAGGTTGTAGAAAAATCTATTTCTATCTAGTTATCTACAATACCAAATATATAAAATATGAAACCACATCTTATGAAGAATCTAACAATTAATATATGTTTGTCATTCGAGATGCAAATGCTTTTATCCACAAACTTAGTCAAAGTTTATGATGTTTGACTTTTCAGAAAATCTGTATGCACTATATTATGGGACGGAGGGAGTATGCTTTGCTAGGGGTTTTGCCTGGGGAACGACGTTCCAATCGGGGCCTCACACTGCCGGTGGTCAAGTGGGTCTCTCTCTCAAGCGCGTGCATTCATATGTCACTCGGTCACTTCGCGCTGCTTAAACTTTGTTCCAATGATTTGGCCAAAGTTTTTTTCAACACAGTACAGACGTAAGCGTTTATATACACATGCATACACTCACCCCTATGAACGCACACACGCACACCCTACCCCTATGGGAACCTTCGAAAGACTGAGCCGGCATATCATCTTGAAATTTATGAAGTCACCGTAGGCACCTCGTCATCGACGGGAACGTCTCCTCCTATTGAATGCGCATCGCCGGAAATACTGAAATAAATCCAGAAATAAATGCGAGCACCGGGATTTGAACCCTGATGGATTGGGGATACCATAGTCTTTCTAACCGTCTAACCACAAATTGGTTCGCTGATTTGGCCAAAGTTTACCGTGGGCAAGCAATGATACGCACTACAGGCATGATACGTGTCATAGGCGAGCAATGCACAGTTTTTTTGCAAAAGAAACACAAATCCAAAGCAAGAGAACCAGGCACGTGCTGCACACATGCATGCAAAATCCAAGTTGTTATTAAGGAGATCACAACACACTCCAGTCGTAGTACTAGATTAGCTCAAACGAACGAAAGCGTAGCAGTAGCCAGTCCACTGTACCGATCCGGGCAGGCAGACGTAGTCTTTAGTCTTAACTTAAGTAAACACTAGCTAGTGAGTAGTGTTTATGTTTACTCAAACATAACTTAACTTAACAGTGTCTCAGTTTCAACAGACGAACGAGAGCAGTAGTAGCTAATAAAGTCCAGTGTATCGATCGGGCACGATAGTCTCAACTTTTAACTAAACTTATATCACTCAGGACTGCAATGTAAGGATCAGCACTCTGCTGCTGGTGGTGGATCCACGCTGCCCCCCTCGAGCAGCGGAGCCCGCTCGTCCACGTTGGCCTGCTCCCGGGAAAGCTTCCAGAAGTAGGCATGGAGGGCAAGCTGAAGCAGTGCAGACGCCAGACCCAAGCAGTTCGGGAGCTGCACATTGATCAAGAAGATTCATTCACTCACTCATTCATGCGGCGGCTCCGCACGTAATCAGAGCGATCGAGCTAGCAATGCAAGGCTCCCATGCATGGATGGATGGATGCATTGGTGTATAGTGTGCGTGCTTACCCCAACGAAGTTCTTGGACTCCTCCCCGCCGTACGCGTAGACGATCCAGAGTGGTGTGGAGACGAGAGACAAGGCCGGAACAATCACATGAGGCATACACTCCATGGACATCTGCTTGCACACCTTGGACTGCACCATCATGGACCAATGTGTGTTAGAAACCACATTGAAGCCAGCAGACGTGAACGAGATCACCAGTGGGTTTATAGTTACCGACCACGTTGTACAAGATCATACACGGGACGAGCCATGCGCACGCTCCAGCGGGGTAGGTGAGTGCGTCGGCGTCCATCGGGCCAAAGAGGTAGAAACACAGCAGCACGACGTAGGTGACCGCAGCCACCGCGCACTGCACGAGGACGAGACGCCAGGCAGGGCTAAAGCAGATGAACAGTACCACGTACCCCGCCTGCAGCACAGCTCCGGTGGCGTTGACGCCGATGACGAGCCTGTCCCCACGCGCGCATCCGTAGAGAAGAGCGACGCAGCAGCTGAGGACGGCTGCGATGTTGGGCAGGGGTGACCTCCTCCCCACTGCGCGGGACTGATAGATGGCGGGGACGGCCGTCACCCACGGTGCAAAAAGTACCAGCACGGTGAACACGTCGGCTAAACAGCAGATGAAATCGATCAGAACGTCACTACTGAAATCGTGTCAGATGAATATACGTACATACAGTACTATACGCACCGGCGACGGCAAAGCTGCCTACTGTGCGCGGCGGCAGAGTCATGGCGAGGCCGGACGGGATCAAGCCGCTTGATTTGGCTCTGCAAAGGTAAACAGAAAAAAGGTTAAAGCAGGCATACGCATGCATGCATGACGTATACGTCTCGGCCGGCTGCGCCGAATCGATCCATCCAGCCATCCATTCCCCGTCATCCCTAGCTAGCTTAAGCTAGGTGCTTAATTCAAACGGAGTCAATCAAAGAACGATCCGCATCATCTACGACTACTCTTGATCCGATGGTGTCAATCAAAGGAACGCATGCGCACGCCATGAACATATGCAGATCCACTATAATATAATCTCCAGCGTGCGTCGCTAGCTACCTAGCTAGATCTTCGTATGCCACTCATCGATCCACAACAAAACCACTGCGAGGCGCCGAGTCCATCCCCACGCACGTACGTACTAGATCGGCGTAAACACACACACACACACACACACACACGGCCGGTGATGCAAAAGAGGAACTCAAACGAGATCTACACAAGGCGTGCAAAAGAGGTTCAAAGAGGGAAGGAGGAGGATCGTGTGGAAGGCGTACGTACGAGAGGGAGGGGAGGGCGTCCCGCCGGCCGGCCGGCCGGAGCTGCTGGCAGATCTGCGCGCCTACGGTGATGGAGGAAATGAAGCGCGCCGGGCGGATGCACCGGGGGAGAGGCAGGGTGTTATATAGCGCGAGAGAGACGAGAAGGATCAAGCCGCACCTGATGCGTGCTGGCTGGCTGGCTGGCCGCGCCGTGCCGCCTGGCGATGTGTCAGAGTGGTTTCCTTACCCTGTCGAATGGCTGCCGGGAGTAAACACAAAATCTTTTTCGGTTATCCCGTCTAAAGCTCCACTCTCTCTCTCTCTCTCTCTCTCTCTCTCTCTCTCTCTCTCTCTCTCTCTCTCTCTCTCTCTCTCTCTTGAGCAAAAAGTTGTTTCGCAAAGATATTTCCCAACCCTCTGACACAGTAACCGCCCTGCCCTTTGTTCTAGTTCGGCGTAGGCAGGAGGGGCGCAAGAGCTTGCATGCATGCATTGCATGCATCAAGGTACCACGCACTGATTTGACCCCGACCGGACCAAAGCATCTGGTTCCTGTTTGCATTCCCAGTACGCCCCGCCCGGAGACGGAATGTGCACAGAGGATCCAACCTGTGGCGGCCCGGCTTGCCAACGGACTTCTATCTGATCTTCTGGTCTGGCTGAGTGTGTGTCAGCGGTTGTCTGCCCTCGGGACCCCGGCCACCGTTACGGCTTTTTCCACGCTTGCTCATAATCAGTAGAAGATCAACGTAATAGTAGCCGCTACCAAACATGCACTGTGATCAACGTTATAGTAGAAGACCCCGGCCATCTCACATGCATCAAAATTTTCTACCCGTTTCCAAAATTGACCAGCCCACATGGACCTCTCGTGTAAATTCACGTCTCCTACTTCAGATGTACGTACGTACTATCGTGTACTCTTGTATTCTTGGGCGTCCGTGTGGGCATGTGCATGTAGTAGGTGCGTACGCATGCCATGCATGCATGCATGCATCATCCCATCACATAACTCGGCATGCATCAAAAGGCAGCCGGATCCCACCAACCCACTTTGGCGGTCGCGCGTCCGTTGCGGTGCACCTGAGGGGACACACGCTGACAAATGCAACAGAATCGTGTGGGGCCCTCCTGCTCACCACGCGAGATGCCGCTCCATGCCTTGGATTAAAATGAGCGGTCACGCACGCAAACTCCGTTCAGCCTGGCTTTGGCCTTTGGGTGATTCCTTGGAGAGCAAGGTCACCTCCTGCATGGTGCAGGCTTGTGTGATTATAAGAGCATCTCCAGCCGCGTCCTCACCATACCCCTCAGGCGATTTTTTCGGTGCCGGCACCAAAAAACGCCCCAGTCGCGCCCCTATCCGTCGGTTCGGCTTGTTTTTGGGCCGGGCGATCGCAGGCCGAAGGGGCGCTCGGGGCTCCGGCGCAAGGGAAAAGCACGTCTGACTCACACCTTCAGGCGAAAAGTCAAAGTCTTTCTCCCAGATTCGTCTCCCACCCCCCGCCCACTCGGCCGCCAACCGGCTGATCCCGGCGCCGTCCGCCGCCCGCTACCGCTAGATAGCACATCCTGGCCGGAAAAAGAGCAGAGGTTTCGCCGAGGCAGCCTCTCCACCACCGGCTAGGCGATTTTTCCGGCGTCTCCGGCTGCGGAGGGGCGTTGTAGTGGCGGGTACACGCCCGCAAGGTGTTCGGCGATTTGCCTGCCTCGACAATGGACTCGGTACAACCTAGCTGATGGCATCTATCCGAGATGGTCTACATTTGTGAAGACTATCTCAAACGTTGTGCCGGGAGGCAAAAAGTCTCACTTTGCCAAGGTGCAGGAGGCTTGCAGGAAGGATGTCAAGCGGGCATTTGGTGTGCTCCAATCTTGATTTGTTGTTGTCCGGTACCCTACTCAGACCTGGTCGAAAGATCAAATGTGGGAGATCATGACTTGTTGTGTCATCTTGCACAACATGATCATCGAGAGCGGCAGAAGATCCGATGTTTGACATCGAACCATACTACAGGTAGGGTCCTCTAGTCGAAGTTGATCACCAGCTACCGGTAACCTGGACTGCCTACCTCAGTATGCGTCAGGAGATCCGAGACCCACAGGTGCATCATCAACTGCAGCAGGATCTGGTGGAGCACCTATAGATTCAAGGGCGATGCCGGGCTCGACGTGTGATGAAATATGAGTTTTTATTTCGTTGAACTATATAATTTGTATTGAACTATTTGTTGTTGCACTATTTTGTTGAATTATTTGATTTTCAGTGATGAATTATGCGGAAAAAAAATTATGTTGAGAACTCAACGTCGAAACACGCCAAATATGGGTTGTTACTTGCCGATATCGGGCAATTTTTCTATTTATCTGGGCCGAAAAGCGGCCGCAAATGGGCCGATATCGGCGCCTGGGGGCGACGGCTAGATGCCCAACCGTCCTCAGCGCCGATTCTACCGCCGGCTCACCCCCAGGCGACGATTTTTATGCTTTCAAGGGGGGGGGGGGGGGGGGGCAACGGCTGAAGATGCTCTAATTAAGCTGGCAAACGAGCGCGGGACAACTGTGCTACACAGTGACGATGCTGCTTATTCGATGTGCGATCGAGATCTCAGAGAAGAGACACGGCCGATCCGGGGTACACGGAACTATACATGATTTAAATGTGTTGCCAAATTACCTCGTACTCCCTATGTATCTTCACAAATTTAAGAGAAAAAATTCGGGACGAAGGTAATACTGTATAGGAGCACTTTTTCTTGCTCTCATTATTTACACGACATTGTAAATGTATTTAAATGTGTTCGCGGCGACAACAAACACGAGCTATAGTAGACCTTTTCGAACTCATCGCAAACACACGCCGACACACATCAAGAGCCCTAACAACATGCATACACGCAACTCTCCACTCAAGAGTAATTATGGGAGTGCCCGAAACTCGTTTAAATGAGATATAGTTTGGTCTCATTCAACTGACATCATTTTTTGTTGTTGCGACCCATTTTCATTGGTAGGCCACACCACACCCAGAGTTTGTTTTTGTTGAGTTTCTCTGCCACTTGTACATGAAAAGGAGAAGGAGAGAGTTATAATGAGTTGGTTTGTCTTTTGTAGCTGCGGACATCACATCAGGCCCCTTAAATGTTCATAGACGTGTCCGTGGGCAGTGATCGGGCATCCCTCAAATTTCCTCCTTTACATCCAAGTGCCTCATCTTTTAAACCCTAAAATCCATAGAAAGAATTAAAACACACGCGTACTACGTAGATCAACTAAAATCTAGACTACTCCTCGTTCTCGTCGGAGATGTCCACGATCTCCGTGCCGGGCTCCGGGTATATGGCCGGCAGCCGCAACTCTGGATCCTGCGGTTCCTCCTCCACCTCCACGTCGGCCTCCGCCTCCTGCTACTTGTGATAGTGTTCTGATTCCCCCGAAGAGGAAGGGTGACGTAGTATAGTAGCAAATAGTATTTTCCTCAGTTGAGAACTAAAGTTTATCAAACCAATAGGAGACGCCACCCAAACAACATGAACGGTACCTGCACACACACACGCACACAAAGCAAATGCTTGCACCCAACGAAGGCAAGAGGGTTGTCAATCCCCTTGTTCTCACCAATTGCAAGAATTAAATCTAATAGTGATAGGTATATAATTAAAATAATATAAAATAAAATAAAAATAGCGAGCAATTTTAGTTTTTTAGTAACAATGGAGATTGGACCCGGGAGCATAGGTTCACATAGAGGCATCTCTCTCATAAGCATATCATCGGTGGGTAAACAAATTCCTGTTGGGCAATTGATGGAATTGCGCATACTAATGATTGCGATTCTTCATAGCATGATTCATATAGGCATTACATCTATGACAAGTAGACCGTTAAACTTACCGACGCCTACTACTATTACTCCACCCCAAGACCGCTAGCCAGCATGCATCTCAAAGTATTAAGTTCATGAATAGAGTAATGTTTTAAGCAAGATGGCATAACGTAGACAAAGTAAGACCAAGCAACATGTTCAAATCCTGTCGTTTATCCTTAGTAGCAACAATACAATACAATACAATACATACCTTGCAACCCTTCTTGGCACATAGTAAGGACACTATAAAATGAACCCACTACTATGCAACACTTTCTCTGAAGATCTAATCATCAACTTGGCCAAAGAAAACTCATAGATCGGAAACCATACATAGCTATAAAATCACAGATAAATAGATCTAAAAAAGATTCAAATACTTTTAGTGAATAATCTGATCATAAAACCACAATTCATCGGATTCCAACAAATACACCGCGAGAATTATATCGAATAGATCTCTGAAAGTGCAACTATCCCTAGGTGGTTTTGGTAATTCCTAACAACATATAGCTCATTGAGCTAATGCTATTTCAAGATGAATATTTCAGGAAAGCTCAATGATTGGCATGGCATGGATGAGGAAAGTGGACCCCTCAAAATGCTAAGGACAAAAGGATCGGCTCAAGCTCAAAGCTCAAGACTCTACATTTTATATTTTAGTGATCCAAGATCACATTGAGTCTATGGGAAAAGCCAATACTATCAAGGAGGGATGAGGTGTTGCTTAATGGCTTACTTGCTCAAAGTGCTTAGTGATATGCTCCAAAGCCCTCAACTACTTTCTCACATCCACATATGACCTAAACCAAAAGTCAAACTTGGCCCCACCGATTCTTTCTATCCGGCGCCACCGAGTTCAGATGTCATAGCCACTGCCACAAACCCTAGGCAAATCGGTCTCACCGATAGGGATCTCGGTCTCACCGAGATGGGATTGTAATCTCACTGTTTCCCATCGCAACGTTTCGGTACCACCGAGATGAGCGATCGGTCCCACCGAGATTGCAATGTAAACTCCATGTTTCCTTTTCGTAACGTTTCGGTCGCACCGAAATGAGCGAACCGGTCCCACCGAAGTTTACTCGACCAACTCTCCGGTTAGCTTATTACCAAAATCGGTCACACCGAGTTTGTGTAATCGGTCTCACCGAGATTACGTTATGCCCTAACCCTAACCATATCGGCCTACCGAGTTGCATGTCGGTCCCACCGAAAATCCTAACGGTCACTAGATTTGCTGAATCGGTCCGACCGAGTTTCTCAATTCGGTCCCACCGAGCTTGGCAAGTTGTGTGTAACGGTTAGATTTTGTGTGGAGGCTATATATACCCCTCCACCTCCTCTCCATTCGTGGAGAGAGCCATCAGAACGAACCTACACTTCCAACTTACATTTTCTGAGAAAGAACCACCAACACTTGTGTTGAGACCAAGATATTCCATTCCTACCATATGAATCTTGATCTCTAGCCTTCCCCAAGTTGCTTTCCACTCAAATCTTCTTTCCACCAAATCCAAATCCTGTGAGAGAGAGTTGAGTGTTGGGGAGACTATCATTTGAAGCACAAGAGCAAGGAGTTCATCATCAACACACGATTTGTTACTTCTTGGAGAGTGGTGTCTCCTAGATTGGCTAGGTGTCACTTGGGAGCCTCCGAGCAAGATTGTGGAGTTGAACCAAGGAGTTTGTAAGGGCAAGGAGATCGCCTACTTCGTGAAGATCTACTGCTAGTGAGGCAAGTCCTTCGTGGGCGACGGCCATGGTGGGATAGACAAGGTTGCTTCTTCATGGACCCTTCGTGGGTGGAGCCCTCCGGACTCTCACAAGAATCATACCCTTCGTGGGTTGAAGTCTCCATCAACGTGGATGTACGATAGCACCACCTATCGGAACCACGACAAAAACATCCGTGTCTCCAATCGCGTTTGAATTCTCCAAACCCTTCCCTTTACATTCTTGCAAGTTGCATGCTTTACTTTCCGCTGCTCATATACTCTTTGCATGCTCGCTTGAATTGTGTTAAGATTTCTTGACTTGTGCTAAGTTAGCTAAAATCTGCCAAAGACTAAAATTGGGAAAAGGATAAGTTTTTATTTGCTCAAGTAGTCTAATCACCCCCCTCTAGACATACTTTCGATCCTACAATCTCCAAAGTGATCATTGATGAAGATAAAAAAGAGGGAGAAAGTCATCTAGCTACTGCTATGGACTCGTAGGTCATGTAGGAACTACTCACACATCATCATGGAGGTAGCAAGTTCGATGAAGGTTGCCTCTCCAATGGTTTCCCCCTCCGGCAAAGTACCGAAAAGGCCTCCAGATGGGATCATGGAAGAACAGAGGCTTGCGACGGCGAAATAATTATTTTTGGATCTCGCTCTGGGGGTTTCTGAATGTTCCTGAATTTACAGGCTTGGAATTAGGGCAAACAGAGCCACGGTGGGCCCACTAGCTCACATGGCGCGCACCATAGGGGTGTGCTACCTGAGCTTGTGGCCCCTTCGATCATTGTCTGGTGCCTCCGTGTAGCTTCTAGGGTCTCTCCTGATCCAAAAAATCATCATAAAGTTTCATCGTGTTTGGACTTCGTTTGGCATGGTTTTATCCAGCGAAACGAAGAAATAGGCAAAAAATAGGACCTGGCACTGGGCACTAAGTTAATAGGTTAGTCCATAAAAAATATATAAAATGACATATAAATCATACAAGATTGGTAATATAATAGCATGAAACAATTAAAAAATTATAGATACGTTGGAGACGTATTACCTCCTCTTCCACCTCCAGTTCAGCGAAAAGCTCGTCGATCTTCACCCATTCTTGCCGATGAAGCATCGGTTGGCCTCCGCATAGGCCTCACCCTGATGGACTCCAGGATGGCGATCTGCTCTGCCATCTCTGTCGCTTGGGCGACCTCGCACTCCACCATAATGTCCTCCGTGGCGAAGCCCGCAACCGACTCTGGCTCCTCCTCTGACGTCGCCGCATCCTCCTCCAGATCTGTCACCTCCATGGGCTCTAGCTGCTGCTCTACCTCCAAAAAGCACATTTTTCCCCTTTTCGAGAAGCACAACTGTGCATCTCATGGAAGCAATTGTGTGTCTCCGCGAAAAGCATATGTGCTTCTTGTGGAAGCACACTTTTTTAAATGTGCTTCTCGCAAAAATAAATATGTGTCTCCATGAGAAGCAAATATGTAGTTTTCGTGGATGCACATATATTGTTTCTCTTTTCGATGAGCACAATTGTGCTTCTTCGAAAGCAAACATATGCCACGAGAAGCAAATTTGTGCTTCTCTTGAAAGCACATATCTGTTTCCCTTTACGAGGAGCACAATTATGCTTGTTGTGGTAGCATAAACTTTTTTACCCATGAAAGAAAGTCCGTGATTTTTTTCTCCAAAACCTAGGGGAAACCAGACAAAAACCGAAAAGCCAAAAAAAGAAAAAAAACATCTGAAACCCCAAAATGTATAAAAAAATAAAAAAATCCAGAGGACGTGCCCACATGCGACATGTGGTGGCGGCTGAACACACCACTTTTTGTACAACCATCTCCTCCTTTATTCATTCACCACGATCGTACCATCATTTGCAAATAAGCGTATCACCACCTCAGGGGCAAATCCATCCACATATCTGAAGGAGAAAGTCTAGGTAACCAAGCCAGCTCGTGGGCAACCTTGTTACCCTCTCGATTACAATGATCACATAATCCATGATTAAAATCTAGAGCCATAAAAATCATAAAAAATAACAATAGCTATTGACGAAGAATTACCATCAGCCAAGGCTAGCCAAACCACTTGATGTGCTCCAGGGAACCAAAATTGACCTCTGAAGGTGGGTTTTTAGGGGTTGGTCCCCTTGTGGGTGACCTCCAGAAACCAGTTAGTTTCTTTCGCAGTACTCGCTGACAAAAGGCATACCCTATTTGGCGCTTCAGGCGCCTGATATAGTGCATTTAGCAAACGGGTGCTCACAAATCTTACAAACTCGGCTGGCCCATCTATTTTTTTCCTACCGATTATAACCCGCAAAAAAATTGGTGCGTGACGGGATCAACCACGGGACCTCATTGTTCCAAGGAAGGGCAGCAACCAACGGGCTATCTCACCTGTTTGTGCACAGTTACTTCGTTTCTTTCTTTTATTTTGTTCTTCAGTTCAGTTTGTTCTTTGTTCTTTATTCTTTCCTTTTTCTTGTTCTTTTACTTTTGTACTTTCTTAAATGCTCTATTTTTTATTTACTTTGTGATTTTTTTCAAAATTGAAGAACTTTTTTTCAAAATTGATAAACTTTTTTCAAATCCGTCAAACTTTTTTCAAAATTGATGTACTTTTTTGCAATTTTTTGATTTTTTTCCCCAAAATCAATGAACTTTTTTCAAATTGGGGAAATTTTTTGAACTTCCCAAATTTATGAACTTCTTTTTCAAATTCTCCAAAAATAAATTTGTATAGTCAAATGGTCAATGATCTTTGGTCAACAGATGAACGAATGACCGACCGAGCAGGGAAAAAATTGAGACGAGCGATCTGGCTGTGGCGACTATATCCCGCATTCAGCGAAACGATAGGATATCTCGCTGAATGCGCTATAGTAATCGGGCCGGCCCACTTCATGGCGCACATTTAAGGAAAAAATGAAGGGAAAACGAGTGAACGAGGGATCAATCCCTGGAGCTCCAGCAAGAAACGAACGCTCATCGCGACCGCGCCACGCTACTCTTCGTGATAACTAAAGGGGTTACGACCTACTTGAAGCGAGTCAAGCTGGTTTTCACCGGGATTTTTATTCAAATTTTTGTTTTCTTTTGTTTGTTTTCTTTTTTTTTCTTCTATGCTTTTTTCATTTGTTTGTTCATTTTTTTATTTGTTTTCGTTGGTTTATTTTGTTTCTTTTCCAGTTATCTTTGTTTCTTTTTGGTTTTCATTCTATGTTTTTTGTATATGTGAACAACATTTTTGTAATACACGTTTAACATTTTTCCAATACAAGTTAACACTTTTTGATATATGGTCAACATTTTTTCTCTTACAAATTTTTAATATTTTTCAAATGATTGATTAGCAATTTTTAAAACTCAAGATTAACATTTTTTAATGCATGATCAACATTTTTTCTATAAAGGTTCAACATTTTAAAAATGCTTGATTACCGGTTCTAAAATAAAATATTAACATTTTTTTAATACACGTTCTACATTTTGCTATACACATTTAACATTTTCCAAAGGCTTGATTAATATTTTTCAAACACTTCTTCAACATTTTTTCAAATGCTTAATTAACATTTTTATATACACTAGTAATCACGCCCGTGCGTTGCAACGGGAGATAAAAAAAAGCACACACCCCCTAGCCTGATAAGAATGGCTCAAGACCCTCATGGATGCACACCCTCTATTTCAACACGCCACAACCAAGGAGGCTAAACATACAATTTGCTACGTACATATATAATTCATGTAAAAAATAATGCACGGCGCTACTTTTTTGTCTGAATCGCGTGCACAGCCCATGACAACATAACTGAAGATATACTAAATGCTTTCTAGTTAACTCATAAGATGACTAATCAATACGGGACGAAAACAATCATGTTCAACGCTAATTCCTCACTACATTAGTTAGGAACCGAATATCTTAGACTGTTTTTCTCTACCAACTCCAATCTCACAAATGTAGTTGAGTATGAAAAATATAGCAGAAGGGATAACATTAAGTAGCTATTATCAACCATGCATCATATATATCAGCTGCCATTAATGGGTAGTCCGTACAATGTGCACAATTTCTGTTGAAGTAATAAAAGTGATGGAAGACCTTATGTAGGTTCCACCCAGATTACTTAAACATGCAATGCACTTGCCATCAATCTGGCTTAAAATTGGTTCACAGGAGACGTTGATATTGGGTTAGAACTTTCCTTGTTTTTAGATTGATTCTAGGGTGGATGCAGTAGTAGGGGTCTCTTGAATTTGGATGATGTGGCTGTCAGGTGTGGTGGTGAAGGACATCCGTGAGTTCTTAATATAATCCTGAAAAATAGGAAGCAGTTTACAGGAAACCATATTGACTCTTATAGGCCGATCGATCGGCACAACCAAAACAGTTGTTAAATTAACAACATAACGGAAGGCCATGGCTCAATACTCCATTTTTCTGTGGTCAATGCAGATGTCTTCTATGGGCTTCTGGCTACATGTTGGCAGCAATAGTAGGTGGGTGATGAAGTGAGCATGCTTCCTTATTTGAACATTCGGACCAACACATGGAAAGGCTCAACAAGTATACTGATATAATACTAACAACCTGTCAGTACCTGGGTAATATTTGTTGGAGAAGATGCCTGAAACCCAAAGTTGTGAGTCTAGCTTGTTTCCGCTTGCATCATCTGTGCGGAGGTCATGGCTTTCCTTACAGCGTAACAGGGCTAAACCCCACACCTTCAACCAACCAGAGAGAGACAGTTAGGAAAGGTGGTTATAATGACGTCCTGGAAGCTCAACTCTTCTTTGTCTACACTAATGTACTGTTCTGACTACTTTGGCCCAGATGCATACAAAAATTTAACATGAAAGGTTAGGCAGATGCAAATGAGGTTACAGTACATTAGAAAAATTCACTACTACAACGGACCTGCTATTTTGAAACTTATGTCCACTGGGACTGTATATGCCATTATGCCAATATCTTCAGATAATGTGCAGCAGCCTGTTCAAATTGCTAGCCTCGTTGAGATGATTTGTGAAAGTGACCTACAGGCACAAATTAGTGATGCAGTAGTAATCTAATCAACTTTGTGTCGAGCCCATGGCTGTGTCGATGCTGCCGCTGCTATTGCCGTCTTCTGAAGTATAGCAAGAAGCTGCGTCATGTAAGTTGTGACTCGTCGGGAAGCTTGGCAGCGGCATCGTGAACCGCAGTGTGATGACAGTCTGCCTAATGGATGATCTCAGGGTGCAATTGGGGTGCTCGTGACGCGCTCCATCTCCTACTCGTCAAAACCTCATCCAACTGCTCATCGGTAGCCTTGAGGATGGCTGCTTTGCTGACCGACTGCAGCAAGTGGAAGACCTCCCCATCGCCATCTTCTTTCAAGGTTGACACCAGCTGAGTGAGGGGGCATCATGTTGCCGCCCATGGCAGGATCGCTTCAGGTGTTCGAGGGAAGGAGACCTTGCAGCTAGAGGAAGGAGTTGGGGTCGTGGCGTGCAGAAGGGGCGAGGTCTGCGCCTCGCGGCCAGAGGAATGAGGGCGCGGAAGTTGCGGGCGATCGCGTAAGGGGGGTCGAGGGGAATCAGCGAAGCTTGTTTGGGCGTGGGGAGCCAGAACGGAGACGCTAGGGTTTGTAATCTGTTTTTTTACTGGATTATTAATCTTTCTCCTTTTATTTTCTTGATGAGAAGATCTTTCTCCTTTTATTATTGCCGTGAAGGACACAGGAAACAATATCAAATCCATCGGGTTTTCCCCTTTTGCGTGATCAGATCAAACAGATCGATTCGATAGCTTTTTCTTTGTTTTGTGGGAACGTATTGGTCCGTGCTTGACGAAAGAAATCTCAGCCGTCAATAATTAACATAAATTAACGGATATAAAGGGATGACGGATGAAGAACTATGAAAGGCTCCGTCCTTTAATATTAGGTAAAGATATAAAAAATCATCATTTTTTAATAGATGGTCAACATATTTTATATATGCATTTAACATTTCCCAAATGCTTGATTAACATTTTTAAAATACTTGTTCAACATTTTTTTCAAATGCTTGATTATCATTTTTATATAGATGAACAAACGTTTTTATATAGTTGTTCAACATTTTTCAATTACTTGTTCAACAATTTTCAAATACTTATTCAACTTTTTCAAAAATCATGTGTAGAGGGTTTTTGTAATGTATATATTTAAAATACTTCAAAGTATAAACCACAGTACAATAATAAAGCAAAAAAAAGAAGCAAAAAACGTTAAAAAAACAGGAAAAAGAGGTTGTGGCCTCCCACGCCCGCGGGCCGGCCGAACTCGCTCGCCCCTTCAGCGAGTCGGAAGCCAGACTCGCTGTAGGCGAGATATAAGGAGCAACTAATTAACGAGCGCTCCTTGGGGAGCCTCGCAACGATCAGTGTCACTTGGCGCGCTCTTAGCCATTTGCCACGTGTCGCGCTCTGGGTGCTCCCTCCGTATTTTGTTTTTTTTTGCACGCGTTTTCGGCTTTTTAAATGGTTTTTTTTCGGTTTTTTTACGTTTTGGTTTTCTACCGGTCTTTCGTAGCTTTTCGACCAAAAAATAATTTTTTTGCGAAAAAAACGCATTTTTTCGCGGAAGTCACGGTTTTGTTTTCGCGAGAGGCACGGTTGTGCTTTCGCGAGAGGCACGGCCGTGCCTCTTGGAAACGGAAAAAGAAATGTGTTTTTTGTTTTTTTCTTTCGTGAGAGGCACGGTTTTGCTTCCGCGAGAAGCACGGTTGTGCTTTCGCGAGAGGCACGGGCGTGCCTCTTTCGAAAAGGGAAAAAATGTGTTTTCTGTTTTTTTTTCTTTCGCGCGAGGCATGGTTTTGCTTCCGCGAGAGGCACGGGCGTGCCTCTTTCGAAAAGGAAAAAAAAACGTATTTTCTGTCTTTTTTCTTTCGCGAGAGGCATGGTTTTGCTTCCGCAAGAGGCATGGTTGTGCTTCCGCGAGAGGCACGGGCGTGCCTCTTTCGGAAAGGAAAAAAACACATTTTCTGTTTTTTTTATTTCACGAGAGGCACGGTTTTGCTTCCGCAAGAGGCATGGTTGTGATTTTGTCAGAGGCGCGGGCGTGCCTCTTTCGGAAAGGAAAAAAAAACCGTGTTACCGGTTCGGTTTTTTCGTCGGTTTTTTCGTCCGGTTTTTTCGTAAAAAACGTTCGTCAAAACCTATCAACATGGGATCTAGTTTTGAAGATCTCGACGCGATGAATCTAACGGCGAAAGCGATTCGAGATTTGGACGCACGGTTTAAGAGATAAAACGTTTTGAATAAACAGATCTACGAAAAAAAAAACTCCTAGGTTGTGACAAGTGGCACACATGCAGCGCGCCATTTGTCGCAACCTGAGGAAGTTGGAGTGATCTCCGCAAGGAGTACTCCTTAACTAGTGATTTCGCGAGATATAAGGGCGCTCCGATCTGGCTGTGACCGAGCGGTCAAGATGGGATTTGCGCTTAATGGCCCGGCCTAGCTGGCAGTGCACGTGAGCCCAACGGGCGAACTGGCGCCTGAAGCGCGAATTAGGAGCTCCCCTAAAAGAACGCGCACTCATTGTGTGGATCTGGGCCTGCCCGTTATGCAAAGCTAGCATGCGTGGAGCCATTATGTTCTCGACCCATTAGCACATGAACGGATGGATTAGTTTTGTGTGTGGCAGACTCTCGATCATCGCCCATATGGCCGTCAATATGTGGTCGATATAGACAGCAAGACAGAAGGCTATTCATGAAGGTATCCTTCAAAGTCCTCATACAACACACTTTTTTGTGACCAGCTTTATAGCCGAGTTGGAATCCATACAAAGGCCAAATAGAGTTCGAGCGACCATGCGCAGGATAGGGTCTACTCCCCTACAAGCATGGAGATCCCCAGGAGATGGTTATGTCAAAATCCACGTCGACGGGGGCTTTGCTAGGAATGGTGATTGAGGGGCAGCAGCAGCGGTCTACAGGGATCACAATGGTATTTTTTTGGGCTCATCAGTGATGGTCTTCGTAGGTATAAACGATGCAGCAACACTAGAAGCCCTCGTGTGTCGTGAGGCCCTTTCACTTGCTCTCGATCTTGCAGTAGATAAAATTGTGGTAGCATGTGACTCGAAGACGGTGGTCTCAGAAATCTGCATGGGCACAGAAGGAAAATACTCAGCGATCATCAAGGAGATCTCTTCCAGGGCAAGGGAGTTCTCTAAATGTGATATCATTTTTGAAGGCCCAGCTCTCAATTGGGAAGCTCATAATTTAGCAAAGTTTTCCAATTCATTAGATGTTGGTCGCCATGTGTCGCTAGGGGCTCCCAATGATCCCCTAATTATCCCTATAAACCTCGAGACTATTTCAAAAAGCATGGTTTATTGCTAAAAAAACATGAGCGAATGGGTGCTTCAAAAATTATTCATAATTTTGAATTTTTTTTGTGAATTTGAAAATGTTCCTCAATTAAAAAATCATGAATTCAAAAAATGTTTGTGAGTACAAAAAAGTTCGCAAATACAAAAAATGTTTGTGAGTTCAATATTTTTTGATTTAAAAAATTGTTAGCAAATCATAAATTGTTCATGAATTCACAAAATGTTTGCAATTTCAAAAAATCATGTATTAAAAAATGATAAATTTTGAAGCGTTCATAGACTGTTCGCAAATTAAAAATTGTTGGTGATTTTGAAAATATTTCATGACTTAAAAAATTAGCGATTTACAAAAATGTTCATTAATTTTAGAAAATCGTTCTTGTATTTCATAAAATGTTCACGAATATAAAATTATTAGCAAATTTGAAAAATGTGCCTGATTTTTTAAAAATGTTCACATATTTGAATGAACATGCATAGAATTGGAAAAACTTCATGAATTCAGAAAAGTTCACGAGTTTGAAAAAGGTTTGCGGGGTTTAAAAAGAAATGGGAAAAGGAAAAAACATAGAAAGGCCAAAAGTAAAACAAAGGAAAAAAGAAAAAAGGGTTCTAGAACCTTCCCAAAACCAGAATGGGGCAGCCCATATATGTCGTGTTTGGTAGCTTGCATTCCGATGTCTTAGGTTCAGGCCCATATTCCACCTTTGTATCAGTGCTAAGCCATGGCATATAGGCAAAAAAAAAATTCGGATTTGACATGATAATTAAGAAGAGGAGAGATGGTTTGTGTCTCTAGGAAGAAATAGTGCTAGACACAAGATCATATGAATACTTCCATCCTATGTGGATCACCTCACCCTCATTCTCTTTATTGCCCCCTTTATTGCTCCTTAAGTGTCCACATAAGATCCATGTGGATATATGGCATGTTTTTTATTAGTTCGGCTATGTTTTTCAGACTGTATAATAGTAGAGCTATATGCAACACTATTAACCAATAATAGTGGAGGTATTTTGTTCTATAATAAACAATTTACATTTCATAGAAGAATAATTGAGAAACTGGAATAATTCCTATTTAGCTTACAAGATAATCTGAGATTAGTGGACATTGGTGCCACACCAACAACGACAAGGAAACGACTTTTAGGCAATGACTTTTGTCCCAAGCGCCACACATCGTACCTAACCCTAAAGGAATCATCACCGGCATACCCCACCATGCGACTGTGAGGTCAATGTACATGAGAAAGCTGCTAGAGCCCACGCCATACCCTTGCGACGGGCCTGATTGTAACTGGGTCTCCTCCATGACTGATTCCCATCGTTTGTTGAAGGAATTAGGGCTCAAACACAGTGCTCTCCTTCGTGGCCGAAGAACCACAATGCCACTCCACTATCGTAAAAGCAAATCCATAATCCTCATTCATTGCAATACACCCATAGGCGTGATGTCCTCACTGCCCGCTAGATCTGGGAAGGGGATGCCCAGAGCCAGTGCCGCTAGTCACCATGACTCACACTGCCCCTACAGCCAGACACCGACGATGTATCATGAGGCCGCCGCTCGAGCTCCAGTGTTTTCACGTGTTGTCTAGGGCCAACATGACATGCAAGACTAAGGACCCCGTCGGCATAAGTTAGAAAATCTTTGGACGCTAACGTCTTTTGGTGCATTGCTTGTCGTTGTCAAGTAGACTCACTAACAATATATGTCCTTCCAACATGGTTGATGGCTTTGAACTGGTCTTCTGTCTATATTCCTAAGGAAAGTGGAGGACTTGCTATTTCGGATTTGACAATATGAACCAAAGCTTCTTCTGTAAGCGTGTCGGTGTACAAAAGTAGGGGCTCTCCTTTTTACCCCTTTACTTGTGCACGGGCAGTCAGAGCCGCGCCCACAGCCACACTATGTAGAGCAGAGGAGGGAAGCCAAAGGCACGAGACGAGCAAAGCAACGCCAAGACCAGAGACATAAAGAGCGAGAGAGCGAGGTGGACTCCCCCGGTAAGACCCTTGCCGGGGCGGCCTCCGCAGCCCTGGCAAGAGCCTTGCCGGGGCAACTTGCCCAACGCCAGCAGAGCACGCCACCCTTGAGCCCAAGGTTTCCAACACCATCAACCACATTTGGAATCAAGGCTCGGGAGGCACCTCCATGGTGGCATGCAGATCTTTGTGAAGATCAATAAGCACACAAGATCAGATGAGGACCAGAAGACGATGATCCTCGGCAAGATCCTTGCCGAGGAAATCCACGAGACCTCCGGCAAGATCCTTGTCGGGGACGACCGTGATGCCACGGCAAGACCCTTGCCGGGGCCCCGACAAGACTCTTGCCGAGGACACCTGCAGGGCCACAGTCAGGCCAGCGTCTGCCAAAACTCCACCGCCGTTCCCATACAGCTGCAAGCCCAACCAGCTGGGCAGGCACCTGCGTGGTGACGTGCAGCCTCCAGGCCAACTCAACAAGCACCTACGTGGTGGCATGCAGATCTTCGTGAAGACACTGCCACTGTGCCAGCCCAGCAGCCAGCCAACGTGGCACTACAATGCCTCATCAGCTTGGACGCGCGTCGGAGCCAGGCGAGGCGGCGACAGTTGGGACGAGCTTCCTTGCCGTCACCGATAAAGCAAGAAGGGCACGTCGACAGCGCATTAAATGCGTTTGTCCGACGGTGCCAGAGGATAGACTTAACCACTCTATACCTTTCCACCTCCTGTGTGCCACTGTGGCGACCCCTTTTGACTATAAAAGAAGGCCCGAGGCGTACTGGAGAAGGATTCGGATCTTTTGGACTACGCACGCACCACAACTAGTTCGAGAGCTCAAGAACACTCAAATAAACACCAAAGCAGGACTAGGGTATTACGCATCCTTGCGGCCCGAACCTGGGTAAACGACCTTTGTGCTGACTGCCAGACCCGCTCTTTGCACAACACCGTGCCCGCCAACCGTAGAAGGGATCCCAGTGATTCCATACGTTTCGTTTCTCCTGACATCTTTGGCGCGCCAGGTAGGGGGCGCAGTCGTGAAAAATCCGGTCTAGCAGTTAGTTTAGTAGTTCTTCATCGCCATGGCTCCCAAGAAGAAGACGATCACAGCGATTGGTTCATCGGGAGCCGAACGGCCCGTACCAGTGCGGGCGAGTGGCGGGGCGGTCGCGGACGGAAGCCGAGGCGCGGACCACGAACACCCACACTGCTCTGGCAGTCAAAGCCTGACGAGCGGCATCGTTCATGGGCGAGACGACGGGCCGCACGCCGCCAAATCCAAAGGTGGAGCCGGGCCCCCCGCAGGCGGCGCGGGGCCCTCCAAGGGCGATGCAATGCCGCCTATGGGCAGCGCAGCGACTTCCAAGACGCCTACGCCGGCGCCCACGACGCGCTCTTCCCAGGTTGTGCGCGACGAGCAGCGTCACCACGCTGGTGACCCCGGGCGCCGCCGTGGGAAGAGTCATGTGCCTCATTCGTGGGACGTAGAAGGCCAGCATGCACGCCGAGGCGCTGGCGAAAATGGCGCACAGCCGCAAGGCCGTGATAGAGCTCCTTCTAACGTGGTTAGAAGTCGGAGCGTGTCACGGTCCACGCAGCTTTCGCCGCCACCCACGCCAGCAGAAGCTTTGGCGCGCGCGCAGTTGCTCCTCGACTTTCCTCCTGCTGCGGAAAAGCTCGACGAGTGGAGAGCCACCATCCGGAGCCTGGTCAGCGTTGCCAACAAAGATGATCCGCAACCAGCGGGGCCCTCAGGCCGACGCTCCGTCGAGCCACAGCATGCCAGTGGTTGAAGGACCGGAGGTGCTGCGGCCACGGTGCACTCTCCTCTCCCATGCCAGCCACCGCGGGTGTCGGTCCGTCGTGATGATGCTTGTGATAACATTTCCATAGCATCGTCCGACCCACGGACCCACCGCGATCAGCGCCAAGTTCTTCGGGAGCGAGCCCATGAAGACGCTCAAACCACCATCGAGCACCGGCGTGAAGCACGCCACCAGTCAGATAGGCGAGCGGGGCCCACTATGGACCACCCAGCACCGAGAGGCTCTGGCGGCCTACCCTACGAGGTGGGTTGCCCAACCTTTACCCGTGAGCTACGGCAGTTCCAGAGGCCCTCCCACCGCACGTTCAAGCCCGACGTTGGCGATAAGTACAACGACAAGACCCACCCGTCGGAGTTCCTCAGCATTTACACCATCACGATGCAAGCTGTTGGAGCTCGCGACGACAAGGTGCTTTTGCCAATTACTTCCCGTTGGCACTTAAACCCAATGTCATGTCATGGTTGATGCACTTGCCGGCGGATTCCATTTCTTCTTGATCGGATTTGTGTCATGAGTTCGTTGGCGCCTTCACGGGAGGCCACCAAGCTCATGGCCAGGCAAGCGATTTGCATATCATCCCCCAGAAGGAAGGTGAAAACCTGCGCAAGTACATACAGAGGTTCAGCCGGGTGCAATACAACATCCCAGATGTTCATCCCGCCACCGTGATCAGCGCATTCCATCAGAATGTGCGCAACCGCAAGATGCGTGAAGAGCTGGCGATGAACAAGGTCAAAGATGTGGCCGAACTTTATGTTCTGGCCGATGGGTGCGCTCGAGCTGAGGAAGGGAGGAAGTACCCCGGCGAGGACGCTGGTGCAGAAACCGACTCCATAGACGAAGGCACAGCCGCCCCGACGAAGAAGGGCCAGCGCCGCAACAGGAAGCGTAAGGGCAAGACCGTGCTTGCTGTCGAGGGATCCGAGGACACCGGCGCCGCCAAGAAGGCCATGGCAGACGACCCCGGCAAGGAAATTGCCGGGTGCGCCGCTTGCCGGGCCTTGGCGGCTGCCGACAAGCCAGGAGGCTCCGACAAGCAGTACTGCAAGATCCACAGCACCAAGGGCCACGACCTCCATAACTGCCGACAAGTTGAGCTGCTTGCTGAGTAGAAAAAAGCTGAATATGAGAGGTGGGACAAGGAGAAGGGTCAGGACGGCGCCGAGGGATCCGGCAAGAAGCGTGGCGGCCAAGGAGGTCGCCGCGGCAAGGATAACCAGCAAGAGAGGCCCGCTCGAGGCCGCAACAAGAAGCAAGAAGATGATGATCATGACGAGGACGACGAGTCCGGCGAGCATGAGTTCCAGAAAGCTACAGAGGCCATGTGCATCGACGGCGGCGCCTCACTGCACACCTCTCACCGCCAGCTCAAGCAGTGGGCGCATGAGATCACAACAGCAGAACCATCGTTCGATGCTCAAAGGCCACTGAAGTGGTCCAGCACTCCTATCATTTTTGACACCGAGGATCACCCTGATTGCACAACTGCGGTCAGGTGTTTGCCGTTGTTGGTTTCGCCAACAATACGCAACCTCAAGGTGACAAAAATGCTGGTTGATGGCGGGGCAGGTTTGAAATTGATCTTGCTCGTTGTGATCAAAAGGCTGCAGATTCCTGATGAAGACCTCGAAGAGACGGGCACGTTTCAAGGGGTCAACCCGGGAAGAAGTCAGCCGAAGGGTAAGGTCACACTGCTCGTGACATTTGAAGGCGAGCTGAACTATAGGACAGAGAGGATTGTTTTTGATGTCGCCGAGATCCCCTTGCCCTACAACGGGATCCTCGGCCGCCCAGCACTAGCCAAGTTCATGGCGTCACATTACGCCTACAACACACTGAAGATGCCTGGGCCGATGACCATCATCACCGTCCCCTCCGACAAGAAGGATGCGCTGATCTGCGCTGACTAACTCTACCGGGAGGCAATTGCAGCAACTATCGCCAAGGCACTTGCTCCTGCCGCTGAAGCCCCGGGAGGGAAGAAGACCGGTAAGACCTCTTGCACCCACTTCGGCAAGCGCACCTCTTCGGAGTGTAGTGCTCCCGTCAAGGACGTGCCAGAGAGCTCCACCGGCAAGAGCAAGAAATCCAGAGCTGCACCACCAGAGACCAAGAAGGTGTCCGTCAAGGAGGATGGCACAGGAGGGGCTTTCACCATAAGCTCCACCCTCGACAGCAAATAGGAAGGCGCGCTCGTCCCTTTCTTGCGGGCGAATGTCGATATGTTTGCGTGGCAAGCATCCGACATCCCCGGCGTTCCCAGGGAGGTGATTGAGCACCATCTTGCTGTCTGTCCTCACGCACGAACCATCAAGCAGAAGGTCAGGAAGCAAGCTCTGGAATAGCAAGAGTTCATCACAGAAGAAATCAGGAAGTTGGACGGCATGTTTGGTGAGAGGGGTACTCCATCCGACGTGGTTGGCCAATCCGGTGGTGGTGCGCAAGGCAACTGGGAAGTTGAGACTGTATATTGATTACACAGACATCAATAAGGCTTGTCCAAAGGACCCTTTCCCGTTACCATGCATCGACCAGATTGTTGACTCCACAGCTGGGTGGGACCTGTTATCATTCCTCGACGCTTACTCGGGATACTACCAGATCTTCATGATGAAAGAAGATGAAGAGAAGACATTGTTCATCACCCCATGTGGTACGTATTGTTTCATACGAATGCCTTTCGGGTTGAAGAGCGCTGGCTCGACGTTTGCGAGAGCAGTCCAAATCGGTTTTGAGCCCCAGCTGCATAGAAATATGGAGGCTTATATCGATGACATAGTGGTCAAAACCAAGGACAGGGCAACACTCGTACAAGATTTAGAAGAGATGTTTGCAAATTTGCGCAAGATCAACCTCAAGCTGAACCCTGAGAAGTGTGTCTTCGGCGTTCCGTCCGGCAAACTTCTCAGGTTCTTTGTGTCACGGCGTGGGATCGAGGTGAATCCAGACAAGATCAAGGCCATTGAGCATATCGAGGCACCTAGGCGGATCAAGGATGTGCGCTGGCTCGCTGGCTGCGTTGCCACCATGAGAAGATTCATATCCAAGTCTGCTGAGCGTGCCCTTCCCTTTTTCAAAATCTTGAAAAAGGCGGGCCCAATGGAATGGACCCCGGAGGCCGAGGCAGCCCAGCAGGATTTGAAGAAATACCTCTCCTCTACGCCAATACTGTGGCGCCTAAAGCACAAGAATCGTTGCTGCTATATCTAGCGGCAACGAACCAAGTGGTCAGCGCCGCGCTAGTGGCACAGAGGGAGGTCGACGAAGAGACGGTGGCAATGGCAGGGCTAGCGGATGGCAAACCAGAGCTCCCCCCAGCAGGGCCTGGTGCTGGCAAGGCACGGCCCCCAGCAGAGTCTGACGCTGGCGAAGCAGAAGCGACGCAACCAAATGAAATAGTGCAGAAGAAGATGCAGCACCCGGTCTACTTTGTCAGCTCCCTCTTGCAGGGGGCTAGGTCAAGGTACTCCGGCATGCAGAAATTGCTCTTCGGCCTCCTTATGGCCTCGAGGAAGCTGCGTCATTACTTCCAAGCGCACGAAATCACCGTCGTCACCCGCCTCCCGTTGCAACGGATATTGCATAACCCAGACGCAACCGGGAGGATTGTGGAATGGGCCTTGGAACTGTCGAGCTTTGGTTTGGAGTTTGAAAGCACTTTGACAATCTAGATTAGAGTCTTGGCGGATTTCATTGCGGAGTGGACCTCAATGCCCGACGAAGAGATTCAGGAGATAGCCCTCCCCGGCAAGGAAACAAGTCGCGACTGGATTATGTAATTTGACGGGGCTTTCTCGCTGCAAGGCGTCGGTGCTGGTGTGCTGCTCGTCGCACCCACCGTAGAGCACCTCAAGTATGTAGTCCAGATGCACTTTCCCAGGGAGATGTCAATGAACAACACTGCTGAATACGAGGGGTTGCTTGCCGGTCTCAGGATCGCGGCAGACCTCGGAATCAATAAGATCATCGTCATGGGTGATTCGCAGCTTGTCGTCAAGCAAGTTAACAAAGATTATCAAAGCCCATTGATGGAGGCCTACGTAGATGAGGTGAGGAAGCTGGAAGAGCGTTTTGACGGTATACAAGTGGAGCATGTTCCCCGAGTGGAGAACAACATCGCCGACTACTTGTTGAAACGCGCTTCCTTCAAATTACCTGTGGAACTAGGTACTTTTGTGCTTCGATTAACTCAACCATCCGTTGAACCATCGACAGGGCAGAACAAACAGAGGAAATCAGGCCCCGCAAGTACTTTCCCGCTGAGCTCCCAGGAGCCGCCGACAAAGATGTTGTCGTGGACACTGAGCCTGCCATGGGGCAACAGTCTCCGGCAGGGCATCAAGCCCTGGACGTAGAGACAGCCGCTCCCATGGCAGAGGAAACGCCTTTAGCCCTTTTTGTCGAGCCTCAGGCTCCGGCATGGGCACAACACATCGTACGATTCCTCCAAATAGGGGGACTCCCGGAGGAGCAGGAAGAAGCGGAGAAAGTAGCCCGTCAGTCTGCCATGTATCAGTTCGTCGACGACGTTCTATATAGAAAAAGACTACAAGGTGTGAAATTGAAGTGCATTTCCCGGGAGGAAGGACTGGAGCCGTTGGCAGAGATACACGGAGGCATATGTGGCTCCCACATAGGGTCGAGGGCCCTTGCCGGCAAGGCATTCCAGCAAGGTTTCTTTTGGCCCACAACCCTCCAGGATGCAACGGCACTAGTAACCAAGTGTGAAGCGTGCTAGTTCCATTCAAAGAAGCTTCACCAACCAGCTCAAGCTCTCCAAACAATCCCTCTATCCTGGCCATTCTCGGTCTGGGGGCTCGACATACTGGGCCCCTTCCCCCCTGCTGTCGGGGGCTTTGAGTACTTGTACGTGGCAATCGACAAGTTCACAAAGTGGCCGGAGCTGGAGGCAGTGAGAAAGGTGACAGCACAGTCGGCCGTCAAATTCTTCAAAGGACTAGTCCGCCATTTTGGTGTGCCTAATAGAGTCATCACCGACAATGGCACGTAGTTCAAGAGCTGCACCTTCATGCAGTACATCCAGGACCTCGGCAGCAAGGTCTGTTTTGCTTTTGTTGCCCACCCATGAAGCAACGGCCGGGCTGAGAGGGCGAATGCTGAAGTATTGCGAGGCCTCCGGACAAGAACTTTTGACAGGCTACACAAATGCGGACAGCGCTGGATTGATGAGTTGCCAGCGGTTCTTTGATCAATCCGAACGACACCAAATCGAGCCACCGGCCAGACACCTTTATCTCTCGTTTACGGGGCAGAGGCAGTTCTCCCCACGGAACTCACGTACGAGTCACCTCGAGTGCTCGCTTATGATGAGCTTGAGCAAGAGCAGTTGCGGCAAGACGACGCAACGCTCCTTGAGGAAGATCGTCTTCGGGCGGCTGTGCGAGCAGCATGCTACCAGCAAGCCTTGCGCCGCTACCATAGCCGCAAGGTTCATGCCCGAAGCTTTGAGGAAGGCGACCTTGTTCTTCGGCATGTTCAGTCGGCCAAGAATTCCAACAAGTTGACGCCAAAGTGGGAAGGCCCTTATCGGGTAATACGAGTCACCAGGCCCGGCGCAGTCCGCCTGGAGACCGAAGATGGTATTTGAGTGAGCAACTCCTAGAACATTGAATATCTTCGCAAGTTTTACCCATAAGGCGTGGTTGCCGGGCTCCCCGGCAAACCACCTTTTGTGCAAGCCTTGCAGGCAAGGCATGTAACCCTTTGTACAAAGCCAGGCGCAGACCCTGAGCATAAATAAATGAATGAAGCGCTGGCGCCCTAAGTTTTAGCATGCATGCTAGGTTGAGTCTCTCTCTGTGTTAGGGTTGATAGTGCTTGGCGGCAACTAACCCTTAGCATAGAGGTCGAGTATGCATATCTCTGTTCCTTCCCGTCCTTTTTGGTTCGCAGGGTGCGTGTACATTTCTGCTGAGCTATTTTGGAAGAAAGAGAACAGGACGGCGCCCTGATACGTCTCCGACGTATCTATAATTTATGAAGTATTCATGCTATTATATTATCTGTTTTGGATGTTTATGGGCTTTACTAAACACTTTTATATTATTTTTGGGACTAACCTATTAACCTGAGGCCCAACTCAAATTGCTGTTTTCTTGCCTATTTGAGTGTTTCGAAGAAAAGGAATATCGAACGAAGTCCAAACGGAATGAAACCTTCGGGAGAGTTATTTTTGGAACGGAAACAATCCAGGAGACTTGGAGTAGACATCAGGGAAGCTTCGAGGAAGCCACGAGGCAGGGAGGCACGCCCTACCCCCTGGGCGCGCCCGATCATTATGGGCCCCTCCTGGCTCCTCGACCGACTTCTTTCGCCTATATATGTCCATATACCCTAAAAACATCGGGGAGCACAATAGATCGGGAATTCACGACGCAAGCCTCTCAGAGCCACCAAAACCAACCATGACCTGTTCAAGACTCACGGAGGGGGGATCCTTACCGGTGGCCATCTTCATCATCACGACGCTCTCCATGACGAGGAGGGAGTAGTTCACCCTCGGGGCCGAGGGTATGTACCAGTAGCTATGTGTTTGATCTCTCTCTCTCTCTCATGTTCTTGAGGTGGTACGATCTTGATGTATCGCAGCTTTGCTATTATAGTTGGATCTTATGATGTTTCTCCCCCTCTACTCTCTTGTAATGGATTGAGTTTTTCCTTTGAAGTTATCTTATCAGATTGAGTCTTTAAGGATTTGAGAACACTTGATGTCACGCCCAATATGTGATACTATCCTAAAGAGACTCGAAGGTCCCACCAAGGATAGAACCGCATATTGATACGCTTTTGCAAGGTGGATATCATTACATCAACATTACATAATAGATGGGGATACATACAAGGCATACAGATGCCACAAGAATACATCAATACATCATACATAAGATCATCATCCGACTACGGACGAAACACAAACAGAAGCTCAAATGACATCCACCCTGCTAGCCCAGGCTGCCGACCAGGAACCTATCCCCTGATCGAAGAAGAAGAAGACGAACTCCAAACAAGTAAACATCGCTCTCGCGTCATGATCATCGCATACCCTGAACCTGCAACTGTTGGTGTAGTAATATGTGAGCCACGAGGACTCGGCAATCCCGTTACCGTGGGTATCAAGACTAGCAAAGCTTAATGGGCAAGGAAGGGGTAAAGTGGTGAGGTTGCAGCAACGGCTAAGCAAAGTATGGTGCCTAACTAACGAAACAAGAGCGAGAAGAGGAGCTTAACAAGCGATAGTCAACTAGTAATGATCAAAAGTGATCCTTAACTCCTACTTACGTCAAACATAACCCAAAAACCGTGTTCTCCTCTCGAACAACCCCGAAAAGAGACAATCACGGTTACGCACGCGGTTGGTGTATTTTAGAAGAGTTTACTTCAAGTTTACTACAACCGGATATTAACAAATTCCCATCTGCCACATAACCGCGGGCACGACTTTCGAAATTTCAAACCCTGCAGGGGTGTCCCAACTTAGCCCATGATAAGCTCTCACGATCAACGAAGGATATTCCTTCTCCTGGAAAGACCCGATCAGTCTCGGAATTCCGGTTACAAGACATTTCGACAATGGTAAAACAAGTCCAGCAAGACCTCCCGGCGTGCCGACACCCTGATAGTAGCAGCGCATATCTCGTCTCAGGCCACGACCGGATAAGCACTACGTACAACTAAAAACCAGCCCTCAAGTTCCCTCGAGGTGGCGCTGCAAGTGGCTCTAGTTCGGACCAACACTTAGAGAAGCATTGGCCCGGGGGGGGGGGGGGGGCTAAAATAAAGATGAGCCTCGGGTTAATTACTCCCAAGGGAAAGGTATAGGTGGTAGGTAGGCAAATGGTAAAACCAATGTTGGGCCTTGCTGGAGGAGTTTTATTCAAGGCGAACTGTCAAGTGATTCCCATAACACCCAACCGCGTTAGGGATGCAAAATCCTAGAACATAATACTGATATGACGGAAACTAGGGCGGCAAGAGTGGAACAAAACACCAGGCATAAGGCCGAGCCTTCCACCCTTTACCATTTGCCGGCAAGTTCTGAATAAACCTTATGTTCAAGTTCTGAATAACATATGCAAATTTCGAAAATTTTCCAGATCTGAATAAACCTTATGTTCAAGTTGTTAAAAAGCAAGTTAAGATGCACCAAAATGATCTACACGAAATTCTAGTCAAGTTACATATAAAGTTCATTTAATTTGGAGCTACGACCTAGAAGATATGAGCAAAACAAGTTAAACATGACATTGATGCAAAATGTATTCAAACATCAAGTAAACACACTCAAAACATGGATGCAACAAGTTAACATGAAACTACATGCAAAACTAAGCAAGTTTCATGTAGAGCACACTCAAAACGGAGCAACGGTTCAACACATACACATGAAACAAGTTTAAAGGACAATATGTCCAAAACAACAACTAGGCATCTAGCAAGCATCAAAACAATATGCTGCAGCACCTCACATGAAAAAAAGGCATGGACATGATATACATGTAAAGCATGACAAAACATGAACACTGAGCTATCTCCAGAAATCACTAGAACATGCTATAAAGGACATGGCAAGATTGCAAATAATAACAGTTTCACAGACTTTACAGAATTTCACTAGACATGACACAAATAACATCAGGTTGCAAAGTTTAGAGCTATCAAACAACATGCTACAGGAACTTATCATGGCAACCAAAGACATGGCATGCTAGTAATAAAAGCAGTTAACAAAACTCCCTTACTGAACCTATTCCAAAGATCAACAGAAAATATGGTAGCATCCATGCAAACATGGCAAATGATATGGCAGATTCAGACTGAATAGCAGCACATGGCAGGAACAATGATAAGTAGGCATGTTGGTGAGCTTGTACAACTCACTACAGAGCATTACATGGCATGACAAGGTAACCAACAGTAATAAGAAATGTTCATGAAGCTAAGAATGCAATAGCAAGTTCATAGGGTGCATGGACCACAAGAAAAACACATGGAAAAACTGAACTTAATGTTAACAGGCTGACAAACATTATTTAGCAATTTGAGAGAAAGATTACAACATGCTACAGCAGGCTATAAATGCAACCAAAGGCATGGATTGATAGATCATCACATTTATAGAAAAACATCCTTAGTGAACATCTCCAGATTATGCATATATTAATTGGTAGCATCAAGCAAAGATAGAAACATGATATAATAGTTTCAGCATTGACAGAACATTAACAACAAGTAGTCCACTTCACAAGCTTGATGCACTCACTATAAAGCATTAAAAAATACAAGGCTCTCACCACTGTAAATATGGCATGGAGATGTTTCACAAATATGTAGACATCATGCTCATAGGATGCACACACAAAATGCAACAAAAATGACAAATCATGAAATTATAACAGTCTCAGCAGGTTAACATCACATAGAACTCTTGCAACAATGATTAAAGCATCAAGATGAACTCAAACAAGCATGCCACAATGGAATGAAATTAAGAGAATCTCACAATTAATATTTTGATATGTAATACATGCAAAACGGAGCTACGAGCAGAAAGTTATGGCATGTCAAACATGGCACCAAAATGCAAAAATTACGGGGACTTGGTGGAAATTTCACCTCGAGGAAAAGTCAACGGGCGGACGAGGAGATCCCGGACGAGCCGGTGCGGGATGGGAGCCGCGTTGTTTGGATCGCGGGATGGGTGGATCTCATCCACCCGCCCCGATCCGGCGATGGTGGCGGCCTCCGGCGAGGCGCGTGGGGATGCGGCGGAGGCGCCCGGGGACGACGCAGCGCGGTAGCGGCGAAGGGCAGGCGGCGGCGGCGCTCAAAGGTGCGGCCGGCGGTGCGGGCGCTGCCCGGATATGGCGCGGGCGGCGGCGCGGCGAAGAGCGGCGGCGGAGCGAGGCAGGCGGCGGCGGCGCTTAGGCATCGGGCGGCGGGCGCTGGAGTCGGGCTCAAGGGTTTGCCTTTATTCTCGCAGCGCAGAGGAGAGAGAGGGCCAGCGGAGGCCATGTGGCACGCCCGAATTGGCGCGGGCGGCGGCGGCGACTATGTCCGGCGGAGACGGACATGTCCGGCGCGGAGAGAGGAGCAGGGCTAGGGTTTGGACTGCAGAATTTCGGGGGGAGGCATCTATTTATAGGTAGGAGCTAGGGGAGTCCAAATGGGGAGCGGTTTTCGCCCACACGATCACGATCGAACGACCGAGAGCATGGAGGGGGTTTGGATGGGCTCATGGGCTGTGGTGAAGAGGGGCTGGGCTGCAAAGAGAGAGGGGTTTCGAGCTACGCGGTTAACCGTTAGGGCGTCAAACGAACTCCAAATGGAACAAAAATTGACAGGCGGTCTACCTACTCTAAAACAACACCGCACGCCAAGTTTCATCCCATTCCGAGAACATTTTTATGCCACTCACGAAACGAGGTCTGAGAGGTGCGACGGGTGCATGTTAGAGTGTCAGAACGCGAAGCGGACAACGGGGAAAAGACCGGATGCAAGTTTTGAAAAACATGATGATGCAATGCAGATGATGACGTAGCAAAATGCAACACGCAAGCAACTGACATGGCAATGACGGCGAATAACAGGAAGACACCTGGCGCATCGGATTCGGGGCATTACACTTGATGTATGTCTTGCATGTGCTTATCTGTGGTGACAATTGGATATCACGTGATCTACTCGATGTATGTTTTGGTGATCAACTTGCGGGTTCAGTGACCTTGTGAACTTATGCATAGGGGTTGGCACATGTTTTCGTCTTGACTCTCCGGTAGAAACTTTGGGGCACTCTTTGAAGTTCTTTGTGTTGGTTGAATAGATGAATCTGAGATTGTGTGATGCATATCGTATAATCATACCCACGGATACTTGAGGTGACATTGGAGTATCTAGGTGACATTAGGGTTTTGGTTGATTTGTATCTTAAGGTGTTATTCTAGTACGAACTCTATGATAGATCGAACGGAAAGAATAGCTTCGTGTTATTTTACTACGGACTCTTGAATAGATCGATCAGAAAGAATAACTTTGAGGTCGTTTCACACCCTACAATAATCTCTTCGTTTGTTCTCCGCTATTAGTGACTTTGGAGTGACTCTTTGTTGCATGTTGAGGGATAGTTATATGATCCAATTATGTTATTATTGTTGAGAGAACTTGCTGTAACACCCCAAATATTTAGCCAAGTTTTTAATATTTAAAATTTTGCCAGGAGTTTTAGAATTTTATTTCCTTTGATTTCAGAGCTTTTCTTTTAATATTAGGTGTATTTTCCATGTGGAGCTTTCCAAAACATGTTGGTCTTCTATGCTCTATGTATACCATTTTCTTAATCAGTGGAATTATTTATTAGATTATTTCACCCTGAGCTTTAATCATTAAAATGAATTGTTTTAAAGTTTGGAGCTCTGTTTGTACTGCAACCAGTTGATAACTTTAACTAATATTCCAACCAAAATTTGGAGATGTCATGTGATGTCTCTAAATCACTCGTGTGCATTAATATAATTATTTCTTTGCATATTTTGAGTTTTACACCTGTTTTTCAAATCTGGCCCACTGGACACTTTTGCACTATAGCCTAATTAAATAATTCCCTAGAGCCTCCACCAAAATTATGGGATGTCAGTGGTAGCATGCCATTCAACTTTATGCAAAAACATAGTGATGTTCTTTGGATAAATTGAATGAAACAGCCTCTTCTTCATTCTGGACAAGAATAGTGTTTTCTACTTCAACTCTGTTATTTCTTGCGCTAGTGACCTAGTGTTTTCTCATGCTTGTAGTCAACCCCGCAAAACCCCTAAGTCCGTGCATGAACTATTTGGAACACTTTTGGTCCATGTAATGATGCCACTCACTCCACCTGTAAGTAAAGTTTTGCAAAACTTGCACTAGCAAGTTTCTCCTTTTACAAACCAACTTCACCACCCTCTCTTATAACCATAGAGACACTGATCTGGAGAATTTGGCCACCCCAAGTGTTGCCTAGATGCCCTTGGCATTTTGACAAACACCCTGAGTGCACATCAAGATTTGGCATGATTTCAAGTTTACATTGTGAACTTGAGCCCCTCACCTACCCAGCATGTCCTAAAGTTTTGCCCTAGCCCATAACCCCTTTCTGCTAACTCTCTTGTGGTTTGGAACTCTCTAGGCTGCCCTGGCATTTCGTCGAGCATGTCCCGGGCGTGCTCTGGGCGCGCCCAGAGCGTGCGTTTGGCACGCACGTGCGCCCGAGCCGCCGCGTCTCGCCCCGCACCTGTTCTGGCCCTTGGCCATAAGCTGCTAGCACGCCACGTATCCCTGCACCACCACGCCACCCCGACCACCCCTGGCACCCCACAGTGCCACCGCCAGGATGGCCGTGGCGGCTAGCTGCCGGCCGCTAGCAGGCCCCGACCGTGTCGGCGCCGCCAAAGCTACCCCGGCTCGCCACCTGCCCCTGTGAGCAGCGCAAGCTCATCCCCTCGCTCGTCGGCTAGCTCCCGTCGTCGCCACGTCCCCTTGCTGCTACAGCATGGCGGTTCGCCGTCGTCCTTATCACCGGCCGCCTCGGAACCGACCTCCATCGCCTATATAAGAAGGCCCCGAGCTCAAACCCGCACGCAGGCAGCCTCACACCATCCCACTCGTGCCCCCTTAGCCGCCAATTGGAGGGGAGCAGGTCATCTTCAACCTCTCCAGTCAGTTCGGCCACTGCCGCTTCCCGGCTCCGTTAAAGCAACCAGGGCCTCCTCTCCAATCTCTTCACCGAAACCCTCTTCCTCCCCTGAACCCTTCCCCTACTCCATTTCGATCGGGAACCACCGGCCCCAAAACCACTTCGCCCCGGCTTTCCTCCACCATGGCTTCGCCACGGCAGTTCACGCCATCCCCGCCGACCCAGGACCACCTGTAGGACCGCCCCGGTCTTACGGGTCCATCCCGACCTTCTGGAACTCGCGAGGAGCAGCCGTTCGCCGGCGCTGATCGCCGTTGCCTCGCCGCCCTTTCAGGCAGAGGAAGAAGGGGAGAGTTGGACTGGTCAAACTGACCCGATGGGCCAGGCGGGCCTTATCGATGACTCGGCGCGATCCACGCTGGATAAGTGGAAGCACATTTTCAAAATGCGCCTTCGACGTGTACTTATGTTCGAAGCGTTTTCTTTTTTTCCTGTTTATTTAAAATCAGATTTTGACCAGAACTTTCACTAACTATAACTTTTTAAATACAACTCCATATGAATTGATTCTCTTTCCTACCTCTCTCAAATATTGTCTAGTTTATTTTAAGATTTATTTGAAAAACTTTCAAAACAACTTTTTGTGCTGTTTTGTTTTTGTGTAATAATTCATATATATTCTTTTAAATAGGATTTTTGTAGATTTCAAGAAGTTTTGGATGCACCCTTCTTTTCCATGGCCTGAAGGCAAGCATTCTGAACCCTGGTGAATTTTTGTGTGTGTTGCATAGCACGGTGGCAACACCACCCCGACACATACATGCGTCATTTTATGTGAGGATGTGATCCTATATATGGGTGCATATTAATGAGTTTATGCCAATGAAGTTGGCATGATTTGTGATGGAAATCACCGTCATACGTCTTTCATGCATACCGGAAGGAAAGACGGGACGGCCTCTGTCTTGGGTAGACACGGTCTTGTCCCTAATCCTCCGTCGCGACGGTCGTGTCCGGTTTGGCATGAGGGGTATGTCGCGTGATGTTTTAATCTGTTGTTTGAAATATATGCATTGTTATGCTAATCATGCGGGAAAAATTGCAACCTCCTAAGTCGACCGTAGATCGAGTATTGTGCCAGTAACCCCCATACTTGCTTCATTACTACCACTGCCTCTACACCAAGTAGGGTACGGTTCAAGAAGTTGTCAACCCGTTCCTAGCACACACCGTCAGAGAGGCCATGGTGGAAGAAACTGGAGGCAACCGTAGTCATGCCACCGGTCCGGAGCATGGGTGTTTCGGTTGTAGCCGAAAGGGGTAGCTCCCCGATTTGCTACTGTATAAATTTTGTCATCCCATGTTACGTCGAGGTTGTAGCCTCCCCACTTAGAGTTTTGCTTAACAGGTGTCGTGGGTGATTCCAGACACATGTGGGTTAAGCTGGTGTGTGCAAGTTAGGTGAGTTTTCAACAAAAAGACCGTAGATGGAATTAGTCCCGATGGACTAAAGGAATCCGTTACTCGTGGGTAAAGAGTACACCCTCTACAGAGATTAAACCTATTCGAATAGCCGTATCCATGGTTAAGGATTTCAGTCTGGGACGGGTCAAGTGTCGGTCTTCGGAGGTGAGTCTGTTAACTGGAATCACAACTCGTGACTTGTGGCATTTATGATTACTATTATTATTGTCGACTAACCCGTGATATTATTGGCATTATCGAATATCCCTGGGATGGTTCTACCTCCTGGATATTCACTGTATTTTTTTTAAAAAGCCCTTTATGCGGTGTCGCTAAGACGCCCGACTGCGGCATTTCTTTTAAAGCCCTTTATGCGGTGTCGCTAAGACGCCCGACTGCGGCATTTCTTTTAAAGCCCTTTATGCGGTGTCGCTAAGACGCCCGACTGTGGCATTCCTTTTAAAGCCCTTTATGCAGTGTCGCTAAGACGCCCGACTGTGGCATTTCTCTTAAAGCCCTTTATGTGGTGTCGCTCAGACGCCCGACTGTGGCATTTCTTTTAAAGCCCTTTATGCGGTGTCGCTAAGACGCCCGACTGGGGCATTTCTTTTAAAGCCCTTTATGCGGTGTCGCTCAGACGACCGATTGTGGCATTTCTTTTGAAGTCCCTTATGTTATTTATTTCATGATTTTAATACTACCATATTACTGCATATTCGCAAATAACATGCTTGCACGCATCAGAGTTTTATTTATCTTATGTGACTAACGTCATGAGCATAATATATTTTCCGCACATCATTGTTAAATTATGCCTGTGTTCATTATGTTTGCGAGTACATTCAAAGTACTCACCGGCTTGTCCCGGCTATTGTCTTGGCCAGATTTCATGCTTGGAGAGGAGCGTTGCGATGACAGTCCCAGAACCTAAGCAACGGTGATAGCAGCCACGCGAAGATAGGAGTTAACCTGGTCAGCTGTTCCTGTGGAAAATGGAGTCCCATAGACGAGGGTGTTTCATAACCCGCTTCCGCCATCAACCTTTAGAAACCTTTTGTTGTACTTTCAGGCCAGAATGGTCTTGTACTACATATATGGTATTTTGCTTGGAATTTCTGTATCAAGTTGGTGCCTTATCAGCTAACAGTTATCCTGGGGCTGGTAAGCACAAGGGCCATTTTTCTGGGATTAACACCCGGAAAAATCGGTCGCCACAGACTTGGTATCAGAGCCAGGCTGACCATTGGCTAATCCTATCTTAGCCAGGTCAACAAACTTAGGCTAACAACACACCGAGCCATAACCAAAACCTCAGCCAAGCTTCTCGCATAAGATAGCCACACAGTGACCCGACGCTTTTTGCAGTCGATGCCCAACCTATCAACCTAGCCCGTCTATCACACCAGTGATCAGCACCAAAGGTGTCTCATTCGCAAGCGTGCGAAGGAAGACTCCGTCCCCTTTTTTCTATAAAAAGGACACGCTCGCCTCAACCCAGCCCAGCACAGCCGCTACCCCAAAACCAAGCCACAATGCCTGGTCCCGTAGTGCACCATGAGACTACAGCAACCAACCTTGGAGGTTTTGTGACCATACTCGCAAACCTTACCCGTCGTGCCTATGCGTTAGAAGAGCCACCCGAATATGTTGTGTACCAAGGACCCATAAGTGGTGAGAGCCGTCAATTCTGGGCCACTGTACATATCTACGGTGAGGGGTCCGCACCCGGCGCCTTTACAGGTTCACCGGAAGAACAACTTCCTTTGAGCCACAAGCCATCCAACTAGCTGCTCGAGAGGCTATAGTTCATCTCAGGCACCTGTCGCCCAGAGTTAACTGTCGCTCGTTCCACTACTACCCCAGGCGTGAAGGGTATGGTAGACCACCCCAAGTTGCCAACGGAGATCACGAGATGGATCCCGCATTGCTGCACCTAGTGCGCTATGTAAGTGCACTGGAGGACCTATTCAATCAAATCACCATTGATCTGATTGCAGCTCGTGGAGAGCTGGTTCGTCGAGCCCCAGCGAGAGGAGATCGAGCCCAACGCCGACAACCCAGTCGTGCTGTTTGGACAACCGATCGAGACCCTGAGGTCAGCCCCAGCCGTCAGCCAAGGTGCTTTGATGACCCTAGAAGTGCTTCGCCGCCTCCTGGGAGCACACTCCAACGGGGTTGTGGTCAACAATCCCCGCGATGGTCATCATCACTACCCCGAGCCTGCAGCCCCTCAGCCCTCTCCAGCAAATTCCGACGGTGAGAACCGTGGAGAAGCCTCGACATCCACAAGGGACGCCCGCTTGGATGTAAACGAAGTAGACTGAGTCACTCGAGTAGTGGCAAGTCCCCGTGTATCCTCGCTTTGTAATTCTGTGATCCCTTAAATTAATGCAGCCTGGCATCGTGCATCTGTTTTGTATAGTAGCCTTGCATGGATGTATTAGCATGCAGAGTGATTTCTCTATTCTTGGCGCGACCACCAAAACCGCCCCCACAACACCCACAGTGATACGTCACTTTAGTAAGATGTGTGTATCTGTGGTTGACCCCGAGCTGAGCCGGCCAATTCTTTACTTTTTACCACGGTAAATGACCCAGCCCCGGTGCTATAAAAAGGCCACCGAGTGACCTTGCCAAGCACCCCTCACCTTGTGCACCATCCCCACAACCATTTCTTGCCATGCCGAGCCCTAGTATTTATCTCGAGGACTCCAGATGCTACCCTGTAGTTTTGTCAAGATATTGTGGGATTTTACCCCTTGATACCATGGGCGCTGCCCAGCCACCCCAAAGATCGAGCTGTTCAAATCAAGGATCACCCTTCCACCTCGAGATATTGGGCAGCCGTGCACATCCCTCCCGTAAACCCAAACCAAGATCCAACGGAGGTCTCCTTCGTAGGGAAATCCATGCCAACCCCGCATATGGCCGTAGAAGCTACTGCGTATGAAGCGCTTGCTCGCCTTCGATTCGTGGTACCCTATGCCAGTGAACGAGGGTATTATTATTTTCTGAGCCGTGCAGCACCCGGAGGAGTAACATCTTTTCCAGGTGGACGTATTGAGAGAGACCCAGTCTTGGCCAACCTCGTCCAATACGTCATCGCTCAAGAACGTTTAACCCAACATGTGATGGGTTATCTGCAAAGCCTCGCGGATTTAAACCCTCAGATCGCCATCGGCTGATCACTGAGGCCCGACCAGGAGAGGCACATTCATCGACTGGTCAACCCACTTCCTCCGATAGAAGAAGAGTGTATCCCAGTGCCGGAAACGTTTTCTTAGGACCCCGTCCAATTACCGTTTTCAATTTAGATGCACCGCTGTATTTATTATCGCAACTTTTATTTATGTGTTGTAACTTATGCTTAGTATCCCGAATTTCGCGGCGAGTAGATCATTAATGTAAGCAGCTCTGTCGCGGTTTGACTCTAATGTATTACGGTGTTCTCTCGCGAGAAATCCTGGAGTGAGATTTCTTTTCCCTGAGTTGCCGCATCGTATATTATCTCACGGCTTAGATTATTTATTTCACGCGGCACCACGGCAGCAGACTCACCACCACGATTACACGGGCACATACACTGCTGGCAAATTTTTTGCAAACTGTGTCGCACCTAACTAAGCACCTCCGGGCAACAGTTATCCCCCGGCACACCCCACCTACTCATCGTGGTCACCGCCACCGCGGAGAGCCAGCAACCGAGCAGCGGCATCGCGACAATCATCAAGGATCATCGCGCACAGGAGCACCGAGAGCCCCAGCACCGCTGCCAGCCCTCCGCCTGGCGAGGATCACGTACCGATCCGGCGCCACCTCCGCCATTAGCGCCTCGTCTCGAGCTCCGGCTAACGGAAACAGAGGATAAGGAAGGAGAAGGAGGAGCGAGGCCAAAGAGGAGAACGCCGCGGTCGTTTTATAAGCCCGAGCTCGGTGTACGGTGGGCATGGTCCACCAGCGCCGCTCGTCGCCCGACCGCCGGTGTTCGGAGGCGAATCCGTGAGCAGTGCCGACACCGCACTGGCTCGCGAGGTGAGTGCACGCTGCACCGGCAGCTAGCACGCCGTGCACTACCGCAGTACGGCCTAGGTGCCCTACGCGCTAGGCATCGCCGATGGAGAAAGCGCGGGAGAGCGCGTGGGAGAGAGGAAGAAGAAAGAGCCGGAGGAAGGAAAAGAGGCTGACCGTGGGCCCGGGTCCACCAGTTAGCCAGAGAGAGCACTGTGCTCTCGGGTACGACCAGCGTATTTTAAGATTTAGAATTTATTCTAAATTTACGTCTAGAGTAGAATCGCTAGTTTTCCCCAAAACCGTGGATTTTTTTCCACACCGCGCCAGTATCCCACACTGTATTTTTGCACCACTTATTGTCCTCTCACTATAGTCGCTTTTTTTTACCGCTTGAGTAAAATAATCTTTTGAGCAAGTAAAAGTATTTTTATTTACAACCCTTAACAAATCTCGAGGACGAGATTTTTCTTAAGGGGGGTAGTAGTTGCAACACCCCAAATATTTAGCCAAGTTTTTAATATTTAAAATTTCGCCAGGAGTTTTAGAATTTTATTTCCTTTGATTTCAGAGCTTTTCTTTTTAATATTAGGTGTCTTTTCCATGTGGAGCTTTCCAAAACATGTTGGTCTTCTATGCTCTATGTATACCATTTTCTTAATCAGTGGAATTATTTATTAGATTATTTCACCCTGAGCTTTAATCATTAAAATGAATTGTTTTAAAGTTTGGAGCTCTGTTTGTACTGCAACCAGTTAATAACTTTAACTAATATTCCAACCAAAATTTGGAGATGTCATGTGATGTCTCTAAATCACTTGTGTGCATTAATATAATTATTTCTTTGCATATTTTGAGTTTTACACCTGTTTTTCAAATCTGGCCCAATGGACACTTTTGCACTATAGCCTAATTAAATATTTCCCTAGAGCCTCCACCAAAATTATGGGATGTCAGTGGTAGCATGCCATTCAACTTTATGCAAAAACATAGTGACGTTCTTTGGATAAATTGAATGAAACAGCCTCTTCTTCATTCTGGACCAGACTTGTGTTTTCTACTGCAACTCTGTTATTTCTTGCTCTAGTGACCTTGTGTTTTCTCATGCTTGTAGTCAACCCTGCAAAACCCCTAAGTCCGTAAGCATGCACTCTTTGGAACACTTTTTGGTCCATGTAATGATGCCACTCACTCCACACTTGAAGTAAAGTTTTGCAAAACTTGCACTAGCAAGTTTCTCCTTTTTGCAAACCAACTTCACCACCCTCTCTTATAACCATAGAGACACTGATCTGGAGAATTTGGCCACCCCAAGTGTTGCCTAGATACCCTTGGCATTTTGACAAACACCCTGAGTGCACAGCCAGATTTGGCATGATTTCAAGTTTACATTGTGAACTTGAGCCCCTGACCTACCCAGCATGTCCTAAAGTTTTGCCCTAGCCCATAACCCCTTTCTGCTAACTCTCTTGTGGTTTGGAACTCTCTAGGCTGCCCTGGCATTTCGTCGAGCATGTCCGGGGCGTGCTCTGGGCACCCCCAGAGCGTGCGTTTGGCACGCACGTGCGCTCGAGTCGCCGCGTCTCGCCTCAAGACTGTTTCGCCCTTGGCCATCAGCTACTAGCACGCCACATATCCTGCGCCGCCACGCCACCCGACCACCCCTCGGCACTTAGCGCCACCGCCAGGATGGCCGTGGCGGCTAGCTGCCGGCCGCTAGCAGGCCCCGACCGTGTCGGCACCGCCAAAGCTACCCCGGATCGCCACCTGTCCCCTCGCTCGTCGGCTAGCTCCTGTCGTCGCCACGTCCCCCTGCTGCTATAGCATGGCGGTTCGCCGTCGTCCTTATCGCCGGCCGCCTCGGAACCGACCTCCATCGCCTATATAAGAAGGCCCCGAGCTCAAACCCGCCCGCAGGCAGCCTCACACCATCCCACTCGTCCCCCCTTAGCCGCCAATTGGAGGGGAGCAGGTCATCTTCAACCTCTCCGGTCAGTTCGGCCACCGCTGCCTCCCGGCTCCGTTCGGCGCAACCAGGGCCTCCCCGTCTCCAATCTCTTCACCAGAAACCCTCTCTTCCTCCCCTGAACCCTTCCCCCTACTCCATTTCGATCGGGAACCACCGCGGCCCCAAAACCACTTCGCCCCCGAAGATTTCCTTCGCCGCGAAACTCGCAGCCGGCAGCTCACGCCGTCCCCGCCGACCCAGCGACCACCGGTGGGACCGCCCCGGTCTTACGGGTCCATCCCGACCTTCTGGAACCCGCGAGGAGCCGCCGTTCGCCGGCGCTGATCGCCGTTGCCTCGCCACCATTCGGGCCGAGGAAGAAGGGGGGAGAGTTGGACTGGTCAAACCTGACCAGTGGGCCAGGCGGGCCCACTGTCAGTGACTCAGGCGCAGTCCACGTTGGATAAGTGGAAGCGCATTTTCAAAATACGCCTTTGACGTGTACGTATGTTTGAAGCGTTTTCTTTTTTTTTTCTATTTATTTAAAATCAGATTTTGACCAGAACTTTGACTGACTATAACTTTTTAAATACAACTCCAAATGAATTGATTCTTTTTCCTACCTCTCTCAAATATTGTCTAGTTTATTTTAAGATTTATTTGAAAATTATTAAAAACAACTTTTTGTGCAGTTTTGTTTTTGTGTAATAATTCATATATATTCTTTTAAATAGGATTTTTGAAGATTTCAAGATGTTTTGGATGCACCCTTCTTTCCCATGGCCTGAAGGCAAGCATTCTGAACCCTGGTGAATTTTTGTGTGTGTTGCATAGCACGGTGGCAACACCACCCTGACACATACATGCGTCATTTTATGTGAGGATGTGATCCTATTTATGGGTGCATATTAATGAGTTTATGCCAATGAAGTTGGCATGATTTGTGATGCAAATCACCATCATACGTCTTTCATGCATACCGGAAGGAAAGACGGGAAGGCCTCTGTCTTGGGTAGACACGGTCTTGTCCCTAATCCTCCGTCGCGACGGTCGTGTTCGGTATGGCATGAGGGGTATGTCGCGTGATGTTTTCATCTGTTGTTTGAAATATATGCATTGTTTTGCTAATCATGCGGGAAAAATTGCAACTCCTAAGTCGACCGTAGATCGAGTCTTGTGCCAGTAACCCCCATATTTGCTTCGTACTACCACTCGTCTCTACACCAAGTAGGGTACGGTTCAGTAAGTTGTCAACCCTTTCCTAGCACACACCGTCTGAGAGGCCATGGTGGAAGAAACTGGAGGCATCAGGTAGTCATGCCACCGGGTCCGTGAGCATGGGTGATTCGGTTGTAGCCGAAAGGGGTAGCTCCCCGGTTCTTGTACAGTATAAATTTTGTGATCCCATGTTACGTCGAGGTTGTAGCCTCCCCACTTAGAGTTTCGCTTAACAGGTGTCGTCGGTGATTCCAGACACATGTGCGTTAAGCTGGTGTGTGCAAGTTAGGTGAGTTTTCAACAAAAAGACCGTAGACGGAATTAGTCCCGATGGAGTAAACGAATCCGTAACTCGTGGGTAAAGAGTACACCCTCTAGAGAGATTAAACCTATTCGAATAGCCGTATTCATGGTTAAGGATTTCAGTCTGGGATGGGTCAAGTGTCGGTCTTAGTGTCGGTCTTCGGAGGTGAGTCTGTTAACTGGAATCACAACTCGTGACTTGTGGCATTTATGATTACTATTATTACTGTCGACTAACCCGTGATATTATTGGCATTACAGAATATCCCTGGGATGGTTCTACCTCCTGGATATTCACTGTATTTTTTTTAAAAAGCTCTTTATGCGGTGTCGCTAAGACGCCCGACTGCGGCATTTCTTTTAAAGCCCTTTACGCGGTGTATCTAAGACGCCCGACTGCGGCATTTCTTTTAAAGCCCTTTATGCGGTGTCGCTAAGACGCCCGACTGTGGCATTCCTTTTAAAGCCCTTTATGCGGTGTCGCTAAGACGCCCGACTATGGCATTTCTTTTAAAGCCCTTTATGTGGTGTCGCTCAGACGCCCGACTGTGGCATTTCTTTTAAAGACCTTTATGCGGTGTCGCTAAGGCCTTTGTTGTAACATTTATTTTAAAGCCCTTTATGCGATTGTCGCTCAGACGCCCGATTGTGGCATTTCTTTTGAAGTCCCTTATGTTATTTATTCCATGATTTTAATACTACCATATTACTGCATATTCGCAAATAACATGCTTGCACGCATCAGAGTTTTATTTATCTTATGTGACTAACGTCATGAGCATAATATATTTTCAGCACATCATTGTTAAATTATGCCTGTGTTCATTATGTTTGCGAGTACATTCAAAGTACTCACTGGCTTGTCCCTGGCTATTGTCTTGGCCAGATTTCATGCTTGGAGAGGAGAGTTCTCATGACAGTCCCAGAACCTAAGCAACGGTGATAGCAGCCACGCGAAGATAGGAGTTAACTTGGTCAGCTGTTCCTGTGGGAAATGGAGTCCCATAGACGAGGGTGTTTCATAACCCGCTTCTGCCATCAACCTTTAGAAACCTTTTGTTGTACTTTCAGCCAGAATGGTCTTGTACTACATATATGGTATTTTGCTTGGAATTTCTGTATCAAGTTGGTGCCTTATCAGCTAACAGTTATCCTGGGGCTGGTAAGCACAAGGGCCATTTTTCTGGGATTAAAACCGGAAAAATTCGGTCGCCACACTTGCACTAGTGAAAGTATGAACCCTAGGCCTTGTTTCCTAGCATTGCAATACCGTTTGTGCTCACTTTTATCAATAGTTACCTTGCTGTTTTTATATTTTCAGATTACAAAAACCTATATCTACTATCCTTATTGCACTTGTATCACCATCTCTTCGCCGAACTAGTGCACCTATACAATTTACCATTGTATTGGGTGTGTTGGGGATACAAGAGACTATTTGTTATTTGGTTGCAGGGTTGTTTGAGAGAGACCATCTTCAACGTACGCCTCCCACGGATTGATAAATCTTAGGTCATCCACTTGAGGGAAATTTGCTACTGTCCTACAAACCTCTGCACTTGGAGGCCCAACAACGTCTACAAGAAGAAGGTTGTGTAGTACACATCAAGCTCTTTTCTGGCGCCGTTGCCGGGGAGGTGAGTGCTTGAAGGTATATCTTTAGATCTTGCAATCGAATCTTTTAGTTTCTTGTTTTATCACTAGTTTATTCTATAAAAGAAAACTACAAAAAAATGGAATTAAGGTTGCCTCATATGCTTCATGTTTTTAATGTCTTTCGTGAAAATAAGGATTCCAAAAATTGTGCTCAAGTACTAGAAGAAGAATTACATAGAATTCTTGGCATAAAATATGTGAATGATGAGCATGATTGCAATGTTGTTAGTATGAATTCTTTGAATACCCATGATGCTAATGATATGCAAAGCCACAAGCTTGGGGATGCTATGTTTGTGAACATGCTATTTTTTGTTCCCCAAGTTTTGATGAGCAAATTTATTATGATGATAGCATGCCTCCTATTTATTATGATTATATTGATGAAAGTGGATTTGGAGAGGTCATGACTTTATTTAGTGATGAATCCACTATTTTGGAAGAGGTTCCAATTGATTATGAGAATAAAGTTGCTATCTATGATGATTATTGTGATGAAATGTACGCTATTAAGAATAATGATAACCATGAAACTTGTCATCATGATTTTAGTTTTCAATTGGATTATGCCTCACATGATAGTTATTTTGTTGAGTTTGCTCCCACTATTATTCATGAGAAGAAATTTGCTTATGTGGAGAGTAATAAAAATTCTATGTTTGTAGATCATGAAAAGAATGCTTCATGTGATGGCTATATTGTTGAATTCATTCATGATGCTACTGAAAATTATTATGAGGGAGGAATATATGCTTGTAGGAATTGCAATAATATCAAGTTTCCTCTCTATGTGCTTAAAGTTTTGAAGTTATGCTTGTTTTGCCTTCCTATGCTAGTTGATTATTGTTCCCATAAGTTTTTTGCTCACAAAATCCCTATGAATAGGAAGTGGGTTAGACTTAAATGTGCTAGTCATATTCTTCATGATGCTCTCTTTGCGTTTCAATTGTTATCTTTTATGTGAGCATCATTGAAATCATCATGCCTAGCTAGGGGCGTTAAACGTTAGCGCTTGTTGGGAGGAACCCAATTTTATTTTGTTCCTTGCTTTTTGTTCCTGTATAGTAATAAATAATTCATCTAGCCTCTGGTTAGATGTGGTTTTATGTTTTAGTTAGTGTTTGTGCCAAGTAGAACCTTTGGGAAGACTTGGGTGAAGTCTTTATGATCTTGCTGTAAAAAACAGAAACTTTTGCGCTCACGAGATTAGCTGCCATTTTTACTGGAGAGTGCTTTTAGGTTGATTATTTTTGTAGACGATTAATAGATAAATTCCTCAGGTCCAACAATTTATTTCAGAATTTTTGGAGTTCGAGAAGTATACGTTTGATATGGATTACTACAAACTGTTCTATTTTTGACAGATTCTGTTTTCTATGTGTTGTTTGCTTATTTTGATGAATCTATGAGCAGTATCGGAGGGTATGAACCATAGAGAAGTTGGAATACTGTAGATATTACACCAATATGAATTTAGAATGAGTTCACAACGGTACCTAAGTGGTGATTTATTTTCTTATACTAACGGAGCTCATAAGATTTTCTGTTGAGTTTTGTGTTGTGAAGTTTTCAAGTTTTGGGTAATCGATGAACTATGGAATAAGGAGTGGCAAGAGCCTAAGATTCGGGATGCCGAAGGAACCCCAAGGTAATATTTAAGTACAACCAAGAGCCTAAGCTTCTGGATGCCCTGGATGGCATCCCCTCTTTTGTCTTCGTTCATCGGTAACTTTACTTGGAGCTATATTTTTATTCACCACATGATATGTGTTTTGCTTGGAGCGTCATTTTATTTTGTTAGTATTTGCTTGCTGTTATTTAGAATAATGTTTTTCATCTCTATTTTCAATAAAAATGTCAAGGATAGCTTTTACCATGCTTATTTTGCAAGTATACATGATGCTGTTTCAAAACAGAAAGTTTACCGCTGTTGCAAAAATTCCCTCGAAAAGTCAGAATGTGATAAAATGTTGAAACTTTTTGCATATTGAGCTCTGATACATTTTCTACAGTTTGGTATAATTTCATAAGGGAAAACTTTGTTTTTGCCACTCTAGTTTTTGCCCACTTTGCTTATGCCACTCTAGAATTTGACATTTCACTTTTGCCACTCTTAGCTTTTGACAATATATCACTTTTGCCCTTCCGTGGCAAAACAAAATTTTCCAAGTGGCAATTGTGATACATGTCAAATTCTAAGAGTGGCAAAAGTGAAATGAAAAATTGTCATTTTTGCCATGGAATGGCATTTGTGATGTATTATCGAAAGCTAACAGTGGCAAAAGTGAGATGAAAATTCTAGAGTGGCATAAGCAAAGTTGGCAAAAACTAGAGTGGCAAAAACAAAGTTTTCCCATTTCATAATGTGTGGAGTTAGGGAAGTATGATGAATCTTGCATTCTTTACAGACTGTACTGTTTTGGCAGATTGCTGTTATGTTTGCATTGTTTGCATATGTTTGCTTGTTTAATGATTCTATTTGAGGATAGGAGTATTAAACATGCAGAGGCATTTAGTATGAATGTTGAATAATAATTGTAGTGATTTGTTACAGTAGAAAATGATAAGGTTTTTGCATTGGTTTATACTAACTTATCTCACGAGTTCTTGTTGAGTTTTGTGTGGATGAAGTTTTTGAGATTTAGGGAAACCGTGATATGAGAGGAATTAAGGAGACACAAAATCTCAAGGTTGGGGACGCCCAAGGCACCCTAAGTAATATTTCAAGAATTCTCAAACATCTAAGCTTGGGGATGCCCCGGTAGGCATCCCACCTTTCTTCTTCAACAATTATCGGTTAGTATCGGTTGAGCCTAAGTTTTTGCTTCTTCACATGATGAGTGCTATCCTTGAAATGTCGTTTTATTTGTTTTGCTCGCTGTTTGAATAATATCCCAAGATCTCAAATTGTTAAATGAGAGAGAGAGTCTTCACAAAGCTACATAATTATTTAACTATTCATTGATCATCACTTATATCTTTTTGGAGTAGTTTGTCATTTACTCGTGTGCTTCACTTATATCCTATGAGTAAATAGTTGAATGATTTGAATATCCTAAATCTGAAATTATATATGTTCCATATGCTTATCCCATGGGGAGTAATGCCTTCACATATAAGAAGTAGAGGTGGTAAATTTTTTGAAGGTTAGCAAACATTGTATTGGTCACTTGAACAATTCATGAAAGAATATTGAAGGAAGAGAGATTTCACATATTAATATACTATCTTGGACATATTATATGATTGTGAGCCCCATTAATTATTTTCAAACTTGATCAAATTAGTTGAAGTTGGACAAGGAAGACAACTTAATGAGTTATGTTTGGGTATATTTGTATAGAAGTTATATTGTTATGGATCCTCTAACATGTGATGCTTGCTATTTAGAATCCTTTGCTAGCCAAAATATCTGTACTAAGCGGGAATACTTCTTGTGCATCCAAATTCCTTGAACCAAGTTTCTTCCATGAGTGTCCATCATATCTACCTATATGCGGTATTTACCTGTCGTTCCAAGTAAATTTGGATGTGCCAAACTCTAAACCTTCAAATAATAATCTGTTTTGTATGCCCTAATCGCTCATGTAGAGACTAGGGCTGTCAGTATCTTCCATGCTAGGTGGGTTATTCTCACGATGAGTGGACTCCGCTCATCATTCACGAGAAAATGGCTGGTAACTGGGATGCCCAGTCCTATGATCAAAAGATCAAAAACAAATTAAGAATAATTTAAACAAATCCCCCAGGATTGTTGAAAGTTGGACGGCACCCGTTGTTTCAGACAAGCCGTGGAGTGTGATTGTTGGTGGAGGGGGAGTAAAATCATTACCTTTCTGTTTGGGAACCGCCTATAATGTATCTAGTTGTAACACCCCAAAAATTTAGCCAAGTTTTTAATATTTAAAATTTTGCCAGGAGTTTTAAAATTTTATTTCCCTTTATTTCAGAGCTTTTCTTTTAATATTAGGTGTCTTTTCCATGTGGAGATTTCCAAAACATGTTGGTCTTCTATGCTCTATGTATACCATTTTCTTAATCAGTGGAATTATTTATTAGATTATTTAACCCTGAGCTTTAATCATTAAAATGGCTTGTTTTAAATTTTGGAGCTCTGTTTGTACTACAACCATTTGATAGAATCACGTAAAATTCCAACCAAAATTTGGAGATGTCATATGATGCCTCTAGATCACTTTTGTGTAATAATAAAATTATTTCATTGCTTATTTTGAGTGTTACACATGTTTCTCTTCTCTGGTCCGATGGACATTTTTGCACTACAACCAAATTAAATATTTCCCTAGAGCCTCCAACAAAATTATGGGATGTCAATGGTAGCATGCCATTCAACTTTATGCAAAAACATAGTGATGTTCTTTGGAAAATTTGAGTACATCAACCTCCTTTTCATTCTGGACCATACTTGTGTTTTCTACTGCAACTCTGTTATTTCTTGCTCTAGTGACCTTGTGTTTTCTCATGCTTGTATTCTACCCTGCAAAACCCCTAAGTCCAGGAGCATGCACTCTTTGGAACACTTTTGGTCCATGTAATGATGCCACTCACTCCACCTGTCCGAGTAAAGTTTTGCAAAACTTGCACTAGCAAGTTTCTCCTTTTTGCAAACCAACTTCACCACCCTCTCTCACATCCATAGAGACACCGATCTGGAGAGTTTGGCCACTCCAAGAACTACCTAGGTGCTTTTGGCATTTTGTCAAACACCCTGAGTGCACAGCCAGATTTGGCATGACTCCAAGTTTACTTGGTGAACTTGAGCCCCTGACCAATCCACCATGTCCCTCGATCCCCTTTCTAACCCTAGACTAGTTCTGTTTATTGCCAGCCTCAACCGCGACCTCTAGGCTGCCCTGGCATTTCGTCGAGCATGTACCGGGCGTGCTGCAGTGGCGCGCCAGGCGTGCATTTGGCACCCACATGCGCCCGAGCCGCCGCATCACACCCCGCACTCAAATCCGGCCCGTGACCGGCCCCAGCCAGCACGTCGTGTCCCCTTGCACCGCCACACCACCCCGACCAACCTGGCACCCCACAGCGCCACCGTCAGGACGGCCGTGCTGGCTAGCTGACGGCCGCTTGCAGGCCCCGACCGTGTCGGCGCCGCCCAAGCCGCCAGCGCTTGCCACCTACCCCCTGGAGCAGTGCGTGCTCATCCACAGCTCCGTCCCCTAGCGCTCTCGCCGCCACGTCGCCCAAGCTACAGCATGGCGGTTCGCCGTCGTCGTTATCGCCGGCCGCCTCGGAACCAACCTCCATCGCCTATATAAGAAGGCCCCGAGCTCAAACCCGCACGCAGGCAGCCTCACACCATCCCACTCGTGCCCCCTTAGCCGCCAATTGGAGGGGAGCAGGTCATCTTCAACCTCTCCAGTCAGTTCGCCACCGCTGCTTCCCGGCTCCGTTAAAGCAACCAGGGCCTCCCCCTCTCCAATCTCTTCACCAGAAACCCTCTCTTCCTCCCCTGAACCCTTCCCTCTACTCCATTTCGATCTGGAACCACCGCGGCCCCAAAACCACTTCGCCCCCGAAGCTTTCCTCCGCCGCGAAGCTCGCCGTCGGCAGCTCACGCCGTCCCCGCCGACCCAGCGACCACCGGTAGGACCGCCCCGGTCTTGCGGGTCCATCCTGACCTTCTGGAACCCGCGAGGAGCCGCCGTTCGCCGGCGCTGATCGCCGTTGCCTCGCCGCCATTCGGGCAGAGGAAGAGGGGGGAGAGTTGGACTGGTTAAACCTGACCAGTGGGCCAGGCGGGCCCACTGTCAGTGACTCACGCGCAGTCCACGCTGGATAAGTGGAAGCGCATTTTCAAAATGCGCCTTCGACGTGTACGTATGTTCGAAGCGTTTTCTTCTCTTTTTCTGTTTATTTAAAATCAGATCTTGACCAGAACTTTGACTGACTATAACTTTTTAAATACAACTCCAAATGAATTGATTTTTTTCCTACCTCTCTCAAATATTGTCTAGTTTATTTTAAGATTTATTTGAAAAAATTTCAAAACAACTTTTTGTGCTGTTTTGTTTTTGTGTAATAATTCATATATATTCTTTTAAATAGGATTTTTGAAGATTTCAAGATGTTTTGGATGCACCCTCCTTTCCCATGGCCTGAAGGCAAGCATTCTGAACCCTGGTGAAAATTTTGTGTGTGTTGCATAGCACGGCGACAACACCACTCCGACACGAGCATACATCATTTTATGTGCGGATGTGTTCCCACTCATGAGTGCGTGTTAAGGATATTCATGCAAATAAAGTTGATATGATTGTGATAGGAATCACCGTCATATGCCTTTCATACATACCGGGAAGAAAGCCGGGAAGGCCTCTGTCTTGGGTGGACACGGTCTTGCCCCTAGTCCTCCGTCGAGACGGACGTGTCCGGTATGGCATGAGGGGGTATGTCGTGTTGTGTTTCTATCTGTTGTTTGTAGTATATGCATTGTTATACTAATCTTGCAGGGAACATTACAACCTCCTGAGTCGACCGTAGATCGAGTCTTGTGCCAGTAACCCCCATACTAGCTTCGTACTACCACTCGTCTCTACACCTAGTAGGGTACGGTTCAGTAAGTTGTCAACCCTTTCCTAGCACACACCGTACAGAGAGGTCGTGGTGGAAGATCTTTGGAGGCATCCGGTAGTCATGCCACGGGTCCGGAGCATGTGTGTTTCGGTTGTAGCCGAAAGGGGTAGCTCCCAGTTCTTGCGCAGTATAAATTTTGTGATCCCATGTTACGTCGAGGTTGTAGCCTCCCCACTTAGAGTTTCTCTTAACAGGTGTCGTGGGTGATTCCAGACACATGTGAGTTAATCTGGTGTGTGCAAGTTAGGTGTGTTTTCAACAAAAAGACCGTAGACGGAATTAGTCCCGATGGACTAAAGGAATCCGTTACTCATGGGTAAAGAGTACACCCTCTGCAGAGATTAAACCTATTCGAATAGCCGTGTCCACGGTTCAGTAATTACTGATGCAGGATGGGTCAAGTGTCGGTCTTAGTGTCGGTCTTGAGGTAAAAGCGTAGGCTGTTAAACCTGGAATCACGATTGTGACTTGTGATAAATTATGATCATTATTTTCGATGTGGACTAACCCGTGATACTTTTTATTATCGAATATCCCTGGGATGGTTCTACCTCCTGGATATTCACCGTATTTAATTTATAAGCCCTTTATGTGGTGTCGCTCGGGCCTTGACTATGACATTGTTTTTGTTTATTTATAAGCCCTTTATGTGGTGTCGCTCGACGCCTCGATCATGACATTGTTTTTGTTTATTTATAAGCCCTTTATGTGGTGTCGCTCAGACGCCCGACTGTGGCATTGTTTTTGTTTATTTATAAGCCCTTTATGTGGTGTTGCTCAGACGCCCGACTGCGGTATTTCTTTTAAAGCCCTTTATGCGGTGTCGCTAAGACGCCTTCGATCGTAACATTTCTTTTAAAGCCCTTTATGCGGTGTCGCTCGACGCCTGGATTGTGGCATTTCTTTTGAAGTCCCTTATGTTATTTATTTCATGATTTTAATACTACCATATTACTGCATATTCACAAATAACATGCTTGCACGCATCAGAGTTTTATTTATCTTATGTGACTAACGTCATGAGCATAATATATTTTCAGCACATCATTGTTAAATTATGCCTGTGTTCACTATGTTTGCGAGTACATTCAAAGTACTCACTGGCTTGTCCCTGGCTATTGTCTTGGCCAGATTTCATGCTTGGAGAGGAGCGTTGCGATGACAGTCCGTAACCTAAGCAACGGTGATAGCAGCCACGAAGATAGGAGTTAACACAATTGACTATTCCTGTGGGAAATGGAGTCCCATAGATGAGGGTGTTTCATAACCCGCTTCCGCCATCAACCTTTAGAAACCTTTTGTTGTACTTTCAGGCCAGAATGGTCTTGTACTACATATATGGTATTTTTCTTGGAATTTCTGTATCAAGTTGGTGCCTTATCAGCTAACAGTTATCCTGGGGCTGGTAAGCACAAGGGCCATTTCTCTGGGATTAAAACCGGAAAAATCAGTCGCCACACTAGTATGGAAGATATTGGGAACTCTTGGTCATTATGTTGGCAATGAAAGCATACCTCTCAAAATTATTTTCATCTCTGTTTTAGCTTCGAGCTCTGGCACCTCTGCAAATCCCTGCTTCCCTCTGCGAAGGGCCTATCTTTTACTTTTATGCAAGAGTCAATAGTATTCCTTCTCATTCCAACCTACTTTTTAGTTGGCAAGCATCATGTGGTGGAGAAAGATCTAAGCATATATGGCCATTCAAATATATTTGATCATGAATTATTATTGTTGACAATTATTTATATGATAAATAAGTTGGGAGGCGAAACAATAAGCCCCTATCTTTCTCTGTGTTCGATGGATGCTATTTGTTCTAAAAATATGCTTTGAGTGGTAGCAATCATGGAAGACTATATGATAGTTGAGTATGTGGGATTTGCTAAATCAAAGCTCTTACATAGACCCTTCCTGAAAATAAGATGAATTGCAATTGTTTGATGACTGAGAACTGTTTGTTAGTTTTCAAGAAAGTTTATGATCTATACTTTAACATGTGAATAGCTTGTTACTTGTTCATGAAAAGTTTTATGATTTGAGCTATTGTTATGACATATAATGATGCTAGAAAAGGTGATTGAAATTACCATTGATCAAACTTGTGCACCTGCTAGCATTCACACTTCATAAATTATTTCTTTTATCATTTACCTACTCGAGGACGAGCAGGAATTAAGCTTGGGGATGCTGATACGTCTCCAACGTATTTATAATTTATGAAGTATTCATGCTATTATATTATCTGTTTTGGATGTTTATGGGCTTTATTAAACACTTTTATATTATTTTTGGGACTAACCTATTAACCGGAGGCCCAGCCCAAATTGATGTTTTCTTGCCTATTTCAAAGGTTTTGAAGAAAAGGAATATCAAAGCGGAGTCCAAAGCGGAATGAAACCTTCGGAGAGTTATTTTTGGAGCGGAAGCAATCCAGAGACTTGGAGTAGACGTCGGGGAAGCTTGAGGAAGCCACAAGGCAGGGAGGCGCGCCGTACCCCCCTCGTGGCTCCCCTGACCGACTTCTTTCGCCTATATATGTCCATATACCCTAAAAACATAGGGGAGCACAATAGATCAGGAGTTCCGCCGTCGCAAGCCTCTGTAGCCACCAAAAACCAATCGGGACCCTATTCTTGCACCCTGCCAGAGGGGGGATCCATCACCGGTGGTTCATCATCATGGCGCTCTCCATGACGAGGAGGGAGTAGTTCATGTTGGGGAACGTAGTAATTTCAAAAAAATTCCTACGCACACGCAAGATCATGGTGATGCATAGCAACGAGAGGGGAGAGTGTGTCCACGTACCCTCATAGACCGAAAGAGGAAGCGTTAGCACAACGCGGTTGATGTAGTCGTACGTCTTCACGATCCGACCGATCAAGTACCGAACGTATGACACCTCCGAGTTCAGCACATGGTCAGCTCGATGACGTCCCTCGAACTCCGATCCACCCGAGCTTTGAGGGAGAGTTCCGTCAGCACGACGGCGTGGTGACTATGATGATGTTCTACCGACGCAGGGCTTCGCCTAAGCACCGCTATAATATTATCGAGGTGGACTATGGTGGAGGGGGGCACCGCACACGGCTAAGAGATCAAGAGATCAATTGTTGTGTCTTTGAGGTGCCCTCCTGCTATAATATTTTTGGAACGGAAACAATCCAGGAGACTTGGAGTAGACATCAGGGAAGCTTCGAGGAAGCCACGAGGCAGGGAGGCACGCCCTACCCCCTGGGCGCGCCCCGACCGTCATGGGCCCCTCCTGGCTCCCCTGACCGACTTCTTTCGCCTATATATGTCCATATACCCTAAAAACATCGGGGAGCACAATAGATCGGGAATTCCGCTGACGCAAGCCTCTGTAGCCACCAAAAACCAACCGCGACCCTGTTCCGGCACCCTGCCGGAGGGGGGATCCCTTACCGGTGGCCATCTTCATCATCACGACGCTCTCCATGACGAGGAGGGAGTAGTTCACCCTCGGGGCCGAGGGTATGTACCAGTAGCTATGTGTTTGATCTCTCTCTCTCTCTCTCATGTTCTTGAGGTGGTACGATCTTGATGTATCGCGAGCTTTGCTATTATAGTTGGATCTTATGATGTTTCTCCCCCTCTACTCTCTTGTAATGGATTGAGTTTTTCCTTTGAAGTTATCTTATCAGATTGAGTCTTTAAGGATTTGAGAACACTTGATGTCACGCCCAATATGCGATACTATCCTAAAGAGACTCGAAGGTCCCACCAAGGATAGAACCGCATATTGATACGCTTTTGCAAGGTGGATATCATTACATCAACATTACATAATAGATGGGGATACATACAAGGCATACAGATGCCACAAGAATACATCAATACATCATACATAAGATCATCATCCGACTACGGACGAAACACAAACAGAAGCTCAAATGACATCCACCCTGCTAGCCAGCTGCCGACCGTGAACCTATCCCTGATCAAGAAGAAGAAGGCGAACTCCAAACAAGTAAACATCGCTCTCGCGTCATGATCATCGCATACCCTGAACCTGCAACTGTTGGTGTAGTAATATGTGAGCCACGAGGACTCGGCAATCCCGTTACCGTGGGTATCAAGACTAGCAAAGCTTAATGGGCAAGGAAGGGGTAAAGTGGTGAGGTTGCAACAGCGGCTAAGCAAAGTATGGTGCCTAACTAACGAAACAAGAGCGAGAAGAGGAGCTTAACAAGCGGTAGTCAACTAGTAATGATCAAAAGTGATCCTTAACTCCTACTTACGTCAAACATAACCCAAAAACCGTGTTCTCCTCTCGAACAACCCCGAAAAGAGACAATCACGGTTACGCACGCGGTTGGTGTATTTTTGAAGAGTTTACTTCAAGTTTACTACAACCGGATATTAACAAATTCCCATCTGCTGAAGGAAATATGCCCTAGAGGCAATAATAAAGTTATTATTTATTTCCTTATATCATGATGAATGTTTATTATTCATGCTAGAATTGTATTAACCGGAAACATAATACATGTGTGAATATATAGACAAACAAGATGTCACTAGTATGCCTCTACTTGACTAGCTTGTTAATCAAAGATGGTTATGTTTCCTAACCATAAACAAGGAGTTGTTATTTGATTAACAAAGTCACATCATTAGTAGAATGATCTGATTGACATGACCCATTCCGTTAGCTTAACACTTGATCGTTTAGTATGTTAATGCTTTCTTCATGACCTATACATGTTCCTATAACTATGAGATTATTCAACTCCGTTCTGGGAGGAACACTTTAGGTACTACCAAAGCGTCACAACGTAATCGGGTGATTATAAAGGAGTACTACAGGTGTCTCCAAAGGTACTTGTTGGGTTGGCGTATTTGAGATTAGGTTTTGTCACTCCGATTGTCGGAGAGGTATCTCAGAGCCTTCTCGGTAATGCACATCACTTAAGCCTTGCAAGCATTACAACTAATAAGTTAGTTGTGAGATGATGTATTACGGAGCGAGTAAAGAGACTTACCGTAGCGAGATTGAACTAGGTATTGGATACCGACGATCGAATCTCGGGTAAGTAACATACCGATGACAAAGGGAACAACGTATGTCGTTATGCGGTTTGACCGATAAAGATCTTCGTAGAATATGTAGGAACCAATATGGGCATCCAGGTTCCGCTATTGGTTATTGACCGAGAATGGTTCTAGGTCATGTCTACATAGTTCTCGAACCCGTAGGGTCCGCTTGCAACAACGTTTCGATGACAGTTCATAATGAGTTTATAAGTATTGATGCACGAAGTTTGTTCGAGTCCCGGATGTGATCACGGACATGACGAGGAGTCTCGAAATGGTCGAGACATAAAGATTGATATATTGGAAGCCTATGTTTGGACTTGGAAGGGTTCGAGTGAAATCGAGAATTCTTGGGAATGCCGGAGGTTACGGAACCCCGGGAACTACATGGGCCATAGTGGGCCTTAGTGGAAAGGAGAGAGGGCCAGCCCTAGGTGGCGCCCCCTTCCCCTAGTCCTATTAGGACTAGGAAAGGTGGGCCGCCCCCTCTCTCTCTTTCCCCTCCGAATCCTAATCCAACTAGGATTGGAGGGAGTCCTACTCCCGGAGGAGTAGGACTCCTTGCGCCTCCCCCTTGGGCGGCCACCTCCCCTTGGCTCCTTTATATCACGGGGGCAGGGGCACCCCAGGCTACACAAGTTGATCTCGGATCGTTCCTTAGCCGTGTGCGGTGCCCCCCCTCCACCATATTCCACTTGGTCATATCGTCAGAGAGCTTAGGCGAAGCCTGCGCCGGAGAAGTCATATCGTCGCGGAGCTTAAGCGAAGCCCTGCGTCGGTGGAGCATCAACATCGCCACCACGCCGTCGTCTTGTGGAACTCATCCCGACACTTTGCTGGATCGGAGTCCGGGATGCGTCATCGAGCTGAGCGATGTCTGAACTCGGAGGTGCCGTGCGTTCGGTGCTTGGATCGGTCGGATCGTGAAGACGTCGACTACATCAACCGCGTTGTTATAACGCTTCCGCTTTCGGTCTCACGAGTGCGTGGACGGACACTCTCCCCTCTCGTTGCTATGCCATCACCATGGTCTTGCGTGATCGTGAGGAAAATTCTTGAAATTACTGCGTTCCCCAACGGTGGCATCCGAGCCTGGTTTTATGCGTTGATGTCATATGCACGAGTAGAACACAAGTGAGTTGTGGGCGATACAAGTCATACTGCCTACCAGCATGTCATACTTTGGTTCAGCGGTATTGTTGGGACGAGACGATCCGGACCAACCTTACGCGTCGCTTCGCGAGACCGGTTCCCTCGGCGTGCTTTGCACATAGATGGCTTCGCGGAAGACTGTCTCTCCAACTTTAGTTGAACCGAGTGGCTACGCCCGGTCCTTGAGAAGGTTAAAGCGGAGTCTATTTGACAAACTATCGTTGTGGTTTTGATGCGTAGGTAAGAACGGTTCTTGCTCAGCCCGTAGCAGCCACGTAAAACTTGCAACAACAAAGTAGAGGACGTCTAACTTGTTTTTGCAGGGCATGTTGTGATGTGATATGGTCAAGGCGTGATGCTATATTTTATTGTATGAGATGATCATGTTTTGTAACCGAGTTATCGGCAACTGGCGAGAGCCATATGGTTGTCGCTTTATTGTATGCAATGCAATCGCGATGTAATGCTTTACTTTATTACTAAGCGGTAGTGATAGTCGTGGAAGCATAAGATTGGCGAGGCGACAACGATGCTCTGATGGAGATCAAGGTGTCGCACCGGTGGCGATGGTGATCATGGCGGTGCTTGGCGATGGAGATCACAAGCACAAGATGATGATGGCCATATCATATCACTTATATTGATTGCATGTGATGTTTATCCTTTATGCATCTTATCTTGCTTTGATTGACGGTAGCATTATAAGATGATCTCTCACTAAAATTATCAAGAAGTGTTCTCCCGAGTATGCACCGTTATGCGAAAGTTCTTCGTCTTTGAGACACCACGTGATGATCGGGTGTGATAGGCTCTCGTTCAAATACAACGGGTGCAAAACAGTTGCACACGCAGAATACTCAGGTTAAACTTGACGAGCCTAGCATATAACAGATATGGCCTCGGAACACGTAGACCGAAGGTCGGCGTGAATCATATAGTAGATATGATCAACATAGTGATGTTCACCATTGAAACTACTCCATCTCACGTGATGATCGGACATGGTTTAGTTGATTTGGATCACGTGATCACTTAGATGACTAGAGAGATGTCTGTCTAAGTGGGAGGTTTTAATTTGATTAATCAAACTTAAATTTATCATGAACTTAGTACCTGAGAGTATTTTGCTTGTCTATGTTTGATGTAGATAGATGGCTCGTGCTGTTGTTCCGTTGAATTTTAATGCGTTCCTTGAGAAAGCAAAGTTGAAAGATGATGGTAGCAATTACACGGACTGGGTCCGTAACTTGAGGATTATCCTCATTGCTGCATAGAAAAATTACGTCCTGGAAGCACCGCTGGGTGACAGGCCTGCTGCGGAATCTTGAGCGAAGTTATGAGCGTCTGGCAAAGCAGAGCTGATGACTACTCTATAGTTCAGTGTGCCATGCTTTACGGCTTAGAACCGGGTCTTCAACGACGTTTTGAACGTCATGGAGCATATGAGATGTTCCAGAGTTGAAGTTAATATTTCAAGCAAATGCCGGATTGAGAGATATGAAGTCTCCAATAAGTTCTATAGCTGCAAGATGGAAGAGAATAGTTACGTCGGTGAGCACATACTCAAAATGTCCGTATAACAATCACTTAATTCAGCTGGGAGTTAATCTTCCGGATGATAGTGTCATTGATGAAATTCTCCAATCATCGCCACCAAGCTACAAGAGCTTCGTGATGAACTATAATATGCAAGGGATGACTAAAACAATTCCTCGAGCTCTTCGCGATCTTTGAAAGCTGCGGAGGTAGAAATCAAGAAAGAGCATCAAGTGTTGATGGTCAGCAAGACCACTAGTTTCAAGAAAAAGGGCAAAGGGAAGAAGAAGGAAACTTCAAAAAGAACAGCAAGAAAGTTGCTGATCAAGAGAAGAAACCCAAGTCTGGACCTAAGCCTAAACTGAAAGTGTTTTTACCGCAAGCGCACCGGACACCGAAGCGGAACTGCCCCAAGTATTTGGCGGATAAAAAGGATGGCAAGGTGAACAAAGGTATATGTGATATACATGTTATTGATGTGTACCTTACTAATACTCATGATGAGTACACAGGTATTTGATCTGGTTACATTGCTAATATTTGCAACTTCGAAACAGGAACTACGGATTAGCGAAGATTGGCTAAGGGCGAGGTGACGATCTTGGCGTTGGAAATGGTTCCAAAGTCGATGTGATCGCAATGGCACACTACCTCTACATCTACCTTCGGGATTAGTTTTAGACCTAAATAATTGTTATTTGGTGCGGCGTTGAGCATGAACATTATATCTGGATCTTGTTTATTGCGAGGCGGTTATTCATTTAAATCGAGAGAATAATGGTTGTTCTATTTATATGAGTAATATCTTTTATGGTCATGCACCCTTGAAGAATGGTCTATTCTTGTTGAATCTCGGACGGTAGTGATACACATATTCATAATGTTGAAGCCAAAAGATGCAGAGTTGATAATGATAGTGCAACTTATTTGTGGCACTGCCGTTTAGGTCATATCGGTGTAAAAGCATGAAGAAACTCCATCTTGATGGGCTTCGGAATCACTTGATTATGAATCACTTGGTACTTGCGAACCGTGCCTCATGGGCAAGATGACCAAAAACGCCGTTCTCCGGAACTATGGAGCGTGCAACTGATTTGTTGGAAATCATACATCTTGATGTTTGTGGTCCAATGAATGTTGAGGCACGCCAAGCGGGTATCGTTATTTTCTCACCTTCACAGATGATTTGAGCAGATATGGGTATATCTACTTAATGAAACACAAATCTGAAACATTTGAAAAGTTCAAAGAATTTCAGAGTGAAGTGGAAAATCATCGTAACAAGAAAATAAAGTTTCTACGATCTGATCGTGGAGGAGAATATTTGAGTTACGAGTTTGGTTTACATTTGAAACAATGTGGAATAGTTTCACAACTCCATACACGGAACACCACAGAGAAATGGTGTGTCCGAACGTCGTGTCGTACTTTACTAGATATATGGTACGATCTATGATGTCGATTTCCGATTTACCGCTATCGTTTTGGGGTTATGCTTTAGAGACGGCCGCATTCACGTTAAATAGGACACCGTCAAAATCCGTTGAGACGACGCCTTATGAACTGTGGTTTGGCAAGAAACCAAAGTTGTCGTTTCTTAAAGTTTGGGGCTGCGATGCTTATGTAAAGAAACTTCAACCAGATAAGCTCGAACCCAAATCGGAAAAATGTGTCTTCATAGGATACCCAAAGGAGACTGTTGGGTACACCTTCTATCACAGATCTGAAGGCAAGATTTTTGTTGCTAAATTCGGATCCTTTCTAGAGAAGGAGTTTCTCTCGAAAGAAGTGAGTGGGAGGAAAGTGGAACTTGATGAGATAATCAGTATCTACTCCCTTATTGGAAAGTAGTTCATCACAAGAAATGGTTCTGTGACAACTACACCAATTAGTGAGGAAACTAATGATGATGATCATGAAGTTTCAGATCAAGTTACTCTTGAACCTCGTGGGTCAACCAGAGTAAAATACGCACCGCAGTGGTACGATAATCCTATTCGAAGTCATGTTACTTGACCATGGCGAACCTACAAACTATGAAGAAGCGATGGTGAGCCCAGATTCCATAAAATGGCTGGAAGCCATGAAATCTGAGATGGGATCCATGTATGAGAACAAAGTATGGACTTTGGTTGACTTGCCCGATGATCGGCAAGCCATTGAAAATAAATGGATCTTTAAGAAGAAGACTGGCGCCGATGGTAATATAACCGTCTATAAAGCTCGACTTGTTGCGAAAGGTTTTCGACAAGTTCAAGGGGTTGACTACGATGAGACTTTCTCACCCGTAGCGATGCTTAAGTCTGTCCGAATCATGTTAGCAATTGCCGCATTTTATGATTATGAAATTTGGCAAATGGATGTAAAAACTGCATTCTTGAATGGATTTCTAGAAGAAGAGTTGTATATGATGCAACCAGAAGGTTTTGTCGATCCAAAAGGTGCTAACAAAGTATGCAAGCTCCAACGATCAATTTATGGTCTGGTGCAAGCCTCTCGGAGTTGGAATAAACGCTTTGATAGTGTGATCAAAGCATATGGGTTTCTGAGACTTTTGGAGAAGCTTTGTATTTACAAGAAAGTGAGTGGGAGCTCAGTAGCATTTACGATATTATATGTGGACGACATATTATTAATTGGAAATGATATAGAATTTCTGGATGGCATAAAAGGATACTTGAATAAAAGTTTTTCAATGAAAGACCTCGGTGAAGCTGCTTACATATTGGGCATCAAGATCTATAGAGATAGATCAAGGCGCTTAATTGGACTTTCACAAAGCACATACCTTGATAAAATTTTGAAAAAGTTCAAAATGGATCAAGCAAAGAAAGGTTTTTGCCTGTGTTGCAAGGTGTAAGATTGAGTAAGACTCAATGCCCGACCACAGCCAGAAGATAGAGAGAAAATGAAAGATGTTCCTATGCTTCAGCCATAGGCTCTATCATGTATGCAATGTCATGTACCGGACCGACGTATGCTTAGCTATAAGCTTGGCAGGAAGGTACCAAAGTAATCCAGGAATGGATCACTGGACAGCGGTCAAGAACATCCTGAAATACCTGAAAAGGACTAAGGATATGTTTCTCGTATATGGAGGTGACAAAGAGCTAGTCGTAAATGGTTACGTCGACGCAAGCTTTGACACAGATCCGGACGATTCTAAATCGCAAACCGGATACGTGTTTTTATTAAAGCGGTGGAGCTGTCGGTTGGTGCAGTTCTAAACAAAGCGTCGTGGCGGGATCTACATGTGAAGCGGAGTACATAGCTGCTTTGGAAGCAGCGAATGAAGGAGTCTGGATGAAAGAGTTCATTTCCGATCTAGGTGTCATACCTAGTGCATCGGGACCGATGAAGATCTTCTGTGACAATACTGGTGCAATTGCCTTGGCAAAGGAATCCAGATTTCACAAGAGGACCAAGCACATCAAGAGACGCTTCAATTCCATTCGGGACCAAGTCCAAGTGGGAGACATAGAGATTTGCAAAATACATACGGATCTGAATGTTGCGCACCCGTTGACTAAGCCTCTTCCACGAGCAAAACATGATCAGCACCAAGACTCCATGGGTGTTAGGATCATTACTCTGTAATCTAGATTATTGACTCTAGTGCAAGTGGGAGACTGAAGGAAATATGCCCTAGAGGCAATAATAAAGTTATTATTTATTTCCTTATATCATGATGAATGTTTATTATTCATGCTAGAATTGTATTAACCGGAAACATAATACATGTGTGAATATATAGACAAACAGATGTCACTAGTATGCCTCTACTTGACTAGCTTGTTAATCAAAGATGGTTATGTTTCCTAACCATAAACAAGGAGTTGTTATTTGATTAACAAAGTCACATCATTAGTAGAATGATCTGATTGACATGACCCATTCCGTTAGCTTAACACTTGATCGGTTAGTATGTTAATGCTTTCTTCATGACCTATACATGTTCCTATAACTATGAGATTATGCAACTCCCGTTTACCGGAGGAACACTTTGGGTACTACCAAACGTCCACAACGAATCGGGTGATTATAAAGGAGTACTACAGGTGTCTCCAAAGGTACTTGTTGGGTTGGCGTATTTCGAGATTAGGTTTTGTCACTCCGATTGTCGGAGAGGTATCTCGAGCCTTCTCGGTAATGCACATCACTTAAGCCTTGCAAGCATTACAACTAATAAGTTAGTTGTGAGATGATGTATTACGGAACGAGTAAAGAGACTTACGATAGCGAGATTGAACTAGGTATTGGATACCGACGATCGAATCTCGGGTAAGTAACATACCGATGACAAAGGGAACAGCGTATGTCGTTATGCGGTTTGACCGATAAAGATCTTCGTAGAATATGTAGGAACCAATATGGGCATCCAGGTTCCGCTATTGGTTATTGACCGAGAATGGTTCTAGGTCATGTCTACATAGTTCTCGAACCCGTAGGGTCCATACGCTTAACGCTTCGATGACAGTTCATAATGAGTTTATAAGTATTGATGCACGAAGTTTGTTGAGTCCCGGATGTGATCACGGACATGACGAGGAGTCTCGAAATGGTCGAGACATAAAGATTGATATATTGGAAGCCTATGTTTGGACTTGGAAGGGTTCGAGTGAAATCGGAATTTATCGAGATGCAAGGAGGTTACCGGAACCCCGGGAACTACATGGGCCATAGTGGGCCTTAGTGGAAAGGAGAGAGGGCCAGCCCTAGGTGGTCGCGCCCCCTTCCCCTAGTCCTATTAGGACTAGGAAAGGTGGGCCGCCCCTCTCTCTCTTTCCCCCTCAGGAATCCTAATCCAACTAGGATTGGAGGGAGTCCTACTCCCGGAGGAGTAGGACTCCTTGCGCGCCTCCCCTTGGGCGGCCACCTCCCCTTGGCTCCTTTATATCTGGGGCAGGGGGCACCCCAACACACAAGTTGATCTACGGATCGTTCCTTAGCCGTGTCACGGTGCCCCCTCCACCATATTCCACTTCGGTCATATCGTCGTAGAGCTTAGGGCGAAGCCTGCGCCGGAGAAGTCATATCGTCAGCGGAGCTTAGGCGAAGCCCTGCGTCGGTGGAGCATCAACATCGTCCTGCCACGCCGTCGTCTTGTGGAACTCATCCCCGACACTTTGCTGGATCGGAGTCCGGGGATCGTCATCGAGCTGAGCGTGTACAGAACTTCGGAGGTGCCGTACGTTCGGTGCTTGGATCGGTCGGATCGTGAAGACGTACGACTACATCAACCGCGTTGTTATAACGCTTCCGCTTTCGGTCTACGAGGGTACGTGGACGGACACTCTCCCCTCTCGTTGCTATGCCATCACCATGGTCTTGCGTGATCGTAGGAAAATTCTTGAAATTACTGCGTTCCCCAACATCTGCCACATAACCGCGGGCACGACTTTCGAAATTTCAAACCCTGCAGGGGTGTCCCAACTTAGCCCATGATAAGCTCTCACGATCAACGGAGGATATTCCTTCTCCCGGAAAGACCCGATTAGTCTCGAAATTCCGGTTACAAGACATTTCGACAATGGTAAAACAAGTCCAGCAAGACCTCCCGGCGTGCCGACACCCTGATAGTAGTAGCGCATATCTCGTCTCAGGCCACGACCGGATGAGCACTACGTACAACTAAAAACCAGCCCTCAAGTTCCCTCGAGGTGGCGCTGCAAGTGGCTCTCGTTCTGACCAACACTTAGAGAAGCATTGGCCTGGGGGGGCTAAAATAAAGATGAGCCTCGGGTTAATTACTCCCAAGGGAAAGGTATAGGTGGTAGGTAGGCAAATGGTAAAACCAATGTTGGGCCTTGCTGGAGGAGTTTTATTCAAGGCGAACTGTCAAGGGATTCCCATAACACCCAACCACGTTAGGGATGCAAAATCCTAGAACATAATACTGATATGACGGAAACTAGGGCGGCAAGAGTGGAACAAAACACCAGGCATAAGGCCGAGCCTTCCACCCTTTACCATTTGCCGGCAAGTTCTGAATAAACCTTATGTTCAAGTTCTGAATAACATATGCAAATTTCAAAAATTTTCCAGATCTGAATAAACCTTATGTTCAAGTTGTTAAAAAGCAAGTTAAGATGCACCAAAATGATCTACACGAAATTCTAGTCAAGTTACATATAAAGTTCATTTAATTTGGAGCTACGGCCTAGAAGATATGAGCAAAACAAGTTAAACATGACATTGATGCAAAATGTATTCAAACATCAAGTAAACACACTCAAAACATGGATGCAACAAGTTAACATGAAACTACATGCAAAACTAAGCAAGTTTCATGTAGAGCACACTCAAAAGCAGACAGCGGTTCAACACATACACATGAAACAAGTTTAAAGGACAATATGTCCAAAACAACAACTAGGCATCTAGCAAGCATCAAAACAATATGCTGCAGCACCTCACATGAAAAAAAGGCATGGACATGATATACATGTAAAGCATGAAAAAACATGAACACTGAGCTATCTCCAGAAATCACTAGAACATGCTATAAAGGACATGGCAAGATTGCAAATAATAACAGTTTCACAGACTTAACAGAATTTCACTAGACATGACACAAATAACATCAGGTTGCAAAGTTTAGAGCTATCAAACAACATGCTACAGGAACTTATCATGGCAACCAAAGACATGGCATGCTAGTAATAAAAGCAGTTAACAAAACTCCCTTACTGAACCTATTCCAAAGATCAACAGAAAATATGGTAGCATCCATGCAAACATGGCAAATGATATGGCAGATTCAGACTGAATAGCGACACATGGCAGGAACAATGATAAGTAGGCATGTTGGTGAGCTTGTACAAATCACTACAGAGCATTACATGGCATGACAAGGTAACCAACAGTAATAAGAAATGTTCATGAAGCTAAGAATGCAATAGCAAGTTCATAGGGTGCATGGACCACAAGAAAAACACATGGAAAAACTGAACTTAATGTTAACAGGCTGACAAACATTATTTAGCAATTTGAGAGAAAGATTACAACATGCTACAGCAGGCTATAAATGCAACCAAAGGCATGGATTGATAGATCATCACATTTATAGAAAAACATCCTTAGTGAACATCTCCAGATTATGCATATATTAATTGGTAGCATCAAGCAAAGATAGAAACATGATATAATAGTTTCAGCATTGACAGAACATTAACAGCAAGTAGTCCACTTCACAAGCTTGATGCACTCACTATAAAGCATTAAAAAAATACAAGGCTCTCACCACTATAAATATGGCATGGAGATGTTTCACAAATATGTAGACATCATGCTCATAGGATGCACACACAAAATGCAACAAAAATGACAAATCATGAAATTATAACAGTCTCGAGGTTAACATCACATAGAACTCTTGCAACAATGATTAAAGCATCAAGATGAACTCAAACAAGCATGCCACAATGGAATGAAATTAAGAGAATCTCACAATTAATATTTTGATATGTAATACATGCAAAAGCAGACTCTGAAAGAAAGTTATGGCATGTCAAACATGGCACCAAAATGCAAAAATTACGGGACTTGGTGGAAATTTCACCTCGAGGAAAAGTCAACGGCGGACGAGGAGATCCCGGACGAGCCGGTGCGGGATGGGAACGCGTTGTTTGGATCGCGGGATGGGTGGATCTCATCCACCCGCCCCGATCCGGCGATGGTGGCGGCCTCCGGCGAGGCGCGTGGGGATGCGGCGGAGGCGCCCGGGGACGACGCACATGATAGCGCGAAGGGCGGGCGGCGCGGCTGAGGCGCTGCCGGTGGCGGGCAGCGCTGCCCGGATATGGCGCGTGGCGGCGCGGCGAAGAGCGGCGGCGAGCCGAGGCAGGCGGCGCGGCGCTTAGGCACTGGGCGGCGGGCGCGGAGCTCGGCTCAAGCGGGTTTGCCTCGCCTCAATAGGGCAGAGAGAGAGAGGGCCAGTGAGGCCATGTGGCACGCCAATTGGCGCGGCGGCGGCGGCGGCGACTATGTCCGTGAGACGGACATGTCCGCGCGGAGAGAGGAAGCAGGCTAGGGTTTGGACTGCAGAATTTCGGGGGGAGGCATCTATTTATAGGTAGGAGCTAGGGGAGTCCAAATGGGGAGCGGTTTTCGTCCACACGATCACGATCGAACGACCGAGAGCATGGAGGGGGTTTGGATGGGCTCATGGGCTGTGGTGAAGAGGGGCTGGGCTGCAAAGAGAGAGGGGTTTCGAGCCACGGTTAACCGTTAGGGCGTCAAACGAACTCCAAATGGAATGAAAATTGACAGGCGGTCTACCTACTCTAAAACAACACCGCACGCCAAGTTTCATCCCATTCGAGAACATTTTATGCCACTCACGAAAGCGAGGTGCGAGAGGTGCGACGGGTGCATGTTAGAGTGTCGAGCAGCGAAGCGGACAACGGGAAAAGACCGGATGCAAGTTTTGAAAAACATGATGATGCAATGCAGATGATGACGTAGCAAAATGCAACACGCAAGCAACTGACATGGCAATGACGGCGAATAACAGGAAGACACCTGGCGCATCGGATTCGGGGCATTACACTTGATGTATGTCTTGCATGTGCTTATCTGTGGTGACAATTGGATATCACGTGATCTACTCGATGTATGTTTTGGTGATCAACTTGCGGGTTCAGTGACCTTGTGAACTTATGCATAGGGGTTGGCACACGTTTTCGTCTTGACTCTCCGGTAGAAACTTTGGGGCACTCTTTGAAGTTCTTTGTGTTGGTTGAATAGATGAATCTGAGATTGTGTGATGCATATCGTATAATCATACCCACGGATACTTGAGGTGACATTGGAGTATCTAGGTGACATTAGGGTTTTGGTTGATTTGTATCTTAAGGTGTTATTCTAGTACGAACTCTATGATAGATCGAACAGAAAGAATAGCTTCGTGTTATTTTACTACGGACTCTTCAATAGATCGATCAGAAAGAATAACTTTGAGGTGGTTTCATACCCTACAATAATCTCTTCGTTTGTTCTCCGCTATTAGTGACTTTGGAGTGACTCTTTGTTGCATGTTGAGGGATAGTTATATGATCCAATTATGTTATTATTGTTGAGAGAACTTGCTGTAACACCCCAAATATTTAGCCAAGTTTTTAATATTTAAAATTTTGCGTGAGTTTTAGAATTTTATTTCCTTTGATTTCAGAGCTTTTCTTTTAATATTAGGTGTCTTTTCCATGTGGAGCTTTCCAAAACATGTTGGTCTTCTATGCTCTATGTATACCATTTTCTTAATCAATGGAATTATTTATTAGATTATTTCACCCTGAGCTTTAATCATTAAAATGAATTGTTTTAAAGTTTGGAGCTCTGTTTGTCTGCAACCAGTTGATAACTTTAACTAATATTCCAACCAAAATTTGGAGATGTCATGTGATGTCTCTAAATCACTCGTGTGCATTAATATAATTATTTCTTTGCATATTTTGAGTTTTACACCTGTTTTTCAAATCTGGCCCACTGGACACTTTTGCACTATAGCCTAATTAAATAATTCCCTAGAGCCTCCACCAAAATTATGGGATGTCAGTGGTAGCATGCCATTCAACTTTATGCAAAAACATAGTGATGTTCTTTGGATAAATTGAATGAAACAACCTCTTCTTCATTCTGGACCAGACTTGTGTTTTCTACTGCAACTCTGTTATTTCTTGCTCTAGTGACCTTGTGTTTTCTCATGCTTGTAGTCAACCCTGCAAAACCCCTAAGTCCAGAAGCATGAACTATTTGGAACACTTTTGGTCCATGTAATGATGCCACTCACTCCCTGCCCAGAAGTAAAGTTTTGCAAAACTTGCACTAGCAAGTTTCTCCTTTTTACAAACCAACTTCACCACCCTCTCTTATAACCATAGAGACACTGATCTGGAGAATTTGGCCACCCCAAGTGTTGCCTAGATGCCCTTGGCATTTTGACAAACACCCTGAGTGCACAGTAAGATTTGGCATGATTTCAAGTTTACATTGTGAACTTGAGCCCCTCACCTACCCAGCATGTCCTAAAGTTTTGCCCTAGCCCATAACCCCTTTCTACTAACTCTCTTTGAAGGAAATATGCCCTAGATGCAATAATAAAGTTATTATTTATTTCCTTATATCATGATAAATGCTTATTATTCATGCTAGAATTGTATTAACCGGAAACATAATACATGTGTGAATACATAGACAAACATAGTGTCACTAGTATGCCTCTACTAGACTAGCTTGTTAATCAAAGATGGTTATGTTTCCTAACCATAGACAAAGGAGTTGTCATTTAATTAACAAGGTCACATCATTGGTTGAATGATCTGATTGACATGACCCATTCCATTAGCTTAGCACCCGATCGTTTAGTATGTTGCTATTGCTTTTATCCATGACTTATGCATGTTCCTATAACTATGAGAATATGCAACTCCCGTTTACCGGAGGAACACTTTGGGTACTACCAAAGCGTCACAACGTAACTGGGTGATTATAAAGGAGTACTACAGGTGTCTCCAAAGGCGATGTTGGGTTGGCGTATTTCGAGATTAGGATTTGTCACTCCGATTGTCGGAGAGGTATCTCTGGGCCCTCTCGGTAATGCACATCACTAAGCCTTGCAAGCATTACAACTAATGAGTTAGCTGTGAGATGATGTATTACGGAATGAGTAAAGAGACTTGTTAGTAACGAGATTGAACTAGGTATTGGATACCGACGATCGAATCTCGGGCAAGTAACATACCGATGACAAAGGGAACAACGTATGTTGTTATGCGGTCTGACCGATAAAGATCTTCGTAGAATATGTAGGAACCAATATGGGCATCCAGGTTCCGCTATTGGTTATTGACCAAGAATAGTTCTCGGTCATGTCTACATAGTTCTCGAACCCGTAGGGTCCGCACGCTAAGGTTTCGATGGCGGTTATATTATGAGTTTACATGTTTTGATGTACCGAAGGAGTTCGGAGTTCCGGATGAGATCGGGGACATGACGAGGAGTCTCGAAATGGTCGAGACGTAAAGATTCATATATTGGATGATATGTTTAGGCCAAGGGGTCAAGCCCATGAGGCTTTAGGTCAGTGCAAAAAGAGTTTTGCGGAGGCCAGGGGGCCAAACGCCGGAGACCCTGGCGTGCGGCCTGGGCGACGCCGAGGCCCATGGCGTCTGGGCGACGCCAAGGATTGTGGCGTTTGGTCACTGGAGTCCGAGTGGGACTCTTATCTTTCGGGCAAAACTGACTTTGAGGAGGCTTTTGCTCCAAGTTTCGACCGGGCTCAACATATAAATAGAGGCAGGGCTAGCACCAAAGACACAACAATTGATCCCTTGGATCTCTTAGCCGTGTGCGGTGCCCCCCTCCACCATATTCCACCTCGGTCATATCGTCGCGGAGTTTAGGCGAAGCCCTGCGTCGGTGGAGCATCATCATCGTCACCACGCCGTCGTCTTGTGGAACTCATCCCGACACTTTGCTTTGGATCGAGTCCGGGGATCGTCATCGAGCTGAGCGTGTGCTGAACTCGGAGGTGCCGTGACGTTCAGATTACTTGGATCGGTCGGATCGTGAAGACGTCGACTACATCAACCGCGTTGTCATAACGCTTCCGCTTCACGGTCTACGAGGGTGCGTGGACAATACTCTCCTCTCGTTGCTATGCCATCACCATGATCTTGCGTGTGCGTAGGAATTTTTTGAAATTACTACGTTCCCCCATGATGGCATCCGGCGTAGGTTTTATGCGTTGATGTTATATGCACGAGTAGAACACAAGTGAGTTGTGGACGATATAAGTCATACTACCTACCAGATGTCATACTTTGGTTCAGCGGTATTGTTGGATGAAGCGGCCGGACCGACATTACGCCAGTGCGCTTACGCGAGGCTGGTTCTACCGACGTGCTTTGCACACAGTGGCTGGCGGGTGTCGGTTCTCCAACTTTAGTTGACCGAGTGTGACTACGCCCGATCCTTGCGAAGGTTAAAACATAGTCTATTTGACAAACTATCGTTGTGGTTTTGATGCGTAGGTGAGAACGGTTCTTGCTAAGCCCGTAGCAGCCACGTAAAATTTGCAACAACAAAGTAGAGGGCGTCTAACTTGTTTTTGCAGGGCATGTTGTGATGTGATATGGTCAAGACGTGATGAGATATAAGTTGTTGTATAAGATGATCATGTTTTGTCGAAGTTATCGACAATGGCGTAAGCCCTATGGTTGTCTCTTTGTTGCATAAGATGCAAGTGCCAAATAATTGCTTTACTTTATCGCTATGCGATAGCAATAGTTGCAAGAGCAATAGTTGGCGAGACAACCATGTGATGACACATTGATATAGATCAAGATGATGAAGATCATGGTGTCGTGTCGGTGACGATAGAGATCATGACAAGATTACTTTGGAGATGGAGATCAAAGGCGCAAGATGATCATGGCCATATCATGTCACATATTTTGATTGCATATGATGTTTATCTATTATACATCTTATTCTTGCTTTGATTGACGGTAGCATTTTAAGATGATCTCTCACTAATTATCAAGAAGTGTTCTCCTGAGTATGCACCGTTGCCAAAGTTAAATGCGTGCCCGGACACCACGTGATGATCGGGTGTGATAAGCTCTCGTCCATCTACAACGGGTGCAAGCCAGTTTTGCACACGCGGAATACTCGAGTTAAACTTGACGAGCCTAGCATATGCAGATATGGCCTCGAGCACGGAGACCGAAGGTCGAGCATGAATCATATAGTAGATATGATCAACATAAGATGTTCACCATTGAAAACTACTCCATCTCACGTGATGATCGGTTATGGTTTAGTTGATTTGGATCACGTGATCACTTAGATGACTAGAGAGATGTCTGTCTAAGTGGGAGTTCTTAAGTAATATGATTAATTGAACTTAAATTTATCATGAACTTAGTCCTGGTAGTATTTTGCAAATTATGTTGTAGATCAATAGCTCGCGTTGTTGCTTTCATATGTTTATTTTCATATGTTCCTAGAGAAAATTGTGTTGAAAGATGTTAGTAGCAATGATGCGGATTGGATCCGTGATCCGAGGTTTATCCTCATTGCTGCACAGAAGAATTATGTCCTTAATGCACCGCTAGGTGACATACCTATTGCAGGAGCGGATGCGCACGTTATGAGCGTTTGGCTAGCTCAATATGAGCGGAATCTGACGTTATGAACGTTTGGCTAGCTCAATATGACAACTACTTGATAGTTTAGTGCACCATGCTTAACGGCTTAGAATCGGGACTTCAAAGACGTTTTGAACGTCATGGACCATATAAGATGTTCCAGGAATTGAAGTTAATATTTCAAGCAAATACCCGAGTTGAGAGATATGAAGTCTCCAACAAGTTCTATAGCTAAAAAATGGAGGAGAATCGCTCAACTAGTGAGCATGTGCTCAGATTGTCTGGGTACTTCAATCGCTTCAATCAAGTGGGAGTTAATCTTCCAGATAAGATAGTGATTGATAGAATTCTCTAGTCACCATCACTAAGTTACTATAACTTCGTGATGAACTATAGTATGCAAGGGATGACGAAAACGATTCCCGAGCTCTTCGTGATGTTGAAATCGACGAAGGTAGAAATCAAGAAAAGACCATCAAGTGTTGATGATTGACAGGACCACTAGTTTCAAGAGAAGGGCAAAGGGAAAGAAAGGGAACTTCAAGTGGAAAGACAAGCAAGTTGTCACTCCTGCGAAGAAGCCCAAAACTGGACCAAAGCCTGAAACTGAGTGCTTACACTGCAAAGGAAATGGTCACTGGAAGCGGAAATGCCCTGAATATTTGGTGGATAAGAAGGATGGCAAAGTGAACAAAGGTATATTTGATATACAGATTATTGATGTGTATTTTACTAGTGTTCGTAGCAACCCCTCGGTATTTGATAATCTGGTTCAGTTGCTAAGAGTAGTAACTTGAAGCAGGGAGTTGCGTAATGAACAGAAACTAGTTGAAGGGGAAGTGAAGATGAGTGTTGGAAGTAGTTCCAAGATTGATATGATCATCATCGCACACTCCCTATACTTTCGGGATTAGTATGGAACCTAAATAAAGTGTTATTTGGTGTTGAGCATAAGTATGATTTGATCATGTTTATTGCAATACGGTTATTCATTTAAGTAAGAGAATAAATTGTTGTTCTGTTTACATGAATAAAACCTTATATGGTTACACACCCAATGAAAATGATTCATTGGATCTCGATCATAGTGATACACATATTCATAATATTGAAACCAAAAGATGCAAAGTTAATAATGATAGTGCAACTTATTTGTGGCACTGCCGTTTAGGTCATATTGGTGTAAAGCGCATGAAGAAAACTCAATGCTGATGGACTTTTGGAATCACTTGATTATGAATCATTTGATGCTTGAGAACCGTGACTTTTTGGCTAGATGACTAAATCTGCGTTCTCCGGAACAATTTAACAAGCTTATTACTTTTTGTAAATAATTCTTACCGATGTATGCGATCCAATGAGTGTTGATGCTCGTGGCAAGTATCGTTATTTTCTGACTTTCACAAGATGATTTGAGCAGATATGGGTATATCTACTTGATGAAACATAAGTCTGAAATAGTTGAAAGGTTCAAAGAATTTCAGAGTGAAGTGGAGAATCATCGTAACAAGAAAATAAAAGTTTCTACGATATGATCGCAGAGGTAAAATATTTGAGTTATGAGTTTGGTCTTCAATTAAAACAATGTGAAATAGTTTCACAAATTCATGCCACAGAACACCACAGCATAATGGTGTGTCCGAACATCATAACCGTACTTTATTGGATATAGTGCAACTATGATGTTTCTTACCGATTTACCGTTATAGTTTTGGGGCTATGCATTAGAGACAGCTGCATTCACGTTAAAAAGGGCACCATCTAAATCCGTTGAGACGACACCGTATGAACTGTGGTTTGGCAAGAAACCAAAGTTGTTGTTTCTTGAAGTTTGGAGTTGCGATGCTTATGTGAAAAAGTTTCATCCTGATAAGCTCGAACCCAAAAACGGAGAAATGCGTCTTCATAGGATACCCAAAATGTTGGGTACACCTTCTATCACAGATCCGAAAGGCAAGACATTCGTTGCCAAGAATGGATCCTTTCTAGAGAAGGAGTTTCTCCCGAAAGAAGTGAGTGGGAGGAAAGTAGAACTTGATGAGGTAATTGTACCTTCTCCCTTATTGGAAAGTAGTTTATCACACGAAATCAGTTCCTGTGACTACTACACCAATTAGTGAGGAAGCTAATGATGATGATCATGTAACTTCAGATCAAGTTACTACCGAACCTCGTGGGTCAACCAGAGTGAGATCCGCACTGTAGTGGTACGGTAATCCCATTCGGAGGTCAGGTTACTTGACCATGACGAACCTACGAACTATGAGGAAGCGATGATGAGCCCAGATTCCATAAAGCGGTTTGAGGCCATGAAATCTGAGATATGATCCATGTATGAGAACAAAGTACGGACTTTGATGGATTTGCCCGATGATCGGCAAACCATAGAAAATAAATGGATCTTCAAGAGGAAGACGGACGCTGATAGTAGTGTTGTCTACAAAGCTAGAATTGTCGCAAAAGGTTTTCGGCAAGTTCAAGATGTTGACTACGATGAGAGTTTCTCACTCGTATCTATGCTTAAGTCTGTCCGAATCATGTTAGCAATTGCCGCATTTTATGAAATCGGCAAATGGATAAACAAAACTGCATTCCTTAATGGATTTATTAAAGAAGAGTTGTATATGATGCAACCAGAAGGTTTTGTAAATCCTAAAGGTGCTAACAAAATATGCAAGCTCCAAAGTGATCCATCTATGGACTGGTGCAAGCATCTCAGAGTTGGAATACATGCTTTGATAAGTTGATCATAGCATATAGTTTTATACAGACTTGCGGTGAAGCCTGTAATTACTAGAAAGTGAGTGGGAGCACTACAGCATTTTTGATAAGTATATGTGAATGACATATTGTAGATCGGAAATAATGTAGAATTATTCTGCAAAGCATAAAGGAGTGTTTGAAAGGAGTTTTTCAAAGAAAGACCTTGGTGAAGCTGCTTACATATTGAGCATCAAGATCTATAGAGATAGATCAAGACGCTTGATAAGTTTTTTCAATGAGTACATACCTTGACAAGATTTTGAAGTAGTTCAAAATGGAACAGTCAAAGAAAGAGTTCTTGCCGGTGTTACAAGGTGTGAAATTGAGTAAGACTCAAAACCCGACCACGGCAGAAGATAGAAAGAGAATGAAAGTCATTCCCTATGCCTTGGCCATAGGTTCTATAAAGTATGCCATGCTGTGTACCAGATCTATTGTATACCCTACATGAGTTTGGCAAGGAGTACAATAGTGATCTAGGAGTAGATCATCGGACAACGGTCAAAATTATCCTTAGTGGAATAAGGATATGTTTCTCGATTATGGAAGTGACAAAAGGTTAGGTAAAAGGGTTACGTCGATGCAAGTTTTGACACCGATCTGGATGACTCTAAGTCTCGATCTAGATACATATTGAAAGTGGGAGCAATTAGCTAGAGTAGCTCCGTGCGAGCATTGTAGACATAGAAAATTGCAAAATACATAACGAATCTGAATATGAAAGACCCGTTGACTAAGATTCTCTCACAAGCAAAACATGATCACACCTTAGTACTCTTTGGGTGTTAATCACATAGCGATGTGAACTAGATTACTGAATCTAGTAAACCCTTTGGGTGTTGGTCACATGGCGATGTGAACTATGGGTCTTAATCACATGATGATGTGAACTATCGATGTTAATCACATGGTGATGTGATCTAGATTATTGACTCTAGTGCAAGTGGGAGACTGAAGGAAATATGCCCTAGAGGCAATAATAGAGTTATTATTTATTTCCTTATATCATGATAAATGTTTATTATTCATGCTAGAATTGTATTAACCGGAAACATAATACATGTGTGAATACATAGACAAACATAGTGTCACTAGTATGCCTCTACTAGACTAGCTTGTTAATCAAAGATGGTTATGTTTCCTAACCATAGACAAAGGAGTTGTCATTTAATTAACAAGGTCACATCATTGGTTGAATGATCTGATTGAGATGACCCATTCCATTAGCTTAGCACCCGATCGTTTAGTATGTTGCTATTGCTTTTATCCATGACTTATGCATGTTCCTATAACTATGAGAATATGCAACTCCGTTTACGGAGGAACACTTTGTTTACTACCAAACGTCACAACGTAACTGGGTGATTATAAAGGAGTACTACTGGTGTCTCCAAAGGCAGATGTTGGGTTGGCGTATTTCGAGATTAGGATTTGTCACTCCGATTGTCGGAGAGGTATCTCTGGGCCCTCTCGGTAATGCACATCACTAAGCCTTGCAAGCATTACAACTAATGAGTTAGCTGTGAGATGATGTATTACGGAACGAGTAAAGAGACTTGTCAGTAACGAGATTGAACTAGGTATTGGATACCAACGATCGAATCTCGGGCAAGTAACATACCGATGACAAAGGGAACAACGATGTTGTTATGCGGTCGACCGATAAAGATCTTCGTAGAATATGTAGGAACCAATATGGGCATCCAGGTTCCGCTATTGGTTATTGACCAAGAATAGTTCTCGGTCATGTCTACATAGTTCTCGAACCCGTAGGGTCCGCACGCTTAAGGTTTCGATGGCGATGCTTATATTATGAGTTTACATGTTTTGATGTACCGAAGGAGTTCGGAGTTCGGATGAGATCGGGGACATGACGAGGAGTCTCGAAATGGTCGAGACGTAAAGATTCATATATTGGATGATATGTTTAGGCCAAGGGTCAAGCCCATGAGGCTTTAGGTCGATGCAAAAAGAGTTTTGCGGAGGCCGAGGGGCCAAACGTCGGAGACACCGGGCGTCGGCCTGGGCCGACGCCGAGGCCCATGGCGTCTGGGCAGACGCCAAGGATTGTGGCGTTTGGTCCTGGAGTCCGAGTGGGACTCTTACCTTTCGGGCAAAACCGACTTTGAGGAGGCTTTTGCTCCAAGTTTTGACCGGGGCTCAACATAAAAATAGAGGGGCAGGGCTAGAACCAAAGACACAACAATTTATCCCTTGGATCTCTTAGCCGTGTGCGGTGCCCCCCTCCACCATATTCCACCTCGGTCATATCGTCGCGGAGTTTAGGCGAAGCCCTGCGTTGGTGGAGCATCATCATCGTCACCACGCCGTCGTGCTGACGGAACTCATCCCCGACAGTTTGCTGGATCGGAGTCCGGGGATCGTCATCGAGCTGAACGTGTGCTGAACTCGGTGGTGTCGTACGTTCGGTACTTGGATCAGCCGGATCGTGAAGACGTCTGACTACATCAACGGCGTTGTCATAACGCCTTCGCTTACGGTCTACGAGGGTACGTGGACAATACTCTCCCCTCTCGTTGCTATGCCATCACCATGATCTTGCGTGTGCGTAGGAAATTTTTTGAAATTACTACGTTCCCCAACACTCTTGTGGTTTGGAACTCTCTAGGCTGCCCTGGCATTTCGTCGAGCATGTCCCGGGCGTGCTCTGGGCGCGCCCAGAGCGTGCGTTTGCCACGCACGTGCGCCCGCGCCGCCGCTGGCCTCGCCTCAAGACCTGCTCGCCCTTGGCCATAAGCTGCTAGCACGCCACGTATCCCTGCACCACCACGCCACCCCGACCACCCCTGGCACCCCACAGCGCCACCGCCAGGATGGCCGTGGCGGCTAGCTGCCGGCCGCTAGCAGGCCCCGACCGTGTCGGCGCCGCCAAAGCTACCCCGGCTCGCCACCTGCCCCTGTGAGCAGCGCAAGCTCATCCCCTCGCTCGTCGGCTAGCTCCCGTCGTCGCCACGTCCCCTTGCTGCTACAGCATGGCGGTTCACCGTCGTCCTTATCGCCGGCCGCCTCGGAACCGACCTCCATCGCCTATATAAGAAGGCCCCGAGCTCAAACCCGCACGCAGGCAGCCTCACACCATCCCACTCGTGCCCCCTTAGCCGCCAATTGGAAGGGAGCAGGTCATCTTCAACCTCTCCGGTCAGTTCGGCCACCGCCGCCTCCCGGCTCCGTTCGGCGCAACCAGGGCCTCCCCCTCTCCAATCTCTTCACCGGAAACCCTCTCTTCCTCCCCTGAACCCTTCCCCCTACTCCATTTCGATCGGGAACCACCGCGGCCCCAAAACCACTTCGCCCCCGAAGCTTTCCTCCACCGCGAAGCTCGCCGCCGGCAGTTCACGCCGTCCCCGCCGACCCAGGACCACCTGTAGGACCGCCCCGGTCTTACGGGTCCATCCCGACCTTCTGGAACCCGCGAGGAGCCGCCGTTCGCCGGCGCTGATCGCCGTTGCCTCGCCGCCGCTCGGGCAGAGGAAGAAGGGGGAGAGTTGGACTGGTCAAACCTGACCAGTGGGCCAGGCGGGCCCACTGTCAGTGACTCAGGCGCAGTCCACGCTGGATAAGTGGAAGCACATTTTCAAAATGCGCCTTCGACGTGTACTTATGTTCGAAGCGTTTTCTTTTTTTCCTGTTTATCTAAAATCAGATTTTGACCAGAACTTTCACTAACTCTAACTTTTTAAATACAACTCCATATGAATTGATTCTCTTTCCTACCTCTCTCAAATATTGTCTAGTTTATTTTAAGATTTATTTGAAAAACTTTCAAAACAACTTTTTGTGCTGTTTTGTTTTTGTGTAATAATTCATATATATTCTTTTAAATAGGATTTTTGAAGATTTCAAGAAGTTTTGGATGCACCCTTCTTTTCCATGGCCTGAAGGCAAGCATTCTGAACCCTGGTGAACTTTTGTGTGTCTTGCATACCACGGTGGCAACACCACCCCGACACATACATGCGTCATTTTATGTGAGGATGTGATCCTATATATGGGTGCATATTAATGAGTTTATGCCAATGAAGTTGGCATGATTTGTGATGGAAATCACCGTCATCGTCTGTCATGCATACCGGAAGGAAAGACGGGACGGCCTCTGTCTTGGGTAGACACGGTCTTGTCCCTAATCCTCCGTCGCGACGGTCGTGTCCGGTTTGGCATGAGGGGTATGTCGCGTGATGTTTTCATCTGTTGTTTGAAATATATGCATTGTTATGCTAATCATGCGGGAAAAATTGCAACCTCCTAAGTCGACCGTAGATCGAGTATTGTGCCAGTAACCCCCATACTTGCTTCGTACTACCACTCGTCTCTACACCAAGTAGGGTACGGTTCAGTAAGTTGTCAACCCGTTCCTAGCACACACCGTACAGAGAGGCCATGGTGGAAGAAACTGGAGGCAACCGGTAGTCATGCCACCGGGTCCGGGAGCATGGGTGTTTCGGTTGTAGCCGAAAGGGGGTAGCTCCCTAGTTTGCGCGCTGTATAAATTTTGTGATCCCATGTTACGTCGAGGTTGTAGCCTCCCCACTTAGAGTTTTGCTTAACAGGTGTCGTGGGTGATTCCAGACACATGTGAGTTAAGCTGGTGTGTGCAAGTTAGGTGAGTTTTCAACAAAAAGACCGTAGACGGAATTAGTCCCGATGGACTAAAGGAATCCGTTACTCGTGGGTGAAGAGTACACCCTCTGCAGAGATTAAACCTATTCGAATAGCCGTATCCATGGTTAAGGATTTCAGTCTGGGACGGGTCAAGTGTCGGTCTTCGGAGGTGAGTCTGTTAACTGGAATCACAACTCGTGACTTGTGGCATTTATGATTACTATTATTATTGTCGACTAACCCGTGATATTATTGGCATTACAGAATATCCCTGGGATGGTTCTACCTCCTGGATATTCACTGTATTTTTTTTAAAAGCTCTTTATGCGGTGTCGCTAAGACGCCCGACTGCAGCATTTCTTTTAAAGCCCTTTACGCGGTGTATCTAAGACGCCCGACTGCGGCATTTCTTTTAAAGCCCTTTATGCGGTGTCGCTAAGACGCCCGACTGTGGCATTTCTTTTAAAGCCCTTTATGCGGTGTCGCTAAGACGCCCGACTGTGGCATTTCTTTTAAAGCCCTTTATGTGGTGTCGCTCAGACGCCCGACTGTGGCATTTCTTTTAAAGCCCTTTATGCGGTGTCGCTAAGACGCCTGACTGTGGCATTTATTTTAAAGCCCTTTATGCAGTGTCGCTCAGACGCCCGATTGTGGCATTTCTTTTGAAGTCCCTTATGTTATTTATTCCATGATTTTAATACTACCATATTACTGCATATTCGCAAATAACATGCTTGCACGCATCAGAGTTTTATTTATCTTATGTGACTAACGTCATGAGCATAATATATTTTCAGCACATCATTGTTAAATTATGCCTGTGTTCATTATGTTTGCGAGTACATTCAAAGTACTCACTGGCTTGTCCCTGGCTATTGTCTTGGCCAGATTTCATGCTTGGAGAGGAGCGTTGCGATGACAGTCCAGAACCTAAGCAACGGTGATAGCAGCCACACGAAGATAGGAGTTAACACAGTCACTGTTCCTGTGGGAAATGGAGTCCCATAGGCGAGGGTGTTTCATAACCCGCTTCCGCCATCAACCTTTAGAAACCTTTTGTTGTACTTTCAGGCCAGAATGGTCTTGTACTACATATATGGTATTTTGCTTGGAATTTCTGTATCAAGTTGGTGCCTTATCAGCTAACAGTTATCCTGGGGCTGGTAAGCACAAGGGCCATTTTTCTGGGATTAAAACCGGAAAAATTCGGTCGCCACACTTGCACTAGTGAAAGTATGAACCCTAGGCCTTGTTTCCTAGCATTGCAATACCGTTTGTGCTCACTTTTATCAATAGTTACCTTGCTGTTTTTATATTTTCAGATTACAAAAACCTATATCTACTATCCTTATTGCACTTGTATCACCATCTCTTCGCCGAACTAGTGCACCTATACAATTTACCATTGTATTGGGTGTGTTGGGGATACAAGAGACTCTTTGTTATTTGGTTGCAGGGTTGTTTGAGAGAGACCATCTTCAACCTACGCCTCCCACGGATTGATAAATCTTAGGTCATCCACTTGAGGGAAATTTGCTCTTGTCCTACAAACCTCTCTGCACTTGGAGGCCCAACAACGTCTACAAGAAGAAGGTTGTGTAGTACACATCAAGCTCTTTTTCCGGCGCCGTTGTCGGGAGGTGAGTGCTTGAAGGTATATCTTTAGATCTTGCAATCGAATCTTTTAGTTTCTTGTTTTATCACTAGTTTATTCTATAAAAGAAAACTACAAAAAAATGGAATTAAGGTTGCCTCATATGCTTCATGTTTTTAATGTCTTCCGTGAAAATAAGGATTCCAAAAATTGTGCTCAAGTACTAGAAGAAGAATTACATAGAATTCTTGGCATAAAATATGTGAATGATGAGCATGATTGCAATGTTGTTAGTATGAATTCTTTGAATACCCATGATGCTAATGATATGCAAAGCCACAAGCTTGGGGATGCTATGTTTGACGAACATGCTATTTTTTGTTCCCCAAGTTTTGATGAGCAAATTTATTATGATGATAGCATGCCTCCTATTTATGATGATTATATTGATGAAAGTGGATTTGGAGAGGTCATGACTTTATTTAGTGATGAATCCACTATTTCGGAAGAGGTTCCAATTGATTATGAGAATAAAGTTGCTATCTATGATGATTATTGTGATGAAATGTATGCTATTAAGAATAATGATAACCATGAAACTTGTCATCATGATTTTAGTTTTCAATTGGATTATGCCCACATGATAGTTATTTTGTTGAGTTTGCTCCCACTATTATTCATGAGAAGAAATTTGCTTATGTGGAGAGTAATAAAAATTCTATGTTTGTAGATCATGAAAAGAATGCTTCATGTGATGGCTATATTGTTGAATTCATTCATGATGCTACTGAAAATTATTATGAGGGAGGAATATATGCTTGTAGGAATTGCAATAATATCAAGTTTCCTCTCTATGTGCTTAAAGTTTTGAAGTTATGCTTGTTTTGCCTTCCTATGCTAGTTGATTATTGTTCCCATAAGTTTTTTGCTCACAAAATCCCTATGAATAGGAAGTGGGTTAGACTTAAATGTGCTAGTCATATTCTTCATGATGCTCTCTTTGCGTTTCAATTGTTATCTTTTATGTGAGCATCATTGAAATCATCATGCCTAGCTAGGGGCGTTAAACGTTAGCGCTTGTTGGGAGGAACCCAATTTTATTTTTGTTCCTTGCTTTTTGTTCCTGTATAGTAATAAATAATTCATCTAGCCTCTGGTTAGATGTGGTTTTATGTTTTAGTTAGTGTTTGTGCCAAGTAGAACCTTTGGGAAGACTTGGGTGAAGTCTTTATGATCTTGCTGTAAAAAACAGAAACTTTTGCGCTCACGAGATTAGCTGCCATTTTTACTGGAGAGTGCTTTTAGGTTGATTATTTTTGTAGACGATTAATAGATAAATTCCTCAGGTCCAACAATTTATTTCAGAATTTTTGGAGTTCGAGAAGTATACGTTTGATATGGATTACTACAAACTGTTCTATTTTTGACATATTCTGTTTTCTATGTGTTGTTTGCTTATTTTGATGAATCTATGAGCAGTATCGGAGGGTATGAACCATAGAGAAGTTGGAATACTGTAGATATTACACCAATATGAATTTAGAATGAGTTCACAGCAGTACCTAAGTGGTGATTTATTTTCTTATACTAACGGAGCTCATAAGATTTTCTGTTGAGTTTTGTGTTGTGAAGTTTTCAAGTTTTGGGTAATCGATGAACTATGGAATAAGGAGTGGCAAGAGCCTAAGATTCGGGATGCCGAAGGAACCCCAAGGTAATATTTAAGTACAACCAAGAGCCTAAGCTTCTGGATGCCCCGGATGGCATCCCCTCTTTTGTCTTCGTTCATCGGTAACTTTACTTGGAGCTATATTTTTATTCACCACATGATATGTGTTTTGCTTGGAGCGTCATTTTATTTTGTTAGTATTTGCTTGCTTTTATTTAGAATGATGTTTTGCATTTCTATTTTCAATAAAAATGTCAAGGATAGCTTTTACCATGCTTATTTTGCAAGTATACATGTTGCTGTTTCAAAACAGAAAGTTTACCGCTGTTGCAAAAATTCCCTCGAAAAGTCAGAATGTGATAAAATGTTCAAACTTTTTGCATATTGAGCTATGATACATTTTCTACAGTTTGGTATAATTTCATAAGGGAAAACTTTGTTTTTGCCACTCTAGTTTTTGCCCACTTTGCTTATGCCACTCTAGAATTTGACATTTCACTTTTTCCACTCTTAGCTTTTGACAATATATCACTTTTGCCCTTCCGTGGCAAAACAAAATTTTCCAAGTGGCAATTGTGATACATGTCAAATGCTAAGAGTGGCAAAAGTGAAATGAAAAATTGTCATTTTTGCCACGGAATGGCATTTCTGATGTATTATCAAAAGCTAACAGTGGCAAAAGTGAGATGTAAAATTCTAGAGTGGCATAAGCAAAGTTGGCAAAAACTAGAGTGGCAAAAACAAAGTTTTCCCATTTCATAATGTGTGGAGTTAGGGAAGTATGATGAATCTTGCATTCTTTACAGACTGTACTGTTTTGGCAGATTGCTATTATGTTTGCATTGTTTGCATATGTTTGCTTGTTTAATGATTCTATTTGAGGATAGGAGTATTAAACATGCAGAGGCATTTAGTATGAATGTTGAATAATAATTGTAGTGATTTGTTACAGTAGAAAATGATAAGGTTTTTGCATTGGTTTATACTAACTTATCTCACGAGTTCTTGTTGAGTTTTGTGTGGATGAAGTTTTTGAGATTTAGGGAAACCGTGATATGAGAGGAATTAAGGAGACACAAAATCTCAAGGTTGGGGACGCCCAAGGCACCCTAAGATAATATTTCAAGAATTCTCAAACATCTAAGCTTGGGGATGCCCCGGTAGGCATCCCACCTTTCTTCTTCAACAATTATCGGTTAGTATCGGTTGAGCCTAAGTTTTTGCTTCTTCACATGATGAGTGCTATCCTTGAAATGTCGTTTTATTTGTTTTGCTCGCTGTTTGAATAATATCCCAAGATCTGAAATTGTTAAATGAGAGAGAGAGTCTTCACAAAGCTACATAATTATTTAACTATTCATTGATCATCACTTATATCTTTTTGGAGTAGTTTGTCATTTACTCGTGTGCTTCACTTATATCCTATGAGTAAATAGTTGAATGATTTGAATATCCTAAATCTGAAATTATATATGTTCCATATGCTTATCCCATGGGGAGTAATGCCTTCACATATAAGAAGTAGAGGTGGTAAATTTTTGCAGGTTAGCAAACATTGTATTGGTCACTTGAAAATTTCATGAAAGAATATTGAAGGAAGAGAGATTTCACATATTAATATACTATCTTGGACATATTATATGATTGTGAGCCCCATTAATTATTTTCAAACTTGATCAAATTAGTTGAAGTTGGACAAGGAAGACAACTTAATGAGTTATGTTTGGGTATATTTGTATAGAAGTTATATTGTTATGGATCCTCTAACATGTGATGCTTGCTACTTAGAATCCTTTGCTAGCCAAAATATCTGTACTAAGCGGGAATACTTCTTGTGCATCCAAATTCCTTGAACCAAGTTTCTTCCATGAGTGTCCATCATATCTACCTATATGAGGTATTTACCTGTCGTTCCAAGTAAATTTGGATGTGCCAAACTCTAAACCTTCAAATAATAATCTGTTTTGTATGCCCTAATCGCTCATGTAGAGACTAGGGCTGTCAGTATCTTCCATGCTAGGTGGGTTATTCTCACGATGAGTGGACTCCGCTCATCATTCACGAGAAAATGGCTGGTAACTGGGATGCCCAGTCCTATGATCAAAAGATCAAAAACAAATTCGCAAATAATTTAAACAAATCCCCCAGGATTGTTGAAAGTTGGACGGCACCCGTTGTTTCAGACAAGCCGTGGAGTGTGATTGTTGGTGGAGGGGGGGTAAAATCTTTACCTTTCTGTTTGGGAACCGCCTATAATGTATCTAGTTGTAACACCCCAAAAATTTAGCCAAGTTTTTAATATTTAAAATTTTGCCAGGAGTTTTAAAATTTTATTTCCCTTTATTTCAGAGCTTTTCTTTTAATATTAGGTGTCTTTTCCATGTGGAGCTTTCCAAAACATGTTGGTCTTCTATGCTCTATGTATACCATTTTCTTAATCAGTGGAATTATTTATTAGATTATTTCACCCTGAGCTTTAATCATTAAAATGGCTTGTTTTAAATTTTGGAGCTCTGTTTGTACTACAACCATTTGATAGAATCACTTAAAATTCCAACCAAAATTTGGAGATGTCATATGATGCCTCTAGATCACTTTTGTGTAATAATAAAATTATTTCATTGCTTATTTTGAGTGTTACACATGTTTCTCTTCTCTGGTCCAGTGGACATTTTTGCACTACAACCAAATTAAATATTTCCCTAGAGCCTCCAACAAAATTATGGGATGTCAATGGTAGCATGCCATTCAACTTTATGCAAAAACATAGTGATGTTCTTTGGAAAATTTGAGTACATCAACCTCCTTTTCATTCTGGACCATACTTGTGTTTTCTACTGCAACTCTGTTATTTCTTGCTCTAGTGACCTTGTGTTTTCTCATGCTTGTATTCTACCCTGCAAAACCCCTAAGTCCAGGAGCATGCACTCTTTGGAACACTTTTGGTCCATGTAATGATGCCACTCACTCCCTGTCCAGAAGTAAAGTTTTGCAAAACTTGCACTAGCAAGTTTCTCCTTTTGCAAACCAACTTCACCACCCTCTCTCACATCCATAGAGACACCGATCTGGAGAGTTTGGCCACCCAAGAACTACCTAGGTGCTTTTGGCATTTTCTCAAACACCCTGAGTGCACAGCCAGATTTGGCATGACTTCAAGTTTACATGGTGAACTTGAGCCCTGACCAATCCACCATGTCCCTCGATCCCCTTGCTAACCCTAGACTAGTTACATTTGTGCCAGCCTCAACCGCGACCTCTAGGCTGCCCTGGCATTTCGTCGAGCATGTATCGGGCGTGCTCGGCGCGCCAGGCGTCGCTTGGCACCCACATGCGCCCGAGCCGCATCACACCCGCACTCAAATCCGCCCGCGTGATCGGCCCCAGCCAAAGACGTCAGGTCCCCTTGCACCGCCACACCACCCCGACCAACCTGGCACCCCACAGCGCCACCGTCAGGACGGCCGTGGCGGCTAGCTGACGGCCGCTTGCAGGCCCCGACCGTGTCAGCGCCGCCCAAGCCGCCAGCGCTTGCCACCTGCCCCCTGGAGCAGTGCGTGCTCATCCACAGCTCCGTCCCCTAGCGCTCTCGCCGCCACGTCGCCCAAGCTACAGCATGGCGGTTCGCCGTCGTCCTTATCGCCGGCCGCCTCGAAACCAACCTCCATCGCCTATATAAGAAGGCCCCGAGCTCAAACCCGCACGCATGCAGCCTCACACCATCCCACTCGTGCCCCCTTAGCCGCCAATTGGAGGGGAGCAGGTCATCTTCAACCTCTCCAGTCAGTTCGGCGACCGCCGCCTCCCGGCTCCGTTCGGCGCAACCAGGGCCTCCCCCTCTCCAATCTCTTCACCAGAAACCCTCTCTTCCTCCCCTGAACCCTTCCCTCTACTCCATTTCGATCGGGAACCACCGCGGCCCCAAAACCACTTCGCCCCCGAAGCTTTCCTCCGCCGCGAAGCTCGCCGCCGGCAGCTCACGCCGTCCCCGCCGACCCAGCGACCACCGGTAGGACCGCCCCGGTCTTGCGGGTCCATCCCGACCTTCTGGAACCCGCGAGGAGCCGCCGTTCGCCGGCGCTGATCGCCGTTGCCTCGCCGCCATTCGGGCAGAGGAAGAGGGGGGGAGAGTTGGACTGGTTAAACCTGACCAGTGGGCCAGGCGGGCCCACTGTCAGTGACTCAGGCGCAGTCCACGCTAGATAAGTGGAAGCGCATTTTCAAAATGCGCCTTCGACGTGTACGTATGTTCGAAGTGTTTTCTTCTCTTTTTCTGTTTATTTAAAATCAGATCTTGACCAGAACTTTGACTGACTATAACTTTTTAAATACAACTCCAAATGAATTGATTTTTTTTCCTACCTCTCTCAAATATTGTCTAGTTTATTTTAAGATTTATTTGAAAAAATTTCAAAACAACTTTTTGTGCTGTTTTGTTTTTGTGTAATAATTCATATATATTCTTTTAAATAGGATTTTTGAAGATTTCAAGATGTTTTGGATGCACCCTCCTTTCCCATGGCCTGAAGGCAAGCATTCTGAACCTTGGTGAAAATTTTGTGTGTGTTGCATAGCACGGCGACAACACCACTCCGACACGAGCATACATCATTTTATGTGCGGATGTGTTCCCACTCATGAGTGCGTGTTAAGGATATTCATGAAAATAAAGTTGATATGATTGTGATAGGAATCACCGTCATATGCCTTTCATACATACCGGAAGAAAGCCGGAAGGCCTCTGTCTTGGGTGGACACGGTCTTGCCCCTAGTCCTCCGTCGAGACGGACGTGTCCCAGTATGGCATGAGGGGGTATGTCGTGTTGTGTTTCTATCTGTTGTTTGTAGTATATGCATTGTTATACTAATCTTGCAGGGAACATTACAACCTCCTGAGTCGACCGTAGATCGAGTCTTGTGCCAGTAACCCCCATACTAGCTTCGTGCTACCACTCGTCTCTACACCTAGTAGGGTACGGTTCAGTAAGTTGTCAACCCTTTCCTATCACACACCGCATGAGAGAGGCCGTGGTGGAAGATCTTTGGAGGCATCCGGTAGTCATGCCACCGGTCCGGAGCATGGGTGTTTCGGTTGTAGCCGAAAGGGGTAGCTCCCAGCTTATGCCATGTATAAATTCTTTTGTGATCCCATGTTACGTCGAGGTTGTAGCCTCCCCACTTAGAGTTTCTCTTAACAGGTGTCGTGGGTGATTCCAGACACATGTGAGTTAAGCTGGTGTGCGTAAGTTAGGTGTGTTTTCAACAAAAAGACCGTAGACGGAATTAGTCCCGATGGACTAAAGGAATCCGTTACTCATGGGTAAAGAGTACACCCTCTGCAGAGATTAAACCTATTCGAATAGCCGTGTCCACGGTTCAGTAATTACAGTCTGGGATGGGTCAAGTGTCGGTCTTAGTGTCGGTCTTCGGAGGTAAAACTGTGAAACTGTTAAACCTGGAATCACGATTGTGACTTGTGATAAATTATGATCATTATTTTCGATGTGGACTAACCCGTGATACTTTTTATTATCGAATATCCCTGGGATGGTTCTACCTCCTGGATATTCACTGTATTTAATTTATAAGCCCTTTATGTGGTGTCGCTCAGACGCCCGACTGCGGCATTGTTTTTGTTTATTTATAAGCCCTTTATGTGGTGTCGCTCAGGCCTTTCGCTGACATTGTTTTTTTTTATTTATAAGCCCTTTATGTGGTGTCGCTCAGACGCCCGACTGTGGTATTTCTTTTAAAGCCCTTTATGCGGTGTCGCTAAGACGCCCGACTGTGGCATTTCTTTTAAAGCCCTTTATGCGGTGTCGCTCAGACGCCCGATTGTGGCATTTCTTTTGAAGTCCCTTATGTTATTTATTTCATGATTTTAATACTACCATATTACTGCATATTCACAAATAACATGCTTGCACGCATCAGAGTTTTATTTATCTTATGTGACTAACGTCATGAGCATAATATATTTTCAGACATCATTGTTAAATTATGCCTGTGTTCACTATGTTTGCGAGTACATTCAAAGTACTCACCGGCTTGTCCTGGCTATTGTCTTGGCCAGATTTCATGCTTGGAGAGGAGCGTTGCGATGACAGTCCCGTAACCTAAGCAACGGTGATAGCAGCCACGCGAAGATAGGAGTTAACCTGGTCAGCTGTTCCTGTGGGAAATGGAGTCCCATAGACGAGGGTGTTTCATAACCCGCTTCCGCCATCAACCTTTAGAAACCTTTTGTTGTACTTTCAGGCCAGAATGGTCTTGTACTACATATATGGTATTTTGCTTGGAATTTCTGTATCAAGTTGGTGCCTTATCAGCTAACAGTTATCCTGGGGCTGGTAAGCACAAGGGCCATTTCTCTGGGATTAAAACCGGAAAAATCGGTCGCCACACTAGTATGGAAGATATTGGGAACTCTTGGTCATTATGTTGGCAATGAAAGCATACCTCTCAAAATTATTTTCATCTCTGTTTTAGCTTCGAGCTCTGGCACCTCTGCAAATCCCTGCTTCCCTCTGCGAAGGGCCTATCTTTTACTTTTATGCAAGAGTCGGTAGTATTCCTTCTCATTCCAACCTACTTTTTAGTTGGCAAGCATCATGTGGTGGAGAAAGATCTAAGCAAATATGGCCATTCAAATATATTTGATCATGAATTATTATTGTTGACAATTATTTATATGATAAATAAGTTGGGAGGCTAAACAATAAGCCCCTATCTTTCTCTCTCGTGTTCGATGGATGCTATTTGTTCTAAAAATATGCTTTGAGTGGTAGCAATCATGGAAGACTATATGATAGTTGAGTATGTGGGATTTGCTAAATCAAAGCTCTTACATAGACCCTTCCTGAAAATAAGATGAATTGCAATTGTTTGATGACTGAGAACTGTTTGTTAGTTTTCAAGAAAGTTTATGATCTATACTTTAACATGTGAATAGCTTGTTACTTGATCATGAAAAGTTCTATGAGTTGAGCTACTGTTATGACATATAATGATGCTAGAAAAGGTGATTGAAATTACCATTGATCAAACTTGTGCACCTGCTAGCATTCACACTTCATAAATTATTTCTTTTATCATTTACCTACTCGAGGACGAGCAGGAATTAAGCTTGGGGATGCCGATACGTCTCCAACGTATTTATAATTTATGAAGTATTCATGCTATTATATTATCTGTTTTGGATGTTTATGGGCTTTATTAAACACTTTTATATTATTTTTGGGACTAACCTATTAACCGGAGGCCCAGCCCAAATTGCTGTTTTCTTGCCTATTTCAGTGTTTCGAAGAAAAGGAATATCAAACGGAGTCCAAACGGAATGAAACCTTCGGGAGAGTTATTTTTGGAACGGAAGCAATCCAGGAGACTTGGAGTAGACGTCAGGGAAGCTTCGAGGAAGCCACAAGGCAGGGAGGCGCGCCGTACCCCCCTCGTGGCTCCCTTGACCGACTTCTTTCGCCTATATATGTCCATATACCCTAAAAACATAGGGGAGCACAATAGATCAGGAGTTCCGCCGTCGCAAGCCTCTGTAGCCACCAAAAACCAATCGGGACCCTGTTCTTGCACCCTGCCAGAGGGGGGATCCATCACCGGTGGTTCATCATCATGGCGCTCTCCATGACGAGGAGGGAGTAGTTCATGTTGGGGAACGTAGTAATTTAAAAAATTCCTTCACCCACGCAAGATCATGGTGATGCATAGCAACGAGAGGGGAGAGTGTGTCCACGTACCCTCATAGACCGAAAGCGGAAGGGTTAGCACAACGCGGTTGATGTAGTCGTACGTCTTCACGATCCGACCGATCAAGTACCGAACGTATGACACCTCCGAGTTCAGCACATGTTCAGCTCGATGACGTCCCTCGAACTCCGATCCAGCCGAGCTTTGAGGGAGAGTTCCGTCAGCACGACGGCGTGGTGACGATGATGATGTTCTACCGACGCAGGGCTTCGCCTAAGCACCGCTATAATATTATCGAGGTGGACTATGGTGGAGGGGGGCACCGCACACGGCTAAGAGATCAAGAGATCAATTGTTGTGTCTTTGAGGTGCCCTCCTGCCCCCGTATATAAAGGAGCAAGGTGGGGAGAGGCGGCCGGCCAGGAGAGGGGCGCGCCAGGAGGAGTCCTACTCCCACCGGGAGTAGGACTCCCTCCCTTCCTTGTTGGATTACGAGAAGGGGGGAAAGAGGATAGAGAGAGGAAGGAAAGGGGGGGGGGGGGCGCCCCCTCCTTGTCCGATTCGGACTAGTGGGGGAGGGGGCGCGCGGCCTGCCCTAGCCGCCTCTCCTCTGCTCCACTAAGGCCCATGAAGGCCCATTCAACCCCCGGGGGGTTCCGGTAACCTCCCGGTACTCCGGTATATATCCGATAACCCCTGGAACCATTCCGGTGTCTGAATATAGTCATCCAATATATCAATCTTCATGTCTTGACCATTTCGAGAATCCTTGTCATGTCCGTGATCACATCCGGGACTCTGAACTACCTTCGGTACATCAAAACATATAAACTCATAATATAGTTGTCATCGAAACTTTCAGCGTGCGGACCCTACGGGTTCGAGAACTATGTAGACATGACCGAGACACGTCTCCGGCCAATAACCAATAGCAGAACCTGGATGCTCATATTGGCTCCCACATATTCTACGAAGATCTTTATCGGTCAAACCGCATAACAACATACATTGTTCCCTTTGTCATCGGTATGTTACTTGCCCGAGATTCGATCGTCGGTATCTCAATACCTAGTTCAATCTCGTTACCGGCAAGTCTCTTTACTCATTCCGTAATACATCTTCCCGCAACTAACTCATTAGTTGCAATGCTTGCAAGGCTTAAGTGATGTGCATTACCGAGTGGGCCCAGAGATACCTCTCCGACAATCGGAGTGACAAATCCTAATCTCGAAATACGCCAACCCAACAAGTACCTTCGGAGACACCTAGAGCACCTTTATAATCACCCAGTTACGTTGTGACGTTTGGTAGCACACAAAGTGTTCCTCCGGTAAACGGGAGTTGCATAATCTCATAGTCATAGGAACATGTATAAGTCATGAAGAAAGCAATAGCATAATACTAAACGATTGTGTGCTAAGCTAACGGAATGGGTCAAGTCAATCACATCATTCTCCTAATGATGTGATCCCGTTAATCAAATGACAACTCATGTCTATGGCTAGAAAACATAACCATCTTTGATCACGAGCTAGTCAAGTAGAGGCATACTAGTGACACTTTGTTTGTCTATGTATTCACACAAGTATTATGTTTCCAGTTAATACAATTCTAGCATGAATAATAAACATTTATCATGAAATAAGGAAATGAATAATAAATTTATTATTGCCTCTAGGGCATATTTCCTTCAGTTCACCCTCGGGGCTGAGGGTATGTACCAGTAGCTATGTGTTTCATCCCTCTCTCGTGTTCTTGAGGTGGTACGATCTTGATGTATCACGAGCTTTGCTATTATAGTTAGATCTTATGATGTTTCTCCCCCTCTACTTTCTTGTAATGGATTGAGTTTTCCCTTTGAAGTTATCTTATCGGACTGAGTCTTTAAGGATTTGAGAACACTTGATGTATGTCTTGTGGTGACAATGGGATATCACGTGATCTACTCGATGTATGTTTTGGTGATCAACTTGCAGGTTCAGTGACCTTGTGAACTTATGCATAGGGGTTGGCACACGTTTTCATCTTGACTCTCCGGTAGAAACTTTGGGGCACTCTTTGAAGTTCTTTGTGTTGGTTGAATAGATGAATCTGAGATTGTGTGATGCATATCGTATAATCATACCATGGATACTTGAGGTGACATTGGAGTATCTAGGTGACATTAGGGTTTTGGTTGATTTGTATCTTAAGGTGTTATTCTAGTATGAACTCTATGATAGATCGAATGGAAAGAATAGCTTAGTGTTATTTTACTATAGACTCTTGAATAGATCGATCAAAAAGAATAACTTTGAGGTGGTTTCGTACCCTACAATAATCTCTTGGTTTGTTCTCCGCTATTTGTTACATTGGAGTCACTCTTTGTTGCATGTTGAGGGATAGTTATATGATCCAATTATGTTATTATTGTTGAGAGAACTTGCACTAGTGAAAGTATGAACCATAGGCCTTGTTTCCTAGCATTGCAATACCATTTGTGCTCACTTTTATCAATAGTTACCTTGCTGTTTTATATTTTCAGATTACAAAAACCTATATCTACTATCCATATTGCACTTGTATCACCATCTCTTCGTCGAACTAGTGCACCTGTACAATTTACCATAGTATTGGGTGTGTTGGGGACACAAGAGACTCTTCGTTATTTGGTTGCAGGGCTGTTTGAGAGAGACCATCTTCAACCTACGCCTCCCACGGATTGATAAACCTTAGGTCATCCACTTGAGGGAAATTTTCTACTGTCCTACAAACCTCTGCACTTGGAGGCCCAACAACGTCTACAAGAAGAAGGTTGCGTAGTAGACATCACGCCCAGACCCCAACAAGCCAAGGTTGCTGGGGGCTGCAGGTCTAAGGATCCGATCATGGCAAGCCAAGGTTGTCGGGGGTTGCGACACCAGATAAGTCTCCCCCACTCTGTGCCTCCGTATGAAACTTGAACGTACGAGACTCCGCTCGCTCTTATATCATCTTGCTCCCTCTGTCCCATGTCCAAAAACCTTACTTTGGGCCGGAACTTGGTTGTAGTGCGATGGGAAGGGGACAAGCAAAAGGCCTAATCCTACTCAGCCCCTACCTCCGCCAAGGGCGTGAGTGTAGCCGAGCTATAGAGCAGGAAGACTGCAAGGCCTGTTGTCGGGGTACTGTGTTTATCTTAAAATAACAAGGACTCATTCCTTGGTGTGGCCCTCGCCCACGCACAAACAGAACCTGGCAAACACCCGTCTCCTCATTAATACATTGCTAACAAGTACAATTCATGCAAAATGCATACATGAGCAAGGGGGTTTATGAGATTTAAATCTTACAAAGGCCCGTAGGCTTAAAAACTAAAAAAAGATAAGATGCCCGTAATCCCTTTATTTTCCCTCTCCTCAGGAAACGGAACAAGATGGCAGAAGGGCAAAAGGGGTGCCTAGGCGAGGTACGAGCAGTAGAAGGAGCCAAGGGAACATATCGGCAATCGTCCGAAAGGAGGCTGGTGATGATGGTGCCGGAGGAAGAACCGAAAGATGAGGCAGCGGCCTGGCAATACGCGACGAAGGCGTCGAGGCCATCGTACTCCGACTTGACGGCCCGCCACCCGCCTTCTTCGTCTTCCCCGTCCCTCCAGGGCCAGCCGGCCATCGCGACGACCCCGAGAAGTTCAAGGAGCTGACGATGCAGATGATGGTGCTGCCGGCGTCGCCCAGGAACGATGTGCCTGACGCCTAGCCGGACCCGTCATCCTCCCGCCCGCTACCCTCGTCGTCGCTGTCGCTGTCCTCCTCGTCACACTCGCCCGAAGAGGAGCTTTCGCCATCAGTCGAGCTCTCCGCACGTCACCCTAGCCTGTGTCCTGAGCGCCCGAAGACCTTGACGGAGAGCAAATCGCTCTCCGCTAGCTTGAAGCAAAGGACGTGCCTCCATCAAGCAATGGGCGCGTGCAAAAGTTTCCCAGCCCCAGCGAAGGAGCATCACTTGAGGGGCGGGGAACCCTGTGTTCACCCACATGTCGCCATGGCAACACCCCTTCATGTGAAGCCTCAGCCGCGGTGGCTGGTCGATCTCCAGCACCCTCGCGAACGCCCGGGGAAGACGAAGGCGGCGGCGCAGCGGCCCATGCAGCTGCAGGATAAACTCAAGCGCCGAGTCCCCGGCGTGGCCACTCAGTGAAGCAGGGGGAGTTGGCGGGGGATATGGCGATGAAGACGGAGACGACGCAGGCATCCCCCTTCCACGCCCACCTCTGCCTCGATCGCCTCACCGACCGCGGCCCCGTCCAGTGGCCCCGCCTCGAGCGTGGCCTTCGCCCTGGGCATCTAGCTCTTCCTTGACCGCCACAGCTCTATGGCGGGTGGAGGACCTGGTCGCCTCCACAGAAGGACGGCCGCGGCCACGCCCTCTCACCATGACCATGGGTGGGGATTGAGACAAAGGGGTGGTGCAGGGAGATGCTCTTCCTCCTACCCCCTGAGTTCCCTTTATATAGTTGGGAAGGGGAGGCCGAAAGACTAGCTCTACACCCCTGAAGAGCCCGCTCGGATCCGGCTCATTAAGGTGGCAGCAAGCAAGGACATCGTGTTGGAAATATGCCCTAGAGGCAATAATAAAATGGTTATTATTGTATTTCCTTGTTCATGATAATTGTCTATTATTCATGCTATAATTGTATTGACCGGAAACTGCAATGCATGTGTGAATACATAGACCACAACATGTCCCTAGTGAGCCTCAAGTTGACTAGCTCGTTGATCAACACATGGTCATGGTTTCCTGACCATGGACATTGGATGTCATTGATAACAGGATCACATCATTAGGAGAAAGATGTGATGGACAAGACCCAATCCTAAGCATAGCACAAGATCGTATAGTTCGTTTGCTAAAGCTTTTCTAATGTCAAGTATCATTTCCTTAGACCATGAGATTGTGTAACTCCCTGATACCGTAGGAGTGCTTTGGGTGTACCAAACGTCACAACGTAACTGGGTGACTATAAAGGTGCACTACAGGTATCTCCGAAAGTGTTTGTTGCATTGACCGAATCGAGACTGGGATTTGTCACTCCGTATGACGAAGAGGTATCTCTGGGCCCACTTGGTAATGCATCATCATAATGAGCTCAATGTGACTAAGTAGTTAGTCACAGGATCATGCATTACGGAACGAGTAAAGTGACTTGCCGGTAACCAGATTGAACGAGGTATTGGGATACCGACGATCGAATCTCAGGCAAGTAACATACCGATTGACAAAGGGAATTGCATACGGGATTGCTTGAATCCTTGACATCGTGGTTCATCCGATGAGATCATCGTGGAACATGTGGGAGCCAATATGGGTATCCAGATCCCGCTATTGGTTATTGGCCGGAGAGGTGTCTCGATCATGTCTGCATGGTTCCCGAACCCGTAGGGTCTACACACTTAAGGTTCGGTGACGCTAGAGTTGTTATGGGAAATAGTATGTGGTTACCGAAGGTTGTCCGGAGTCCCGGATGAGATCCCGGACATGACGAGGTGCTCTGGAATGATCCGGAGGTGAAGATCGGTATATTGGACGCAGGGTATTGGATTCCGGAATTGTTCCGGGGGTACCAGGTGATGACCAGCATGTCCGAAAGGGGTTTCGGAGGCCACGACAAGCGTTGGGGGGGCCTTATGGGCCAAGGGGAGGGGGCACATCAGCCCACTAAGGGGCTGAGCGCCCCTCCCACCCCATCTCACGTAACCAGGAGAGGTGGGGGCGCCACCCCTAGGGCAGCCGCCCCTCCCGGCTTGGGGGGCAAGTTTCCTAGGGGGTGGGGGCGCCCAAACCCATCTAGGGTTTCCCCTGTGGCCGCCGCCCCTCCCCTAGGGAACCCTAGGGCGCCTCCCCCTCCTCCCTTCCCCCTATATATAGTGAGAGAGAGAGGGCAGCCGCACCCTTCCCCTGGTGCAGCCCTCTCCCTCCTCCAACACCTCCTCCTCCTCCGTAGTGCTTGGCGAAGCCCTGCCGGAGAACCACGAGCTCCATCACCACCACGCCGTCGTGTTGTCGGAGTTCTCCCTCAACTTCTCCTCTACCCTTGCTGGATCAAGAAGGAGGAGACGTCCCCGGGCTGTACGTGTGTTGAACGCGGAGGCACCGTTGTTTGGTGCTTAGATCAAAATCAACCGTGATCTGAATCGCTACGAGTACGACTCCTTCATCTGCGTTCTTGTAACGCTTCCGCTTAGCGATCTTCAAGGGTATGAAGATGCACTCCCTCTCTCTCTCGTTGCTAGTCTCTCCATAGATTGATCTTGGTGATGCGTAGAAAATTTTGAATTTCTGCTACGTTCCCCAACAGTGGTATCCGAGCTAGGTCTATTGTGTAGATTCTATGCACGAGTAGAACACAAGTTGTTGTGCGCATTGATTTTGTTCAGTATGCTTAGCGTTACTAGTCCTATCTTATTTCGACGGTATTGTGGGATGAAGCGGCCCGGTCCGACCTTACACGTACACTTACGTGAGACAGGTTCCACCGACTGACATGCACTTGTTGCATAAGGTGGCTAGCGGTGCCGCTCTCCCACTTTAGTCAGATCGGATTCGATGAAAAGGGTCCTTATGAAGGGTAAATAGCAATTGGCATATCATGTTGTGGTTTTGGCGTAGGTAAGAAACGTTCTTGCTAGAAACCTATAGCAGCCACGTAAAATCTTGCAACAACAAATTAGAGGACGTCTAACTTGTTTTTGCAGCATATGCCGCGTGATGTGATATGGCCAAAAAGGATGTGATGAATGAAATATATGTGATGTATGAGATTGATCATATTCTTGTAATAGGAATCACGACTTGCATGTCGATGAATATGACAACCTGCAGGAGCCATAGGAGTTGTCTTTATTTATTGTATGACCTGCGTGTCACTGAATAACGCCATGTAATTACTTTACTTCATTGCTAAACCGTTAGCCATAGTAGTAGAAGTAATAGTTGGTGAGACAACTTCATGGACACACGATGATGGAGATCATGGTGTCATGATGGTGACGATGATGATCATGGAGCCCCGAAGATGGAGATCAAAAGGAGCAAAATGATATTGGCCATATCATGTCACTATTTGATTGCATGTGATGTTTATCATGTTTTTGCATCTTATTTGCTTAGAACGACGGTAGTAAATAAGATGATCCCTCACTAAAATTTCAAGCAAGTGTTCCCCCTAACTGTGCACCGTTGCGAAGGTTCGTTGTTTCGAAGCACCACGTGATGATCGGGTGTGATAGATTCTAACGTTCGCATACAACGGGTGTAAGCCAGATTTACACACGCGAAACACTTAGGTTGACTTGACGAGCCTAGCATGTACAGACATGGCCTCGGAACACAAGAGACCGAAAGGTCGAGCATGATTCGTATAGTAGATACGATCAACATGAAGATGTTCACCGATGATGGCTAGTCCGTCTCACGTGATGATCGGACACGGCCTAGTTGACTCGGATCATGTATCACTTAGATGACTAGAGGGATGTCTATCTGAGTGGGAGTTCATCAAATAATTTGATTAGATGAACTTAATTATCCTGAACATAGTCAAAAGGTCTTTGCAAATTATGTCGTAGCTCGCGTTTTAGTTCTACTGTTTTAGATATGTTCCTAGAGAAAATTTTGTTGAAAGTTGATAGTAGCAATTATGCGGACTGGGTCCGTAAACTGAGGATTGTCCTCATTGCTGCGCAGAAGGCTTATGTCCTTAATGCACCGCTCGGTGTGCTGAACCTCAAACGTTGTCTGTGGATGTTACGAACATCTGACATACACGTTTTGATGACTACGTGATAGTTCAGTAATGTTAAACGGTTTAGAATTGAGGCACCGAAGACATTTTTGAAACGTCGCGGAACATATGAGATGTTCTGAGGGCTAAAATTGGGATTTCAGGCTCATGCCCACGTCAAGAGGTATAAGACCTCCGACGAGTTTCTTTGCCTACAAACTAAGGGAGAAAAGCTCAATCGTTGAGCTTGTACTCAGATTGTCTGGGTACAACAATCACTTGAATCAAGTGGGAGTTAATCTTCCAGATGAGATAGTGATGTTTCTCCAAAGTCATTGCCACCAAGCTACTAGAGCTTCGTGATGAACTATAATATATCAAGGATAGATATGATGATCCTTGAAATATTCGCGATGTTTGACACCGCGAAAGTAGAAATCAAGAAGGAGCATCAATTGTTGATGGTTAGTGAAACCACTAGTTTCAAGAAGGGAAAGGGCAAGAAGGGATACTTCATGAAACGGCAAATCAGCTACTGCTCTAGTGAAGAAACCCAAGGTTGAACCCAAACCCGAGACTAAGTGCTTCTGTAATAAGGCGAACGGTCACTGGAGCAGAATTACCCTAGATACTTGGTAGATAAGAAGGCAGGCAAGGTCGACATAAGTATATTGGATATACATTATTGTGTACTCTACTAGTACTCCTAGTAGCACCATGGTAATAGATACCGGTTCGGTTGCTAAGTGTTAGTAACTCGAAATAAAAGACTACGGAATAAACGGAGACTAGCTAAAGGCGAGGTGACGATATGTGTTGGAAGTATTTCCAAGGTTGATGTGATCAAACATCGCACGCTCCCTCTACCATCGGGATCGTTGTTAAACCTAAATAATTGTTATTTGGTGTTTGCGTTGAGCGTAGACATGATTGGATTATGTCTATCGCAATACGGTTATTCATTTAAGGAGAATAATGGTTACTCTGTTTATTTGAATATTACCTTCAATGGTCTTGCACCTAAAATGAATGGTTTATTGAATCTCGATCGTAGTGATACACATGTTCACGCCAAAAGATATAAGATAGTAATGATAGTACCACCTACTTGTGGCACTGCCATGTAAGTCATATTGGTATAAAACGCATGAAGAAGCTCCATGTTGATGGATCTTTGGACTCACTCGTTTTGAAAAGTTTGAGACATGCGAACCATGTCTATTGGTATGTACGCATGAAGAAACTCCATGCAGATGGGTCGTTTGGACTCACTTGATTTTGAATCACTTGAGACATGCAAATCATACCACATGGACAAGATGACTGAAAAGCCTCGTTTTCAGTAAGATGGAAAAAGAAAGCAACTTGTTGGAAGTAACACATTTTGATGTGTGCAGTCCAATGAGTGCTGAGGCATGCAGTGGATATCTTTATGTTCTTACTTCACAGATGATTTGAGTAGATGTTGAGTATATTTACTTGATGAAACACAAGTCCGAATCATTGAAAGGTTCAAGTAATTTCAGAGTGAAGTTGAAGATCTTCGTGACAAGAGGATAAAATGTCTATGATATGATCATAGAGATGAATATCTGAGTTGCGAGTTTGGTACACAATTGAGACATTGTGGAAATTGTTTCACAACTAACACCGCCTGGAACACCATAGTGTGATGGTGTCTCCGAACATCATAGATGCACCCTATTGGATATGGGACATACCTTGATGTATCTTATCGAATTACCACTATCGTTCATGGGTTAGGCATTAGAGACAACCGCACTCCTTTAAATAGGGCACCACGTAATTCCATTGAGATGACACTGTATGAACTATGGTTTCGAGAAACCTAAGGTGTCGTTTCTTGAAAGTTTGGGGCTGCGACGCTTATGTGAAAAAGTTTCATCCTGATAAGCTCGAACCCAAAGCGGATAAATACATATTCATAGGACACCCAAAACAGTTGGGTATACCTCCTATTTCAGATCCGGAATCAAAAGTGATTGTTTCTAGAAAGCGGGTCCTTTCTCGAGGAAAGGTTTCTCTTGAAAGAATTGAGTGGGAGGATGGTGGAGACTTGATGAGGTTGTTGAACCATCACTTCAACTAGTGTGTAGCAGGGCACGTGAAGTTGTTCTGTGGCACCTACACCAATTGAAGTAGAAGCTTATGATAGTGATCATGAAACTTGGATCAAGTCACTACCAAACCTCGTAGGGTCGACAATGATGCGTCTTGCTTGAGTGGTACGTAATCTTGTCTTGGAGGTCATGTTGCTAGACAACAATGAACCTACGAGCTATGGAGAAGCGATGGTGGGCCCGGATTCCGATGAATGGCTCGAGGCCATAAAATCCGAGAGAGGATCCATGTATGAAAACAAAGTGTAGACTTTGGCAGAACTACTCGATGGTTGTAAGGCTGTTGAGTATAGATGGATTTTAAAAGGAAGACGGACAATGATGGTAAGTGTCACCATTAAGAAAGCTCGACTTGTCGTTAAGATGTTTTCCGACAAGTTCAAGGAGCTGACTGCGATGAGACTATCTCACTCGTAGCGATGCTAAAGAGTCTGTTGGAATTATATTAGCAGTTACTACATGATTTATGAAATCTTGCAGATAGGATGTCAAATCATTGTTTCCTCGATGATATTCTTGAGGAAAGGTTATATGTGATACAACCAAAGGTTTTATCATTCCTAAAAGATGCTAACAAGTATGCAAAGCTCCAACAATCCTTCTAAGGACTGGAGTAAGCATCTCGGAGTTGGAATATACGCTTTGATGAGATGATCAAAGATTTCGGGTTTATACAAAGTTTATGAGAAACTTGTATTTCCAAAGAAGCGAGTGGGAGCACTATAGCATTTCTAATGAGTATATGTTGTTGACATATTGTTGATCGGAAATGATGTAGAATTTCTGGAAAGCATATAGGGTTATTTGAAAAGTGTTTTTCAATGGAAAACCTGGATTAAGCTACTTGAACATTGAGCATCAAGATCTATAAGGATAGATCAAAAACGCTTAATAGTACTTTTAAATGAATACATACCGTGACAAGATTTTGAAGGAGTTCAAAATAGATCAGCAAAGAAGGAGTTCTTGGCTGTGTTAGTATTGAGTAAGACTAAAGACCTGACCACGGTAGAAGAGAGAGAAAGGACGAAGGTCGTCTCCTATGCTTTAGACGTAGGCTCTAAAGTATGCTATGCTGTGTACCGCACCTGAAGTGTGCCTTGCCATGAGCCGGTCAAGGGGTACAAGTGTGATCCAGGAATGGATCACATGACGATCAGTCAAACTTATCCTTAGTAACTAGTTGACTAAGGAATTTTCTCGATTATGGAGGTGGTAAAAGAGTTAAATGCGTAAAGGGTTACGCCGATGCAAACTTTGACACTAATCCGGATGACTCTGACTAGTAAACCGGATTCGTATAGTAGAACAGTTATTTGGAATAGCTCCAAATAGAGCGTGGTAGCTGCATCTAGGAGATGACATAGGGATTTGCAAAGCACACACGGATCTGAAAGGTTCAGATCCGTTGAGTAATAACCTCTCTCACAAGCGAGATATGATCAAACCCCATGGGTTTCGATTCATTGCAATCACATAGTGATGTGAACTAGATTATTGACTCTAGTGCAAGTGGGAGACTGTTGGAAATATGCCCTAGAGGCAATAATAAAATGGTTATTATTGTATTTTCTTGTTCATGATAATTGTCTATCATTCATGCTATAATTGTATTGATCGGAAACCGCAATGCATGTGTGAATACATAGACCACAACATGTCCCTAGTGAGCCTCTAGTTGACTAGCTCGTTGATCAACAGATGGTCATGGTTTCCTGACCATGGACATTGGATGTCATTGATAACGGGATCACATCATTAGGAGAATGATGTGATGGACAAGACCCAATCCTAAGCATAGCACAAGATCATATAGTTCGTTTGCTAAAGCTTTTCTAATGTCAAGTATCATTTCCTTAGACCATGAGATTGTGTAACTCCCTGATACCGTAGGAATGCTTTGGGTGTACCAAACGTCACAACGTAATTGGGTGACTATAGGTGCACTACAGGTATCTCCGAAAGTGTTTGTTGGGTTGGCACGAATCGAGACTGGGATTTGTCACTCCGTATGACGGAGAGGTATCTCTGGGCCCACTCAGTAATGCATCATCATAATGGGCTCAATGTGACTAAGAAGTAATTCACGGGATCATGCATTACGGAACGAGTAAAGTGACTTGCCGGTAACGAGATTGAACGAGGTATTGGGATACCTACGATCGAATCTAGGGCAAGTAACATACCGATTGACAAAGGGAATTGCATACGGGATTGCTTGAATCCTTGACATCGTGGTTCATCCGATGAGATCATCGTGGAACATGTGGGAGCCAATATGGGTATCCAGATCCCGCTATTGGTTATTGGCCGGAGAGGTGTCTCAGTCATGTCTGCATGGTTGTCGAACCCGTAGGTCTATACACTTAAGGTTCGGTTACGCTAGAGTTGTTATGGGAAATAGTATGTGGTTACCGAAGGTTGTTCGGAGTCCCGGATGAGATCCCGGACATGACGAGGAGCTCCGAAATGATCCGGAGGTGAAGATCGTTATATTGGACGAAGGGTATTGGAGTCCGGAATTGTTCCAGGGGTACCAGGTGATGACTAGCGTGTCCGAAAGGGGTTTCGGAGGCCCCGACAAGCGTTAGGGGCCTTATGGGCCAAGGGAGGGGCACATCAGCCCACTAAGGGGCTGAGCGCCCTCCCACCCCATCTCATGTAACCAGGAGAGGTGGGGGCACCAACCCTAGGCCAGCCGCCCCTCCCGGCTTGGGGGCAAGTTTCCTAGGGGTGGGGGCGCCCAAACCCATCTAGGGTTTCCCCTGTGGCCGCCGCCCCTCCCCTAGGGAACCCTAGGGCGCCTCCCTCCTCCTCCTTCCCCTATATATAGTGAGGGAGAGAGAGGCAGCCGCACCTTCCCCTAGCACAGCCCTCTCCTCCTCCAACACCTCCTCCTCCTTCGTAGTGCTTGGCGAAGCCTGCCGAGAACCACGAGCTCCATCACCACCACGCCGTCGTGCTGCCGGAGTTCTCCTCAACTTCTCCTCTCCCTTGCTGGATCAAGAAGGAGGAGACTTCCCTCGGAGTTGTACGTGTGTTGAGCAGCGAGGCGTCGTTGTTCGGTGCTTAGTTCGGAATCAACCGTGATCTGAATCGCTACGAGTACGACTCCTTCATCCGCGTTCTTGTAACGCTTCCGCTTAGCGATCTTCAAGGGTATGAAGATGCACTCCCTCTCTCTCTCGTTGCTAGTCTCTCCATAGATTGATCTTGGTGATGCGTAGAAAATTTTGAATTTATGCTACGTTCCCCAACACATCGACCGCCCTCCCCGCCCAATCTCATGTGAGTATCGTCCCCTGCGCGCCTTCCCATATTCCATGCGTCTGTCACCTACCTCATGTCGTGCATGCGGTGTACGTGGCATAAGGAGTAGGCGTAGTGGGAAACGTGGGACGACGTTTCCAAAGGCGGAGAGAGTAAATGAGCGGCGGCTTTGCCGTTTCAAGGGAACAAGCAAGACGCCCCTTTACTGTTCACCACGGATGACGCAAGCATGTTGCGGTCATTCCGTGCACGACCCCCACGTCACGCATCCAACGCGGGTCATGGTTGAGCACGACGGGCGAGGGAATTACCGCAGTAAAACTCTGCCCCGCATGCCCGCACACCGTTTTGGGCCCAGCCCAACAACGCGTTGCGCTTATGTGTGGCCCAGGCCCGGGGGCTCCTGTCGGTGTACAAAAGTACACTACAAAAAAAAGACACATCCGTGACATTTTGGGCCGAACGAAAAAATTATCTGTCATACATATGACACTTCTATGACGATAATTGTGACAAAACCGGTATCATCATAGATGTGGTGGGCTCCTACTTCTATGACAAAAAATCATGACAGAAAATGGGCTTTTTGTCCTGGGCGGGCCGGAGACGCAGCTGCATGACATTCTTTGGGCCGTCCATGACGGAAAAAACTGTGGTAGAAGCGAGGGGGAGGAAAATTTCGGGGAGGTCGGGGGCCGAGCGATGCGTGTTTCTTCAGACACGTGACGCACGCTGCAAAGCGTAGGCGAAGGCTCTAATCAACCCGGCGACAGACCGCAGGCTACGCGTTCTCGAACCCGGCGATAGATCGATGGTCGTTAATCGAACCCGATGGAGCGATTCTTCGCCATCGCCGCTAATCAAGCCGATCGATTGGATGAACAGTGAGCATTGCCGGGGGGGGGGGGGGTTGGATGAATAGTGAGAGGTGGCGTTGCCTCTGGATGAACAGGACCCCGTGGTGTGGAGGGCTGGATGAACAGTAGAGAGTAGACGGTGGAGGGGTGGTTGAACAGGACCCCGTGCACTACTAGGGAAAAGCCTATACACAGAAAGTTACTAGTAGCGAGGGTTAAAAACCCTCGCTACTGCTACTTACCAGTAGCGCAGGTTTTTAAACCTCGCTACTACTAAGTTGATAGCGGTAGCGCGGGTTTTTAACCCTCGCTACTACTAAGCGGTCTCTAGCGTGCCCCCTGGGACATGCCATAGTAGTAGCGCGGGTTTTTACAACCTCGCTACGGCTAAGTTTGATAGCAGTAGCGTTGGTTTTTATCCCGCGCTAAAACTAAGTGGTGCCATAGTAGTAGCGAGGGGTAAAAATCCGCTACTACTAAAGGTCCCATTTTCAAACTCTACCCCCCGCCTGTGGATCGCTTTTCAGTTTAAAAAATAAAAGAAAATGATGAAAATGTCAAAAAATAAAAGAAAATAAGTTTCCCATGTGATATGTGGTCTAGTTGTTGGGAAAATTTGCAAATATGAATTTCGACTTTATTTGCAAAATCTCTCGAGAATTTGTAAAAATGGGCATAACTTTTGCATACTAACTCGGATGAAAAAGTTTTTTATATGAAAAATCATCTATTCGGAAAGTTAAATCCAAATTTAACCAGGGGAACCCCGTTAAACATTTTCAAAATCCTCAAAAACCAAACAGAAAAAAAGTTACGGGGCTTTTAAGATCTAGAGTGGAAAAAATCAAAAAAAATTCAAATTGTGTGGTCAAACTGTGGTCAAACAATGGTCAAACTAATTATTCTAGAATATTAGTGTTACTAAATAATTATTTTAGTTTTTTAATTTTGGTCAAATCTGGTCAAACTGTGGTCAAATTGTGGTTAAACGGTGGTCAAACTGTGGTCAAACTAATTATTCAAGAAATATTAGTGTTACTAATTTTTTAGAACAATAGTTTCAAACTCAAATAGTGAAATGTGTGACTCATGCTCAAGCTAAATTCCTGAGGTTAATAGGATTGACATCTTACTATTGTCGTGAAAACAACAAGTGCAGACTTGGAAACGAGGGAGAATAGTACCGGAAGTTAAGCGTGCTCAGCTGGAGTAGTGAGAGGATGGGTGACCGTCTGGGAAGTTAGATGATTTGGAATGATGAGGGGTGATTAGAGATTAAATTGAGCAGCGATGAGGGGTGATTAGAGATTTGAGGTTAAAATAATTCAGAAATTTGAAAATTAGGGAAAAATCGAAATATTTTTTCGAAAAAATTCATAAAAAAACCCGCGCTGGTAGTAGTAGCGCTGGTTTTTACCCACGCTACTACTAAAGGACGTAGTAGTAGCGCGGGTGGCACCCACGCTACTGCTATAAGTTAGCTGTAGCGCCTTATTAGTAGCGTCGGCCCCCGCGCTACTAATAGGCCCAAAACCCGCGCTGCTGCTAGGCTTTTCCCTAGTAGTGGTGGTGTGGAGGGCTGGATGAACAGTAGACGGTGGAGGGGTGCCTGTGGAGGGGTGGTTGAACAGTAGCCGGTGGAGTAGTGCGCGGTGGAGGCTGGATGAACAGGAGCCCGTGGAGGCTGGAGGAGGTCGACGGTGGACATGAACAGTATCCCGTGGAGTCCCGCTTTTGCGATCGCCACACCCTCCCGGCGAATGTGACCCCGTTTCACCGTGGCGCTCCAACACAAGTCCGTTGTCCGCTTTTGCGGTACGCCACACCCTCCCGATCAACAGACCCCGTTTCGACCGTAGGTGGTCCGTTTCGTCCGTTTATGCGTCGCCACACCACTCCCGATCAACAGGACCCCCTTTTGACCGTAGGAGGTCCGTTTCCTCCGCTTTTGCGACGCCACACCCTCCCGATTAACGGGACCCCGTTCGAACTTAGGAGGTCTGTTTCTCCGTTGTCTGCGGTATGCTGAGCCTCGCTTCCATCGCCTGTTCCGTCCAAGCCCTCCCGATGAACACGACCACGCATTCCGTTCCGACCCAGCCGGTTGGCTCCCCATGAACACGACGACGACGCTATTTCTCCATTCCGACCCAGCCATGTATATATGCGCGAGTAGGCGTTCGAGACCCCGCCCGTATGTACACATATGTGGCCGTATTTTCTTTCTTGCACCTTGGCCGCTGTACGTACGTGTACATGCTACGTGCGCGCCTCTACTATGACACGTGTGCGCCTCTACATCGACCAGTATATATGTACGCATTACCGTCATGACCGAATGACAACGCTACCTACGCTTCGACCAGGTGGGTCCCGACTGTCAGGCACTTCCTTGCCTGCGAAGATGTAGCTGGTGGGTCCCAGTAGTCAGGGGGGCGAATCATTTGTTTTTTTTGCCCAGACGCACTTCCTTGCGTGTGAAGATGTAGCTGGTGGGTCCCAGCAGTCAGGGGGGAAACGTTTTTTTTCGTGAAATACGGCGGCCCGTCCGATGGGTCCCTGCTGTCAGGTGGACAAATAATTATTTTGTGCATAATAAGGAGGCACTTCCTTGCGGCCGCCGTGGACCCAGCTGTCAGCCTCTCCACGCACAGTACTCTTCCGATGGAAGTCAGTCGTTGACCACATTGACCACGCCGCGCCGAGAGCACCACGGCGGTGGACGACGGCGAGGCCTAGGAAGGGGACGACGCGGAGACGGGGAAGACGCAGCAGTGGATGCCCACGCAAAGAGGAGTATGAGGGTGAGGCTGTCGTCGTCGCAGAATAACAGGGGGTGTGGGTGAGTAGAGGGATGGCCTGGCCAACGGTGGGAGTAGTAGGGGGTGGTGAGGCCTCCACCGCATCGCAGCCGGCCACGGGAGGTAGGAGCACGAGGCACGACCGGCGCTGGTTTGGGCGGCTAGAGCAAAAGACCAGAGGTTGAAGAAGCACTACGGCCATTGGATGGACATCGTACGGTCACTGGAGCTAGAATCATGCATATTGACTAAGTTGAAAAATCCCTCCGTCCCCGTCAACTTAGTAGGCCCACAAGTCAGCCTGGCACTATATCGGGTCCCAAATAACAAAGCGGAGTATTCATTTTTGTGCGTAATAAGGAGGCACTTCCTTGCGTGCGAAGATATAGCTGGTGGGTCCGTCTTTGTCGGCCGGCGGTAACGTTTTTTTCACGAAATACAGAGGCCCTTTCGGTGGGTCCCTGATGTCAGGTGGAGGAATCATTATTTTGCGTGTAATAAGGAGGCATTTCCTTGCGTGCGGCCGTGGACCCAGCTGTCGGCCTCTCCACATACAGTCCACTTCAGATGCATGTCGGTCGTTGACCACGTTGACCAGGCCGCGCCGAGAGCACCAGGGCGATGGACGACGGCGAGGCCTAGGAAGGGAATGACACGGAGGCAGGAAAGACTCGGCAGCTATTTCCCACGCGGAGGGGTGTACGACTGTACGAGGGTTTACTGGTTCGTCTGCTGTCGCCAGAGAATAACAGCAGGTGTGGGTGAGTAGAGGGATGGCTAGGCCAGTGATGGGAATACGGTGGGGCGGTGAGGCCTACGTGGCAGCAGAGCCGGCCGCGGGAAGGAGGGAGTAGGCAGTCCCGCCGGCGCTTGTTTGAGCGGCTGGAGCAGGAAGAACAGAGATTGAAGAAGCACGACAGGCGTTGGATGGCCATCCAACGATCCTTTGCTTGTGGTCAACCTTTTTTAGGAAAGCCTCAAATCTGTGGAAAACAGCATACAGCCCATCTGCCATTATTTCTAATAATTTACAGCCCATTTGCTAATTCTTAAGGTTTTTTTGGAGCCCATATTCTTTTTGTTAGCATTACAGCCCATATTGTGGCCACGGTTAAAAAATTATAATTTTTTTTGCATATTTCGGTGTGGTCCGAACTGTTTTTAATCCCGAAATTTCGACTCACATTAAAACTGATTTTAAAAATAAATGTATATCAATATAAAATCCAACAAATTCTCCATGCATAAAAATTAATGTAATTTAAAATCTCGAAATGGAAAAAAAGATATTTGAAACTAATTGCCGGTTTGATGTGTTTTAAAAATGTAAAACCCATTTCTCATTACTGATGGGCCATTTTCTCGCCACCAATGAAAGCTCTCCTCGTCTTGAAAGATTTGCAGCCCAATAGGCCCGACAAAGTGAGTTACTTGGCAAATCACAAAAAGCTGGCTGTGGCTGTGGACCCAGTATCGGCCTCTCCACGTCTGATACTCTTCCGATGGAAGTCGTTCCTTGACCACGTTCACCACGCTGCACGGAGAGCACCATAGCGGTGGACGACGGCGAGGCCTAGGAAGGGGACACGTGGAGCCGGGGAAGACGCGGCAGTGGAAGCCCGCGCGGAGAGGAGTACGAGGGTTCACTGGTTCGGCTGCGGTGTGAGGCTGCCATCGCCGCAGGGCCTGGCCAGTGGTGGGAATAGTAGGGGGCGGTGTGGCCTCCACGGCAGCACAGCCGGCCACGGGAGGCAGGAGCATGAGGCACGACCGGCGCTGGTTTGGGCTGCTGGAGCAAGAAGACCAGTGGTTGAAGAAGCACTACGGCTGTTGGATGGACATCGTACGGTCACTGGAGCTAGAATCGTTCATATTGACTAAGTTGACAAAGCCCTTCGTCCCCGTCAACTTAGTAGGCCCACAAGTCAGCCTCCCACCAAGGTGGGTCCCAGCTAGCAGGGGGAGTATTCATTTTTTGTGCGTAATAAGGAGGCACTTCCGGTGGGTCCGAGCTGACAGCGGGGGGAACGTTTTTTTCGCAAAATACGGTGGCCCGTCAGGTGGGTCCCAGCAGTCAGGGGGCAAACGTTTTTTTCGCAAAATACGGTGGCCCGTCCAGTGGGTCCCTGCTATCAGTTGGAGGAATCATTATTTTCCGCGTAATAAGGAGGCACTTACTTGCTGCGGCCGTGGACCCAGCTGAGACTCTCCACATACAGTATACTTCCGATGGAAGTCGTTCCTTGACCACGTTGACCTCGCCGCATTCCGTTGCATGCATGCGTCCATGGGCGTGGTGTGTCCCCAGTGTCAGCCTCTCACGTACAGTCATCTTCCGATGACTCTCGGTTGTTGACCACGCCGTGCCAAGCGCACCCACACTGGAACGACCCAGAGATGGGGAAGACGGGGCAGTGGAGTCGCAGATGGAGAGGAGTGGGAAACTTCACTGGTGCGGGTGCGCGGCAGCACAACCGCGGTGCTGCCCACGGGAGACAGGAGCAAGAACAGAGGTTGAAGAAGGAGCACGACTGTTGGATTAAAATCCAACGGTCCAGCTGCTAGAATCATTTGTCGATTAAGTTGACAAAGCCGTGCGTACACGTCCGCTTAGTAGGCCCACAAGTCAGTCACCAAATCTGACGGGTCCCAGCTGTCAACGGGATGAATAATTTTTTCGCAAAACAAGGAGGCACTTCCTTCCATGCGAAGATACAGCCGATGGGTCCCATCTGTCAGGTGGAGGAAACATTTTTTTTTCAGCTTAATAAGGAGGAACTTTCCTTGCGTGCGACCATGGACCTCGTGGGTCCCAACCGTCAGGCTCTCCACGTACAGTCCTTTTCCGATGACTCTCGTTTGTTGACCACGCCGCACCGAACACAGCGAGGCGGTGGACGACGGCGAGGCCCCAGACGGGAACGACTCGGAGATGGGAAAACGCGGCAGTGGAGTCGCAGATTGAGAGGAGGAGAAGGGTTATAACTGGTTCTGTTGCGGCGTGGGGCTGTAGTCTGTGGAGAATAAAAGGAGGTGTCGAGGGGTGGAGGGATAGCCTGGCGGCGGTGGGGTAGCGTCAGCAGCGATGCATGCTAAGCAGAGCCGCTAGCCGCCGGAGGCCGGACCAGGCGGTCCCGGCGACGCTGGAGGAAGAAGACGAGAGATTGAAGGTGCATGCCGGCCGTTGGATATAAATCCAATGGGTGTGGAGGACACAATCATTTGTTGACCAAGTTGACAACGCCCTGCGTAGGCTTCGACCTATTGGCCCACATGTCAGCCTGCAAAAATGGGGCATATATTTAACCCATGTTTTCTAGAATGTACAGTCCATTTGCTGGGTTGGGTGAACAAATAATTTCGCGTTAATCAGGCCCATTTATATTTTCTAAGAAATCCCAGCCCATTTGCACTTCCTTGAAATACACGTATTAGGTGGGCTCGTTATATATATAATGTTATGTTAGAAGGAGCAATTAATATCAAAGAATAAACCGGAGAGGCACATTATATATATATATATATATATATATATATATAAAATTAAGAAATTAGTGAGTTATTGATCAAAATAAAAATGAGAGTTATTATTAAATTGGTCCTTCAAAATCTTGGCAAGCTTTTGTACGCAATCACCAGGATTTTCCTTGCCCGTGAGTCAAAAACAACCAGCATTTTCCGTTAAACATTTACTTTTATAAGTTAATAACACGTCGGATGTTTTTATAATGTATATATAAGTCTCTATAAAATATACGATAATAGTAATAATATAAATATATATGTGGTTAGAAGGGAAAACATAAATTGGACACAGCATTACTTTTATAAGAGACTTGCGTTTTATACCCCACAGTAGGCATACTAACAAGTTCACACACAAATACAACAGAAAAGGTAAACATTCATATAAAACTCAGGTTCACAGGGCACGTTCATATTCATAGCCAACATTCACTATCAACAACCCAAAAGATTTATATATACACAAGCTCAGCATATCTATGCATCCAAATGATTGATAGATCACACGACAATATTCATACATAATTCACAAAAAGATTCAGATATACACATGTTCAGTATGTTTATGCATCCGAATGATTGAGATCACAGGCAATATGATCCATGGACGAACTTTAATTACCTAGGGTACAGACCGTAAATGGTGTTCAATCGTAGGTACTTCTTGCTAAAATTAGTTCTTGTATGCAGTAAACTTTCGAGTACATAAGAGGCAGCACATCAATCTGAACTTTGCTTGTAGGTTTATCCTCAAATAGTGGCCTCGTCTTTGAGGGAGGAGCGACTTGGCCACTACTTTCATCCAACTAGTTTATTGGCTCATCTTGGTCCTCAGATCTTGCCAAAATTCTACATTGCGAGATGAGAAAGGAGGCAGTTGAGAAAATGAACCACCCAAATTTTTGTGCAGTTCAACTGAAATGGAGCATCCTTGGCGTGTAGGCTGATTAAGTGCCAGATGAATATACGCGTCAACCAACTTGTCTGGAATCTTTAGACTCCATGCCATATAGTTCGCTACCATATGTGCCGATAACCAAAGGGCACAAGTTGGGACCAAAGACTGGCCTGCGTTTTTCTGGGCTATGCACCAAGCAATATTTTTGGCGTTCACTCTCCTAATACTTGGAGTTTGACAATTGGTTGACGTCGGTTGATACTCGAATGAATATAGGCACTTCTTGTCAACATCGATGCTTGTCTGAGTGAACTTTGGAGTACATAGCAGCAACATAAGTACCTGTCCATCTGATCATTTTGTGCAGTTCTACAGAAATCACCCGATGTAATGATTTGCCCGCGAAGTTCAGGCTCCAAATTACTCCTTTATGAAATCGGCAAATAGTAGCACAATACAAAATTACCAATACATATGATGAGCACAATAATCAGGATAAAGACCAAGAATAACCTGTGTGAGGTAGCATATCAATTACCATTTCCTTTATTTGGAAGCCGAGGTAAGCCAAGCGGTGACGACAAAGGAAGAAAGCAAGTGGAGATTAGCGATCGAGGCAGAACGGAAGCTGTCGAGGCAATGAAGCACCCAAAGTTTTTGTGCAGTTCCACCAAAATCGAGCATCCCTGTTGGCACATATATCGAGAGAGTGAGATGACTGTAATAATGGGACTAGTTAATGAAACATACACTAAAAAATATAAGCACCCTCATTATCTTAATGGGTAAAGTTAGTTTATTCAATCTTGCTTAAAGAGAGGTATTAGTTTATTCAATCAGTGGCAATTAGCTCAACTCAACACTCAAAGCATTGCCATTTATCATAGGTTGCAAAACTTAAAAGTGCGAAGATAAAGGAGTTTCTCATGACAGTAGCACGATACAAATAGAGATGACAAAGAACTAATATGGATGAAGGCCTTAGGCCCGCACCAACCTGAGAAAAAAAGCTTATTCATGTAGTCCCATAAGAGATGATAAAGCACTCACCGAATCACACAATAGTATATATTTTTGTGCACTTCAAATGTATGGTTGAAATCACTCTTGTTTACCGATCTTTGAGATTATATCGAAGATTATCAAGAACTTCCAGCAGAGTTAAAGCACTGGCTGGGATACAGTTCATTGTATTGTCTTGTGTAGTTCCACTAAAATGTATGATTGGCACAACATGATCCCTGTTTGCACAAGTAGGAACAAGGTGAAACCTTCATTAGCTCAGTGAGAAAGGATAGGAAGACATTAGCATATTACTCAAACAGTAGCATCAAATTCATGATGGACAATACGCAAAACATTGCCTCATTGAACCAATGGAAATAAATTGACATGCAAAACAATAGCACTATTATGCCATGACACTAATAATATTCCCTCCCTGCTCCACCACATGATTCACCTCCATAGACAAACATTCACACGCACATGATTCAAAGCATAGGGTCCTACTAAAGATTTGTTTAACTCCAACAGAAAATTAGGCAAGAATAAATTAGTGGTACTTAAGTACTCCTAATTAATTAAGTGAGACAGCAGAAGTGGAAGGGCTCCTGGAGGATCGTCTCACATGTAAGGTAGTCGCTGCCGAGCCCTTGAATGGCCTCGACCGAGGCCTCTCAAGCTTCAAAGAAGATCGCCTTGGCACTGCTTATTCTTCTTCTTCTTCCTCTTCATGCTCTGTTTCTCTTTCTCCTCACCAGTTGGTGAAACCAAGTACATGATTGGCCTTCTAATTCAGAATTGGTTTTGTCAGTGAGGGAGTACAAGTGTACTAGTAAAAAACAACATTATTTTCTCATGGCGATGGAAAATAGAGATGAACACATGCATTAAATATCATTCTTACTTAAAGGAAGGTTATGGCGCCAATATGGATGATGAGGATTGGAACACAGATCTCCCTTTGTGCAGTTCCACCAAAATGAACCAACTGTTCCATTCTGACATTCCAGTTAAACAACACAAAAGGCACTTCTTTTAAGAAGAGTTTTGTGCAAAGGCACCAAAAGGTCACAACAAAGAACCAGTGAATTGGATATCCTGTTTGCACAAAAAGGCATAGAGGAAACAGTCAGAGTCTCAAACAATTACAGGCAAAAACATTTGGCTAAACTTGTCAGATTCTCAAACAATTACAGGCAAAAACAGTGGCATGGCTTCATTTTTACCAGGGACATTATTAAGAACAGCTAAGGCTGCGTTCGGTTCACAGGTTTGGTGCAGGATTTTCGTAGGAACACAATTCCTATGGCATTCTTTCCCTTCCAACCGTTCGGAACACGGGAAAGGTGAATAGTGTTTCATAGGAAAGCTGGTGCAGTAATCTTGATTCCATAGGATTAGAAACATCCACGCGCTGCTCATTTTTGAGCGGAAGCCCGAGGCAGCGCCGTTGCCATGCATTAGACAAAGGTTGCTTTGCGGTGTTTGCGGAATAAAAAATCAACCTATGGGTGGTACGTGAGGTGAGGACAAGAGTAGTCACTGTGCAGCTGAATAAACAAATAGCATCTCATACTGCCAAGCATGCTACTCTAAAAAAACAAATCTGTACATTTGGTTGTCCATCCGAAGACATTCTCTTGAGAGTTTCCTCCGGTTCACTGTTCCATAGTTTTATACCTAAATTCCTTTCCTATTCCTCTATTTTCTTCAAGATCTATGTTTTTTGCCCCTTTATTCCGACCGGAGCCTAAATATTTCGTATAAGGGCATGGGACAGTGGGTGCACCAGCAGTACAGCGCCATGTACGTAAACAGGGGCATAAAGTGGTGATTCATAGTTTGTTGCCCCGAGAAACAAACATCCAAGAAACATATCTGGGTTGGTCCCATTTTTGTTCACTCTAGCCACCTACTCCTATGTGTGGATAGCAAATCTAGTCCTGGTCATACCACTGTGTACAGCGTTACCCCTATATTTCCCTTTTCGACCAAGAGACCGGTTGGATGACCAGTCTGTACTAATTTCACCCCCTTTCCTTCCTGTTTGTACCAAGTCCTATGTACATACTAAATTCCCCCACCCCCACTTTATTTCTTGTTTGAACCAAGTACTCCCTCCGTCCGGAATTACTTGTCATCAAAATGGATGTGTCTAGAACTAAAATACATATAGATACATCCATTTCAATGACAAGTATTTTCGGACAGAGGGAGTACAATATTCGACTCCATGAAGTAGCTTTACCTCTAACAATAGAAGGAAAAAATAGGTGACGTTGGACCATCCGATCGAGAGGGGCTGAGAGGTAGAAAATGATGCACATGCAGCGACGTAGCGAGCTGGGGAAGTAGAGCTAAGGCAGTTTCGAACAAAGATATACCTGAAGGTCATCGGGATGTGGATAGGTGGGCGGCGGGAGGCTGGATCCGCATTACGTGCAACGATTTAAGGGATCGGAGGACCTCCCGCGCCGGCGCTCGACCAGAGATAATGGTGCGGCCGGCAGTGGGTCTCCTCCCTCGCTGTCGACGATGGCCTAAATGCTGCCCCTCCTCCCCTTCACCGGCAGAGGGGGATACGTCCGGATGTGTAATCAGTGGTGAGGATAGAAAGCCAGTGTTTTTTGAAGGGAGAAAGACAGTGTTACTACCCCTATCTTGTTTAGATCTGGAGAGGATGAGAGTATGTGAATAGAGCAACCCTAGCAAGCAAGCGCGGAGGCTCCGGCCTATATATAAGTAGTGGGGTAGTTTTCCTTTTTCACTCCATTAAAACAATCGTTTAAAATTGTGTACTACTACATGCCAGGTCGTGGTTTTTTTAGTTGTTGATTGTTTTTTGAGATAGCTACCCGCTTGTTCCAAGTGGTGTTACGGTGTGCCAGGTCACACTTTGTATCGTTCAAGTCTGGTACTACAAGTCTCCATTAAATGAACAACCACCCGCTCGTAAAAATTGTGAACTAGCCCATGGCTAAAATTAGCGGAAACGTGGGTTGCCCAAACATGCATTATTATTTATATTTTCTACTCCCTCCGTTCCTAAATATAAGTCTTTTTTATTAGCCACACCTAAGACACGAATTTTTTTATTAGCAGTGAACCCCACATGTCATAGACACAAAAATTGTGGCAAGATTCCCTTAGGCAAGCCAAAGTGTGTCTAACAATTTGAGCAACTCAGGTTAGGCAAGTGTGGCAAGTGTGGGAAAAATAATGTGGCAACATAAGACAAACATAGTCACAATCCAAACAGCCTCGTAATTTTTTGTGACATGCATGAAAATTTGGTTAGTTAAATTTATAGTCAAAATTTGGCAAGGTGCATCAAATCAACACATGCAAGTATCAAAAGGAAAGTCACGGCATGCATGCATGCGTTGTACTCCTCCGTTTCCAAATATAAGTCTTTTAGAGATTGCAACAAGTGACTACATATGAAGCAGAATATGTCTACTCCTACATACGAAGTAGCCCATTTGAAATGTGTAAAAAGACTTTTATCGAGTGCAGTGCTTTGATGTGTCATGTCAACTCGTACAAGACCGAGAAATTTGATTACTACGACGCCCTCTCCCTCGCGGACTGAGCTCCAGTGCCTTAACTGCACCTTCCTTTGGCTGCATGACAGGAGGGCCAACCACCTGTTGGGTCCACCTGTCATAGATGCAAAGGCAGGAGCAGTAAGTAGAAGCTTTCGCTACACGTTATCCCTCCCACACGAGGTGGACGGACATGCAGCAGTGGATTCGATACTGTAGAAGTAGGAGTAGCATCATTGTTCGTCTACTCGAATAGGCGAAGAGCCAAGCGCAACCCGAACGTGGCATTTGCGAACGCTCACGTGGTGCGGTTCCTTGGAGCACGCATATAGTAGCCAGGCTCTTGCATGAGACAAAATTGCTACTCCCTCCTTTCCAGTTTATAGTGCTCAATTCAAAAATCTCACCAATCAATGTAGATGGTGAGTGGTGGAATACAGTTTGTAGTTTTGCAAAAACACCTAATTAATGCTCTTGTTTTCCTCAAAAAATTATGTTTATCAATGCATTAATTGCAATGCATGCATGAATAAAGTACATGCATTGGTTAAATTTCTCTTAATACTTGCATGCAATGATTTAATGCACCTTGGAATCTGAAAATGTGATGGAAAACAACCAAATTGCGCCTTATAAAATGGAAAACATAAAATTTTGAGATAAGCCCTATAAACCGGAAAGGAGGGAGTATTGTTTAACAATTAAACTCCATTATCCATTGGTTGATACTCATTCTCGCATATGTCCACGCCGCTTAGCACCGTTTCCTCCTGGGGTCACCAATGTTTATTTGCTAATTAATAGCATTGCATGCAATGAACTAGCCATTGCAATTCATTAAAAGCATGCACACCTCTCATCTCTTATTGGTTGATATGTCAAGAAACAAGAAACAAGGTAGAAGTTAATGCACCGCGCCTAAGTCTTTTGGGACTATTTGGTTTTCGTAAGAAGATTTACACACCTTAGACGGAGGGAGTAGTATAGATCTATAAACCGGAAAGGAGTATTTGCCTTTCTAGATATTTCAACAAGTGACTAGACTACACCGTGTGCAGTACCCCCTCCCTTCCGGTTTATAGGGCTCAAATCTCAAATCTCATGAACCAAGGCATTTTGCAGTTGGAGGAATGTATCTCGTACTTTACAAAACTACCCTAATTAAACTCATGCATTAATTACGTAGTTCTCTCGTTTTCCTCTCCGCCTTGGTCGCGGTGCACAATATTGAGCACTCCTATATGACTAGCCGCTCTATCTACATGCGGAACATTTCAAAGAATCTGGGCCCGTGCCTTCCACCAAATCACAGCCGAGGTGCTACAATGAGACTCACTGTCACCCCGGTGTGGCCATCATGACCGTCATATCACAAAACCCACACCTTTACCAGCGGTGGTAAGGTGGCCTCCAAGTTGGACTGGACGAAGCAACCATCATTTCACCGAACGCTTCGTTCAAGCCCTTTCTTCCCTTTCTTGAAGAAAATCTCACCTGTGCTACTCACTTCGCCATTTTTCTTACATGCAGAGCGAAGGAAAGGTGGGCGAATCAGTTATGCTGCTATATTTTCATTCCAAGAATCTTCTTTTTGCTAAGCTTGACCAATTCTCACATCCTCTTCTTTTCCCCTTTTCATTGCGATTGTGGTTTCCTTTCGATTGCTTTTTGTTTGTCAGTTCATTGATGGATCCTGGAGCACTAGGCAAAGAGTTGCCGGCGAACAACCCACTGGAGACAGCGATCTCCAGGAAGCGAGCACCGACCAACGAGATGACCATGTTGGCGGGCCAACCCATGGAGACGAAGAACTCCAAGAAACAAGCACTGGCCCAAGAGTTGAGGACGTTGGCGGACGAACTCCTCAAAGAAAGTTGGAAGAACAGCAAGGGCCCCACCGTGCCTACCCCAGGAACTCTGATTGCCACCTATTTGAGGCTCAAGACCGAGTTTGAGGAGATAGTCACCGTTGAGAAGCAGTATTCCCCTGGCAAGGTGATGGCCCCCATCGAGGACGAGGAGATGGCCCCCGGAGGGATGAGATCCCCCGGTGAGCTGCACAAGGTAAAAATAATGGCTTATTACCATAGTTGTGGTTTTTGATTATTTGCAATGTGCTTGCTAATATGTTAGGGTTGTGCAGTGCGGTGGACGTCCTTGATGATTCCGATGTCGTGGCCGTCTGTTGGCATCGCCCCGGAGATCGATTCTGATGCCGTTGTCCATCCTGTGGACATCGCCCCAGAGATCGATTCCGATGTCGCGGTCAGTCCTGCGGACATCGCCCCATAAATCGATTCCCATGCCGCTGTCCGTGCTGTGGTCATTGGTCGAGAGATCGATGACAAGAAATAGTTGGTCGCGCTAATCCTTCAGGGTAGTTTGCATTGTCCTGTGTTTACTTACCAGAACTATGCGTGTTATGAAACCATCTTAGGGCTAGTGCATTGTCTTGTGTGGGCGGATCTTGCTACTTTTGTTTGATAATGAATCATGCGAACCCTCTCCGAGTTATGGAAACAGATGTATCCTCACCAGCTTTTGATGTAATATATGGCATGCTTAGATGTAAGTTTGAGTTGTTTATCATATCAGCAGGGCTTGTTTGATGATTCTTGGTGTTAGTAGGTTAGCTACTGTGCGAGCTATAGTACTTGCAAAACACTCACCAAAGAGAAACGTTGGGGCTGATGAGCTCATGGTACACTTATACTTATCCCTCGTTGATCGACCAATAGCCCTAGCTCCTAAAATTGTAGGCTTAGCGATCGATCAGACAATAGTCGACATACATTCAGGCCTCATTTGGTTCATAGGGTAGGAAAATCGTAGCAAAAGTACAGAGAACGTGCAACACAAAATCATAGCAGTGCAGATACGTACTCCCTCCGTTCCAAAATAGATGACCTAGGCGGGCTAGTTTGGCCTAGTGGGTTTCAGTGATATGAGGTGGTACAGTGTCGTCCAGTCTTCGTGTGTGGTAGCGATATTGCGATGCAGTAAGTTTTCTTGAAGAAGCGGAATTCAACGAAGTCATGATGGTTCCTTCGTCCGAACAACTTACAATGGGAAAGGTTGGGCCTGCGATACGACCGGGGAGACCAGGATAATTTTGTGCATGGCAGGTGGACCAGGATGGTCGATGTCCCACATGTCAGCGAATGAAAGTATTCTTTCCGATATAGAGGACGAGCAACGAGTATTCATTGTTTATTTTTTATGAAAGCTATTGTCTCCACTGTTACGACGGAGGAGTGTGAAACATGGCAGCCAGTGAACTTGGCATGTGCATCACTCCCTCCTTCCTCACGTAATGCCCAGGTTACAGCTTTTTCTCACTTTCTCTCTATCTATTTCCTCTCAAATGTTTTTTACCTTTCTTTTTTTAAGACACAATTGTTTTTTATGCCTTTTTTTAAAACTATTTTTTATACCTAGGAGCACGTGTAGAGACGGGTCTTGCAGAGCCCACTCCTTGACTTTGTCAATGCCTCTCTCTCCTCCACATAAGGAGTACTACTTGCTATGCATGCATGCGGCGGGCAGTCATGCGTCTTGAGGGCAGGCGGTGAGAGCGGGCTCAGGAAGCGGTCCGCACTCCAGCATGGCCCACCTCACATTATCACCATATATTTCTTGGAGTCCGTGCGCGGCGGGCGGGCGATCTCTTCTCCCTCCCCCGTTTCTCTCTACTCAGCTGACGCCCACCGAGCGATTAGATTTCGGCTATTGACGGTTTATTCAATTACGGTCCCACATGTCAGTGAAATTGCAAGACAACGTGTGTCCCCTCTGGTGAGCGGCGTGCGAGCCGGACTGTCGGGGTTGCGACGCGTACGAGTCGTAAGTGTGCCGCCTTTTCCTTTAGAACTTGCGAAGCGTAACATTTTCGCGCGATCGATCGATAGAAATCCAGAACAAAATGACGAGGGCGGTGCTTTCCCGCTCGTTAGGCGGGCTAGTTCGAGTGATATGACGTGCTACAGTGCCGTCCACTTGCTCCATTTTTATGTAAGCAAGAGTTTACACTCTTATGTGAGAGGAGTGCGAAACACCGCGGATATGATTTTAATCGAGGGATAACTGTTCCCTGCCAAATAATGGAGGATTGTTAGCGATTATAGCATGATAGTTAGGGCATCTCCAGCGCTGGCCCACAAATTTACACCGCATCTGTCCGAGGACACTGATGGATGCCATCCGATGCTGCCCGCATACCTTTCGACAACTATATGAACTAACCGGATGAAATTCGTGCAAACAAAGCAAATTTCAAATTGACCGGATGAAATTCATTACATTTTGAGAACTTTTCCTATAAACTGGATGAAATTCATTACATATTTCACACAAACCGTACTAAAACCGACTGTAAACCTAATCTAAACGATCGCCGGGCCCCGACCACCATGTCCGTCCATGAACCTGAGAAAGCCGGCCATTGTCTTTGACTCCTCCTTATCCGCCTCGATAACCTCCTCCTCCGGAGCACAAGGTTATCAAGATTTCCGCCTCCACATCGCCATCAAGCGGCTAATCGGCCGCCGATTTTTATCCCACCAAGCTTGGCATCGACTGAGTGGAGGAGCGGTGGCCTTCCTAGGACCAGAGCGGTGGCGACCTACCGTGTACTACTCTTCCTCGCTGCCGGCTGCGCCCGCGCACGCGCGCCGGCTTCGTGGTCGTGGCGGCGGAGGGCGGCCGGGGGGAGCCGGCGATCTCCTTCGTCTGCTCCTGCGAGAGTACATCCAAGAGAGATTTGGAGCGCGCCCGGAGCGGAGCCATCGATGTCCTTCGTCTGCTCCTACGACAGTACGTCCAAGAGATCTTTGGAGTGCCCGGAGGCCATGGTTGGAGTGATGCCAACAAAAGGAAGGGACCGAAGGAGAATGAGTGTGGGTCTTTGGCTATGGCTATGATCTGGGGCTCAAGTTAATATAGCGGGCGAATGGCAATGAGCCGCGGCAGACGGATGGACGGCTGGCAGCAGGGTAGGTTCGTCGGCAGCCGTGGTGTCATTAACGCGGAGCAGTCGCTTGCACCGGGATGCCGCGCGGGTGGCGCTCTCTCGGCCGGCGCGCTGCTGCAACACCGGCGCCAGTGAGAGGTCGCGTCGGGCGTGAATGCAGACGCTGCTTCAGTGACTTAACCGCAGGTGCGTTGTCTCACTAAAATGTGGGCCCAACAGGCATCAGGCCCGCATGTCAGTGACACACCAACTGCACCTGCAGTTAAGGATGGTGAATGCGGCATTGGCGTTCTGGAGAGACGGTGATCGTTTCAGGCGGGAAGCGCTCGCTAGCGATGGAAGGGGTTTCGGTAGGCCAGGGCGGTCAGACGCTGGCGTGGTGGTAAAATGTGAACTCATGGATGACGAGCCTTTGAAGCGTATGCGGCACGTATTGACAACCATGTTGGGGAACGTAGCAGAAATTCAAAATTTTCTACGCATCACCAAGATCAATCTAGGGAGATTCTAGCAACGAGGGAAGGAGAGTGCATCTACATACCCTTGTAGATCGCTAAGCGGAAGCATTCAAGAGAACGGGGTTGAAGGAGTCAGACTGCCGTGATCCAAATCACCGGAGATCCTAGTGCCGAACGGACGGCACCTCCGCGTTCAACACACGTACAGCCCGGTGACGTCTCCCATGCCTTGATCCAGCAAGGAGAGAGGGAGAGGTTGAGGAAGACTCCATCCAGCAGCAGCACAACGGCATGTGGTGGTGGAGGAGCGTGGTAATCCTGCAGGGCTTCGCCAAGCACCTGCGGGAGAGGAGGAGGTGTCACGGGAGGGAGGGAGGCGCCAGGGCTTCAGGTGCGGCTGCCCTCCCTCCCCTCCACTATATATAGGGGCAAGGGAGAGGGGGGAGGCGCAGCCTTGCCCCTTCCTCCAAGGAAGGGGTGCGGCCAAGGGGGGGAGGAGTGCCTCCCAAGTCAAGTGGAGGCCCTCCCCTTTAGGGTTTCCCCCTGCCCATGCGCATGGGCCTTGGGGGGGCTGGTGCCCTTGGCCCATTAAGGCTAGGGCGCCCCCATACAGCCCATGCTACTGTATTGGACGTGGTGGAACTATTTCCGGACCTCCGGACCCCTCCGGAATCCTCCGGAACCTTCTGGAAGCTTCCCAGTACAATACCGAAAAAACCGGAACTTTTCCCGGAACCCGAACAACAACTTTCCATATATAAATCTTTACCTCCGGACCATTCCAGAACTCCTCGTGACGTCCGGGATCTCATCCGGGACTCCGAACAACATTCGGTAACCACATACCAACTTCCTTTATAACCCTAGCGCCATCGAACCTTAAGTGTGTAGACCCTACGGGTTCGGAATCATGCGCATATGACCGAGACGTTCTCCGGTCAATAACCAACAGCGGATCTGGATACCCATGTTGGCTCCCACATGTTCCACGATGATCTCATCGGATGAACCACGATGTCAAGGACTCAATCGATCCCGTATACAATTCCCTTTGTCTAGCGGTATTGTACTTGCCCGAGATTCGACCGTCGGTATCCGATACCGTGTTCAATCTCGTTACCGGCAAGTCTCTTTACTCGTTCCGTAACACATCATCCCGTGATCAACCCCTTGGTCACATTGTGCACATTATGATGATGTCCTACCGAGTGGGCCCAAAGATACCTCTCCGTTTACACGGAGTGACAAATCCAGTCTCGATTCGTACAACCCAACAGACACTTTCGGAGATACCTGTAGTGCACCTTTATAGTCACCCAGTTACGTTGTGACGTTTGTTACACCCAAAGCATTCCGACGGTATCCGGGAGTTGCACAATCTCATGGTCTAAGGAAATGATACTTGACATTAGAAAAGCTTTAGCATACGAACTACGATCTTTGTGCTAGGCTTAGGATTGGGTCTGGTCCATCACATCATTCTTCTAATGATGTGATCCCGTTATCAACGACATCCAATGTCCATGGTCAGGAACCGTAACCATCTGTTGATCAACGAGCTAGTCAACTAGAGGCTTACTAGGGACTTGGTGTTGTCTATGTATCCACACATGTATCTGAGTTTCCTATCAATACAATTATAGCATGGATAATAAACGATTATCATGAACAAGGAAATATAATAATAACTAATTTATTATTGCCTCTAGGGCATATTTCCAACAGTCTCCCACTTGCACTAGAGTCAATAATCTAGTTCACATCGTCATGTGATTAACACCGATAGGTCATATCGCCATGTGACCAACACCCAAAGAGTTTACTAGTGTCTCAGAACTAGTTCACATCATCATGTGATTTAGACTCAATGAGTTACGAGGTTTGATCATGTTTTGCTTGTGAGAGAGGTTTTAGTCAACGGTCTCGAACCTTTCAGATCCGTGTGTGCTTTGCAAATTTCTAGGTCATATTGTAAACGCTGCTTCCACGCTCCACTTGGAGCTATTCCAAATGGTTGCTCCACTATACGTATCCGGTTTGCTACTCGTAGTCACTTTCGGATAGGTGTTAAAGCTTGCATCGACGTAACCCTTTACGCCGAACTCTTTATCACCTCCATAATCGAGAAACATGTCCTTATTTACTCCAAGGACAATTTTGACCGCTGTCCAAAGATCCATTCCTGGATCATTCTTGTACCCCTTGAATGACTCATGGCAAGGCACACTTCCGGTGCGGTACACAACATAGGATACTGTAGAGCCTATGTCTAAGGCATAGGGGACGACCTTCGTCCTTTCTCTCTGTTCTGTCATGGTCGAGCTTTAAGTCTTAACTTCATACCTTACATCTCAGGCAAGAACTCCTTCTTTGACTGATCCATCTTGAACACCGTCAAGATCATGTCAAGGTATATGCTCATTTGAAAGTACCATTAAGAGGTTTTGATCTATCCCTATAGATCTTGATGCTCAATGTTCAAGTAGCTTAATACAGGTTTTCACTTGAAAAACACTTTTCAAATAACCCTATATGCTTTCCAGAATTCTACATCATTTCGATCAACAATATGTCAACAACATATACTCATCAAAATTCTATAGTGCTCCCACTCACTTCTTTGGAAATACAAGTTTCTCATAAACTTTGTATAAACCTAAAATCTTTGATCATCTCATCAAAGTGCACATTCCAACTCCGAGATGCTTACTCCAGTCCTTAGAAGGATCGCTGGTGCTAGCATACCTTTTAGCATCCTTAGGATCGACAAAACCTTTCTGATTGTATCACATACAACCTTTCCTTACGAAAACAGGTAAGGAAACTTGTTTTGACATCCATCTGCCAGATTTCATAAATGCAGCTAATGCTAACATGATTCCGACGGACTTAAGAATCGCTACGGATGAGAAAATCTCATCGTAGTCAACTCCTTGAACTTGTGAAAAACTCTTCGCCACAAGTCGAGCTTCATAGATGGTGACATTACCATCCACGTCCGTCTTCTTCTTAAAGATCCATTTATCTCAATGGCTTACCGATCATTGGGCAAGTCCACCAAAGTCCATGCTTTGTTCTGATATATCGATCATATCTCGGATTTCATGGCTTCTAACCATTAGTCGGAATTTGGGCCCACCATCGCTTCTCCATAGCTCGTAGGTTCATTGTTGTCTAGCAACATGACCTTCAAGACAGGATCACCGTACCACTCAAGCGATCTGGCGTCCTTGTCGTCCTACGAGGTTCGGTAGTGACTTGATCCGAAGCTTCATGATCACTATCATAAGCTTCCACTTCAATTGGTGTAGGTGTCACAGGAACAACTTCCTGTTCCCTGCTACAAACTTGTTGAAGTGACGGTTCAATAACCTCATCAAGTCTCCACCATCCTCCCACTCAACTTTCCGATACAAACTTTTCCTCGAGAAAGGATCCGATTCAAGAAACAATCCCTATTGCTTTCGGATCTGAATTAGGAGGTATACCCAACTGTTTTTGGGTGTCCTATGAAGATGCATTTTATCCGCTTTGGGTTCGAGCTTATCAACCTGAAACTTTTTCACATAAGCGTCGCAGCCCCAAACTTTTAAGAAACGACAACTTAGGTTTCTCCAAACCATAGTTCAAACAGGGTCGTCTCAACGGAATTACGTGGTGCCCTATTAAAGTGAGTGCGGTTGTCTCTAATGCCTAACCCATGAACGATAGTGGTAGTTCGATAAGAGACATCATGGTACAAACCATATCCAATAAGGTGCAACTATGATGTTTGGACACACCATCACACTATGGTGTTCCAGGCGGTATTAGTTGTGAAACAATTTCCACAATGTCTCAATTGTGTACCAAACTTCATAACTCAGATATTCATCTCTATGATCACATCACAGACATTTTATCCTCTAGTCACGAAGATCTTCAACTTCACTCTGAAATTACTTGAACCTTTCAATAATTCAGACTTGTGTTTCATCAAGTAAATATACTCAACTTCTACTCAAATCATCTATGAAGTAAGAACATAACGATATTCATTTGCATGCCTCAAAGACTCATTGGACTGCACACATCAAAATGTGTTACTTCCAACAAGTTGCTATCTTGTTCCATCTTCTTGAAACGAGGCTTTTAGGTCATCTTGCCCATGTGGTATGATTTGCATATCTCAAGTGATTCAAAATCAAGTGAGTCCAAACGATCCATCTGCATGGAGTTTCTTCATGCGTATACACCAATAGACATGGTTCGCATGTCTCAAACTTTTCAAAAATGAGTGAGTCCAAAGATCCATCAACATGGAGCTTCTTCATGCATTTTATACCAATTATGACTTACATTGCAGTGCCACAAGTAAGTGGTACTATCATTACTATTTTGGCATGAAAATGTGTATCACTACGATCGAGATTCAATAAACCATTCCTTTAGGTGCAAGACCATTGAAGGTGTTATTCAAATAAATAGAGTAACCATTATTCTCCTTAAATGAATAACCATATTGCGATAGACATAATCCAATCATGTCTATGCTCAACGCAAACACCAAATGACAATTATTCAGGTTTAATACTAATCTTGATGGTAGAGGGAGCGTGCGATGTTTGATCACATCAAACTTGGAAACACTTCCAACACATATCGTCAGCTCACCTTTAGCTAGTCTCCGTAGCTCTTTTATTTCGAGTTACTAACACTTAGCAACCGAGCCGGTATCTCAATACCCTGGTGCTACTAGGAGTACTAGTAAAGTACACATTAACATAATGTATATCCAATATACTTCTATCGACCTTGCCAGCCTTCTCATCTACCAAGTATCTAGGGTAATTCCGCTCTAGTGACTATTCCCCTTATCACAGAAGCACTTAGTCTCGTGTTTGGGTTCAACCTTTGGTTTCTTCACGGGAGCAGCGACTGATTTGCCGTTTCATGAAGTATCCCTTCTTGCCCTTGCCCTTCTTGAAACTAGTGGTTTCACCAACCATCAACAATTGATGCTCCTTCTTGATTTCTACTTTCGCGGTGTCAAACATCGTGAATACCTCAAGGATCATCATATCTATCCCCGATATGTTATAGTTCATCACGAAGCTCTAGCAGCTTGGTGGCAATGACTTTGGAGAAACATCACTATCTCATCTGGAAGATCAACTCCCACTCGATTCAAGTGATTGTTGCACTCAGACAATCTGAGCACAAGCTCAACGATTGAGCTTTTCTCCCTTAGTTTGCAGGCTAAGAAAATCGTCGGAGGTCTCATACCTCTTGACGTGGGCACGAGCCTGAAATCCCAATTTCAGCCCTCGAAACATCTTATATGTTTCGAGAAACGTCTTTGGTGCCTCTACTCTAAACCATTTAACTAAACTATCACGTAGTTATCAAAACGTGTATGTCTGATGTTCGCAACATCCACAGACGACGTTTGGGGTTCAACACAATCGAAGCGGTGCATTAAGGACATAAGCTTTCTACTGTCCGCATAATCGCTCTTGTCAACTTTCAACTATATTTTCTCTAGGAACATATCCAAAGCAGTGGAACTAAAGCGCGAGCTATTTACATAATATGCAAAAGGTCTTTTGACTATGTTCAGGATAATTAAGATCAACTAAAGAACTCCCACACAGATAGACATCCCTCTGGTCATCTAAGTGATTACATGATCCGAGTCAACTAGGCCGTGTCCGATCATCACGAGAGACGGACTAGTCATCATCGGTGAACATCTTCATGTTGATCGTATCTACTATACGACTCATGCTCGACCTTTCGGTCTCTGTGTTCCGAGGCCATGTCTGTACATGCTAGGCTCGTCAAGTTAACCCTAAGTGTTTCGCGTGTGTAAATCTGTCTTACACCCGTTGTATGTGAACGTAAGAATCCATCACACCCGATCATCACGTGGTGCTTAGAAGTGACGAACTTTAGCAACGGTGCACAGTTAGGGGAGAACACTTCTTGAAATTTTAATGAGGGATCATCTTATTTACTACCGTCGTTCTAAGTAAAAAAGATGCATAAACATAATAAACATCACATGCAATTATATAGTAGTGACATGATATGGCCAATATCATATAGCTCCATTGATCTCCATCTTCGGGGCTCCATGATCATCATGTCATCGGCATGACACCATGATCTCCATCATCATGATCTCCATCATCGTGTCTTCATGAAGTTGTCTCGCCAACTATTACTTCTACTACTATGGCTACTTGGTTATCAATAAAGTAAAGTAATTACATGGCGTTGTTTAATGACACGCAGGTCATACAATAAATAAAGACAACTCCTATGGCTCCTGCCGGTTGTCATACTCATCGACATGCAAGTCGTGATTCCTATTACAAGAACATGATCAATCTCATACATCACATATCATTCATCACATTCTTCTTGGCCATATCACATCACATAGCATACCCTGCAAAAACAAGTTAGACGTCCTCTAATTGTTGTTGCATGTTTCTGATGGCTGCTATGGGTTTCTAGCAAGAACGTTTCTTACCTACATAAAAACCACAACGTGATATGTCAATTGCTATTTACCCTTCATAAGGACCCTTTTCATCGAATCCGTTCGACTAAAGTGGGAGAGATCGGCACCCGCTAGCCACCTTATGCACCAAGTGCATGTCGATTGGTGGAACACATCTCACGTAAGAGTACGTGTAAGGTTGGTCCGGGCCGCTTCATCCCACAATACCGTCGAAACAAGACTGGACTAGTAACGGTAAGCATATTTAACATCATCAACGCCCACAACTACTTTGTGTTCTACTCGTGCAAAGAATCTACGCAATAAACTGGCTCGATACCACTTGTTGGGGAACGTAGCAGAAATTCAAAATTTTCTACGCATCACCAAGATCAATCTATGGAGATTCTAGCAATGAGGGAAGGAGAGTGCATCTACATACCCTTGTAGATCGCTAAGCGGAAGAGTTCAAGAGAACGGGGTTGAAGGAGTCGTACTCGTCATGATCCAAATCACCGGAGATCCTAGTGCCGAACGGACGACACCTCCGCGTTCAACACACGTACAGCCCGGTGACGTCTCCCATGCCTTGATCCAGCAAGGAGAGAGGGAGAGGTTGAGGAAGACTCCATCCAGCAGCAGCACAACGGCATGGTGGTGGTGGAGGAGCGTGGTAATCCTCTGAGGGCTTCGCCAAGCACCGCGGGAGAGGAGGAGGTGTCACGGGAGGGAGGGAGGCGCCAGGGCTTCAGGTGCGGCTGCCCTCCCTCCCCTCCACTATATATAGGGGCAAGGGAGAGGGGGGAGGCGCAGCCTTGCCCCTTCCTCCAAGGAAGGGGTGCGGCCAAGGGGGGGAGGAGTGCCTCCCAAGTCAAGTGGAGGCCCTCCCCTTTAGGGTTTCCCCCTTCCCATGCGCATGGGCCTTGGGGGGGGTGGTGTCCTTGGCCCATTAAGGCTAGGGCGCCCCCATACAGCCCATGCTACTGTATTGGACGTGGTGGAACTATTTCCGGACCTCCGGACCCCTCCGGAATCCTCCGGAACCTTCTGGAAGCTTCCCAGTACAATACCGAAAAAACCCGAACTTTTCCCGGAACCCGAACAACAACTTTCCATATATAAATCTTTACCTCCGGACCATCCCGGAACTCCTCGTGACGTCCGGGATCTCATCCGAGACTCCGAACAACATTCGGTAACCACATACAAACTTCCTTTATAACCCTAAGCGTCCATCGAACCTTAAGTGTGTAGACCCTACGGGTTCGGGAATCATGCGCAACATGACCGAGACGTTCTCCGTCAATAACCAACAGCGGGATCTGGATACCCATGTTGGCTCCCACATGTTCCACAATGATCTCATCGGATGAACCACGATGTCAAGGACTCAATCGATCCCGTATACAATTCCCTTTGTCTAGCGGTATTGTACTTGCCCGAGATTCAATCGTCGGTATCCGATACCTTGTTCAATCTCGTTAAGCAAGTCTCTTTACTCGTTCCGTAACACATCATCCCGTGATCAACCCCTTGGTCACATTGTGCACATTATGATGATTTCCTACCGAAAGTGGGCCCGTAGATACCTCTCCGTTTACAAGGAGTGACAAATCCAGTCTCGATTCGTACAACCCAAATGCACACTTTCGGAGATACCGTAGTGCACCTTTATAGTCACCCAGATTCGTTGTGACGCTTTGGTACACCCAAAGCATTCCTACGGTATCCGGAGTTGCACAATCTCATGGTCTAAGGAAATGATACTTGACATTAGAAAAGCTTTAGCATATGAACTACGATCCTTGTCTGGGCTTAGGATTGGGTCTGGCCCATCACATCATTCTTCTAATGATGTTATCCCGTTATCAACGACATCCAATGTCCATGGTCGTGAAACCGTAACCATCTGTTGATCAACGAGCTAGTCAACTAGAGGCTTACTAGGGACTTGGTGTTGTCTATGTATCCACACATGTATCTGAGTTTCCTATCAATACAATTATAGCATGGATAATAAACGATTATCATGAACAAGGAAATATAATAATAACTAATTTATTATTGCCTCTAGGGCATATTTCCAACAAACCAGGCATCCATGCAACCGCTCTTGTCGCCAGCTAGCATTCGATGACCACCATTAGACACCACACAACCATACATAACTTATGAATAATGGACGAATCGATCAGACACACACTCGTGTGCAGTGGCACTATGATCCGTTGCTCACAATAGTACATACTCCGCACCATAGTACCCTCTCTAGCTAGGCTGTTTTATAGATTGTCATTGTGATGGACGATATACATGAGCAAGGTGCCGAGTCACAAGTATGACCGTTGGTGTTGAGCTAGGTGAATACATGCTCGGTGTTCGCGGAGGCCTCCAGCAAACGTCTAAATAGTAATGCCACATACGCATAATTTTGGTTTTTATTTCTTTCTTCACTGACAGGTAGGCCCGCATAGATAGATAGATAAAGAACACGAGCTGATGAGGCGCATGCGGACTATTTGACTGGTCAATCAGACAAATACGGAGCTATACGCTGAGCCAGTGACCGTATAATCACCATATCTCGTATACAATGATCAAAGTGAGCTATCAAGACAAGTTCGATGACCGCCAATGCATTTTACTCAGTAATAAATGACCAGGATTGAAGGGGAATCCAAATTTGCTTCGTCTTCTGTCCTTGAGCTCTTGACAAACCAATGCACTATACGGTTGTCCGGCCACTCCACCCCGGAGCTCTCACCAAGCGTCGTTCATGCCACCGCGCCGCACACTAACCAGTAAGGCAGCGATGCCATCCCGCCGTGCCGAGTTCCTCGCTGCCCACGACCGCACACAAAATGGTAGGGAAGCTGTCGTGGTTTTATCACGGCAGATGTCCTCATGAAAGGACTTAGTCGCGGAGCCATCGCTACGGGTTAACTTGGAGGGGTTAAAGCAGACGCAAAGGCACGAGAGTTATACTAGTTCGGCCCCTTCGATGAAGGTAAAAGCCTACGTCTAGTTTGTGATGGGATTGATGTGGTCTCGATGACTAGGGAGCAAATAGCTTCGCCTAGGCCTCGAGTTGTTCTTCTCCCTTTGAACAGCCCCGGGTCGTCCCCTTATATACACGGGTGACGCCCGTCGGCTCAGAGAGTCCCAACCTCCGGTTCATATTTGATATCCGGGTTGGTCTCTCTCTCTCTATTCCTAACTTAGAATACAAGTTTATACATCAGGCCGGTTTACATTTCTGAGTTCTGAACCGACTATAGGCCTTGGGCCCTTACACTCATGCCTCTTGGGCTTTTACACCATTGAACTACTGATGAAGTTAACCCGGCCCAGATAGGCCGGTTTACGCCCAGTAGTAACATCCCCAACATTAGGCCCCAGATTGATTTGAACAGGTTCATGTCAATCCTTGAGAAAAAACCTTTATCTTCAATGCCTTCTTGAAATCGTTGAACCGCCGTGATGTCACTTTTCTTCGATGCTGTAAACCGGTCCGACGTCCTCAGAAAGATAGCATCCGCGATATCTTCTTTGTTTTAATAGATCCGCAATAATCGAGGCGACAGCTCCGCTTTCTAGGGTTATGGTTCCGTGATTCCCGCGCCTGACACAGGTATCCTGCCTTATAAATAGGCTCGAAGGGTCATCCCTTCTCTTTCCTTTGTCCCCCTTTCTCTTCGTCTTCCTCGCGTCGCTGGCCTAAGAGCTCCGCCGCCGCCGTCGACCTCTGCACCGTCTTGGGCCGCTGCATCGACCTGAACGCACCAGAGAAACGCAGATTCTTTCACCTCTCCTCGTGTAAGGTAGGTCCTCGGTTGCCTTTTGTCCTAGATCCATTATAGTGTTTCCTGTCCTTGCCGTACTCTATGAATTGTTCTTGTTCATAACAGACTCTTGAATATATCTGTGATACTTTGCGCTGATTAGCAGCAACTTTTATGCTCCGCCTATAGTCTCGTGCGTGCATCCAAAGATCTCGTGCATCCTCTCTGCTCATTGTATCAATACTGCTCTGCTGTCTTCCTTTTTTGAATATTTTTCTTATTTTCTGATATGGCTTCAGATCCTTCATTGTAGAAAAAACTTGCGAAACCTGTTTCTGCACACTTAGCCGTTCGCAGCCTCCATTGCTTTCAATATTTAGACCTTAGACCAGGCGGTTTAACTTAACATAGAAAAAATTAGATACACCGGTACACACCATTAGCCCTCTTGTCGAACCGCCTTTACGGAGCAGACATCGTCGCTTCATAAAACTCCGGTTTAGCATTGTACACCAGTTCTCTCTTTATCCCACCATATTTCTTTGAACCGGATTTATATATTTTTTGTAGATGGCCAAACAAGTGTATGAGTGCAACTGGGCTCCTTCCCGTGTCACTCAGACTCAATTAAACAACCTGGTCCTGACTGGCGCTTTAGCCAGTAAAAATAGCATCCATTGGAGGGTCCCTGGCAAAGAATGTCCCCCCACCCCTCAGGAAGGAGAGGTTGTAGTTTTCGCAGATCACCTAGCCCGGGGCTTCAATCCGCCCAGTTCAAAATTTTATCGAGATGTGCTAGCCAATTTTCAACTCCGTCCACAAGATATAGGCCCCAGTTCTGTTACCAATATCTGCCACTTCCAAGGGCTCTGTGAGGCATACTTTCAAGAAGAACCCACAGTGGAGCTGTTTAGAGACTGCTTCCATATAAACCGCCGCACAGAATTCACCGACGGGCCTAACACGGAATTAGGTGGCGTGGCGATTCAGAAAAGAAAGGAGGTCACTTATCCTCATGTCAAACTGCACAGCCACCCCAAGGAATGGAATCAAACATGGTTTTATTGCAAAGATACTTCACCTGCCAATGAGAATCCCTTGCCTGGTTTTCGTCCGGAGCGACTCAACAATACACATCCCTTTCCACAAAGATTAACTGCCAGTGAGAGAAGTAAATATGCTCCTCAACTTTCCAAGCTCAGAGCCTTCATGGCTAACGGTTTAACCGGAATTGACCTTCTTGCGCTGTTGGATATCATGGAGCATACTGCCCCTCTCCTAAGCGCTCCGGTTTAATGTGCGAGTACCTTTGGTAGTGTCGGCGACCCCCTCCGGCACATTAACATCCAGCTTACCGATGACGAGGTCACCGAGGCGGTGAAGAAGATCTTTGAAACGAACCGGAAAATCTATGTGCCCGGACGGTCTGCTCCCCTTCTGGGCTACCAACAAAACGCCATCTGTAAGATTTCTTATTATTTTTCTTGAATATATTATCGCCATCCCGGTATAACTTTTAATACCGACTGTTGCTGAACCAGGGCGATGATCCGTTCTGGAGCAAGAAACGCCCGCAAGAGAAACCGGAGAAACCGGAGAAACCAGATAAACCGTAAAAACCACTTAGGCAAAAGACAAAAGCTGTTAAGAAGACTGCTCATAAGAGAAAAACCACTGCCTCCTCTGATCCAGCTGCGGATGATGATGTGGGTAATCCGGACCTTGAGGTAGAATTTGATTCACTTGGTTTACCTTTCACACGCCTAATTAATGATGATGTTTGTCAGGATGATGCTGAAGCCAGTAATGCTGATGTTGTAGAGGTAACCGTTCTCTCCTCTGACTCAAATCCTTTGCCGTCGCTAAAAAACCATCAGGCAAACCAGGAAATTAAATTTTCTCATCCCCTTGCTTACTTGGATCCCAAATTTTTTATGAAGACCCAACAACATGAAGCTTGCTGCACAACTCGGCACAGCGGCCTGGTAGTTACCTCCACTGGTTTACCAAACAGTCCGGTTCGGAAACGCCGTTCAGAGGTCTCTAATTTGCTTATCAGTGCTCCTCCTAAAGCAGGCTGGTTTCGTCAACCCCTTAATCCGTCTGATTCTGATTATCAGGTCACTTGCCACTCCTCATCTGGCGAGTCATCAGCCACTCAGCTGCCGCCGCTAAAAATGGTGCTTGGGTAAGTTATACTTTTCATATTCCTTCTACTGCATCACTGTGTAGTATATGCCGTATTTAACTCTTGTTGTGCTTTTTCAGGGCCAAGCCTAGGCCGAGCAAAAAGGCTCATCTGGGCAAAGCGGCCGACGAAGAAACTGCCCCTGAACCGGGGAGCACCCCAAACCTTGAAGCGGATATCTATGAAGACACACTCAATGATCCGCCACAGCAAAATGACGATCTTGTTACTGAAGAAAGGCCTACTGACACCGCCCTTCCTGCTGATCAGCCTAGAAGCCCAACCCGAATTGAAAAATCCACCAGTCCATTTCGGCCTGCTGACCAACCGACGGTTCTTGGTCAAACCAACTTCCCTGATCCATGAAGAGGCTCTCTTTCAAGCTTTAATGGGAATCGACTGGACCACTGTTGATTTCTAGCAGCTGGGTAGAGAGGAAGAGGCTGAAGCGGCGCAGGACGATCCACAACCATCAAACCGGGGCAGCGAGCAAGCATGAACCGGAAGCCGGTTGAAGAGCTGCTTTATTATATTCCGCCCGAAACAACGATCTTATTTGGGCACCATGTTGCCTTGTAATAGGATAGCCAACACTCTTGCTTTGAACATGCCTTCGTGCATGGGTGCTGATACTCTTGCTTGAATGATCAAAACTTTTCATCTTATATTGCCTGCAGCTACAAAATCTTAAACCGCCCCGGCGGTTTATACCGCCAGCTGGTTTGTGATATTCATGTATACATATAATGGGATATTTAAGGCATAAAATCGAAATTTATGATATCAAATACCTGCCATTGATGGGCATAAGGTTGGCTTAGCCAATCTTGAAGCGGAGGTTGTATAAACCCTTACCGTCAAAGGAGAAAACAGCTCCTGTCATTTATACTGCTGGTTTACCATGTAAACCGTGCCGGGTCATAATAAGCCCCCCTGTTACTCCATAATAGGATGTTAACAGAAAAAACATCAAACTGGTGAAATTATCGCTGGATTAAAATTTTGACCGAATTCCATCAACTGATAGTTTTGAAAACGGTTTAAAAAATGTTGCCGGTTTAAGAAGCGCAACAAAAATTAAATAACAGTGATGAAAAAATATGGAAGCAAAGGCAATAATAAAACTGTTTGAAAAAAGAGGCTTTACTGAGCCGCTCAGATGGTGTTACCATGGTCGGACACGACCAAGCTCCCAATAAGGTGTAGCTATGGTTCAAGTCAGCGGGTCCCCAACTGAAACCGTGGCATTATGCCAATCAAGTGGCGTGGCAATGGTTCGGGTTCGACCAAGCCCCCAAGTGACTCTATGGCCTTAGGCCGATCAAGAAGCGTGTTGGTTCAGACTTGACCATGTCCCCAAGTGATCTGGTGGCTTTCGCCTATCAAAAGGTGTTGCATTGGTTCGGATCTGACCAAGCCCCCAAGTGATATCACAAAGCTTTTGAAAAGCAAACTCAAGGGTAAACCGGAGGCCGCTTTAAGACAGAACAACTCCATGTAACCACGCATGATGTAATGTAATCGGATACCCCGCTTTAGCCGAGGCTCCGGTTTATTGCTTTATTCATAATATATACACTATCATAATATGTACATAAGTAGAGCCGATGGCTCAGGTATAATAAGGCCGAAGATGAGCTATGTTCCACGGCCTGTTGGTCTCCTCTTCTGATGTGTGTGAGTCTTTATGCTCTCGAACATCAATCAGATAGTACGACCCGTTGTGCAGATTCTTGCTGACCACAAAAGGTCCCTCCCAAGGTGGGGATAGCTTGTGCATATCCGCCTGGTCTTGAATGAGCCGAAGCACCAAATCTCCTTCTTGAAAGGTTCTGGTTCTAACCCAACGACTATGATAACGACGAAGATCCTGCTGGTGAATCGCCGAGCGAGCAGCTGCTATGTCTCGTTCTTCATCCAGCCGATCCAAAGCGTCCTGTCTTGTTGTCTCGTTATCTGCTTCCACATAGGCTGCCACACGAGGTGAGTCATGACGGACGTCGCTGGGGAGAACCGCCTCCGCTCCATAAACCATAAAGAATGGCGTGTATCCAGTGGATCTGTTAGGTGTAGTATTTATACTCCATAACACAGACGGTAGCTCTTCTACCCAACAACCCGGCGTCCTCTGCAAAGGGACCATAAGCCGGGGCTTGATGCCTCTCGGGATCTCTTGATTGGCTCTTTCCGCTTGACCATTGGACTGTGGGTGAGCTATCAAGAAAGCGTCAAGCGGATGTGCTCACGTTCGCAGAACTCCTTCATGGCACCTTTGGACAAATTGGTACCATTGTCTGTAATGATACTGTGTGGAAAACCGGAAAATCACCCTTTTGATGAACTGAACCGCCGTGGCCGCATCACACTTGCTAACAAGTTCTGCCTCTACCCACTTTGTAAATTTGTCAACTGCCACCAACAGGTGTGTCTTCTTGTCCTTGGACCTTTGGAAAGGTCCAACCATATCCAGCCCCCAAGTCGCAAACGGCCAAGTAATTGGAATCATCCTCAATTCTTGGGCCGGTACATGAGCACGTCTGGAAAACTTTTGGCAACCATCACATCGTCGACCAGATCTTCCGCATCGGCATGGGCGATCAACCAATAGAAACCGTGGCGGAACGCCTTAGCCACCAAGGATTTTGAATCGCATGGTGACCACAGTCTCGCCGTGGATCTCACGCAATATTTCACAGCCTTCCTCGGGGACACATAGCATTGAAACGCCTCGACACCTTTGCAATGATGCAACTCGCCATTAACAACGGTCATAGACTTAGACCGCCGAACTATCTGTCGGGCCAACGTCTCATCTTCTGGTAACTAGCCCCGTTTTATGTACGCCAAATAAGGGAGTGTCCAATCTGGAATGACATGCAGAGCTGCCACCAACTGAGCCTCCGGATCAAGAATAGCCAAATCCGCTTCATCAGGGAGCTTGACTGACGGATTGTGCAGTACGTCGAGAAAAACATTGGGCGGGACCGGTTTGCGTTGAGAGCCCAACCGGCTCAAAGCGTCCGCCGCTTCGTTCTTCCGACGATCCATGTGGTCCACCTGATAGCCTTTAAAATGACCTGCGACAACATCCACCTCACGACGATATGTAGCCATGAGTAGGTCCTTGGAATCCCAAGTTCCAGACACCTGTTGAGCCACTAGGTCTGAGTCACCGAAGCACTTAACCCGGCTGAGATTCATCTCCTTAGCCATCCGAAGACCATGGAGCAAGGCTTCATACTCAGCCGCATTGTTAGTACAAGGGAACATTAAGCGGAGGACGTAACAAAACTTGTCACCTCGTGGGGAAGTTAACACGACTCCAGCCCCCGAGCCCTCCAACTGCCTGGATCCGTCAAAATGGATGGTCCAATAGGTATGATCCGGCTTTTCTTCAGGCGCTTGTAACTCCGTCCAATCATTAATGAAATCCACAAGTGCTTGAGACTTCACTGTTGTTCGAGGTACATACTTCAAACCGTGCGGCCCAAGCTCTATAGCCCACTTGGCAATCCGCCGATCGCCTCCCGATTCATATGATATAACCTAAAGGGAGCTGAATCGACCACCGTGATGGGGTGCCCTCGAAATACCGCTTCAGCCTTCGCTTGCCATAAAAACTCCATACACTAACTTCTGCCAATGCGGATATCTTTGCCTTGACTCAATAAGGACCTCGCTGATATAATAAACCGGACGTTGAACCGGATGCTCCTTCCCTGCCTCCTTCCGCTCTACCACAATGGCCACGCTAACTGCCCTGGCGTTAGCAGCAACATACAGCAGAAGCGGCTCCTTGTCGATGGGAGCGGCGAGCACAGGCGGGTTGGCCAATTGCCGCTTTAAGTCCTCCAACGCTTCATCAGCGGCTGAACTCCGTAACCGATCTGTCTTCTTCAAAGATTCGGTACAAAGGGATGGCCTTCTCTCGAGGCGACTAATAAACCGGCTCGGTAGCGGCAATCCGCCCGCCAAACGCTGGACATCATTAATACACTTTGGTTTAGCCAAGGAGGTGATAGCCGTAATCTTCTCCGGATTAGCTTCAATCCCCCTGTTGGACACAAGAAAACCCAATAACTTGCCTGCCGGAACACCAAAAACATATTTGGCCGGGTTGAGCATCATCTTGTAAACCCGCAGGTTGTCAAAGGTTTCTTTCAAGTCATCAATCAGTTTTTCCTTCTTCCTTGACTTAACCACAATATCATCCACATAGGCATGCACATTACAGTCGATCTGCTTATGCAAGCAATTCTGCACACAACGCTGATAAGTTGCTTGGGCGCTCTTGAGCCCAAAAGGCATAGACACATAGCAGAAGGCTCCAAAGGGAGTGATAAATGTTGTCTTCTCCTGGTCCTTAACCGCCATCTTGATCTGATGATATCCGAATACGCATCCAAAAAGCTCAACGCTCACAACCCGCAGTGGCATCAATAATCTGGTCAATGCGGGGAGGGCAAAGGATCTCTTGGACAAGCCTTGTTAAGATCTCGTGTAATCCACACACATGCGCCAAGTGTCGTTTCTTAAGGACCAGCACCGGATTAGCAAGCCACTCGGATGGAAAACTTCAACGATAAAACCCATCGCTAAGAGCACAGCAACCTCCTCTCCAATGGCCTTACGCCTCTCCTCGTTAAACCGGGCGGAGAAACTGCTTGACCGGTTTGTACTTGGGATCAACATTAAGAGTGTGCTCAGCGAGCTCCCTCGGTACTCTGGCATGTCGGAAGGCTTCCATGCAAAATGTCCCGATTCTCACGGATGAACTCGATGAGCGCTTTCCTATTTTGGATCCAAGTTGGCGCGATGCTTTGAACTGCTTGGACGAATCGCCAGGTACGAAGTCAACAAGCTTAGTCTCAGCTGCCGATTTAAACTTCAGGACCGGATCGTGCTCTGTAGTTGGCTTCTTCAATGGAGTCATGTCCGCCGGATCAACATTATCCTTATAATACTTCAGCTCCTCGGTGGCACAAACCAACTCTGCGTAAGCCGCATCACCTTCCTCACACTCCAAAGCGATCTTGCGGCTCCCATGAACCGTTATTGTCCCCTTGTGACCCGGCATCTTGAGCTGCAAATAGATATAACAAGGTCGTGCCATGAACTTGGCATAAGCCGGCCGCCCAAACAGGGCGTGATAAGGACTTTGAATTTTCACCACTTCAAACGTCAATGTTTCTGATCTGGAGTCATGTTGATCCCCGAAGTCCACCTCCAGAGCTATTTTACCAACCGGATATGCTGACTTGCCAGGCACCACACCATGGAACACTGTATTGGACGGTTAGAGATGTTTATCTGTTAACCCCATACGACAGAAGGTCTCGTAGTACAGGATGTTGTTGCTGCTCCCTCCGTCCATGAGCACCTTGGTGAACTTATAACCTCCCACCTGAGGTGCCACCACCAGGGCTAGCTGACCCGGATTGTCAACCCGGGGAGGATGATCCTCTCTACTCCACACAATGGGCTGCTCTGACCAGCGTAAGTAATGAGGCACGGCCGGTTCAACAATGTTGACTGCCCGCTTCTGAAGCTTCCGTTCTCGCTTGTCTAAGCTGGTGGTGAAGACGTGGTACTGCCCACCAGTCAACTGCTTTGGGTTGCTCTGATAACCCGACTGCTGCTGCTGCTGATTGTAACCACCCTGGTTATTCTGATTGTTCTGATTGTTATGTCCGCCCGGATTACCATTAAACCCTGGACCGGAATTTCCTCCACCGTAACCCGGGCCGGACCCTGAACCGCCGCCGGAACCTTGATCATAACGAAAAGCATTAGAACTTTTGAACTCCTGCATAATGTAACAATCCTTCCAGAGGTGATTTCTTTGGCGCCTCCTTCGTCCCATGCTTCGGACAGGTTGATTCAACAGATAGTTCAAGCGGTCCGGATTGGGAATAGGCGCTCCACCTCGATTCGGTTGTTTGCCCTTGCGCTACCGCCCTTGTCCTGCGTTGGTGTTGGCTCTGAAGTCCATGTTGCCGTTAAACTTACGCTTACTTCCACCATTACCTGCCGAGTGATGCTGCTGGCCTTTGGAGTTGCTGTTCTTCTTTCCCTTCCCTGTCTCATCATCATCATCAGACTCGGGATCCTTGGTACTATCAGAATCAACATGCTTCATTAAAATGCCCATGAGAGTGCCCATGTCATTGCAAAACCGCTTCATGCGTCCCAGCTTCAACTTTAAAGGTTTAAACCTGCAGTTGCCCTCTAGGGTCAAGATCGCAGAATCAGCGTTGATCCGGTTTGAAGAATGTAAGACTTCCGAAATGCGGCGTACCCAATGGGTTGTTGATTCCCCCTCAGCCTGGACACAAGCCGCCAAGTCCACCACAGACATGGGCTGCTTACAGGTATCTTTGAAATTCTGAATGAACCGGTCCATAGCGGGCCCATGAACTGATGGAATTGGGTGGCAAGTTTTTCAACCAAGTACGGGCCATGCCCTCGAGCATCATGGTGAAGTACTTCGCACACGCGGCTTCATCCACATCCAGCATCTACATGGTCATCTCATAACTCTCTATCCATGCTTCTGGAGCCAGATCGGCGGTGTAATTTGGCACCTTGCACGGCCCCTTGAAATCCTTGGGCAAGCGTACATTGCGTAAAGCGGGGATGAGGCAAGGCACCCCCAAAGAGCTAGAGGTAACTCCAGGCTCAAAGATGGTCAGGCGAACCGGCGTAAGCTGATAATCCCGATCTTTGTCTTTAACTCGGCCTCCCTACGTGTCCGAGCCCGGTCCACCACCTCCTGAGCGTTGTCGAAACCACCCACCGGGTTGTTGCCACGGGGCGCACCGCGCCGTGCATTACTTGATACGGCCGGTTCATCCACGCGCCTGCTATAGCTCCGGCTTGGGCGGGGGGTAGAGTGGATCCGATCGTGGCTGTACGAATACGCTTCCCGTTGGACCAGAGCTGTCCTAAGGAGTTCCTTGACCCGGCGCGTCTCTACCGCCTGTGGTGAATCGCCTTCGATTGGAATAGCCTCCAACCGTGCCGCAGCTGCAACATGGTTATCCATCGGGTTGGAGTAGTGACCTGTAGGTGTTTGCACAGCCTGAGGCGTGCCGGTATGATGGCGAGGTAGATCTATTACGCGGGGCTGAACCGGCGCGCCCGTCCCAGGTGCTTCCGCCCGGTTTACCACCGGCGGATTACTGGTCCCTGCTCCTGGGGTGTTGAAGAGATCTCTTCCCTCGAAAACTGAAGGCAAACGGGATCTGTATTTCCTCTTCATGACTTCATGCGACGCGTTCTGATCCAGCATGAGCCTATAAGCTTGCGGCGTCCAAAGCGGCCGCTCTGCCGCCATCTGGCGTCTGCAGCTGCTAGATCCGCTTTAGCCTGAGTGATTTGTTCCTTCACCTTTGCAATCTCCGCATTATGAATGTCCTGGTCCGCCGGGTTAGCCTCTGCCATGAGCACAGCCAACGCATCGAATAGTTCCGATAGAACTTGAGCCGGCGGGCGCACAGGGCCTCCTGCCCCGGCTGCCATCGCCGCTGCTGAACCGGCGACCATTGTCGCAGCGGTCGAAGAGTGAAGTATCGCTTGTGTACCGGCCATGAATATTCCAACCCGGTTGGGCATATCAAAGGGGTCCTAAATACTGTCACCGTCGGAACAGCCCCAATCCGCCATCTTGCGGTACCGACAGAGACTCAGTTTCTCCGGTCGATTACTCGTCATCAGAGTAGACGACGGTTTCGCCACCAGATGTTGATCCGTCCTCATAATTCCCTCCGTGGATGACTCCCACGAAAGCACGCTTGACGGCCGGTTTAGCCTGGGCAGGTTTTGCACGCTGAGCCGTCTCGACGAGGTCGGTGCAGATGTCCGGCTCAGGCCCTGGCTCACCGATCTTGCCGATGAAAACGTGTATGCCACCAAAGGGGACCCGGTACCAGATTAATCGAGCCGGCCTCGGGGCCCGAGCCTGCATTGTCGATGTAGAGCTTGCCGCGACGACTCTTGGTCATCCGGCCCACAGCGTAGCCTTCGAGTCCTTCGAGCTTGCCCTCCAAGATCATCAAACCATCATGCGATAGACCCACGGTGGGCGCCAACTGTCGTGGTTTTATCACGACAGATGTCCTCATGAAAGGACTTAGTCACGGAGCCATCGCTACGGGTTAACTTGGAGGGGTTAAAGCGGACGCAAAGACACGAGAGTTATACTAGTTCGGCCCCTTCGATGAAGGTAAAAGCCTACGTCTAGTTTGTGATGGGATTGATGTGGTCTCGATGACTAGGGAGCAAATAGCTTCGCCTAGGCCTCGAGTTGTTCTTCTCCCTTTGAACCGCCCCGGGTCGTCCCCTTATATACACGGGTGACGCCCGTCGGCTCAGAGAGTCCTAACCTCCGGTTCATATTCGATATCCGGGTTGGTCTCTCTCTCTATTCCTAACTTACAATACAAGTTTATACATCAGGCCGGTTTACGGCTACAGGTTCTGAACCGACTATAGGCCTTGGGCCCTTACACTCATGCCTCTTGGGCTTTTACACCATTGAACTACTGATGAAGTTAACCCGGCCCAGATAGGCCGGTTTACGCCCAGCAGTAACATCCCCAACAGAAGCGATGGCATCCCACCGTGCCGAGTTCATCGCCGCTCGCGACCTGACCACTATGTGGGAGGAATTTGAAGATGCCAAGGCCGAATGGGCGGTAGAGCAAGAGGCGGCCAAAGCCGCACAGAGGGAGCGGAAAAGTCAGAAAGCACTCAAGACAAGAGAGGCCCGCCGCCACAAGAAAGAAAAGGACTCACGCCACTGCTGAGAGGTCGGCGGAGATCCAAGCACGGTGGGGTGTCGCCGACAAAGTCGGAAGGAGAACGGCGTCTGGCCAGCATGTGAGAAGTAGTAGTACTAGTAGTTAGTGTGTGTGTCTGTTTCTGAGTACTAGCATGTACAAATACTAGTACTAGTTACTACTGTAGTTTTTAGAGAAAACTACCAGTACATTAGCCTAGACTAAATGGAAAAATTCCTATCCTAAGCATCAAATGGCATCTTTTTCTCTATAGGAATTGAGATGCATGTCATCTCACTTCCTATGATTTTCATATTCCTATCCTATGAACGAAAGGAGGCCTCTGTTGGAGTAACTACTGTAGCTAGCAGTACTGCTGGTACAGTAGTTTTCTTCAAGAAGCGGAATTCAACGAAGTCATGATGGTTCCTTCGTCCGAGCAACTTCAAAGTGGGAAGTGGGCCTGTGATTTGACGGCTCATTAGTCATTGTTACTGCGGCGCAACGACCTGGGTGACTCCCTTGGAGTTCTGCATGCATGGCAAGTGGACCAAGATAGTCGACGTCCCACATGTTGGCGAACGGAAGTATTCTTTACGATATCAAGGAGCAAGGAAACCGCGTGGTATAGTATCACTGCTGATTGGTTCGCAAAAAATAGTATCACTGCCGATTTATAATTATTATTTATTTCTGATGAATGCTAGCGTTTCAACTCTTACGACGAAGGGTGCCAAACACGACGCGTCTTTGGATGTCCCACACGTCAGCGAAAGGAGTGGGACATGAACAGCGTGGTAGAGCCCAGGGTAAAAAACTGCGTGGTAGAGCGTCTCCACTTCTTCCACTTCTGGGTCGGAGACCACACGTAGTAGTACTTAGTGGTATGAACGATACAAAGTGCGACCTGGAGAGAAAGACACGTCTAGTTGGAAGGTCTCGGGGCATACACGTAAACAAATATAAAAGTTAATATGTGCCTCCAACTAATATAGTAGTAGTAGAGTACTTAGGCACGTACTCCATAACATCATCGTGCATTGCACGTACAACATTCAGTGGTAGTACGTAATAAGAGACAAATGCCGCCTAAGAGTTCCCTTCTCGACCTACTTTTGGGTGTTTGGTAGAGTGTATGGAGGGTGCATGAGTCCACACTAGTTTAGCACAAATACACTAGAAGCATACATGAAGAGAGCATGCATGAAGAGGGGTGTTGAGTTGAGCATGCATGAAGAGGGAACAACTATGCTGAGTCGAGAACGCAACCAAACACACCCTATATGCCACGCATGTTCATACCATTTGTGCCTTTCTACTTCACTTACTGCGCTACATTACTCAGGTTCGTACGTCCACTCCTGGGTACATGTCTGTCTCGTAGTTCCAGTCCCACGTGTTCTTCATATAGATGGAACGATCCTTGCATAACACGTGCACATTGATGTCTCGCGTGTTGGCAAAAGGATGAACAAAGCTCACGTAAAAAAATAGAGTGGAAGAACATAGATTCTGGACGACCGAGAAGGAGCAAGGAACCTCGTGGTGGGGCGTCTGCACTCATAATATTTAATATTATTCAGCGATATAAAATTAACCAATCATCTCCAAAGTGGACTGGAAGAGTACGAAACACGGCAGCCCAGTGTAGTTACATCATACTAGTACATGGCTAACCCACTCTATCACCATATTTCTTGGCTTCTGTGCGACACCTATCTCTAGTAATCCAGCAGCCTGTATCGCTTCTCCCTCCTCATCTCTATCAAAATGCGGCGGGCTGGCGTTTCTGTTGTCTATTGAGGTCGGTTAACTATCACATGTTAGCGACATGCCAAGAGCATTCTAAAAAAAATTCTTTCACATTCCGTTTTCAAAAAGAAAAAAATCCTTTCACGCATTTAATTTGCTCGTATGCTTTGAGCAACTTGCATGTCCTATACTGCTCATGTTTGATACTCTAACTTAGCTAGAGGTTAGACTAACTCATGACTAACCCTGAACTAACTATAGCCAAAGAGGTGTTTGGGTGACAGGGTTAGATTGACAATAAATGCACTTCATGGAGAGAGAAAAGTGATTTTTTAGTGGTCCCAATGAGAACTATCTCCAGTTAGCACATCTTGAGTGGGATAGTTTTTTTTGGTGGGTTCGGTGCAACTTGCTCCAATTTAAACCCTCATGCTTGGATACTTTAGGGCTATTTGAGCCCCAACTAGCTCAAACTAACTCTAACCCATGGATCCAAACAGGCCTATGGCCAGTCTCTCACGCTGAGCGATCACGTGCCAGGCGGCGCTCTCTCGGCCGTCAGCGCCACTTCAAAGCCGGGCGCCAGTGAGAGGTCGCCTCCGCTCTGGCCGGGCATTAATGCGGATGCTCCAGTATGACGCCGACCGTTTCACGCTGGAAGCGCTGCTACCGCAAGGGAGTATAGGTTTTGAACCGTTTCGGGTGTAGTACTGGTAGTTTGCAAAACTACTCAATTATTGCACTTAGTTTCCTAAGAAATTGTGGTAAAAAACGTTACTCCACAGCCCGCTTCCCTTCTCCTTCCTCTTCCACGCCAGCGCACGTCCGGGGGAAGCAACCGGTCAACCCTTATATAGGAGTGCTAGCACAAAAAGATGCATGCATGACCACTAAAATTTCCATATTAAAGCGCCGCTCCGGCGGGAGTATGAGGTATGTTGTTACCTTCGGCCGGCCCATGGCTACCGGACGACGGGGACCAGAGAAGAGCCGGCAGGAGGGGAATGAATGCAGCTACTGTTTGGGTTCGCCTTCCGGCTTAAATAAATGCGTAGCATCACGTGTACCCGCTGGTGCACAAATTGTAACATAATCGTGTCTGCTTAAGTGGGCGTCACGTAACTGGTGTGTGTGTGAGAGATATTCTGAGAGACTGAGTGCGTGTGTGCGACTCTACTCTTCGGACATGTACTCAACCTTTTGCATCGGGATGTAAGTATAATGGTATTTACTTTAGCTAGTGATTTACGTGGCCATGTTAACGTGGTTGTGTAAAAAAAATGTCACTTCCTGCTCGTGATTTGCGTTATATAATTACAAGCAAGATGCTCGTGCATTGCACGGAACATCAATATGCATTTTTTTACAAAACACCTATTGTGATTGACCCATGCCGGAGTAATCCCATGTGTAAAAACTAATGATATCTCAAGAATTTTATCGGAAAACTGGTATCTCGAGAATGTCATCAAAAAATGAAAGATGAGAGATAAGGCGAGGAGGAGTGGAGCGTGGTGGTGACTGGTGGTCGGAATGGGCGGAGGCATGGGGATGGACGGCGCCGGCAGGCGGCAGCGGCCACCATGCATGCTAGATTGTTCCAGAGACTTATTCCTTTTTTAATTGCTAAGCAATGAGGTTGCGGGAGATAATGATGTGGAGAGAGGTGCGGGTATCTTTTGTAAAATTATCATAGTTTTCTTTCTATCCGTAAGATATAGATCATATGGTCTCAGACATAAGATGGCAGTCACACCATCATCTCCAACTCGTTTTTTTATAAGGGTACAGATGATAAGTTTGCTGACTACTAAAGTAAAGTGGAATTTGTCCTTGTTATGCAAGTAAATAAAGGTGATTGTTTATGTGTGTGTGTGTGTGTGTGTGTCGTGGGGTCCTCTGTGGCGGATGTAATTTAAGTGTGTATGGCTTCATCATAGAGAGGTGATGTGTATGGCAGAGGCCACCAACGATGGGGTGCGAGAGAGAAAATGCCCATAGAGAGGGAAGAGAAGGTGCGTGCGCGTGAGACGAGTCAACATCGAGAGAACGTGTTTGTTCGAGAGACACCGAGGAAGACTACTATATATCGATGGTGCATATGTAGGCAGGAATTAAACAAAGGGACGGTCTTATTGGTTTCGGGGATATATGGGAAGAGTGAGAGGCGCTGGGGTAGCTAGAAGGAGATTGTTAAGTGTGAGTTTGTGTTATCTGCACAAAAGAGGAGAACGATTCGATGTGGGGTTAGATTGAGGGTAATTAACTACGTATGGAGACATAGAGACCTTGAATGTGCATGTGTGAGAGGTATACATGTATACGTGCGATGTGTGTGTGTGTGCGCACGCGCATGATTGAGATAAAAGAAAGAAGACATAAGTCATAAGATCAATGACATGGGAGAGACGGATCGGTATGACAATATGCATGCATGTGAGAATCACGGGGAAGAAGGCCCGACAATTGAGCATGTGTTTTTGTCTTTAAGAGATAGTGGCGTGGGCTGGAGCATGCATCTATGACGAGGCAGAGGGGTGAGGCGCAACAATTGTGCAAAAGAGATCAACCTATAAATGCATATGTATGGAGAGACATATATAGTGTGGGTGATAGGAAGCAAGACTCCGTGCGAGAAAGAAATGTTGACGGAGAAACTACAGATAGATACAGAGATGGAGATGCTAGCTAGAGGGACATCTGCTAGTTTGGGTGTTGGAGATGACCGTCGGGTGGTTCAAAGGGTGAAGTTATGTATGTGTATGAGAGGGCACTTGACTGCATGTAGAGAGAAACATATGTAGTGTGCGTGATAGGAATCAAGAGTGAGGGCGAGATAGAAGGTTGATGGAGAAACAGATAAATAAAAAGATAAAGATGCTAGCTAGTGTGTGTTAGAGATAGGAGTCGAGTGGATCAGAAGGCTGGGTTATGTGTGTGGGTGTCAGAGAGATAGAGAGAGGGTGCATGTGAGTCACATACAAACAGATATCAGAGAGAAATGAGATCTAGAGAGACGGAGTTTTGTGTCTCATGAGAGAGAAAGATATTTCACAACGAGACCGATAGATATAGAGACATATGAGGGAACGCAAGATATCTCTAGGGAGAGAGGGTGTGTGTGAGCGACATACAAGAGAACAATGGAGAAATATGAGACCCTGGGAGACAGAGTTTGTGTTTGTCTGTGAGAAAGAGATATTGAAGAGGAAGAGTCATAGGTTCTCATATCTAAGGAGCGAAAGACATCTCTGTATGAGGGGTATGCGAGTGGCACACATGGAAATAGTAGAGAGAAATGAGACCCCGGGAGACAAAGTTTTGTGCTTGTGTGAGAGAAAGAGATTCCACATGGAGAATCATAGTTAGAGACACATAGCAGGGAGCGAGATATACTTAGAGAGAGATAGAGTGATGAAGGTCGAGGGAGAGAGTATCGTCAGTGTGTTACGAAGATAAAAGATCATTGTCGACATACAGGTAGCACGAGAGATACCTGAGAGACGATGAACGCGTATAGGTCCAGAGAGATAGTGCTATATAAGCATGAGCGATAGCTATATGAGACGAATATCTGGATTAAAGCGGATTCAAATATTTAAACTGGAGATCACGACATCGATAATATCATAACGCAAATTGGTGTATCAAACATGCATATTCATTTGAATTTGGGCACATGTGTAATGTTATATAGTTTATCAATATTGGTGATCCATAGATTCTTCAATTACAAACAATGCATGGTTTATATGCAATTAATGTCTAAACGGGATTACACTATATGTTGCGTGTGAAACACATTATACATGTTTGAGAAGTTAAAAAAAAAAACCCGCATGAAACACACATTAATTGGAGACAGTTAGCGAGGAATGCATACATTGTATTTCAACATAAAGTGGTTTCAAATATTTGAAAATCCAAATTGATGGATACAACCTTATGAATCTGAGATCATGCCATTTGTAAACCATATTTATGTATAAATGGTGTTGTGCTTTTGAAAGTATATATAAAAAATGATGTATATAGAATGTAATTCCAATTGAAAATAGATCCCGCCTGAAAAAAAATCTCTACTCTTATAAAAAAAACTGAGTTGGTGATGATGGTGTGCCTGCCATCCTGCAATATGGACCGTCTGATCTATATCTGACGGATAGAAAGCAAACTATGACAATTTTGCTAAAAGATACCCGCACCCCTCTCCACATTTGCAGATAAGGACTTCCCTCGTTCATCTTCGTCTCCCACAAGATAAACAACTCGTATAAATGCATCTTGATGTTCCATGCAACGCACGGGCCTCTTGCTAGTAGAATACGAACGGGATTCGAATTGAGTTGGCACGGTAAACGTGCACTCTGCAAAATTTGAACGAAGCGGGGAAAGTCGCAGTAACCGCCCGAAACCAAAATCTGCGAGATGGAAATCACTACTGCCTATCCCTGCCATGCAAAGCCTATCTGCTGGATTTCTATAGGTTTCGATAGGGGTAGGTTTGTAATTTCACCCAAACGTGGCGTAATCACCGTCACCCGGTTTCATACACGGTGGGCGCCAAAACACAGTGTGTCCTCGGCCGAAATCGACTCCCTCCCCGATTCATATTCATACATGGTGGGCGCAAAAAACAAACTCTCGTCGGCAAATATTCGGTGTATGTGAGATTACCGTCCTATCCCCAACCGACTAATGTTGTTGTGATGTAGTAGAAATTTGAAACGGGGGCTAAGTTTGTAAATTTCCTCGCATTTGAGACAAGCACGCCCTGAATACATGGTTCCCCCCTTCCTCTCTACCTCCCTTTTCCCCATTCGTACTCCGTGGGCGCCAAAACACCCTCTCCACCCCACCCTCCTCCGTCATCCACCGTCCACACCCCATCCACCGCCGTCCTCCTCCACCATGCCGGAATCGATACCCCGACGCCGCCATCCATTACAAGAGATCGACCTCTCTCATCCATGCCTTGATTTGGGATCCTTGCATCCCGTCCTCTCGCTTCATCCTCATTGTCATCCACCTTGCCGGGCGCTCGCCTACGACCGTCTCGCCCACCGCGCCCGCCGCCACCGTCTACCCTCCTAGATCTGCTTCCACGCCGACAAATTGCTGCCATGGCAGCACCGTCAAATTCTCAGCAGATGCAGACATCGGTGCCACACCGTAGGCGGTACTATTTCAGATTCTGCTCAACTTATTTATCGCAGCAATAAAATAGATCGCCACTGCTTTACTCTGATTTCTTGTCTTGGTTGCGAAGTTGCCTTTGTCTGGTTTGCACCTTCAGATCCGCCATGGCACGCTCAACACTATACTCCCAATGCTTATGGTTTTCCCCATTTATATTCCACACTAGTTAAATCACAGTAGACTAAATTTCAAAATTGGGTTAGTCGATTTTTCAGAGCTCGCCGGAGTTCGCCGGTGCGATCGAAGGGGCTCGGGTGGTTGTGGGGCCTCGCCGAACGAAGAAAACTCGACGCAGCTGGAGGTTGGGGCGCGGGTGTGGGTGGGGGTGGCGGAGGAACACAGGCGGTGGGGGCCGGTGGTCCGGCCGGCCCGTCTTGATGTTCTGTATGGGAAGAATCAGAGACGAGGAAGAAGAAGGGTTAGGAGACGTAGGATCTTCATCCAACCGCCTGAAATGGTCGAGAGACAGCTGGGAGTTGCATTCTTAATCCGCTCTGGTTCATTAGGTGTGGGCACTGCGCAACCAACATTTTATTATCCAAAATCTGCTTGCTCTTCTTTACCATATTCGATAGAGCTGGCCTGTACGTAATCGATAGGCTTTCAATTACTAGCAGCAATACAACACCGTATTTTCAATCCAGTTCCACTTTCCCGATTTATATATCGTGGTTATGGTGTACCCCTGTTATGTACACTATGATCTGCCTAGTTGTTGTGTGCTCTTGTTATCATGGTTTGGCAATAAACTCTCTATGCAAGATATTATGAACCTATCATCTGCCAAATCCTTACTTCCGAGCCTATTTTTGTGTACTTGTGCCGGACTATATAAATGCACGCACCATATTACAGCACATGAGCTCTCTCATCGTAATCCAAAGGATAGCACATAAGTGTTTACAAGGGCGTCCCTATATTAGAATATCATCTGCATTACAAAGATAATCTTACAACTATTTATGTTTTCATGGTTCTCAGATATTATACGCAATTACAGTGAATATCAGAATCTGCGCATCAGAAGAATATTGTGGAACACTGCAATGACTTGCAAAATTGGCACCAAGGCATTGAGTGCCATTCTGGAAGCAATGAAACTCGTACACTCCCCACCTGTTGATTCTTGTTCGTAATATCATCCTAATGACTATTCTAACCTCGAGAGTCAAAGGCGGATGGCCTGTCCTGTTCACCCATCAAGGTGCTTGTTCTAATTTGGCAAGGTTTTATTGATTATGGCGTATCTTTCATATGTTGTCTTGCATTTATTCTACTTTGTTGCACCGCCATCTTCTTAGTTTACTCATCATATAACTCGAGATGCCATGCCCATCCATTATCAATACATATTCCATCTGTCATCATACCATGTTTTTTCACTCAAATGTTGTTCTTGTGCATCAGACATCAAAAAGGAAGAGGGTGATTGCCGAACCTGAAGGAGCACCAGCAAAGTCCTTGAAAAATGTGGTGGTGCCGGAGAAATCAGACAGCACCCCACTTATATTGGTTGTACAACCAGTGACACAAAACATAGGACCGACTCCAGCAGACTGTACCCATACTTCACTGGCCACACCACTAGCCCCACCACACAGGACCTGCACTCCAGCAAAAGGTATACCGATTTCATTTGCCATAGCACCGGCCGTACCACAGAAAAATCCCACTCCAGCAAAAAGTACAGCAAGTCCACCGGCCGAAGATCTAACCCAACTGCAGAGACGGCCAATTCCTGCAGATTGGAACCCCATTCCATTATTCCCAGTTTAAAAGACAATGCTTTCAATGTTGTTAGGGACTACGTGCATATATTCCCATCATGGGAAGATTATAGTGAAGACAAACGCCATTTTCACATCTTCCTGTCCAACTTACGTGTAAGTGCTATTATTCATGGTTATTATTTTCCTGTTTTCTGGCGATCGAACACATCGATGTTTTACATTACATTGTTGTAACTAGGCGAGGGTCAATCTGGATAGTCATGAAGAGCAAAGCTTGCTTGTGCTTTTCAAGGAAGCATTGCAGCAGTATCGGTGTTACATGAGGAAATCACACTTTCATGGCAAGTCTATAAACGAATTTCCGGTGAAGTCTCCTGTGCTAAATTAGAAGACATTGAATGGAAAAACCTTGTTATGCACTGGTCTCGTTCGAGGATGAGGTACCGCCTATGAAATCACATGACAATTTGAACTTCTACTTTTCCGCATGTGCCTTATGGATCTTTTTTGCAGGAAATCTGCTCGAAGAAGAATTCCGGTTTGAAAAGAACGACCGGATATCGCAAATATGCTGCCCGCTGCTTTGCTCTTGTTAGTACATGTTTTCATGTATCACTGTACTTGCATACATACCTGGTTCATTATGTGACAGCAGTATGCATGATAGCTTGCTTATCAATTGTTCGCTCCAAATTATCTCGATCTGTATGAATGGTTACATTAGTGTAGAATATATCCAATGCCAATGAATTTTTTAGCGCTGCATTGTTCTTGTAAGTACATGATGTCCTTTATCGTTGTACTTATATTGACAGTAGTTGTTCATGTACCATCACTCTGCAGCTTATTTTCCTTTGCCTCCATTTTCTACACATCAGATCTATATTTACTCTAACCATAAGGTTGGTCTTGAAGAAGTTTAGCTGTGCATTGCTCTTGGCTGTGCCTTTTGCCTATATCGCTGCACATTCATTTATAGCTACCTGGTTATGTAGCATCACTCTTCATCTTATCTTAAATATTCTCCATTTTTTCGTCTATTATCACATTTATATTTACTCTTAACAAAATGTAGAATAAAGGCAATGCTTATGAAGAAGATTCTGTGCTAAACTTCTTGAATTCCCCCCCCCATCAGCATGGACAAGGGCTTTATAGAGCCTGTCTTCACCAGTAATGTAAGTTTGTCCTTCTCAAGCCTTCAAACTTTATTGTGTATATTTGGTTAGGCATGACTGCAACAGCTGTTTATTTTTTGTGTTTGCATAAAATTGCATGTTTAAAGTTTATTATGTACATAAACAAAAGTTTGTCCTTCTCAATTTAAGTTTTCAGTTGTACAACCAAGTTCCTTCTTCATACCATGTAAATTAAACTATACAGAGCAAGTGATCTTCTTTTGCACTGCATGTATGCTTCTGTTCTTCATCCGTAATCCAGTGGTGTGGTGAACCTACCCACTACAGCACAAGGTCATATTCTGCAATGTCTTAACTACGAACAATGTCATATCATTCTACTATTCACTACTAGGGAAAACCTTACACACAGAATTTTAGCAGCAGCGCGGTTTAAAAACGGGCGAAACTGCTAACTAGCAGTAGCGAGCTTAACGGAACCACGCTACTAATAACTAGGTAGCAGTAGCGCTCTACGTGAAACAAGCGCTACTACTATAATTGCCACGGATTTGCCTCCAGGCTAGATATAGTAGTAGCGCCCTTCCTCGACGCGATCTTTGCTAAAGTACTTAGTAGCAGCGTTTTCTGCAAAACTTCGCTGCTGCTAAGTGTTGCACCTAATTAAGTTTAGTCCCATATCTGCTAAGCGAACAAGGTGTTTACCACCTTAAATATGTTACTTCTCAAACTACCTCGAGCACTTGGTCTTCATTGAACTATATGTGTAGGATTAGTGGCTGCAATATGAATCTTCACCAAGTGCCTATGCAGTGCTCGTGAGGATTCATGTTGACTATTTAGATTCTACGCAAAAAGATCAATGATGACCAATGTATATTTTTGATGCATGCTTAGACTTAGCAGTAGCGTTTTTCTGTAAAACGCGCTATAGCTACTTCGACTTAACCACCAGCCCGCTCAAAATTTCACTAAGTCCTCCTCCCCCCTTTTCCTGTACTCCTCTATCGCCGCCGCCCGAGCCCGAGCATGCCCTCACCACCGCCGCCCGAGGCAGCCCTCAACCTCACCGCTGCCGCCCGCCGCCGCTCTCGACCTCACCGTCGCCGCCGCCTCCCCCACCCCCGCCGCTCTCGACCTCACCGCCGCCGCTGTCCTCCATCCGCCACTGAGGTACTCCCTCCTTCCGCGCCTCCTCCTCCCACCGCGCCCTCCTACCTCCTCCTCCCACCGTGCCCCCCTCCCTCCGCCTGCGGCCGCCCCCTCCTCCCTCCTCCTCCTGTCGGCCCTCCCCCTCCTCCTCCGGCCGCCCGCTCCCCCTCCTCTCTCCTCCCTCCCTCCCTTGTGTTTGTTCTTGCAAATCGTAGGTGTTTTGAATAAAATAGAAGTAAGAAAATTTAGGGTAGAACTAGGGTAGTAGAATTTTTAGAAAGTGTTTAATAGAAAATAGTTTATTTACTAAGTGATTAAATAACTAGTTTATATATATTAGGTACTTAATAGAACTAGTTTATTTGGTAAGTGCTTAATAGAACTAGTTTATTTATAGTAAGTGCTTAATAGCACTAGTTTATTTAGTAAGTAGTTAATAAAACTAGTTTATTTAGTGTTAGGATTATATATAAGATATTTTCAAATGTTTTTTTTTCATATTTTGAACCATTGAAATGCAATGACCATCACTAAATGGCCTATGTTTTGCCGAAGTGTTGATTAATTTCCGTTCCTGCAAATTTCAGGCGCTCGATATGTCTTTTTTAGCAAAGGTCATGCCGGATTTTTTGGGTTTTGTCGTCGAGTTATAATCTTTGAATTTTGAACACAGGAGATGTCTGATGACGATGGGATCCCAGAGTGCGGTAATCGCTACGATGACCGTGGTGTGTCTGCGATGTGTTTCCTCACCGCAAAATGATAGGTTTTTCACCGTGAAGCTGGAAGAGACCTTCGATGTTTGTACGGTATGCAATGACAAGCATTTCATCATAATAAATATCATCACTTATGCTTCTTTTGTTCAACGTGTAATTTATGGATTTTTTTCAATACGACTAGTACATCCCGCGCCATACTAGACCATATGTATTGGAGAAGCTTGGTTTTGGTTTAGATGACTTTGAGAATGTGGAGACGAGGAGGGCTCACTTAAGAACTAAACATGGTTATGAGTTTCTGGTTAAGTTCTACAATGTCGTCGATCGCTCCCATTTCGGTTGCTCTAATTAGGAAGCTCTCTGCAAGGCATATGGATTTTAGGAGGGAATGCGAATAAGATTTGATATTCGTCCCGAAGATTATGATGACGATGATAATATCGACATCTGGTGGATTTGGATATGCCTCCAGTTTTACCTAGATGTGAGTTTGTCAAACTAATTTGTTAAGTTCAGTAATTTATGTTGTTAATTTAAAGATATTTGGTGTTAAATCCGTACTAAACTTATTTATTTATAATTGTCAGCTTATTTCTTATCTTCAAGAAATACTCGGAAGGTAGTAGACAACACATACTACAGCTATGATTAGAAGCTTAATTGTGAGGAGAAAGGTTATCTTGTCTCATTCATAGAAGATGTTGAGGCCTTCAAAACCAGTCACTCTATCAGCCCAAATTATACTAGTACGTGCCACTAGTCCATAAATTGCTTGATGGTAACTTCATTGCCATAAACTTGGTAAGATTTTGTTAATGATGGTAACTTCATTGCATACATTATTCTTAAGTAAACTACATTGCTAACTATATATGTTACTATTTCGGTTTTGAACAGAGGCTCCCGAAGCAGGTTGTGCACGACATGCTATGTACGAAGGTGATATGCATATGGTTAGCTTCGACCAACTCCTTGAAGGCTTACCATACTGCATACTCGATTTCCTCAAATGATGGAAGGCTCAAAATCAAAGAATGGAGCAAAGTGATGAATGCGCTACATAAATAATTGGAGACAAAATGAATGTGCGCAGCCACAAGTTGGAGATAGGTTTATGTCCATTCTCCATTATGGTGAAGGACCGGTTTATCTGTTTTATGGTATTTTAGCTAGGAGAGAGGAGTAGGTCCTAAGTATTAAGAACAATTAGTTAGTGTTTATTATATATGACTACAATGTCTTAGACTTGATGGTGATGCTGAGTAGGAGTAGTGATTATGAGTACTATGATGATGATGATGATGATGAGTTGTTATTATAACTAGTGACGAAGTTGTTATATGATGTCTCATCGTGAACGAAAATGATGATTATGAGGAGTTATATGACAATGATATATTATGATGATAAGTTGTTAATGATATTGTGATGATGATGATAAGTTATTATGTCATTGGGTGAAATAACATGATTAGTTTCAAATGGATGGATCCAAAGTGACCATTATATTGGTTACTTTGGATCCATGCACTTGAAACTAATCCAAAGTTCTTCACCTAGTGATTTAATAACTCATTATGATGTTAAAACAATCTCTAACTTGCTACTATATGAAAAATTGTATACAGGTGTATGAATACGACCTAAAATAAAAAAGAAATGGAACTACGAATAATAGTAGTAGCGATTGTTCTCGAAAGCGCTACTAGTAATTAGCAAGATGGCGCCGTGGGGAAAGCGCTGCTACTAAGTAGATATAGCGATGGCGCATGCCGGCGCTTTGCTAAGCTTTAAACTGTAGCACCTTATCGATGGCGCTTCCCCGCGCTACTGATAGGCCAAAAACCAGCGCTACTGATAGGCTTTTCCCTAGTAGTGATTATTTAAACCGTCTCTTTATTTGCCAATCTGAAATGGGATAAATTGACAGCACACTAACCATTGATACTTATGAGTTCTTGATCTGTAATCCAGTGGTGTCGTGAAGCTGCCAACTCCTTCACAATGTCATTTCCTGCCATGTCTTGACCTGAACAATACCATATTGTGTTAATGCAATTTTAAATTGTGTCTCTTTATTCGTCAAGAAGAAATGTGATGAATTGTCAAGACCTTGATACTTTTATGTGCAAAACCTGTCATATATGCCTTGTTTATCTTTCAGAGTGAGGAAGATATAAGTGTTGAACAAGTGCAGTCTCATCATCTTGCTCAACTGCTTGCACTGCAGCTCCCCAGCAGGGCTAACCTTTCTTGAACTCTATTGAAGTGTTGTCGGTTTTGTATATTATTTTGTCGGTGTGTTTATTTGCACTGTGGTGATCTTTGATGCCCAGTGTATGTAATCTGCTGTCTGCTTGTGCTTTATTATCATAGTGGCGAACTTTGATGCCCAGTGGATGTAATATGCCATAATTTCTTTATTGTATAGTCTAGGTTTTTTTCTTATTCACGATGCTGCAGTTAATTTACTGTATATATATATCCTGTCTTCGCAGTAAACCGGCCAAACCGTAAAATTACGGTACATAATCGGGCCGTCATGCAATCACGATGTATGATCCCCATCATGGGCCCCGTCAAACTGGCCCACTAGAAGATTCGGGCCTTTAATAGGCCGAGTAACCCCCGGCCCTCTTTCGCAAGAAAACTCAATGGGCTTTTAGGAGGCTGAGAAGTAGGCTGGACCTGAAACGTGCCGAATAGCTCACGGGCCGGCAGCAGCCCGAAATGGACCCTGGCCCATGATTGTGCGAATCAATTCACGGGCTTTTAACAGGCCAAAGTTGTCTCGGTCCTTGTTTGGCCCAATCAGATATCGGCTGCGAGCAGGTCGGATGCAAACCGGGCCGTAGTTAGGCCCAACTATATGACGGGCTTTTAACAGGCCGAAATTAATATAGGGCCGAAATGTTAAACGGGCCCTTAACAGGCCGAAATTAACATCAGGCCGAATTACTAAATGGGCCTTTAGCAAGTGGGCCCAAAAGCATAGCGTCCAGTTAACGGGCCGAATCTGATATGCGCCATAATTGAGCCCAAAGCCTCTTAAAGGGTCGGACCTGATCTGGGCCGTGATTTGGCCCAGAAAGTGGGAGGCTATTAACGGGCTGGATCTTATATGGGCCATTATTAGGCCCGGAACGTGGCAGGCCATTAATGGACCGTATCAAATATGGGCCGGCATTTGGCCCAAAACATGGCAGCCAGTTAATGGGCCGACCTACTAGGGTCCTCAAACTCTTGTGGGCCTACAACTGGGCCGGCCCATTAATGTCGGCGAAATCTCGTGGGCCTTTAGCTGGGCCGGCCCATTATGATCCGCAAGAATTTTGTGGGCCTTTACCTGGGCCGGCCCATTATGGCACACAAAAATCTTGTGGGCCTTTACCTGGGCCGGCCTATTATGGCCCGCGAAATCTTGTGGGCCTTTAGCTGGGCCAGCCCATTATGGTCCGCAAAATCTCGTGGGCCTTTAGCTGGGCCGGCCCATTATGGTCCGCAAAATCTTGTGGGCCTTTAGTTGGGCCGGCCCATTTAAACTTGATGGGTCGTGCCACGTGTCGACGTATCATAGGCGCCTTCTGTCCAATGAGTGGATGACATACATCCCAACGATGAGCCGACATCGCGTTTCCTCCAGCCAATGATGATTTTACACGTGGAAAATCCCCATTGGTCGGGGCTGTTAACGGGTTATCGGATCCAAAACCCGACCCGATAGCTTAACCGCGTTCCATTACGGTGGATGCCATGTGTCGGTCACCCTTGATGAAAGCACTTCTGTGACGCGCGATTTATCGTCATGTAAGTGGATACTTCCGTGATGATAATTTTCGTAATGTCGTGGAACACTTCTCTGACGACACAGTATGACTATCTTGATTACATCATAAATTTGTCATGGATGTACATGCATGACAAAAACGCGACCTCTTGTGACAAACACGTATCATCACGGAAGTGTATATTTTTGTGGTGGTAGGGCTCTCCTTTTACCCCTTTACTTGTGCACAGTATCGAGCGGCGCCCACACTTAGCAGGGCAGAGGAGGGAAGCCAAAGGCACAAGACGAGCAAAGCAATGCCAAGACCAGAGACACAAAGAGCAAGAGGGCGAGGTGGACTCCCCCGGCAAGACCCTTGCCGGGGCAACTTGGCAACGCCAGCAGAGCGCGCCACCCTTGAGCCCAAGGGTTCCAACACCATCAACCACATTTGGAACCAAGGCTCGGGAGGCACCTCCATGGTGGCATGCATATCTTTGTGAAGATCAATAAGCACACAAGATCAGATGAGGACCAGAAGACGATGATCCTCGGCAAGATCCTTGCCAAGGAAATCCACGAGACCCCGGCAAGATCCTTGCCGGGGACGACCGCGATGCCACGGCAAGAACCTTGCCGGGGCCCCGGCAAGACTCTTGCCGAGGACATCTGCGGGGCCACAGCCAGGCCCGCGTCTGCCAAAACTCCACCGTTGTTCCCATACAGCTGCCAGCCCAACCAGCTGGGTAGGCACCTGCGTGGCAACGTGCGGCCTCCAGGCCAACTCAATAAGCACCTACGTGGTGGCATGCAGATCTTCGTGAAGACTCTGCCACCGCGCCAGCCCAGCAGCTAGCCAACGTGGCACTACAATGCCTCATTAGCTCGTACGCACGTCGGAGCCAGGCGAGGAGGCGACAGCTAGGACGAGATTCCTTGTCGTCCCCCATAAAGAAAGAAGGGCACGTCGACAGTGCATTAAATGCGTTTGTCCGACTGTGCTAGAGGATAGACTTGACCACTGTATACCTTTCCACCTCCTGTGTGCCACTATGGCGACCCCTTTTGACTATAAAAGGAGGCCCGAGGCATACTGGAGAAGGATTCGAATCTTTTGGACTATGCACGCACCACAGCTAGTTCGAGAGATCAAGAACACTCAAATAAACACCAAAGCAGGACTAGGGTATTATGCATCCTTGCGGCCCGAACCTGGGTAAACGACCTTTGTGCTGACTGCCAGACCCGCTCTTTGAGAAGGGATCCCAGTGATTCCATAGGTGTCGTTTCCCCCGACAAAGCGGCTCTATAAATTGGAGACAACCGCATGAACATGGCAGAAAATCTTGTATATTAAGTATATGTCGTATGAAGAAAGGATCTAGTGGATCACACTTCTGGCAAAGCTTGATTGGAGTGAACCAAAACGATGGTTGGTAATGATGCAAGAACTCTACGTGGGAAGATGATTGGATGAATGGACGATCTATATATATCCAATTCCCAAGGTTGTATGATATTACATTATCTAAATAGAAAATAGCCGGTTATGGGATTTTTGTTATGAGAAGAGAAAGTGGACCATCTTTTGTTTAGCCGTTCACTTCCAAAACTTGTGTGGCAACTGATCATGTTTGCACTTGAATTTAGTAGAAGCTAAATGATTGTGTTAGATCTGTTTGGGGATTGGCTAGCAGCTTTCCCCAAAGACCAGAGATGACTTATATTCAATGTGTTGCAGTAGTGCACGAGACGATTTGTATGACCAGGAACAATGCATGTTTCCATCATAAATTCCTAACGCTCCTCTTGGTTTTATCTACTACATGTGCCATTTCATTAAGAGAAAACTCCATATTTACAACCCTAAATGGTGCCAAGTCTAAGATATAACACCGAACTTCAAAACCATCTACTTTACAACCTCAAAGTTCCACTCCAAACAAAACCAACCCTAACTATTAACTTCCTAGTGAGCATCCTAGTCACCCCACCATGTCAGCCACCCACTTAACCTTGAATGTGTATTTTGATTATAATTTTTTTGTTGTTTGGCAATTTTTCTGAAACTTTCCCAAATTGAATATAAGGGTAGTGTTCATTTTTTAGAAGTTTTCACTTTTTCTAGAAACTCCCACTCTTTGGCCAAATGTTGACCAAAATGGTCCTGGATGTGTATTTTCCTTCTATTATTTTACCTATTTGGAAAAATGTTTTCAACTTTCCCACATTGAATAACATGGTAGTGTTCAGTTTGATAAAAAATTTTGTATGTTCATGGAAACTTTCATTTTTGGCAAGTTTTGACCAAAAATGGCCCCGAATGTGTATTTTCCTTCTAAAGTTGTATATGTTTGGCAAAATGTTTTAAAACTTTGCCAGATTGAACAACATGATAGTGTTCACTTTTTAGAATGCTTTTAATTTTTTCTGGAAACTTTGATTTTTTGGCCAAATATTGACCTAAAATGGTCCTACATATGCTTCTAATTTTTTTATCTGTTCTGATTTTTTTAAAACTTCCCTGGATTGAATATCATGGTATTGTTCATGTTTGAGAAACAATCAAATATTTCTTGGCACTTGACCCAAAGTAGGTGGGTGACATGGATGGATGACCGGGATGCTAATTAGGCAATCAATGGTCAAAACCAATAAAAGTTGTGCTAAACAGGTTCAGGGTTGGTTTTTGTTCGGTTTTGGAAGTTTGAAGTCATAAAGTAGACAATTTAGAAGTTCAGGGTTGTATCTTAGACTTTGGTGATAATTCAGGGTTCTAATATGGATTTCTCTCTTGATTAATTATTGGGCACTTCTTCATAAGGCACACAACCAAAAAAAGATTTGAAGAATGTGCTCATAGATTAAGACGCTAATCAAGGAGGTGTGCGCGAAGATGGATGGGCGCCATAGAGAAGGAGAATTAAAGGGTACCCCACAAAAAAGGAGAATTAATAAAACTTAAAAAAAGTGTTTGAATACAATGTCTTCAAATTTACTCGTTATTCACAGTGATTCAACTAATTGTATATGTCGGAAAGTGCCCCATCTGTTGGAGGGCGATATTATGTGTGCTTGTTTTGCAAGAATTGGGGATTCTATGGATGCCCGGATCGTGTAGAATGGCTAATGGCAGGTTGTTGCTTTCCTTTCATTTTTTAATCCTTGATGCATTTTACCTAAAAAAATCCTTGATGTATTTGCAAACTTAATGAAAATCGACGGGGATGAACATCATTTAAAAAACATGTTTAACAAAATCTTTTGCCGCTCATGAGAGGGATAGCAGTTGCTAACATGAAAAAGAAAACTTAAAGAATTCAGAAAGAATAATGATTTTCCTTTCATGGTGAAAAAGACAATCTCTTTACATGCTCCAAAGTGTCATGTAGAAGGAAACGCCTCTTTGGCGATCCCATTTGATACTCCCACGCACATATGAACACATTTTTTAGAAGGAAAGGACCTTGTGTAGTAGCTAGTTATGTGTGGGCAATATTTAGGGAGCACTTCAAAATAAACTTAATAGCTACATTGTTAAGATTTTTTTAGAAGGAAAGGGACCACGTCCCTGGCTCCATATTGATAAATGAAACCAAGATTCAGAACAAAAGAGCTCCGCTAAAATGAGGGTAAAGGTGCAAAAGTAAACTACATTTTTTCCAGCTAGATGCTCACAAAGCTATCAAGAAACAACTAAGAGGAAGAGAAACTAAGGGAAATATAGTTTATTACAGATCTTTTGCATCCTTAACAACAGTGGGGCTAAGGGGGAGCTGGGTAGCTTCAGGAGACAAACATGTCGAGCTCACAGAAAGCCCTCCTGGACTTCATCGGCAGAGCTATTGCAGGCTGCGAAGATCACCTGGGGTCCAGCAATGAGGCCGGGCTGACCACCACACTTCCCGCAACCATCTTGCAAGGAGTAGGGGGAGTCATGGTCCACTTTTTCTGCACGCGATCTTCAGTTTGTCATGGCTCAGCCACTTCTGATGGCCAATGGAGTCCTCATTTTCACCTCCAGGAAGGTTGAGAAGTCCTCCACCTTTCTTCCCTTGATTTGTCGACAAGATCGCCCAAATCTTGACCAGCCTGTGAATCTTGCCAATAGCCTGTTTACCAGAAGTACATGTGGTATTGTTAAATATAATGGAATTTTTAATTTTCCACAAACACCACACAACAGCTGCACATGCTACATTAAGGGCCGATTTCTGTTTGTTAGAGAGCCAAAACTTGGCAATGGACATGTAATCAGACCACAAGATTATGTTGAAGTGCTCCCTAAAAATTGCCCCCACATATCTAGCTACTACACAATCAAAAAATAAGTGATGGACAGCTTCAGTTTCAGAGCAGAACACACAATCTAGAGGTTTGATGATATGCCTTTTCCTAAGGTTATCTCTAGTCATTATTTTATTATGAGAAATCAACCAAAGTAACACATGGATCTTACGTGGAACATGTAATTTCCAAACAACAGGAATGTAGATAGGCTTCACACCCCATGAAGTTGAACATGATAAAGGGAACTACTAGAATATGGCCCTTTGCTTTCATACTACCAGGCCAAAGCATCTGGTTCATCAGTAAGAGCAATATCACGAAAACTCTCTACTAGCTGGTACCATTGCTCCATCATATTCTTAGTAAAATTTAGCCTAAAGGTAAGCTTGATCTGAGTACCATCCCAGATATCTCTAATAGTTTTGGACGACTGAGGGAGTTCCGGACTAGGGGGTGTCCGGATAGCCGAACTATCATCATCGGCCGGACTCCAAGACTATGAAGATACAAGATTGAAGACTTCGTCCCGTGTCCGGATGGGACTTTCCTTGGCGTGGAAGGCAAGCTTGGCGATACGGATATGTAGATCTCCTACCATTGTAACCGACTCTGTGTAACCCTAACCCTATCCGGTGTCTATATAAACCGGAGGGTTTTAGTCCGTAGGACGAACAACAATCATACCATAGGCTAGCGTCTAGGGTTTAGCCTCTTTGATCTCGTGGTAGATCCACTCTTGTAACACACATCATCAATATTAATCTAGCAGGACGTAGGGTTTTACCTCCATCAAGAGGGCCCGAACACAGGTAAAACATCGTGTCCCTTGTCTCCTGTTACCATCCGCCTAGACGCATACGATTCGGGACCCCCTACCCAAGATCCGCTGGTTTTGACACCGACATTGGTGCTTTCATTGAGAGTTCCTCTGTGTCGTCGCCGATAGGCCCGATGGCTCCTCCGATCATCAACAACGACGCGGTCCAGGGTGAGACTTTTCTCCACGGACAGATCTTTGTGTTCGGCGGCTTCGCATCAAGGCCAATTAAGCAGCCATCTGGAGCAGATCGAAAGCTACGCCCCTGGCCACCAGGTCAGATTTGGAAGTCTAAACTATACGGCCGATATCCGCGGAGACTTAATCTTCGACGGATTCGAGCCGCAGCCAAGTGTGCCACACTGCCTCAATGGGCATGATCTAGCTCTGCCAGCGAGCGATTGCCACGGAGGCCGCACCAGTATCCGCTCCGGCCCTTAATCCGGAGCCGGATTCCCCGACTGAGGACAAGTGGTTGGACACCGCCTCGGGGGCTACAATCTCTACGGCGATCGAGCCGAACACCATCCCTGTCCTTTGCAAGGACTCCGACTCCAGGGTGCCGGACTCCTCTCCGGACTCCGAACCCTCCACGCCCTTGCCAATCGAATCCGATTGGGCGCCCGTCATGGAGTTCACTACCACGGACATCTTTCAGCACTCGCCCTTTGGCGACATCCTGAATTCACTAAAGTCTCTCTCGTTATCCGGAGAGCCCTGGCCGGATTACGGACAGGAAGGTTGGGATGCGGACGACGAAGAAATTCAACGCCCACCCACCACCCACTTTGTAGCAGCCGTCGACGATCTAACCGACATGCTAGACTACGACTCGAAGACATCGACGGTATGGGACGACGATGCCGGAGACGACCAAGACCCAGCGCCTACGAGGCAATCGGAAGGCCACCTCGTCATCGACATATATATGGTGGACATCCCAAAAGATGGGAATGGCGATGGAACAACGGAGGATGACCCCTCCAAGAAGCAGCCCAAGCGCCGGCGTCAGCGGCGCCGCTCTAAATCCCGCCACAGCAAGAATGAAGATTCCGGCACCGGAGATAACAATACATGGGACAACGCCGAAGACAATCCACTCCAGCAAGATCCATCGCAGGAGGATGAAGACGCCAGCCCTCAAGAGAGAGCGGCAGAAGAAGAGGTAGAGGATTATATGACTCCCTCCGAAGACGAATCAAGCCTATACGACAATGAATTAAATGCGTGCCTGAGAATCCCGTCAAACAAGAGCATTTTAGACGCAGGCTTATGGCCACGGCGAACAGCCTAAAGAAAAAGCAGCAACAGCTTAGAGCTGATCAGGATCTGCTAGCCGACAGATGGACCGAAGTCCTCGCGGCCGAAGAGCATGAGCTCGAACGTCCCTCCAAAAGCTACCCTAAACGCAAGCTGCTCCCCCGATTAGAGGAGGAGGCTTACGAACCCGCATCACAAGGAGACAATACGGCTGACCGACCACCCCGTGGCCGCGACAGAGAGGCCTCTAGGCCCTTCACTAGAACCGTACCCCGGCATCGCTCAAAAAGCACATGGCCAAAGGGGAACGCTCCGGACCTGCGAGATATATTGGAGGACAAGGCAAGACAATCAAGATCGATCTATGGATCGCGTGGGCGCCACGATGCGTGATGACAACCGTCGCGCGGACCACGATAAGTCCGGCCGGGCCGAACAAAACAGACCAAGCTCTTCCGAGCTCCGTCGTGATATCGCCCGATGCTGGGCGCCACACCCACTATGCTTCACAGACGAAGTAATGGATCATCAAATCCCGAAGGGTTTAAACCCGTCAATATTGAATCTTATGATGGCACAATGCACCCCGCGGTTTGGATCAAGACTATCTCCTTCACATCCACATGGCCCACGGCGACGATCTTCACGCCATCAAATACCTCCCCTCAAGCTTAAAGGACCAGCCCGGCATTGGCTCAACAGCTTGCCGGAGAGTCAATTGGGAGCTGGGAGGACCTAAGCCGCATTCCTCGATAACTTCGGGGCACTTATGTGCGACCACCAGACGCCGATGACCTAAGCCACATAATTCAGCAGCCAGACGAATCGGCCAGACAATTCTGGACACGGTTCTTAACCAAGAAAAACCAAATCGTCGACTGTCCGGATGCGGAAGCCCTCGCGGCCTTCAAGCATAACATCCGCGACGAGTGGCTTGCCCGGCACCTAGGACAGGAAAAGCCGAAATCCATGGCAGCCCTCACATCACTCATGACCCGCTTCTGCGCGGGTGAGGACAGCTGGCTAGCACGCAGCAACAACCTCAGCAAAAATTCTGGCAGTCCGGACTTCAAGGACCAAAACGGTAGGCCGTGTCGTAACAAAAACAAAAGCCGCACTAACGGCGACAATATTGAGGATATGGCAGTCAATGCCGGAGTCAAAGGCTCTAATCCCGATCAGCGGAAAAAGCCATGCAAATGAACTACTCCGGGTCCGTCCAGTTTGGACCGAATACTCGACCGCTTGTGCCAGATACACGGCACCCCCGAAAAGCCAGCTAACCACACCAACAGGGACTGTTGGGTATTCAAGCAGGCAGGCAAGTTAATTGCCGAAAACAATGACAAGGGGCTGCATAGCGATGACGAGGACGAGACCCAACCGCCCGAACAATAGAGGATGAAGGGTTTCCCCACAGTGCGGACGGTGAACATGATATACGCAATGCACATACCCAAAAGGGAGCGAGCGTGCACTCGAGGATGTCTACGCGATGGAGCCAGTTGCCCAGTTCAATCCATGGTCCTCCTGCGGATCACTTTTGACCGAAGGACCACCCCACCGACATCCGCCACGGCGGATTCGCCAGACCAGTCCTAGACCCAATCGTCGATGGATTTCACCTAACCGAGTCCTGATGGACGGCGGCAGAACCTGAACCTGCTTTACCGGGATACAGCAGTGCAAAATGGGCATAGACCCCTCAAGGATTAAACCTACCAACACGACCTTTAAAGGCGTCATACCAGGTGTAGAAGCCAATTATGCAGGCTCAATTACACCGAAGTGGTCTTCGGATCTCCGGATAACTTCCGGGCGAGGAGTTAATCTTCGACATAGTCCCGTTCTGCAGCGGCTATCATGCCTTGCTCGGACGTACCGCGTTTGCAAAGTTCAACGCGGTGCCGCACTACGCATACCTCAAGCTCAAGATGCCAGGACCTCGAGGAGTCATTACGGTCAACGGAAACACTGAACGTTCCCTCCGCACGGAGGAACATACAGCGGATCTCGCGGCAGAAGTGCAATGCAGCCTCTTAAGGGAAATATCGAATCCGGCCGTTAAGCGGCCGGACACAGCCAAGCGCGCCCGGAGTAACTTACAACAAGACCACCTGGCATGTTCCGAGCACGCGTAGCAGTGCGGCCCCTACCACAGCTCTGCGAACGTCAGCAGGTCCTTCGCGTACACCATTACGCTCTGAAGATACCATGGGCATGGGGAGGGGCACGACCACAATACACCCAGATCGCGGCTCAACCACACAAGGGCTCTCAAGTGTATCGTTCCTTTTTTACCTTTTACTTTTTAAACACAGGACTCTGTTTGTCGAAGCCACAGACGGCGATGAACCTGCCGAACTCACGATGCAACAGCCACGGAAGGATAAAGGCTACAACGAATATACAGGTGGTCTCCATTACGAGAATTTTCATACACCAATCTGCAGCCTACCCCTGGAAGGGGACATGTTTAACAGTCTCCTACCTTGCTTATCGCACTATTTGTATCGTTCTGCATTCATAGCAGCACTTATTAAATAAAACAATGCAGCACCTTTTTGGTCATAATTGCATTTCTTTTTCATACATATGTTCATTCACGACATGTTGCATCCGTACACTTTGGTACGGCTAATATACACCAGGGGCTTATGTTTCCCGCGTTATGGTGTGATGAGTCCGAACACTTTCACAAGTGCGGCACCCCGAACTTATAGCACTATATGCATCGGCTCCGAATCATGTCTTGGGTCAATAGTTGGGTTTGCCCGGCTCCTGTGTTTTGGTACCTTACGTTCCGTTATATCGGCTAAGGTAGCACCGGGAGAACCACTGCGATTCCGCCCCAGTTGATCTGGGTTAACGCCTCGATGGAAAGCTAAAACTAACCGTCATGATGAGGCAAGAGACCGGTCGCTGTTCGAGAGGTTTTCTGCGAGTCCTTAAAGACTTATGCCGCTTAGAGCGAGGAGCTGGATACTGTCCGGCCAAGGCGTGGATAGCGCCCCAAATTCGGCCTTCCGAAGACTAGGGGCTTCGCCGAAATTTAAAATTATAGAATTCTATGGCTAAGTGAGAGTGTTCAAGCATTATAAGTCCGGTTGCCTTGTTCGTTGTGTTGAGCGCCTCCCTAGATGGACCCAAAAACAGGAACAAGAGCGCTCAAGTTTATCCCGAACACCCCAAAGACTTTCGTGGCATGGGGGCTGAAGCCGACGACTTGCCATCTCTCGGATTTGATAAACAGCCGCCTGAAGGTAATATTTTAAATTAACAAGCGTTGCTTAGCGCATATGAACTAAGTTTTCAGTGCAGGATAACAAAATGCGAGTCTACTCAAATATTACATCTTTGGAGCACTCACCCGCAATAGTGCAGCGCCCTTCAAAGACACTCTTATAATACATCTCGGGCGTGCGATGCTCCTTGCCCTCTGGTGGCGGGTCCGTCACAAGCTTCAGGCATCCATCTTGCCCCGGTGCACCTTTTGCGCGGGCAAGGGCCCGACAGCACCCTCGATACAAGCGGAATGCTTGATAACTTCAACCCACGGGCACGCATCCACCAGCCGCCGCACAGGCGAAGTAGCTCCTGTGCATGGCCTCCTTAGGCCACAAATGAACTATGAGGCCCTTCATGGCCTGTTCGGCTGCCTTGTGGAGCTCGACCAGCTGCTTCAAATGATCGCTAAGGGCACTGATGTCCGCCTCAAAGATAATCGAGACCGTAAGACCTTCTCCGTCGAGCTCCCCTCCTCGGCCCGTTAGAATGCGGCAGCATTGGACACACTGCGAGGAAGATCTGTGAACGCCCCCGAAGAGCTCCGGATTCGGGTAAGAAACAGGTAATTAACACTCACATGCTCACTCTGCATGAAAAATGCCTTACCCGCTGCTATTTTCTTCACCGCCTCAATCTCCTGGAGGGCCTTGTAGGCTTCGGCCTTAGCGGCTTTGGCACTCTCAAGAGCCGTTGCAAGCTCGGACTCTCGAGTCTTCGAGTCACGCTCCAAGTTCTCATGTTTTTTCACGAGATCCTGGAGCTCTTGCTGTACCTCCACCACCCGCGCCTCCTGCTTATCTCGCTCGGTGCGTTCTGCGGCCGCATTACGTTTGGCCGCGGCCACCGCCTCCTTCAGGGTCGCCACCTCGGTAGCGGCCCCTACAATACCACGTTATCCTTGTCATTTTTCTTGCAACCAAATCCTTTTCTGTAAGGTACAATTTCATAAGGTATTACTCACCTTCTTTTTCCTCGAGCTGCTTCTTGGCATGGCCGAGCTCGTTCTCGGACCGCTCGAGGTTTTTCTTCAAAGTATTGACCTTCGCAGTCAGTGCGGCGGAGGTCAGCAGCACAACCTGCAATCCCATATTGACATATTTTTATTGTTCTTGCGTTTATCTTTCTAAAGATCCTCAGTCCGGCTTTTCTTTTCGAACACCGAACCGAGCATCAGGGGCTACTGTCTATGCGGTACCATTTTACATATATTGAAATTCTTACCTCAAAGCCTGTTAGAAGGCTATTGCAGGCTTCGGTCAGCCCGCTCTTGGCGAGCTGCACCTTCTGAATCACCGCACTCATAACAGTGCGGTGTTCCTCTTCGATGGAGGCGCCATTGAGCGCCTCCAGCAAATTATCCGGCACCTCCGGTTGGACGGAGGCAGCCAGCGTCTCGGTCTTGCCCTTCTTACGAAGGGGTTGCCCGCCAGACTCTAGCCACCGCGGCCTCCGGGCTGAGTCCGTGCACAGTCCGGGAGGGTGTCTGCGACACCTCCGCGGCCTCCTCCTAGTGGGTCCTTTTTTGGGATCCCACCTCGGCGTCGTCCGCGGCACGGGGGTTGGAGGCAGTCGGAAGGGAATCCATATCCGACGCACCCAAGGACCCGCTCGACGAAACGGGAAGATCATCCTTGGGTGGACTGCAGGGTTGTATGCGGCATTAGAAAGACGTTATGTGGCGAAAACAAAAACCTTGAGGTTATTTGGGTATCCGGATACTTACGATCTCGCCAGGGGCTTGGCCCTTGGATGCCGATCTTAAATGCCGTCATCAAGGCCGGGCGGAGCAGTCCGGAGGAAGAGTTTTTCCCTTCTTGGACCCTTCGGCCTCCCTTGTTGGGGAGGCCTTCCTTTTCTTTCCTCCCCCCGCTGGGGGAGAGGCTTTCTTCTTCTCCCCATCACCTTGGTTGGAGGAGTCGGCCTCGGATTCATCATCCGATAGCACCTGAAAACGGGAACTCTTCCGAGTCCCCGTGGTCGTCTTCTTGGCCTTCTTCTCCGGCACCACGTGGGGTGCTGGAGCCTGCAGCCCCGTTAGGCGGGCGTCCGCTGGGTCCTCTGGCAATGGGGCCGGACAGGTAATCCGTTCGGCCTTCGCCAGCCATTCCTATCAAAGGCAAGGGGAGTTTAGATCCCGCATAGAGCCAAACTATGGAAAACAAGTGGTGAAATCACTTACCTCGTCACCGACATCGCGAGCAGAATCCGCGATCTTGATGGCGGATGCGGAGCTTCGGCGCTTGAACAGCACCTTCCAGACATCTTCGTACGTAGTGTCGAAGAGCCCGCTCAGGGTCTGGTGCTGCGCCGGATCAAACTCCCACATATTAAAGCCCCGTCGCTGGCACGGGAGAATCCGGCGGATGAGCATGACCTGGACTACGTTGACGAGCTTGAGCTTCTTGTCCACCAGCTTCTGGATACAGGCTTGGAGTCCGGTCAGCTCTTTCGAATCCCCCCAAATTCGGCCACTCTCTTTCCAGGAGGAGAGCCGTGTGGGAATACCAGATCTAAATTCGGGGCCGCTGCCCAATCGAGGTCGCTGCTCGGTGATGTAGAACCACCCCGATTGCCACCCCTTGATGGTTTCCACGAAAGTACCCTCCAGCCACGTAACGTGGGACATCCTGCCCACCATGGCGCCTCCGCACTCCGCTTGGCTGCCCTTCACAACCTTCAGCTTGACATCAAGGTCTTGAGCCCTAAGCGAAGTGGGGCTGGATGCGAAGGAATGCCTCGCACACGACGATAAACGCCGAGATGTTGAGGATAAAATTCGGGGCCAGATCATGGAAACCTCGGCCGTAGTAGAACATGAGCCCCCGGACAAAGGGATGAAGCGGGAAGCCCAGTCTGTGGAGGAAATGGGGAAGAAATACTACCCTCTCATGGGGCCTGGGGTTGGGAACGAGCTCTCCCTCGTCGGGGAGCCGATGCGCGATGTTGCTGGACAGATATCTGGCGTCGCGCAGCTTCTGGATCTGCCCCTCCGTGACGGAGGAGGCCATCCACTTGCCTCCCGCTCCGGACATAGTTGGAGAAGGTTGAGGTGAGAAGTGCGGACTTGGGCGCTGGAGCTCGAGTTCAGCGGAGATGGATAAGCCAAGGAGGAAGAAGGCGCAGTAAAGGGGCTGGATCCTTATCCCTTATATGGGCGGACAAAAACATGTGCCCCCACCGCCCTGGTAAAACTCGCTTATCTCCCAAGCGCCACAATCAATGGCGCGTTGGGTTACCCACGTCCGTATTGATGGGAATCCCAGAATAAGGGGAACACGATCTCTGCCTCGACAAGACGCGTGCCAAAACCGCCGCTAAACGCTACCGAGGTGGAACAGTAAAAACAATTTGAATAAAGGCTTGGTAGTGGTGCGACGTCACGCCACAAAATATGTCACAGATTGATCTTGTGTAACATTATTCTCTCTCTACGGTGGTATGTGGAATTTATTTTTGCAGAGCCGGACACTATACTCGTGTTCACAATCATCTATAAATTAAACGAAGGACGAACACGCCTTGCAACGCCGACGACAATATACGCCGGACTCATCGTCATTGAAGCCTGGTTCAGGGCTCTTGAGGAGTTCCGGACTAGGGGTGTCCGGATAGCGAACTATCATCATCGGCCGGACTCCAAGACTATGAAGATACAAGATTGAAGACTTCGTCCCGTGTCCGGATGGGACTTTCCTTGGCGTGGAAGGCAAGCTTGGCGATACGGATATGTAGATCTCCTACCATTGTAACCGACTCTGTGTAACCCTAACCCTATCCGGTGTCTATATAAACCGGAGGGTTTTAGTCCGTGGGACGAACAACAATCATACCATAGGCTAGCTTCTAGGGTTTAGCCTCTTTGATCTCGTGGTAGATCCACTCTTGTAACACACATCATCAATATTAATCTAGCAGGACGTAGGGTTTTACCTCCATCAAGAGGGCTCGGACCTGGGTAAAACATCGTGTCCCTTGTCTCCTGTTACCATCCGCCTAGACGCACAGTTCGGGACCCCCTACCCGAGATCCGCCGGTTTTGACACCGACAACGACTGATTAGAAACAGTGTAGAGGGGCCAGAGCTGGACAACAAGGGGGAGTCCCAAACCATGTGTTCTCCCAAAATCTTACTTCAGCTCTGCTTTTGCTACTCCCATGACTCCTTTCCAGAATCTAGAAGAGGTAGTAGTAGCGGAGCAATTAAAAATATTTGATTTGCTAGTGTTATATTTATGATCAATCACTTTCCTCTAGAGTTTCCATTCTCCTTCAGAGTACCTTTTAATCCAAGAGCCCAGGAGACATATATTAACTTCCTTGAGGTTAGGAATACCTAGGCCTCCATTCTCTTTTTCATACAAACAAGTCTCCAATTTGCTAAGTGGATCTTTTTCTATGGCCTTCAAAATCATTCCACAAACAGTTAGCCATATGAGTATTAATAAGCTCAATGGCCCATTTGGATAATTTGCAGAAGGAAAGTAAATAGACAGGTATGCTGGGTAAGCAAGTGTGGATAAGGACTAGTCTGCCTTTATAGGAGAGTAGTTTACCTCTCCAATCAGCAATCCCTTTAAGGATTTTGTCAATCAAAGGTTGGATAGGCTCTCTCCTCAATTTATCATAGTGGAGATGGATCCACAGGTATTTTATTGGGAAGTTGCCTTTATTACATCCTAAAGCTTCTACAAAAGGATTTGTTTCCTCCACAAACATATTAATGGAGATCAACTCACTCTTGGTTTAGTTGATTTTTATCCCAGAAACTTGCTCAAAACATGTTAGCACCATCTTGAGGTTAGTAGCTTTTTCTATGCTATTCTCAAGGAATAGGATTGTGTCATCAACATACTGGAGGCACACGATTCCTCTAGGGCAAACAACCGGACAAAGCCCAGCAGCTGCTTTCACAATCATCCTAGAGAGTACATCCACAACTAGGTTAAAGAGAAGTGGCGACAAGGGATCCCCCTGCCTCAGACCTTTACTAGGGAGGAAGAAATCACTCTCATACCCATTTACCTTGACTCCTACTGACCCTCCTCTAGTACTGCCAGGATCCATGATATCCATTTCTTCCCAAAACCTCTAAGAGAAAGGAGCTCAATCAGGAAGTCTAGGTCAACGAAATCAAAAGCTTTCTCATAGTCTAATTTAAGCACTAGGCCTTGATCTTGCCTAGCACGGGCCGAGTGTGACACCTCATGAGCAGTGACTACACTTTCCAAGATGTATCTACCTTTTAGAAAGGCAGATTGGTTGTAGGCAATGAGTCTGTGTAGTACAGCATTAATTCTATTAGTTAAAACCTTAGTGAAAATCGTAAAATTACAATTTAGGAGACTAATTGGTCTAAATTTCTTCATGGTAGTAGCATCAGCTTCTTTAGGGATGAAAGAGAGCATAGCAAAGTTTAGCCTATATATACATATATATCTAACATGCCCTTAGGGAAGCCATCAAACATCTCAATAAGATCATGCTTTATTAAATCCCGAAAATGTTGGTAGAAGAAAAAAGTAATACCATCAGGGCCAGGGCCCCATCTACATATGTGTCAAACATTGCTTTTTAATTTACTCCTCAGAGAAGGGGGCTTGCGGTGTCTTATTGTTGAGGGAACAAGCCCTCTCAGAGTCTTTCCTAAGAAGGGTCTTATAAAAACACTAACTACTTTAAGGATGTCTAATGTTTCTGTAACCACACCATCAGGGCCTTCTAGGGAGTGGATAAAAGTTTTCATCCTCCTTTGATTAGCTACAACCTGAAAATAGGTAGTATTTCTATCACCTTCCTAATATCTCTATCTCTGGATCTTTGCTTAGCTCTAACTTCCTCTTTCAGCCAATGAGCATGTAATTCTAGATGGATCTCTCTCCTTCTATCATGCTCTTTGTTATAGTGAGGTAAGTTGTCTCTAGCTTAATGTCTAATTTGTCATATTCTTCCATAAGGCTCTTCTTATGCTTTCTAAGTTCAACCTCACTATTGCTACTCCACCCTTTGTAGTGGCTTTCCTAAATCTTCTAATTTTCTCTTGCCATCTAGCAATAGAAGTTTTCCCGTGAGTAGGAGCATTCCAATTCCTCTTAACTAAGGTTTGGAAATCCTCTCTAAGGAGCCACCATTTCTCAAATTTATAACTACTAGACTTAGGTTGTTTATACAAACGTGAATCCCAGATAGTAGGTGTGTGATCACTATCCAGTCCAGGCAGAGTTGTGCATGAGGCCAAAGGGAAAAACTTATCTAGGTCAGTATCACAAAAAAGTCTATGTATGGTAGACATGATGCTATTTGACTGGTTATCAGCCAAGTAATCTTTCTGGAGGAAAGCTTAATTTCTAGCAGGCTCCATATTTCCACCCAAGCATTAAATTTATCACTCCATCTATGGTTAATATGCCCATTACTTATATCATGGTTAAATCTAACTAGATTGAAATCCCCCCTACCAAGGTTGGGGTCTCATTGTCAGTGAACAATGTGTGGAGTTCAGAAAGGAACTTTTCTTTGCCCTCTTCATATGGGGACCCATAAACTGTGACTATTCTAAACTCTAGTTGTTTACTTTTTAACCTAACAGTATAGGAGACATTAAACTTAGTAATGGTCCGGTCTAAAACATCATAAAGATCTAGATCAACACCTACCAAGATGCGTCCAGCTGAACCAATGGCTAGAAGGAGATTCCAGGCAAAATGTCTTTCACTAACCAAGAATTTCAGAAAGGAGTCGGAGAAACTCTCTTTCGTAGTCTCTTGTAAACCTACAATGGAAGGTTTGATCTTACCAATGTAATCTAAAAGTAAAGTTTTTCTACCAGGAGCTGTAATGCCCCTCACATTCCAAAATAAGCAATTCATGGTATAACTGTAGCCATAGGGTCCTTGCCCCGTCTATAGTCATAGGCCACAACCCATGTCTCAATGCTAGTAGGAGAAAGTTCCTCAGCTTCATTACTATCTAAGAAATTATTGATGACAATTATGCCAGGAGTAAAACACATGTCTCATAAACTAGTTCTACATTACATTGACCAGCTAGGGTGTCAATTGGATCAGTAGATCTCAACTGACTAGGAGCAGGACTACTATGTTCGTCAATACCCACTCCTATTTTCTTAGGTACATCAATAAAGGAGGGGTTATTGAAAAGGGAAAATGCAGGTTGGCTCGTACCAGTTTTTGCACTTTCCAAATCTTTCACTTGCTTGAGTACTTGTGCTTTCTCCAACATAGTTTTGCTAGAGGGTTCCACCCTTGAGTTGTGCCTGGTAGATTGAGTTGGCCTCCACTTCTGTTTTTGTTGCTTGTGAGCAACTATCTTGGATAGCATAGGAAAGTCAGCCTCATAAGTGTCACTCAGAGGCTCTACTAATGTTGCAACAGCTTGCTCCTGGGTGTCCCCAACCTCCTCCATCTCTTGATGCAAGTCAGCCAACTCCATTTCACTAAGGATGGAGTAGCATTGGTCATCAGACATATACTCTGCCCCTATCTTGTCAGTCTTGGATCTCCTTGAGGCCTGGAGGGATGGAGGGATCTGAATTTTGAGTAGTGATGGATGTTCCACCCCTTTAGATGGGCAGACATCTAGCATTTGCTGCAAAAACGCAAGCACTGCCTGTTTTCCCAAAGTAGGGTCAGAACCACCCCCTCTCCCCAGATTAGACCTAGTGCTTTTTTTTGACCTATTGTCTTCAGTCCTCGATGAGGTCTCAGTCTCAGATTGTGTTTCCTGCCCTCCTTGGTTAATTGTAGCATTGTTATCAGTTCCAGTTTCAGCCCTTTGCTTTGTGATTTGTTCCACTGCAATAAGCATTTTGTAGAACTTTCCATTTATTCCATACATTATTTCCTTGGGGATCTTCCTACCATCTTTACAGGACAACTTAACTCTCACAACCTCATAGAAGCTTTTGAAGTTGAATTGCCAATCCACATCCACTAGGGTGCCAAAGACAGAAGTAATTTGGTCAAGAATAGGCCATTCACACCATATTGTGTTTATCTTCCTAATTTTTTTCCAGACCAACTGTTTTGACGCATAGTCTTTAATCTTCCCTTTCCAAGCCTCAAACTTCACAGTAACATTGCTCTTGGGGAGGTCAAAGCAAGGTAACTAGCAACCGATTCTATAGGAATTTCAGGGCAGAACTTCACTAATATGGTCCAGTCATCCAGAGCATTAATCTGCCATGGCCAGTTAGTTTTGTATATCTTTGAGAATTTAGTTGCTAGGTCCTTTTTGCTGATCTCCCCATCTTCTATGAAAATAATCTCTCCATTCTTAAGTCTCCCAGAGTGTTGTAGGTTAACATATGACATATCCACATGGTAGAAGCCTAATCCAAGAGCTGCACTCCCAAAGTACCTGATAGCTAGATGAGGTTTCTTCCTGACTGGACAGTTGTATTCCTGATGGGTAGCCATCTTGCAGATGAAACATGTTGTCGTCTTCGGGCACTTCTCTTTGTCATGACCTGGCTCTCCACAACCACCACAAATCACATTCGCATAAGACATGAGAGAGCTGGCATTGTTGTTAACTACCACTTTGCTATCTTGCTTCTTCCTTTGTTGTTTGCTCTAATTTTTCTGATTCCCTGGTCCAGAGATCCTGGAGCTACTAGAACCTTGACCAGTGTTGCTCAAAGAAACCCCTTGATCTCCACCCTGTTGCCCTGCAGGGGATTGCAACATCTGCTGGGGAAACACGAGGGCGACATCCCTTGCCACTACTCCGGCGACGGGGGGTGTTCCCCATGGAACTGGTGCCGGTGTCAAAACCGGCAGATCTCGGGTAGGGGGTCCCGATCTGTGCGTCTTAGGCTGATGGTAACAGGAAGCAAGGGACACAATGTTTACCCAGGTTCGGGCCCTCTCGATGGAGGTAAAACCCTACTTCCTGCTTGATTAATATTGAAGATATGGGTAGTACAAGAGTAGATCTACCACGAGATCATAGAGGCTAAACTCTAGAAGCTAGCCTATGATGGTATGATTGTAATTGTGATCGGCCTTCTAAGGACCAACCTCTCCGGTTTATATAGGCACCGGAGAGGGCTAGGGTTTACATGGAGTCGGTTACAAGGAAGGAAATATAATATCCGGATCGCCAAGCTTGCCTTCCACGCCAAGGAGAATTCCATCCGAACACGGAATGAAGTCTTGAGTCTTGTATCTTCACGCTTCAATAGTCCGGACGATGTATACAGTCCGGCTGTCCGGATACCACCTAATCCAGGACTCCCTCAGTAGCCCCTGACCAGGCTTCAATGACGATGAGTCCGGCGCGCAGTCTTGTCTTTGGCATTGCAGGGCGGGTTCCTTCTCCGAGTACTCCAAAGTAATTATCGAACACTTGAACCGTGTCCGGATCCACAAAATGATCTTCACATGCCACCGTAGAGAGAATGGTATTTCACAAATGCAATCTGCTGACAACTTTTTACGCAACGCGATGTGTCATTACGGTCGGGTCATTATTCGAACCGTTCTCCCACAACCAGCCACAGCGCATATTGCGAGGCGGTTTCCTTGACACGTCTTGTCAAAGCAGAGATCGTGTCCCCTTATCACGGGATTCTCATCAATACGAGTATGGGAAATCCCACCACGCCATCTATCGTGGCGCTTGGGAAGCAAGCGATTCCCAACGAGCAAGTGGGGAGGCACACCGCTTTTGTCGCCTCTATAAAGGGATAAGAGTTCCCCATTTTTACCCATGCCTTCTTCCTCCTTTGCCCACTCTTGCCCCCTCGAGCTCCAGCGCCCAAGCCCAAGTCTTCTCCGCACAGCTAAACATGTCCGGAGCAGGAGGCAAGTGGGTGGCTTCCACCGTGAGGGAGAAGCACATCGCAAATCTTCGGGCGGCCGGATACTTGGCCGCAGACATTGCGCACCGGCTACCGGACGCTGGGCAGGTCATTCTGACCCCGGGACCCCACGAGAGGGTCGTGTTCGTCGCCCACTTCGTCCGTGGACTGGGGTTTCTGTTGGAAATATGCCCTAGAGGCAATAATAAATTAGTTATTATTATATTTCCTTGTTCACGATAATCATTTATTATCCATGCTATAATTGTATTGATAGGAAACTAAGATACATGTGTGGGTACATAGACAACACCGTCCCTAGTAAGTCTCTAGTTGACTAGCTCGTTGATCAACAGATGGTTATGGTTTCCTGACCATGGACATTGGATGTCGTTGATAACGGGATCACATCATTTGGAGAATGATGTGATGGACAAGACCCAATCCTAAGCCTAGCACAAAGATCGTAGTTCGTATGCTAAAGCTTTTCTAATGTCAAGTATCATTTCCTTAGACCATGAGATTGTGCAACTCCGGATACCGTAGGAATGCTTTGGGTGTACCAAACGTCCACAACGTAATCGGGTGGCTATAAAGGTGCACTACGGTATCTCCGAAAGTGTCATTGGGTTGGCACGAATCGAGACTAGGATTTGTCACTCCGTGTGACGGAGAGGTATCTCTGGGCCCACTCGGTAGGACATCATCATAATGTGCACAATGTGACCAAGGGTTTGATCACGGGATGATGTGTTACGGAATGAGTAAAGAGACTTGCCGGTAACGAGATTGAACAAGGTATCGGGATACCGACGATCGAATCTCGGGCAAGTACAATACCGCTAGACAAAGGGAATTGTATACGGGACTGATTGAATCCTCGACATCGTGGTTCATCCGATGAGATCATCGTGCAACATGTGGGAGCCAACATGGGTATCCAGATCCCGCTGTTGGTTATTGACCGGAGAACATCTCGGTCATGTCTGCATGGTTCCCGAACCAGTAGGGTCTACACACTTAAGGTTCGGTGACGCTAGAGTTGTTATGGGAAATAGTATGTGGTTACCGAAGGTTGTTCGGAGTCCCGGATGTGATCCCGGACATCACGAGGAGTTCCGGACTGGTCCGGCAGTGAAGATCGATATATTGGACGAAGGGTATTGGAGTCCGGAAGTGTTCCGGAGGTACCAGGCTATGGCCAGCATGACCGAAAGGTGTTTGGGAGCCCGGCAAGTGTTGGAGGGCCTCATGGGCCAAGGGAAGGGGCAAACCAGCCCACTAAGGGGTGGTGCGCCCTCCCAGCCCCTCTCACGTAACCAGGAGAGGTGGGGCGCCTCCCTAGGGCAGCCCCTTCACGGCTTGGGGGCAAGTTTCCTAGGGGTGGGGCGCCCAAACCCATCTAGGGTTTCCCCACGTGGTCACGCCCTCCCTAGGGAACCCTAGGGCGCCTCCTCCACCCCTTACCCCTATATATAGTGAGGGAGAGAGGGCAGCCGCACCTTCCTGGCGCAGCCCTCCCTCCTCCAACACTTCCTCCTCCTCCGTAGTGCTTAGCGAAGCTCTGGGAGAACCACGAGCTCCATCACCACCACGCCTTCGTGATGTCGGAGTTTTCCTCAACTTCTCCTCTCCCTTGCTGGATCAAGAAGGAGGAGACGTCCCGGGCTGTACATGTGTTGAACGCGGAGGTGCCGTCCGTTCGGCTGGGATCATCGGTGATTTGGATCACGGCGAGTGCGACTCCATCAACCCCGTTCTCTTGAACGCTTCCGCTTAGCGATCTACAAGGGTATGTAGATGCACTCTCCTTCCCTCGTTGCTGGTTTCTCCATAGATAGATCTTGGTGACACGTAGGAAAATTTTGAATTTCTACTACGTTCCCCAACGATGGCATCATGAGCTAGTTATATTGCGTAGATTCTTTGCACGAGTAGAAAACAAAGTAGTTGTGGGCGTTGATGATGTTCAATATGCTTACCGTTACTAGTCCAATCTTGTTTCGACGGTATTGTGGGATGAAGCGGCCGGACCGACCTTACACGTACACTTACGTGAGACAGGTTCCACCGGCGACATGCACTTGGTGCATAAGGTGGCTAGCGGGTGCCGCCTCCCACTTTAGTCGGAACGGATTCGATGAAAAGGGTCCTTATGAAGGGTAAATAGCAATTGGCATATCACATTGTGGTTTTGTAGGTAAGAAAGCGTTCTTGTTAGAAACCCATAGCAGCCACGTAAAACATGCAAACAATAATTAGAGGACGTCTAACTTGTTTTTGCAGGGTATGCTATGTGATGTGATATGGCCAAGAAGAATGTGATGAATGATATGTGATGTATGAGATTGATCATGTTCTTGTAATAGGATTCACGACTTGCATGTCGATGAGTATGACAACCGGCAGGAGCCATAGGAGTTGTCTTTATTTATTGTATGACCTGCGTGTCATTAAACAACGCCATGTAATTACTTTACTTTATTGCTAACCGGTAGCCATAAGTAGTAGAAGTAATAAGTTGGCGAGACAACTTCATGGAGACACGATGATGGAGATCATGATGATGGAGATCATGGTGTCATGCCGGTGACGATGATGATCATGGAGCCCCGAAGATGGAGATCAATGGAGCTATATGATATTGGCCATATCATGTCACTACTATATAATTGCATGTGATGTTCATTATGTTTATGCATCTTGTTTACTTAGAACGAGTAAATAAGATGATCCCTTACAAAATTTCCAGAAGTGTTCTCCCCTAACTGTGCACCGTTGCTAAAGTTCGTCGCTTCTAAGCACCACGTGATGATCGGGTGTGATGGATTCTTACGTTCACATACAACGGGTGTAAGACAGATTTACACACGCAAAACACTTAGGGTTAACTTGACGAGCCTAGTATGTACAGACATGGCCTCGGAACACAGAGACCGAAAGGTCGAGCATGAGTCGTATGGTACATACGATCAACATGAAGATGTTCACCGATGATGACTAGTCCGTCTCACGTGATGATCGGACACGGCCTAGTTGACTCGGATCATGTAATCACTTAGATGACTAGAGGGATGTCTATTCGAGTGGGAGTTCATGAGATGAACTTAATTATCCTGAACATAGTCAAAAGATCTTTGCAAATTATATCGTAGCTCGCGCTTTAGTTCCACTGTTTAGATATGTTCCTAGAGAAAATATAGTTGAAAGTTGTGATGGCGATTATGCGGACAATAGAAAGCTTATGTCCTTAATGCACCGCTCGGTGTGCTGGAACCCCAAACGTCGTTTGTGGATGTTGTGAACATCGGACATACACGTTTTGATAACTACGTGATAGTTCGGTTAAGCGGTTTAGAGTTGAGGCACCGAAGACGTTTTGAAACGTCATGAACATATGAGATGTTTCGAGGGCTGAATTGGGATTTCAGGCTCGTGCCCACGTCAAGAGGTATAAGACCTCCGACGATTGTCTTAGCCTGCAAACTAAGGGAGAAAAGCTCAATCGTTGAGCTTGTGCTCAGATTGTCTGAAGTGCAACAATCACTTGAACCGAGTGGGAGTTGATCTTCCAGATGAGATAGTGATGTTTCTCCAAAGTCATTGCCACCAAGCTGCTAGAGCTTCATGATGAACTATAACATATCAGGGATAGATATGATGATCCTTGAAGTATTCGCGATGTTTGACACCGCGAAAGTAGAAATCAAGAAGGAGCATCAATTGTTGATGGTTGGTGAAACCACTAGTTTCAAGAAGGGCAAGGGCAAGAAGGGATACTTCATGAAGCGGCAAATCAGCTGCTGCTCTAGTGAAGAAACCCAAGGTTGAACCCAAACCCGAGACTAAGTGCTTCGAATAAGGGGAACTGCCATCGAGCAGCATTACCCTAGATACTTGGTAGATGAGAAGGCTGGCAAGGTCGATAGAAGTATATTGGATATACATTATGTTAATGTGTACTTTACTAGTACTCCTAGTAGCACCAGGGTATTAAGATACCGGTTCGGTTGCTAAGTGTTAGTAACTCGAAATAAAAGAGCTACGGAATAAACGGAGACTAGCTAAAGGTGAGCTGATGATATGTGTTGGAAGTGTTTCCAAGTTTGATGTGATCAAACATCGCATGCCTCCCTCTACCATCAAGATTAGTATTAAACCTGAATAATTGTCATTTGGTGTTTGCGTTGAGCATAGACATGATTGGATTATGTCTATCGCAATACGGTTATTCATTTAAGGAGAATAATGGTTACTCTGTTTATTTGAATAATACCTTCAATGGTATTGCACCTAATAGGAATGGTTTATTGAATCTCGATCGTAGTGATACACATTTTCATGCCAAAAGATATAAGATAGTAATGATAGTACCACTTACTTGTGGCACTACCATGTAAGTCATATTGGTGTAAAACGCATGAAGAAGCTCCATGTTGATGGATCTTTGGACTCACTGCTTTTGAAAAGTTTGAGACATGTGAACCATGTCTATTGGTGTATACGCATGAAGAAACTCCATGCAGATGGATCGTTTGGACTCACTTGATTTTGAATCACTTGAGATATGCAAATTATACCACATGGGCAAGATGACTGAAAAGCCTCGGGTTTCAGTAAGATGGAACAAGATAGCAACTTGTTCGAAGTAACACATTTTGATGTGTGCAGTCCAACGAGTGCTGAGGCATGCAGTGAATATCATTATGTTCTTACTTCACAGATGATTTGAGTAGATGTTGAGTATACTACTTGATGAAACACAATTCTGAATTATTGAAAGGTTCAAGTAATTTCAGAGTGAAGTTGAAGATCTTCGTGACAAGAGGATAAAATGTCTGTGATGTGATCATAGAGATGAATAACTGAGTTGCGAGTTTGGTACACAATTGAGACATTGTGGAAATTGTTTCACAACTAATACCGCCTGGAACACCATAGTGTGATGGTGTGTCCGAACATCATAGTTGCACCCTATTGGATATGGTGCATACCTTGATGTCTCTTATCGAATTACCACTATCGTTCATGGGTTAGGCATTAGAGACAACCGCACTCAGTTTAATAGGGCACTACGTAATTCCGTTGAGACGACCCTGTTTGAACTATGGTTTGGAGAAACCTAAGTTGTCGTTTCTTAAAAGTTTGGGGCTATGACGCTTATGTGAAAAAGTTTCAGGTTGATAAGCTCGAACCCAAAGCGGATAAAATGCATCTTCATAGGACACCCAAAACAGTTGGGTATACCTCCTAATTCAGATCTGAAAGCAATAGGGATTGTTTCTTGAATCGGGTCCTTACTCGAGGAAAAGTTTGTATCGAAAAGGTTGAGTGGGAGGATGGTGGAGACTTGATGAGGTTATTGAACCGTCACTTCAACAAGTGTGTAGCAGGGCACAGGAAGTTGTTCCTGTGGCACCTACACCAATTGAAGTGGAAGCTTATGATAGTGCATGAAGCTTCGGATCAAGTCACTACCGAACCTCGTAGGATGACAAGGGCAATCTTTGCTTGAGTGGTACGCAATCCTGTCTTGAAGGTCATGTTGCTAGACAACAATGAACCTACGAGCTATGGAGAAGCAATGGTGGGCCCAAATTCCGACAAATGGCTTGAGGCCATAAAATCCAAGAGAGAATCCATGTATGAAAACAAAGTGTAGACTTTGGAAGAACTACTTGATGGTCGTAAAGGCTGTTGGGTACAGATGGATTTTAGAAGAAGACGGAAAATGATGGTAAGTGTCACCATTAAGAAAGCTCGACTTGTCGTTAAGATGTTTTCCGACAAGTTCAAGGAGTTGACTGCGATGAGACTTTCTCATTCATAGCGATGCTAAGAGTCTGTTGGAATTATATTAGCAATTACTGCATGATTTATGAAATCTTGCAGATAGGATGTCAAAACATTGTTTCCTCAATGATATTCTTGAGGAAAGGTTGTATGTGATACAATCAGAAAGTTTTTGTCGATCCTAAGGATGCTAAAAGGTATGCTGGCTCCAGCGATCCTTCTAAGGACTGGAGTAAGCATCTCGGAGTTGGAATGTGCGCTTTGATGAGATGATCAAAGATTTTGGGTTTATACAAAGTTTATGAGAAACTTGTATTTCCAAAGAAGTGAGTGGGAGCACTATAGAATTTCTGATGAGTATATGTTGTTGACATATTGTTGCTCAGAAATGATGTAGAATTTCTGGACAGCATACATGGTTATTTGAAAGGTGTTTTTCAATAAAAAAACCTGGATTAAGCTACTTGAACATTGAGCATCAAGATCTATGAGGATAGATCAAAATGCTTAATAATACTTTCAAATGAGCACGTACCTTGACATGATCTTGAAAGTGTTCAAGATGGATCAGTCAAAGAAGGAGTTCTTGCCTGAGTTGTAAGGCACGGGTTAAGACTTAAAGCTCGACCACGGCGGAAGAGAGAGAAAGGACGAAGGTCGCCCCTATGCTTCGCACGTAGGCTCTATAGTATGCTATGTTGTGTACCACACGGAAGTGTGCCTTGCCATGAGTCGGTCGAGGGGTACAAGAATGATCCAGAATGGATCATTGGACAATGATCAAAATTGTCCTTGGAGTAAATAAGGACATGTTTCTCGATTATGGAGGTGATAAAGAGTTCGCGCAAAGGGTTACGTCGATGCAAGCTTTAACACCTATCCGATGTGACTCGAGTAGCAAACCGGATACGTATAGTGGAGCAACCATTTGGAATAGCTTCAAGTGGAGCGTAGAAGCAACATTTACAATATGACTTAGAGATTTGCGGAGTACATACGGATCTGAATGTTGCAGACCCGTTGACTAAAACTTCTCTTACAAGCAAAACATGATCAAACCAAAGAACTCATTGAGACTTAATCACATGGTGATGTGAACTAGTTTAAGACACTAGTAAACTCTTTGGATATTGGTCACATGGCGATGTGACCTATCAGTGTTGATCACATGGCGATGTGAACTAGATTATTGACTCTAGTGCAAGTGGGAGACTGTTGGAAATATGCCCTAGAGGCAATAATAAATTAGTTATTATTATATTTCCTTGTTCATGATAATCGTTTATTATCCATGCTATAATTGTATTGATAGGAAACTAAGATACATGTGTGGGTACATAGACAACACCATGTCCCTAGTAAGTCTCTATTTGACTAGCTCGTTGATCACCAGATGGTTACGGTTTCCTGACCATGGACATTGGATGTCGTTGATAACGGAATCACATCATTTGGAGAATGATGTGATGGACAAGACCCAATCCTAAGCCTAGCACAAAGATCGTAGTTCGTATGCTAAAGCTTTTCTAATGTCAAGTATCATTTCCTTAGACCATGAGATTGTGCAACTCCCGGATACCGTAGGAATGCTTTGGGTGTACCAAACGTCACAACGTAACTGGGTGGCTATAAAGGTGCACTACAGGTATCTCCGAAAGTGTCTATTGGGTTGGCACGAATCGAGACTAGGATTTGTCACTCCGTATGACGGAGAGGTATCTCTGGGCCCACTCGGTAGGACATCATCATAATGTGCACAATGTGACCAAGGGGTTGATCACGGGATGATGTGTTACGGAACGAGTAAAGAGACTTGCCGGTAACGAGATTGAACAAGGTATCGGGATACCGACGATCGAATCTCGGGCAAGTACAATACCGCTAGACAAAGGGAATTGTATACGGGATTGATTGAATCCTCGACATCGTGGTTCATCCGATGAGATCATCGTGGAACATGTGGGAGCCAACATGGGTATCCAGATCCCGCTGTTGGTTATTGACCGGAGAACATCTCGGTCATGTCTGCATGGTTCCCGAACCCGTAGGGTCTACAGATTTAAGGTTCGGTGACGCTAGAGTTGTTATGGGAAATAGTATGTGGTTACCGAAGGTTTTTCGGAGTCCCGGATGTGATCCCGGACGTCACGAGGAGTTCCGGAATGGTCCGGCGGTGAAGATCGATATATTGGACGAAGGGTATTGGAGTCCGGAAGTGTTCCAGGGGTACCGAGGCTATGGCGGCATGACCGAAAGGTGTTTGGGAGCCCGGCAAGTGTTGGAGGGCCTCATGGGCCAAAGGGAAGGGGCCAACCAGCCCACTAAGGGGTGGTGCGCCTCCCAGCCCCTCTCTCACGTAACCAGAGAGGTGGGGCGCCTCCCTAGGGCAGCCCCTTACCGGCTTGGGGGGCAAGTTTCCTAGGGGTGGGGCGCCCAAACCCATCTAGGGTTTCCTGTGGCCGCCGCCTCCCCTAGGGAACCCTAGGGCGCCTCCTCCACCCCTTACCCCTATATATAGTGAGGGAGAGAGAGGCAGCCGCACCCTTTCCCTGGCGCAGCCCTCCCTCCTCCAACACTTCCTCCTCCTCCAGAGTGCTTAGCGAAGCTCTGCCGAGAACCACGAGCTCCATCACCACCACGCCTTCGTGTTGTCGGAGTTTTCCCTCAACTTCTCCTCTCCCTTGCTGGATCAAGAAGGAGGAGACGTCCCGGGCTGTACGTGTGTTGAACGCGGAGGTGCCGTCCGTTCGGCGTTAGGATCATCGGTGATTTGGATCACGACGAGTACGACTCCTTCAACCCCGTTCTCTTGAACGCTTCCGTTTAGCGATCTACAAGGGTATGTAGATGCACTCTCCTTCCCCTCGTTGCTGGTTTCTCCATAGATAGATCTTGGTGACACGTAGGAAAATTTTGAATTTCTACTACGTTCCCCAATAGTTTCCACTTCACCCCTTCGTCCACGGGCTCATGTTCTACTACGGGCTAGATTTCCATGATCTAGCCCTGAATTTCATCCTCAACATCTCGGCATTCATCGTTGTATGTGAGGCCTTCCTCCGCATCAGGCCTCACTTCGGCCTGTGTCTGCAAATCTTCTGCGTGAAGCCGAAGATCGTGAGCGGCCAGCAAGCGGAGCGCGGAGGGGCCATGGTGGGCAGGATGCCTAATGTCACATGGCTTGACGGCTCCTTTGCGGAGACCGTGAAAGGGTGGCAATCGGGGTGGTTCTACATCACCAAGCCATGCGGCGCCAACTGGGCAGCGGCCCCCGAGTTCCGATCCGGAACCCCCATGCGGCTCACCTCCTGGGAAAAGAAGGGCCTGGCCTGGGGTGAAACTACAGAGCTGACTGGACTCCAAAATTGCATCAAGAGCATGAAGGACAAGAACATCAAGCTTGTCAACGTGATCCAGGTCATGCTCGTTCGCCGGATCCTGTCGTGCCAAAGGCGGGCATTCAATATGTGGGAGTTCGTTCCGGCCGAACACCAGACGCTTCGGAGGCTTTATGCCATGACGCATAAAGGCGCATGGAAGGTGTTGTTCAAGGCCTCCGAAGTACCTCCTCCCACATCCGAGGACCGCGGACTTCATGCAGCGCGGCCCCCGCGTCCAGTGAGTTTTAGGACTACCACCGGATTCGGTTTTTCCCAATACATTCATGGGGGAGTCTTAAGTATTTGTGTATATTTGATCAGGACTATGTCGAGACAGCAGAGCAGATTGACTGTTCGGCTCCGCTGCCAGAAGATCCAGCTGATGCTCTCCTGACGGAGATGCTGATCCCGGCGCCCTACAAGGCACCGGAGAAGAAGGCCGAAAAGAAGGCCCCGGGGACCAGGAAGGGTCTCCGGCGTAAGGTCGTGCCGGAAGCCTCGTCCGAAGACGACGAGGTACACTCCTCCCGAAGAGAAGGAAGAAGAAGAAGAAGCCGCCCCATCCGGAAAGGATGAGGGGTCTGAGGAGACGGGCCATGGGGCCGGGAGAGGCCCTCGACGCAAGGCCGTCATACCCACGTCGTCCGATGACGACGAAACAGATTCCTCCCGCGCAGGCGGGGGGAAGCAAGAAGAAACTCTACCTTCCCACGCTGGGGAGGAGAAAAAGAGGAAAGCCGCCCCGGAGGGGGAGGCTGGGACGCCCAAGAAGGGAAATACGTCCCTTCCGGACTACTCCACCACGGCCGCTCATAGCGAGGAAGAGTGGCTGCCCAGGGGGAAGCCCCTAGTGCAATCGTAAGTGTCCACACTCTATCGTGATTTTACTTCATAGTTGTTTAATAACGCCAAACATATATGCAGTCCGGCCAGGGCTCATCCGGAGGTGTCGTCTTCGGATGGGTCTCTGAGCGCTTCAGAGATGAACTCGCTCCCGACGGCCACCACTCCTCAGCCTGCGGATGACACGGAGGTGTTGTCCCGAAGGTTCCCCGAGCAGGGGGAGGTGACCCTGGAGACGCCCCAAGGCGGAGTTCCAGATGTCGGACATGCGGGGTTCAAGATCCCCGCAGATCGCGTCGATGAGAGCCGCAGCAAGGCGGACTCTCGACCGAACATGGTTCCGGAACCCTCGACGGTTCCGGACTTAGGCGGGCAGCCCCTCGTTAGGGAGGGCGAGCCGTCCGTGCCGAGAACTTCCGTCGTGCCAGCGGCGCCGGATAGTCTGGTGGAAGCGCTTCGAGGCGCTTCCATGGATGACGAGCACCGTACTCTTATGAGTGTGGTGATTCAAAAGGTTATGTCCGCCAAAAGCGGACTAACCGGCTTGCACAAGCCTCCTGACGGGCTTCGAGGTAAGTAATAAGAATGTGTGAAATTACCACCCGATAGGTAGTAGCCCCTAATACTCTGTTTGGTGTTCGGAAAGAAAAGCCAAACGGAGGGTCAATTATAATCCGCAGGAGCCTAATAAGCATTTATGTGAATAAGCAGGCCGTGCTGCTTGCCGTTGCTGCCCACACAGCCGAGGTTGCCAAACTAAAGCGGGACCTGGAGCAGGCGCAGGGAGAGCTCGACCTCGCGAAGAGGCGGCTCGAAGAGAGCAAAGGTGAATGATTCTCCACTCTTATGTATGTAAAGATAGATGAAATTGTTTAGCCTGACGACGAAGCGTCGTGACTGTGTAACAGGGTCCACCGCCGAAGTGGCGTCCTTGAAGAAAGCTCTATCCGAGGCCGAAGACAAGGCGGCCTGGGAATGCAAGGAGCGCGAGAAGTAAGGTGCTAGAGTGGGCGAGGTATAGCAAGAGCTCCAGGACCTCGGCAAGAAGTTCGAGTCCGTGGAGCATGATCTGAAGATGAAAGAAGCCGAGCTTGCGAAGGCGCTTGTGAGTATGAGAGATGCCAAGGCCGGGCCGAGAAGGCACAGCAGGAAATCCAGGAGGCCAAAAAGATAACGGCGGGTAAGAAATTCTTTATGCAAAGCAAACATGTGGAGGAGGCGTTTCTTTTACTTACCCGAATTCGGAGCTCTCCAGGGGCATTCGCAGATCTGCCATGCAGCGTCTCAGATGCCGCGGAGTTCTACCGTGCCGAGGAGGGGAGCTCAACAGAGAAGCTGTTCTGGTCCTAGTATGCTGGGGCCGAACATCCGATGCCTCTGAGTGACCAACTGAAGCAGTTGGTCGAACTCCACAGGGCAGCCGAAGTGGTTGTGAAAGATTTCATAGTCCGGATGTGGCCTGGTGAGCCCCTGCCCACTAACTACTTTGGCCTGATCAAGCGGATGGTGAATGCCTGTCCGCGGCTTGAAGTAATCAAGCGATCCGTTTGCATTGAGGGTGCCCGCCGGGCCTTTTGCCCGTCTTGAAGGTGCATTGGGGCAAGCTGGATGCGAGGAAGCTGGTGAAGGACGGGTCACGGAGGGCAAGGCGCATCGCCATCCCGAGAAGTACTATGATGGCGTTATGAAGGGCGCTCGTCTCGTGGCCGACGAATGTACTAAAGACAAGATTTTTGACTAAATGTACCTCTGCCGCTGTTGTAATTTAAGGACGGAGTTGCTTGTGCTATGTAGCACTGTTTTGATTTAAAATATTACCATCTGTGCGGCTGTTTATAAAATTCTGAAAGTAGGCCAGTCGTCGGCTTCCGCTCCCACGTACCTAGTACCGGGGTGTTCCTGGAAAAACCCGGATACTGTTTATCCAAATGTTTGGTCCCTTAAGGAGGTACCCGGCGCAGCGAACAAGGCAATCAGACTATGTGGCTTTATAACTTTCACTTAGCCATAGAAGTCTATAATTTTAAATTTCGGCGAAGCCCCTAGAATTCGGAGGGCCAAATTGGGGCGCTATATGCGCCTAAATCGGACAAGGCCGATTCATCACCTAAAGCGGAAAAAATCTTTAAGGATTTTAAGACCTCTCGAACAGCGACCAGCTCTCGCCTCATCATGCCGGTCAGTTTTTGGCTTTCTCTACTGAGGTGCTCGTCCGGAAGAACCGGGACACAATCGCAGTAGTTCTCCATGCGCTACCTTAGCCGATATAACGGAACGTAAGGCACCAAAACAAGGGAGCCGGGCTAACCCAACTGTAGACCCAAGACATGATTAGGAGCTGATGCATATAGTGCTATAAGTTCGGGGTCTCGCACTGTTTAAAGTGTTCGGACTTTATTTGCCGTAGAACGGGCACCATAGGAAGCCCCTGGCAAACGGACCGCACCAAAGTGTACAAATGCAATATCAAAGAGACATTTGTAAGAAAAATGTTCAAATAAGAATAATGAGCTGACACTATATATAATCTCCCATTGATGAAAATACGTTTAAGCGTATGTTTACAATGAATGCATTAAGCGGAGATAAATAGGACTATTTAACATGTCCTATCCAGGGGCAGGCCGCGTATGGATATATAAAACAGGTATAACGATCGTAAATAGATTCCACCTGGGTGTTTCCTTCTGTGCGCGAAGCCTGTTGCCTCCTTGGTTTTCTCTCCTATGTAAGTCCGACAATCCGGCTCTTCTGAAGAGGCTGCTCTAAAGCAATGTCCTGAAAAAGAAGGACAGGTTATGAAGGTATGTGGCGGTTATCCTGCACTGTTGACTGAGTCGTTGTTGCGCCTCCGCCTACGCCCATGGTATCTTGAGTGCGTAATTGTGTGCAGCGTGTACGAATGCTGCTTTGATGGGGCTTAAGCGGAGGCCTGACTGCTAATCGCGCTCTTGGCGTGCCTGATGATCCTGTTGCGGGGTGCTCCGGACTCTCTTGACAGTGCTTGAAGTTGTTGTCACCGGATTGGTTTGTCGGAGGAGGCCGCATTGTACTTCTGCCACGAGGGCTGCAATATGCTCTTCTGTTCGGAGAGAGCGGTCCATATTTCCGTTCACTGTTATGACCCCGCGTGGTCCTGGCATCTTGAGCTTGAGGTATGCGTAGTGTGGTACCGCATTGAATCTAGCGAATGCGTTTCGTCCGAGCAGTGTGTGGTAACCACTGCGGAAAGGGACGATATCGAAGATTAACTCTTTGCTTCGGAAGTTATCCAGAGATCCGAAGACCACTTCCAATGTTATAGAGCCCGTGCAACGGGCCTCTACTCCAGGAATCACACCTTTAAAGGTGGTTTTGGTGGCCTTGATCCTTGAAGGTTCAATGCCCATTTTGCGCATTGTGTCCTGATAAAGCAGGTTCAGGCTGCTGCCACCGTCCATAAGGACTCGCGTGAGGTGGAATCCGTCAATGATTGGGTCTAGGACCAATGCGGCTGAGCCGCCGTGACGGATGCTAGTAGGGTGATCCCTACGGTCAAAGGTGATCGGGCAAGCTAACCATGGGTTAAATTTGGGGGCGACTAGCTCCATCGCATAGACGTCCCGTAGTGCTCGCTTCCGTCCGCGCTTGGGAATGTGCGTGGCATAAATCATGTTGACCGTTTTCACCTGGGGGGGGGGGGGAATTTCTTCTGTCCCCCCGTGTTCGGACGCCGGAGCTCTTCGTCATCGTCGCTGTGTAGCCCGTTGTCCTTGTTTTCAGCGTTTATTTTGCCGGCCGATTTGAACACCCAGCAGTCTCTATTGGTGTGGTTGGCTGGCTTGTCCGGGGTGCCATGAATTTGGCACAAGCGCTCCGATACTGATCTAGACCGGACGGTCCTCGATTATTTCTTTTGAACGGCTTCTTCCGCTGACCGGACTTGGATCCGCTGAATCCGGTGTTGGTATCGTGTCTTGATGATGTCGTCGTTGTTCCGTCACTTATGTCTATTACGCCGTGGCTTGTCGTTATTGCCGCGGCCATCCGGAGTGCCAGAATGTGGCGTAGTGCTGCTGCGAGCCAACCAACTGTCCTCGCCCGCGCAAAAGCGGGTCATTATTGTTGTGAGAGCTGCCATTGAATTGGGTTTTTCCTGGCCGAGGTGTCGGGCGAGCCACTCATCACGGATATTATGCTTAAAAGCCGCCAGGGCTTCGGCGTCCGGACAATCGACTATTTGGTTCTTTTTAGTTAGGAACCGAGTCCAGAATTTCCTGGCTGACTCTCCGGGTTGTTGAGTAATGTGGCTCAGGTCATCGGCGTCTGGTGGTCGCACATATGTGCCCTGGAAGTTGTCGAGGAATGTGTCTTCCAGGTTTTCCCAGCTGCCAATGGAATTTCTTTGGCGGCATCGCTTAGCCAGTCTTGGGCTGGTCCTTTGAGCTTAAGGGGAAGATACTTGATGGCGTGTAGATCGTCTCCGCGCGCCATGTGAATGTGGAGAAGGAAATCTTCGATCCATACCACGGGGTCTGTTGTGCCATCGTATGATTCAATGTTTACGGGTTTGAACCCTTCTGGGAATTCATGATCCATCACTTCGTCAGTGAAGCAGAGGGGGTGCGCGGCGCCTCTGTGCCAGGCTATGTGGCTACGCAGTTCGAATTGCTCTGGGTTGCTATGTTCGACCCGGCCGGACTTGTTGAAGGTGTATCCGGCGTGACGGTCGTCGTCGCGTGCTGAGGCGCGCCCCCGCGATCCGTAGATCGATCTTGGCTGTCCTGCTCTATTTTCCAGTATATCTTGCAGGTCCTGCCTATTGCCCCGGGCCGTAGTATGTTGGCGTGGGGGTGCTGGCTGGTATGCGGGCTGATATGCCATTTTATCCCGGCCACGAGGTGGCCGGTCAGCCGTATGGCGCTCGAGTCCGTATTCCTCGGCTGCCAGGACTTCAGTCCATCTGTCTATGAGTAGGTCTTGATCAGCTTGGAGTTGTTGCTGCTTCTTTTTCAGGCTCCTCGTAGTGGCTATAAGCCGATGCTTGAAGCGCTCCTGCTCTATGGGATCCTCAGGCACGCCGAACTCGTCTTCGTCGAGGCTAATCTCGTCTTCGGAGGGGGGCATGTAGTTGTCCTCCTCCGGGTTTTCGTCCGTCACTTTGTTCTTACGGGCTGACTCGCTCATCTTCTGTTCGCCTGCTCAAGGCGGGCTGATCGAGGTTGTATTCTTCTTTGGCACCATTCGGATTGTTTTCGTCTCTGGGCGATCGCTGTGGCGGGGCTTGGAGTGGCGCCGACGACGCCCATTCTTTTGCTTTTTCCACAGGGTTTTATCCTCCGTTGCCTCATCGCCATTTGTTTCCTTCGGAGTGTCCACCATATATATATCATAGGAAGAGGTGGCTGTCCACCACCCAGTGAGCGGTGGCTCATGTTCTTCTCCTGCATCGTCGTCCATATCGTTGATGTCTTCGGAGTCGAAGTCCAGTACCTTGGTTAAATCATCGACCGTGGCAATGAAGTGGGTGGTGGGTGGGCAACGAATTCCTTCATCGCCTGCCTCCCACTCGAGTCGGACATAGTTCGGCCAAGAGCCCCCTGACAAAGAGAGAGACTTTAATGAGTCCAGCATGTCGCCAAAGGGCGAGTCTTTGGAAGATTTCGCAGCGATGAACTCCATTACCGGAGCCCAACCCGCTCGACTAGCTCAGAGTGCGTGATCGAACCAACGCCCGTGAATCTGGTCTGGGGGTCCGGAGTCACAGGCCACCATAGAGGTAAGACCCGTGTTCGGCTCCACCACCGATGAGTGTGAGACCTGCGGGGCGGGGTCCATCCCTCCGTCCTTAGGCAGCGCAGCCTGCTCCGGATTTAGGTCCGGCGCTACTGCGGGGGTGATACCCCGAGCTTTGTCCGACAGCAGGTCTAAGCCGTGCTCGTCTAGACTGGCCGGTGCTCCTGGCATAGGCCCGAATCCGTCGAAGATCAAGTCTCCGCGAATGTGCGCCGTGTAGTTCAGGTTTCAACTCGATCCGTGGCTGTGGGCGAGCCGCCGATTCGCTTCCAGATGGCCAAGCGAGTTGGCCCGCAGGGCGAAGCCGCCGAACACGAAGATTTGTCCAGGGAGAAAGGTCTCACCCAGGATCGTGTTGTTGACGATGACTGGAGGAGCCATCGAGCCCTGTAGCGACAACACAGAGGAACTCTCAATGAAAGCACCAATGTCGGTGTCAAAACCGGCGGATCTCGGGTAGGGGGTCCCGATCTGTGCGTCTAGGCTGATGGTAACAGGAAGCAAGGGACACAATGTTTACCCAGGTTCGGGCCCTCTCGATGGAGGTAAAACCCTACTTCCTACTTGATTAATATTGAAGATATGGGTAGTACAAGAGTAGATCTACCACGAGATCGTAGAGGCTAAACCCTAGAAGCTGGCCTATGATGGTATGATTGTAATTGTGATCGGCCTTCTAAGGACCAACCTCTCCGGTTTATATAGGCACCGGAGAGGGCTAGGGTTTATATGGAGTCGGTTACAAGGAAGGAAATATAATATCCGGATCGCCAAGCTTGCCTTCCACGTCAAGGAGAATTCCATCCGGACACGGAATGAAGTCTTGAGTCTTGTATCTTCATGCTTCAATAGTCCGGACGATGTATACAGTCCGGCTGTCCGGATACCCCCTAATCCAGGACTCCCTCAACTGGTTGTTGAATGCCCAGGGCAGTGGCTGTCCTAAGAACCCAAACCAAAAAGCAAAGGGGGGTGATGCATGTGCCATCTGCGGGGGTTGATCTTTCCACTGCTGCTTCTGGTTTTGCTGGTCATCGTCTCCCCGCCCCTGCCTGTTCTTTCCTCCGCCTCTCCCATGGTTGGAATTCATGGTTGTTGAATCTACAGTGGTGGCGGCGATGAGGGAGGGGCTAGTGGGGTGTTGTGTGGAGGGGAGGTCTTGAAGTAGCCTCCCAATCCTAGCTTTATCCACACAGTGCTCCGATGGGCTCCAAAGTTGGGCGAAGTGCGTCGTGACCTCATCATCCACCTGGACTTCCTCGTTGTTAACTGAGTTTTCTACGCTCGAACTCTGGCACCCTTGCAGCTTCTGAACGAAATTGACACCACCGATGTCACCCATGATCAACTGCAGTGTCGCGCATGAGCTAGATCCCCGAGGTGCAGGAGGCAAGCATCTCAGTGCTACGGAGCTAAAGGCTGGATTTCCCAAAAGGCCTTCCAACGCGCTCTCTGAAATAGGTCTATTGATTCCATCAGTGAGCGTGCCCAGGCAATCATCTTCTCCGCGGACCTGTTCCTCCAATGCAGCTGGACTCAAAGTTCCTCTTCGGCGGCAGCTACGATGATTCTCAACACTAGCTTCTGATAATTATCTCTCCTCGCAGATGGAATTCTCAAATCTCGTTGGAGTTGTAATCTGTATTGTGCCACCAATCTCTACTCTCGCGTGATTCGATTTTCCTCCACCGGATCGGGGGATGAGGCCATGGCAGCAGGTGTGACCCAGATGATATGCAGAGGCCAAACCAAGCATCAGATTCGTGTGTTCACTGGTCCGGTTCGAGAGCTCAAACCTAATTTCAAGCGCCAGATGTGGCCATCCTTCACAAAATTCTAGATTTTCTAGCACTGACTCCAAATCAATCACGGGCCACTGTCCCATCTGCATATCTACAGTTGCTTTGCCCGTGCAACGTTGTACCTCTGATCTCTCATTCCCAAAACTTGTTACCGATTCGGGGGTGGGGATGGCGGACAAGTTACCTTGTTCAGCATGCAGCCCCAGCGTTGCTTTTGCAGTGGATTTCCAGAGCGTGCTTCGGCCAACGCCCACTTGATCAACTGCAGAGGTTGCAGGCGCCATGGCGTACGCATGCGCGCCCGCTCCTCCGACGTGGATTCGGTGAAGATGATTTCCGCCATGATCCCAAACTCGAACTCGAGCCTGCGCTGCCAGATCTGGACATCTCACAGCCACTCTGCGCGGAGATTGGGCTGACTTCGCTACGCCTCGCGGACGCAATTCCTTGAGCACCTCTCCGCTCATTTGGACCGCCTCCCGAATCCGATTAAATCCGCTGCGGCCCACCAATGGCGCAAATCCAGCAAATCCTCCGGCGCCACCGCCCTGTGAGACCAAAGCAGTGGATCTCCTCTGAGGGAGAGGTGAGTCTCGCTCAACGGCGACGGCGACCGGGCGATATGCGCGACAACAAATGCTCGTGGGATGTCGGGATCCAGGTGATCCATGGGATCCGGAGGGAAACGATGACGAAAGAGGGTGTATGGTGACTACTGGAGCGGTGTGGGAGGCAGGTGGCGCCGGGCGAGGCCGCCGGATCTAGTGGGCGTCGCCTTGGCGGGCGAGCATTTTCAAACTCTCCTCATGACGGCCTGTTTCTCAAATGATTTCCAGCGCGACGCCATCAACCAAGAGAACATTTGAGGTCACCAAACGCAGGCATGTAGTACGAACGAATTAGCAAAGCGAGGTCACCGACGGTCGCCGGTCGTGGCACCCACGCCAAAATGTCCCCGGCCTGCTAATCCCCTCTTTTCCCTGCTTGATTCAGCCCTGCACGTCCTCATCATGCATCCATGCTGCCCGGCCACCTGTTCCTTTTCCCTCTGCTTTTGGAAGGAAAATCAGATTTGCTTTTGCACCCCATCACTATTATAGACCATAAAAATATCTTCTGAGCCGTTCTTTTCCCCAGTAATGTACTGTTGCATCCTCCACCTGCCTAGGGATTATCGCCAATCGATTAAATATCTTTGGCGAATCCATTTTCGCCAAAAAAGATCATACCGATTTTTTTCACGAATAAATAAATAATATATAGGAGTAGTATATTGCGGGGCGAATAAATGATGTATTTAAAGGCAGGCCCATTAATTTCGGCGCTGTAAATAAATATATACTCCTACTAAAATAGAAGGAAATGCCCCTGAAAAAACTAAAGTAGAAGGAAATAACGTGTTGGCCTTCCACAAAAAATACAAGGAAATAAAGGTCGGCGTCAGAAAAGTGGAAGAGCTCGCTGTAGAAGAAAGAAAGAAACGCGCAGAAGAAAAGGGGAGGAGGAGAGATACGACTAGTATTCAATTATTGTTTGCCCCTGGTCGGGCTCCTTCCTCCTCTGCTTCGCTTCGGCTTTGCTCCGTCCCCACACGAATAAACGCTTCCCCTCGCCGTCGCCGTGGGGGAGGGAGGAGATCCGGCCGAAGCCCCGACAGAATCCCCCTCCCTCCCGCCAGCCTCGTTGGCTCCGCCCAGCTCTTCTTCTCCGACCCAACCCAAATCCTCTTCTCCACTCCAAGGCTGCTGTTGATCTACTGGGATTCTAGATGAGATGCTGCAGCGGGCGGCGAGCAACGCCTACTCGTGGTGGTGGGCGAGCCACATCCGCACCACCCAGTCCAAGTGGCTCGACGCTAACCTCCAAGGTAACTACGATTCCATCATCCTCCTCTCGCCCAATCCAATCCGCACTTACCGCTGCTTGTTGCGCCCGTCCCTGCTCCGATTTAATGCTGTCCCCCGTAGTTCAGGTAGTTCAGGTGTCCTTCTAAAATCGTTCCTGTCCTTCGATTCCATTGGGAATGCCCATACTAAAATCGTTCAGGTGTCGTACTAAATCCGTGCCGTACCGTGTATCTTGCTGGACGGAATTTGTAACAAATCATTACTGTTCCTCTACCAATTACTGTGCTTAAGAAGAAAATAAACCAGGTTGGTTGTCAGGTGTAAAAACAAAGGCAATAAGCTTCAGCCAAGATGAACCGTAGTAGTCATCAAAAGCAATAAGCTTCCTCCCATCATGACTCGGTCAAATCCATGACCAAGTAGTCAAATTTTGGCAGTTTTCTTTTGGTCCGACTTCATTGTTCACATCTTGAGGTATCTATGTGTTCCAGTGTTCATGGAATTACAGTTTTTTAACTACATGTGGTTCCAGCACTAGGAAACAAAAGCTGTTTGTTTATATTTGGCAGTAAGCACTGAGAAATGCACCATTGCTTCTTGCACACATGGGGGGTAATTAACACTCGGTGCTCCTGTGCAGATGTGGAAAACAGGGTCAAGATCATGCTCAAGCTCCTCGGGGAGGAGGCCGATTCGTTCGGCAAGAGGGCTGAGATGTACTACCGCAGGAGGCCGGAGGTCATAAACCATGTCGAAGACGTTTACAGGGCCTACAGGGCTCTTGTTGAGCGCTATGACCACTTGTCCAAGGAGCTGCACAAGGCCAACCACACCATCGCCACTGCTTGTCCAGAGGAAGTGCAGTATGCCATGTTGGAAGAGGAGGATGACAATTTCCCCAGAGCAATCATGCCCATCAACTCGCGCAAGATACAGAAATCGACCGTGGATGACATTCTCAAGAGAAAAAGAGAAGGGACGCCGGGGCGTAACAGGACAGTGCATGAGAAGCCTGATCCTAATATGAGCAAAGATAAGGCCGAAGCAGAGATTGGCAGGCTGCAAAAGGCTATACTTGTCATGCAGACTGAGAAAGAATTTGTTAAGAGTTCTTATGAGAGTGGAATTGCCAAGTATTGGGAGATCGAGAAGCAGATTGCAGATATGCAGGAGGAGATCTGTCACATGCAAGATGAATTTGACGCCCATGCAGCCATTGATGACGATGAAGCCCGTGCCTTGATGACGATAACGGCTCTTCGGTCATGTCAGGGTACCGTTGCTAAGCTTGTGGAAAAATTTGAGGAGTTGATTAGGAGTGCAAAAATGGAGTCTGAAAAAATAGTGTCTCTTCGAGAAAGGTTTTATGCTTTGAGCAGAATCATTGACCCGTCTAAAGAAGAAGTTGACAGCGCAAACATGACAGCGAATGACAGAGTTTATCCCATTACCAAGGAAATACTCGAGTTACAGACTATATATGATAAAATCGAGGACTTCTTTGAAAACAATTCGGAGTCCTCTGTGGAGGAGATGGCATATAAAGTTGATGAACTTGTTGATAAGATCATTAACTTGGAGCTGAAGTTCCCAAAGCAGTCTGCACAAATCAAGCAACTGAAAGAAGAGAATGACAAGATCAACAACAAATTAGACGATTTACAAGATGAGATGGCACTCCGTGATGATCCAAGCGAATCAAGTGAAGAGCTCAAGTTAGTAGAAGATGAGTTGAATAAAACCAGGGCTCTTGAAGGATCCATAATCGAGGAAGAAGTTCTTGTTAGCACAGCATTTTCTGAAGTTTTTACTTGCATAACTAATATCTCAAAGGCATTTGTACCAATCAGTGCTGAAGACCTGCCTGAGTTGTCAGCTGCAGCTGGAGACAAGGCAACACTGTCTGAAGATGTATCCGTGGAAAATGGTACAACAGAGAACAGCAAAACGGACGGAGGAGAAATCAGCGGTATAGAGGTGCCAGCTACAGGTGATAATTTGGGCAGACATAGTCCCCAAAATCAAGATGACTCAGAAGTTGTTCATCACAATTCATCAGGTAGTACTGATGGTGTCCATGACTCCAAGAATGGTGCCGAGGAAAGCGTTCAGATGGGGAATTGCTCTACGCAGGAAGAATTCAGAGATAACGAGTCACTACAAGCTGGCAACCATGTTGATCTGGTTGTTGGTCCGGACAATGGAAATAGTCTCAAGAAGCTGGCAACAGATAGCTCATCAAAAGAAGTAGACCAGAGTTCATCAGGTGGTATGAACGTTGCTCAAGGGCAAACTGTGGAAGGTGAATATTCACCAACCGCAGCCAGTCAGAATCATCTCCTTCCCTCAGAAAGTCTCAATGCTTTGCATAACAAAAATGAATCTAATGAAGATGGGTCGTCAGTGGAAGTAGCTGAGAGTTCATTTGGTGGTGACAACAGAACCCAAGACTTGAAGATTGATGGTGATGAAAATCCTGTTCCTGGGAACAGCTTGACCCAGGAAGAAGGATTTGGAGTTGGAGATGGCGAATCACCAAAAGCAATCACGGAGATTGGTTTAGCTGGTTCTGCAAACTTTGATAGTTCCGGTGAAGAAGGTACCACAGGGGAAAATACGTTGCCCAAAGGTGCTCATAGTTCCAGTGATGAAGGTAAGAACCTGGACTTGTGTCATGTGGATGAAGCAAAATCAGGTGAAGAGTTGCCAAAGCAAGGTGGCCAACTTGTTTCTCCTGTAACCATCCTAGGTTTGAACAAACACGGTGAAGTCGAATCATCTGATGAAGGTGTTCAAAATTCACATGGTCATGTGAATGCATATTCCTCGGAGGTGAGAGATGAAACCTCTCTCTCTGTACCAGCTAGAGATTCTAAGGAAACCGGAGGAGCGTATCCGGTAATATCAGAAGTACCAACAGATTCAGAAGATATGGTCAATCACACTTCTGATGGTCAACTCGAAAACAAAGAACCAAATGTCAAAATGCTTGCAAGCAAAGAAAATATCTTGAACAACCATGGAAGCAGTAGCGGGCATGAAAAGTCCACTTCGATTTCACAAGAAGATGCACAGAGCGGGCTTGAGGGAAGAGACGCGATATTGCTCGCCGACTACACTGCAGTTCTCCGGAACTACAAAGAAACTAAGAGAAGGCTAGCTGAGTTGGAAAAGAAAAACCAGGAACATCTTGAAGATACAAAGGCAGTAATAAGGGAATTGAGGAATGCAAATTCAATGAAATATGTTGAGATCCAATCGCTCAAAGGCCTACTGGACTCTTCAGAGATGCCACCCAGTACAATGGGTACTGATAGATCAGATCAGACTTTGGTTAGAGAACTTTCAATCGTGAAGGAAACCGATTCGAGCTACACTGATGCACCGGAGAGTGCTTCGGCAGTTGAGATGAAGTTCAGAACTGAAATCGATGAGTTGGTCAACGAAAACCTGCGGTTCTTGACAAGGTACAGCATGGCTTGCCACCAGGTGCAGGACTTCAACAGCAGATACCAGGAGCTACAGAAGGAAATGGAGAGTTCTGAAAATAAGAAAATGGGAGGAGAACCTGATGTCGCGGCAGAGCCTGAACCTGCCGAGAAGAAATTGAGAGAGCTCAGGACTGAAGTGGATGTATGGTTTGAGCAGAATGTACTTCTTGACCGAGACCTGCAGCTGAAAACCGCGTCTCTTTGCAGCCTGCAAGAGGAGATAGCTGAAGCCCTGCGGTCCAGCACGGAGACGGATGGCGCCAAGTTCACGCCGTACGAAGCGGCCAAGTTCCAAGGGGAGGTACGGAACATGCAGCAATCCAACAAGAAGATCGAGAGCGAGCTGCAGGCAGCGTTGGAGCGCATGAGGGAGCTCGAAGGCGAGGTGAACGTCACCTTGCGGAAGCTGAGGGAGAGCTTCGAGCTTTCGTCCAGGCGCTCGTCCCGTCGGGAGGCGGACAGCAGCTACCAAAACCAATTCAAGCATTTCCCGAGCAGACATAGGGTGCCGCTGCGGAACTTCTTGTTTGGTACGAAACCGAAGAAGAAATCGCTGTTTGCCTGCATCAATCCCACATACCAGAGACAGTTCAGCGATTTTTGAGGTGCGTGCATCATTTTTTTTCTTCTCTTCGCATCGTCTTACCCTTTCACGCTTGTTGACATCGCCTGTGTTTTATCCTGGTAGCTGACGTTTCTGTATTTTGCTTGCAGTGAATAGAATGCTGAAGTAAACCTGTAGCTGCGAAGATTTGGCTCGTTATTTCCAGGTGGTAGTGCTGATTTATTCTTTACAGAAACTCCGTTATAGTCGAATGGTCCCGCTATTTGGATGGGAACACAGAATTACCTTGCTTTTTCTTTTCATAGACAGAAACATTACCAGCATACTGTATGATTTGAGAAACAAAAGAACACATTATATACCATACCATAGCTGTCATTTCAACTTTCAAGAGCTGTGTTTATATATGTTCGAGGCAGCTGATGTTGCCTCTAGTATTAGCTTCTGGTTTGGTTGAATGAATCTGCATTTCGAAGGAGCATTAGTATGGTCTCTTGTTTTGCACTGTAATAAGTTTTGGTGCTTTATCCATTCATTTCATTGGTTGCCCTGCCAGTAGATTTATACTGGTTATTATATGTTCCGTTCATGGGCCTGCCTCCTTTTCCTTTTATGTTGTGAATGAGCGTTCTATATCAGATAAATTTACATTAGCTATTTCCCATTAAATTCTACAACTCTGATTTTGGCATTAATTTTTCTTTTTGTTGAGGATCTAGGCATTGATCCATCAGTATAGTTCATTTGGGCTGGTTACTGGGACTTTTTTTTTGACATCAGGTTAGTTGGAGTTTCTAATACCGTGTGCTGCATCCTTTCTATGACTGCCAACCTGGCCCCACGCGATTCTGTGTGACAAAACATATGCCAATCACACAGAGCTACGTGCGAGTGTGCTGGCCCAATTAGAGTAGGTCCTTTCCGGTTTTAGGAAGGTTCGTGTTTATATTTGTCTGTTGTTCTCTTTTTTGCAGATTCATATTATTTTTCCTGTTCATTTCTATCTCTTCTTTATCTATTTCTTAAACCTAAAAACTTAGAAGTGCATACGCACTTTTTAGGCATCGCGAGCAGCCGGCCGCTCGCTAGACCGATCCTTCTTTAAAAGAAGCTCACAAAATTCAAAAATATTCATATTCTCTTAAAGAACTTTCATGTTTTATGTTCCAACTTTTTTAATGTTCATAAACGTTTTAAAAAATGTTCAAGTTTTTACAAAATTCTTATGTTTTAAAATGCATAAATATTTAGATAAATTGAAAATAAAATGTAAAACCCAACTGAAACCAATTAAACTAAAAATCACTCTCTACCGGAAGAAATTCGCTCGCTACACTCTAACACTTGGCAGTGGCACAGGCTCTGACGCACCGGATGAACTTTTTTTCAAAATCGGTGAACTTTTTCAGTTTTAGTGAAACTTTTTCAGAATCGATGAACTTTTTCAAAAAATTAATGAACTGTTTTCAAAACCGGAGAACTTTTTTCAATTTTGGTGGACTTTCTTCAGAATCAATGAAATGTTTTTCTCGATGATTTTTTTTTAAAAATCAATGTACTATTTTCAAAATCGATGAACCTTTTCAGTTTAAAGAACTTTTTTCAATATTGATGAAATGTTTTTCAATTCGATGATTTTTCTTAAAAATCAATGTACTATTTTCAAAATCGATGAACCTTTTTCAAATTTGTGAACTTTTTCGAAGTTAATAAACTTTTTGTCCAGATCGATCATTTTTAAAAAAATCAATGAACTATTTTCGAAATCAACGAACCTTTTTCAAATTTTTGAAAATATTTGAACATTTTTTTAAATACATGATTTTTCTTCAATTTGGTGAACTTTTTTTTGAATACACAAACTTTTCTTGCATGTTTTTCGTGACCTTTGGTTGAAATCTTTCGAGTAATGTGCGCGTGCGTGGGCGGCCCACCAGACGCTGCAGTGCGCACCAGGTGCGTTACGCGGCGCCTTCAGCGCGGAATAGGAGAGAGTCCCTACTCGACGCCCGTTAGCGTCAAAATGACAACCTTTCGCTGAAGAGAACCGCGAATGAGCCGGCCCATTTGGAGCTAATGAATTCAGGCGCGCAAAAAAACTAGACAGAAAACAGTTGCGATAGTGAGAGCTTGAACTCGTGACCTCCCGATAGGTGACACCTCTTCGAAACCAATAGAACACACGAGTTAGTGCTAGAATTGCAGCGCCAGGATTTAAGGACCAATTTGCATCGCCTGATCAGTTAAAGTACTATGTACATGGCAAATCCGTTTCTTTTCTCGAACTTTTCAACATTTCTTCAGGAAAAAAATGAAAGTTTTTGAATAAATGAATGAAAATCGTGAAGAAATTTACAAATTCAATCAAACTTAAAAAATGTGAAAATTATTGGAAACATGAACAACCATTTTGAATTTCCAAATGATGAACAATTTTTAAATATACATTGAACATTTTGTGATATAGGCTGAACAAATTTTAAATACACACTGTACATTTTGTGATATACGCTGAACAAATATTTAAGTACACATTGAACATTTTAGTGATATACGCTGAACAATATTTAAATACACACTAAACATTTTAGTGATATACGCTAAACGATATTTAAGTACACATTGAAATTATTTGGTAATATATGTTGAATTTTTTTAAATACACAATGAACATTTTCGAAAAATATGTTGAGCCTTTTCTTAATTTAGGGTGAACATTTTCTTAAATATAGAAGAACATTTTTACACTTGCAATGAACTGTGTATAAGACACGAAAAATGAAACAAAAAATAAAAAAGAAAGAAAAAAAAAGAAACAGAAACAAAATGAAAGAAGCAGGAAAAAGAAGAAAAAGCGGAGCGACCGTGGGCTGGCCCAAAACTGGAGCGAGGGTGGCCAGGCTTCAGCGAAGCTACGTCTTTTTGACGCCTGCAGGCGTCAAATAGGATTTGCCGGAATAGGAGGTCGCAGACAATTCTTCTACATATTGTTTCTCTCTCCCAGGTACACATAATTTTTTTGGCCCAGAGCGTAGATAGATAGATAGCCCATGAAGAACAATGGAGAGAAAAAAATAGTACCGAAATTTATAAAAGGCAAAGTTTGCATAAATTTCCACATATAAGATCTGACGGATACATCGTTGATTGAGCTACAATTGTTTCTCAGAAATACTAAACCCGATATATATATATATATATATAATCCCTGGAAAGATGCTTTGTTTTGAGGAAGCTGAAAATCTTTGAGGATACGCTAATTGAATAAAAAAGACTCTCCTCCAATCGGCATGTAATCAGCACGCGATCCCTCTGGCTGTCTGCTGCCTATAAGTACATGGCGAGAGACTCTCCTTCCTCTCGCGGTACCCGGCCGGAGTAATCGTATATTCTTCAGCGTGAGCATGGCTTCTTCTTCCTTCCTCGCTTTCGTGGCTCTAGCCAGCAGCTGCCTCATCCTCCTTCCATGCATTGTCTCCGGCTGGTCTGACGGCGGCGCGACGTGGTACGGTCCGCGCCACGGCGCCGGCTCTGACGGTATGTAAATTATATTGGTATATAAGTCATACGCCTTGCACGGACATGCAGACCTCCGTGGTGAGAGTGCATACATGCATGCTAGGACGCGTACATACAATATAGTGCATAGTAATTGTTGTTTACGTGTATTTCGTCGTGATCGAGTACTGACGCGTGCATGGGCGTGCTGCAGGTGGTGCGTGCGGCTACCATGGGGACGTGGAGCAGCCGCCGTTCTCCGCCATGATCACGGCGGGTGGCTCCTCCATCTTCAACGGCGGCAAGGGCTGCGGCGCTTGCTATCAGGTTAGATGCACCGGCAATCCCGCCTGCTCTGGGTCCCCGGTGACCGTGGTCGTCACAGACCAGTGCCCCGGCGGGCCGTGCCAGGCCGAGGCTGCGCACTTTGACCTCAGCGGGAAGGCGTTCGGCGCCATGGCCAAGCGTGGCCAGGCTGACAACCTCCGTAACGCCGGCAGCATTAGAGTCCAGTACAACCGGTAAGCTCTCGCTAGATAGCTAGATACCTACGTGCATGTTTGTGTGTTCCATGGATTGATTGTCATCTCTTTAATGTCTTCGCTCGTAGGGTCCCGTGCAACTGGCATGGGCTGGACATCGCCTTCAAGGTCGACGGCGGCTCCAACCCCAACTACCTTGCGGTGCTCATCGAGGACGAGGCCGGCGACGGTGACCTGTCCGCGGTCGAGCTTCAGCAGCGCGGCGGCAGCTGGGCGCCGATGCAGGAGTCGTGGGGCGCGGTTTGGAAGTACAACGCCGGGTCCACTCTGCAGGCACCGATATCGATCCGCCTCACCTCCGGATCCGGCAAGAAGCTCGTCGCTCGCAATGTCATCCCGTCTGGCTGGCAGGCCGGCAAGACCTATCGATCCATCGTAAACTTCCAGTGATCGATCCGCCAGTACCCGTTAATTAGTTGTACAGCACGAGTGCACTAGCTATATGTAGTAATGGAGCCCGTGCCTGGAATATTTGCTTCTCATGCTTTGAAAAAATGCAAAAATAATGTGGAAAAAAAATGCTTGCTTAGAATATTTTGGCAGATCTGTTGTGTATCTCCTTTCATAAGGATATGATGGATATTGCTAAACCCTCAAGATTTGATGCCAACTGATTGTTTGTCAATCTTTCTAGTATTAAATTTATGTTGAAAATCAGGACTCCTACAATAAAAACCACTCACATAATTTAGGATTTCAAGAATGGTCCAAATAATATAAGTTCTGAATTTTTATTTCGTCCAAGTTAACCTAGTATCATGAGTCCTTAGGTGCAGTGCAACCTCACATCTCTATGCATGCAGCTTAGGAAGCTTAGATTATGTTACGGTTGTGAATCAATTTTCATGGATCAAATCTTATCTTTCCATGCAATCTTCTATAAATTTTGGTATCCATGAGTAATACAAGCTGCAAAATCTACCACTTTAACACTTAGTAAACAAAAAAAAAGACTAAAACTTGTACAAAACGAATCTAAGAATGTATTATGGGCATTGGATTACCCTAAAAGGAAGAAACTAGAAACATTAAATAATTGATGATAAAAATTGCACCGTTCAAAATAGCAAAAGAAGCCTATATTACTGCAATTTTCAGACATGTTGCATCGAACTTGAATGTATACGTCAATGTTAAACCTAGTGTTTAAGTTACCTCTCATCGGGACGTCGTCCTGCGCACACGTGAAGACACAGACACATGAACACGCGCGTGATGTCGACACAGAGAGACATACATGCATACGCGCACATACACTAGCGCTCACACCCGTTTGGGAACGCATGCACAGAGACAAACACTTGCATGCACAGACACAAACACAACACACAGGCTCGCGGGCGTGATCAACACAACCACACACTGCGTACAAATGGACAAAAGAAAAATAAAACAGACTACATACAAGAAGAAGAATAACTGACTTACCAAAAGGGGAGTGCTACGCCGCCGCCGACTGATCTTTTTGAAAGTTTGACCGAGTATTGTATGCCACGAGCCATTCGATCATTTCCCTTCTCTGTTTTTGTGCAACAGACCATTGTTGCAAAACTCCATTCCAACAAAATCTTTGTCGCAAAAGCATATACGGCTTCTATGTATTCCTGCAGCAAGATCCTTGTTGCAAAAATTGCAACTAAATCCGGCCTCTTCTCTTCATTTCTGCAACAAGACCTTTGTTGCAAAAAAAAAAAAAAAAAACTCTTCATTGTATTCCTGCAACAATACCCTTGCTGCAAAACTTACATCAACATCTCTGACCCGTGGATTTCATCCAAACCTCGATGGTGATCAACACACACATGTAGCATCTGGGGCCTGGCCTACAACGCCAGAACCTTGAAGTTGGCATGCCATGGGTCTGGCCGACCACTGTCCCATGTGTGAGGCAGCCGGCCACCGTGAATCTGAATCTCCCAGTCTTGTCCCATGTAACCAACACATCACAAAAGTATGGAGAAGAGAGAGATGAGGCGAGGGATGTACGAGCACCGATGGATCACATGATGGGGGGGGATGGAAGCATATGTGATGGACGAATGGAGAATAAAATGGAAAGCAAGGTCGTGGGCATGATGATGAACAAGTTGGTTCCACAAGGATATGTGTCGCAAGCATGAGGAACTGGATGGGCGACGGCAATTCACTCGGTTGATGACAATCATTTCCCTTACACAAAATGAAAATTCATGCAACTTACAAATAGCAAAAGTGAAAAAATAATATCAAATCTATGGAGTATTTCCTTATATATATTCACGGATTTTTTCCATGGTGGCCAATATGCTCTAGATTATGGCCTAAAGTTACTTGATTTTTCATGATGGTCCTAAATCCATGAGTTTACGATTGCCCAAAGTTACTTCATGACCTGGTGTTTCATAGACATGGATTGACCTAAAAAAATTATGTCTTGTTTCGTAACCATATAATGGAAACTAGACGTGCTAAAAACGAATCATCGTTGATCTATATTTCTGACATAGCATCTCATTAAATGAGGAAATAAATGGTACTCCATCTGTAAACTGATATAAAATCTTTTAGATCACAACACTAGTGATCAAATATTAGTTTACAAAAGGAGCACTAAATATTACATCATGATAGTGTATCATAATAAATAAGGTGCTACTATGATACATACATAACAATCAATGAGGTCATCTAAAGGACAAATCTATCATAATATGCACTATTGAGATACTATCATACACTAGTACCATATGCATATATAATACTAGTTGTTAGAGGTATAAGTCATACACTATATCTTAATTTTAATCACCATAATTTTTAGGAGCATGCAAACATTTTAATCACCTGTCCGAGGCTGCCCACTTTGACCTCGGCGGGAAGGCATTCGGCGCCATGGCCAAGCCTGGCCAAGCCGACAACCTCCGCAGAGCCGGCAGCCTTAGAGTCCAGTACAAGCGGTAAGCCCAGCTAAGCGCAATGCATGTTCCTGTGATCCATATCGATCGATTATCATCTCTTCGATTTCTTTGCCCGCAGGGTTCAATGCAACTGGCATGGGCTGGACATCGCCTTCAGGGTGGACGGTGGATCCAACCCCTACTACCTTGCGCTGCTCATTGAGGACGAGGCCGGCGACGGCGACCTGTCGGCGGTTGAGCTTCAGCAGCGCCGCGGCAACTGGGCGCCAATGCAGGAGTCGTGGGGCGCGGTGTGGAAGTACAACTCCGGGTCCACTCTGCAGGCACCCATATCAATCCGTCTCACCTCCGGCTCTGGCAAGAAGCTCGTCGCCCGCAATGTCATCCCCTCCGCCTGGCTGGCTGGCAGGACCTACCGATCCATCGTAAACTTCCAGTGATCGAGTGATCGCTAGATCTGTCGGATCGAGTACCTGTGTTAATTCATCAGTAGCTCCGTGACCGTGTGTGTCATCGACATTGATAATTCAACATGGCAATTGATGTGGAAAATTTCTTCTTGGAATATTTTGGCAGACCTGACCACCATACGATGGATATTGCTAAACCCACAAGATTACCGCCAACTGAGTTGTTTGTCGGTCTTTCTAGGAGTAATAAATTTATACTGAAAATCACGACGCCTGCAAAAATACTCACTCGCTTAATTTAGGATTTCAAAGAATGGTCCAAGTAATTAATTCATATACACTGAAAAATAGTGCCAAATCTTGAAACAGAGTACGCCCTTAAACTCATGCACCGATTTTAATCTGTTTTCCATGGTAACTGATTTGTTGTAGATTATGGCCTAAAGTTACTTGATTTCCCATGATTTTCATGAGTTTACGATTGCTCAAAGTTCCTTCGTTGTCTTAGTGTTTCCTACCCATGGACCAACCCTAGAATTTGGTAATTGCTTAAACTCTGTTTCATAACAGGACAGTGGGAATTAGACGTGCTGAAAACTAACCAGTGTTGTTCTATATAGCTAGAAGATAGATACACATGCTATTGTAGGAAGAGAGATAAATGAAAAAGGAGGTTTGTATTCTCTTAGCTAAGAGAGATGATATCAAGATGTCATCTCTCAGTCATACGATTCAGGAGTGTGCAAATAATGGCTAGAGATAAAGATATATAATCCCTTGTATACCATGCCTTCTGACTTATCTAGATGATGTGGAATACATAAGTAAATACAACCTTATCAACCATTATGCATGCCTTCACATATGACTTCGTCAATATATCTTGAAGACAAATAGCCATAAGATATATACATGTGACTACATCAATATGCCTTGAAGGTACAAAATTACAACCATCAGTAAGGCCTATGTTATATTGTACTCCCTCCGATTTTATTTGCATTGCATAATAGCTTTGTCTCAAGCAAACTTTGTAAATTTTGACCAAGTTTATAGAAGAAATAATTGACACCTACATTACCAAATCAAAAACTAATACTATTAAATTCATCATTGAATATATTTTCATAACATATATAACTATTGTAAATGTTCTTATTGTTTTCTATAAACTTGATCAAACTTTATAAAGTTTCATGTAGAACAAAGCTAATACGGAGATTAAATAAAATCAGAGTAGTCACTATTTTTGGAGACCAAGATATATACATATACAACCAAAAGATATATACGATTGACTTCGTCAATATATCTTGATGATGGTTGGCTCCTGGATCATTCTTTGTTTTGGGAATGTGTCTATGTTGTACTCAGTGTTTTATAAAAAGAAGATGGAAACATATAGAGCCAACACATAAATGCATATCATTGATGATTTATACAATCAAACGATATATACATATGGCTTCATCAATATAGTTTAAAGTAATGCGACTCTAGTATTTAGTACGGGTTGTGTGAGTGTGTGCATGTGTATGTATTTGTGTGTTATACTCTACGGTTATAAAAATAATAAGATAGGCACATATATAGGGCTAAAGAAAAAACCTGGTGAAATTTTGGTTTAATATGATAAATATATTGGTCTTTCTATTACCGAAGGGCACATGGAAAGGAGGGAAACTCCAATTCGTTGTAAATAAGTTCCTATTTAACTTGGGCCGTGTTTGTTTGGGATTTTGCTTCTACTTTTGCAGCTTTTCCATTTTGGCAAAAAAGGCAAAAAAAACTCCTAAATAGGTGTTTTTTGCTTCTGCTTTTGGCTTATACCATCATATAACAATATTGGTTCATAACCCAAAAGCCGAAGCAAAAAAGCTCCTATTAGGAGCTTTTGTGGCTTTTTTGCCAAAGTGAAAAGGCTACAAAAGCAGAAGCAAAAGCCCAGACAAATAGAGCCTGGATCCAATTAATTGCATATGTAATTAACTATCTGTCTAATTAATTGCACACTTGAAACTTTTGGTGTCAAGGGTATTCTTAGTGAAATCTATGTATATAGATTTGATAAACACTGGTCCAATCTCAAAGTCGATTCACATTTGGAAATTTAAGGTGCCCTCGAAATGTAAAGGTCTTTATATGATTTTTCACAAGGAAGTGATCTTGACTAAGGACAACTTGACAAAAGCATAGTTGGGAGGGTAGTAAACAGTGTTCTTTCTGTGACCAAGATGAATCCATCCATTCTTTTTCTCAAATGCCCACTAACCAAGTTACGGTGGCGTATAGTACAAGTGGCTTTTAATGTCAAACCTTCGAATACCATTGCCACTTTATTTGGGACATGGCTAGATGGGGTAGAGCCTAAAATAGCGGCGTATATTCAAGTCAGAGTGTGTGCATTACTTTGGGCTATATGAAGCTGTTGGAATGAAGTGATTTTTAACAGACGAAACATCCAAAAAAATTGCAGGTCATCTACCTTATGTAGTCGTTACTCGGTTGTGCGGAAGTCAAAGAGCATATGGCGGTAGCACGGGATACTTACAACCGATTTGATGGCGGTCCAACAATAGGATAGGTGTATAGTCATCTATTTTTCTTGTTGCCGGTTGTGGCAATTTTATTTTATTTCGGCACCATGTGTGAATTTGTATCAAACTATGTACTTGATCGCTATTTTGATTAATAGTATGGCACTAGTGCAGAACCGGGCAATAGCACCGTTTCGTAAGGCCCTTTAGTGCCGGTTCCACAACCGGCACTAAAGTGTGGTCACTAAAGCCCCCCCTTTTTAGTACCGGTTCAGCATGAACCGGTGGTAAAGGCCAACCACGTGGCACGAGGCAGCTCCGGGGGCCGGGAGCCCTTTAGTACCGGTTGGTAACACCAGCCGGTACTAAATATTTGTGGGTTTTTGTTTTATTTTTTATTTTTCAATTAAATTTGTGTTATCAATTTAATTCTTTTTTGTTTGCTGGTATTTTACGATACTACACGTTGTACACGTTATGCATATATATATATATATATATATATATATATATATATATATATATATATATATATATATATATATATAGAATTTCTAGTAGAACCAATCATGCATATATATATATATATATATCATCAGTGTCTCACAAGCCATCATATTAATTAATTCACACATACACACATGTATAGCTATATACAATTTCTCCTACATATGCATGTTGCCTTTGGAGCCAGTGGCATTAGCCTAATTGGTGCCTTGAGCACGATGGGGGCGGTAGCGGGTAATAGTATTCTCCTTCGGATTTATGACCTGGTCGAGCAAAAATCCCGCTTATTTCCTCTTAAGTGCTTCTACGCTCCGTTTCTAGAAGCTTCTCCCGCACCTCTGTGAACTGTTAAGAAGGAGATCAATATGCATGTGTATTAGTTGTGTGACTAGATATCGATAATGGTGTAAAAAATGTGAATAGTGTTTTGACAAGCGTACCCATTCCTGTCTTTGAGATCTACTCCTTTCGGACGCCATCATGCGAATGTTCTCGCAAACGCAGAATGCACAGATCAGTCCTGCGCTACCGCTTCAGGGCTTTACGAGAATGGAATTTGATCAGATAATAATTAATCAAGCATGATAATTAAAGAGATGGCAGCTAGCTAGCTAGCTAGTACTACTTAATTACTTACCTTGGGTCGAAACCATTTAAGCTTTTGTTTCCATTCGCCTTCCATGACGCTGATGAACCTTGCCCAAGCCCTGCCCGCCGACAAAAAAAATGAATACAGGGGTTATTAAATAGTTCATATCATGAAAAATGACGAACTAAATAGGCCGAGATATATAGTTAATAATGATTGAAATTACCTGTTGACTATCCCAAACAAGGTGTTATAGTCAGTTTTTTCTTTGAGTAGTGAGTCCAGTATTTCAACTGTTCCGGCGTCAACTTTAATGATACACAAGACCCAGTGAAATATGCATGCACACACGTTTGCATGTCTTAATTAAGCGGGCATATGTAAAGCAAAAACATGTAGCTAGTTAGTAGGCAAAAACAGAGAATTTGTAGTACAAGACAGTGTGACTCATTGGAAGTTGTAAGGAAGTAGTATATCTTCATTGTATTTGAGGCGCTTCAAGAACTCTATCATGTTGTCCTCTACGTCCTTTTGATAACGTGGATTTAGTTTCCATATGTATTCATTAACGGTGTTTGGGTCAATGAACCCAATGCCAAAGCGTCCACATTTTCTCATTTCATATATCTTCATCCTGCATATAATACCACAGAAAAGAATATAGTGAGGATAATTACAGGTAATGATTGATCAAAAGGATCAAGACAGCTAGCTTGAGACTTAAATTACAGAAAGAAATCACTTACGTATTAATAGCAACTGACGATAGATTTGTCGAGTGCGTCTTGATTGTATAACTGAAACAGTTCAGAATACTCAACGGACACAGCTTTCTCATGGAAGTAATGCTCCTCCTTGACATTCACCATGAGGGACAATCGATCGGAAATCTTGGTAATGTTCATGTACCATTGATGCAATTCATACATTCTCGTTGGGAGGTTCTTGACCTTGTCCTGCTCGACCAAAGGTTGGCCCCGGACATATTTCTGTTTTATTTCATCCTCTCTAAGCACGTGCATGGGCTCGATCTCGAGGAGTTGTCCAACAGTGATTTTGAGAACTTCAGCCTGCATTATATGGTCCTCCGTTATTACCACACTGCCCACCTCAGGAACGTAAACTGTTTGCCCACAATAATATTAGGGCGCTACAGATCGTCACGTGTTGTTGGCACAACAAGCGAGGGATCGATTGCCCTTTGTTCTCCCAGCTGGTGAATGGTTTTCCCGCATTTTTTGACAGCTTCTTCTTGTTTGCTCGATCCCGAGCTCGCCTCCTTACGTAGACGTGCTCGATTTAACTTCCTGATGTGGCGCTCATAGTCTGTGTCAACAGGCTTGGGAGCTGGTGGTTGAGCCATACGAATGAAGTGGTCAATCGCTTCCTCAGGCACTTTCTCCCTTGGCGGCGGTGGCGGTTTCGGTGCAAAATGGGCTTCCACCTCGGACTTCGATATGGCTGCGATTTCCTCCTCGGACCTGTCATAAGACCTCTGCGGAAGAGGCGTTAGGCTTGGACCATATTTATATCGCTTGCCTCCGCCTGTACTTCTGTACTACCTCGACCAGATTGCCACGCACCATAGCTGCGGGTGTCTCTTCTCTGCGATTGCCGAGGCGGCGGAGACGCCTGGCCGACGGGCTGAGTTGGACGAGGAGGAGTGGTCACCAAGCTGTGCCGGACTTGGAGGAGGAGTGGCCTGAGGTTGTGCCAGACTTGGAGGAGGAGTGGACGTCTGACGCTGTGGCGGACTTGGAGGAGGAGGAGTGACCTGGCACTTTGCCGGACTTGGAGGAGGAGTGGCCTGACACTTTGCCGGACTTGGTGGACTTGCAGGAGCGGGAGCCTGCTGACTCGGTGGCGGACTTTGACGAGGAGTCGGATGACGCGTGTCGGTGGCCTTCAAAGATGATGCAATCCTTTTTCCATAGGATGATACGATGGTTGGCGTCTCCGAGAAAGCGCCGTCCTCACCTCCGTGAATGTCAAGCTCTAGCCCGAATATGGCTGCACCACCTCGTCAACCATGACACGAGCATAGCCCTCTGGAATCGGGATGCAATGGTAGGTTGCTTTGGGGTAATCGAAAAGCAACGCCGCCCGCCACCTTCATGGATATGTTCTTCATTTTGACGTGTAGCTCGCAGCTAGTGTTCTCCGTGATGTCATCCACGGGTATCTACCCAGCATTGCGTCGTCTGGGCGGAACCCACGCTGCTTCTCTGCATGTATGGGGCCGTGCTATCCAATGCGGATCATCCGCTAGCTGCTGCATTCTTTGAGACCCCTTTTGGCTAAGTGAGTCGATTCGCCTCGCCGCCGCTGGAATTTGACCGCCAATTCCGCTTGACTTGCTTCTAGGCCTTGAAGGCGTTCATAGTCCCGCTTCCTCTGCTCCTCCTCCATCTTCCTCTTCTTCTCCTCCGCAATCTTCTTTCTCGCACGGGTTCTGTAGTCGGTGTTCCATTCTGAAAACCCCTCATACCACGGAATAGCGCCCTTGCCTCGTGTTCTTCCCGAGTGTTCGTGATTTCCTGTGGCACGCGTAAGCTCGCTGCTCTCTCTGTTGGGCTGGAACACCCCGATCGTGCCTCTTCTATTGCAACAAGTATCGCATCGCCGGCTCCCTTCAGACTTGCCCTCGTCGAAACATTGCCCGCCTTCGGTCCAACTCCCCCATGCGCATAGAACCAAGTCCCGACTGGGGCCAGCTCTTAGTAACCGGAGTGGCACCTGCATCCTCCATCTCTTTCTCAGACTTATCCCACTTAGGCATTGCCACCGCATAGCCACATGGCCCCAACTTATGGAACTTATCCTTTTTTCGGCATTCTTCTTGTTTATTCTCGACTGCCTTAGCTAATTCCGATTCCTTGATTTTCAAGAAATCGTCCCTATTAGCATGTTGGTTCTCTTGTGTTCCCTCGAATCGAGTCTTCCTTCCTCCCTTGACGTACTTGTCCCATTCCACGATTCTTGTGGTTCTTGAATGCAACCGCCATCTTCCTAAGAGCAGCGTCCTTGACTTTCTCGCACATCTGCTTCGTGAAATGATCCGGTAGGGTGAAATATTCCATGAGAGTATCCCAAAGCAGATCTTTTTGATTCTTGTCGACAAAAGTAACATCCGGACGTGGAGCAGCGTCCTCTTTGCCTTTTTGTCATTTGTCTTTCGCTGGCTCTCTCCATTCTTGAAGGGAGATCGGGAGTTGGTCCTTCACAAGAACTCCGCACCGACGAATGAACTTGTCCGCAATCTTCTTAGGCGCTAATGGTTCGCCATTAGGTCCGATCGCCTCGATATTGTACTTTACGCCTCCTTCAACTTTTTGTTCGGGCCTCGTTTCGTCCTTTTGCTCAAGATTTGCTCGATCCGGATGGCTGAAAGAACAAAAGATCGATTCGTTAATATATCTTCAAGTCATTTAAAACATGTGATGATCACCAGAAACCTGCTTATATAAATATATATACCTCGCCGGTTTTTGTTGTTTCAGGATCAACATGTTCTTCGTCATTGTCATAATCGTAGTTCATGACTTCATCAATTCATTCGTCGCGATCGAATATCATATCACCCTCTCCGGTGTTGTTTAGAAATTCGGAGCCGTCATAATCTTCTTCATTCTGATTATCATCTGACCACAGATCATATCGAACATGGTCAGTTCTCCTCTCTGTCGGTATTGTTCCGCCATAGCTTTTATTTAACTAATTCAAAAGAAATATAAAACAATTTAGTATTCAAATTACATCGTCTCGAATAATAGATATAATCTCTAATACTTCGTCTAGAATAATAGATACAACCTCGAATACATCGTCTCGAATAATATATAATATTGAATAGTACATCACCGCTAGCTAATTAAAGATCGAATACTACAGAAGAATCTAGGACACTCATGTTCTCAAGGTCATGGGCGGTGGACACCCAAAGAGAAGGAACCCTCACAGGATCATAGCTGAAGTGAGATCCTCAAGATATCGCCGGTATTGGAGAACTCGCCGCCTCTAACGCAACCATGTAGCGATGGACATGCCCGCCCTCCTCCTCGACACGGCGACGCATTTCCTCCGGCGGGCCGGGTCCCTCCAAGACCGAAACTGGCCCACGCGAACGCCACAAAACGAGATCGTGGTCGACGACGGGACCCGGGCCGGGTTCCTCATCAAGCGGCGCGCCTCCAGCAGCACCTCCCGATTGCCAGCCCATGAGCCCAGTCCGGACATGGGCCGGCTGGACGTCGTCATGACGGGTCGACGGCGAGGATGCGGGCCGGGCATCGTCGAGAACAAATACTAGCTATATGCCCGCATAAAAATAATATTTTTTAATGATTGGATTTTGATAACTAAAATTTCTAACATTTCTACTATTTCAAAAATCTATATACTATTTCATACTAATTAAGCATCTAACACTAAAAACAGAAAAACAATTTCTATACATCCATTAAAAAACAGAAAAACAACATTATATAAAAAATTCCATACTAATTAAACACTAATTATATCCATCTAACATGCATTCATACATATATACTAGTGAAAAAACAATAATCTAAGAAATCTAAACTAATTAAACATACAAAATACGTATATACTAATATATACATGCATTCATACATATATACGTGTATGTGTGTGTTCATCATGCTTGTGTGTGTGTGTGTATGGGCTCGGGAGGGCGGCGCCATGGTGGCCGCCGGGCGAGGGAGAGGGTTAGAGGAGAGAGCTCACAGCGGGCGACGGCGACGGCAGGCGACGGCCGGGGCAGCGACGGGCAGGCGTGGACGTGGGGGGCGGCGACGCAGGGACGACGCGATGGGGATGGGCCCGGGCGGCGACGGGACGGGGCGGGGCGGCGACGATGACGGGCGGCGACGGCGACGGTGTCGGTGACGGCGTCGATCGATCGGGGTGGGCGGTTCAATGGGGAAACAGAGGAAGAAACAGAGGGAGAATGAAATTTTTCAAAGTGTTGTATATATAGAAGGCACCTTTAGTACCGGTTGGAGCCACCAACCGGTACTAAAGGTCTGTTTTGGCCAGCCCAAGCGGCGGGAAGCGACTTTAGTACCGGATGGTGGCACAAACCGGTACTAAAGGCCCCTTTAGTACCGGTCTGCGCCACGACCCGGTACTAAAGGGGGTCTTGACAAGCAGGTGCGGCAAGTTTAGTCCCACCTCGCTAGCCGAGGGGCGACCGTGACCGGGTTTATAAACCTCGCGGCGGTCGCTTCTCTCGAGCTCCTCTCCAAAGCAGGCCCACTGGGCCTACGTGTTCTTTGTTGTCTGTGGCCCACTTGGCCTTTGCGAGCCTGCATCCCGCCCAACAACAAAGTTGGGTTTCTAGTCGATGCAGGCCGCTCTGCCTAGTAGGCGGGCTTTTTTTTGCTTTATTTATTTTTGTGTTGTTTTTGTGTATTTAGAGTTTCTTTATGAATATTTTTGCTTTAGGTACAAAAATTACAAACTTTCTATTAGTGCCCGTAGTTTTCAAATTTGAATAGTTTAAATTTTGAATTATTTGAAATTAGTGTGAATCACTAGTTTGTGAATAATTTAACTTTAAAAATCAGTAAAGGCATGAAAGAATTTGTTTGCACATAAAATTTCTTCGCTTCAAATGCCAAAACACATAACTACCCTAACTATTACAGAGATTCCCCTCCGGTGTGAAACATGTAAGAAAGTGATGATAGTGAAGCCGATCACATCCCAGATCTTTGGGTGTGAAACTTTTTCTTCAAGTGTGTCCCTTTGCGCCAGTAACCATGGAAAATCTTCATCATTTAACGGGATGCTCGGGTCAATATTCACCGTGAATGGAGAAATTTCATCAAACTTTTCATAATCTTCTGACTTGTCTGTCTTGTCATCCACTCCCACGATGTTTCTCTTCCCGTAAAGAACTATGTGCCGCTTTGGCTCATCGCACGATGCATTCGCTTCCTTATCTTTTCTTTTTCTTGGCTTGGTAGACATGTCCTTCACATAGAAAACCTGTGCCACATCATTGGCTAGGACGAATGGTTCGTCTGCATACGCAAGATTGTTGAGATCCACTGTTGTCATTCCGCATCATGGGTCTTCCGTTACCCCGCCTCGTGTCATATTGACCCATTTGCACGAAACAAAGGGACCTTTAAACCACGCCGATAGTCAAGTTCCCATATGTCCTGTATATAACCATAATATGTTTCCTTTCCCGTCTTGGTTTCTGCATCAAACCGACACCACTGTTGTGGTTGGTGCTCTTCTAATCTTGGGCGATCGTGTAAAATGTATTACCATTTATCTCGTACCATTAGAAAGTTATTATATTCAAGATGGTAACCGGGACAGCAAGTACAGGTCATCTTCAATAGAGGTGTCATGCATGGTACGTGTTCGCAACCAGCTGGCGAAACTCTTGGTTTGTTCACGTGTAATCCAGTCATCGACCGCTCCGGTGTTTGGAGCGTAGCAAATTCTTGTGTTCATCCATATACGGAGCCACCAAGGCGGAATTCTCAGAGAACTGTAGTGTGCTTCAAAGTGAGAGAATGTCCGTCCATACATATTAGTTGATTCCCTCCTAGCGTGCCTTTTCCATCCAGTCTGCCCTTATGCCGCGATTCAGGAACACCAATCGGCTTAAGGTCAGGAATAAAGTCAATACAAAACTCAATGACCTCCTCATTGTGATGGCCCTTGGAGATGCTTCCTTCGCCTAGCACGGTTATGAACATATTTCTTTAAGACTCCCATGAACCCCTCAAAGGGGAACATATTGTGTAGAAATACAGGACCCAAAACGTTAATCTCTTCAAGATAGGTGAACTAGGACGCGTGCGTCATGATGTTGAAGAAGAATGGTGGGAACACCAACTCGAACTGACAAGACATTGCACCAAATCATTCTCAGAACCTTGGTGTGATTTCTGGATCGATTACCTTCGAGAGATTGCATTGAGAAATGTGCATAGCTTCACAATGGCTAATCGAACATTTTCCGTAGAAGCCCCTCAATGCAACCGGAAGCAGCTATGCGTCATAATCACGTGGCAGTCATGAGACTTTAGGTTCTGGAACTTTTTCTCTGCCATGTTTATTATTCCCTTTATATTCGATTTATAGCCGACGGTACCTTAATACTGAAAGGCATTCAAAGAAGATTTCCTTCTCTTCTTTGGTAAGAGCGTAGCTTGCATGACCTATATGCCGCCTTCTCCGTGCATACGTTGATGGTCCTCCGTGCCTCGGTGTATCTTTTGTCTTCCCATACACGCCCAAGAAGCCAAGCAGGGTCACGCAAAGATTCTTCGCCACGTGCATCACGCCGATTATGGAGCGGACCTCTAGGTCTTTCCAATATGGCAGGTCCCAAAATATAGATTTCTTCTTCCACATGGGTGCGCGTCCGTCAGCGTCCTTTGGAACAGGTTGTCCGCCAGGACCCTTTCCAAATATCACCTTCAAATCCTTGATCATATCATGTACATCAGCACCAGTACGGTAGCGAGGCTTCGTCCGGTGATCCGCCTCACCTTTGAAATGCTTGCCTTTCTTTCTTACGGGATGCCTGCTCGAAAGAAATCGACGATGTCCCAGGTACACGTTCTTCATACAACTATTTAAATATATACTGTCGGTATCATCCAAACAGTGCGTGCATCCGCGGTATCCCTTGTTTGTCTGTCTCCGAAGGTTACCGAGAGCAGGCCAATCATTGATGGTCACGAACAACAACGCCTTTAGGTCAAATTCTTCCCCATGTGCTCATCCCACGCACGTACACCTGTTCCATTCCACAGTTGTAAGAGTTCTTCAACTAATGGCCTTAGGTACACATCAATGTCGCTGCCGGGTTGCTTAGGGCCTTGGATGAGCACCGCATCATAATGAACTTCCGCTTCATGCACAACCAATGAGGAAGGTTATACAAACATAGAGTCACATGCCGGTGCTATGGTTGCTGCTCTGCTCCCCAAAAGGATTAATGCCATCTGCGCTTAGACCAAACCATACGCTCCTTGCGTCATCCGCAAACTCCTTCCCGTACTTTCTTTCGATTTTTCTCCATCGCGACCCGTCACCGGTACTCTCAACTTTCCGCCTTTCTTACGGTCTTCTATGCCATCGCATCGCTTTGGCATGCTCTTTGTTTTGGAACAACGTTTCAACCGTGGTATTATAGGAGAATACCACATCACCTTGGCAGGAATCTTCTTCCGGGCGCCGCCTCGACATCACCATGCTCATCGCGGCTGATCTTATAGCGCAATGCACCACATACCGGCAAGCGTTCAAATCCTCGTACTCACCGCGGTAGAGGATGCAATCATTAGGGCATGCATGTATCTTATGCACCTCTAACCCTAGAGGGCAGACAGCCTTCTTTGCTTCAGACGTACTCTCGAAATTCGTTGTCCTTTGGAAGCATATCCTTTATCATTACCAGCAACTTTCCAAATCCCTTGTCGATACACCATTCTCTGCCTTCCATTGCAGCAATTCCAAAGTGGTGCCCAGCTTTTTCTTGTCACCCACGCAATTCGGGTACAACAATTTTTTGTGATCCTCTAACATGCGCTGCAATTTCTTCTTCTCCAAATCACTTGCGCTAGCTTCTCTTTGCATCGGCAATGGCCCGACCTAGATCATCAAAGGGCTCATCCGATGCCTCTTCTTCAGCTTCTTCCCGCATTGCCGCCCAGCTTCTTCCCCGCATTACACGCTCAGCTTCTTCCCCATTGTTGTATCATCGTATTCAGGGAACCCATGGCCAGGATAGCTGTCATCGTCCTCTTCTTCTTCATTGTCTTCCATCATAACCCCTCTTTCTCCGTGCTTGGTCCAAACATTATAGCGGGCATGAAACCGGACTCAAACAGGTGGACGTGAATGGTTCTTGACGTAGAGTAATTGCGACCATTCTTACAACCAGCACATGGACAAGGCATAAAACCATCCGCCCGCTTGTTTGCCTCAGCCGCAAGCAGGAAAGTATGCACGCCCTCAACGAACTGGGGAGAGCATCGGTCATCGTACATCCATTTCCGGCTTATCTTCATTACACAACACCGAATAGACCAAATTAATACAAGTTCATACATAAAGTTCATACAACACTTCAATGCAACAAACAAATAACTCTCTAGCTAAAGCATTTAAATGCAACAACAAATGCGATCAAGATCGCAACTAAGGTAACAATTGATCCAACAGCATAATGATACCAAGCCTCACTATCGATGGCATATTTTCTAATCTTTCTAATCTTCAAGCGCATTTTCTCCATCTTGATCTTGTGATCATCGACGACATCGGCAACATGCAACTCCAATTCCATCTTCTCCCCCTCAATTCTTTTTAATTTTTCTTTCAAGTACTCGTTTTCTCTTTCAACTAAATTTAACCTCTCGACAATAGGGTCGGTTGGAATTTATGGTTCACATACCTCCTAGATAAAAATATCTATGTCAACTTGATGGGCATAATTTGTCATAAACACGAAATGCAACAAATAGTTTTAAAAGAGAATATACCACATCCGAATCATAACAAGGACGAGGGCCGACGGGACGGATATCAAAACCATGGCACTATGTATAACAAACAACGTCGGGTAAGATAATTATTGTACGAGTAACTATATATCCAAATCACACAAACATCATTTTTTATATAAAATTTCATGAACAAGAGGCTCACCACAAGGTGGTGCCGTGACGGACTAAAAGGGCGATCGATGGTGGTTACGACAGAGAATTAGAAGGCACTAAGTAAACCACACCTACATGTGCAAACTAAGTGTTATTTTGAACTCAAATTGCATATAAATCAAATACTAGCACATATATATATATCCTCCCAAATTACCAAACTCACAAATTAATAACTATATAAAGCATTGCAAGAGCTAATCTAGCAATGAGAGATGAAAGGACAAAGTTGCTAACCTTTGTGATCACTTGAATGGATGGGGGCCTTCAAATCTTGACAAATTTTGGGCAAAATGTGTGATGAGCTCGAGGGGAGAAGAGGAAGAACAGAGATGAGAGGAGAGGGAAAGGGGGAAGAACAGAGCGAGCTGGACGAAGGGTTTATATGCAGGAGAGGACCTATAGTACCGGTTCGTGGCATGAACCGTACTAAAGGTGCCGGAGGAGGCCCAGATCGACAACATCCTGCCACCACCTCATTAGTACCCGGTTCGTGGCACGAACCGGTGCTAAAGGTTAGCCACGAACCGGTACTAATGAAAGCGTCTGCTAGCTGTTGGAACCGGCACTAATGTATACATTTGTGCCGGCTCTAATACAAACCGGCACTAATGTGCTTCACGTTTGACCATTTTTCTACTAGTGTGGCTATATGCATCATTTTGATGAAGAGGCGAGGGTAATCCTCCTTTGAAAAGAAAAATACCAATGTGTTGCTTACAAACTTCTTACGTTAATCTTTCAACTAATTCTCCTCTCCTGGATTTCACCGGATGGGCTCCGCTGAATCCAATCATGGGCTCACGCTTTACCTCTCGCTCTTATGTCTAATCTATACAGCAGGTGGAGGTACCCTCAACAAAATATAGTACGTTGTACCCCTGGAAGAAAGTACAGTAGGTGGAGGTGGGAGGGGGGGGAGGGTTGTTGGCAGCAGGTCAAAAGGGTCCAATCTATGTCAACCAACTATAGGTTAGAACATTCGACTTGAACTGAAATGAAAATCAGTTACACTCACTCATTAAGTAAAAATAATCCCTTCAAATCCGTATTTAATCAGCCTGCGATATCCCTATAGCTCTATGCTCATATGATAATACTTCTTATTTTGATCAGCCTAATGGATAGACAGTCCCAAAATCTTTACTAATACACTCATTAAATAAAGAAATATCCCCTCAAATCCATATTTAATCAGCGTGCGATCTCTCTAGCTCTCTGCTGCCTATAAATCAAAGTACACGGCGAGAGACTACGCTTGCTATCACACACCATCACCCGATCTGTCTCCAGTTCGTTCTCTCCTTCCTCTCGCCTACGCGAAGCAATCGTATATTGTTCATCGCGAGCATGGCTTCTCCTTCCTTCGCCGCTTTAGCGGCTCTAGCCATCAGCTGCCTCCTCATCCTCCATCCGTGCAGCGTCTCCGGTTGGTCCGACGGCGGCGCGACGTGGTACGTTCCCCCCGAAGGCGCAGGCACGGACGGTACGTAGTTGTGCACACATATTTATAGTCCTATATATGAACGATGCGTTGATGCCTCATGCATGCAGACCTTGATGATGGACGGGTATATGGAAAAAGTCTATTTTTAAATTATGAACTCGTAGACCTTCGGTGAAACTAACCCCAAAGTCAAAATCTTGGTCGATTGCACGCTGAACTATGCAATCCCGGTCTAAGTCGAACCTTCGAGTCCGGGGTTCCTATATGGCGCATAGGGCGCCCCCTACCACCGTGGCGGGTATCCCCCCCCCCCCCCCAGCTAACCCCGCGCTTCTTCTGGGCCGGACCATCTGGGGTTTTGTCCTTTCCTTTTCCCTTCTGTTCCCTTTTTCTTTCCTTTTTACTTTTACACTTTTTTTTGCAAATTTTCTTTTCAAATTCACAAACACTTTTTGGTTCGTCGGATTCAAAAAATGTTCATCATTTTAAGAAAATCTTCAACAATACAAAAAATTCATCTAATTCAACTTTTTTGTTTGTCGGACATGAAAAATGTTCACCAAAATTAAAAAGTTGTTCACCGACCTAAAAAATGTATAAATTCAAATTTTGTTCATCATTACCAAAAAAAATCATTAAATTAAAATTTTTTGTTTATCGGACTTAAAAAATGTTCACCAAAATTAGAAAAGTGTTCACTCATTTTAAAAATGTTCATTAGATTCAAATTTTGTCCATCGTTTAAAAAAATGTTCATCGCATTCAACTTTTTCGTTCATCATGTTTAAAAATGTTCGCACTCACCGACCTAAAAAAATGTTAATTAAATTCAAATTTTGTTCATCATTTTCAGAAAATGTCCATCGAATTCAACTTTTTTGTTCATGGATACAAAAAATGTTCACCAAAATTCAGAAATTGTTTGCTGATTTTTAAAAAAGTTCATGAAATTAAATTTCATTCATCGTATTTAAAAAATATTCACCAAAATGCAAAAAAATTTCTCTGACCTAAAAAATGTTCATTAAATTCAAATTTTGTTCATCAATTTCAAAAATTGTTCATCAAATTCAACCTTTTTGCTTATTGGATTAAAAAAATGTTCATAAAAATTCTAGAAAATGCTCACTAATTTTAGAAAAATCATTAAGCTCAAATTTCGTTCATCATTTCAGAAATATTTCATTGAACTCAACTTTTATGTTCATCGTATTTAAAAAATGTTCACCAAAATGCAATAATTGTTCACAGACCTAAATAAATTTTAAATTTTGTTCAACATTTTCAAAAAATGTTTGTCAAACACAAAATTTGTTCACTGATTTCAAAATTTGGTCATGAAATATAAAAAATGTTCATTATTATAAAAAATGTTCATTAAAATTAGAAATATGTTTATTCTTTTTGAATCACAATTATTTTCTGAATTCAAGAACTGTTTTTATTACAGTTCGCAATATTTTTGAATTTTAGATGCAATTCCGAATTATTTTAATAGAGAAGAAATCAAAAGTAGAAAATAAAAAAGGAAAAGTTAAAAAACAAAAACCAAGAAAACGGGTGTGGCCACCCAGCGCGTGGGCTGGACCAACTGGGCCCGCTGGGGGGCGGGGGGGTGCGCTCTACCGCGTTTTGGGGGCGCCCCACGCGCGATATAGGTGCTCCCCTTCGAGTGTTTTGGATGGCCGGGATTGGCGGGGTTTCACTGAGGGTGAACACCTGCACCCCGCTGGGCTGGCCCGGTTTTGTTTTCTTCCATTAAGAAACAAAAAATCACAAAGGGCGCTACACCCTGCTCCTGCTGGGCCGGCCCGCTTTTGTTTTTTCGCTTTTAAAAATACGCACTGTGTGGCTTGAACGCGTGACCCAGTGATGGTGCTGTTTGATGGACGCAACTAACAGCCAGGGACACGACATAAGTTGTGTTAATCGCTCCCCTTTTCTTCTTTTCTTCTTTATTTTCTTTCCTTTTTCTTTTGTTCTCATTATCTTTTCCTTTTATTTTTATTTTTAGTTTCCTTTTTTTCTTAGAAAAAGAAGTTCACGGAGTTTCAAAAGAAAAGTCCTCGGATTTGGAAAAGAAATTCATGGATTTTGAAAAACTGTAAAATTAAAAAAGAGTTCATGGATTTTAAAAAGTTCACGGATTCGAAAACTTCCATGTAAAAGGAGTTCCTTGTTTTGAAATTTTGTTCAGAATGTTTTTGTTTTATATTTTTATAAATTTTTAAAGAAATGTTAGGGATTTCAAAAAATGCTTCTGTTTCAAATATTGTTCACAAATTAAAAAATATTTGTGTGTTCTAATTTTGTTCCGGAAATTCAAAAAAATTCAAATGTGCATGTTTCAAAAGTTTGGTTGAATTTTCCAAATTTAGTTTGGTAAATTTGTTCACAAATTTGAAAAGTGGTTGCTTTTCATAAAACACTCATCTTTTTTTCCAGAAAATATTTTGTGCCCGGAATTTTAAAAATATTCGACTCTGGAGATGATTCTTATCGTTTTTTGCTGCTATATAAACATATTTGCTAGTTAGCTCAAGTGTAGTACCACCTGCTCTATTGCTGTAAATCCTGGGTTCGAAACTTATCAAGCGCGCGAATTTTTAGCGTTACAGGCTCGCACTACCGTAGTTGTTCGCTGTTGGTCGCCAGTTTTTGTGGGCCGGCCCAGTGAGACTTCTGCCTATGCGTACGTCAGCAATTCTGCCGCAAAGAGCGATAGAAAATAAAGACAATTTTTTGAGCAAACAAAAAACAAATGGTTTGGCCCATCGTGGAGGACGGGTGTTTTTTGGCCCACCAGCTAGACAAATCCCGGTTAACATTTGCCAGGGTGCAATTTAGACCGGGATTGCATTGTTCAGGGTGCAATCGACCGACATTTTAATTTGGGGGTTCGTTTTGCTGAACGTCTACGAGTTCAGGGTTTAAAATAGACTTTTTCATGCGTATATAGTTGTTTATTTGTACTGACGTGTGCATGGGCATGCTGCAGGTGGTGTATGCGGATACCAGCACGACGTGGAGAAGCCTCCGTTCTCCGCCATGATCACGGCGGGCGGCCCCTCCATCTTCAAGAACGGCAAGGGCTGTGGCGCTTGCTACCAGGTGAGATGCATCGGCAATGCCGCTTGCTTCGGGTTTCCGGTGACCGTAGTCGTCACAGACGAGTGCCGTGGCGGGCCGTGCCTGGCCGAGGCTGCCCACTTCGACCTCGGTGGGAAGGCGTTCGGCGCCATGGCAAAGCCCGGCCAGGCCGACAACCTCCGCAAAGCCGGCAGCATTAGAGTCCAGTACAACCGGTAAGCTCTTGCTAGCTGGTTCACACAGCTCTCACGCCCAGTGCACGGTGCTCCGTGCATGTTCCATCCATCAATTGTCATCTATTTGATATCTTCGCTGGCAGGGTTCCGTGCAACTGGCGCGGGCTGGACATTGTTTTCAAGGTGGATGCCCAGTCCAACCCGAACTACCTCGCAGTGCTCATAGAGTACGAGGCTGGCGACGGCGACCTGTCGGCGGTCGACCTTCAGCAGCGCGGCGGCGGATGGGCGTCGATGCAGGAGTTGTCAGGTGCGGTGTGGATGTACAAGTCCAGGTCCACCCTGCAGGCGCCCATATCGATCCGCCTCACCTCCGGCTCCGGCAAGCAGCTCATCGCCAACAATGTCATTCCCTCCGGATGGCAGGCCGGAAGGACCTACCGATCCGTCGTAAACTACTAGTGACCGAGTGATTGATCGGTTTGTCAGATCGAGTACCTAGCTATGGGCACATGTGTGTGTTTGTGTAATCGACATTGATAATTCGATATGGAAATAGTTGTTTTCATCGTGCTTGAAAAATTTCAAATAATTAATGTGGAGAAATTGCTTGCTTGGAATATTTTGGTAGATGGGTTGTATATCTATCCAATATTCTAACATGTGATGGATATTGCTAAACCTCAAGATTATTGCCAACAGAGTTGTTCATCAATCTTTTGAGTACTCCTCAGCGACAATTAATATGGATCAGAAAGAGTAATAAATTTATGCTTCGCAATCATGATGCCTTAATAAATGCAGTCAGTTAATTTAAGATTTCGTATAATGCTCCAAGTACATATACACTAATGCTTAATATCAAGTCTATGGGCTACATCCTTCAATTTATTCATGGATTTTGTTTTCATTCTGGCTGCTTTGATGTAGATTATGGCCTAAAGTTACTTGGTTTCCCAACATGGTCCTAAATTCTTGAGTTTACGGTTCCCCAAAGTTAGTTCACTACCATAGTGTTTCTTACCCATGGATCGACCCTAAATTTGGGTATTTGCTTATGCCTTGTTTCATAACAAGATAATAGGAACTATGTGTGCCAAAAACAAGTCAGTGTTGACCTATATAGCCAAGAGATAGTTAGGTGGTCCTATATTAGCAATGTCAAATAATTGTTGAGTTGGAAGAGAAAAGGATTATTTTTTCCTATTCTTAGCTATATATAAGAGATGATATCAAAGATGTGGCATCTCTGTCCATTGTATGAGATATCGTGGTATATAGTGTAGTGTCATGCCGTTTACAACTAAGCCCATCACTGACAAAACATAGCATTAAATGAAAAAAAAGAGGGTATTGGTATCATAGCGTGGTACTATGTAATAGTAAATGAGATGCTACTATGACTAGTAGAATGTCCGTGCGTTGCTATGGGTGCGGACGCAAGAGAAACATAGATGAACACAAGAGCATAAGTTGTGGTCATGTTTTATCTTCTCCAACAAAAGGCAGTCCCTCGGCTTTTCTATATACAGCTAATTTACTTTTATATACATACCAAAATTGTGGGATGACAGGATAATCCTTCTTATCCCTTTTCCTTTCTATTTACTCATTAGTCACTACCACAAAAAGACATGATATCATGTTCATTCTCCGTGCCTGCCTCCTAAATATATACTGGAAAACCAGTCCGTGCTCATTGGAATACCAATTGGAAATATACGTTGCCATCTAGATATATCGAAATTCTACCGGTTTGCGCTATTTTGAGTGCATTGTTAAATTCCTTAGCAAATCAGTAATTTCACTAAATGCCTTAGAGTTTTAATATTTGACGATCGTGCTAACAATACGTACCTTTTCACCCGCTTTGTCTCGTAGATAGTCTCGAGCATGCATACCTATAATTCCATATTCTAATATATCAATATTATGTTTTATATTTATTAAGTACAAAGTTAAGGCAATTGGTCTTACATTGTCGTCCAAGAACATATCATATTTATAGGGCATTTCAACTCATTGTTTCATAACAAGGCATCTCCAATGTCCACAAACTTTTCCTATATATGAAAAAAAACGGCCTCGTTTCCCTTATATATAAAAAGGGCAACGCTAGGCGCGGGCGCGCCGGCCCAAACGGTTCGGCTGATCGAGCCCAGTCGTTCGATCCAGCGAGCAGCCGTCTGAGCCGCGCGTTGACTTCCACCTCTCCTGGCCCACCAGCAACTGCCACCCACCTGCATCCCCTCTCTCCGCCGCTCCCGCACTGCTGGATGCCGCACTCGCCGCCCGGCGGCTACCGTCTTCTCTCGTGTTTCTCGCCGGATCCACGCATGCAGCAAAATTTCGTCCGTGGGTTGCAGACCCCCTCGTTGGTGATGGCCGTGGCTCCGGCAACACCAGTAGCCGGTTGCAGCTTGACATCAGCCGTCGCTGCTGGCGTGTAGCTCCCATAGCCGCCCGTTGCCGCTTTCTATTGCACGGCCGTAGCGAACGGAGACAACGGTTGCAACAAAAAAGTCAGTCATCATCGTTGTTGGTTGTAGCTCGCCGTTGCAGGTAGCAGCCATTTTGCCTAGAATAGGATGGATGTGCCAAAAGTCATTGCCAGATGTAGCAAAAACCTACGACTCTTGCAGCAAAAAAGTCGTCGTCGCCGTCGCAAGAAATCCACCAAAAAATGGAAAAACAAAGGAAGAAAAAAGTTTAGAAAGTTGAACCATCTCAATAAACAAAGGAAGAAATATAAAGGAGAAAATTCAATAGTCAGTACAAATGAATAGGTCTCAGTATAACATAAACCATGTACATCCAAATTTCTAGGGAGATCCTCTGCTAGACTACTTCCGCAAGGACGGCCAGCATGTTGCACCCCACTTCTAAACACATGAAGAACTCAACATGTATGTGCTGAATGAAAAGATTCTCATGAAAATTTAAAATATTCGATCAAGGTTTACCTTTAACTATATCCTTCTTAAATGTCATTCTTTGCATAGAATCTTCACTCTAGCAACATCGTATCATGCAGAGATCACATTTTTCATGACAAACACCCCTCACAATAGAAAATCTATATCAGAGTAGAAATTACAGGTAGCCTTGATGAGAATATGCTAATGGTCCGATTGGGCATCACCTTCATCACACTTCCAGCGTTTACCATCATTCCTCATATTGTACATCATCTCATGTGCTTCTGCTTTCAGCTCTCCATTCACACCTTCCACACAATGCAGCCATAACCACATGCAGCATGACCCTGTGACGGGTCAATAGAAGTTGGTTACACTGCAAGAAAATAATGCTACATTTCAGAATTCCACATAACTAAGTGCTAAAAAGTTAGCAAAGCGGAATGCAAGTTTTCTAGGCTTTTAATCCTTGCATCATGCAACTATTGTCTTTCTATCATATGGCCTAGACATCATTTAGGATACACACTCAGATATACGATGTTACTGCAGTCCCAAGATCTAGTTTACTCGCTTGTGAAGTGTCATGAAATAGGCAGTGTTGGTTTATATGGAAGATAATTCCTTAATGATGTATTGCAGAATGAAATTCTTTCTAGACAAATATTGTTGTAACTTTCTCGGAGAAAAATTATTATTATTTGCATAATGAAATTCTTTTCGGACACAGACCGTCGAGCACATGGAGAGGGATGCCTCTTACCTCGCAGGGCAGCACCTCTCCCAGGAGATTCCCAAATGATGAAATCCCCCTCGCAACAGGCGTGACGTTGGCCAGCATCAAACACCTCGCCGTGCATATGCGAAATTCAGAAAGCAGCAACAATATCAAAATTCAGCTACCAGTAGAAGAGCAGTGGTGCGGCACCACGTCATCGCTATCTCTCTCGTTCTCCTTTTCACACCCGACCGAGCCTGTTCCTTTTTTATCTGCCTCCATCTTCTCCCCGACGACCCCACCAGTGATGATCCCGCCACCCCTTCTTCTTTCCCATCGCCGATTACCATAGCTATCATATGTTGCCGGCAGCGTGCACCGTTGCTGCAGAGCGTCACCCGGCAGGCTCTGAGTGGATGATGATAGCAATGTGCTTCAATATATTTCTACTGGTTACCTGCACAAGTTTGACACCTTTTAAAGTACAATCACCTTAGTACTATAATTTAAGAAGGATTAAAGGATGAGTATAAGAAATCATATCTGGATCAGTGGTAGTACAAGAATCACAAAAACAAGTCGGCATGGATGAAAATTGTGATATAAGTATCTTACCATGTTCCCGAGGCCCAACATCATGTTGTCATCAGAAGTGCTTCCTGGAACAATCCTCGAGGCCTACAAATTCCTAGGGACAATATGCCTCACCTGAAGATCTACTTATCAGCTGCAGCCTAGGCAAGATGAACTCGTTTGCTATTGTGACCCTAACATTTTCTCTGAAACATATATCTATCAAGAAGACCCAAAAACATGTAGAAAAATAGGAGCATGAGAAGCAACACACATCTTTCCGTTGGGCAGCCTCACATGACTGGCGGTTAATATGCATATCAGAATGTAGAACTCCTAAAAGTGCACTATTTAGAAATCACAACAGTTCTTTATCTCAGGTGTTATGCCCGATGGTATAAATGACACCACTATTGTTCTTATTCCTAAAGTGAAGAATCCCCAGTCCATCAAAGACTTTAGACCGATCAGCCTCTGCAACATCATCTACAAAATCATATCAAGTGTCTCGTGAATAGGCTGAGACCTCTCTTGGATGGTATGATTTCTCCCACTCGAGTGCCTTTATTCCTGGCCGTTAATTTCGATAACGCGCTTATTGCTTTTGAATGTATTCACTCGCTGAGTACGCTGAAAGATAAGCGTGGAGAGTTTTGGCGCTTACAAGTTGGACTTGGCAAAAGCGCATTTATCGTGTGGACTGGCAATTTCTTAAAAGTATGCTTGGGGCTCTTGGTTTTGCGCCAACATGGATTAATTGGATAATGACTTGTGTTACCTCTGTGAAGTTTTCAAAAGCGGTTTAATGGACAGCTATTGAAACCTTTTATCCATCATGTGGACTCAGGCAAGGGATCCTTTATCTCCTTATTTGTTCCTTTTGTGGCTGAGGCTCTCTCTTTGTTGTTGAAGCACGCTTGTGAGAAAGGTGTTCTTAAAGAGTTTAAGCTTACAAGACAAGGGCCTGGTATATCTCACTTATTGTTTGCGATGATAGCCTCCTTTTTTCAAGGGGTCCATTGACCAAGCCTTAACTGTTAAAACTATTCTCGTCGGATTATGAGAAAGGAACTGGTCAGCTTCTTAGCCCGGATAAGTGTTCCATTAAATTTGGCAAAAAGTGCGGTATGGAGGATCGTGTGTCCACGATGGTTATTCTAAATATTATCGCTGAAGGTTTTGAGGATAAATATCTTGGTCTTCCGGTGCCAGAGGGTAGAATGAAGGTTGGGAAATTCCAATCGACCAAAGATAAGACTTTAAAAGAGCGCCGATTGGGTTGAAAAGTATGCTTCTACCGGTATTAAGGAGTCTCAAATCAAGGCTGTTTTGCAAGCTACCGCCAGCTTATGCCATGGGACTTTTTAAGTTTCCAGTCTCGTTATGTGAGGAGCTAGCTCAGATTATAAGAAACTTCTGGTGGGGAGACGAAGAGGATAGGAGGAAAACTCACGGTTAGCTTGGGACAAACTAACAAAACCAAAAGGACAGGGAGGAATGGGGTTCCGTGACCTTAGGTTATTTAACCAAGCGTTGTTAGCCGAACAGGCCTGGCGTTTATTGGTGTATCCAGAGTCGTTGTGTGCTAAGATTTTGAAGGCAAAGTATTATCCAAATGGTCACATCTTGGATACAGTTTTCCCACAAGCCACATCCGTGAATTGGCAAGGAATCATGCATGGTCTGGAACTGTTAAAACTGTTGGGGAACGTAGTAATTTCAAAAATTTTCCTACGATCACGCAAGACCATGGTGATGGCATAGCAACGAAAGGGGAGAGTGTCCGTCCACGCACTCGTGAGACCGAAAGCGGAAGCGTTATAACAACGCGGTTGATGTAGTCGTGACGCCTTCACGATCCGACCGATCCAAGCACCGAACGTGACGGCACCTCCGAGTTCTCGCACACGCTCAGCTCGATGACGATCCCCGGCTCCGATCCAGCAAAGCGTCGGGGATGAGTTCCACAAGACGACGGGCGTAGTGACGATGATGATGCTCCACCGACGCAGGGCTTCGCCTAAGCTCCGCGACGATATGACTTCTCCGGCGCAGGGCTTCGCCTAAGCTCCGCGACGATATGACCGAAGTGGAATATGGTGGAGGGGGGCACCGCACACGGCTAAGGAACGATCCATAGATCAACTTGTGTGTCATGGGGTGCCCCCTGCCCCCGTATATAAAGGAGCAAGGAGGAGGTGGCCGCCAAAGGGAGGAGGGCGATTAAGGGGGGAGTCCTACTCCCACCGGGAGTAGGACTCCTCCTTTCCTAGTAGGAGTAGGAGAGAAGGAAGGGAAGAGAAGAAGGGTGCGGCCCTCCCCAGTCCAATTCGGACTAGGCCTTGGGCGCGCGCCTGCCCTAGGCAGCCCCTCTCTTTCTGCAGGGCCCAATAAGGCCCAATACTTCTCCCGGCGAATTCCCGTAACTCTCCCAGTACTCGAAAAATACCCGAATCATTCGAACCTTTCCGAACTCCGAATATAGTCGTCCAATATATCGATCTTTACGCCTCGACCATTTCGAGACTCCTCGTCATGTCCCCGATCTCATCCGGGACTCCGAACTCCTTCGGTACATCAAAACTCATAAACTCATAATATAACTCACATCGAAACCTTGTTGCAAGTGGACCCTACGGGTTCGAGAACTATGTAGACATGACCTAGAACCATTCTCGGTCAATAACCAATAGCGGAACCTGGATGCCCATATTGGTTCCTACATATTCTACGTAAGATCTTTATCGGTCAAACCGCATAACGACATACGTTGTTCCCTTTGTCATCGGTATGTTACTTACCCGAGATTCGATCGTCGGTATCCAATACCTAGTTCAATCTCGTTACCGTAAGTCTCTTTACTCGCTCCGTAATACATCATCTCACAACTAACTCATTAGTTGCAATGCTTGCAAGGCTTAAGTGATGTGTATTACCGAGAAGGCCTAGAGATACCTCTCCGAGCAATCGGAGTGACAAAACCTAATCTCAAATACGCCAACCCAACAAGTACCTTTGGAGACACCTGTAGTACTCCTTTATAATCACCCAGTTACGTTGTGACGCTTTGGTAGTACCAAAGTGTTCCTCCGTAAACGGGAGTTACATAATCTCATAGTTATAGGAACATGTATGGGTCATGAAGAAAGCATTAACATACTAAACGATCAAGTGTTAAGCTAACGGAATGGGTCATGTCAATCAGATCATTCAACTAATGATGTGACCTTGTTAATCAAATAACAACTCCTTGTTCATGGTTAGGAAACATAACCATCTTTGATTAACAAGCTAGTCAAGTAGAGGCATACTAGTGACATACTGTTTGTCTATATATTCACACATGTATTATGTTTCCGGTTAATACAATTCTAGCATGAATAATAAACATTTATCATGATATAAGGAAATAATAATAACTTTATTGTTGCCTCTAGGGCATATTTCCTTCAGTCTCCCACTTGCACTAGAGTCAATAATCTAGTTCACATCATCATGTGATTCAACACTAATATTCACATCTGTATGTGATTAACACCCATAGTTCACATCGTCATGTGACCAACACCCAAAGGGTTTACTAGAGTCAATAATCTAGTTCACATCGCTATGTGATTAACACCCAAAGAGTACTAAGGTGTGATCATGTTTTGCTTGTGAGATAATTTTAGTCAACGGGTCTGTCACATTCGTGAGCCGTAAGTATTTTGCAAATTTCTATGTCTACAATGCTCGCACGGAGCTACTCTAGCTAATTGCTCCCACTTTCAATATGTATCCAGATTGAGACTCAGAGTCATCTAGATTAGTGTTAAAACTTGCATCGACGTAACCTTTTACGCATTTAATCTTTTTCCACTTCCATAATCGAGAAACATATCCTTATTCTACGAAGGATAATTTTGACCGCTGTCCATTGATCTACTCCTAGATCTCTATTGCACTCCTTGCCAATCTTAGTGGTAGGGTATGCAATAGATCTGGTACACAAGATGACATACTTTATAGAACCTATGGCTGATGCATAGGGAATGACTTTCATTCTCTTTCTATCTTCCGCCGTGGTCGGGATTTGAGTCTTACTCAATTTCATACGCTTTGCAACACAGGCAAGAACTTTTCTTTGACTGTTCCATTTTGAACTACTTCAAAATCTTGACAAGGTATGTACTTATTGAAAAACTTATCAAGCGCCTTGATCTATCTCTATAGATCTTAATGCTCAATATGTAAGCAGCTTCACCGAGGTCCTTCTTTGAAAAACTCCTTTCAAATACTCCTTTATGCTTTGCAGAATAATTCTACATTATTTCCGATCAACAATATGTCATTCACATATACTTATCGTAAATGTCAGAGTGCTCCCACTCACTTTCTTGTAAATACAGGCTTCTCCAAAAGTCTGTATAAAACCATATGCTTTGATCACACTATCAAAGCGCTTATTCCAACTCCGAGATGCTTGCACCAGTCCATAGATGGATCGCTGGAGCTTGCACATTTTGTTAGCTCCTTTAGGATTGACAAAACCTTCTGGTTGCATCATATACAACTCTTCTTTAATAAATCCATTAAAGAATGTAGTTTTGACATCCATTTGCCAGATTTCATAAAATGTGGCAATTGCTAACATGATTCGGACAGACTTAAGAATCGCTACAGCTTGAGAAAATCTCATTGTAGTCAACACCTTGAACTTGTCGAAAACCTTTTTGTGACAAGTCGAGCTTTGTAGATAGTAACACTACTATCAATGTCCGTCTTCCTCTTGAAGATCCATTTATTTAACATGGCTTGCTGATCATCGAGCAAGTCAATCAAAGTCCACACTTTGTTCTCATATATGGATCCTATCTCAGATTTTATGGCCTCAAGCCATTTCACGGAATCTGGGCTCATCATCGCTTCCTCATAGTTCGTAGGTTCATCATGGTCTAGTAACATGACTTCCAGAACACGATTACCGTACCACTCTGGTGGGGATTTTGCTCTGGAAGACCTACGAGGTTTGGTAGCAACTTGATCTGAAGTTTCATGATCATCATCATTAACTTCCTCACTAATTGGTGTAGGAATCACCGGAACTGATTTCTGTGATGAACTACTTTCCAATAAGGGAGAAGGTACAATTACCTCATCAAGTTCTACTTTCCTCCCACTCACTTCTTTCGAGAGAAACTTCTTCTCTAGAAAGGATCCACCTTAGCAACGAATAACTTGCCTTCTCGGATCTTGTGATAGAAGGTGTACCCAATAGTTACCTTTGGGTATTCTATGAAGACGCACTTCTCCGATTTGGGTTCGAGCTTATCAGGTGAAAAACTTTTTCACATAAGCATCACAACTCCAAACTTTTAAGAAACGACAGCTTAGGTTTACTGTTTAAACCATAGTTCATATGGTGTCGCCTCAACGGATTTAGATGGTGCCCTATTAAATGTGAATGCAGCTGTCTCTAATGCATAACCCCAAAACGATAGTGGTAAATCGGTAAGATACATCATAGATCGCACCATATCAAAATAAAGTACGGTTACGACGTTTGGACACACCGTAACGTTGTGGTGTTCCAGGTGGCGTGAGCTGTGAAACTATTCCACTTTCTTTTAATTGAAGACCAAACTCGTAACTCAAATATTCATCTCCACGATCAGATCGCAGAAACTTTATTTTCTTGTTACGATGATTTTCTACTTCACTCTGAAATTCTTTGAACTTTTCAACTATTTCAGACTTATGTTTCATCAAGAAGATATACGCATATCTGCTCAAATCATCTGTGAAGGTCAGAAAATAATGATACTTGCCACGAGCATCAACACTCATTGAATCGCATACATCGGTATGTATTATTTCCAATAAGTCAAGAGCTTGTTCCATTGTTCCGGAGAACGGAGTTTTAGTCATCTTGCCCAAAAGGCACGGTTCGCAAGCATCAAATGATTCATAATCAAGTGATTCCAAAAGTTCATCGGATGGATTTTTCTTCATGCGCTTTACACCAATATGACCTAAACGGCAAGTACACAAATAAGTTGCACTATCATTATTAACTTTGCATCTTTTGGTTTTAATATTATGAATATGTATATCACTATGATCGAGATCCAGTGAACCATTTTCATTGGGTGTGTAACCATATAAGGTTTTATTCATGTAAATGTAACAACAATTTATTCTCTTACTTAAATGAATAACCGTATTGCAATAATCATGATCAAATCATATTTATGCTCAACACCAAATAACACTTATTTAGGTTCCACACTAATCCCGAAAGTATAGGGAGTGTGCGATGATGATCATATCAATCTTGGAACTACTTCCAACACTCATCGTCACTTCCCCTTTAACTAGTCTCTGCTTATTCTCAGAACTCCTGTTTCGATTTACTAATCTTAGCAACCGAACAAGTATCAAATACTCAGGTGCTACTATAAACACTAGTAAGGCACACATCAATAATCTGTATATCAAATATACCCTTGTTCACTTTGCCATCCTTCTTATCCACCAAATATTTGGGGCATTTCCGCTTCCAAAGGACCATTTCCTATGCAGTGTAAGCACTCAGTTTCAGGCTTTGGTTCAGCTTTGGGTTTCTTCGTGGGAGTGACAACTTGCTTGTCATTCTACTTGAAGTTCCCCTTTCTTTCCCTTTGCCCTTTTCTTGAAACTAGTGGTCTTGTCAATCATCAACACTTGATGCTCTTTCTTGATTTCTACCTTCGTCGATTTCAACATCACGAAGAGCTCGGGAATCGTTTTCGTCATCCCTTGCATACTATAGTTCATCACGAAGTTCTAGTAACTTTAGTGATGGTGACTAGAGAATTCTGTCAATCACTATCTTATCTGGAAGATTAACTCCCACTTGATTCAAGCGATAGAAGTACCTGCATAATCTGAGAACATGCTCACTAGTTGAGCGATTCTCCTCCATCTTTTAGCTATAGAACTTGTTGGAGACTTCATATCTCTCAACTCGGTATTTGCTTGAAATATTAACTTCAATTCCTGGAACATCTCATATGGTCCATGACGCTCAAAACGCCTTTGAAGTCCCGATTCTAAGCCTTTAAGTATGGTGCACTAAACTATCAAGTAGTCATCATATTGAGCTAGCCAAACGCTCATAACGTGCGCATCCGCTCCTGCAATAGGTTTGTCACCTAGCGGTGCATTAAGGACATAATTCTTCAGTGCAGCAATGAGGATAAACCTCAGATCACGGATCCAATCCGCATCATTGCTACTAACATTTTTCAATACAATTTTCTCTAGGAACACATATAAAAACATAGGGAAGCAACAACGCGAGCTATTGATCTACAACATAATTTGCAAAATACTACCAGGACTAAGTTCATGATAAATTTAAGTTCAATTAATCATATTACTTAAGAACTCCCACTTAGATAGACATCTCTCTAGTCATCTAAGTGATTACGTGATCCAAATCAACTAAACCATGTCCGATCATCACGTGAGATGGAGTAGTTTCAATGGTGAACATCACTATGTTGATCATATCTACTATATGATTCACGCTCGACCTTTCGGTCTCCGTGCTCGAGGCCATATCTGTTATATGCTAGGCTCGTCAAGTTTAATCTGAGTATTCCGCATGCGCAACTGTTTTGCACCCGCTGTATTTGAACGTAGAGCCTATCACACCCGATCATCACGTGGTGTCTCAAAGACGAAGAACTTTCGCAACGGTGCATACTCAGGAGAACACTTCTTGATAATTTTAGTGAGAGATCATCTTATAATGCTACCGTCAATCAAAGCAAGATAAGATGCATAAAGGATAAACATCACATGCAATCAATATAAGTGATATGATATGGTCATCATCATCTTGTGCTTGTGATCTCCATCACCGAAGCACCATCATGATCACCATCGCCACCGCGCCGACACCTTGATCTCCATCGTAGCATCGTTGTCGCCTCGCCAACTATTGCTTCTACGACTATCGCTACCGCTTAGTGATAAAGTAAAGCAATTACATGGCGTTTGCATTTCATACAATAAAGCGACAACCATATGGCTCCTGCCAGTTGCCGATAACTCGGTTACAAAACATGATCATCTCATACAATAAAATATAGCATCACGCCTTGACCATATCACATCACAACATGCCCTGCAAAAACAAGTTAGACGTCCTCTACTTTGTTGTTGCAAGTTTTACGTGGCTGCTACGGGCTGAGCAAGAACCGTTCTTACCTACGCATCAAAACCACAACGATATTTCGTCAAATAGACTCCGCTTAACCTTCTCAAGGACCGGGCGTAGCCACACTCGGTTCAACTAAAGTGAGAGAGACAGACACCCGCCGGTCACCTTTAAGCAACGAGTGCTCGAGCGGTGAAACCAGTCTCGCGTAAGCGTCTGGCGTAATGTCGGTCCGGGCCGCTTCATCTCACAATACCGCTGAACCAAAGTATGACATGCTGGTAGGCAGTATGACTTGTATCGCCCACAACTCACTTGTGTTCTACTCGTGCATATGACATCAACGCATAAAACCAGGCTCGGATGCCATCGCTGGGGAACGTAGTAATTTCAAAAATTTCCTACGATCACGCAAGACCATGGTGATGGCATAGCAACGAGAGGGAGAGTGTCCGCCCACGCACTGTGAGACCGAAAGCGGAAGCGTTATAACAACGCTGTTGATGTAGTCAGACGCCTTCACGATCCGACCGATCCAAGCACCGAACGACGGCACCTCTCCGAAGTTCTGCACACGCTCAGCTCGATGACGACCCCGGCTCCGATCCAGCAAAGCGTCGGGGATGAGTTCCACAAGACGACGGGCGCAGTGACGATGATGATGCTCCACCGACGCAGGGCTTCGCCTAAGCTCCGCGACGATATGACTTCTCCGGCGCAGGGCTTCGCCTAAGCTCCGCGACGATATGACCGAAGTGGAATATGGTGGAGGGGGGCACCGCACACGGCTAAGGAACGATCCATAGATCAACTTGTGTGTCCATGGGGTGCCCCTTGCCCCCGTGATATAAAGGAGCAAGGAGGAGGTGGCCGCCAAAGGGAGGAGGCGCATTATGGGGAGTCCTACTCCCACCGGGAGTAGGACTCCTCCTTTCCTAGTAGGAGTAGGAGAGAAGGAAGGGAAGAGAAGAAGGGGTGCGGCCCTCCCCTAGTCCAATTTGGACTAGGCCTTGGGGCGCGGCCTGCCCTAGGCAGCCCTCTCTCTTTCCCGCAGGGCCCAATAAGGCTCAATACTTCTCCCGGCGAATTCCCGTAACTCTCCGGTACTCAAAAATACCCGAATCATTCAGAACCTTTCCGAACTCCGAATATAGTCGTCCAATATATCGATCTTTACGTCTCGACCATTTCGAGACTCCTCGTCATGTCCCCGATCTCATCCGGGACTCCGAACTCCTTCGGTACATCAAAACTCATAAACTCATAATATAACCGCCATCGAAACCTTGTTGCGGACCCTACGGGTTCGAGAACTATGTAGACATGACCTAGAACCATTCTCGGTCAATAACCAATAGCGGAACCTGGATGCCCATATTGGTTCCTACATATTCTACGAAGATCTTTATCGGTCAAACCGCATAACGACATACGTTGTTCCCTTTGTCATCGGTATGTTACTTACCCGAGATTCGATCGTCGGTATCCAATACCTAGTTCAATCTCGTTACCGGTAAGTCTCTTTACTCGTTCCGTAATACATCATCTCACAACTAACTCATTAGTTGCAATGCTTGCAAGGCTTAAGTGATGTGTATTACCGAGAAGGCCTAGAGATACCTCTCCGACAATCGGAGTGACAAAACCTAATCTCGAATCGCCAACCAAACAATTACCTTAGTAGACACCTATAGTACTCCTATATAATCACCCAGTTCACAAGTGACGTTTGGTAGTACACAAAGTGTTCCTCCGTAAACGGAGTTGCATAATCTCATAGTTATAGGAACATGTATGGGTCATGAAGAAAGCATTAACATACTAAACGATCAAGTGTTAAGCTAACGGAATGGGTCATGTCAATCAGATTATTCAACTAATGATGTGACCTTGTTAATCAAATAACAACTCCTTGTTCATGGTTAGGAAACATAACCATCTTTGATTAACAAGCTAGTCAAGTAGAGGCATACTAGTGACATACTGTTTGTCTATATATTCACACATGTATTATGTTTCCGGTTAATACAATTCTAGCATGAATAATAAACATTTATCATGATATAAGGAAATAATAATAACTTTATTATTGCCTCTAGGGCATATTTCCTTCAAAAACAAGGGGTCATATGGAGAGTGGTCGATGGTAAAAATGTTAACATTTGGAGAGATAACTGGCTCCCAAGAATTTCGGGACTAAAAATTATAGCTAAAAAGCATCGAACTAGACTGAAGTGGGTGTCGGAATTATTCATGAGCGGGACGAGAAGATGGGATGAAAATTTGATTAGGCATTCATTCTTTCATCATGATGCTGAAGAGATCCTAAACTTACGCATTCAGTCTGTGGGAGAAGGTGATCTAGTTGCTTGGCACTATGAGAAAAGTGGTATGTTCTCTGTGAAAAGTGCGTACAAACTGGCTTTAAATCTCAAGGATAATAGGGGCGAGACAGGAATATCCAGTGCTGCTGTTAATGAGGAAAGAAGACTGTGGGATATTATTTGGAAGGCTAAGGTTCCGCAAAAAATTAGAATTTTTGCTTGGAGAGCTGCGACCAATAGTTTAGCGGTTCAGGTGAATAGAGTGACTCACCATCAAACGGTCTCCAGTATGTGTACTAGATGTGGAGTTCAGGATGAAAATATCTTCCACGCTCTGGTGACCTGCCCTAAGGCGCGTGCTTTATGACGCCTTGGGGGATGTGTGGAATATTCCGAGGGAGGAGTTGTTCAGTTTTACGGGGCCAGACTGGCTTCTCATCATGCTTGACCAATTGGGGTCTCCGGTACGCGAGCAAGTATTATTTATGTTCTGGAGAGCTTGGCATCTGAGGAACGATTTGATTTTTGGAAAAGGAAAAGAATCGGTGAATGCGTCTGTTATCTTCGTGGATAATTATTGGAAGACTTTCTCTAATTCCAACGCTCGTGTGCAAGTGGACCAAAGCACCAAAGGGAAGGGGGTGATGGGGAATGGGGAGAATCTTAGTCCGCAAAAAGAAAATGATCGTGCTGTTTGGAAGCCTCCAGAGCGGGAGTATATTAAGATAAATGTTGATGCTAGTTTTGTGGAGAGCTTGAGATCAGCTAGCGTTGGGGTTGTCGCTAGGAATCATCTGGGAGAAGTCCTGATGTCTTCTTGGGATTTTATCTGAATATGCTCCGGAGCGGACGAGGCGGAACTTCGTGCATGCCTCGCCGGGTTGTACATTGGTATTTCTCTTCACAAACCAATTATTTTGGAAACTGACTGCTCCTTTGCTGCTTCTTTCCTAGCGAAAGAAACTGTTGACAGGTCTCCTTATGTGGATCTAAAAATGAAAGCGATCAGTGCCTCCAAGTTTATTGTTGATCTCAAGATTGTTAAGATTGATAGGCAGGCTAACAAGGCGGCACATGAGATAGCAAAATTTAGTTTTGATACCATGTCCGATGGTATTCTGTGTAATTCTGTTCCGCCCTGCGTGGCTAATTATGTAATGAACGATTGTAAGACTATTGTTATGTGATCAATATATGGGTGGAGTTTTTCAAAAAAAAAAGAAATCGCAACACTCCTCAGAAAAATAAATATCACAACACGTTAGATCATCTATGGTTCGTATAAACCCTCGAAACTTAGATGCATGTATAACCAGGCCAAAAATACAAATACCATGCATAGTTGCCCGGAACTCACCATGCCCACGCTAGTCCTCCTGGTCGTCTCATGCATTCTATTGTAGCATAACGCGAACCAGAAAACCTCCCGCGCACCGCCTCCCACTGTCCCCGCGGGGTCTCCCGATCGTCGGCAACCTCCACCAGCCCGGCACGCTCCCACACCACGCCCTGCACGCGCTCACCGCGGTGCACAGGCCCGTCATGCTGCTCCGCCTTGGCCCCTTGCCCACCCTGGTCGTCTCGTTCGCAAACGTGGCGCGCGAGTTGCTGCAGCTGCAGGACCACACCTTCACCAACCGGCCCGCGCTCGCCATCCCGCGGCGGCTCTTCTACGGCTGCACGGACATCGCCTTTGCTCCCCACGGCCAGGGCCGGCCCTGAGGGGGCGGCCCCTGGCCCCCAAATCGAGGGGGCCCTCCCCAGGGTGTGTACACGTGTACACGTAAGCTGTGGCCAAACATATTTTCGGTCATTTTTTTTCTATGAACTGGACGGCTGGGCCTCACGCAGCAGACTGGAACGTACGCACGCACTAGGTAGTTAGGAAGGGACAGCCAGTGATTGATTCGTTCCAGTTAGTACGAGCACGTCGAAAAAAAGGAACTGATTGATCCTTCCGATTCGTTAGTTAGTACGTGCAGCTGAAAAAAAGGAACTAATTGGTCCCTCCCTATTCCATCACACATGCATTTCACGCAGTGATTCTCAATTTCCCAGCGGCCGCCGACACTTGTCTCTACGCGGTTGTGCGCTCGCCGCTCCTTACCCTTTTCTCCTAAATCCAATTTTCCTCCCTAATTCAGATCGTCCGCCAAATTTCAATTCACTGGGGGCCGTAGCAACCCTGATTTGCTCTACGTCCATGAACGATTTGACCATCCAAGGTCTATCTTCTATTCATATTGAGATTCTTAGTCTCCTACTCCCTCCGTCCCATAATATAAGACGTACACTAGTGTAAAAAAACGTCTTACATTATGGGACGGAGGGAGTAGATGAATAGCCGCACATAGGCACTGCTGAACAATTGTCTATGCAAAAAATATATTTATTTTCAGCATTGTGTCTTATTCTGTCATCTGGAGAAAAGTGTTACTCATCTTGTAGCAATAAATTATTTATTTTCGGCATTGTGACTTGGTACAATCACAACGTGAAAATAATCATAATTTTTTTAAGGATCTGTCTAGGACACATCTAAATGTGACATAATTATGTCACATCCAACCTGATGTCCACTATGTTTGTGGTATATTTTTTTCTTGTCCCAGATTTTGTTTAATTCCTTGTTGTTGTGTATTTGTGAGAGCTTAGATGTGACATCCTTAAAAAACATCTAGATGTGAATGAGGCAAACTGTTTTTTTAAAGAGAGTTAGCGATAGTTGAGGAAGGGCAACCAACTAATGGAAGTTCAGAATTTGACCAGAAAGAAGGAAATGTTGACACCAACATCAACCATAAGAATGTAAGTGCCTCTGAGCATGTAGGTGATTTAAATGTTGACACCAACATCAACATGCACAGTCCGCGTAGTGTTGATGAACAGCCAGTTTATACTGCTGGTATTTATGAAAGTAACTGGGATAATCTTGATAATAAAGCAAGAGTAATCTTGGTCGAGAAAGGGCCTATGAGAGAGGGCAAAAGAATGGCATACCATCTAGATGATCAGGATGACATTTTTCATATGCTCATTATCATATGAAATTAAGCAATGGGAAGGAAAATGATTGAAAGTGACTAGTTTATTCAGTAGGTGTTGACAAAGTTTTTTGCATCTGCTCTGTAAGATCTTCAAGTCTAGCATTAGCAGGAGTTTGTTCAAAACATGTCGAAAAGTTTTTTGCTTCTGATGTAAGATCTTCAAGTCTAGCATTAGCAGGATGCAGGAATCAGAGATCCTTAACACATGGTGGATTAGAACATTTTTACGTAATATGTATAAATTATTTGATACATATACTGATTTTGGACGCATTTAAATGTTATTGGTAAAATTTCGTATATATGTATATTGATTTTTATTGTTATGATTTCTGCATTGAGGGCCCCTAGTTTAGTCTCGCCCCGGACCCCCCAAATCTCAGGACCGGCCCTGCCCACGGCGCCTACTTGCGCGGTGTGTGCAAGATCGCCGTGCCCCACCTGCTGAGCCCTGCCAGGGTGTGCGCCTACCGCGGCGTGCGTGAGGAGGTGGCCAAGCTTGTCCGGAAGGTGGAGCAGCAGGCACATGAAGGCGGCGGCGTGGTGCGGTCGAGCGAGCACCTAAGCGGCTTCGCCAAGGACGTGAACCGGCGAATCGTGCTTGGGGTGCGCGCCTCGGGCAGGGCCTGCTGGCACGCCAAGGTGGGTGCGCTGCTCGATCGAGGAGGCCATTGCGCTGCTCGGGGAGTTCCATGCCGGCGACTACTTCCCATGGCTGGCCGCCGTGGTCAAGAGGGACGCCAAGGTTAGCAGGGCGTTCAAGAGTATTGATCGCATCCTCAAGGTGATCCTCGAGCCCCGGCCACCCCGCTCACCTCCGCAAAGATCCACCACCACAAGTGTTGTTGGGAGGAGAAGGCAGTGACCAACAACACCCAATCAAGGGAATCCTGACCTAGCCCAGGCATCTACGTGGCCTTCCCCACCATCTTGTAGTCCCGTGTGTGTGTGGCATCTCATTGTGGTGGAAGCAGATGGCGTCGGGCGAGGGGATCCCTTCCGAAACGAGGTGAGGGGAGGCATGTGCGGTCCCGACGTGAGGGGACACCACGGGCGATAGGATTAGGAAGGGCGGGTATCTCCATTGGGGTAAGAGAAGCGTGGATTGCGTCGGCTGGTTGAGGTGATGGAGAGGCGGCGGTACAGGCCGGTGACGTAGAGGGACGGCGGCAATCTGGCATGTGGCAGGGAATTCGGGTGCCGCTGTGGGTGGAGGCATGCCGCAGCGGCCATGGAGGAACCCTAACAGTGCTAGCCTGGTGATTCTCGTGGGAGAGAAACGAGCGTTTGTTTCTGTTTTGTTGGTTGGTTGACCGGTTTTTCCTCTTTCGCTGCTATTTCCGGTTACGTGGGTTTTAAGAGGGAGAGAAAAATCGGTTGGGCGAAGAGGTGGGAGGGGGGGGGGGGGGCGAACGAACGAAGGAGGGGGCTAGCGGACGAACGAACGATGTACGGACTGGGCAATTAGGAGTAGAGATGTGGAAGGGAATTCGGGCGCCGCTGTGGGTGGAGGCGTGCCACAGCGGCCATGGAGGAACCCTAACAGTGCTAGCTTGGTGATTCTCGTGGGAGAGAAACGAGCGTTTGTTTTTGTTTTGTTGGTTGGTTGACCGATTTTTTCCTCTTTCGCTGCTATTTCCGGTTACGTGGGTTTTAAGAGGGAGAGAAAAATCAGTGGGGCGAAGAGGTGGGAGGGGGGCGAACGAACGAAGGAGGGGGCTAGCGGACGAACGAACGACGTATGGACTGGGTAATTAGGAGTACAGATTGTTGGGAGGAGAAGGCAGTGACCAACAACGCCCAATCTAGGGAATCTTGACCTAGCCCAGGCATCTACATGGCCTTCCCCACCATCTTGTAGTCCCGTGTGTGGCATCTCATTGTGGTGGAAGCAGATGGCGTCGGGCGAGGGGATCCCTTCCGAAATGAGGTGAGGGGAGGCATGTGCGGTCCCGACGTGAGGGGACACCACGGGCGATAGGATTAGGGGCGGTATCTCCATCGGGGTAAGAGAAGCGTGGATTGCGTCGGCCGGTTGAGGTGATGGAGAGGCGGCGGTACGGGTCGGTGACGTAGAGGGACGGCGGCAATCTGGCATGTGGCAGGGAATTCGAGCGCCGCTGTGGGTGGAGGCGTGCCGCAGCGGCCATGGAGGAACCCTAACAGTGCTAGCCTGGTGATGACCCACAAGTATAGGGGATCTATCGTAGTCCTTTCGATAAGTAAGAGTGTCGAACCCAACGATGAGCAGAAGGAAATGATTAGCGGTTTTCAGCAAGGTATTCTCTGCAAGTACTGAAATAAGTGGTAACAGATAGTTTTGTGATAAGATAAATTGTAACGAGCAAAAAGTAACAAGAGTAAATAAAGTGCAGCAAGGTGGCCCAATCCTTTTTTTAGCAAAGGACTAGCCGGAACAAACTCTTATAATAGGAAAAGCGCTCCCGAGGACACATGGGAATATCGTCAAGCTATTTTTCATGATGTTCATATGATTCGCGTTCGGTACTTTGATAATTTGATATGTGGGTGGACCGGTGCTTGGGTGCTGTTCTTACTTGAACAAGCATCCCACTTATGATTAACCTCTATTGCAAGCATCCGCAACTACAACAAAAGTATTAAGGTAAACCTAACCATAGCATGAAACATATGGATCCAAATCAGCCCTTATGAGCAACGCATAAACTAGGGTTTAAGCTTACATCACTCTAGCAACCCATCATCTACTTATTACTTCCCAATGCCTTCCTCTAGGCCCAAATAATGGTGAAGTTATGTAGTCGACGTTCACATAACACCACTAGAGGCTTGACAACATACATCTCATCAAAATATCGAACGAATACCAAATTCACATGACTACTAATAGCAAGACTTCTCCCTTGTCCTCAGGAACAAACGTAACTACTCACAAAGCATATTCATGTTCATAAACAGAGGGGAACTAATATGCATAAAGGATCTGAACATATAATCTTCCACCAAATAAACCAATTAGCATCAACTACAAGGAGTAATCAACACTACTAGCTACCTACTAGCACCAATCCCGGACTTGGAGACAAGAATTGGATACAAGAGATGAACTAGGGTTTGGAGATGAGATGGTGCTGGTGAAGATGTTGATGGAGATTGCCCTCTCCAGATGAGAGGAGCATAGGTGATGACATTGGTGATGATTTCCCCCTCCCGGAGGGAAGTGTCCCCAGCAGAATAGCTCTGCCGGAGCCCTAGATTGGTTCCGCCAAGGTTTCGCCTCGTGGCGGCGGAGTCTCGTCCCGAAAGGTTGCTTCCTATTTTTTTTCTTGACGAAAGACTTCATATAGGAGAAGATGGGCGTCGGAGAGCCACCAGGGGGCCCACGAGGTAGGGGGCGTGCCCTAGGGGGGGCGCGCCCCCCACCCTCGTGAGCAGGGTGTGGGCCCCTGGCCTTCATCTTTGGCGATGATTTTTCTTTATTTATTTTAAGATATTCCGTGGAGTTTCAGGAATTTTGGAGTTGCGCAGAATAGGTCTCCAATATTTTCTCCTTTTCCGCCCGAATTCCAGCTGCGGCATTCTCCCTCTTCATGTAAACCTTGTAAAATAAAAGAGAATAGCCATAAGTATTGTGACATAACGTGAAATAACAGCCCATAATGCGATAAATATCGATATAAAAGCATGATGCAAAATGGACGATCAACTCCCCAAGCTTAGACCTCGCTTGTCCTCAAGCGGAAAGCCGATAACAATAAATATGTCCTCATGTTTAGAGGTAGAGGCGTCGATAAAAATAAAATACGGACATGAAGGCATCATGATTATTCTCATAACAGCAACATATATCGATTTTGTCATATGATTACTTATGTTCAAGTGATGATCTTTTCACAATGCAAAAGTATGAATCAGAAACCTTATTGAGCACCAACAAATTATAACCTCGGTCATTGAAGCAATTGCAATTTATCATAACATCGGAAAGAGTCTATGTCGAGCTTAAAAGCAAGTCCACATACTCAACTATAATTTAGTCCTTCATAATTGCTAACACTCATGCAATACTTGTGGTTATGGAGTTTTAATGGGACACGAGAAAGATAGGGGCTTATAGTTTTGCCCCACAACCTTTTACCTCAAGGGTAATGTCAACAATAATAATTCATGCTCCCCTATATCCAATTAGATATATATATATATATATATATATATATATATATATATATATATATATATATATGTATATATCATGTTCTTTCCAACATGCTGGACTTGCCAAAGGATAAAATGAAAAAGGAAAGGTGAAGATCACCGTGACTCTTGCATAAGGTAGAGGGTAATAATAAAAGATAGGCCCTTCGCAGATGGAAGCAGAGGTTGCCATGCGCTTTTACGGTTGGATGCACAAAATTCAATGCGAAAGAACGTCACTTTATATTGCCCCTTGTGATATGAACCTTTATTATGTAGTCCGTCGCTTTTATTACTTCCACATCACAAGATCGTATAAAGCTTATATCTCCCACACCAATCAATCATACATGTTTAGAGCAATTTTTATTGCTTTGCACCGATGACAACTTACTTGAAGGATCTTACTCAATTCATAGGTAGATATGGTGGACTCTCATGGCCAAACTGGTTTAAGGGTATTTGGAAGCACAAGTAGTATCTCTACTTGGTGCTGAGAATTTGGCTAGCATGAGGGGGAAAGGCAAGCTCAACATGTTAGAGTATCCATAACAACATACTTTATCTCAGATATAAGAAAACATAACTCATCACGTTTTCTTCCTTGTCCAACATCAACTCTTTAGCATGTTATATTTTAATGAGTGCTCCCAATCATAAAAGATGTCAATGATAATATATCTATATGTGAAACCTCTCTTTCTTTATTACTTCCTATTAATTGCAACGATGACCAAAGCTATATTTGCCAACTCCCAACAACTTTTAATCATCATACTCTTTCTATGTGAAGTCATTACTCTCAATAAGATCAATATGAACTCTTGTTTCTTTTTATTCTTTTTCTTATTTCTATTCTTTTGTTCACCCAAGATCATGGCAAAATAATCAAGCCCTTGACTCAACACTAAACTTTATTATATATATATATAGCTCACGGACTCGATTACATAGAGAGATCATAAAGCAAAACTCAAAACTAGATCATGCCATAAACTTTATTCTACTAGATCAAGATACTACTAAAATGATCGAACTAAGAAAAACGGTAAAGATAGGAGTTGTGATGGTGATACGATACCGGGGTACCTCCCCCAAGCTTGGCAGTTGCCAAGGGGAGTGCCCATACCCATGTGATTATGCCTCCTTCTTTGTCGGTGAAGGTGGAGGTGATGGATAGTCGCACATCGAGCGTAAGAGGTCCTCCAACTTGCAAATAATGCCCTTGAGTGCAATGATATGCTCCTTCAACAAAATATTTTCACTTGTGAGATACTTGTTTTGAATACGAGCTAACTCAATCATCTTGAAAGCTTCGATTTCAGTTGGGGTAAGAAGGTTGTGATCAAGTAGAAGGATGTCTTCTACTGCCGGAGTTTGGTTCTCCGTGGCCTTCTTGATCCCTTCATCCTTGTTGATCTCCATGGGTTCTTCCCTCTTCAGCTCTATCTTCATTAGCCAAGCATCTTTGTCACCATTGTCGGAAGAGGGGGACAACATGATGCCTGGCCTTGACAACCCTGACAGAAAACAGCTCGAAACAAGAACCGGAGAGATTTGCGTGATACGAGAGTCAAAACCTTCGGGAGAATATATAATGAATTTTTACCGACCAAAATACGTATCGTGCAAGAAAACGGAGTCCGGAGGGCACACAGGGTGCTCACGAGGTAGGGGCGCGCGCCCAGGGGGTAGGGCGCGCCTACCACCCTCGTGGGGCCCTCGTGTCCTTCCCGGACTGCTACTTATTTTTCTATTTTTCTAAATATTCCAAAACGGAGAAATATTGCCTTAAAAATTGTTTTGGAGTCAGTTTACTTACCGTACCACATACCTATTCCTTTTCGGAGTCTGAAACGGTCTGGAAAGTGTCCCTTATGTATTCCTCCGGGGTTACGGTTTCAATAATATCGGTTTCAACATTTATGGGATTACCTGAAATATAATGTTTGATCCTTTGACCGTTTACCACCTTCGGATTTGTGCCTTCGAAGTTGTTGATTTTATGGCACCGGAATGATAGACCTCCTCGATAATATAGGGACCTTCCCATTTAGAGAGAAGTTTTCCTGCAAAAAATCTTAAACGAGAGTTGTATAGCAATACATAATCACCTACATTAAACTCACGCTTTTGTATCCTTTTGTCATGCCATCTTTTAACTTTTTCTTTAAACAACTTGGCATTTTCATAAGCTTGGGTTCTCCATTCATCAAGTGAGCTAATATCAAATAACCTCTTCTCACCGCAAGTTTGAAATCATAGTTGAGCTCTTTAATAGCCCAATATGCCTTACGTTCTAGTTCGAGAGGTAAGTGACATGCTTTTCCATAAACCATTTTATACGGAGACATACCCATAGGATTCTTATATGCAGTTCTATAGGCCCATAATGCATCATCAAGTTTCTTGGACCAATTCTTCCTAGACCTATTAACAGTCTTTTGCAAAATTAGTTTGAGCTCTCTATTACTCAATTATACTTGACCACTAGACTGCGGGTGATAAGGAGATGCAATTCTATGATTAACTTCATATTTAGCAAGCATTTTACGGAAAGCACCATGAATAAAATGTGAACCACCATCAGTCATTAAATATCTAGGGACTCCAAACCTCGGAAAAATAACTTCCTTAAGCATTTTAATAGAAGTGTTATGATCAGCACTACTAGTTGGAATAGCTTCTACCCACTTAGTAACATAATCAACAGCAACCAAAATATGTGTATATCCATTAGAGGCAGGAAAAGGTCCCTTATAATCAAAGCCCCAAACATCAAATGGTTCAATAACAAGTGAATAATTCATAGGCATTTCTTGACGTCTACTAATATTACCAATTCTTTGACATTCATCGCAAGACAAAACAAACTTACGGGCATCCTTGAAGAGAGTGGGCCAATAAAAGCCGGATTGCAATACCTTATGTGCAGTTCTATCTCCAGCGTGGTGTCCTCCATAATATTCGGAGTGGCACTTGCATAGGATTTGTTCCTGTTCATGCTCAGGCACACAACGTCTAATAACACCATCTACTCCTTCTTTATAAAGATGTGGGTCATCCCAAAAGTAATGTCTGCTCACCATCACCACTGAGCAGCCACTGATACCTACAGCCTCATCTGTCCTCATTGAAGAACTGTCTGAACCTCCTGTGTTATGCTCCACTGATGCTGTTGAAGATGATCTTTCTCCTGCTATGCTGGACTTCATGGCCAGCAACCAAAACTCAGCAGCTGAGGAAGACCCGCATGCACCTACTATCTTGCTTCCTTCTGCAATACCTGTCCCAGCCGCTCAACACAAGCGCAAGAAGACCAATGCTCCTTTGGATGTTAATGACCTTTGCCGCAGTCGTAGACTGGCGGGTCTTAGTGTTGGATTTAAAGATGAAGCTACTGCTATCAAGGCCAAGGAGCGGGAACAGTGCAAAAAGAATTTGTCTTCTGAATTTGAACATGTCATCTGCAACCATGAAGCTGGACCACCACCTGAGCTGCCACTAGAGACAATCCAAGCCATTGCAGTTAAGCAGTGTCTGATCCCTCCCGAGGAGGTGTCAGGAGAGAAGCTGATGGCCCCTGCTTCCCATGATTAAGTCTTATCTTATCTGCTTTGGGCCTTGCTTTAGCAAGGTCTTTTATGGCCTTAGGCCAGCTTTGTTATTAGTTGCTTTCAATAATGCTACTTCTACACTATTTATGAACTTGGTCTGTAAACCGATAAACTCCAGTATTTTATTTTGTGGCTGGAATCCTATGACAAAATTATTTTGCTGTCCAAGTAGTCTGAATGGGTTGGATGATTATATTCAGAATTATGTCATTGTGAAAATAAGTTCTCCTGTCTGGAATTACCTATCTGCTTCTTACATCTTGATGAGATCAGATAATCATAAAATGATTATGTCATTTTTATTCAGTCTAAATACCACCAGTTTTTCCAATGAATAGAAAATGGAATATATTAAATTGGAATATAAGAGGCATAAACTCCCAAACCAGATGGGATGATTTAAGAGACAAAATTGATGAGAGTAATTGTGGTATTATATGCCTTCAAGAAACAAAAAAAGAAGCTTTTGATCAATTTTATCTCAGAAAATTCTCTCATGGGAGATTTAATCAGTATGCATATACCCCCTCAGTGGGACTATCAAGAGGATTAATAACCATATGGAATGGCAGTCTCTTCAGTGGTTCAGTTGTCAGCCAATCCTCCTTTCAGATTACAGTCAAATTATGCAATTTATCAGGCAACATTTTTTATGTCAGCAATATTTATGGACCCTGCCAGAATGAAAGCAGAACAGATTTCTTTGATTGGTTGGACAATATTGATGCCTCACAAATGGACCATTGGATTCTTGCTGGTGATTTTAATTTAATCAAAAGCCCACAGGACAGAAATCGACCTGGTGGAGATGCTAACAATATGTTGAGATTTAACAGTATTCTGCAACAGCTTGATTTAGTGGAAATTCCACTCAAGGGTAGGAACTTTACATGGAGTAATATGCAAGATTTACCTCTTATGGAGAAACTGGATTGGATTTTTACCTCTGCAAATTGGTCTATTAATTTCCCAAATACTGGCATACCCTCTGGCTAGAGTTTCATCTGACCATATCCCTATTCATATTCAAATTGGCAGTGATATTCCAAAAGCCTCTATATTCAGGTTTGAAAATTACTAGCTGGAGTTTGATGGATTTTATGAAACTGTTCTTCAATGTTGGAACAGAAACCAATCATTATCAAATTCTGCTAATGATATAACTGCCAGATTTAAATGCCTTAGATTAGGCCTTAAGAAATGGAGCAAAAACTTGTCCAAGCTCAATACTAATATCTCTGCTTGTAACTATGTATTATCTATGATGGATGGTATTGAAGATCAAAGGGCTCTGAGTATTATGGAAGCTAACTCTATAATCATCCTGAAACAACACATCCTCAAGTTACTGGAGGTTAAAAGGATTTATTGGAAGTCTAGATTTAAAATGAGAAGTGTGAGACTTGATGATGAAAACACTGATTTTTTCCATGCTATGGCCACCCAAAGTTACAGGAAAAATTACATTACTCATATTGTTGGAGAGGATGGAATCACTTACCGAAATCATGATCATAAAGCTGCAATTATTTGGAGGTCCTACAAAGAAAGATTGGGCTCATCCATTGATCCTCACTTGCTTTTCAATCTTGAGGAACTGATCCAACCACAAGACCTATCTTCCCTTGAAGCTCAATTCACTATGGAAGAAATTGATCAAGTTATTAAGGAATTTCCTACTAACAGAGCTCCTAGACCTGATGGCTTTAATGGCACCTTTTTAATCAAATGTTGGGATATTATTAAACAAGACTTCTATACCATGATTTGGGATTTCTTTGAAGGAAATTGTGATATTCAAAGTATAAACACTGCTTTTATTACACTCATCCCAAAGATTGCAAATTCAGAGAATATGAATGATTTCAGGCCTATTTCTTTGGTTAGTCTTCCACTCAAAATTATTACCAAGCTTTTGGCAAACAGAGTTCAAAAGATCATCACTTCTATTATCCACCAAAACCAATATGGTTTTATAAAAGGCAGAAATATTCAAGACTGTCTAGGATATGCTTTTGAATACCTCCATTTATGCCACCAATCAAAAAAACCTATCATCATTTTAAAGCTTGATTTTGAAAAAGCTTTTGACAAGATTGAATATAATACAATTATTGCTATGTTAAAGGCTAAAGGTTTTGGACCTAGATGGATCAATTGGGTTAATAACATTCTTCAATCTGCTTCTACTGCTCGCTTAATGGAGTGGCTGGGAAAAAGATTATATGCAAGAGAGGTGTCAGACAAGGGGATCCACATTCCCCATTACTATATATCATCACTGCTGATCTTCTTCAACCTGTGGTCAATGCTGCTTGGGCCAATGGAGAAATCTCTCTTCCTATAAATCATGCTTATGGACAGGACTACCCTATAATATAGTATGCTGATGACACCCTAATGATTATGCCTGCTTGTGAAGATCAGATCATGCACCTTAAATACTTGCTCAACTTATTTAGTCTATCCACCGTCTGCTTTGTCAACTTCAGAAGTCCTCAACGATTCCAATAAACATTGATCAAACATCAGTTTCAGCACTTGCAAATTCATTTGGTTGCAAGGTGGAAAGTCTCCCATTCACATATCTAGGCTTACCCATGGGCACCACCAAGCCCTCTGTTATGGATCTTATTCCTGTCATATCCAAAATTGATAAAAGGCTATCTGGAGTGAGTAGATTCATGAATTATTCTGGCAGACTCACATATGTTAATTCCATTGTTGCTTCCATGCCTATTTTCTCTATGTGCTCTCTTAAAGTTCACTACACCATATTGGATCATGTGGACAAATCTAGCAGGAACTTTCTCTGGTATGGAAAGGAAATAAACAGAAGAGGAAAATGCCGGCCACCGGGATTTGATTTGCAAACCAAAAATCAAGGTGGTCTTGGAGTTCTGAACCTGAGAATGCAGAATAAAGCCCTTCTTATCAAGCATCTCTATAAATTTTACAATAGAATGGATATTCCTTGGGTCAAGTTAATTTGGGAGGCTCATTATCAAAACAATGAGGCTCCACACACAAATCCCAACAAAGGATCTTTCTGGTGGAAGGATTGTATGAAAATGTTTGATCTATTTAAAGAGATGACTACATGCGAGATCAGATCAGGAAACACTTGCAAATTATGGGATGATAGTTGGAATGGAGAGATTATGCATTTCAATTTCCCTGAACTCCATTCATTTTGCAACCAGCAGAATATCTCAGTCAAAAATGCCAAAGATAATGGGAACCTATACAACTTGTTCCAGCTTCCCCTTTCCATCACTGCCCATCAGCAATTTCATCTTCTTTCTGATAAATTAAATAATATCAGATACAACAATGACAAGGATATATGGAATTTCAATTAGGGTAGTAGTTTAAATATGACCAAGAAGATTCATAACTTCTTGCTGAGAAATGAAGATGCGGTTATCACATTCAAATGGATATGGAAGTCTTGTTGCCTTCCGAAACATAAATTCTTTTGCTGGCTTCTTCTTCATGATAGAATAAACACATGTGACCTTCTAACCAGGAAAAATATGCATCCTGATTCCACACAGTGTGTATTATGTGATGTCAAGACTATGAGGACAGAATACATCTTCTTCTCTCTCTTGCCCATTCAGCCGTGGTTTTTGGTGGAACATTGGTCTTGAATGGAACACTGATCTGAATATCCATGATATGATTATTGAAGCCCAGCAAAGATATAAACTTCACCATTTCATGGAAATCCTAATTATTGGATGCTGGAGTATATGGAATCAAAGAAATGATCTGATATTTGAAGGGATCCCTTGCTCTATCAATGACTCCAGATATGAATTTATCAAGACTTTCAAGTTGACAATGCTAAGAGCCAAGCCCAGTTTAAAGGAGGGGATGTCTTCATGGATTGATAACATTTAATTTATTGCCTTATCTTTTCAATAATCTCCCTGGTTGTCCCCCCAACAACCATTGTAAAGACTTTGTGATCCTTTCTTTATAATGAAAAAGATCTACAGTAAGGCTTTTGCCTTACTGTTTTATGATAAAAAAAAGGTGGTATAAATTTAGCAACAATATAATTAGCATAATCAGCATACCATGGAGTGCTATGAGAAGTGCTTATGACATTTAATTGTTCATCGAGAAAGCTATCATCAATAGGTAGTGGGTCATCAAGAACATTCTCTAACCTAGATAAGTTATCTGCAACGGGGTTCTAAGCTCCTTTTCTATCAACAATATGCAAATCAAATTCTTGCAGCAAGAGAACCCATCTAATAAGTCTAGGTTTTGCATCTTTCTTTTCCATAAGATATTTAATAGCAGCATGATCAGTGTGAATAGGTACTTTAGAATCAACAATATAGGGTCTGAATTTATCACAAGCAAATACAACTGCTAAAAGTTCCTTTTCGGTAGTAGCATAATTTCTTTGAGCATTGTCTAGAGTCTTACTAGCATAATGGATAACATTTAATTTCTTATCAACTCTTTGCCCTAGAACAGCACCTACAGCATAGTCACTAGCATCACACATAATTTCAAAGGGTAAATTCCAATCAGGTGGCTGAACAACAAAAAGTAGACTAAGGATTTCTTAAGTATTTCAAATGCTTCTACACAATCATCATCAAAGACAAATGGTACATATTTTTGTAATAAATTAGTCAGAGGCCGAGAAATTTTTGAGAAGTCCTTAATGAACCTCCTATAAAATCCGGCGTGACCAAGGAAACTTCTTATACCTTTGATGTCCTTGGGACATGGCATCTTTTCAATAGCATCAACCTTGGCTTTATCAACTTCAATACCTCTTTCTGATACTTTGTTCCGCTCGACTTTTCCTTCTTTAACCATAAATTGGCACTTTTCCCAATTCAATACAAGATTAGTTTCTTCACATCTCTGCAAAACTCGATCAAGATTGCTCAAGCAATCATCAAAAGAGGAACCATAGACGGAAAAATCGTCCATGAAGACCTCGCAATTTTTTTCACAAAAGTCAGAGAATATAGCCATCATGCATCTTTGAAAGGTAGCAGGTGCATTACATAAACCAAAAGGCATACGTCTATAAGCAAAAGTACCAAAAGGGCAAGTAAAAGTAGTCTTTGATTGATCTTTAGCCGACAGTATTTGAGAGAAACCAGAATAACCATCTAGAAAGCAATAATGTGTATGTTTGCATAATCTTTCTAGAATTTGATCAATAAAAGGTAAGGGGTAATGATCTTTCTTAGTAGCTTTATTTAATTTGCGGAAATCAATTATCATCCTATAACCTGTGATAATTCTTTACGGGGTCAGTTCATCTTTATCATTAGGGACAACAGTAATACCTCCCTTCTTAGGGACACAATGGACAGGGCTTACCCACTGACTATCAGCAACGGGATAAATTATACCTGCCTCCAGAAGCTTGAGTATTTCTTTTCTTACCACTTCTTTCATTTTAGGATTCAAAGGTCGTTGAGGATCACGAACTGGTTTGGCATCCGCTTCCAAATTTATTTTATGTTGACATAGAGTGGGACTGATGCCCTTAAGATCATCAAGAGTATATCCAATAGCGGCACGGTGCTTCTTCAGAGTTTTCAATAATCTTTCTTCTTCATGCTCTGAAAGGTTAGCACTAATAATAACAGGATATATTTTCTTTTCATCAAGATAAGCATATTTAAGATTATCAGGCAATGGTTTAAGCTCAAACACGGGATCACCCTTGGGTGGAGGAGGATCCCTAGGATTTCACCAGCAAATTTTGTTGCGTAATAGGTTCCTGTTTAAAGAATACTTCATCTATTTCCCTTCTTTCATTCATGAACATATCATTTTCATGGTCTAGCAAATAGTGTTCTAAAGGATCACTAGGAGGTACGACAATAGAAGCAAGACCAATAATTTCATCCTTACTAGGAAATTCTTCCTCACGATGTTGTTTACTAAATTTAGAGAAATTAAACTCATGAATCATATCATCCAAGCCAATAGTAACAACATTATTTTCGCAATCTATCTTAGCATTAACAGTATTCAAGAAGGGTCTACCAAATATAATGGGACAAAAGCTATCTTGTGGAGAACCAAAAACAAGAAAATCAGCGGGGTATTTGATTTTCCCACACAAGACCTCAACATCTCTAACAATCCCAATTGGTGAAATAGTATCTCTGTCGGCAAGCTTAATTGTGACATCAATTTCTTCTAACTCAATAGGTGCAATATCACGCATAATTTCTTTGTATAAGTCAATGGGTATTGCACTAGCACTAGCGCCCATATCACATAAGCCATGATAACAATGATCTCCTATTTTAACATAAATAACAGGCACGCCTACCACAGGTCTATTTTTATCTTTAGCACACGGTTTAGCAATTCTAGCAGTTTCACCGCAGAACTGAATAACATGCCCATCAATATTATCAGACAAGAGATCTTTAACAACAGCAATATTAGGTTCTACTTTAACTTGCTCAGGAGGTGTATAAGTTCTAATATTGCTTTTACGAACAACAGTTGAAGCTTTAGCATGATCCTTTATTCTAACAGGGAAAGGGGGTTTCTCAACATAAGAGGTAGGAACAATAGGATCATTATAGGTGACAGTATTTTCTTCAACTTTAATAGGTGCAGCTACTTTTACCTCTATGGGAGGATGATATTTAAACCACTTCTCCTTGGGGATATCAACATAAGTAGCAAAAGATTCACAGAAAGAAGCTACTATCTCAGACTCAAGTCCATATTTTGTGCTAAACTTACGGAAAATAACGGTATCCATAAAAGATTTAACACAATCAAACTTAGGTGTCATACCTGACTCCTTACCTTCGTCGAGGTCCCAATCTTCAGAGTTGCGTTTAATTCTGTTCAATAAATCCCATCTGAATTCAATAGTCTTCATCATAAAAGAGCCAGCACAAGAAGTATCGAGCATGGTTTGATTATTATGAGAAAGCCGAGCATACATTTTTTGAATAATTATTTATCTTGGGAGCTCATGATTGGGGCATGAATATAACATTGATTTAAGCCTCCCCCAAGCTTGAGCGATGCTTTCTCCTTCGCGAGGCCAAAAATTATATATGTAATTGCGATCACGATGAACAAGATGCATAGGATAATATTTTTGATGAAATTCCAATTTCAATCTTTTGTAGTTCCATGATCTCGTATCATCACATAGCCTATACCATGTCAATGCGTATCCCTTCAAAGATAAAGGGAAGACCTTCTTCTTAGCAACATCATCGGGTACACCTGCAAGCTTAAATAATCCATAAACTTCATCCACATATATTAAGTGCTCATCAGGATGCTTTGTTCCATCTCCTGTAAAAGGATTAGCTAGCAGTTTTTCCATCATACCCGAAGGAAATTCAAAAGGAGTTTCATTTTCAATAGGTTCAGTAGGTTGAGGAGGAACTCCTTGCTATACTGGACGGGGTGAAGATACCCCGAACAAGCCCCTCAGAAAATTACTTTCCATAGTAACAAGTGACAGTAAATTTCAGCACACTATATAAATTTTTCCTTACCAAATTCCACCTACCAAAGGCGCTACACTCTCCGGCAACGGCGCCAGAAAAGAGTCTTGATGACCCACAAGTATAGGGGATCTATCGTAGTCCTTTCGATAAGTAAGATTGTCGAACCCAACGAGGAGCAGAAGGAAATGATAAGCGGTTTTCAGCAAGGTATTCTCTACAAGTACTGAAATAAGTGGTAACAGATAGTTTTGTGATAAGATAAATTGTAACGAGCAACAAGTAACAAGAGTAAATAAAGTGCAGCAAGGTGGCCCAATCCTTTTTGTAGCAAAGGACAAGCCGAACAAACTCTTATAATAGGAAAAGCGCTCCGAGGACACATGGGAATATCGTCAAGCTAGTTTTCATCACGTTCATATGATTCGCGTTCGGTACTTTGATAATTTGATATGTGGGTGGACGGTGCTTGGGTGCTGTTCTTACTTGAACAAGCATCCCACTTATGATTAACCTCTATTGCAAGCATCCGCAACTACAACAAAAGTATTAAGGTAAACCTAACCATAGCATGAAACATATGGATCCAAATCAGCCCCTTACGAAGCAACGCATAAACTAGGGTTTAAGCTTCTGTCACTCTAGCAACCCATCTTCTACTTATTACTTCCCAATGCCTTCCTCTAGGCCCAAATAATGGTAAAGCTTGCCGCAGCGGCCATGGAGGAACCCCAACAGTGCTAGCCTGGTGATTCTCGTGGGAAAGAAACGAGCGTTTGTTTCTGTTTTGTTGGTTGGTTGACCGGTTTTTTCCTCTTTCGCTGCTATTTCCGGTTACGTGGGTTTTAAGAGGGAGAGAAAAATCGGTGGGGCGAAGAGGTGGGAGGGGGGCGAACGAACGAAGGAGGGGGCTAGCGGACGAACAAACGACGTACGGACTAGGCAATTAGGAGCAGAGATTCATACAAATAATTACTTAGGTCGTTTTAATTTTCAAACTACGATATTATGAACTATGGATTAACTATATTACTGATTGTGAGAGGCCGAAGTCATAATCACTACAATTCTTTAGGAATATGCAAACACTAATTACTAGATATAAATATAACATATATTTTAGCTTCTATAAATGACGTGGAATGCATGAGAAAGTAGTTTTTTATCAACCATTGTGCATTCCCTTACACATATGGCGTCATCAATATATCTTGAAAACATATAGCAAAAAGATACATACACGTGACTTTGTTATCTTGAAGGGACGCCACTACAACCATCAGTAGGGCCTTTGTTACATTGTACCTGGTATTCGTAAGAAAAATAGACAAATACACACTACTAGAAAAAAGCTTATAGATAGATACTTACAAATAGCACAGGTTTATACTCCTCGCTACTACTACTTACTAGTAGCGCAGGTTTTTACCCCTCGCCACTACTAAGTTGATAGCAGTAGCGCGGGTTTATACCCCTTGCTAGTAGTGAGTGGTCTCTACCATGCCCACTTCACCCCCCCGTGGGGGAGGGGATGCCATAGTCGTAGCGAGGGGCATAAACCCGTGCCACTACTAAGTTGATAGTAGTAGCAAGGGATAGGTTTATATCCCTCGGTACTACTAAATGGTCTCTACCATGCCCCCCCCCCCCTCCGGAGACATGCCATAGTAGTAGCGCGGGTTTATACCCCTCGCTACTACTAAGTATGAGGTAGGTGAAGTCTTCATATCCTCGGCTGAATCCCTCATCTCTCCCTCACTCTCTCCCCTCTTTCCATTGGCTCTTCCATGGTGCTCCTGCCAAAGCATATCTCCTACTCCATGGCGCCCAACGAGTCCGCCTCCTCGCGTCGCTGGCGTCCAGGAGCTCGCCTGTCTTCCCCCTCGCCTCCATGACACCACCACGGAGCACCTCACCACCGGTGACCATCCCCGATGCGCCCTCCATCTCCTTCCTTTCTTCCTTGTTTCTCTTTTTCCCTCTCCCTCTCCCTCCGGTTTTACTCACCTCCCATGCCCATACCTGTGTACGTCGTCGACATGGCCAACCAGGAGCTCTCTGCCTTGGTCGCGAAGAGGATCCTCACACTATCATCTTGCTCTGCACTGGATCTGGTCCCTCTCCAACAGTCGTCGTCGGATCTGGTCTGCCACTACACGTCCACACCTCCGATGACCCCTGTCGTCGCTGGATCGAACCATTGACAGCACACACGGGGTCGATATTTTTTTTTGTTTTTAAAATTAATAGTAGTATCGCGGGTCATAGACACGCGCTACCAATAGTTAGTAGTAGCGCGTGTGGAATCCACGCTACTACTAACACACATACTAGTAGCGCGGGATGCACCGCTACTACTACCTGTTAGCTGTAGCGCTGCAGTAGTAGCGCGGGCACCCACGCTACTACAAGCTGTTTAACCCGCGCTACTATTAGGTTTTTCTTAGCAGTGACATATACAACCAAAATATCTAATGGACTTCGTCAATACTGTTTAACCCGCGCTACTATTTGATCTTGAAGCTACATGGCCACTAACAGTGCTTGTGATTGTAACACGGAGCACGTGGTAGCCGCTGCATCAAACAAACGCTGCACTGCAACAGTGAAATCCTGTCAATAAATAAAGCCTCCAGCGAAAGCTGCTAAAGAATCACAAGCAAACCACACCCACACACACGGCATCGATCCAGCGTTCGACAGAGAAAGATGGCAGTCGACAGCATGCACGTCGTGATGTTCCCCTTCCTCGCCTTCGGCCACATCAGCCCGTTCGTGCAGCTGGCGCGCAAGCTCGTCGCCGCCGGCGGGGTGCGGGTCACGCTGCTGTCGGCCGCGGCCAACGTGCCCCGCGTCGAGGCCATGCTGGGGCCGGCGGCCGGCGCGGTGGCCGTGGCCCCGCTGCGCCTCCAGCGCGTGCCGGGGCTCCCCGAGGGCGCCGAGAGCACGGCCGAGGTCTCGGCGGACGGCGCCGAGCTGCTCAAGGTCGCCGTCGACGGCACCAGGCCGCAGGTGGCGGCCCTGCTCGCGGAGCTCCGCCCTCACGCCCTGCTGTTCGACTTCGCCACCCCGTGGGTCACCCAGCTCGCGGCGCCGCTCCGCATCAAGGCGCTCCAGTTCTCGGTCTTCTCCGCCGTGTCCGGCGCCTACCTGATGAACCCCGCCCGCCGCCTCGGCGCCGGCGGCCAGCTGCCAACCGCGGACGACCTCACGTCCGCGCCCGCAGGCTTCCCACCGTCGTCCAACATCACCACCGTGCCGGCCTACCAGGCCGCCGACTTCAGCTACGTGTTCACCAGCTTCCACGGCGAGCCGTGCGTGTACGACCGCGTCCTCGCCGGCGTCGAGGCCAGTGACGCCCTCGTGATCAAGACGTGCTTCGAGATGGAAGGCCCTTACATCAACTACCTCACCGCCCAGCACGGCAAGCCGGTGCTCGTCACAGGCCCGGTCGTGCCGGAGCCGCCGCAGGGCGAGCTCGAGGAGCGGTGGGCCAAGTGGCTCTCCTCCTTCCCGGACAAGGCCGTCGTGTTCGCCTCCTTCGGGAGCGAGACGTTCCTCCCGGCCGCCGCCGCGACGGAGCTGCTCCTGGGCCTGGAATCCACCAACCGGCCGTTCTTCGTCGTGCTCAACTTCCCCAAGGGCACGGACACCAAGGCGGAGCTGGCCAAGTGCACGCCGCCGGGGTTCGCCGAGAGGACCAAGGGCAGGGGCGTGGTGCACACGGGGTGGGTGCAGCAGCAGCACATCCTGCGGCACCGCGCCGTGGGCTGCTTCGTGAACCACGCCGGGCTGAGCTCCGTGGTGGAGGGGCTGGTCGCCGGCTGCCGGCTGGTGCTGCTGCCGATGAAGGGCGACCAGTACCTCAACGCGGCGCTGTTCGCGCGTGACCTCCGCGTTGGGGCGGAGGTGGCGCGGCGCGACAGCGACGGGTGGTTCGGGCGCGGGGACGTGAGCGACGCCGTGAACACGGCGATGGCGGACGGGTGGGAGGGCCAAGGAATTAAATGGAGGGAGTTCTTGACGGACGACGCCGTGCAGAAGAGGTTGGCGGACGATTTCGTCAGGGATTTCAAGAACTTCGTGAGGGCCTGAAAAGATGCTTCATGTATGCTTCGCTTGCTACTACGTCTCGTGTCCATTTCCATGCAGTCAAATAAATGTCATTTTCAAATAAAAAATTATTTTGATATTCATCGGTTTGCTGCTCCATTCCTTAATTCTCCGAAGGTTTTTTTTTCATTCACAAGAATTGACTTCTACTTTTACTCATGTTTTTTTTCAAAGCTGTGGCAACATCCTCCTAATGTCTTCGCGGATGGAGCACTTGGCTATTTTTATGTATTTCACACGAGTTTTGTCGTAGTATATCTACCGCGCAAACATCGGATTTTCTCTAGTCATAATTTGATTTATAATGGAATAGGTAGTGAGACTTAAACCTATCTTAGATTTCATAACTATGTGACTCTATATCTACTCCCTCTGTTCCTAAATACAAGTCTTTTTAGAGATTCCACTATGGACTACATACGGAGCAAATAAGTGGATCTATACTCTAAAATATATCTATATACATCTGTATTTAGTTTGTAGTGAAATCTCTAAAAAGACTTACATTTAGAAACGGAGGAAGTATATGTTTGTCTATAATAATGTGGCATGTCGATATCCGGTTGCACTTGCTCTAATGTGCAAGGTACGTATATAACTTACTAGTCTATTGTAGTCGAATTATGATTTTTGTTTCTTTTCTTTCATGTTTTACCTACAATAGATATTTAATTAAAAGACTGTTAGCCATGGGCATTATAAATTTATATAAGTTTATGAGTTGGCTCAACTCATTAAGAAATCTCTCACACGGACGAAGACCCAACCGACATTGTATAGACCCAAAAATTCACTAGCCATTGGATGTAAATCAGAAGGTAATTCGTAAAATGACTATAATCCTTCAAAATTTCTTTCACATCACGCATACTCGTTACAAAGAAAATGAGATCACCGGAGCGTTTGCTAGCCACCAGTCGGTCATGTATGATCGAGTTTTTCTCTACTTACCTCACATTAGTCGCTCCATTCAAATAAATAGGGTCCACTAATGCGGTTTTTTGAGGTTGACTTTAACCACCACCAGAGCGATGATATATGATGTGTATGTAACAAAAATGTGCGGTCAATTTCTTATGTAAAACGAGTGTTTAATGATATAATGTTTATATTATGCATCTTACATATAGTAGTATTATTTATGGTTAAAGGCAGCCTAAAAAATTGCATTAGATATGGGGAGTACTAGTAGTACATTGCATTGAAATGCCGTGACAGTGTCGCAGTCTTGTCTAGCGTTAGTGGGGGTGCCAGCTGAAATGAAGGCACTAGACTACCTCGCCTAATAGTTTGGTGAAGTTTTGCAGGTGGTGCTTGGGTTCGTCAACTACTGTCCTGATTTATTGGTTCCTGTTGTATTTTCTGCCAAATTATGATTATAGATTTAACCGACATAATGTTAATGCATGTCATAAAAGAATATCGTTGAAAAAGTACTTTCAAATACTCTAAAATATCATTGAAAAAGTACACGAGTAAGAAACTAACGATATAATTTTGGTGGCATGCATTAACATTCTATCACTTAAATTTTCAATCAAAATTTCGCACAAAATAAAACGAAGACCAATAAATCAAGACATAGGTAGTAGCCGTTACGCTGACAGCTGGCTTAACTACTCGCAACTGCCCTAGCCTGGACCCTGCCTATATATGCATCAATACTCCTGACATGGGATCGGCCGAAGCATCTAATGCTCTCCTACATGTCTACATGAGTACTACGAGGTCCCAACGATTAATCCGCCCTTTTAATGCTCTCGTTTGCATCTAATTCAATGTATAGTATGGAAATTACAGTACTACCTTCGTCATGGTTTATACTCCCAGAGAAAAAACAAACAGAAGGAGTACTAACCTCTAGGAACGACACATGGTGTATATCAATAGATAAATTCATGAAATCCCAAATACATAAATAAAATGGATTTTAGGGTCTTTTTATGATTAAAACATTGTAATATATAGAGAAAAATTGTAGAACCACAATGCTATACGCAGTTATATCTGCAATATCAGCCCATGGATTCACCTCCCCTCTACCTTGACTTCGACGGCTAGTTGTGGGGAAGGGATAATGGTGCCTCAACTCCGACTAGTACATAAGTTAGGTTTTTAGTCATCGCAAGGGCGATGTTCGAACGAATGGTGATGCTTCTACTTGGAGTCAATCTTGTGGGCTCCGATCCTCCTCAAGATTCGTCGATCGGGATAAACTAGACGGAGCTTAGTCGCAGATTCCTGCTAACTTCTTGGTGCGACAAGATTAGGGTCGGAATACACAATGGCTGAGATTGTTGTCAAGTTCTTCTGATCAATTCAAGAGTTCGGGGTGATGGTCCTTAGGGGCACATGCACGAAGACTTCTTGGCTATCATCGATAAACTGAGTCGGCTCTGGTATGGGGGTGACGACAGTGGCAGGCCCGCCGCTCGTTCTGGTGGCGACAATGATTGCTTGCTGCTCCAGAGACCACCGCCGTACGTCCGGCAACTCTCTGGGTTCGCCTTGCGCTTGATGTGTTCGACACATTGTCTGACCGGATAGTTTGTGATTTTATTAGGAAAAACGATGAATTCCGATGCTTCATTGGACGAAGTGTATGGACCGATGGAGCTTGATCAAATGATTCAAGATTAGTTCTTTGATTCCTCGAATTCAGACGAAGAAGTTGACATGATCATGCTCATGAGGCCCTTAGATATTTTTATATGTTTCACACGAGTTCTATGCTATATATGTCGCACGGACATCGAATAATCTTTAGGCATAATTTGATTTTTAATAAAGTGAGCGATGAGACTTACACCTATATCTTATATTTCATAAGTATGTGACTCTAAATCTATATGATTGTCTATTATAATGTGGTACTATGTCGTTATTCAGTTGCACTTGCTCTAACATGGAAGGCACGGATAACTTAATAGTCTACTATAGTCATATTTTTTGTTTTTGTTTTTGTTTCTTTTCTTTCGTGTTTTACCTACAATAGCTATTTATTTAATTAAGAAAACTGTTAGCCTTGGACACATTATAAATATATATTAGTTTATGAGTTGGCTCAGTTCATTAAGAAATCTCTCACGTTGATGAAGACCCAAACAGCATAGGAGCAACAAAAGCCTGCCAAAAAATAGTATAGGCGCAAAAATTCAGTAGCCATTGGTTGTAAATCAGAAGGTAATTCGTAAATCGACTGAACCTTCAAAATTTCTTTCACATCACGCATACTTAGTACTCCCTCCGTCCGGAAATACTTATCGCATAAATGGATAAAAATATAGAACTAAAATACGTCTAGATATATCCATTTTGATGATAAGTATTTTCGGACGGAAGGAGTATTATACTAAAAAAATGAGATCACCGGAGCGTTTGCTAGCCACCAGTCGGTCATGTATGATTGAGTACTTCCCTTTTTATTACTCTCTCCATTTAAATATATAGGGCCTACTAATAATAAGGTTTTTGAGGTTGACTTTAACCATCGAGTTAGAAAGACAATATATGATGTGTATGTAACAAAAGTATACCGTCAAATTCAGATGTAAAAAGAGTTTTTAATGATATAATTTTTATGTTATGCATCTTACATATAGTCGATCCCCACCAGGACCAGGCTCCTCTTCCACATGTGCCACCTCTAACCCTAACCGTGCCGCCAGCCGCCCCTCCCCGCTCCTCCCCCGCTTCACCGCTGCCAGAGGGGACACCGGCGAAGCCCGCGTGGTCCCCGGGAAAGGTGGCGGCAGGGCGTACTCGCCGTTCTCGCGCTCGCAGCGGTCGGTGGCGATCTCGCGGCGACTGGTGGCGCGCGGCGGTATTCCGCCGGGGGCTGGTGCCTGCTGCCCGTGAGGCGGCGTCCCTCACGGCGGCGGGCCTGCCCCTGAACGGCGCTTGGTGGTGGCCACGTGGCGGCGTGCGGGTAGGCCGGATCTGGGCTTCCGATCTGCGTCCTTGTCGTGGCAGCGCTTGCCGTTGCCCTCGGCCATGAGGCGTGGTCCGGGACGGGCCTGGCGCCGGTGGGTCTGGCCAGGACGCACGCTGGCAGCACCCTTCTTCATCTCACGTCGTCTTGTTGGCCAATGGCGGTGGTCATCTTCGTCATCAAAGATGGCCGGCCAGAGGCTTGGTGATAGGATCTCGAGATCCATCATCTAGTCCCGACTGCGAGTTGGGGAGACATGGTTGCCGGTGAAAACCGAGCCGTTGGCAGGCGATGGCAGCGTTCTACGCCGTTACCTTGATGGAGGCATTGTCGTATAAATACTGTCGACCCACTCGTGCTGCTCTGGGGGAAACCCTAGGATCTGGTGTTCCAGATCGGACGATGGCGGCATCAAGGTGTCGCTTTCTCTCTTGGGAGCATCATTTGTGGAGCAGCGCTGGAAGTCAGAGGCAGGAGGTGGAGCGGCTTCGTCTTGCACGGAGCTTCGGTGAAGATGTCAAGTCATGCCTGACCGACAGGTGCTACGCTTTGTCATGCCTGATCGGCAGGTGCTACGCATGACAGATCTTCCAAAGACTTCAAGCTATGTCGCGGCTGGTGGTACTTGAGGTGTATCAGTGGCGACCGCGATGTGCACAGCTATTTGCGCGGAGGGAGGAGGTGTCGTTGGGCGCCGTGGTGGCGTCGACGATAGCTAGACTGACCAAGGTTAATGCATCAGTACAGTTCTGAAGATGGAGCGGTGGCAGTTGGCGGCGGCGGCCTCTGAGAGCACGCCGGACCGGCGAGATCCATGCCCGGCATGCGTCCTGGAGGGGTCCTCAGGTCTTAGATGTTAGGTTTGGCTGCGATGTCTATTTGTTATTAGGCCTAGATTATCTGCGTCCCTTCATCAACTGGATAGGTGTAGCGACAGTTTGTTGCTTAGACGCAGGCTTTAGTCTTACTACGGTATTACTTTGTAAGGTCTTGTGAGAATAATTAATAAAGTGACCGTATGCATCGCCCAGATGCAGAGGCGGGGGTTCATCCTCCTTTTCTAAAAATTTTAAAAAAAATCTTACATATATTATTAATTGTTAAAGGCAGCCTAAAAACTCGTATGTATGTAGTACGTTGCACTGAAACGACGCGACGGGTCACAGTCATGTTGTGTAGCGTTAGTAGGGTGCCAGCTGAAATGAAAGCGCCACACCACCTCATATCTGACAGTTTGATGAACTTTTGCTGGTGGCGCTTGCGTTCGTCAACTGATCAGTTGCGCCGACAGCAGGCTTAACTACTGGCAAGTGCCCAGGCCCCTGCCTATAATAAATACTCCTAACATGGGATAGGCCGAAGCATCAAAATGCTCTCTAGTACATGAGTATACGACGTCCCAACCATTTCTCCTCTCTTTCAATGCTATCGTTTGCATTTGCATCTAAGGCTGGTCATAGTGGGGAGTAAGTTATACTAGTATCAGACTGCTTCCAATGGACCGGTGCTTAGATGGGTGCTAAGAGCATTACTAGTAGAACCCTCAAACCCTCAAACCCTCACTAGCGTTTTAAGGGTCCAAAAATGATCTTTTGTGCACTTTTACGGATTGAAAAACAGGGGCAAAGATTAGAACCCTCAAACCCAACCCTTATAACGGAATATTCCCCATGAACGACGTTGTCGTTGCGCGCGGGAGGTCGACGGGGTGGCCGCCGGCGACGGGGGCGACTAGCAGCGGCGGTCGCGGGCGTGGGCGCGGGAGTTGGGAGGATTTTTCCCTCCCGCGCGAGGATAACCGCCAAATGAGGGTTGGGGTAGATTTTGCTCCCCAACCCTTACTTTTGAGGATTGGGAGAGGGTTTGAGGGTTGGACCTTTAAAAAAATTGAGGGTTTGAGGGTTTGGGGGTACTAGTCTACAGCTTTTTTTGACGAAAACTATAAAAAAACAGTTATTTTTAGGGGTTTGAGGGTTTGAGGGCTCTACTAGTAATGCTCTAAGCATATTAAATAGTTTAGCAATGCATATAATACTACTCATAGATGGCTTCATGTATTAGCTCATAGATTCATTTTGCCTCGGAAAATGCTATGTTACAGTAACATATTATGTTACCACAAACATCTCTTTCCTCATTAAATACATGCCACATAAGTAAAATTGTCTTGGGATGTGTTAAGTTACTACCATTACCTGCAAAAAAGAATAAAAATTAGTCATGCTTGTTATCATCCATCTTACTCCCCCGTTTCTTGTTCCTATGCACATAAGATTCACTTGAAGTTACCAAAATTTGACCAAATTTATATAAAAAATATCAACATCAACAATAACAAAGGTAGAAAGTATGAAATTTAAAATCACGGTGCATCTAATAATACTAATTTTGTATAGTGAATGCAGATATTTTTTTCAATAAAATTGGTCAAAAGTTACGAAGTTTATCTTCGGACAAATTTTATATGCAGACAAAAAGGAAATGGAGGGAGTACTAACCTCTAGGAACAAGAAGCGGTGTATACAAATAGATAAATTGATGAAATCCCAATTACATAAATAAAATGGATTTTAGGGTCTTTTTACGCTTAGAACAATGTAATATATAGAGACAAAAATTATAGGACCACAATGTTATACGCAGTTTCATCTACAATATTAGCATGTGGATTCACCTCCCCTCCGTCTTGGCTTCGGCGGCTAGTTATGGGGAATGAATACTGGTGCCCCGGCTTCGGCTAGTATGTAAGTTAAGGTTTTAGTTCTCGCAAGCCGATCCTTGGATGAATGGTGGTGCTTCTTCTTCTAGTCAGTCTTCTCGGCTCCGATTCCCCTCAAGTTCGTATTCAGAACATATTAGATGAAGCTCCGGCGTAGATTCCCACCAACTTCTTGGAGCGGTGAAGTTAGGGTCTGTGCGCACGCAATGGCGAGATTTGGTGTCAAGTTTTTCATATCGATTCAAGGGTTCAGGGCGATGGTCCTTAGGGGCACATGCACAAAGGCTTAACAGCTGTCATCGACAAGTCAGTCGGCTCCGGTATGGGAGTGATGACAGTGGCAGGTCGGCGGCTCATTCTGGCGGCGACAATGGTCGCTCGATGGTCCAGAGACCTGATACGTCTCCAACGTATCTATAATTTTTGATTGTTCCATGCTATTATATTACCCATTTTGGATGTTTATGGGCTTTACTTTACACTTTTATATCATTTTTGGGACTAACCTACTAACAGGAGGCCCAGCCCGTATTGATGTTTTTTTTTTGCCTATTTCAGTGTTTCAAAAAAAAGGAATACCAAACAGAGTCCAAGCGGAATGAAACCTTCGGGAGCGTGATTTTTGAAACAAACGTGATCCAGAGGACTTGGAGTGCAAGTTAAGAAGCAATCGAGGAAGCCATAAGGGTGGAGGGCGCCCCCCCCCCCCTGCTACGTCTTGAGCTTGCGTTGGTTTTCCTTGAAGAGGAAAGGGTGATGCAGCAATAGTAGCGTAAGTATTTCCCTAAATTTTTGAGAACCAAGGTATCAATCCAGTAGGAGGATTCTCAAAAGTCCCACGCACCTACACAAACAAACAAAGAACTCGCAACCAACGCAATAAAGGGGTTGTCAATCCCTTCACGGCCACTTCAAGTAAAGTGAGATCTAATAGAGATAGTATGATAAGATAAATATATTTTTGGTATTTTATAATATAGATGCAAAAAGTAAAGATGCAAATAAAAGTAGATTGGAAGCAAATATGATAAGAGATAGACCCGGTGGCCATAGGTTTCACTAGTGGCTTCTCTCAAGATAGCATAAGTATTACGGTGGGTGAACAAATTACTGTCGAGCAATTGATAGAAAAGCGTATAATTATGAGATTATCTAGGCATGATTATGTATATAGGCATCACGTCCGCAACAAGTAGACCGACTCCTGCCTGCATCTACTACTATTACTCCACACATCGACCGATTCCTGCCTGCATCTAGAGTATTAAGTTCATAAGAACAGAGTAACGCCTTAAGCAAGATGACATGATGTAGAGGGATAAACTCATGCAATATGATATAAACCCCGTATTTTTATCCTCGATGGCAACAATACAATACGTGCCTTGCAACCCTTTCTGTCACTGGGTAAGGACACCGCAAGATTGAACCCAAAACTAAGCACTTCTCCCATGGCAAGAAAGATCAATCTAGTAGGCCAAACCAAACTGATAATTCGAAGAGACTTGCAAAGATAACTCAATCATACATAAAAGAATTCAGAGAAGATTCAAATATATTCATAGATAAACTTGATCATAAACCCACAATTCATCGGATCTCGACAAACACACCGCAGAAAGAGTTTACATCGAATAGATCTCCACAAGAAAGGGGGAGAACATTGTATTGAGATCCAAAAAGAGAGGAGAAGCCATCTAGCTAATAACTATGGACCTGTAGGTCTGTGGTAAACTACTCACAACTCATCGGAGGGGCTACGGTGTTGATGTAGAAGCCCTCCATGGTTGATTCCCCCTCCGGCAGAGTGCTGGCTGATACGTCTCCAACGTATCTACTTTTCCAAACACTTTTGCCCTTGTTTTGGACTCTAACTTGCATGATTTGAATGAAACTAACCCGGACTGACGCTGTTTTTAGCAGAACTGCCATGATGTTGTTTTATGTGTAGAAAAGAAAAGTTCTCGGAATGTCACTGAAATCCACGGAGGCACTTTTTGGAATTAATAAGAATTTCTGGCGAAAGAAATACACTAGGGGCCCACACCTGTCCACGAGATAGGGGACGCCGCCTCAGAGGGCGCGCCCCTATCTCATGGGCCCCCTGGACCTCCACCGACGTCAACTCCAACTCCATATATTCACGTTCGGGGAGAAAAAAATTAGAGAGAAAGTTTCATCGCGTTTCACGACACGGAGCCGCCGCCAAGCCCTAATCTCTCTCGGGAGGGCTGATCTGGAGTCCGTTCGGGGCTCCGAAGAGGGGGATTCGTCGCTGTCGTCATCATCATCAACCATCCTCCATCACCAATTTCATGATGCTCACCGCCGTGTGTGAGTAATTCCATCATAGGCTTGCTGGACGGTGATGGGTTGGATGAGATTTACCATGTAATCAAGTTAGTTTTGTTAGGGTTTGATCCCTAGTATCCACTATGTTCTGAGATTGATGTTGATATGACTTTGCTATGCTTAATGCTTGTCACTAGGGCCCGAGTGCCATGATTTCAGATCTGAACCTATTATGTTTTCTTGAATATATGTGTGTTCTTGATCCTATATTGCAAGTCTATTGTCACCTATTATATGTTATGATCCGACAACCCCGAAGTGACAATAATCGGGATACTTCTCGGTGATGACCATAGTTTGAGGAGTTCATGTATTCACTACGTGCTAATGCTTTGTTCCGGTTCTCTATTAAAAGGAGGCCTTAATATCCCTTAGTTTCTGCTAGGACCCCGCTGCCACGGGAGGGTAGGACAAAAGATGTCATGCAAGTTCTTTTCCGTAAGCACGTATGACTATATTCGAAATACATGCCTACATTACGTTGATGAACTGGAGCTAGTTCTGTGTCACCCTATGTTATAGCTATTACATGAGGAATCGCATCCGGCATAATTATCCATCACTGATCCATTGCCTACGGGCTTTTCACATCTTGTGTTTCGCTTATTTACTTTTCCGTTGCTATTGTTACAATCACTACAAAACCCAAAAATATTACTTTTGCTACCGTTACCTTTATTATCATACCATTTTTGCTACTAAATACTTTGCTGCAGATACTAAGTTATCCAGGTGTGGTTGAATTGACATCTCAACTGCTAATACTCAAGAATATTCTTTTGCTCCCCTTGTGTCGAATCAATAAATTTGGGTTGAATACTTTACCCTCGAAAGCTGTTGCGATCCCCTACACTTGTGGGTTATCAAGACTAATTTCTGGCGCCGTTGCCAGGGAGCATAGCTCTATTCTCTGAGTCACTTGGGATTTATATCTGTTGATCACTATGAAGAACTTGAAAGACGCAGAACTCGATCTATCCCTCAACTACGAGGGAGGTAAGGAACTGCCATCTAGCTCTGCACTAGATTCTCCTTCTGTTATTAGTAAGCTTGCGACACCTAAACCTGCTACTGCTATGAACTCTGATATGTCGCATGTTATTGATGATGCCACTTCTGCTATGCATGATGAAACTACTTCTGTGCGTGATACTACTTTACCATTAGGTGAATTTCTTGATGAACAACTTGCTAGAGTTAGGGGGAATGAAAATTTTGAAGATGCTATTATTGATGATAGTGATGATGAAAATTCTCCCAATGATTATGTATTGCCTGTTGTTCCTGAGGGTTATGTTATGAATGAAGAAGCTGCTAGAGCTATCTTTGCTTGCATAGATATGATCTTAAGAAATTATTAGCTAAATGGAAGCAGCAGTCTCTTAATGCTAGAATGAAATCCGACCCTTCTTTTGCTACTTCACCTATTTGTGTTACTGATAAGGATTATGAATTCTCCGTTGATCCTGAGATTATTACTTTAGTTGAATCTGATACTTTTTATGGCCTTGAATCTGAAACTGTTGTGGCACATCTTACCAAGTTGAATGATATAGCTACCCTGTTTACTCATGATGAGAAGTCTCGCTATTATTATATCCTTAAGATATTTCCGTTCTCGTTAAAGGGTGATGCTAAGACTTGGTATAATTCTCTTGCTCCTGGTTGTGTGCGTAGTCCCCAAGATATGATTTATTACTTCTCTGCTAAATATTTCCCTGCTCATAAGAAACAAGCTGCCTTGCGGGAAATATATAATTTTGTGCAAACCAAAGAAGAGAGTCTCCCACAAGCTTGGGGGAGGCTTCTCCGGTTACTTAATGCTTTGCCCGATCATCCTCTTAGTAAAAATGAAATACTTGATATCTTTTATAATGGACTACAGGAATCAGCTACTTTGCCATCTGCCACGGCGGACGACAAAGGCATGGATGGCGGACAACAAAGACCTTTGCCGTCAGCCACGGACGGCAAAAGGGGACGGCAAAGTAGGGGACGGCTAAGAGCTGCGTTGCCGCCCGCTTCGGGCAGCTGACGGCAAAGGGGCATTTGCCATCAGCAGCGGACAGCAATAAATGCGATGTTACTCCGTTAGGTGGTTAACGGCAGGCCTTTGCCGTCCGCTGCGGACGGCAAAGCTCTGCCGTCACCAACTTGAAATAAGCCCGACCAAATTGGTCAGCCTCCCAGAAGCTACGATTGCACCACGTGGCCTCTTTGCCGTCCGTTCTGTTGATGGCAAAGATCTCTTTGCCGTCGGTGGCATCGGCAAAGATCCTGCATATTGTCTCTTTTTTCTGTTTTTTTACTCCAACAATTTTCACAGCAAATATATATCACATATCTAGCACATAAGTTTCATATCACATATCCAGCACATAAGTTTCATATCACATATCACATCAGTTTCATCCATACACATTGTTCATACATAAGCAAGTTCCATCCATACACATTGTTCATACATAAGCAAGCTCCATGATAGCAAGCTAGATACAATGCAAAGTTTCATCAAAGGAAAAGCAAGCACTCCATCATAGCAAGCTAGCTTCCATGAAGTGAATGAAATCTGCAAAATGGTAAATAAGAAAGTTAGAAATAGGTGACTAGAACAAGAAGAATATGTCATTTATGAGCTAACTTAGGTGAAATGGATCACATATGAGCTAACAAAGTTGAAATGGGTTGTTTATGAGCTAACTTAGTTGAAATGGATCATTTATGAGCTAACTTAGTTGAAATGGGTCGTTTATGAGCTAACTAAGGTGAAGGGCATCGTTTTTGAGCTAAGTAAGGTGAAATGGATCGCTTTTTAGCTAACTTAGGTGAAATGGATCATTTATGAGCTTTTATGAGCTAACTTAGTTGAAATGGGTCGTTTATGACCTAACTAAGGTGAAATGCCACGTTTTTGAGCTAACTTAGGTGAAATGGATCATTTTTTAGCTAACCTAGGTGAAATGGATCATTTATGAGCTAATTTAGGTGGAATGGATCGTTTTTAGCTAACTTAGGTGAAATGGATCGTTTAGGAGCAAATCTAGGTGAAATGGGTCATTTTGGAGCTAACATAGGTGAAATGGGTCATTTTGGAGCTAACCTAGGTGAAATGGGTCATTTTAAAGCTAACTTAGGTAAAATTTATCATTTAAGAGCTTATATACTAAAATGGGTCGCTTTTAGAGCTAACTTGGATAAATTGGATCACTTGTAAGCTAACTAAGGTAAAATGAGTCATTTTAGAGCTAACTTTAGGTAAAATGGATCGCTTATGAGCTAACTAAGCTAATTATGCAATTTTTGACATAAGTAACCTAAGTACATATCGCTTTAGAGCTAACTTAGGTAGAATGGATGGTTTATGAGGTCAGTAAGCATATTAAGTCATTTTGGAGGAAAAAAAGCTAACTCTAGGTCATTATGGTAAGCATATTGGAGGAAATAAAGCTAAGTCTAGGTCTTTATGCATTTGTTAAGCACAAAACTAGAGAAACTTACCGTGATCAAGGAGGTGTACGAGCGGGCTGGCTCACGCCGGTAGCTGGAGAAGGATCGTGCGATGCATTTCTGGAGTTAAGCTGCACCAAAGATCATTTCCAATGTCTCGTTAGCATTATGACACTCAAATGTTAAGACTAGCAAGTAATGTCCATTCTAATTAAACTCACCGTGCTCCCAGAGCAATCACTGCATCGGCGGAGCGGTCTGACCGGACTTCTCGCACATACGCATCGCATAGTTGGTTTTCACAACAGAGTCATACTAGTTAGTAATGAGACTCAAATGTTAAGACTAGCAAGTAATCTGCAGAAGAAACTTACCACAAGGAGCTCATACATGGCCCTTGCCTGCATGTCATTCCGTGCCCTCTCCTCCTCCAACATCTTTGTCGTTCTCTCCTCCAACTCCCACTGCCTCTCCGCTGCCTCTGCCAAAAGTTTCTCCGTTCTATCTCTCTCACTCTGTATAGCAGCCTGCAACACCACTCACATGACCATTTGTAATCATTGATGGAAGCGCACACAATGTAATGGAGAAAGATAGATGAGTACTTATAACTAACCTTGAAGGCGAGTTGGACTGGCCGTTCACGAGGCCTTATCTCAGGAGCGGAGCTCGACTGGCGCGCCTTGATCTCCGGGAGAGTGCTAGGACAACGGATAAGTCCATCTCCCATGGCTATGGAGCCATGGGACCTCCCGCCACCAGATATCATCAGCAGCTCTGTATCAATGGGACCCTGGCTCGGGTTAAAGTCCTCGCCTTTCCTCGCCTTCCCCTGATCTCTATATTGCACGAGCTTGTCATGGGCGGAGATGTTGGTGAAGTTCTTTGGATCATCGAGGTCAGACGCAGAGAATGCCTTGACTTTCTTGTAAGAGCCAGTGTGGGCCATGGCATATAGGTCGTACACCTCCGCACCTTATCCGCCTTATTGTAGCGCGTGCTGAAAGAGAGAAACAAAGTAAATTAGTAATTAAAGGGCTAAAGCTAGCATGATGAATGAATTGCATGAATCATGAAGCAAACCACATACCCAGTTCCGCCCGTACTGAAATAAGTTGGAGCTGCCTTGGTGGTGTGGCACACCTTCCATTTGGGCACGTTTGTCCTTGGCCTCGTTGTGGGAGGCCCGCCATTGTTTTGAGCACCACGCATTGACCAACACCTCCCAACAATCCATCTGATCCGCACACCATCTCGGAGGGGACTAAGTTAGCATATAGAAACTTGAGCGCTACGGCTATGAATTACTAAATGAAGGAAGTAAGTACAAGGCCTTAAGAATTACCTTCATGTACTGCTCCTTACTCAAGAACTTATCGCGGCACTCCTGCTTGGGCTTCTTGATACCACACCCGGCGTAGTAGTCTCGAACAGCCTGCACCCGAACCTCATGCCGTAAGTTCTGAAGTAGGCGTTTGCACTCCTTGTCGATAACATCTGCCGCCTCCTCCTCGTATCCCTCCTCACACCTATAGAATGTCTGCAATCAAATGATACAATATTGATTAGTACAATTAATAACTAGCTAGTTCAAGATTTTTAATTGTGTAAAGGAGAAATTACCGAACTTTCTCGATCACCATGTGCGCCTCGTCTTGCACAAGACACCGTCGATAATCTCACCCGGCGGGGCTGGGGCAGCCAAGTAGTGCTCCCAACTCAATCCAACCTCTGGAAGCCGACCCTCACCAGGCAACGTGACAAACCCAGGAAGTTTTGCCAAATCAGAACTCCAAGGACGGAGTTGGGCCGGCGGACACTTTCATGGTGGTCCCAACCCCTGCAGCATGACAAGGCCAACACATTAGTTATTTGAAGAAACGTGAATGCAGAAGGTACAAAAAGATTAAATGCACTTACCTCTCCCCATCAGGGAAAATCAACCACCTCTGCTCGCGGGTCGCCGGCACAGACGGGAGCCGTGTAGCACCACGCTGGTAGACGTTGCCCCCCTCCTCCTCAATATCACTCGGCTCCCCGTCATCATCAGCATGGCCACCCGGCTCCCCGCCATCATCAGCATGGCCACTCGGCTCCTCAGGCTGACCCGACCAGGTACCCCATCTAGACATGTGCTCCTCCGGGGTCTCGTGGGCCCAACTCTCGTGGGCCGAAGGCCCGTCGACCCGAGGCTCGTGGGCTGAAGACCCGTGGACCGGAGGCTCGTGGACCGGAGTCCGTGTAGCCTCCTCCTCGGACGAGTCCACCCTAGCAGTCACGTGCTCGGGTGAAACAACCGGGGGTGGCGGCGAGGAAGGAGCCGTAAGAGTCACCCTACCTCCTCTCCCGCGACCACGTGCTCCACCTCCTCTCTTCTTCTTACCTCGTCCCCTGCTGGGCACCACAGTCGACGAAGAAGGGCCCGGTGGTGTCGACATACTGTCCAGCAACACTCGGCGGAGAGGTGCGTGTGCAATGGAAGACCTCGCAACATGCGCCGACGAAGAAGGGGCCTCGGCGCGCTCCTAACCAGCGCCCACCATCTTTCAACACCTGCCATGACAAAGAATAAACAAAATTAGTACAACATAAAAAAAAGTACCAACATGAATAATAATATGTATATCACTTAAGTGTATCATCATCAAGTACAACATAAAAAATTGAATACCTGACACTACTAATAATCTCGATCAGTATCATCAATAAATGCATAATCATCATCATCACTATAATCATCATCATCATCACTGGACACACAAAAATTATATATATAATTCACCATGTATATATTCATCAGTTGATCTACTTTGTTGATTTTATTACGTCCATGCAACCTACACTCTAATAGGCACTGACAAAATTTATGCGTCGGATCCGGAGCAAAGCATATGCGTCGGATCGGGTGTTGTTTCGGGGTCGGGGTTCGGGTGTCGGTCGGTGTCGGGTGCCGTGGTCGGGTCTGCTGTTTCGGGGTAGGGGTTGGGGTGTGTGGTCGGGTGTCGGGGCCGGGGTCGGTTGTCGGGTCGGGGTGTCGGGTCAGTCAGGCTCGGGTCGGGTGTCGGGTCAGCTGGGGGTGGGGGTGTGGGGTTGGGGGTGGGTCTGGGGGTCGGGGTGTCTGGTCGGGGTGCCGGGTCGGGGTCGGGGTGCCGTGTCGGTGTCGCGGTCGGGGTGTCGATCGGGTCAGGCTCGGGGTCGGGGTGTCGGGGTCGGGGTCGGGGTGTCGGGGTCGGGGTCGGGGTGTCGGGGTCGGGGTGTCGTGTCGGGGGCGGGGTGGGGGTGCCGTGTCGGGTCGGGTTTTTTTCCTCTCTTTTCCGGTTCTTCTTCTTCCTCTTCTTCCTGTTCTTCCTTTTCTTCCTTTTCCTTCTTCTTCTTCTTTTCTTCCTCCTTTTCTTTTCCTCTTCTTCTTCTCCTCCTCTCCTATTTTTTCTTCTTCTTCTTCCTCTTCTTCTTTTTTCTTCTCCTCCTCCTCTTCTTCTTCTTCCTTTCCTTTTTCCTCTTCTTCTTCTCCTCCTCTCCTATTTTTTTCTTCTTCTTCTTTCCTAAACCTAAACCTAAACCTAAAACTAAACTTAAATCTAAAACTAAAAGTAAAACTAAAACTAAATCTAAACTAAACATAAACCTAAAACTAAAAAAAAGAAGAAGAAAAGGAAAAAACTAAATCTAAACCTCAAACTAAACTAAAACTAAACCTAAAACTAAACCTAAAACTAAACCTAAAACTAAAACTAAAACTAAATCTAAACTAAACATAAACCTGAAACTAAAAAACAGAAAAAAACAGAAAAAGAGGAGGTAGAGCTCACAGGCAGGGCCGGTGCAGGAGGTGGCGGTGGAGGAGGGGGGCGGGCGGCCAGGGCGTGGCAAGGCACGGGCCGGGCTGGGTGGCGGGCTGGCGGCAGGCGCTGAGACGGCAGGCGGGCGGGGCGACGGTGGTTGGGGAGCGGAGCCGGGCGGTGGGCGGGAGGGGCGGGCGCGGTGGCGCCGAGACGGCAGGCGACGGGCGACGGGCATGTGGCACTGGGCGGGGCCGGTGGGCGGGTGGGGCGACGGGCGGCGGAGAGTGGTGGGGGCGGCGGCGCGCGTGTGAAGAGGGAGAGAAACAGAGAGAGAGGGGCGGGGTGGGGCGCGGCCGCTGTTAGATGAGTTAAATCTTTGTCGTCCGCCCCCCTTTGTCGTCCGCTTTTTTGCTCTTTGTCGTCCGCTAGCGGACGGCAAAGAGGTGGGCGCTAAGTTTTTTTAAACAAAGCGGGTGGGTGGGGCCACCTCCCTCTTTGCCGTCGATTGGCGGACGGCAAGATTCTTTGCCGTCGGTGGCGACGGTAAAGAAATGGCGCATGGCAAAGAGCTTCTTTGTCGTCTGCCATTTCTTTGCCGTTGGCTTTTCGGTGGCTGATGGCAAAGAGCTTCTTTGCCGTCCGCTAGCGGACGACAAAGATCTGGCAGATGGCAAAGTAGCTGATTCCAGTAGTGGACTGATGCTTCCAAGGACTACTTGGATAGTTGTGTTGGTTGTGTTTTCAAGGAAAGAACAGTCGACAAAGCTGAAATATTATTGAATAATATGTTGACTAATGAAAATAATTGGACTCTTCCTGAGCCAATTCCGGAAGCAATTCCTGAACCAATTGAGCCAACTCCTGAGCCTATTCCTAAACCCAATTCAAGAAGAGAGGTGTTTTATTTCTCAGTCCTGAAGATATGCAAGAGGCAAAGAAATCAATGAAAGAAAAAGGTATTAAAGCTGAAGATGTTAAGAATTTACCACCTATTAAAGAAATACATGGTTTTAATATACCGCCTGTTGAAGAACCATATTGTCTTGATAGCCCGACACAGGTAGTAAAGGTAAATTCTCTCTATAGATATTATAAAGTTGAAATCCCCTCTACTAAATTTCATAGCCCATGCTTAGATGAATTTGACGACTTTATGGCTAGACAAGAAAGTTTTAATGCTTATGTTGGTAGAGAGTTAAAGAATAATGCTTTCGAGACAGGACGTGTGAGCGATAATCTGGCTAGAGTTAAAGATGAACTCAAACTCGTCAGCAAATATGCTTCCATGGTTGCTACTCAAGCTGAGCAAGTACTCAAAGCTCAAAATGATTTGCTTGATGAATTAAATAGTAAAAATGACTTTGTTGTTAGAGTGGCTACTAGAACTGGTAGAATGACTCAGGAACCTTTGTATCCTGAAGGCCACCCTAAGAGAATTGAGCAAGATTCTTAGAGAAATAATTTAGAGGCACCTAGTTCTTCTAAAAAGAAGAAAAAGAAAAACGATAGAACTTTGCGTGCTTCTAGTGGACTTACTGTAGACGCACCTGAGAATCCCAATGATATTTCTATCTCTGATGCTGAAACACAATCAGGTGATGAACATGAACCTAGTGATAATGTTAATGATAATGTCCATGTTGATGCTCAACCTAGCAAAAACAATGATGTAGAGGTTGAACCTGCTGTTGATCTTGATAACCCACAATCAAAGAATCAACGTTATGATAAGAGAGATTTTGTTGCTAGGAAGCACGGTAAAGAAAGAGAACCATGGGTTCAGAACCCATGCCCTTTCCTCCCAAACCATCCAAGTCAAAGGATGATGAGGATTTTGAGCGCTTTGCTGAAATGATTAGACCTATTTTCTTACGTATGCGCTTAACTGATATGCTAGGTAAATCCTTATGCTAAATATATGAAGGATATCATTACAAATAAAAGAAAGATACCGGAAGCTGAAATTTCCACAATGCTTGCTAATTATACTTTTAAGGGTGGAATACCAAAGAAACTTGGAGATCCGGGTGTACCAACTATACCATGCTCCATTAAAAGAAATTATGTTAGAACTGCTTTATGTGATCTTGGAGCCGGTGTTAGTGTTATGCCTCTCTCTTTATATCATAGACTTGAATTGAATAAGTTGACACCTACTGAAATATCTTTGCAAATGGCTGATAAATCAACTGCTATACCTGTCGGTATTTGTGAGGATGTGCCTATTGTGGTTGCAAATGTCACTATCTTAACGGACTTTGTTATTCTTGATATTCCCGAGGACGATAGTATGTCTATTATCCTTGGTAGACCTTTTCTTAATACTGCAGGGGCTGTTATTGATTGCAACAAAGGCAATGTCACTTTTCATGTTAATGGTAATGAACACACGGTACACTTTCCGAGGAAACAATCTCAAGTTCATAGCATCAATTCTATTGGAAAAGTTCCAACTATTATTATTGGAGGTTTTGAATTTCCTCTCCCTACTGTCAAGAAAAAGTATGATATTCTTATTGTTGGGGATTTTCATATCCCCGTTGAGGTAACTTGGTGTTATTCGAAATTTCTCCAGTTCCGTGTTATTCAGAATGAGTTTGTTAACAAGACTTGATCAACCTTGTTAGTGGATTCATTTTGATAATCACGAGATGGATGAAACTAGAAGGCACAACCTTCTGTACCCTCTTTTTACTTTCTGTTATTTAGAATAAATAAAGCAAAAATAGCATTATCTGTCTATTTTTTGAATTATCCATGCATTAAAAAATAGCCGGATAATAAAAGTGCTCCAAATGCCCTGCAAATTTAGTATGATTTTTTATGGATTATTTCAGGATTTTAGGCACTGAAATCACTGCAGGAGGGGCAAGCACCAGGCCACGAGAGTGGAGGGCGCGCCCACCTCACCTGGGCGCGCCCCCTGTCCCGTGGGCCCCTGGTAGCCCCCTCCACTTATGCCAGCATCCACACACTTCATCTTCTACCCAAAAAAATCCCCATCCAGCTCAAGCACGAGTTCTAGCTCATTTTGCTGCGATTTTCGATCTCCTTGCTCAAAGCTCCATTCACAAAACTGCTTTGGGAGATTGTTGCTTGGTATGTGACTCCTCCATTGGTCCAATTAGTTTTTGTTCTAGTACTTTATTCATTGCAAATTTTTGCTGCATAGGTGACCTTGTTCTTGAGCTTGCATGTTAAATTTATGAGGTCCCAAGCAATTCTAATGCATGATATAGGCTCTAGGCACTTGTAGGAGTAGTTGCTATCAATCTTGTTTAGTTTTATTCACTTTTATTTTGAAGTTACTAAAATTTCAGAAATTTTTAGAAAATGTTAAGGAAACTTTTGAGGGGCTCTTCTAGCCAAAGCTCCCAGGAAAAACAAGCCAAAGAGAAGGAAGAAGCCAAGTATAATCTTCCTCGCTTAGCGGAAGTACGGTCGTGTGAATGGCCATGTGAGGATTTCTCGAAAGAAGCTGGAATTCATGAAGATTTTTATTATTTGATCGAGACTGCTGGCCTCAACGGTTTCATCAATGACCAGATCGATCAGTATCTCTTACTCACCAATACTTTCGTGCAAAACTTTTATTATTATCCTAAGAAGTCACCGCCTGCAGTATCATTTCATTTATATGATGAATTCAAAGAAATGTCTTTACGTAATTTTTCCGCGGTATGTAGGATACCTTATGAGGGAGAATTAGAGGAACCCCATCGTAAAGATGTGCATGGCTTTGTTAAAACTATAGCTGTAGAGGAGCCAAAGAAGGGTTCCGAGGCAAAAGTCTCTAGCATACACTTTCCTGTTTTACGCTACTTTGCCATGTTTGCTAGTAGATGCTTGATTGGTCGTGGAAATAGTGGAAACTTGAGCGTTCCTGATATTATCATTCTTCAACATGCCTTGCTTGGAGACAATACTTTTAGTATGGCTGCCGTCGTTGCTAAACGGCTAGCCCTGAATCGTACAAAAGGCCCCATATTTGGAGGTATCTATGCTTCACGTCCTGCTAGACATTTTCAGATACCCATTAGGCACCATGAGAAAGAGGAGACAAAATTGCCTCCTCACATTTTAGATTACAAGAGCATGGTAGCACACAAATTTATTATTGACAATGAAGAGAAGATGCTCTTGTATAAACTTAGATTTAATAAGAAACACATTGAGATTATTATTTTGCCTGCGCCTCTGTTGTTTGATCTGCTTGCAGAAATTTTTTTGTCACGCCGGAAGCGGTGTACAATCACCGAGCCCAAGCTTTTACTCCAGAACCTGAACCTGAGCCGGAACCTGAACTGGACCCTTATCGTGCATCATCTGTCCAGTGGGATCCGGAGATGACCAGCTAGTGTTATCCTGATTACACTTCCCAGTACATCGGGGAGAGTAGCGACGGTCCTTGGTACTACACCAACTTAGGCCAAAAGCCTAAGCTTGGGGGAGTACGTATTTCTCACCGACTTTACATTCATGTCCACACACTAGTCATCGGTGCTCATACTCTTTCATTGTATTATCCATGCTAGTTTAAATTTTCTTTTTCTCGCTTTCTTCTTGTGTGTTTGATAAATCTTAAGAAAAAACCAAAAAAATAGTTAGTTTAATTTCCATGCTTGTAGTGGAATTAAAATGAAAACCCAAAAAGATTTCTAGTTCTTCTTCTTTCTTGTTGGGAGCTTTCCCGTGTAAATAGTTTTATTTTCTTTTCTTTCCTTTAAGGGTCGAGAAGACCATATTGAAAATGTTTAGTGGCTCTCTTATGCATGATTGTTTATTTTATTTAGAGCCCATATTATCTTGTCTTCTTTCTTGAGTTGAATGCTTGCAGATTCCAGCTTAGTCCAATGCACGTGCACTATTATTACTATACACATCGTTCGGTCGTGCAAGTGGGCAATAATGACGATATATGATGGACTCATTGAGATGAGAAAAGCTGGTATGAACTCGACCTCTCTTGTTTTTGTAAATATGATGAGTTCATCGTTTCCGATTCAGCTTATTCTGAGGTAAAGATATTTGCAGTGACATTTAGAGATTATAGTTGCTTGTGCCATGCTTGATTAGCTATGAGTTATAATGGTTTACCTTGCGTGCCCACATGCTATTAGAATGATGATGATGTGGTATGATGGGATGGTATCCTCCTTTGAATGAATTGAGTGACTCGACTTGGCACATGTTCACGCATGTAGTTGAATCAAATCAACATAGCCTTCATGATATTTATGTTCATGGTGGATTATATCCTACTTAGGCTTGTATTTGGTGTGACTTAATGTTAATGCATGTTTATGACTGTTGTCGCTCTCTCAGTTGGTCGCTTCCCAGTATTTTGCTAGCCTTCACCTGTACTAAGCGGGAATACTGCTTGTTGATACATCTCCAACGTATCTATAATTTTTTATTGCTCCATGCTATATTATCTATTGTTTTGGACTATATTGGGCTTTATTTTCCACTTTTATATTACTTTTGGGACTAACCTATTAACCGGAGGCCCAGCCCAGAATTGCTATTTTTTGCCAATTTCAGTGTTTCGAAGAAACGGAATATCAAACGGAGTCCAAACGGAATGAAACCTTCGGGAACGTGATTTTCTCATCGGATAAGACCCAGGAGACTTGGACCCTCCGTCAAGAAAGCTCCGAGGCGGCCACGAGGGTGGAGGGCGCCCCCCCTAGGGCGCGCCCCCTACCTCGTGGGCCCCTCGAGGCTCCACCGACGTACTTCTTCCTCCTATATATACCTACGTACCCCCGTCAGATCAGATACGGAGCCAAAAACCTAATTCCACCGCCGCAACTTTCTGTATCCACGAGATCCCATCTTGGGGCCTGTTCCGGAGCTCCGCCGGAAGGGGATTCCACCACGGAGGGCTTCTACGTCAACATCATAGCCTCTCCGATGAAGTGTGAGTAGTTTACTTCAGACCTTCGGGTCCATAGTTAGTAGCTAGATGGCTTGTTCTCTCTTTTTGGATCTCAATACAATGTTCTCCCCCTCTCTCATGGAGATCTATTCGATGTAATCTTATTTTTGCGGTGTATTTGTTGAGACCGATGAATTGTGGGTTTATGATCAAGATTATCTATCAGCAATATTTAAATCTTTTCTGAATTCTTTTATGTATGATTGAGTTATCTTTACAAGTCTCTTCGAATTATTCATTTGGTTTGGCCAACTAGATTGGTAGTTCTTGCAATGGGAGAAGTGTTTAGCTTTGGGTTCAATCTTGAAGTGTCCTTTCCCAGTGATAGTAGGGGCAGCAAGGCACGTATTGTATTGTTGCCATCAAGGATAACAAGATGGGGTATTTATCATTTTGCATGAATTTATTCCTCTACATCATGTCATCTTGCTTAAGGCGTTACTCTGTTTTCATTAACTTAATACTCTAGATGCATGCTGGATAGCGGTCGATGAGTGGAGTAATAGTAGTAGATGCAGGCAGGAGTCGGTCTACTTGTCTCAGACGTGATGCCTATATACATGATCATACCTAGATACTCTCATAACTATGCTCAATTCTCATCAACTGCTCAACAAGAATTCGTTCACCCACCGTAAAATACCTATGCTCTTGAGAGAAGCCACTAGTGAAATCTATGGCCCCCGGGTCTATTTTCATCATATTAATCTTCCTACGCTTTATTATTGCTTTGCTCTTTACTTTGCCTTTTTATTTTACTTTCCATCTTTATACCAAAAAAATACCAAAAATATTATCTATCATCTCTATCAGATCTCACTCTCGTAAGTGACCGTGAAGGGATTGATAACCCCTATGCGCATTGGTTGCAAGGAGCTATTTGTTTTGTGTAGGTACGAGGGACTCGCGCGTGGCCTCCTACTGGATTGATACCTTGGTTCTCAAGAACTGTGGGAAATACTTACGCTACTCTGCTGCATCATCCTCTCCTCTTCGGGGAAAACCAACGCAAGCTCAAGACGTAGCAAGAAGGATTTCTGGCGCCGTTGCCGGGGAGTCTACGCACAAGTCAACATACCAAGTACCCATCCCAATCCCTTATCTCTCACATTACATTATTTGCCATTTGCCTCTCGTTTTCCTCTCCCCCACTTCACCCTTGCCGTTTTATTCGCCCTCTCTTTCCCAATCTCCTCCTCTCTTTTCGCTTGCCCTTTTTCTGTTTGCTCGTGTGTTGGATTGCTTGCTTGTCACTATGGCTCAAGATAATACCAAATTGTGTGACTTTACCAATACCAACAATAATGATTTCCTTAGCACTCCGATTGCTCCTCTTGCCAATACTGAATCGTGTGAAATCAATACTGCTTTGTTGAATCTCGTTATGAAAGATCAATTCGCCGGCCTTCCTAGTGAAGATGCCGCTACTCATCTAAATAGCTTCGTGGATTTGTGTGATATGCAAAAGAAGAAAGATGTTGACAATGATGTTGTTAAATTGAAGCTATTCCCTTTTTCTCTTAGAGATTGTGCTAAAGCTTGGTTTTCATCTTTGCCTAAAAATAGTATTGATTCTTGGAACAAGTGCAAAGATGCTTTTATCTCTAAGTATTTTCCTCTCGCTAAGATCATCTCTCTTAGAAACGATATTATGAATTTTAAGCAACTTGATCATGAACATGTTGCACAAGCTTGGGAGAGAATGAAATTAATGATACGTAATTAACCTACTCATGGTTTAAATTTGTGGATGATTATAAAATTTTATGCCGGATTGAATTTTGCTTCTAGAAATCTTTTAGATTCATCCGCGGAGGCACTTTTATGAAAATCACTTCAGGAGATGCTACTAAACTCCTAGATAATATTATGGTTAATTATTCTCAATGGCACACTGAAAGATCTACTAATAAAAAAGTGCATGCGATAGAAGAAATCAATGTTTTGAGTGGAAAGATGGATGAACTTATGAAATTATTTGCTACTAAGAGTATTTCTTCTGATCCTAATGACATGCCTTTGTCTACTTTGATTGAGAATAATAATGAATCTATGGATGTGAATTTTGTTGGTAGGAATAATTTTGGTAACAACGCATATAGAGGGAATTTTAATCCTAGGCCTTATCCTAGTAATTCCTCTAATAATTATGGAAATTCCTACAACAACTCTTATGGAAATTTTAAGATGCCCTCTGAATTTGAGAATAGTGTTAAAGAATTTATGAGTTCACAAAAGAATTTTAATGCTTTGCTTGAAGAGAAATTACTTAAAGTTGATGAATTGGCTAGGAACGTTGATAGAATTTCTCTTGATGTTGACTCTTTAAAGCTTAGATCTATTCCTCCTAAGCACTATATCAATGAGTCTCTCAAAGCCATGATAATTTCCATTGATGAGTGCAAAGAAAGAACCGCTAAGATGCGTGCTATGAAAGATGCCTATATTAAAGCGTGTTCTTCCAATTCCCATCAAAATCAAGATGAAGATCTAAAAGTTATTGATGTATCACCTATCAAATCCTTGTTTTGCAATATGAATCTTGATAATGATGATATTTAATATGAGTCACCTTTACCTAGAAGGCGTTCTAAAAATTCGGAGCTTTTAGAGTATGATGCTAAAACTGATAAAAGTGGGATTGAAGAAAGTAAAACCTTAGATGTTGCTAAACCCACTATTTTGGATTTCAAGGAATTTAATTATGAAAGTTGCTCTTTAATTGATTGTATTTCCTTGTTTCAATCCGTGCTAAATTCTCCGCATGCCTATAGTCAAAATAAAGCGTTTACTGAACATATCGTTGATGCCTTGATGCAATCTTACGAGGAAAAACTTGAGTTGGAAGTTTCTATTCCTAGAAAACTTTATGATGAGTGGGAACCAACTATTATAATTAAGATTAAGGATCATGAATTCTATGCTTTATGTGATTTGGGTGCTAGTGTTTCCACTATTCCCAAAACTTTGTGTGATTTGCTAGATTTCATGATTTTGATGAATGCTCTCTAAATTTGCACCTTATGGATTCCACTATTAAGAAACCTATGGGAAGAATTAATGATGTTCTTATTGTTGCAAATAGGAATTATGTGCCCGTAGACTTTATCGTTCTTGATATAGATTGCAATCCTTCATGTCCTATTATTCTTGGTAGACCTTTCCTTAGAACGATTGGTGCAATTATTGATGTGAAGGAAGGGAATATTAGATTCCAATTTCCATTAAAGAAAGGCATGGAACACTTCCCTAGAAAGAAAATAAAATTACCATATGAATCTATTATGAGAGCCACTTATGGATTGCCTACCAAAGATGGCAATACCTAGATCTATCCTTGCTTTTATGCCTAGCTAGGGGCGTTAAACAATAGCGCTTGTTGGGAGGCAACCCAATTTTATTTTTAGTATTTTTTTGTTTTTGTTTAGGAATAAATAATCCATCTACCTTCTGTTTATATGTGGTTTTATGTTTTAATTAGTGTTTGTGCCAAGTTAAACCTATAGGATCTTCTTGGATAATGGTTATTTGATCTTGCTGTAATTTCCAGAAACTTTTGGTTCACGAAAACAAATATTAAAAATCACCAGAACGTGATAAAATAGTGATTCCAATTTCTGCTGATCAATAAACAAATTTCCTAGGTCTTCCTATTTCGGCTGAATTTTTGGAGTTCCATAAGTTTGCATTAGTTACAGATTACTACAGACTATTCTGTTTTTGACAGATTCTGTTTTTCGTGTGTTGTTTGCTTATTTTGATGAATCTATGGCTAGTAAAATAGTTTATGATCCATAGAGAAGTTGGAATACAGTAGGTTTAACACCATAATAAATAAAGAATGAGTCCATTACAGTAACTTGAAGTGATCTTTTGTTTTCTTTCACTAACGGAGCTCACGAGATTTCTGTTGAGTTTTGTGTTGTGAAGTTTTCAAGTTTTGGGTGAAATTTTTGATGGATTATGGAACAAGGAGTAGCAAGAGCCTAAGTTTGGGGATGCCCATGGCACCCCCATGATAATCTAAGGACACCAAAAAGTTGAAGCTTGGGGATGCCCCGGAAGGCATCCCCTCTTTCGTCCACTTCCATCGGTAACTTTACTTGGAGCTATATTTTTATTCACCACATGATATGTGTTTTGCTTGGAGCGTCTTGTATTAATTGCGTCTTTGCTTGTTATTTTACCAAAATCATCCTTTCTGTACACACCTTTTGAGAGAGCCATACATGAATTGGAATTTGTTAGAATACTCTATGTGCTTCACTTATATATTTTGAGCTTGATAGTTTTGTTCTATGTGCTTCACTTATATCTTTTGAGCTTGATTGTTTTGCTCTAGTACTTCACTTATATCTTTTAGAGCACGGTGGTGGTTTGTTTTAAAGAAACTATTAATCTCTCATGCTTCACTTAGATTATTTTGAGAGTCTTAAATAGCATGGTAATTTGCTTAATAATAATATGCTTGGTATTCAAGATTTGTAAAACTTTCTTTTGAGTGTGTTGAATACTAAGAAAAGTTTGATGTTTGATAATTGTTTTGAGATATGGAGGTAGTAATATTAGAGTCATGCTAGTTGAGTAGTTGTGAATTTGAGGAATACTTGTGTTAAAGTTTGTGATTCCCGTAGCATGCACGTATGGTGAACCGTTATGTGATGAAGTCGAAGCATGATTTATTTATTGATTGTCTTCCTTATGAGTGGCGGTCGGGGAATGACGATGGTCTTTTCCTACCAATCTATGCCCCTAGGAGCATGCGCGTAATACTTTGCTTTGATAACTTGTAGATTTTTGCAATAAGTATATGAGTTCTTTATGACTAATGTTGAGTCCGTGGATTATACGCACTTTTCTCACCCTTCCACCATTGCTAGCCTTTCTAATACCGCACTTTTCGCCGGTATCATACACCCACCATATACCTTCCTCAAAACAGCCACCATACCTACCTATCATGGCATTTCCATAGCCATTCCGAGATATATTGCCATGCAACTTTCCACCATACCGTTTATTATGACACACTCCATCATTGTCATATTGCTTAGCATGATCATGTAGTTGACATCGTATTTGTGGCAAAGCCACCGTTCATAATTCTTTCATACATGTCACTTATGAATCATTGCATATCCCGGTACACCGCCGGAGGCACACATATAGAGTTATATTTTGTTCTAAGTATCGAGTTGTAATAGTTGAGTTGTAAGTAAATAAAAGTGTGATGATCATAATCTTTAGAGCATTGTCTCAAGTGAGGAAAGGATGATGGAGACTATGATTCCCCCATAAGTCGGGATGACACTCCGGACGAAAAATAAAAAAAAATAAAAAAAAAGAGGCCATAAAAAAAAGAGAAAAGGCCCAACAAAAAAATGAAAGAAAAGGAGAGAAGGGACAATGTTACTATCCTTTTACCACACTTGTGCTTCAAAGTAGCACCATGATCTTCATGATCGAGAGTCTCTCGTTTTGTCACTTTCATATACTAGTGGGAATTTTTCATTCTAGAACTTGGCTTGTATATTCCGATGATGGGCTTCCTCAAATTGCCCTAGGTCTTCATGAGCAAGCAAGTTGGATGCACACCCACTTAGTTTCTTTTGTTGAGCTTTCATATACTTATAGCTCTAGTGCATCCGTTGCATGGCAATCCTTACTCACTCACATTGATATATATTGATGGGCATCTCCATAGCCCGTTGATACGCCTAGTTGATGTGAGACTATCTTCCCTCTTTTTGTCTTCTCCACAACCACCATTCTATTCCACATATAGTGCTATATCCATGGCTCACGCTCATGTATTGAGTGAAGATTGAAAAAGTTTTGAAAATGTCAAAAGTATGAAACAATTGCTTCGCTTGTCAATGGGGTTGTGCATGATTTAAATACTTTGTGTGGTGAAGATAGAGCATAGCCAGACTATATGATTTTGTAGGGCTAACTTTCTTTGGCCATGTTATTTTGAGAAGACATAATTGCTTTGTTAGTATGCTTGAAGTATTATTATTTTTATGTCAATATGAACTTTTGTCTTGAATCTTTCGGATCTGAATATTCATACCACAATTAAGAAGATTTACATTGAAATTATGCCAAGTAGCACTCCACATCAAAAATTCCCTTTTTATCATTTACCTACTCGAGGACGAGCAGGAATTAAGCTTGGGGATGCCTGATACGTCTCCAATGTATCTATAATTTTTTATTGCTCCATGCTATATTATCTATTGTTTTGGACTATATTGGGCTTTATTTTCCACTTTTATATTACTTTTGGGACTAACCTATTAACCGGAGGCCCAACCTAGAATTGCTGTTTTTTTGCCTATTTCAGTGTTTCGAAGAAACGGAATATCAAACGGAGTCCAAACGGAATGAAACCTTCGGGAACGTGATTTTCTCATCGGATAAGACCCAGGAGACTTGGACCCTCCGTCAAGAAAGCTTCGAGGCGGCCACGAGGGTGGAGGCCCCCCCCCCCGAGGGCGCACCCCCCTACCTCGTGGGCCCCTCGAGGCTCCATCGACGTACTTCTTCCTCCTATATATACCTACGTACCCCCGTCAGATCAGATACAGAGCCAAAAACCTAATTCCACCGCCGCAACTTCCTGTATCCACGAGATCCCATCTTGGGGCCTGTTCCGAGTTCACGAAGGGGATTCCACCACGGAGGGCTTCTACATCAACAACATAGCCTCTCCGATGAAGTGTGAGTAGTTTACCTCAGACCTTCGGGTCCATAGTTAGTAGCTAGATGGCTTCTTCTCTCTTTTTGGATCTCAATACAATGTTCTCCCCTCTCGTGGAGATCTATTCGATGTAATCTTCTTTTTGCGGTGTGTTTATTGAGACCGATGAATTGTGGGTTTATGATCAAGATTAGCTATGAGCAATATTTGAATCTTTTCTGAATTCTTTTATGTATGATTGAGTTATCTTTACAAGTCTCTTCGAATTATCCATTTGGTTTGGCCAACTAGATTGGTAGTTCTTGCAATGGGAGAAGTGTTTAGCTTTGGGTTCAATCTTGCGGTGTCCTTTCCAAGTGATAGTAGGGGCTGCAAGGCGCGTATTGTATTGTTGCCATCGAGGATAACAAGATGGGGTATTTATCATATTGCATGAATTTATTCCTCTACATCATGTCATCTTGCTTAAGGCATTACTCTGTTTTCATTAACTTAATACTCTAGATGCATGCTGGATAGCGGTCGATGAGTGGAGTAATAGTAGTAGATGCACGCAAGAGTCGGTCTACTTGTCTCGGACGTGATGCCTATATACATGATCATACCTAGATACTCTCATATCTATGCTCAATTCTGTCAATTGCTCAACAGTAATTCGTTCACCCGCCGTAAAATACCTATGCTCTTGAGAGAAGCCACTAGTGAAATATATGGCCCCCGGGTCTATTTTCATCATATTAATCTTCCTACGCTTTATTATTGCTTTGCTCTTTACTTTGCCTTTTTATTTAACTTTGCATCTTTATACCAAAAAAATACCAAAAATATTATCTATCATCTCTATCAGATCTCACTCTCGTAAGTGACCGTGAAGGGATTGTGTAGGACCTTGAAGTATGTCTAGAGGGGGGTGATTAGACTACTTGACCAATAAAAACTTAACCTTTTCCCAATTTTATAGTTTGGCAGATTTTTATAGGACAAGTCAAGCAATCATCACACAATTCAAGCAAGCATGCAAAGAGTATATTGGCAGCGGAAATTAAAGCATGCAACTTGCAAGAAAGTAAAGGGAAGGGTTTAGAGGATTCAAACGCAATTGGAGACACGGATTTTTTCTCGTGGTTCCGATAGGTGGTGCTATCGCATTTCCACGTTGATGGAGACTTCAACCCACGAAGGGTAAGTTGCATGCTGAAGTCCACGGAGGGCTCCACCAATGAAGGGTCCACAAAGTAGCAACCTTGTCTATCCCACCATGGTCGTCGCCCACGAAGGACTTGCCTCACTAGGGGTAGATCTTCACGAAGTAGGCGATCTCCTTGCCCTTACAAACTCCTTGGTTCAACTCCACAATCTTGTCGGAGGCTCCCAAGTGACACCTAGCCAATCTAGGAGACACCACTCTCCAAGAAGTAACAAACGGTGTGTTGATGATGAACTCCTTGCTCTTGTGCTTCAAATGATAGTCTCCCCAACACTCAACTCTCTCTCATAGGATTTGGATCTGTTGGAAAGAAGGTTTGAGTGGAAAGCAACTTGGGGAAGGCTAGAGATCAAGATTCATATGATAGGAATGGAATATCTTGGCCTCAACACATGAGTAGGTGGTTCTCTCTCAGAAATGGTAAGTTGGAAGTATAGGTTCAGTCTGATGGCTCTCTCCACGAATGAAGAGGAGGTGGAGGGATATATATAGCCTGCACACAAAATCCATCCGTTACACACAATCTACCAAACTCGGTGGGACCGAATAGTTAAACTCGGTCAGACCGATTCAGTAAACCTAGTGACCGTTAGTGATTTTTGGTGGGACTGACATGCATCTCGGTGAGACCGATATGGTTAGGGTTAGGGCATAACGTAATCATGGTGAGACCGATTACACAAACTCGGTGAGACCGATTTTGGTAATTAGCTAACCAGAGAATTGGTCAGGTAAACTCGGTGGGACCGATTTGCTCTTTTCGGTGAGACCGAAATGTTACAAAAAGGAAACAGAGAGTTTACATTGCAATCTCGGGGGACCGATCGCTCACTTCGGTTGGACCGAAACATTACGAAGGGAAACAGAGAGATTGCAACCCCATCTCGGTGAGACCGAGATCCCTATCGGTAAGACCAATTTGCTTAGGGTTTGTGGCAGTGGCTATGACTTTTGGAATCGGTGGCGCCGGATAGAAAGAATCGGTGTGACCGATTTTGGCTTTAAGTTTAGGTCATTTGTGGATGTGGGAAAATAGTTGAGGTTTTTGGAGCATATCACTAAGCACATGAAGCAAAAGGCTCATTAAGCAACACCTCATCCCTTCTTGAGAGTATTGGCTTTTCCTATAGACTCAGTGTGATCTTGGATCACTAAAATGTAAGATGAAGAGTCTTGAGCTTTTGAGCTTGAGCCAATCCTTTGTCCTTAGTATTTTGAGGGATCCACTTTCATCATCCATGCCATGCCATTCATTGAGCTTTCCTGAAATAATAGTCTCTGAATAGCATTAGCTCAATGAGCTATATGTTGTTATGAATTACCAAAACCTCCTAGGGATTGTTGCACTTTCAATCTCCCCCTTTTTTGGTAATTGATGACAACATTTAGATCAAAGCTTCGACAAATGATAATAAGATTTAAATAACATCGTCGCTTTGAGAAGTATGTGATAAGCAAGAGCTCCCCCTAAATTTGTGCATAGATTTAGATTTGCGTTGGACTGCAAATGCACAATGAATTAGGCTCATGGGTTACTCTTCCATGTCACATACATCTTGGTGGAGCGCTCAAAATAATAAACAATGAATACATGCACTCATCACCAAGCAAAGTGAGTGATCACATAAGATAGATAGGATAATATCATCAAACATGCATAAGTGTAGCTTATGATTAAACACATGATCATCAATGTCTCACAAACATAGTATCTCAACCAAAAGCAAACAAAGTTTTGAAAAACCACCAAATAAAGCAAGAGAGAACAAAAGCAACTCTCTCTCTCTCTCGAAGCCTATGATCTATACATTTTTCTCCCCCTTCGGCAACAAGTTACCAAAAAGTTCATAGAAAATGCATAGTGCTAGATCGACTCTCAGGCTTGATATTCTGGTGGTGGTGTCCAGATAACGCCGAGGACGAAAGCTTCTGTTGAAGTAGATGGAGCTGGAGCTGATGAAGGTGCTGGAGCTGGTGGCACTGAGGCTGTAGCTGGTGCAGACGAAGTTGCTCTTGTGTCAGAAACTGGCACAGCTGATGACCTCTGGGCTCTAGGCACTCTGGCAAACACATTTGTTGTTGTCTTGCCCTTCCTCTCCTGCATGTCCTCTTGTAGCTCCTCCACTGCAGTCTGAATCTCAGTTACTTTCACATCTAAGTTATAGAACTTTTGTTCTATGATTCTCTCAAGCTCTCCTGATTTTGAGTTAGGGTGGCCAATCCCTTCTCAATCCTCAAGGTTGATGCTATTAAGTAACCAAGCTGCACCTGCTTGTTCTTCAAGAGATACTCAGATGCCTCCTCTTGAGTTGGCATCTTGGCAGCCTTCTCCCTCTTTGCCTTCTCCTTCTTCTCCTGAGCTTGAACTAATTGTGGATCATCTTCATTCATGACAACCTCATTGTCCTCAAAGTCTGGATAAAGTGGAAAGTGTTCCTTATCCAACTGATATTTTCCTGTGCCCATCTTTGAGTTTATCAATTCTTGAATCGAGGTGCATATCCACAGCTCCTCTTCTCGATCTCTGCAGTCCTCTTGATAGTTTCAATGATCAGGCTCATGACTTTAAACTTTTGTGGCACATCAAACACATGCAACATGTTGATGGCATGCCCTCTGATCATGTTATGGTCACCTGACTTGGGCAACAAGGTGTGCCTCAGAATCCAAATTGATGGTTGGCAACCACGACGGCCAGATAGTGAACTGATCCAAACTTGTGAGTTGCTAATGCCTTGTTTGGAATTTCCTTGTACATGTGAGCCATGGAATTGTGATCATTTTTCTTCTTTGCATAGATGTCTAAGTCATCCTCATTCTCCTCTGGGGCATTTATCAGCTTTACCCACTCTTCAACAGTTGACTGGTACCTTGTACCTTCAGACATCCAAACAATTCTCCCATCTGGGTAGAAATGTGCTGTGGAGTAAAACTGCATGATAAGCTCATCATTCCAATTTGTGAGCTTCTGCCCAACAAAATCTGCAACTCCACAGCTCACAAAGCTGTCCTGCACTCCAGGATAGTGCTCTTCATTCTCCTTGATGAAGTTCCAGTCGACCCATCTCATGTCACAGACAATGGGCTTCTTGTCCAACAGAATGGTCTCATAAAAGTCCTGTTGTTCCTTTGTGTGGAACCTGTAGTCAACAGCAGTTCTTCTCCTTGAAGCATATGGATCTTCCAATATCCATTTCCTCAGCCCTGAGTCTTTCCTGACTCTCATGTTCTCAGCCACAGGATGGGCATCATTGTGGTCTGGTATCTTGGGCTTGAGCTTCCTCAGAACCTGTCCTTCTTCATCTTCCTCATCATCCTCAGGCACTGGGGCCTTGTTCTTCTCAGCAGCTGGAATACTCCTAGTATTCCTCTTTGGTGCAGACTTGGCCATGGGGGCAGCTTTGGGTGCTTCCTTAGGCTTAGATGTGGCAGCCCCTGATTTGATTGCATCACCCATTAGCTTTGGTGCCTTTGGTGCTGGTGCAGCAGGCTCTTCCTCTTCCATCATGGAAGGCTTCCCAATAACTCCGCCATGGTCATCTTGACCCTTTCCTTCCTCTTCTTGCTCTCAAAGAATCGGCTCTTTGGGATCAGGATTTTCAGGTATTTGAGTTGATGTTCGCCTTAGACATTGGTTGTCTTCCTGTAGTCCTTTTGGTCTTCATGACCCTTTCCTTCTTGACCACCTCTTTCTTTGAAGTTGCCTCATCTTCCTCAAATTGTAATCTTCATCCTCTGAATCTGAATTTCTTTTCCTCCTTTGCCTAGTAGCAGCCTTAGGCAAATTGCTAGGAGTACTTCTGCTCCCTTCATCCGAAGTTGAGGGACTAGTGCCCTCACTCAAGTTCATCTGCTCTTGACCTGTTCTGTCACTCCGATCGTACATACCGCAAAAGCCGATCATGACCACCGTGAAGAGTTTATAGATGAGATAGAAAAGATAAGCATCACAAAATGCAGAGGTTTTTGCAAAGAATGACTCAAAAGTTCAGTTTTAGTTTTCCACGAAAGCATTTCGGATCCACCGATTTTCAAACTCGGTGATACCGGAAGCAGTTTTGGAACCTAAATCGATGATCTCGGTTGGACCGAAGTTTCAGCTTCGATGCACCGAGACTGCTAGGGTTTCACAGAATTCTCAAATCGGTTGCACCGATTAGTAAATCTCGGTCAGACCGAGAGTCACTTGTGCAATGGCATAAGCCAAATCGGTGAGACCGAGTTTTTCAACTCGGTGGGTCCGAGATGGTTTCGACGGAAACCTAAACCTAAAAATTCGAATCACAACTAATCTGTGAACTACTTTGGCTGGATAGATGAGTTGCAATCGTGGCTAGATTCAATATGAAAACAATGTGCTAGGAATCAGACGTGGATAGCACAAAGATCAAGTCCATACCCTAACTTGGCGGTGGACTTGCTACGGCGGCAACGGTGGGGACGAAATCCATTGACGGTGGAGAAGACCAGCGACAGGAGGCTGCTGGCAGCGAGGAGACGATCCGGAGACCACGATGGCAGAGCGAGCTGATGCGCGGGCGAAGGGTTTCGGAGAAATTTCCAAAATTTTGCCCGTGACTATATATAGCCCGACCCTGTCGGTGTAACCGAGTGGAACAACTCGGTGGCACCGAGATGCATAACTGCAAGCAGTTACAACAACTCGGTTTGACCGAAATGTTCAAATCGGTTGCACCGAGATTGAAAACTCAGATCACTTGATGATCTCGGTAGGACCGAAATGGTAGGATCGGTCAGACCGAGAATCATTAAGAGGTTTTGGAAGTTTAAGTCTATGACGAATCGGGGACTCCGAGTGCTCCTCACACGTAGTGGTTCGAATCTGACTTGATCAAATTTTGTGATGTAGGATGAATAGAGTTTGAGACGAGAAAAGCATAGATAGCTAAAGAAGGTTCTTAGGCATTCTTGTCCATCCACCGCCAAAAGAGGAAAATCCAAACAAACAAAACAACAAGTGGATGTCCTTGAATGAGTAAAATATGCACCAACATGCTCACACAATAAGATGGCAATTGAAATATGTGACAAAGCATGCACAACCAATTCTAGCATCTATCAAACAATTGGCGATGACTAGGTCATCTATATATGAGTATATTGACTTAGGAGTCAAATGAGAACATTTGATCATAGGTCATACTCATCGTTTAAGCTCAAGTGGGGTTACCACTTTTACATAATGCATTAATGTGTTCACACCATTAGAGTTGCTTTGACTCAATTCTTAGAGTTAAGCTCCCCTAGATGTGAGATCCCCTTAGAGGGTTGAACTAACCTTGGGTTTTGTCGATGATGACTTCATGTAGGTGTTGAAGATGTAGATGCTCAATGTTGATGTAGATCATTTGGAGTAATCCTTTGGAGTGAGTTGCACTTTCAACTTGCCTACATGGGTTAGTACCACAAGGAACAAACAAGAATATCCATAGACATAGAGTGATGCACACACAAGATGATGTCCATGAAAACATTAGGTTACCTTGTCCCTTGCCTTACCAACATGAGGGTTTGTGACTCCTTAAACTAGTGCAAGATGTGAAAGTTGATTGCACTTGTTCTTGCCAAAATGATATGAGTGAAGAATGTTGGCGGAGTCACCCTCAAGAACTCTCTAGTTCTTCTTCTTGGGATCCACATCATCTTGATGGGAATCCTTGGAGTTGTAGTTGTACTTGATGAAGTAGAACTTGACGTAGTCTTGGGGACCCACTCGAACGAGGCTTTAGGTGCTTCTTCAAATGCATCAATCTCTTCTTGAAGCTTGTCCTTGCCTTTGTTCTTGTGGTCTTGTGGTGGAAGATCATCTTGAGCTCGTGTCCCCTTGAAGGAAGTAGGATCATACTTCTCTTGTTGAGGAACAAACTTTGTCTTGGGGTATTGATCTTCTTCCCACTCAACTCCATTGGCATTGAACTTTTGTTCAAAACCAACACCTTGATTCTTCCAAAGTGCCTTCCTTGCTTATGCATAATTTCCTCAAATTGCTTACTCCCGGCAAGGCTCTTGTAAACACCTTTCTCTATAATTCCCTTCAATAAACTATTTTCTTGCTGAAGTGTAACTTGGCTAAGAGAATCATTAGTGGAATCAAGAGATCTACTAGAAGCAACAACATTGGATTTGACATTATTATTGTTACTACTAGAGGAAGTATCTTTCGTGTACTTGTTACTAGACTTGACTTGAGGCATGTAAGTAGATAAGAGTAAACGCTTGGCAATGCAAGAAGAACTTTTCTTGCGGAGATCATCATTGATTGCCTTTAAGAACTCATGCTCTTGCTCAAGATTGAGCTTTTCAAAGCGTAACTTTTCATGAGCCCTTCAAAGTTCTCGATGATCTTCGAAGATAGTTTCATGAGCCAACTTAAGAGTGTTTAGTTCTTTAGTTAGAAGCTCAATTTTCTCCTTATCATTGTCATTCGTTTGATTAGCATGATTAATTGATGTTTCATCATAGTATTGATCACTAGAGTTGTCAACAAGTAAATCATCATCACCTAGCAAGTCATCTTCATCACTATTGAAATCAACATACTCGGGATGTGTTACCTTAGGAATTTTGGCCATGAAGCATCTTCCAATTCCTTCATTTGGTGAATCAAATATGTCGTAGGAGTTGGTTGACACAAGTGCTAGACCGGCAACACCTTCATCTTGAGTATATTCGGAGTCGGAGTCGGAGTGATAGCTTCTCTCGGAGTGATGGTCGGAGTCGGAGCCGGAAACCCATTCACCAACATGAGCTTGATGTCTTTGTTTTGTGTAGCTCCTTGATGACTTGTCCTTCCTTTCCGAATCCTTGCTTCTCCGTGAGGGTCTTCGTTCATAACGATCATCTCTACTCCTCCTCTCTCGGTGGTGATTCTTCTCTTTTGCTTCTTCTTTTTGGAGAATCTTCTCTTCTTTTGTAGGGTGCCGTACACTCATTGGAGTAGTGTCCGGGTCTCCCACAATTGTAGCAATTGCGCTCTCAACTAGAAGATCTTTTGTCATTGTAAGACCTTGACTTGGAGCTTCTTTCTTTGCTTCTACTTTTGTAGAACTTGTTGAAGTTCTTCACCATTAAGCTCAATTCTTCATTGAAGGTTGGTTTCTCACTTGATGATGTGGGGCTTCACTTGAGGCTTTGTAAGCACCACTTGACTTGTTGTGAAGTTCCTCCTTGTCCTTGAGTGACATCTCATGAGCAACAATCCTTCCAATGACTTCCGTTGGCTTGAGATCTTTGTAGTTTGGCATCATTTGGATCAATGTGCACACAGTATCATACTTTCCATCCAATGCTCTTAGGATCTTCTTGATGATGAATTTGTCGGTCATCTCTTCACTCCCTAAGCCAGCAATCTCATTTGTGATAAGAGCAAGCCTAGAGTACATTTCAAATGACACCTTCACCATCCTTCATTTTAAACTTGTTAGGCTGACTTTGGAGCACATCCAACTTGGATTCCTTGACGGATTCGGTACCTTCGTGCATATCAATCAAAGTATCCCAAATTTCCTTTGCATTCTCAAGACGGCTGATTTTGTTGAATTCTTCGGGGCACAATCCGTTGAAGATGATGTCACATGCTTGAGCATTGTATTGTAGCATCTTCAATTCTTTCGCATTAGCTTCACTGTTCGGTTCTCTCCCATCAAAGAATTCACCTTGCAAGCCAATAAATAATTGCCCAAACGGCGGGGTTATGTCCAAGAATATGCAATTTCATCTTATGCTTCCAACTAGCAAAATTAGTACCGTCAAAGTAAGGACCTCTACGGTGATAATTTCCCTCGCTAGACGCCATACTCTCCTAGGTTGTGAAACCAAGGCTATGACCACCAAAAGCTATGGAAATCAAAGCAAATGGAGACCAAAGCTCTGATACCACTTGTAGGACCTTGAAGTATGTCTAGAGGGGGGTGATTAGACTACTTGACCAATAAAAACTTAACCTTTTCCCAATTTTATAGTTTGGCAGATTTTAGCTAATTTAGGAAAAGTCAAGCAATCATCACACAATTCAAGCAAGCATGCAAAGAGTATATTGGCAGCGGAAATTAAAGCATGCAACTTGCAAGAAAGTAAAGGGAAGGGTTTAGAGGATTCAAACGCAATTGGAGACACGGATGTTTTTCTCGTGGTTCCGATAGGTGGTGCTATCGTACTTCCACGTTGATGGAGACTTCAACCCACGAAGGGTAATGGTTGCGCGAGTCCACGGAGGGCTCCACCCACGAAGGGTCCACGAAGTAGCAACCTTGTCTATCCCACCATGGCCGTCGCCCACGAAGGACTTGCCTTACTAGTGGTAGATCTTCACGAAGTAGGTGATCTCCTTGCCCTTACAAACTCCTTGGTTCAACTCCACAATCTTGTCGGAGGCTCCCAAGTGACAACTAGCCAATCTAGGAGACACCACTCTCCAAGAAGTAACAAACGGTGTGTTGATGATGAACTCCTTGCTCTTGTGCTTCAAATGATAGTCTCCCCAACACTCAACTCTCTCTCATAGGATTTGGATCTGTTGGAAAGAAGGTTTGAGTGGAAAGCAACTTGGGGAAGGCTAGAGATCAAGATTCATATGATAGGAATGGAATATCTTGGCCTCAACACATGAGTAGGTGGTTCTCTCTCAGAAATGGTAAGTTGGAAGTGTAGGTTCAGTCTGATGGCTCTCTCCACGAGTGAAGAGGAGGTGGAGGGGTATATATAGCCTCCACACAAAATCCAACCGTTACACACAATCTACCAAACTCGGTGGGACCGAATAGTTAAACTCGGTCAGACCAATTCAGTAAACCTAGTGACCGTTTGTGATTTTCGGTGGGACTGACATGCATCTCGGTGAGACCGATATGGTTAGTGTTAGGGCATAACGTAATCTCGGTGAGACCGATTACACAAACTCGATGAGACCGATTTTGGTAATTAGCTAACCAGAGAGTTGGTCTGGTAAACTCGGTGGGACCGATTTGCTCTTTTCGGTGAGACCGAAATGTTACAAAAAGGAAACAGAGAGTTTACATTGCAATCTCGGTGGGACCGATCGCTCACTTCGGTTGGACCGAAACGTTACGAAGGGAAACAGAGAGATTGCAACCCCATCTCGGTGAGACCGAGATCCCTATCGGTAAGACCGATTTGCTTAGGGTTTGTGGCTATGGCTATGACTTTTGGAATCGGTGGTGCCGGATAGAAAGAATCGGTGTGACCGATTTTGGCTTTAAGTTTAGGTCATTTGTGGATGTGGGAAAGTAGTTGAGGGTTTTGGAGCATATCACTAAGCACATGAAGCAGAAGGCTCATTAATCAACACCTCATCGCTTCTTGATAGTATTGGCTTTTCCTATAGACTCAATGTGATCTTGGATCACTAAAATGTAAGATGAAGAGTCTTGAGCTTTTGAGCTTGAGCCAATCCTTTGTCCTTAGTATTTTGAGGATCCACTTTCGTCATCCATGCCATGCCATTCATTGAGCTTTCCTGAAATAATAGTCTTGGAATAGCATTAGCTCAATGAGCTATATGTTGTTATGAATTACCAAAACCACCTAGGGATAGTTGCACTTTCAGATTGACAACCCCTATTCGTGTTGGTTGCGAGGAGCTATTTGTTTTGTGTAGGTACGAGGGACTCGCGTGTGGCCTCCTACTGGATTGATACCTTGGTTCTCAAAGACTGAGGGAAATACTTACGCTACTCTGCTGCATCATCCTCTCCTCTTCGGGGAAAACCAACGCAAGCTCAAGACGTAGCACTTGTGCATCCAAACTCCATAAACCCCAAAGTTGTTCAATATGAGTCCACCATACCTACCTATATGTGGTATTTACCTGCTGTTCCATGTAAATTTGTATGTGCCAAAATCCAAACCTTCAAATGAAATTCTGTTTTGTATGCTCGAGCAGCTCATGTTTCAACTAGGCCTGCCTATATCTTCCATGCTAGGTGGGTTATTCTCAAGAGGAGTGGACTCTGCTCCTCATTCACGAGAAAGGGCCAGTAACCTGGATGCCCAGTCCCATGATCCAAAAAGATCAAAGCGAATCAAAATAATTAAACAAAACTCCCCCAGGGTTGTTGTTAGTTGGAGGCACTCGTTGTTTCGAGCAAGCCATGGATTGATGCTTGTTGGTGGTTGGGGAGTATAAACCTTTACCATTCTGTTTGGGAACTGCCTATAATGCATGTAGTATGGAAGATACAACCATCTCATAGTTGTTGTGTTGACAACAAAAGTATGCCGCTCAAAATGTTATTCCATCTCTATCTTAAAATCGATCTCTGACACCTCTACAAATCCCTGCTTCCCTCTGCGAAGGGCCTATCTATTTACTTTTATGTTGAGTCATCACCCTTCTTATTAAAAGCACCCGCTGGAGAGCGCACTGTCATTTGCATTCAGTACTATTGGTTTATATTGGGTATAACTTGACTGGATCTCTTTTACCATGAATTACAATGTTTAGTCAGCCCCTGATCTTTAAAGGTGCTCTGCATTTATGTTTTGCGGTCTCAGAAAGGGCTAGCGAGATACCATTTTGATATATCATGTTATGATTATTTTGAGAAAGTGTTGTCATCCGAGTTCTATTATTATGACTTGCTAGCTGATTATGCTGTTGATATGAGTAATTGTGAGACCTAAGTGTTATTGTGAGTATGGTTAGTTCATAATATTTGCTGAAACCTGAATAATGGCTTTGCATGTTTACAACAACAAGAGCAAATAGAGTTTGTAAAAGTTTTACTTTTTCACTTTCAGTTTATCAACTGAATTGCTTGAGGCCAAGCAAAGGTTTAAGCTTGGGGGAGTTGATATGTCTCCAACGTATCTACTTTTCCAAACACTTTTGCCCTTGTTTTGGACTCTAACTTGCATGATTTGAATGAAACTAACCCGGACTGACGTTGTTTTCATCAGAACTGCCATGATGTTGTTTTATGTGTAGAAAATAAAAGTTCTCGGAATGTCCTGGAAATCCACGAAGGCACTTTTTGGAATTAATAAGAATTTCTGGGCGAAAGAAATACACTAGGGGGCCCACACCCTGTCCATGAGACAGGGGGGCGCGCCCCCCTATCTCGTGGGCCCCCTGGACCTCCACCGACCTCAACTCCAACTCCATATATTCACGTTCGGGGAGAAAAAAATTGGAGAGAAAGTTTCATCGTGTTTTACGACACGGAGCCACCGCCAAGCCCTAATCTCTCTCGGGAGGGCTGATCTGGAGTCCGTTCGGGGCTCCGGAGAGGGGGATTCGTCGCCGTCGTCATCATCAACCATCCTCCATCACCAATTTCATGATGCTCAATGCCGTGCGTGAGTAATTCCATCGTAGGCTTGCTAGACGGTGATGGGTTGGATGAGATTTACCATGTAATCAAGTTAGTTTTGTTAGGGTTTGATCCCTAGTATCCACTATGTTCTGAGATTGATGTTGTTATGACTTTGCTATGCTTAATGCTTGTCACTAGGGTCCGAGTGCCATGATTTCAGATCTGAACCTATTATGTTTTCATGAATATATGTGTGTTCTTGATCTTATCTTGCAAGTCTATAGTCACCTATTATGTGTTATGATCCGACAACCCCGAAACGACAATAATCGGGATACTTCTCAGTGATGACCGTAGTTTGAGGAGTTCATGTATTCACTATGTGCTAATGCTTTGTTATGGTTCACTATTAAAAGGAGGCCTTAATATCCCTTAGTTTCCGCTAGGACCCCGCTGCCACGGGAGGGTAGGACAAAAGATGTCAGGCAAGTTCTTTTCCATAAGCATGTATGACTATTTACGAAATACATGCCTACATTACATTGATGAACTCGAGCTAGTTCTGTGTCACCCTATGTTATAGCTATTACATGAGGAATCGCCTCCGGCATAATTATCCATCACTGATCCATTGCCTACGAGCTTTTCACATCTTGTGTTTCGCTTATTTACTTTTCCGTTGCTGTTGTTACAATCACTACAAAACCCAAAAATATTACTTTTGCTACCATTACCTTTATTATCATACCACTTTTGCTACTAAATACTTTGCTGCAGATACTAAGTTATCCAGGTGTGATTGAATTGACAACTCAACTGCTAATACTCAAGAATATTCTTTGGCTCCCCTTGTGTCGAATCAATAAATTTGGGTTGAATACTTTACCCTCGAAAGCTGTTGCGATCCTCTACACTTTTGGGTTATCACCGGCGAAGGCTCCAAGATGAGATCTCGCGGATACAGAAGGTTACAACGGTGGAAATTGTGTTTCGTTGGGTCCCTGGATGTTTTCGGGGTAGTAGGCTTATATAGGAGGAAGAAGTACGTCGGTGGCCGCCCGAGGGGCCCACGAGACAGGGGGGCACCCTGTAGGGGGGGCGCCCTACCCTCTCGTGGCCGCCTTGGCTGCTTCTTGACTTGCACTCCAAGTCATCTGGATCATGTTCGTTCCAAAATCACGCTCCCGAAGGTTTCATTCTGTTTGGACTCTGTTTGATATTCCTTTTCTTCGAAATACTGAAATAGGCAAAAAAAACAGCAATAAGGGCTGGGCCTTCGGTTAGTAGGTTAGTCCCAAAAATGATATAAATGTGTAAAATAAAGCCCATAAACATCCAAAAGGGGTAATATAATAGCATGGAACAATCAAAAATTATAGATACGTTGGAGACGTATCAAGCATCCCCAAGCTTAATTCCTGCTCGTCCTCGAGTAGGTAAATGATAAAAAGAGAATTTTTGATGTGGAATGCTACCTAGCATAATTCTTAATGTAATTTTCTTTATTGTGGCATGAATGTTCAGATCCAAATGATTCAAAATAATAGTTCATATTGATAAAAGAAATAGTAATACTTCAAGCATACTAATCAAAGTAATCATGTCTTCTCAAAATAACATGGCAAAAGAAAGTTCATCCCTACAAAATCATATAGTTAGGCTATGCTTCATTTTCGTCACACAAAGATGTTCCCAACTTCTATACCCCCGATGACAAGCCAAGCAATTGTTTCATACTTAAATAATCTCAAACTTTTTCAACCTTCACGCAATACATGAGCGTGAGCCATGGACATAGCACTATGGGTGGAATAGAATATGATGATGGGGATTGTGTGAAGAAGACAAAAAAGGAGAAAGTCTCACATTGACGAGGATAATCAACGGGCTATGGAGATGCCCATCAATTGATGTCAACATGAGCAGTATGGATTGCCATGCAACGGATGCATTAGAGCTATAAATGAATGCTCAACAAAATAAAACTAGTGTGTGTGCATCCAACTTGCTTGCTCACGAAGACCTAGGGCATTTGAGGAAGCCCATTGTAGGAATATACAAGCCAAGTTCTATAATGAAAAATTCCCACTAGTATGAAAAAGACAACTTATGAGACTCACTATATGAAAACCATGGTGCTACTTTGAAGCACAAAATATGAGACTCACTACATAAAGAACACGGTGCTACTTTGAAGCACAAGTGTGGAAAAAAGAGATAGTAACATTGCCCTTTTTATTTATTTTCTTTTATTATTATTTTTTTTCTTTTTTGGGCCTTTTCTTTTTTTTAGCCTTTCTTTTTTTTTCTTTGGGCAATGCTCTAATAATGATGATCATCACACTTTCATTGATTACAACATATGAATTGCAACTCGAAACTAGAACAAGATATGACTCTATATGAGTGCCTCCGGTGGTGTACCGGGATGGTGCAATGAATCAAGACTGACATGTATGAAAATTAATGCATGGTGGCTTTGCCACAAATATGATGTCAACTACATGATCATGCAATGGCAATATAACAAAAGTAAAGTATGTCATGATGAACGGAACGGTGGAAAGTTGCATGGCAATATATCTCGGAAGGGCTATGGAAATGCCATAATAGGTAGGTATGGTGGCTGTTTTGAGGAAGATATAAGGAGGTTTATGTGTGATAGAGCGTATCGTATAACGGGGTTTGGATGCACCGGCGAAGTTTGCACCAACTCTCAAGGTGAGAAAGGGCAATGCACGGTACCGAAGAGGCTAGCAATGGCGGAAAGGTAAAAGTGCCTATAATCCATGGACTCAACATTCACTACAGGAATCAGCTACTTTGCCATCTGCCACGGCGGACGGCAAAGGCATGGATGGCGGACGGCAAAGGTCTTTGTCGTCCGCCGCGGACAGCAAAAGTGGGACAAAATGCACGGGACGGCTAAGAGCTACGTTGCCGTGCCTTGAGCGGTGACGGCAAAGGAGCCTTTGCCATCGGCGACGGCAAAGAATGCAGACGGCAATAAATGCAATGTTACTTCCGTTAGGTGGTTAACGGCAAGCCTTTGCCGTCGACGTGACGGCAAACTTCAGAAGGCCTTTGCCGTCGACCATCAGAGGCAAACCGACCAAATTGGTCAGCCTCCCGAAGCAGGTTGCCTGCCACGTGGCCTCTTTGCCGTCTGCTGATGGCAAAGAGCCCTTTGCCGTCGGTGGCGAATGACAAAAGAGCCTGCATATTGGCTTTTTTCCCTGTTTTTAAATCCAACAATTTTCACAGCAAATATATATGACATATATAGATATATTTCACAGGGCTATTTAACAGCACATAAGTTTCATCGCATATATATATATAGCAAGTTGCACATACACATAAGTTGCAACCATTAGGAAGTTGCACATACATATTACAATGCAAAGTTTCATCAAGATAGCAAGTTCCATCGTAGCAAGCTAGAAGAATACTAGAAGAGAATGAAATTAAAAACAAGCACTCCATCATAGCAAGCTAGCTTCCGAGAAGTGAATGAAATCTGCAAAATGGCAAATAAGAAAGTTAGGAAAAGGTGACTAGAAGAAGAAGACTAGAAGAAGAAGCACGCCATCGTTTGTGAGGTAACTTAGGTGAAATTGATCGTTTATGAGCTAACTTAGGTAAAATGCATCATTTTAGAGCTAACGTAGGTAAAATGGATCTTTTATGAGCTAACTAAGCTAATTATGCCGTTTTTTACATAAGTAAGGTAAGTACATGTCATTATTGAGCAAAGCTAGTTAACCAAGCATATTATAACTAACTTAGGTCATTTTGGAGGAAACAAAGCTAAGTATAGATCGATTTAGAGCTAACTTAGGTAAAATGGCTGGTTTTGGAGGTCAGTAAGCTTATTAAGTCATTTTGCAGAAAATAAGCTAACTCTAGGTCATTAAGGTAAGCATATTGGATGAAATAAAGCTAAGTCTAGGTCTTTATGCATTTGTTAAGCAAAAACTAGAGAAACTTACCTTGATCATGGAGGTGTGGGAGCGGGCTGGCTCGTGCCAGTAGCTGGAGAAGGATCGTGTGATGCTTGTGTGGAGTTACGCTGCACCAAAGATCATTTCCAATGTTTTGTTAGCATGATGACACTCAAATGTTAAGACTAGCAAGTAACGTCCATTCAAATTAAACTCACCGTATCATCAATAATCTCGATCAGTATCATCAATAAATGCATAATCATCATCATCACTATAATCAATGACGGGCTCATAGGGTTCGATGGCATCAACATGTGGAAGGCCACCTTTACGTGTCGGTCAAGCATTGAGAGGTCGTCCGCATAGCGATAACCTCTTCTTGTTCGGCTCTTCTTGTTCCTCCTCCGGGTGATGTGGGATTCAACATTTGTCTACTTCAATGTTTTGGGGTGAAGTATACGGTTCTTGAAACGCTTTTTGGAAAGACGTGTCTCTTGGAAGAATTCTCCTTCATATGTGTCTGCAGGTTAATGTGAGGTTCATAATCCTCTTCCTTTGGGGAGATAGTCTAGCACGTGGCGGCACTTCATAAATGACATCCCAACCTTTCAGATTTGGATTAGTTTGGCAGGCCCAGGTAGATAGAATACTTGGGTCGCTGTTGAGCCGTAATATAGACATCGTGAACATCTAAATGGGTGCTTTGGTTGATTTCAACTAGCCCTATATGTTCATGAGTCCTTCTAGTCTCCTTCGCTAAAACCAATAACATTTGAAGACTACGACATTCGTGGGTTTTCACCATAGAATAGAAGTTCATAAATGGCTTCAACTCTCCCATAATACTCAGTACCTCCTTCGCCGATAGCGTATACACAACAATTTGTAGACTTTTCGATTACGGCCATAGATAGCTCTTTTCCATAGGTACGAAAACGATACCCGTTGATGTCGTATTTGTCAAATGAACGGACCTTATAGTCAAAACCATTAGCGACTTGTCTCAATTCAGTGTCCATAGACTCTGAATTAGCCTACAAGTTTAATATGAAAGGATTGTTGCATTACGCACAAATTAGCGAATGAAATGAAATTGTCTAATAGAATTTACCGTTTGTATGAACCAAGAGATGAAACCGGGATAGACGCCTCCTTGCTTTGCGAGAAGCTCATACTCTTCGACGGAATCCTTTTGGATCACCGCTCCATACGAGAATAGGGCGATGTATCGACTGTATGAAATATCCAGGAATAAGAGCAGTTCAAAGGAAGTAGAAGTTGCGAAACGATGTACCGAGAACTTACTCAATGTACGGCCGCACTTCTATCAGGTTGTTGAAGATATACAACGAAATGGTATGCCATTCTTCGTTATCCAAAGATACTGGATTTGAAACACTGCCTGGTGCGAGATTCTCTTTGAATAGGCTGAGGTTGGATCCACCCTTTTTAGGCTCGTCAGCATTGTAGCGAGGCTTTGGATTATGCAAATGACGATTTTTGGTTTCGTAGTGTGTTGTCACGAAGTTTGCCGCCTCCTTAGTGATGAATGCCTCAGCCATAGACGCTTCAATTCTACGTTTATTTTTACATTTTTCTCGAAGCGTCTTACGCATCCTCTCGGTTAGGTAGCACCAACGATTTTGCACGGCCCCACCAATCTTGCCTCGGTCGGGAGATGCAAAATCAAATGCTGCATTGGATTAAAGAAGCCGGTGGAAAGATCTTCTCTAACTTGCGGATCAACTCGCGCCAACTCTTCCATTTCTTCTAGCACGCTTAGGCGATAGTTCTTTCGCACAAAGAACACGGAAGAAATAGCTGAGTTCTGCCAAGATTAGCCATTCATCCTCGTGGATGAAGCCACGCAACATCACCGGCATTACCCGCTCAATCCATATGTGCCAATCATGACTCTTGAGACCAAATATCTTCAATTTATCAAGACTCGCTCCCTCTTTAGATTCGCTGCATACCCATCGGGAACATCAACTGCATTTTCACCCACAAGATAATTTCCCTCCTAGCTGGCCTTCCAAGATTGAACCATGCCTTTGGCTTCGTCCGATTCTGCTTTCCTTTCGGTTCTTTCATGTTTTGTAACGGCCTATCACATAGCGCCTCCAGATCGACTCTAGCCTTAGTATTATCCTTTGACTTCCCATCTATGCCAAACAATGTACCAAAAAGTGCCTCGGCGATATTCTTCTCAGTGTGCATCACGTCGATGTTGTGTGGGCAAAGGAGGTCTTTGAAGTAAGGCAGATCCCATAAGCATGTTTTGTGAGTCCAGCATGCTCGTAACTATACCCCTTGAAGTACCCCGGACGCCTGGATCTGGCTCGAGAGGCGTTTAACCGATCCAGGTCTCATTGGCACAGAACGCAGGTGGTGCAGAGTTTTTACAACTCTACCTCGATGAAGTTCTTCTTGTCTTTCCTGAACTTATGGCGAGGATCCAGAACTGTCTATGCATGTCGAAGCAAGAAAACTTATGCGACCGTCCAAGCCAACGAAACTCAAGAGCTCCCTTGCATGTGGGGCACGGAACCTTCCATGCACACACCAGCCAACGAATAAGCGCATATGCCGGCAAGTCATGCGTCGAGTACATGTATCGAACCGCATTATGAAGTTTCGTTTGCTATAGGAGTCGTATGTCTTGAACCCATTATCCTGTGCTTCTTGCAATTCGTCCTAGCCGGCTGCATCTACACATTCATATTTTTCCCGGATAGTTGGGCCCTGGAATTATCAACGTCAGGAAAATGTTCTTTCTTTGCATAATCTGTTCGGGGAGATTGAGTGGAAAGACAAATACGGGCCAACAATCGTATTGGGATGTCGTCATACCAAACACACCGAACCCATCGGTCTTGATGCCGACTCGAGGATGCCTCGGATCTCTGCCGCTTTGTCGCATGTAATTCATCAAACTTTTTCCACGCAACACCATCCGATGTGTGTACCATCATCGATTCCCATCTGCATCTAGTTCGGTTCTTTTGCCTGTTTTGTGCCATGTCATCTGCGGCCGTCTCTTCGACCATGAAAAGACGTTGAAGTCTTGGTATGATTGGCATATACCGAAGAACACTAACAGGGATTTTGGTATGTGTCTTCTCACCCATACCGTTGTCTACCACAATATACCTGGAAGACTTGCAAATGGGACAATAGTTCAAGTTCGCATAGTCAAGCCTAAATAAGGCACATCCTTTCTCACAGGCATGTATCTTCTCATAGGGCATCTTCAATTGCACGGAGGATTTTGTCCGACCGGTACAGGTTTGCGTGCATTACATGGCCTTTGGGTAGAAAGCGTCCAAATACTCTCATAATTGCGTCATAGCATTCTCTGCCCAAGTTGAATCGAGCCTTCAAAGCCATTCTTGTGAGATGGCATCCAACCGACAAAGCTCGGTGTGCTCGTGGAAGCGGACGTTTTGAAGACTCCAACATTTCATTGAAGGCCTTTGCAGATTCCTCCATCTCCTCGTCCGAATCCCGAGCATCATCATAGTCTTGCACCATGTTTTCCATCCCGGTACCATGCTCGTCGGTGCGACGATGATCCACCTCAGCTCGGTCACGTTGGGCAGACTCACCATGAAATGTCCACGCCGTATAATCGGGCGTAAAACCATTCTTCTGCGGGTGTTTACCCATTTCAGCCGCTGTCCTCTTTTCCCAATTGCCGCGCCGGAAACAGGGCACCAAGTTTTCCTCCGCCATTTGCAAATGCGTCTTGCACAAACCCCTTGGTTTTTGTGAACCATTCAGCGCTCCATTTGTTCTGACCAGTGTGACCGGTATACATCCACGCACGATCACTCATCTTGACTTTCAGAGCTACTGGACACACAACAATTATATATATAATTCACCATGTATATATTCATCGGTTGATCTACTTTGTCAATTTTATTACGTCCATGCAACCTACACTCTAATAGGTAATGATAGGTCCTAATCCCACCCGAGTATGTGTAGATTGGGTTCAGTTTCCCATGCTATGCTCCGGATCCGACCAAAAATTTCGGCAGCACCTCCCCATTGTTCTCCTGATACACGTCTCTGCAATAAACAGAGAGGATGTGTATCTGGAGAACAACAGGTGAGGCACTGATGAAATTTATGCGTCGGATCCGGAGCAAAGCATATGGGAAAACGAACCCAATCTACACATACTCGGGCTGTCCATGGATAGCGTTGGGCAATTCGAAAGAATCAAGGTTATAAATATGCAAATGCATGCATATTTATAACTATGACGCTTTCAAACGGGAGACACATATTGGTTACGCATACTGATGATTCAAGACACATATATAGCTAGCTATCAAGTTTCATCGGCACGAACACCGGAACAAAGCAAATAATTAATGGGGGAGGAGGACATGTCATTTGTGCTCGCCCACGAACGAAGGGGCAGAGCTCATAAACGCACGGCGAGGTCGTCGAACACCAAACCTCGCAGCGGTGAAACAACTGCACATTTAAATCAACCCGATCAACACAATTATATATGATGTTTTTCATAAAAAAATCAAAAAATATATGACCTAACTAATAATTCACAAATATAAGACCACAATAGGCCTTGGGGGGTCGGGTGTCGGGTGTCCGGGTGTTGTGTCGTTGTCGGGTGTGGTGTCGGGGTCGGTGTCGAATTAGTCAGGGGTCGGGTGAATTCGGGTGTCGGGTCGAGGGGTCAGGGTCGGGGTGTTTCCTTCTATCCTTCTTCTTCTTTCTTTCTCTTCTTCTTCTTCTTTCCTTTCTTCTTCTTCTTCTTTCATCTTTTTCTACTTTTTACTTCTTTTCGCTTTCTTCTTTTCTTCTTCTTCTACTTCTTCTACTTCTTTTCTTCTTCTTCTTTTTTCATCTTTCTACTACTTCTACTTCTTCTAATTCTTTTCTAACACTAACACTAACACAATCTAGCACTAACAATTAAACAGCAAAAAAAATGAAAAAACAGAAGAAGAAAAAAGTAGTAGTCCCTCACCGGAGCAATGGGACGGTCGGCGGGGGGGCACCGGGCGGCGGTCTTGGCGCCAGGCGGCGGTGGCGGGCGACAGGGCATCGGGCGGTGGGGTGGGGGCGGAGGGTGGTGGGGCGACGGGCCAAGGGTGCGGGCGGCCGGGCGGCGGGCGGGCGGCGCGCCATCTGCGACGGGTGGCGGAGGGTGGTGGGGCGGCCAGGCGTCGGCGGGTGGGGAGGCGGAGGGTGGTGGTCTGACGGGCCAAGGGTGCGGGCGGGGCGGCGCAGCGGCGGGGGCGGCGGTGGATCTAGCTAGGGCGGGGTGTCAGGGAGGAGAGAGGAAGAGAAGGGAGAGTAATGGGCGGGGGGGGGCGTCCGGTAGTTACTCGGCTCTTTGCCGTCCGCCACTCTTTGCCGTCCGCCGTTATCTCTCTTTGCCGTCTGCTAGCGTATTTACAAAGAGGTGAAGTGTTAAGTTTTTTTAAGCGGGCGGGTGGGTGGGGCCACCTCCCTCTTTTGCCGTCGGTGGTGACAGAAGATTCTTCTTGCCGTCATTGGCGGACGGCAACGAAATGGCGCATGGCAAAGAGGTTCTTTGTCGCCTTTTCGATGGTGATGGCAAAGAGCTTCTTTGCCGCATGTGAACGGCAAAGATCTGGCAGATGGCAAAGTAGCTGATTCCAGTAGTGATTAGTCAAAAGAACTCATATAATTATTGCAAAAATTTAGAAGTCATCAAAAATCAAGCAATACGCGCATGCTCCTAGGGGGATAGATTGGTAGGAAAAGACCATCGCTCGTCCCCGACCGCCACTCATAAGGATGCACAAGCCAGGTACACTTCATGTTTCAAATTTGTTACACAACTTTAACCATACGTGCATGCTACGGGACTTGCTAACTTCAACACAAGCATTCTTTAAATTCATAATCACCCAACTAGCATGACTTTAATATCACTACCTCCATATCTCAAAACAATTATCAAGTATCAGATTGATCATAGCATCCAATTCATTTCCTATGGTAGTTTTTATTATACCCAACTTGGATGCCTGCCATTCTAGGACCAATTTTATAACCATAGAAAATATCATTCCGTTCTAAAAGACTCTCAAAATAATATAAGTCAAGCATGAGAGACTAGCAATTTCTACAAAATTAAGCCACCGCGTTTCTAAAAGATATAAGTGAAGCACTAGAGCAAAAACTATCAAGCTCAAAAGATATAAGTGAAGCACATAAAGTATTCTAACAAATTCTAATCAAGTAGGCTTCTCCCAAAAATGTGTGTACAGCAAGGATGATTGTGGTAAACTGAAAAGCAAATACTAATATAATACACGATGCTCCAAGCAAAACACATATCATGTGGCGAATAAAAATATAGCTTCAAGTAAAGTTACCAATGAACAAAGACGAAAGAGGGGATGCCTTCCCGGGGAATCCCCAAGCTTAGGCTTTTGGCTATTCTTGAATATCTTGGGGTACCATGGGCATCCCCAAGCTTAGGATCTTGCCACTCCTTATTCCATAGTCCACAAAAGCTTTACCCAAAACTTGAAAACTTCACAACACAAAACTCAACAGGAAATCTTATAAGCTCCGTTAGTGAAAGAAAACAAAACCACCACATAAGGTACTGTAATGAAATCATTCTTTATTTATTTTGGTGTTAAACCTACTGTAATCCAACTTCTCTATGGTTTATAAACTATTTTACTAGCCATAGATGCATCGAAATAAGCAAACAACACACGAAAAACAGAATCTGTCAAAAACAGAACAGTCCGTAGCAATCTGTAACTAACGCAAACTTCTAGAACTCTGAAACTCCTACCAAAATAGGAAGTCCTGGACAATTTATCTATTGATCATCAGCAAAAGGAATCAACGCAAAATAACATTTCTGTGATTTAACAAAACTAAATTCGTGCGTGCAAAGTTTCTGTTTTTCAGCAGAATGAAATCAACTATCATCATAGGTTATCCTATAGGTTCTACTTGGCACAAACACTAATTAAAATATAAAAACACATCTAAACAGAAGGTAGATGCAAGATTTATTACTAAACAGGAACAAAAACAAAAAACACAAAGAAAATTGGGTTGCCTCCCAACTAGCGCTATCGTTTAACGCTCCTAGCTAGGCATAAAAGCGAAGATAGATCTAAGTAGTGCCATAATAATAAGATAGATCTTGAAAGCTCATCTCATATTCTCTATGTTTGGCAGCAAGTTTTCTTTGAGGCAAGCAAAAGTAATCAAAAAAGGCTAAATTTAGCGGGACAAAAGTCCCCAAGATCAATCTCAGGACGAACGGGTTCCTCCTTTGGCCCTTCATAATGCACAACTAATTCATCACTAAAAGCATTCTTTTGGCAAAATCTCGTGAGCCTATACTCAAGAGAGTATCCTAGCATATTGTTTCGAAGGGCAAAATCATTATTAAGTTCGGTAATTCTATCAACCAAGACATTGATAGGAACCTTTTTTCAAAGGTTTTCATTGAAAGCAACATAGTCCGAAGATTGAAAACGCCTAATTTCCTCTTGATCAAAGAGGACCGCCTCTATGGGAGGACGACCGGCGTCCACCATATAGTGCGCAAAGATTTCTTTTGCCTCTCTTATTATAAATCTAAACTCATGAGCCAAAAAGATAGTAACATCGTGTTTAACAGAAGAATGCTCAATATTGGAAAATTCCAGAAAAATTCTTTGTATGCAAGGATGCATATGAATAAATTGTCTTTCAAGTTCAACTACAAGCATAGCGATGGCATCCGCAAGACTACTAGTTCTGTGAAGAATAGAACCATCCATGGAAGGTAAAGCACCGGCACAAGTAAAGAAATCTTGAATAACACTTTTTCCAATAATATTACCACTACCGATTCGAAACTTTTTAGTAAAGCCGGAGCCTCGGAATTTTCCATGTTATCATTATTGTCCATATCGACAATAATCTCCCCAATTTCAGACATAACGGCAAACAAAAGCAAGGAGGAAGAAAGCGAGCGTAAGAGAGAGGAAGAGATTGGGAAAGAGAGGGCAAATAAAACGCAAGGGTGAAGTGGGGCAGAGGAAAACGAGAGGCAAATGGCAAATAATGTAAATGCGAGGGAGATGAGTTTGTGATGGGTACTTGGTATGTCTTGACTTGAGCGAAGACCTCCCCGGCAACGGTGCCTGAAATCATTCTTGCTACGTCTTGAGCTTGCGTTGGTTTTCCTTGAAGAGAAAAGGGTCATGAAACAATAGTAGCGTAAGTATTTCCCTCGGTTTTTGAGAACCAAGGTATCAATCCAGTAGGAGGCTCCTCAAAAGTCCCATGCACCTACACAAACAAACAAAGAACTCGCAACCAACGCAATAAAGGGGTTGTTAATCCCTTCACGGCCACTTCCGAAAGTGAGATCTAATAGAGATAGTATGATAAGATAAATATATTTTTGGTATTTTATAATATAGATGCAAAGATAAAGATGCAAATAAAAGTAGATTGGAAGCAAATATGATAAGAGATAGACCCGGGGGCCATAGATTTCACTAGTGGCTTCTCTCAAGATAGCATAAGTATTACGATGGGTGAACAAATTACTGTCGAGCAATTGATAGAAAAGCGAATAATTATGAGATTATCTAGGCATGATCATGTATATAGGCATCACGTCCGCAACAAGTAGACCGACTCATGCCTGCATCTACTACTATTACTCCACACATCAACGGACTCCTGCCTGCATCTAGAGTAATAAGTTCATAAGAACAGAGTAACACCTTAAGCAAGATGACATGATGTAGAGGGATAAACTCATGCAATATGATATAAACCCCATATTTTTATCCTCGATGGCAACAATACAATACGTGCCTTGCAACCCTTTACATCCTTTGGGTAAGGACACCGCAAGATTGAACCCAAAACTAAGCACTTCTCCCATGACAAGAAAGATCAATCTAGTAGGCCATACCAAACTGACAATTCGAAGAGACTTGCAAAGATAACTCAATCATACATAAAAGAATTCAGAGAAGATTCAAATATTATTCATAGATAAACTTGATCATAAACCCACAATTCATCAGATCTCGACAAACACACTGCAAAAAGAGTTTACATCGAATATATCTCCACAAGAGAGGGGGAGAACATTGTATTGAGATCCGAAAAGAGAGAAAAGCCATCTAGCTAATAACTATGGACCCGTAGGTTTGTGGTAAACTACTCACAACTCATTGGAGGGGCTATGGTGTTGATGTAGAAGCCCTCCATGGTCGATTCCCCCTCCGGCAGAGTGCCGGCGAAGGCTCCAAGACGAGATCTCGCGGATACAGAAGGTTACGACAGTGGAAATTGTGTTTCGTTGGCTTCCTGGATGTTTTCAGGGTACGTAGGCTTATATAGGAGGAAGAAGTACGTCGGTGGCCGCCCGAGGGGCCCACGAGACAGGGGGCGCGCCCTACCCTCTCGTGGCCGCCTTGGCTGCTTCTTGACTTGCATTCCAAGTCCTCTCGATCACGTTCGCTCCAAAAATCACGCCTCAAGGTTTCATTCCGTTTGGACTCCATTTGATATTCCTTTTCTTCAAATACTAAAATAGGCAAAAAAACAGCAATACGGGTTGGGCCTCCGGTTAGTAGGTTAGTCCCAAAAATGATATAAATGTGTAAAATAAGGCCCATAAACATCCAAAAGGGGTAATATAATATCATGGAACAATCAAAAATTATAGATACGTTGGAGACGTATCACCCCCTACTGGGCGTGCCCCCCTATCTCGTGGGTCCCTCGGGCGTCCACCGACCTACTTCTTCCTCCTATATATACCCACGTACCCCGAGAACATCAGAGGCGACCACGAAAAACTATTTCCACCACCGTAACCTCCTGTATCCGCGAGATCCCATCTTGGAGCCTTCAGCCGACGCTTCGCCGGAGGGGGAATCGACCACGGAGGGCTTCTACATCAACACCATAGCCTCTCTGATGAGTTGTGAGTAGTTTATCACAGACCTTCGGGTCCATATTTATTAGCTAGATGGCTTCTTCTCTCTCTTTGAATATCAATACCATGTTCTCCTCGATCTTCTTGGAGATCTATTCGATGTAACTCTTTTTGCGGTGTGTTTGTCGAGATCCGATGAATTGTGAGTTTACGATCAAGTTTATCTATGAGAAATATTTGAATCTCCTCTGAATTTTTTTATGTGTGATCCAGTTATCTTTCCAAGTCTCTTCGAATTATCAGTTTGGTTTGGCCTACTAGATTAATCTTTCTTGCAATGAGAGAACTGCTTAGCTTTGGGTTCAATCTTGCGGTGTCCTTTCCCAGTGACAGCAGGGGCAGCAAGGCACGTATTATATTATTGCCATCGAGGATAAAAAGATGAGGTTTATATCATATTGCATGAGTTTATCCCTCTACACCATGTCATCTTTCTTAATGCGTTACTCTGTTCTTTATGAACTTAATACTCTAGATGCATGCTGGATAGCGGTCGATGTGTGGAGTAATAGTAGTAGATGCAGGCAGGAGTCGTTCTACTTGTCACGGACGTGATTCCTGTATACACGATCATGCCTAGATAATCTCATAATTATTCACTTTTCTATCAATTGCTCGACAGTAATTTGTTCACCCACCGTAATACTTATGCTATCTTGAGAGAAGCCACTAGTGAAACCTATGGCCCCGGGTCTATATTTTATCATATAAGCTTTCAATCTACTTTTATTTGCATCTTTACTTTTCCAATCTATATTATAAAATACCAAAAATATATTTATCTTATCATATTATCTCTATCAGATCTCACTTTCGCAAGTGGCCTTGAAGGGATTGACAACCCCTTTATTGCGTTGGTTGCGAGTTCTTGTTTGTTTGTGTAGGTGCGTGGGACTTTTGAGGAACCTCCTACTGGATTGGTACCTTGGTTCTCAAAAAGTGAGGGAAATACTTACGCTACTATTGCTGCATCACCCTTTCCTCTGAAGGAAAACCAACGCAAGCTCAAGACGTAGCAAGAAGGATTTCCGCGCCGCTGTCGGGAGGTCTTCGCTCAAGTCAAGACATACCAAGTACCAATCACAAACTCATCTCCCTCGCATTTACATTATTTTCCATTTGCCTCTCATTTTCCTCTCCCCCATTTCATCCTTGCCGTTTTATTCGCCCTCTCTTTCTCAACCTCCTCTCTCTCTCTTCCGTTTGCCTTCCCGTTGCCATGGCTGAATCAAAAAGAACTAAGGGTCCTTTCCAAGGTTCTAGTACCTTGGATAACCCCTCTATCCTCTCTAAGCTCATAAATAATGATGCTATGGAAAGGCCCACCGGGGTCACCAATGAGAGCTTAATTAATTTTGATGAAGATGACTCCGGAATTTTTGCTATTTGCTTGATGAGTCTTTAGAAGATGCTTGGCATAGGTTATTAAGGATTCGTGCTAGCTATGTGCCACAATATCAAATTAAAGTTTACCTAAAAAGTTTCTATGTTAGCTTACCCGATTCTTTCAAGCAAGTTCTAGATTCTATCTTTGAAGAAGGTTTTCTTAAGGGGGGATGCTATAGATACCTATGAAAAAAAAATGAAAACTATATTTGGGCACCCTATGAATGATAAGGTTGAATCTACCACTCTCTTATTCTTTTATCAAAATGAAATTATCAAAGAGATGAAGGCTAGCTTAGATGCAAATTTCCGTAACGTGCTTAATCCTACTTCATCCATTAATGGCAATGTGCTTTCCCTAAATAGAAGAATGAATGCCATAGAAAGGAAATCCTCTCTTTCCTTTCTGAGTGCCAAAGATGGCACTACTTAGATCTATCCTCGCTTTTATGCGTAGCTAGGGGCGTTAAACGTTAGCGCTAGTTGGGAGGCAACCCAATTTTATTTGTGTTTATTGTTTTTGTTTTTGTTTAGTAATAAATTTTGCATCTACCTTCTATTTAGATGTGTTTTTATGTTTTAATTAGTGTTTGTGCCAAGTAGAACCTATAGGACAACCTATGGTGATAGTTAATTTGATTCTGCTGAAAAATAGAAACTTTGTGCGCACGAAAATAATTTTAGTAATTCACAGAAACGTGCTTTTACATTGATTATTTTTGCTGTAGATCAATAGAAAAATTTCCCAGGATTTCCTATTTTGGTAGGATTATTAAAGTTCCATAAGTATTTGAGAGTTACAGATTGCTGGAGACTGTTCTGTTTTTGACAGATTCTGTTTTTCGCGTGTTGTTTGCTTATTTTGATGCATCTATGGCTAGTATGTAAGGGTATGAACCATAGAAAAGTTGAAATACATTAGGTTTAACACCAATATAAATAAAGAATGAGTTCATTACAGTACCTTATGTGGTGGTTTTTCTTTCTTTCACTAACGGAGCTTATGAGATTTCCTATTGAGTTTTGTGTTGTGAAGTTTTTAAGTTTTGGGTAAAGATTTGATGGACTATGGAATAAGGAGTGGAAAGAGCCTAAGCTTGGGGATGCCCATGGAACCCCAAGATATTCAAGAATAGCCAAAATCCTAAGCTTGGGGATGCCCCGGGAAGGCATCCCCTCTTTCGTCTTCGTTTATCGGTAACTTTACTTGGAGCTATATTTTTATTCGCCACATGATATGTGTTTTGCTTGGAGCATCGTGTATTATATTAGTCTTTGCTTTTTAGTTTACCAAAATCATCCTTGCTGTACACACCTTTTTGAGAGAAGCCTACTTGATTAGAATTTGTTAGAATACTTTATGTGCTTCACTTATATCTTTTGAGCTTGATAGTTTTTGCTCTAGTGCTTCACTTATATTTTTTAGAGCACGGCGGTGGCTTAATTTTGTAGAAATTGCTAGTCTCTCATGCTTGACTTATATTATTTTGAGAGTCTTTTAGAACGGAATGATATTTTCTATGGTTATAAAATTGGTCCTAGAATGGTAGGCATCCAAGTTGGGTATAATAAAAACTATCATAGGAAGTGAATTGGATGCTATGATCAATTTGATACTTGATAATTGTTTTGAGATATGGAGGTAGTGATATTAGAGTCATGCTAGTTGGGTGATTATGAATTTAAAGAATGCTTGTGTTGAAGTTAGCAAGTCCCATAGCATGCACGTATGGTGAAAGTTGTGTAACAAATTTGAAACATGAGGTGTTCTTAGTGTTGGGGAACGTTGCAGAAAATTAAAATTTTTCCTACGGTTTCACCAAGATCCATCTACGAGTTCATCTAGCAACGAGTCATGGGAGAGTGATTGCATCTACATACCACTTGTAGATCGCGTGCGGAAGCGTTCAATGGAGCAGGGGATGATGGAGTCGTACTCGTCGTGATTGAGATCACCGATGACCTAGTGCTGAACGGACAGCACCTCCGCGTTCAACACACGTGCAGGCGGATGACGTCTCCTCCTTCTTGATCCAGCAAGGGAAGGAGAGGTTGATGATGATCCAGCAGCACGACAGGCGTGGTGGTGGATGCAGCAGAACTCCGGCAGGCTTCGCTAAGCAACTACGGGAGGAGGAGGAGGTGTTGCAGGGAGGAGGAGGCGCCGGGGCTTATCGGTGCGGCCACCCTCCCTCCCCTCCCTTTATATAGGTGCAAGAGAGGGGAGGCGCAGCCTGCCCCTTCCTCCAAGGAAGGGGTGCGGCCAAGAGGGAGGAGTCCATCCTCCCAAGGCACCTCAGGTGCCTTCCCCTTTAGGACTCTCCTTTTTCTTATATCTTGGCGCATGGGCCTCTTGGGGCTGGTGCCCTTGGCCCATATAGGCCAAGGCGCACCACCTACAGCCCATGTGGCCCCCCGGGGCAGGTGGACCCCCGGACCCCTTTCGGCACTCCCGGTACAATACCGATAACGCGCGAAACTTTTCCGGCGACCAAAATAAGACTTCCTATATATAAATCTTTACCTCCGGACCATTCCGGAACTCCTCATGACGTCCGGGATCTCATCCGGACTCGAACAACATTCGGTTTGCTGCATACTCATATTCATACAACCCTAACGTCACCGAACCTTAAGTGTGTAGACCCTACGGGTTCGGGAGACATGCTGACATGACCGAGACGGCTCTCGGGCAATAACCAACAGCGGGATCTGGATACCCATGCTGGCTCCCACATGCTCCTCGATGATATCATCGGATGAACCACGATGTCGAGGATTCAATCAACCCCGTATACTATTCCCTTTGTCAATCGGTATTTTACTTGCCGAGATTCGATCGTCGGTATCCCAATACCTCGTTCAATCTCGTTCTTGAGAAAGTCACTTTACTGCATCCGTAATGCATGATCCCGTGACCAAACACTTGGTCTCTTTGAGCTCATTATGATGATGCACTACCGAGTGGGACCAGTGATACCTCTCCGTCATACGGATTGACAAATCCCAGTCTCGATCCGTGTCAACCCAACAGACACTTTTGGAGATACCTGTAATGCACCTTTATAGTCACCCGATTCGTTGTGATGTTTGGTACACCCAAAGCACTCCTACGGTATCCGGGAGTTACACGATCTCATGGTCTAAGGAAGAGATACTTGACATTGAAAAAGCTCTAGCAAAACGAACTACACGATCTTGTGCTATGCTTAGGATTGGGTCTTGTCCATCACATCATTCTCCTAATGATGTGATCCCGTTATCAATGACATCCAATGTCCATAGTCAGGAAACCATGACTATCTGTTGACCAACGAGCTAGTCAACTAGAGGCTCACTAGGGACATATTGTGGTCTATGTATTCACACGTGTATTACGATTTTCGGACAATACAATTATAGCATGAATAAAAGACAATTATCATGAACAAGGAAATATAATAATAATACTTTTATTATTGCCTCTAGGGCATATGTCCAACACTTAGATTGTGCATCCTTATGGGTGGCGGTCGGGGACGAGCGATGGTCTTTTCCTACCAATCTATCCCCCTAGGAGCATGCGTGTAGTGCTTGGTTTTGATGACTTGTAGATTTTTTCAATAAGTATATGAGTTTTTTTTACTAATGTTGAGTCTATGGATTATACGCACTCTCACCCTTCCACCATTCCTAGCCTTTTCGGTACCGTGCATTGCCCTTTCTCACCTTGAGAGTTGGTGCAAACTTCGCCGGTGCATCCAAACCCCGTGATACGGTACGCTCTATCACACATAAACCTCCTTATATCTTCCTCAAAACAGCCACCATACCTACCTATTATGGCATTTCCAGAGCCATTCCGAGATATATTGCCATGCAACTTTCCACCGTTCCGTTTATCATCATGACACACATCATCATTGTCATATTGCCTTGCATGATCATGTAGATGACATCGTATTTGTGGCAAAGCCACCATGCATAATTTTTCATACATGTCACTCTTGATTCATTGCCATACCGGTACACCGCCGGAGGCATTCATATAGAGTCATATCTTGTTCTAGTTTCGAGTTGTAATTCATGAGTTGTAAATAAATAGAAGTGTAATGATCATCATTATTAGAGCATTATCCCCAAATAAAAAAAGAAAGGCCAAATAAAAAAGGCCAAAAAAAGAAAAAAAAGGCCAAATAAAAAAAGAGAAAGGCCCCCAAAAAAAGGAAAATAAAAAAGGGGGCAATGTTACTATCTTTTTTTTTCCACACGTGTGCTTCAAAGTAGCACTATGTTCTTCATATATAGAGTCTCATATGTTGTCACTTTCATATACTAGTGGGAATTTTCATTATAGAACTTGGCTTATATATTCCTACGATGGGCTTCCTCAAATGCCCTAGGTCTTCGTGAGCATGTAAGTTGGATGCACACCCACTAGTTTCTTTTGTTGAGCTTTCATACATTTATAGCTCTAGTGCATCTGTTGCATGGCAGTCCCTACTCCTCATGTTGACATCAATTGATGGGCATCTCCATAGCCCGTTGATTATCCTCGTCAATGTGAGACTTTCTCCTTTTTGTCTTGTCCACACAATCCCCATCATCATATTCTATTCCACCCATAGTGTTATATCCATGGCTCACGCTCATGTATTGCATGAAAGTTGAAAAAGTTTGAGATTATTTAAGTACGAAACAATTGCTTGGCTTGTCATCGGGGGTGTATAAGATGGGAGCATTTTTGTGTGACGAAAATGAAGCATGACCTAACTATATGATTTTGTAGGGATGAACTTTCTTTAGCCATGTTATTTTGAGAAGACATGATTGCTTTGATTAGTATGCTTGAAGTATTACTATTTCTTATGTCAATATGAACTTTTATTTTGAATCATTTGGATCTGAACATTCATGCCACAATAAAGAAAATTACATTGAGAATTATGCTAGGTAGCATTCCACATCAAAAATTATGTTTTTATCATTTACCTACTCGAGGACGAGCAGGAATTAAGCTTGGGATGCTTGATACGTCTCCGACGTTTCTATAATTTTTTATTGTTCCATTACTATTATATTACTCATTTTGGATGTTTATGGGCTTTACTTTACACTTTTATATCATTTTTGGGACTAACCTACTAACTGGAGGCCCAGACCGTATTGCAGTTCTTTTGCCTATTTCAGTGTTTCAAAGAAAAGGAATACCAAACGGAATGAAACCTTCGGGAGCGTGATTTTTGGAACAAGCGTGATCCAGAGGACTTGGAGTGCAAGTCAAGAAGCAATCGAGGAAGCCACGAGGGTGGAGGGCGCGCCCCCTATCTCGTGGGCCTCTCGGGCGTCCACCGACCTACTTCTTCCTCCTATATATACCCACGTACCCCGAGAACATCAGAGGCGACCACGAAAAACTATTTCCACCACCGTAACCTTCTGTATCCGCGAGATCCCATCTTGGAGCCTACGTTGGCGCTCCGCCGGAGGGGGAATCGACCATGGAGGGCTTCTACATCAACACCATAGCCTCTCCGATGAGTTGTGAGTAGTTTACCACAGACCTTTGGGTCCATAGTTATTAGCTAGATGGCTTCTTCTCTCTCTTTGAATCTCAATACCATGTTCTCCTCGATCTTCTTGGAGATCTATTCGATGTAACTCTTTTTGCAGTGTGTTTGTCGAAATCCGATGAATTGTGGGTTTATGATCAAGTTTATCTATGAGAAATATTTAAATATCCTATGAATTCTTTTATGTGTGATTAAATTATCTTTGCAAGTCTCTTCGAATTATCAGTTTGGTTTGGCCTACTAGATTAATCTTTCTTGCAATGGGAGAAGTGCTTAGCTTTGGGTTCAATCTTGCGGTGTCCTTTCCCAAAGGATGGCAGGGCAGCAAGGCACGTATTGTATTATTGCCATCGAGGATAAAAAGATGGGTTTATATCATATTGCATGAGTTTATCCCTCTACATCATGTCATCTTTCTTAATGTGTCACTCTGTTCTTTATGAACTTAATATTCTAGATGCATGCTGGACAACGGTCGATGTGTGGAGTAATAGTAGTAGATGCAGGCAGGAGTCGGTCTACTTGTCACGGACGTGATGCCTATATACATGATCATGCCTAGATAATCTCATAATTATTCGCTTTTCTATCAATTGCTCGACAGTAATTTGTTCACCCACCGTAATACTTATGCTATCTTGAGAGAAGCCACTAGCGAAACCTATGGCCCCCGGGTCTATCTTTTATCATATAAGCTTTCAATCTAATTTTATTTGCATCTTTACTTTTCCAATCTATATTATAAAATACCAAAAATATATTTATCTTATCATATTATCTCTATCAGATCTCACTTTCGCAAGTGGCCATGAAGGGATTGACAACCCCTTTATTGTGTTGGTTGCGAGCTCTTGTTTGTTTGTGTAGGTGCGTGGAACTTTTGAGGAGCCTCCTACTAGATTGATACCTTGGTTCTGAAAAACTGAGGGAAATAGTTACGCTACTATTGCTGCATCACCCTTTCCTCTTCAAGGAAAACTAACGCAAACTCAACACGTAGCAAGACCTTGTTGTAATTTGCACTATGTTTGGAGTGTTTTATACTTCTTATGAACTTTGATGATAGATTTGAATCTTTGTCACAAAAAAGTACAGCAAATATGAAGCTTCCTACATTATAATACAGCAATATAGAAGTGTGTTAATGATACATCGACTCCATCTTGCAATAAAATAAAAAAGGCTGCCAACAAACACATAATAATCATGCAAGATTTCTAAGTATGCAAAAGCAATATGATAGAACTTTGTGCATGGTTGTAATAATGACATTCATGCCTACATCACATGAATTCATGAGCAAAATCGACGGTAAGTAACACCCTAGATGGGAACATGGCTGAAGCCAATTACTCCACACACAACTATGAGTCTTGTGCCTCCACACTATAATTGTGTGATGGACACATCAGGATAAACTCCTTCCCCAAGAACATTTCTGCAAACATCTAAATGGTACTCCCTCAATTTCTTTTTAGTCTGCATATAAGATTTGATCAAAGTCAAACTTTGTAAACTTGAACTAACTTTATAGAAAAAAAATATCAACTTCACAATATGAAATCAAGATTATCAGATGCATCATGAAATTAATTTTCATATCATATAGCTTGAATATTGTAGATGTTGATATCTTTTGATATAAATTTGATCAAATTTTGCATAGTTTGACTTTGATCAAATTTATATGCAGACTAAAAGAATCCGTTCCAAAATATTTGCCCTGGTCCATGACAAGTATTTTGAAATGGAGGGAGTACATATGAACAAAATTACCGCATGGACAAATCAGGATAAAAATCCTTCCTCAGGTGATTTCCAAAGACCAGAAATGCGATCGCGTTTAAAAGAGAGAGAAGTACATAGTGACAACTCATGTCAATAAGCTATTATAGTTATCAACATCCCATGATTAATGGCTCAAATGCATAATGATTTTAGACCATGACAAGTGCAACTTTGTGTAGAAGTCAGGTGAAAGAAATATCCTTTGCAGAAAACGGCGTTAAAATCATAGGTGGCCCTTTGCCTCGTGCGCTCGCGCGAGGGTGGTTAGCGATCCACGCCTTTCGCCGGGGCTGCCGCGGATCGGCTTTGTCTTCTATGGTCAAGGCCATGAAAGCATGGTGGACCTCGGACCTTCTCGGCAAGAGGCCTCCTGATTTGGTTTTAGATGTTTTTTTGTGTTCGTTTAGGGTTTGTGCTCTGTTCAAGAAGACAAGATGACGATGACTCCTTGAAGTTGGAATAAGGTTTTCCCCACCTAGCCCTCGTTCTTGTGGTGCATCTAGAGCCATTAGAGGGTGTGTGGAGGATTATGTCCGACGAATCTCATGGGGTTTGGTCGGTGTTTGTCTTCTGTGGATCCAACTTGAATCCAGTCTTCTTTCGTCTATCTTCATGTGTTTTCAGGTTGGATCCTACCGATCTACGCTTCACTTCATCGAAGGCGGTTGTTGTTCTGGTGCGCTGGTCCTAGTGGGCCTTAGCACGATGACTTCCTGAGTGTCTACTACAACAAGTTTTGCCCGACTCCGGTGATGGAGGGGTGATGATGGCGGCGTGCATTCGTCTCCATCCAGTGCTTGTAGTCTTCGCTAGCTGGTCTACGGACCTGGATGTAATTTTTTATTTTTAATGTTCTTTGTACTGCCTTAACATATGATGAATAGATCGAAAGTTTTTCCCACAAAAAAATTCAGATGACATTTTTTTTACAAGAGAAAAGAAATGTGACGTGACGAGACATATAAATGGCAACCTTCTATCAATCTTCGCAGAATTAAAAAAAATATTTTTACAGTTTTTAAGAAAATAAAATTTTAAGGTTTTTTTATAAGTTAGTATTTTTAGGGGTTAATATTTTTTGTTTTTTTAGGGTTTTAGTATTTTTATATGTTTTTTTGAGCGGTTAGTATTTTTAGGTGCGACATGGAAATACTCCATTGAGGCCTAGTTTGGCAGCCGAAGCCGGGGCGGGCCAGAAATTTCAAAGATCATCCTTTCTGGGCCGAAAATTTCCCACTTACTAATTTATTTGGTACACCGGGTACCGCTCAAAAAATACATTGGTACACCGGGTGTTGCCCCGGGCCAGCCCGCCTCGATCCGATTGAGCCCTTGAAGGACGCGCAGTTTGTTCTCCCGCGACCGACGCGCCACAGCCCGCAGCCGCCTCCAGGACGCCGGCGTACCCTTCTCCCCGGAGGTATGTTCTTGCCGCCCCTCCCCTCCCCCCAGCCGTTTCTCGCCACCGTCCCACCATGGCTGCCACCACAGACCCCGGCGCCGACGCGTTGTTCGGCTTCGACGCCGCCCTGGCGTACGCCCCGCAACCGCCGAGCTCCGCCACGGCCGCCGCCACGCCTTTTTTTTTTGGTGTTGCGACGGCGCCCTGGCGTGCCGGAATCCTTTCACGACCACCGTTTCCTGAGCTGCACTTGGCTCCAAAAGAAATTACGAGATGAAGAGAAACATGAGAACTTACTGTTGCTAATTGCTTTCCCCTTCTTTTGTGCCAAGCCCTCACCTATAGGCTATAGTCCTATTCCATCAGCAGTGGTACTGCATCACAAACAGCATATATATCACAACGGAAAATTACTCAACAGCAGTTCAAAGGAAGTCCTGTTTGGCTGTTCGATAGCTGCTATGCTTGCATCATTAGTTACCTTTCTATCTCATACTGTGAACTTGTGAAGACTATGCCCCCTGTGAAGATCATGTTCAGTACACTGTTCGTTTTATCATCTTCCTGCAAGAACTAGTGCTACTGCCATAAAAAAGAACAGCGCAACTGCACCTGGAAACTTGATGTGGAAACAACATCATGTTTGCACTGCTTTGCTCTGTATTTTCGTGTGAAATAAGATATAGTATTCAGAATTCTATTTTTGAGTTTCTTTTGTACCATTGATGCTGGAGCTTTCCTGTGGTTTCGAACTTGCCATGGAAGCATTCATAGCATAAATTTTTGCAAGTTAACATTCATCTTCACTTCTTCAGCTCCTCGAACACTAAAACTTCTGCATTGTAGGGTGTCTTGTGTAGGCTTTTTACCTCAAAATTACTTTGCTGCTGTTATAGTTTACTATGGGTTAAAAAAGAAATTGCAGATCTGATCACAATACTTGAGTTAATTTCCCTAGTGCTACTTGCTATTATTTTTCATCCATATGTCTAATCCAGGGCCAGCTTTAATTTGGTTTTTAAATGTTTACTAAGATAATCCAGTGAAGTCTAAATCCATAATTAATGCTAGAGGAAAACCATTATAAGTATATACAAATGCATATCTGTTTGAGTATAGAGTAGTTGCACGTTGTCGCCATCCCTAACCACGTTAAAAGATTAATCCTTGGATTTTTACATCGTCCAGCTGAAAGTCTACTGAAAGAAGCTACCTATGAGGACTCCTGGGCATGCTAAGAAGGTAATTACAATGGAGCAACTGACTTTTGTTCATCAGTTGTTATCCTGATGGTTAGGTTGCAGACTGGTGTCATTGGCTCTGACTTGTATGTCAGTATGTATTCTCAACTACATTAACATTTTTTTAGGTGAAAAACGTGACGAATGATGTAATTGATGGCAAGCGGGGCATGATCTACATTCCAGACCAGAAGGTTTGTGTCTAATTTGTTTTATTAATAATTGTGAAGTTTAAATTTAATCTTTTGGTATACTAATCCGCTTCATGTTCTTTTTAAAGATTTCAAAATTGACCTTAACAAAAGACATAAAGGGTCTGAAGCGCGAGCGCCGTGATGCCAAGAAAAACAAGGGGCATTCGAAGAAGCAAAAGGTCAACCCTGAGTGAATTATACAGTCATCATATAGTGTCTGAACATATTCTGTTTTCCAACATCGATATCATTAATGCTTGTTCCAGAGTTACTGAAGTCTGCACTGCGGTATTGAGTTAGCTAGGTAATTCTGTGTCAATTTTTAGATATATAATGCAGCTTACGATGCTATATGTCATGGTTCGGTTCATGTTCTTGGCCGCTGTCACCATAATAGTCCATATTCTTTGGCTTCAGTTACGTACTGTAGGTCTTTATCATCAATTAAAATAAAGTTTCGCTATGCTTGTTTCAGATTTGATGTGACAAGTCGGCTAAATAACGTTTTATATCAATTTAAATGCTAACGAAGCTTGCCTCTACAGCTTAGTTTTTTTTTTACTTTGTTTCCTTTAATTAGATTTGTGTTGTATACTGTGTTCCACATTTGCTGAGATAAATCATCGATCTTCCAGTTCTGTAACAGTTTATGCAGTCAGTCAACATCCCACTCGGTACAGATTGCATTGCTGCCGGCCGCTAATGTTGACTCTGTTTCAACATTTCATTTTCAGCTGAGGAAGAAGAAGAAGAAGCTCGCTTCCAAGAATGCAAAATGAAGGCGAGTGAAAGCGATGACCCAAGTGACACGCACCAGCTGAACTAACTGTCTCCTTAGCGTTTTAATATCATACTCCCTCCATCCCAAAATAAGTGTCTCAACTTTGTAACTTTGTACTAACTTTAGTACAAAGTTGTACTATAGTTGAGACCTTATTTTGGGACCGAGGGAGTAGAATTTAAGCTTTGTACTGGTTACCTTGAAGTTACTGCTGGGTTTTAACACCCTAATCATCCCAGCAATCTTTTGAGAGTAGTTTTCTGCCAAATACAAGGTCTTGGTGTATTGGTTTGCTAGTTTTGTAGCGATTTTTTTTTCTTTTACGAGTAGATTATTAATTTTAGTGCTGCTATTTGCACCATCTTTTTCTCAATATAGCAACCACTGGCTAATTGGCTATCAAACAACAACCTTTCTAGAAAGGGGATTGAGGATGGGAGAGGATTGCGGATGAGAGCGAAAATTGGGGATTATTACATAATAAAGCAAGGCTTCTTTTTTTACTAACCATCGGTGGGTATTTCGCCAAGTACAAGCTCGGCAACTAGTGTCGGAATTTCAGTTCCAAACCAAGGATGATCAACACAGCAGCTACAACCTTGGCCATACAACCCTCGATCCGTTGGTAATTGAGTGGGTGTTTTAAGTCTTCACCCACACAAATCATAACCTGATTCACCGCATCATCCTTCATACAATATGCAGCTACGTTCTTTTTTCTCCTGCTGTCATGTAGTACACGTACAAGACATGTGAAACAGGGCACGAGTAGCAGGAGAAGATGAGATATGCCGTAGCCGTAGCCCGTAGGTCCATAGCAGAATCAGCAAATTTTGGTTGATTTAGCTACAGTTCAGTCGACTGATCCGATTTCGGGTCAGTTGATTTTCCCGCGCGGGGGGAGGGGGGGGGGGGGGGCTCGCCGGAGGGAAGGAAGAACCAGGGGGAGAAGAGGGGGGGGGCCCTTGATTTCGAATCCAATGGCCCAAAAATCAACTGACCTCAACTGAAAAAGTCAGCTGACTGATTTCTAGCCATTCCCAATTTTGGCAGATGTTGCTTTGCTCCCTACCACTCACAATAGACACGTCAGTGTATTTCGGAAATTACATGAGACCAGGTCTTATATAAACCAGGTGAGACCCACCCTGATGGATGACATGTGGCATTCACAAATCATAAAGCATCTAATCCCCCCCCCCCTCCCCCTGATTTCAGATGGGGGTGGGGTAGATGCTTTGTGATTTGCGAATGCCACGTGTCATCCATCAGGATGGGTCTTACCTGCTAACCCGTGAGACCTGGTCTCATAGAATTTTTTTCTGTGTATTTCAGGCTTTCAGCACAACCCTCAAACTCTGGATATACACCTCACGAATTCTGTCATAAAAAGGAGAAATAGTAATTTATAAACCGGTCGAACTCGCGCAGACGCTCTGGTGCTTCTCCTTGGCGAGCCAAGCGTCTTCCTTGGCGCAGTAGTTATTCATCAATTGGGAGAGTCCGGCCATGGTTCGCGGCCGGTGATGGATGAGGTCCCTGTAGAGCCATTCTTCTTTTATGTTGTTATTTCTGAATGCTGTCAGGGCGTCTCTATCACTGCAATCTGGGGTCGGTGAATCGGTTCTGCAAGGATCCATTTGTAATTTTCTTTATTTTTGGGTTGTGTTGTACTACTGGTTCCCTTTTTTTTACGAAAAGTCATGACGCCTATTCGTAAAAAAAAGGGGGACCAAAAACTACCGAACCATCTCATCTGGCTTTTGAATTACGAGTGACAAATCCCAGATGTCTGTTTGTCCGGTGTTCCCGGGACAAAGGTCATGCCAGCGCCGATCTGATCGCCCATCTTGATCGTCATCGGATCGATGCAACTATGTAGCGAGACCTATATAGGCCACCAATGACGGAGTCGATTCCGGCAGATCTGTGATAGGGGGTCTCGAACTAATGGCCTAGATGTGATGGTAACAGAGACAGGAGATTTTTACCCAGGTTCGGTCTCTCCGAGGAGATAAAACCCTACGTTCTGCTTGTGTTGTATTGATTTGGGATGAAATACAAAGTACAAGTTGATCTACCACGAGATCGATGCTGTCGTGTACGAGCCTTACCCCCTGACTTATATATAGGTACCAGGGGGCTAGGGTTACAATAAAGTCGGCTACGTATAAGTGTTGTAGATGACATCTAAGTCGTAGAGTATGAGCCGTGTCTTCAAAAAATATTCCTTCTACGCGCCATGGGCCGCTTTGATGTGGCCCACTGGTGAACCGACATGGGGTCCACAGCTCAGCTCACCTGGCCAAGAGACAACGTGGTGTGTTACCCCTAATCTGAAACACCATCCATCTATACTTTGTACTCCAATCCAAAGCAATAAACACAAGCAGTACGCAGGTATTATCTCCTTGGAGAGTCCAAACCTGGGTAAACATTCATGTCATGTTACCATAGCATCTAATCGTCTAGCTCGAGATCCCTACCCCGAGATCTGCCGGATTTAGCTCTGTTAGCTCCCGCCCGCAGCGCATCATCTGCCTCCCGCAGCCGCTCCCGTTACTTGTCCAGCTCCTCCACCGGTGACACCTCATTTCTGCCGCGTCTTCTGACCTTTGCACCTGTGACATTGATCTGGTGGAACGCCTCGACAATATGCGAAGATATCCCTTCGTTGCGCCCGCATCATCGCCAGTCGCGACAAGGAATGCCGATGTCGCCGTGCGGCGACATCGAGATGGGAGGCATGGTGGAGGAGCTCAGGGTGTGGCGTTGGGGGGGAGGGGGGCGAGCCTGTAGCGAAGCCACGTGGATACGTAGCCGAAGGCCCGAACGAAGTGGTGGCTGGAGACCCGGACGAGGCGACGGCCGCCTCGAAAGAAAACAGGGGGCGTTACATAACAGATGATTGCGGTTCTTTTCCCTATGAAGAGTGCGAGGAGAATGATGGTGACGCCGTGGGCGAGGGAGGCATGGCGGGACGACGCAGTGACAAGCGCAAGAAGAAGAACGGCGGCTGTGGGCGCGGCCTGGCAATGGAGCCATGGCGGGACGACACTCCAACGAGCGCAAGGGAAGGACGGTGGCACTATGTGCACGGCGCAGTGATGCAGCCATGGTGGGGGGCCATATTTGCGGGATGGGGAGAGAATGGAGGAAAGAAGTGAAGGAAATATGCCCTAGAGGCAATAATAAAGTTATTATTTATTTCCTTATATCATGATAAATGTTTATTATTCATGCTAGAATTGTATTAACCGGAAACATAATACATGTGTGAATACATAGACAAACAGAGTGTCACTAGTATGCCTCTACTTGACTAGCTCGTTAATCAAAGATGGTTATGTTTCCTAACCATAGACATGAGTTGTCATTTGATTAACGGGATCACATCATTAGGAGAATGATCTGATTGACATGACCCATTCCGTTAGCCTAGCACTTGATCGTTTAGTATGTTGCTATTGCTTTCTTCATGACTTATACATGTTCCTATAACTATGAGATTATGCAACTCCCGTTTACGGAGGAACACTTTAGGTACTACCAAACGTCCACAACGTAATCGGGTGATTATAAAGGAGTACTACAGGTGTCTTCAAAGGTACTTGTTGGGTTGGCGTATTTCGAGATTAGGTTTTGTCACTCCGATTGCTCGGAGAGGTATCTCTGGGCCTTCTCGGTAATACACATCACATAAGCCTTGCAAGCATTGCAACTAATGAGTTAGTTGTGAGATGATGTATTACGGAAGCGAGTAAAGAGACTTGCCGTAACGAGATTGAACTAGGTATTGGATACCGACGATCGAATCTCGGGCAAGTAACATACCGATGACAAAAGGAACAACGTATGTTGTTATGCGGTCTGACCGATAAAGATCTTCGTAGAATATGTAGGAACCAATATGGGCATCCAGGTCCCGCTATTGGTTATTGACCGGAGATGTGTCTCGGTCATGTCTACATTGTTCTCGAACCGTAGGGTCCGCACGCTTAAGGTTTCGATGACGGTTATATTATGAGTTTGTGTATTTTGATGTACCGATGGTTGTTCGGAGTCCCGGATATGATCACGGACATGACGAGGAGTCTCGAAATGGTCGAGACATAAAGATTGATATATTGGACGGATATATTTGGACACCGGAAAGGTTCCGGAGAAGTTTGGAGCTCGGGAGGTTCCCGGAACCCCAGAGGTATATGGGCCTTATTGGGCCCATGTAGGAAGAAGGGAGAAGGAGCAAGGGAGGCGCGCCCCAAGCCCAATCCGAATTGGGGAGGGGGCCGGCCCCCCTTTCTCCTTCCCCTCTTCCTATTCCTACTACTAGTACTACTTCCTAACTACTAGTACTCTTTCCTTCCCTCCAAATAAGATAAGGAAAAGAGAGGAAACCTACTTGGAGTAGGTTTCCCCTCCTTGCGCCTCCCCTTGGGCGGCCACCTCCTCCCTCCCTCCTTTATATACGGGGAAGGGGCACCCTAGAACACACAAGTTGATCCTTGAGATCGTTCCTTAGCCGTGTCGGTGCCCCTCCACCATATTCCACCTCGGTCATATTGTAGCGGTGCTTAGGCGAAGCCTGCGACGGTGAAACATCAAGATCGTCCACCACGCCGTCGTCTTGACGGAACTCCTCCTCCGGAGCTTTGCTGGATCGAAGCCCGTGGAGCGTCATCGAGCTGAGCGTGTGCCAAGAACTCGGGCGCCGAATGCTGGCGCTGTGATCGGCTGGATCGTGAGAAGAACGTCGACTACTTCCTCTACGTCATCATCGACTCGGAGGTGCCGGAGTAATGCGCTGGGATCGGCAGGATCGCGAGGAGAAAATACGACTACTTCCTCTACGTTGTGATCGCTTCCGCTTACGGTTTACGAGGGCGTAGACAACACTCTCCCTCTCGTTGCTATGCCATCACCATGGTCCTGTGTGCGTAGGAAAATTTTGAAATTACTACGTTCCCCAACAAGTGGCATCCGAGCCTGGTTTTATGCGTTGATGTCATATGCACGAGTAGAACACAAGTGAGTTGTGGGCGATACAAGTCATACTACCTACCAGCATGTCATACTTTGGTTCAAGCGGTATTGTGAGATGAAGCGGCCCGGACCGACATTACGCCAGACGCTTACGCGAGACTGGTTTCACCGTTCTGAGCATTCGTGCTTAAAGGTGGCTGGCGGGTGTCTGTCTCTCTCACTTTAGTTGAACCGAGTGTGGCTACGCCCGGTCCTTGAGAAGGTTAAAAGCGGAGTCTATTTGACGAAGTATCGCGTTGTGGTTTTGATGCGTAGGTAAGAACGGTTCTTGCTCAGCCCGTAGCAGCCACGTAAAACTTGCAACAACAAAGTAGAGGACGTCTAACTTGTTTTTGCAGGGCATGTTGTGATGTGATATGGTCAAGACGTGATGCTATATTTTATTGTATGAGATGATCATGTTTTGTAACCGAGTTATCGGCAATGGCGTAGCCATATGGTTGTCGCTTATTGTATGAAATGCAAAGCATACCTGTAATTGCTTTACTTTATCACTAAGCGGTAGCGATAGTCGTAGAAGCAATAGATGGCGTAACGACAACGATGCTACGATGGAGATCAAGGTGTCTCGCCGGTGACGAGTTTGATCATTACGGTGCTTAGGAGATGGAGATCACAAGCGCAAGATGATGATGGCCATATCATATCACTTATATTGATTGCATGTGATGTTTATCCTTTATGCATCTTATTTTGCTTGATTGACGGTAGCATTTTAAGATGATCTCTCACTAAAATTATCAAGTAGTGTTCTCCACGAGTATGCACCGTTGCCAAAGTTAAATGCGTCTTAGAGACACCACGTGATGATCGGGTGTGATAAGCTCTCGTCCATCTACAACGGGTGCAAGCCAGTTTTGCACACGCAGAATACTCAGGTTATACTTGACGAGCCTAGCATATGCAGATATGGCCTCGAACACGGAGACCGAAAAGGTCGAAAGCGTGAATCATATAGTAGATATGATCAACATAAGATGTTCACCATTGAAAACTACTCCATCTCACGTGATGATCGGTTATGGTTTAGTTGATTTGGATTACGTGATCACTTAGATGACTAGAGAGATGTCTATCTAAGTGGGAGTTCTTAAGTAATATGATTAATTGAACTTAAATTTATCATGAACTTAGTACTGATAGTATCTTGCTTGTCTATGTCATTTGTAGATAGATGGCTCGTCTTTGTTGTTCCGTTGAATTTTAATGCGTTCCTTGAGAAAGCAAAGTTGAAAGATGATGGTAGCAATTACACGGACTGGGTCCGTAACCCGAGGATTATCCTCATTGCTGCCAGAAGAGTTACGTCTGGATGCACCGCTAGGTGCCAGACTCTTCTTGATGCAACCGACGGCGTTAAGAACGTCTGGCGAGCAAAGTCGATGACTACTCTATAGTTCAGTGTGCCATGCTTTACGGCTTAGAACCGGGTCTTCAACGACGTTTTGAAAGTCGTGGAGCATATGAGATGTTCCAAGAGTTGAAGTTGATATTTCAACAGAATGCCCGGATTGAGAGATATGAAGTCTCCAATAAGTTCTATAGCTGCAAAATGGAGGAGAATGGAGTGCATCGGTGAGCACATACTCGGAATGTCCGGTATTACAATCACTTGACTCAACTGGAGTTGATCTTCCGGATGATTGTGTCATTGACAGAATTCTTCAATCACCGCCACCAAGCTACAAAGGCTTCGTGATGAACTATAATATGCAAGGGTTAGTAAAGACTATGCCTGAGCTCTTCGCAATGCTAAAAGCTGCGGAGGTAGAAATCAAGAAGGAGCATCAAGTGTTGATGGTCAATAAGACCACTAGTTTCAAGAAGAAAGGCAAAGGGAAGAAGAAGGGGAACTTCAAGAAGAACAGCAAACAAGTTGCTCGCTCAAGTGAAGAAACCCAAGTCTGGACCTAAACCTGAAATCGAGTGCTTCTACCATAGCGGTATCGTCCTTTGAAGCGGAACTGCCCCAAGTATTTGGCGGATAAGAAGGATGGCAAGGTGAACAAAGGTATATGTGATATACATGTTATTGATGTGTACCTTACTAGAGCTCGCATTAGTACACAGGTATTTGATACTGGTTACATTGCTAATATTTGCAACTCGAAGCAGGGGACTACAGATTGCGAACACTGCAAAGGACGAGGTGACGATGCGCGTGGGAAATGGTTCCAAAGTCGATGTGATCGCGGTCGGCACGCTACCTCTACATCTACCTTCGGGATTAGTTTTAGACCTAAATAATTGTTATTTGGTGCCAGCGTTAAGCATGAACATTATATCTGGATCTTGTTTGATGCGAGACGGTTATTCATTTAAATCGAGAGAATAAAGGTTGTTCTATTTATATGAATAATATCTTTTATGGTCATGCACCCTTAAAAAGTGGTCTATTTTTAATGGATCTCGATAGTAGTGATACACATATTCATAATGTTGAAACCAAAAGATGCAGAGTTGATAATGATAGTGCGACTTATTTGTGGCATTGCCGTTTAGGTCATATCGGTGTAAAGCGCATGAAGAAACTCCATCTTGATGGACTTTTGGAGTCACTTGATTATGAATCACTTGGCACTTGCGAACCGTGCCTCATGGGCAAGATGACTAAAACACCGTTCTCCGGTACTATGGAGAGAGCATCAGATTTGTTGGAAATCATACATACTGATGTATGTGGTCCAATGAATATTGAGGCTCGTGGCGGATATCGTTATTTTCTCACCTTCACAGATGATTTAAGCGGATATGGGTATATCTTCTTAATGAAACATAAGTCTGAGACATTTGAAAAGTTCAAAGAATTTCAGAGTGAAGTTGAAAATCATCGTAATAAGAAAATAAAGTTTCTCCGATCTGATCGTGGAGGCGAATATTTGAGTTACGAGTTTGGTCTACATTTGAAACAATGCGGAATAGTTTCGCAACTCACGCCACCCGGAACACCACAGCGCAATGGTGTGTCCGAACGTCGTAATCGCACTTTACTAGATATGGTGCGATCTATGATGTCTCTTACAGATTTACCGCTATCGTTTTGGGGTTATGCTCTTGAGACGGCCGCATTCACGCTGAATAGAACACCGTCAAAATCCGTTGAGACGACACCTTATGAACTGTGGTTTAGCAAGAAACCTAAGTTGTCGTTTCTTAAAGTTTGGGGATGCGATGCTTATGTGAAAAAGCTTCGACCTGATAAGCTCGAACCTAAATCGGAGAAATGTGTCTTCATAGGATACCCAAAGGAGACAGTTGGGTACATCTTCTATCACAGATCCGAAGGCAAGACATTTGTTGCTAAGAATGGATCCTTTCTAGAGAAGGAGTTTCTCTCGAAAGAAGTGAGTGGGAGGAAAGTAGAACTTGATGAGGTAACTGTACCTTCTCCCTTATTGGAAAGTAGTTTATCACGAAACCAGTTTCTGCGACATCTACACCAAATAGTGAGGAAGTTGATGATGTTGATCATGAAACTTCAGATCAAGTTACTACGTAACCTCGTAGATCAACCAGAATAAAATCCGCACTGCAGTGGTACGGCAATCCTGTTCGGAAGTCATGCTACTAGATCATGATGAACCTACGAACTATGAAGAAGCGATGGTGAGCCCAGATTCCATAAAATGGCTTGAGGCCATGAAATCCGAGATAGGATCCATGTATGAAAACAAAGTATGGACTTTGGTTGACTTGCCCGAGGGTCGGCAAGCAATAGAAAACAAGTGGATCTTCAAGAAGAAGACTGACGCCGACGGTAATATTGCTGTCTACAAAGCTCGACTTGTCGCAAAGGGTTTTCGACAAGTTCAAGGGATTGACTACGATGAGACCTTCTCACCCGTAGCGATGCTTAAGTCTGTCCGAATCATGTTAGCAATTGCCGCATTTTATGATTATGAAATATGGCAAATGGATGTAAAGACCGCATTCCTGAATGGGTTTACGGAAGAAGAGTTGTATATGATGCAACCAGAAGGTTTTATCAATCCAAAGGGAGCTAACAAAGTGTGCAAGCTCCAATGATCCATTTATGGACTGGTGCAAGCATCTCGAGTTGGAATAAACGCTTTGATAGTGTGATCAAAGCATTTGAGTTTATACAGACTTATGGAGAAGCCTGTATTTACAAGAAAGTGAGTGGGAGCTCAGTAGCATTTCCGATATTATATGTAGATGACATATTATTTATCGGAAATGATATAGAATTCTGGATAGCATAAAGGGATACTTGAACAAGAGTTTTTCGATGAAAGACCTTGGTGAAGCTACTTACATATTGGGCATCAAGATCTATAGAGATAGATCAAGACGCTTAATTGGACTTTCACAAAGCACATACCTTGATAAAGTTTTGAAGAAGTTCAAAATGGATCGTGCAAAGAAAGGTTTTTACCTGTATTACAAGGTGTGAAATTGAGTCGGACTCAATGCCCGACCACAATGAGAAGATAGAGAGAAAATGAAAGATGTTCCCTATGCTTCAGCCATAGGCTCTATCATGTATGCAATGCTGTGTACCGGACTGACGTATGCTTAGCGATAAGCTTGGCAGGAAGGTACCAAAGTAATCCAGAGTGGATCATCGGACAGCGGTCAAGAACATCCTGAAATACACGAAAAGGACTAAGGATATGTTTCTCGTATATGGAGGTGACAAAGAGCTAGTCGTAAATGGTTACGTCGATGCAAGCTTTGACACTGATCCGGACGATTCTAAATCGCAAACCGGATACGTGTTTTTGTTAAACGGTGGAGCTGTCGGTTGGTGCAGTTCTAAACAAAGCGTCAGTGGCGGGATCTACATGTGAAGCGGAGTACATAGCTGCTTCGAAGCAGCAAATGAAGGAGTCTGGATGAAAGAGTTCATTTCCGATCTAGGTGTTATACCTAGTGCATCGGGACCAATGAAGATCTTCTGTGACAATACGGTGCAATTGCCTTGGCAAAGGAATCCAGATTTCACTAGAGGACCAAGCATATCAAGAGACGCTTCAATTCCATTCGGGACCTAGTCCAAGTGGGAGACATAGAGATTTGCAAAGTACATACGGATCTGAACATTGCGTAATTCGTTGACTAAGCCTCTTCCACGAGCAAAACATGATCAGCACCAAGACTCCATGGGTGTTAGAATCATTCTTGAGTAAACTAGATTATTGACTCTAGTGCAAGTGGGAGACTGAAGGAAATATGCCCTAGAGGCAATAATAAAGTTATTATTTATTTCCTTATATCATGATAAATGTTTATTATTCATGCTAGAATTGTATTAACCGGAAACATAATACATGTGTGAATACATAGACAAACAGAGTGTCACTAGTATGCCTCTACTTGACTAGCTCGTTAATCAAAGATGGTTATGTTTCCTAACCATAGACATGAGTTGTCATTTGATTAACGGGATCACATCATTAGGAGAATGATCTGATTGACATGACCCATTCCGTTAGCCTAGCACTTGATCGCTTAGTATGTTGCTATTGCTTTCTTCATGACTTATACATGTTCCTATAACTATGAGATTATGCAACTCCTGCCATCGGAGGAACACTTTGGGTACTACCAAACGTCACAACGTGAATCGGGTGATTATAAAGGAGTACTACAGGTGTCTCCAAAGGTACTTGTTGGGTTGGCGTATTTCGAGATTAGGTTTTGTCACTCCGATTGCTCGGAGAGGTATCTCTGGGCCTTCTCGGTAATACACATCACATAAGCCTTGCAAGCATTGCAACTAATGAGTTAGTTGTGAGATGATGTATTACGGAAACGAGTAAAGAGACTTGCCGTAACGAGATTGAACTAGGTATTGGATACCGACGATCGAATCTCGGGCAAGTAACATACCGATGACAAAAGGAACAACGTATGTTGTTATGCGGTCTGACCGATAAAGATCTTCGTAGAATATGTAGGAACCAATATGGGCATCCAGGTCCCGCTATTGGTTATTGACCGGAGATGTGTCTCGGTCATGTCTACATTGTTCTCGAACCGTAGGGTCCGCACGCTTAAGGTTTCGATGACGGTTATATTATGAGTTTGTGTATTTTGATGTACCGAAGGTTGTTCGGAGTCCCGGATATGATCACGGACATGACGAGGAGTCTCGAAATGGTCGAGACATAAAGATTGATATATTGGACGGATATATTTGGACACCGGAAAGGTTCCGGAGAAGTTTGGAGCTCCGGGAGGTTACCTGAACCCCCCGGGAGGTATATGGGCCTTATTGGGCCCATGTAGGAAGAAGGGAGAAGGAGCAAGGGAGGGGGGCGCGCCCCCCCAAGCCCAATCCGAATTGGGGAGGGGGGCCGGCCCCCCCTTTCCTTTCTCCTTCCCCCTCTTCCTATTCCTACTACTAGTACTACTTCCTAACTACTAGTACTCTTTCCTTCCCCAAATAAGATACGGATAAAGAGAGGGAAACCTACTTGGAGTAGGTTTCCCCTCCTTGGTGCGCGCCCCTTGGGCCGGCCACCTCCTCCCTCCCTCCTTTATATACGGGGAAGGGGGCACCCTAGAACACACAAGTTGATCCTTGAGATCGTTCCTTAGCCGTGTGCGGTGCCCTCCACCATATTCCACCTCGGTCATATTGTAGCGGTGCTTAGGCGAAGCCTGCGACGGTGAAACATCAAGATCGTCCACCACGCCGTCGTCGACGGAACTCCTCCCCGAGCTTTGCCGGATCGAAGCCCGTGGAGCGCCATCGAGCTGAGCGTGTGCCATGAACTGGGAGGCGCCGTAGTACCGGCGCTGTGCTGGGCTGGATCGTGAGAAGAACGTCGGACTACTTCCTATACGTCATCATCGACTCGGAGGTGCCGGAGTAACGGCGCTGGGATCGGCAGGATCGCGAGGAGAAAGTACGACTACTTCCTCTACGTTGTGATCGCTTCCGCTTACGGTCTACAAGGGTACGTAGACAACACTCTCCCCTCTCGTTGCTATGCCATCACCATGGTCCTGTGTGTGCGTAGGAAAATTTTGAAATTACTACGTTCCCCAACAAGAAGATAGTGGATGGGGATGAATAGTGTTTTAAATCAGAATGATCGAATCCTTTCAACGATGGTTACATGTCCCCTTTTATATCTCCCGAAGAGACACGACGATCCCTCGAGGAGGCGTCGGTTCCAGGAGATCGAAGGGAGGCGTCGGTTGCGGGACAAACCGCAACGACGGTTTGGGCAAGGGGAGATTTTCCCTAATTACGTAATTATTTTTAACACTCCCCCTAATCTACGCTTGACCATGTAGATCATCTTCACGATTGTCCGGGAAGCTCTATCATCTCAAAAGATTCTCCTTCAAAAGTTCTTCATAAAATCTTTGATGAGGTCCTGAAAAATATACTCACAAAGAAAGATAGCATAATATGATGTCATTAAAATAAGGATATCTCAAGAAGAGACTCCCGACACTGCAAGTCCCTAAGTCTTTGCATACCAATTCCATGAACACATTTCTGGAATGTAGAATTTGGTAGAGACTTGGTAAATAAATCAGCAAGGTTGTCGCATGATTTGACTTGCAGAATGCTTATTTCCCCGCTTTTCTGAAGATTATGGGGAAAGAACCATTTAGGAGAAATATGCTTGGTAATATTACTCTTGATGTATCCTGTTTGCATCTGCGCAACACAAGCTGCATTATCTTCATAGATAATGGTAGGTGATTTTATCGAACCCATTCCACATGACTGTTGTATGTGGTTTATCATTCTGCGAAGCCATACACATTCGCATGTTGCTTCAAATAATGAAATTATTTCAGAATGATTGGTAGATGTTGCCACCAGAGTCTGCTTCAAGACTTCCATGATATAGCAAGTACCACCATGTAGGAACACAAAGCCGGTCCGAGATCTGGCGTTATGGGGATCGGACAAATAGCCGGCATATGCATACCCAAATACATCGAGTCCTGATTGTTCGAACTGGAAAAATAGGCCAAGATCCTTTGTGCCTTGGAGATATCGAAGATATTCTTTACTCCGGACCAATGACGTTTGGTGGGAGCTGCGCTATGTCTAGCAAGTAGATTCACTGCAAATGCAATATCAGGTCTTGTGCAATTTGCAAGATACATAAGCGCTCCAACAGCACTAAGGTATGGAACTTCAGGTCCCAACACCTCTTCTCCGTCATCCCTTGGTCTGAACGGATCTTTCTCTCGCCTAGAGATCGAACCACCATGGGAGTTTTAGATGGATAGGATTTGTCCATATTGAATTTCTCCAATATTTTCTGGATATAGGCAGATTGGTGTACCATGATTCTGAAGGAAGATGCTCAAGTTGAATACCTAAGCAAAATTTGGTTTTACCCAAATCCTTCATCTCAAATTCCATCTTTAGGTGATTGCGTTTTATCAATGTCTGGTGTCTTTGCCGATGATGTTGAGATCATCAACATACATGTAAATGATGCAAAATCCTGTAGAGGACTTCTTGATAAAAACACATGGGCAATCAGCACTATTGGAGTAACCTTCAAGAAGGAACTCACCGAGTCGGTTGTACCACATCCGTCTCCGACCGCCTTAAGCCATATAATGACTTATTCAGCTTGACACAATACATGTTGCGTTTTGCATTTTTATTCGGGACAGGATTCCATCAGAACCTTCATATATATGTCCGAATCTAGTGACCCATAAAGGTATGCGGTCACGACGTCCATCAACTGCATAGATAGACGATTTTGCACTGCCAAGGATATAAGATATCGGAAAGTGGTTGCACTCATTACTGGAGAATATGTTTCAGTGAAATCAATGCCGGGTTTCTGCGTGAAACCTTGTGCTACGAGCCTTGCTTTATATCTCACCACCTCATTGTTCTCATTCTGTTTTCGGAGAAAAACCCATTTGAATCCCACAGGAAAACCTTTGGGAGGTGTAGGTATTGCTTGATGAATACCTTTCTTTTTGTTAAGCGAGGCATTTTCTGCTTGGATTGCATCCTTCCATTTAGGCCAGTCGGAGCGCTTTTGGCACTCAACGATAGACCTTGGATCATGATCGATGAGAAGGGTATCTCGCAATCTTGTCGACCAAAATATATGTCGACAATCGTTGTCTTACGGTCAAATAATTCTCCGTAATCAACATAGTTGATGGAAATTTCCTGCACCCTAATGACTCTTCGTGATTTCCCAATACGATCGAAGTCTGGCGTTCGATGTCCCGGTCGGTTTGTGCACACTGAACTGGGTTGTGGAGGTTGCCCTTCCACTGGGTGTATACTACCCATCAGGTGTTTGTCAATGTTGAGTTGACCTGCATTTACTGACTCCGAGGTTTTTCTCCTCGATTTCCTTTGCTGCTTGCTAGAAGCATGCTCCAGTTCAGAGACCGTACTACTCCCCCTCTTTTTAGGAATAGGGAGTTGAGTGGTTTCTGTTGGTACCTCCACTCTTTCCGGTGCGTTTCTGGCTGGGTTTAAGGATTTTGTAACACCTTTCAAATCAGTAAACGAATCTGGCAGATTATTTGCAAGATGTTGCAAATTAATGATCTTCCGAACTTGAAGTTCGGTCTCTTGGGTACGTGGATCAGAGGATGAAATGGAATGAGCATTCCAATCAATTTTCGGGCATTCTTTCTGGTACTTGAAATCTCCCCCTAATGCCGGAAAATGTTCCTCATTAAATATGCAATCAGCGTGACGGGCTGTGAACAGATCCCCAGTCAGGGGTTCCAGGTACTTGATAATCGACGGCGATTTGTACCCCACATAGATCCCCAACTTCCTGTGTGGGCCCATAGATGTCCGCTGTGGTGGTGAGATCGGGATGTATGCAGCACATCCGAACTTACGCAGATGGGAAATGCTTGGAGGATTTCCACGTACCAATTCCAGAGGGGAAGAACTGTGATATGCAGTTGGCCTCAATTGTATCAAGTCAGCAGCGTGTAAAATAGCGTGACCCCAACAAGAGGTTGGCAAATTGCAATTCGTCAACAAAGGTCTTGCAATGAGTTTGATCCTCTTAATCAATGCTTCGGCCAAACCATTTTGTGTATGGACATATGGTTGCAACTTAATGACTTGCCTCATTATCTTGGCAAATGCATGGTTTCGTGTGGATAGAAGACACACATGTGACCATCGTGTAGATGCGTCAATCAGAACCATGAAATACCGGAAAGGTCCAGATAATGGCTGAATGGGACCACAAATGTCTCCTTGAATACGTTCAAGGAACTGAAGTGGTTCAGCTTGTATTTTGAGGTGTGAGGGCCTCAAAATTAGCTTTCCGTGGCACAAGATGTGCACACAAAATCAGAAGATTGAGGAAATTTTGACTCAAGCAAATTATGACCAATGGAATTGCTAGTAATTTTCCTCATCATCCCTATTCCAGGATGGCCTAGGCGATCATGCCAGGTTTGGAATGCGTTAACATTCTGAAAAATTACTTTGTATGCAACATGTTCCACGGGTTTGATGTACGTATAGTACAAACCAGACGATAGAGAAGGAATTTTCTCATGTACCTTTTGCCATATCCGTCATCTTTAGTAAAGAGTAGGTACTCCTCTTTGTTGTCTTCATGGGTTTCAATATGAAAACCATTTTTACGGATATCTCGATAACTGATCAGAGTACGTGCAGAATCGGGATACAGTAAAGCATCCTCAATTGTCACATATGTACCACTTGGGAGGGTGAATATGGCACGTCCAGTAACAACAATCACGATGTCGCGTCCAGCGATAGTTAGAATATCTCCATTTGTCTTTTTCAGAGTTTGAAAATATTTCATCTCCCTCAGTATGGAGTTTGTGGCACCACTGTCCACAAGGCATAATTCCTCTTCCATCGGATTGCCCCCGTAGAAAACGGCGGCGAGTGCTTCCTCTCTTCTCCTTTCTCTGTTGCCTTTTTGCTCTCGCTGGTTGTTCTACGTGCTGATAACGTGTTTTAAATCAGAATGATCGAATCCTTTCAACGATGGTTACATGTCCCCTTTTATATCTCCCGAAGAGACACGACGATCCCTCGAGGAGGCGTCGGTTCCAGGAGATCGAAGGGAGGCGTCGGTTGCGGGACAAACCATAACGACGGTTTGGGCAAGGGGAGATTTTCCCCTAATTACAGAATTATTTTTAACAAATAGGATAAGGCATTCACACCGGTAGGGAACGGGCTAGAAAGTTGACGTGTATCCTCTAAGTGTTTTTTAGATTTGTGCGTCTGATCCGACGGTAATTAAAGCTTTCTTTCCAAATTCTATAAATTCGATGTTGTGTTTTATAGTGATCCCGTTTGAAAATATGGTCTCGTTATGTTTGATAGCTCGCATCTACTCTAATCAGGTTCGCGTGGGAAGAAAATGAGTTATTTGGTTATTTGAATTGCATTAGATACTTGCATAGCACGAAACTTAAAGCATTTCTCGGTCAGGCTTGCTAGAAACAGTCAAATCGGCCATTTCTAACGAGTCAGGCTGAGTCGAGCCACATCGAGCACACGTGTCGACTTCCGTTACACCCCAGGTGACGCTAGCTAGTATACAGACATTAAGCTCCTTCTCTATTTTATTTTTTCCTTCCTTCTAATCTACACAAACGATGCTTTGATTCGGGATAAATTCTATACGAAAAAGAAGATACACATAGATGTTATAGATGTTATGATTCTATTCGAGCGATCAGTTCGTAGTTCATCAACTGTAAACGTTCAATTTCGTGTTCATTTTGGAGCTAGTTTAGATGATTTTTGTCAAATTCGTAGTGCATGGTCAACAATTTGAAATTTTCTTTGGCAAGTAGCTTCATCTTGCAATTTCACACAATTTTCATGTTGCACATTTTCTGTTTTGACGATCATAAACAAGTAGATCTAACCTCTTTCTCGTGGAATGTGCATATGCATATGTATAATCTGTTTTAATGACACTCCTATATTTTCTTCACCTGGTCATTCCTCTTTGTCTCCTCCCTTGTGTCCTGCTACACTGGTGTCACCGCCGGCATTTTCCTCTTGGTCTCCTCTCCCACGTGTTGTTGCACTAGTGTCAGCATCTACGTCGTTTCTCTCAACCTCCTCTCCCGCATGTTGTTGCACTAGCGCACGGCCTACATCATTCCTCTTAACCTCCTCTCCCGTGTGTTGTTGCACTAGCGCCATGGCCTACGTCGTTCCTCTCAACCTCCTCTCCCGCGTCTTACTACACTCGTGCGGTCGCCGTTCATCTCTGCCTTCTCTCCCACGTCCCGCTACACTAAAGCCACCGCCGACATCGTTCCTCTTGGCCTCCTCGCTGGTGTCCTACTACACTGGTGCCGTGTCAGCGTCGTTCTTTTCGACCTTCTCCTCCGCGTCCTCCTGCATTTACGTCATACGTCATGGTGCACACTACATTTTTTCTTCATGGTTTTCTGCCTCAACGTCCTCCTTTCGTCACTCCGCACGAACTTTCTTTGCGGCGTCGACGCTAGGAACCGCACCGCCAACGGGGTCGCTCGCCCGCGGCTCCGTGCACGTCGTGTCGGACGCGGCGTCACCACCACCGTCCATGCAGTCGTGGAGGCACTCTAGTGTAACTATGTGTGTTATGTGTAGCTATTAACTCTGAACCATGTCCGGTATACGCAACCAAACATAGTATAGTTGCATCAGCGCATTCAGCCCAGCCAGTGCAGAACACCAAACACGATGCCTAGAGCAGGCTATCGAACGATGTGCAAATAATGATTTTTTTGCATGTTTTTTCTCACAACCAAAACGAGTATGTCAAGTGACAGAAACTATGCAAGCAACCAAACGGTCGCGAACCAACCTGTGGTTGGATGGTTAGAGGGACAGTGGTATCCATAGCCCATGAGGGTTCAAGTCCAGATGCTCGCATTATTCCTGGATTTATTCCAGGATTTCCGGCAAGACGCTTTCAATGGGAGGAGACGTTTTCATCAACGACGAGGCGCCTACGGTGACTTTGTAAATTTCAAGATGACATGCCGGCTCGGTCTGTTGGAGGTGCTGATAGAGATAGGATGTGCGTGTGTACGTTCATAGGAATGAATGTATGCGCGTATTTACGAGTGCTTGCCTCGTGTTAAAAAAAGCAACCAAACGGTCCCATCTGACCGTATTGCACGGGTTGGATCAGACAGGACGAAGGATGGTTGCAGTGCAGCTGGTGGCACGAGGCAGACCGGGCGGCGGCACGAGCCGACCCCGAGCCCGCGGAGGCCGCGTGCCCGCCACGCGCCTCCTCCCCTCCCGTGCGGCCGCGGCCTAGAAAGAAACGCCCATGCCCTCGCGCCTGCGCACACGAGATCAGCGACGGGTAACACAAGCCCACGCAGCGGCACGCGCCAGGCGGGGGCACGGCACGGTGCCAGCCACGCGCCCTCGCGTGCCCCACTGCCCCTCCCTCCCCGACTCCCTTCCCACCGACGCGTGGGCTCCCTCCCTACACCTGATGGCCCACACCTCATCGCCATCGCCAGCGCAACGGAACGGGCACGCCACGCGCCCCTCCGCCCCTTTTCTTCTTCTTCTTCTCGACTCTCCGCCATTGCGCGAACCAAGGACAGAGCAGCGAGGCGGCAGGGCGACGGCAGCAACCCTTTTTTCTCCGATCTCTTTCCATTCGAGGTACGTACTACGTCGTCTGCCTCCTCCAATCTTTTCTCTCTTTGGGTTTGGATCGGGGACTGGTTTATACGTACGGCTGACGGCGGCGGTTTCTTGGTTTTTATCTCCAGACGTCTGCGGGGCAGGCAAGGTAATATGGTCGCCATGCTGCCCGCCGCGAGGGGAGACGCCGCCCCGGCCGCCAGCGCCGGCGCCGCCGAGAAGCTCCTCCATGGGTGAGGCCTCCTGCTCTTGGAGCGGCTCCAGATCTCCTTTCGTCTGGGGCCGGGTTTCAGTCAATGGAATCTTCGACTGCTTATTTTCATTATCTGAACGTACGCCGGGAGTAAATGGATGCGCGTGAGGGCTGTGCCCGTGCTCCATTGCTGCTGCTGATGTAGCACCTTTCGATCCGCAGGCCTGTCGCTGACGGCAAGTGCAAGAAGAAGGCCCCGAGGATGATCCACAAGGCCGAGAGGGAGAAGCATAAGCGCGACCTGCTCAACGACCTCTTCAGTGAACTTGGCGAAATGCTAGGTGAGTTCATCACTACCTCCTACTGTATAGATTACATCACAGCATTGCTCCAGTGAGTGCCCCTGTTTCTCAATTTTGGGGGTCGTTTTCTTTTCCGTGTGGTTATCTGGAATGGTACAGAATTACGGTTGAGGGCATGTGAGAATCTGCGTGATGTTGTTGTATCATCCATGCCCATGCCATGATTTTGGGGTGAATGGTGAGGTTCAGTATGTGTCATGGATTCCTTAGTACTAGTACTACAGATCCCTATGAATGTTCGTGCTGATGAGAACGTGGATCGACTTATTGCAATCTGTCAAGCTTCAGCTCCTTACGGTTTAAACCAGCCTGAGACAATGTGAATGTGTGTTGCCTGCTTGTCAGTAGCATCTTACTGGTCTTAGATTATGTCACTTGAGTTTGCTATTAAACATTTTATCCTGATCGAATGCAACATCATTTTGCAGAAGCAGACAGACAGACCAATGGGAAAGCATGTATATTGACTGACACCACTCGAATCCTTCGAGACCTGCTTTCGCAATTACAATCTCTCCGAAAGGAGAACAGCACCCTCCAGAATGAATCCCATTATGTAAGTCGCTTCTATAATTGTGTTTGCTTCCTTTCTTTTCCGAACTTGATGGTTTACAAATTACAATTGGTATCTGATGACTCTATGGACTGCCAATTATTTCATTTATGCATAGGATAACTAGGCAAGAGACTAATGCCAAAATCATCATTCCAGAATATCTTTTATATTGCTGCAATGCATTTTATCACATGATACCTACATACTCGAGTGGTTATTTATTATCCCGTCTTCATTCTGCCATAAACAGGTTACTATGGAGAGGAATGAGCTGCAGGATGAGAACGATGTGCTCCGCAATGAAATTCTGGAGCTACAAAATGAGCTTGCGACACGTCCCACAAGCAACCCAGGTTGGGGCCATGCTACTGCCGGGTTGCCTCACGCTGCGAGCACAGTTTTCCCGTCACAACAGCCAATGCAGCCGCCAACCATCACAAGCGCAGTATTCCCCTTGCAGCAGCCACTGCAACAGCCAGCAGTGATGGAGCACCCTTATGCACCACCACCACCACGGGAACTTAAGCTCTTCCCAGACACGGCGTCTGACATCGAAGGCCTTGAACCATCAGAAGATCAGGAGGCCCCCAACCATATTGCGCGGCCGCTGGCAAGGTACCCAACAGAGTCAGTGTCGTGGCCTGTAACTGTAAGCCTGGGTCTCCCGAGGATGGAAGATGAACAATGCAGCAGTGGCACAACCGGCAGTAGCAAGGAAGGTAGTAGCTCTGCCTCTTCTAGGGATTGAGTAGATCAGCTCCAACCAGTCAGAAGTTTCACTTTGAGCGTAGCGAATATACACAGATGAGCATGTGCGTGTAAATACCAGACTCCATCTTGGATCTGGGAATGTTATGTTAGATGAGAAGATGACACTCCAATGGGAATCAGAATAGCACCTTTTCTTCATCCTTTGTGTTGCAACTTATGTCAACACCATAGCATATAATATATGAACTGATCTAGAATAGACATTTGCAAAGCGAAACTAGGGTAATAAGCCATGGATTATCGTAGGAGATTGCATACTGAACTTTGGTAATGCCGGTTTCCTCTGAAGGGGAACCAGAAGAGGAACTGAAGAGGCAACTGCAGGCGACTCCTCCCTGAACGGCTGCGTAGAGGGTTTCCTTCCCTTGCATTGGGTCCTATCTCTTCAATCATGTACTTCCATCCGTTGATAGGCCTTCTTCGACTAAATATATGGGTTTTAACGAAGCTAGCATTCTGCAACCATACTATTTCAGTGTCATTGTAAAACGTAGGTTTTGGGGAAACTGACTCAACCCTCAACCCTCAAAGGGGTGGCCTATCACATATATATATAATGATGACATACAAGTCCAATACCAATAAGGTATGGTTTACACAGTAGGGCTACAATACGAAGTCTAACACCCTCCCTCAATCTCAACTCACTCCTGAAGTATCTAGGAGGTTGAGATTGCGCCTACAGACCTCAAACATGGGAGAAGGTAGAGGCTTGGTGAAGATGTCCGCAAATTGATCTTTTGAAGAGATAAACCTGACTTGTAGTAGCTTCTGTGCATCACGTTTCCTCACAAAATGATAGTCAATCTCAATGTGTTTAGTCCGTGCATGGAACACCGGGTTTGACGACAGAAACGCAGCACCGATGTTGTCACACTAAAGGACCGAAGGATGTGGCTGAGCAACTCCTAGCTCTCGAAGTAGGGACTCAATCCATATAAGTTCAATAATTGCATTGGCAACCGACTTGTACTCGGCTTCTGTGCTAATACGGGAAACAGTGGCTTGCTTGCGTACACTCCAGGCGATCAGATTAGGACCCAAAAACACAGCATGTCCCCTCGTGTATCGCCTGTCATCTGGACACCCAGCCCAATTAGCATCAGAGAATGCAGAAAGAACTCCGGAGGAACTGGGGTGCGAGATAAGACCAAAGGAGACAGTGAGACGCACATAACGCAGTATGCGCTTCACAGCAGACCAGTGTACATCAGTGGGAGCATGAAGATACTGGTACACCCTGTTAACCGCAAAGGAGAGATCAGGACGCGTGATCGCCAGACATCGCAGGCCACCAACAATACTCACATGCTCAAGAGCATCCTCAGGAGAGAGAAGAGCACCATCAGCAGCAGAAAGGGTGTCAGTGGAGGACATGGGCGTAGGCGATGGCTTGCACTTGAGCATACCAGCACGGCGCAAGAGATCAAGAGAGTACTTCTTCTGAGTGAGAGCCAAACTGCCACGAGACTGATGCGCGACCTCAATACCCAGGAAGAAATGAAGTTGTCCCAAATCCTTAACTGCAAAATCACGACCAAGTGCAGTCACAAGAGCATCAGCAGCCGTCGGAGATGAGCTCACCAGGACAATATCATCCACATACACAAGGAGGTACATGGTCACACTCGGTCGCTGAAACAAGAACAATGAAGTATCAGCCGTCGAAGGAATGAACCCATGAGTGCGTAGAGCTGAAGCCAGGCGAGCATGCCAGCACGGGAGCCCGCTTGATCCATATATGGCCTTCGTCGGATGACAAAGATGATGAGTGTCGATGTCAAACCGGGCGGATCTCGGTAGGGGTCCCGAACTGTGCGTCTAGGCGGATGGTAACAGGAGACAAGGGACACGATGTTTTTACCTGTGTTCGGGCCCTCTCGATGGAGGTAAAACCCTACTCCCGCTTGATTAATATTGATGATATGGATAGTACAAGAGTAGATCTACCACGAGATCGTAGAGGCTAAACCCTAGAAGCTAGCCTATGGTATGATTGTTGTTCGTCCTACGGACTAAAACCCTCCGGTTTATATAGGCATCGAAGAGGGTTAGGGTTACACAGAGTCGGTTACAATGGTAGGAGATCTACATATCTGTATCTCCAAGCTTGCCTTCCACGCCAAGGAAAGTCCCATCCGGACACGGGACAAAGTCTTCAATCTTGTATCTTCATAGTCCGTAAGTCCGCCAAAGGTCATAGTCCGGCTATCCGGACACCCCTAATCCGGGACTCCTCGGTAGCCCCGAACCAGGCTTCAATGACGATGAGTCCGGCGTGATTGTCTTCGGCATTGCAAGGCGGGTTCTTCTCCAAATCCGTGTACTGTTGAATAGTGTCCGCCTCTCGTAAATATCGCGCTCCTTGGCTTCCACGCCCAATAATGGCCATCTTCCACGTGTTGAACGAATGCGAAAAGCCAGGGTATTTTTACATTTACCCCCTAGCTGCGCAAATGAGCTGCCTATATAAGAGACGAGGATCTTGATCCGAATCACACCATCTTCCCTTCATGAAGCTTTCATCGGAGCGCATCTAATGTAAATCCATTCCATCATGGACAATGGCCGCGGCTCCTCCTCTCGCCCTCCCAGTCCTAAGTCCTGGAGATTGGGAGAGATGTCTGAGTCGCCAAATGAGCTAGTGACACTCCAAACCAAGGGATTTCTTCCCCAGCCTTCATGGTTCGGTTCGAGCCGGACTCGCCACCTATAAGGGCGGAAAACAAGCGGAGAGCGTCCCAGTCCCTCCCAAGGAGAGTGGGTATGCCTTGTCCCTTATTTGATAAGAGGGCCTGATTTCCAATTCATCCGCTTTCTCCGGGGCTCACAGAGTTCTATGGCCTCCAGTTGCACAACCTTACGCTGCCTCCATTCTCGCATATTGCGGGCTTCGTGGCCCTTTGCGAAGCTGTTTTTGGGCATCGAGGCTCATTTCGCACCGTGGAAGAGGTTGTTCTGCCTCGCACCCGTTCTCGTGAGGGGTCGATATATCAAGTGGGCGGAGCCGAACTATGGCGCATTGCCGGACCGGATATCTATCCGAACCCCAAGAAGGCGTCGAAGACCGCCTTCGGAATGGTTTTATATAGAAGATGTCCCCCTGCCGGACCCTGTTCGGATCGGCCTCCCGGAGTTCAGTAATGCTCCTTTGAAGAAACGCCTAAGCTGGCGTCCACGGAGCCCTCAGAGGGAAAATTACAGGGACGTCCTTTATCTGATGAGCCGAATAAGGTTGTTGGCTCATTCTGGACTGGCCATGATCGGGGTCATGGACACATGCATTATGCGGGGGGTGCGGTCACTCCAGTATAGAGGCCACCCCATGTGGGATTTCAACGGGGAGGATGATGCTACCCGCCACGGCCGTAAGGGTCTGGGATCGGTCGCCGATCTGATGAAGACCTTGTCCGCATTGTACAAGGGAGAAGAGGAGGAATTTCTTCGCGTCAATCCACAGGACGGATTTTCTATGAACAATCCTCCAAGCTGGGTAAGCGGACATTTCTTTTTTTCCCATCCGATCCATATTCCCATAGTCAAGTATCTCATTTTGTGATTTCGACGCAGGAACTGCACAAGGCCGTAAAGGATATAAATAGCCTGCCTCCATAACCCGAAGATCCGGAACGGTTCCTCGATCCGGCCTCCCAAGAGGATCCGGACATATCGGTGGAGCTGGTCAATGGGGTATTTCACCAACTGAGCATTGATAATGCCCTGGTTGCCATTACAGCCGATTACCCCGGAATACTTCCAGCCTCACAGGTAACTGAGACCGAAGCCCCAATACTTTGAGAATGATTCATCCGTGCTTATTTTTTATCACCGTATACCAACGGTGTTTTGCAGGGGGAGCCCTTGAGGCGGAAGGCCGAGCTCATGGCGGCTAGCCAACAAGGGACAAAGACGACCAAAGAAAGCTAAAAAGAAGTGCGGTCCGGATTGAAACGCCGGCGCAATGGTATGGCGTGTCACCTTATTCCTGTGTTTTATTCCGGAAGGAATACTAACGCTCGTGCCCTCTTCAGGAAAAAGAGCGCTCGCCGGACTATATCCGGAGAGGTTGCCAATCGAGCCTCCGCCAGCCAGGCCCAGAAGCGGAGGCGAACACGAGGCGTGCGTCGGATGCTCCTCCGACAGAGGATACCGACAGATTGTCCGCCACCAACTCCGAGGTGGAGAGTGCCATGAACCACAAAGGCCACGGACAATTCTTCATGACACATGTTTCTCCCAAGAGGCATTGAACGCCTTCAATTGGAGATGCGCACCTCCGTGCCGCTCAAGATGGTCTAGCCAGAGCCACGGAGCAAGTATGTAAAAGGCATGCGAGTGAGGAAATTTAATAGTTATATATGCCAAGAGTCTCCGAGACTTGAAATAGTTAGAATAACTGATTTAAGGATCATTTATTGTGCAGGATCTTCATGAAAAGAATACCCAACTGTCCTGTGAGACTGAAGAGTGCAAAGCCCAACTTGAGGCCGCACAAGCCGCGACAGGGGAAGCCAAAGAGACCCCCTCTGGTAATATACGCTTTTAAAAGATAAGTATGTTGTGAAGTGCGGCGTGTGTATAAATCTGACAATAACATTGCAGATGGCGCCGGGGTAGATCCGGACAAGCAACAGCTCTTGCGCCGGTTAAAGGCCGGCGAGAACGTGCTTACGAGGGTGAGGCAGGAGAAAAATAATCTCCAAGATGCCAACACCCAGCTGGGTGAGGAACTAAAAGATGTTCATGCTCAACTGCGACTCCGTTAAGGAGAATCGGTGGCTTCGACGCAGCATTTTTAGTAAGTGCTTAAACGAACTTTGAAAAAAGAGTTCGCGAGGAAGTCGACTAATGAGTTATGTCTATAGGTATGCTCACAGGCCGCCCCGCAGAGAAATGCCCGGTTCCACGGGTGACCTTCTTCCCGAAGTTTACAACCGCATTTAACGAAGTTCGGCAGTGATGAAAGGCGCCGCCCAGGCCTTGTGGCCATCTGTCTCCTCCCCGCCTCAAGGCCTTGGGGAGCTTGGAGAGAGGCTCCAGGAGCGCCGGCGCTCCGATTATGGAAGATATCGGCCTGCCATCAAGGCGCCGAGGAGGCTCGGGCCATGGTGAAGACGCGGTACACGAAGGCTGACCCAAACCACATGGCCGAGGTCGGACTCTGTGGGGCCCGATGGGAAGGAGATCCTGTGAGCTTAGTGTACGGCCGTAGAATTGGCCGCAAAGTATTCCCAAGCAGGATCAGTAAACTAGACAGCCCGTTAGATGGCATTGAAGAGGAATACAATCACCAAATTGACTATGTAATTTAAGGTGACATGTAAAATGCCTTCTAGCCGGATTGTAGATCGTTTGTCATAGCGGACCTTTTCGCTTCAACCTCGGGACCCAATAGTCCGGAGTGTGTCCGAATACCCTCGCGGTTATATAAAAATCGGGGCATGCGTGGAGACCAGGCTTAGGGGTCATTAGTGCTTTATCAGGCAAGTGCCCAACTAGTTATGTTATATTATATGGTTAGTAAGAAACATCTTCCAGGGAGAATAGTTCCGTTAGGGGTTCCTTTCCCTGGGAGGCATGCCCTAAAGTGCATGTCCGGACTGCGAAAAAAGCAGAAAAACATCTGGGGGTAGATAAATAAATAGGTAAGGAATCTTCTTTTAGTTCACCGACCGAATATTCTCTTAAGAATGCTAGCTTTCGGCTTCACCCAGTCTGAGGTACACATCCGGCTGATCCGGCAGTAACAATCGCAGAGGTGCTCCCTTTACCACCTAGCCGAACAATCGGGAACGTAGGGGTAAGCACAGGAGCCAGGAAACCCAGCTGCCAAAACTTAAGTCATATCGATGCATATAATGGTGAATAAAAGGTACATGCGGAAGTGTGACACATGTATTGGGCATGAAGCCCTTATAAATAAGATTACGTGAAAGAAGCCCCTGTGTACAATGAGCGTGGATAGCGCGTCAAGTGTGTCTGAACAATGCGCTAACGAGCCTTCAAAGGCTGGAAAAAAGGAGGGAGAAGGAGAAAAATATAAGACAGCTAAAGTGTAAAATATGGACAGAGGAAGGAGACGAACTCAGAATCCGGCGCTAGGCGTAGAATCTTCGGAGACGGGCTGCGTCCATGGGTTCGGCTCGAGTCGGTTATCCGATGCATCTCACAGGGCAGTGCGCTCCACCGGTCGAGGACTTGGTCGATGATAAAGGGACCTTCCCATTTGGGCTTGAGTTTGTCCTTTTCTTGTCCGGCAGCGTAGAACTAGCTCGCCAACATTGTAAGTTTTGGCCCGTGCATTTCTCGCTTTGATATCTTCGAGCCTGATGTTGATAGAATGCGGAACGGGCTTTTGCTACGCCACGCTCCTCCTCCAAGGCGTCAAACTGTCCCTGCCGATCGAGCTCGGCTTCTCTTTCTTCGTACATGCGCACGCCGAGGTGAGTCATGAATTATGTCGCAGGCAGAATTGCCTCTGCGCCAGATACCATAAAGAATGGTGTGAATCCGTCGTGCGATTCGGAGTGGTCCGCAGCCCCAGTACGGAGTCGAGCTCCTCTACCCAAAGGTCGTGTTAGATTCCTTGAGGGACCGCACTAATCTAGGTTTGATGCCGCTCATGATTAGACCATTTGCTCGCTCGACTTGACCGTTAGTTTGAGGGTGATAGACCAAGAGTAGTCGAGCTTGATGCCCATGTTTTTGCACCAGAGTTTGACCTCGTCGGCCGTAAAGTTCGTGCCGTTATCAGTGATGATGCTGTGGGGGACACCGTAACGGTGTACGACCCCTGATATGATGTCTATCACCGGTCCGGATTCGGCCGTCTTAACAAGCCTGGCCTCTATCCATTTGGTGAATTTATCCACCATGACCAGTAGGTATTTTTGCTTGTGGGTTCCCCCTTTAAGGGGTCCAACCATGTCAAGCCCCTAGACCGCGAAGGGCCAGGTGATGGGTATAGTTTTGAGGGCGGTGGGTGACGTGTGGATTTGATTAGCAAAGAGCTGGCATCCGACGCATCGTTGGACTAAGTCCTGAGCATCTGCCCGGGCCGTCGGCCAATGAAATCCTGTACGGAAGGCCTTGCCTACAAGGGCCCGGGCTGCGGCGTGGTGTCAGCCGAGTCACGCATGAATTTCAGCCGTAAGATTCCGCCTTCCTCTTCGGAGATACACCTTTGAAGGACTCCGGTTGTGCTTTTCTTATAAAGCTCTCCTCATGGACCTTATAGGCTTTAGATCGCCGCACTATGCAGCGGGCCTCGTTTTGGTCCTCGGAAGTTCCTGCCTGGTTAGGTAGGCTAGGAATGGTTCTGTCCACGGGCAATGACTGCCATTATTACGTGGGCTGAGGGTGTTATTTTGTTGGCAGAACCACCAACTGTGTCAGAATGTTCGGTGTGGGGCAGTGCGGTTGGGTCCGGGTTGTTATTTCCGGACTCTCCCTCCCATAATACGGATGGCTTGAACAGCCTCTCTAGGAAGATGTTGGGGGGGGGACGGCATCGCGCTTTGCCCTGATGTGTGCCAACACGTCTGCTGCCTGGTTGTTATCCCGGGCTATATGGTGAAATTCGAGCCCCTCAAACCGAGCTGACATTTTTAGGACAGCATTGCGATAAGCTTCCATTTTCGGATCCTTGGCATCAAAGTCTCCATTTATTTGGGATATCGCGAGGTTCGAATCCCCGCGCACCTCTAGGCGTTGAATGCCCATGGAGACTGCCATCCGGAGACCATGTAGAAGGGCCTCGTGTTCGGCTGCGTTGTTGGAGTCTGTATACATTATCTCGAGTACGTATTGAATCAGATCTACGGTTGGGGACGTCAGAACGACGCCAGCTCCCAGGCCAGCCAACATTTTGGAGCCGTCGAAGTGCATTATCCAGTTGGAATATGCGCCATACTCTTTAGGGAGTTCGGCTTCCGTCCATTCGGCGACGAAGTCGGCCAAAACTTGCGACTTAATAGCTCGCCGTGGCTTATAGGTTATGTCGAACGGGAGGAGCTCAATGGCCCATTTGGCAATTCGTCCCGTCGCGTCGCGGTTGTTTATAATGTCGTTAAGAGGTACTTCGGAGGCTACTATTATCGAACACTCTTGAAAGTAGTGTCGCAGCTTCCGGGATGCCATAAACACCTCGTACGCTATCTTTTTGATAATGCGGGTACCATGACTTGCATGGAGTTAGGACAGTGGACACGTAGTAAACTGGTTTTTGAAGGGGAAACTTGTGTCCGTCCGTTTCTCGTTCGACAACGAGCACCGCGCTTACAAATTGATGAGTTGCCACGATATATAATAGCATTGGTTCGCCCATGTTGGGCGCGGCTAGGACCGGGTTTGTTGCCAATATGGCTTTTATTTCTTTGAGTCCGGCCATGGCGGCATCCGTCCAGTCGAAGTGTTCGGTGCGTCGGAGGAGGCGATAAAGGGGTAATGCCTTTTCTCCCAAACTGGAGATAAAGCGGCTTAGAGCCGCCACGCATCCAGTCAATTTTTGCATTTTTTTGAGGTCTTTTGGGATATCCAATTGTGACAGAGCTCGGATCTTGGCTGGTTTTGCTTCAATTCCTCTACCGCATACAATGAAGCCCAAGAGCTTTCCGGCTGGTACGCCGAAAACGCATTTTTCCGGGTTGAGCTTGATGTCATATGTTCGAGATTATCGAATGTGAGCCTCAAGTCGTCTACTAGAGTTTCGACATGCTTGCTTTTGACGACCACATCGTCTACGTATGCCTCCACTATTTTGCCGATCTGGTTTGCAAGACATGTCCGAATCATGCGCTGATATGTTGCGCCAGCGTTTTTGAGCCCGAAGGGCATTGTGTTGAAGCAGAATGGGCCGTATGGAGTGATGAATGTCGTTGCGGCTTGGTCAGGCTCTGCCATCTTAATTTGGTGGTAGCCGGAGTATGCGTCGAGGAAGCACAATGAATCGTGTCCTGCGGTAGCGTCGATAATTTGATCGATGCAGGGGAGGGGGAAGGGATCCTTTGGGCAAGCCTTGTTGAGGTCCTTGAAATCGACGCATAGGCGCCAGGATTTGTCCTTCTTTGGTACCATCACCAGGTTTGCTAGCCACCCGGATGTTTTATATCTCGATGAATCCGGCCTCCAATAGTTTGGCTAGCTCCTCTCCCATGGCATGTCTCTTGGGTTCGGAGAAACGCCAAGAGCCTGTTTGACGGGCTTGAATCCTTTTAGGATGTTTAGGCTGTGCTCGGCCAGCCGGCGTGGGATTCCTGGCATGTCTGAAGGGTGCCAGGCAAAAATGTCCCAATTTTCGCGTAGGAATTCTCTTAGTGCGGCGTCTACATCAGGATTTAATTGTGCCCCGATGGAGGCCATTTTTGTAGGGTCCGTTGGATGGACTTGGAATTTGACTATTTCATCCGCCGGTTTAAAGGAGGTGGACTTGGATCTCTTATCGAGTATCACATCGTCCCTATTCACCGTGGAGCGCAGCGCAGGGAGTTCCTCGGCCGCTAGGGCTTTGGATAGTGCCTCAAGGGCCAGTGCAGCTGTCTTATTTTCGGCGCGGAGTGCTATGTCTGGGTCACTAGCCAGAGTGATGATTTCGTTGGGCCCGGGCATTCTGAGCTTCATGTACCCATAATGGGGTATAGCTTGAAAAATTGTGAATGCCTCTCGCCCTAATAGAGCCTGGTATCCGATGCTGAACTGGGCCACTTGGAACGTGACCTCCTCGAACTCAGTAATTATCCGGCAAGATGCCGAACACCACATCCAGCAGTGATTTTTCCTATACAAAGATGCTTCCCGATCGGGATTATTCCTCTAAAGGTTGTGCTGCTTCGCTCAATGCGGCTCTAGTCTATTTCCATTTTACGGAGGGTTTCCTCGTAAATGAGGTTCAATCCGCTGCCACCGTCCATGAGTACCTTGGTAAGGCGAAAGCCGTCCACTATCGGACTGAGGACCAATGCGGCCGGTGCTCGGGCTGTTCGGAATTTAGGTTCGTCACTGGCATTAAAGGTAATAGCCGTGTCACTCCATGGGTTTATTGTTGCTACTTGGTAGACTTCGGCAAGGCTACGGAGTGTTCGTTACCGCATATTATTTGATGCGAAAGTCTCGAAGACTGTTAATACCATACGGGTATCCATGGGCTGGTGCTCTAGAGCTAGAAGCTCTTCGCCACTTTTGGCCACCTGCCGTAGTATCCAACATGCTCTAAGGCTATGAGTTGGAGTGGCGCCCTACAGACTATGAATTTTACAGGTCCATTGAGCCATCCCTCCAAAGACGGTTCCATGCCCTATAGAGGGTTTTTGCTTTCGGTATTTAACCCTGTGTGCCCGTGATGATGCACCTTTTATTTCGGACTGAGGTTGTATTCAAGGCCGGATTGTCCCAAAATCTTGCTTCGGTTTTCCGTGCGCTTTCCATCGCGCAGTACTTTCGTACTATGGACGCCAAGTCGGCAAAGCGTGTAATGTCACGGCGACTTATAGCGTTGAGGATCCCGTTGTCCGTGTAATTATTGCAGAAGAATGAGATTGCGTCCTCCTCGCGGCAGTCCTTTATCCTGTCCATAACCAGGAGGAATCTGGTCCACTAATGGTGTACTGTTTCTGCGAGCTCTTGCTGAATTTGAGATAGGTCGCTTATGTTTGGGTGGCGGGTGGAATTAAATCCGGAACCTCGCCCGATCTGAGACTTAAGGGCCAAGGAGCTTCCGAACTTGGAAGCTTGGATTCTTGGATGTTGTCCAATGAATCTAGCCCGCTGCCTGACTTTAGGTTCAGGGCTTGAGTGACGTCCTCTCCTCCGCGGGAATCCGGCATGGAGGGATCGGGAATCCGGACGTAGCTAGTCCTTAAGATAGAAGAAGGGTCGCCGTATTGTTCCTCTACCACAGCAACGTGGTGGGTAACCTGGGGAGAGTTAATCTCTCTCAGATCGGGTTTAGGCCCAATCTGATCATAGTCTGTAGCGACTCCTAGGGCATCGATGCGATCCAAGAGCTCATTTAAGGAAGAGAGCTCCATCGGATCTAACTGCTCGACAAGTTCCGAGTCAACGTGAAGATTGCTTTCGATGACCCGAGAAGTCATCATCGGCGCGGCGCGTCAACAGGCGGTCATAAGAAAACCGCCTAGCCGGAGAGTTTGGCCGACATCCAAAGCTTCTTTAGCAACAGTGCCGTCTTTAAAGACGGGATGAGGCATCCTTCCTGACGGCGACGACACAGAGGAATTCTCAATGAAAGCACCAATGTCGGTGTCAAAACCGGCCGATCTCGGGTAGGGGGTCCCAAACTGTGCGTCTAGGTGGATGGTAACAGGAGACAAGGGACACGATATTTTTACCTGTGTTCGGGCCCTCTCGATGGAGGTAAAACCCTACTCCTGCTTGATTAATATTGATGATATGGGTAGTACAAGAGTAGATCTACCACGAGATCAAAGAGGCTAAACCCTAGAAGCTAGCCTATGGTATGATTGTTGTTCGTCCCCACGGACTAAAACCCTCCGGTTTATATAGGCACCAAGAGGGTTAGGATTACACAGAGTCGGTTACAATGGTAGGAGATCTACATATCCAGACGCCAAGCTTGCCTTCCACGCCAAGGAAAGTCCCATCCGGACACGGGACGAAGTCTTCAATCTCGTATCTTCATAGTCCAGAAGTCCGGCCAAAGGTCATAGTCCGGCTATCCGGACAGCCCCTAATCCGGGACTCCCTCAATGAGGCTGAGTGTGATCAACAAATCCAGGTGGCTGCCGCATGTAAACCTCTTGTTCAAGCAATCCATGAAGAAAAGCGTTCTGCACATCAAGCTGGCGGAGAGACCATACGCGAGAAACTGCCAGAGACAGAAGAAGTTGAATAGTGGTAGGCTTGACAACTGGGTTGAATGTATCCTCATAGTCCAGGCCCTGATGTTGTTTAAAGCCCTTAGCCACGAGGCGCGCTTTGTAGCGCTCAATGGAACCATCTACATGTTTCTTCACCTTGAACACCCACTTCGAATCAATGATGTTGACGCGAGATGGAGGGGGAACAAGTGTCCAGGTCTTATTCTTCATTAGAGCATGATATTCTTGTTCCATAGCAGCCCTCTAGTGTGGAATACTTATAGCGGCTTGATAACTGCGTGGTTCGGCGGTTGGATCATCCACAGCATGAGCCAGGCAAGCAGCAAGATAGGTGACCGTGCCATCGGTGCGCTCCTTGGGACGAACAATGCCACTGCGGCTGCGAGTGTGTGGACGTCGCGGGGGAGCAAACACCGGGGCCAACGGGATGTCCGGAGCAGGTGAGGATGGTCCAGGGGACTCCGGCGAAGAAGTACCGGGTGACGTCAGGCCGGGCGACAATGACCAAAGCGACAGAAAGCCGGCGACGAGGTCCCGGCGACGTGTGAGCCGCTGCAGACCCGGGCGAAGTAGGCACCAAGGAAGCCCGCGCGGATGGCGAGGGCGACGATGGAGTGGAGTCCGGGCGAGGAGGTGGCAACGGAGACTACTCAGAGGAGGCCGTCGCAGGCTCTGGCCCGGTCATAGTAGCCAGCATGAGCTCCGGCCCAGGCGCGGTTGGAGACGGGGCGCCCGGTGCGGGGTCAAGGGCGGGAGGCGGTGCATGCACCGGCCGATCGACGTGCACCACAGGCGATGTAGTGGGTCCATCAGGGAGGAGTTCCAAAGTAGCTCCCCGTCCAATTCCTGCACCATGATTAGGTAACAACACAGGCGAATATGCAACATCTTCAAATTGGCCAGGCATAAGAGGAGATGAATGCATAGAAGGTGTTGTGGTGGATGACTGAGGCATGGCAGAAAAGGGGAAGACGGTCTCATAAAAAACAACATCCCGAGATATGTAGACTTGATTGGTTGGGACATGGAGACACTTGTAGCCTTTATGGAGAGAACTATACCCTAAGAACACACAATTTTTGGAGCGAAACTCAAGTTTGCGATCATTATAAGGATGAAGATGAGGCCAGCAAGCACACCCGAACACCTTAAAAAAGGTATAGTCAGGAGTTTCACCTAAGAGAAGCTCAATCGGAGTTTTCATATTAAGAACACGTGTAGGTAATCTGTTAATGAGAAAACACGCGGTAGCAAAAGCATCACTCCAAAAACGAAAGGGTACAGAAGCATGAGCAAGAAGTGTGAGGCCGGTCTCAACTATATGGCGATGTTTGCGCTCAACAACGCCATTTTGCTGATGTGTATGCGGGCATGATAAATGATGAGAGATCCCAAGCTTATTAAAGAAGGTGTTGATGTTGCGATATTTGCCCCCCCCCCCCCAATCTGATTGAACATGGATAATTTTATGCTTGAGTAGACGTTCAACATGCAATTGAAACTGCATGAATATATCAAACACATCAGATTTGCGCTTAAGAAGATAAAGTCAAGTGAAGCGACTATAGGCATCAACAAAACTGACATAATAGTTGTGACCACTAACAGATGTGTGTGCCGGACCCCACACATCAAAAAACACAATTTCAACATGGTTCTTTACTTCTCTAGTAGATGAAACAAAAGGTAGCTGATGACTCTTGCCTTGCTGACAGGCATCACACATGGACATCTCTTTATTGCTAGACACTAATGGCAGCTCATGACGGTGGATTATGTGGCGAACAATGGGTGTGGCGTGGTGACCAAAGCAAGAGTGCCACTAGGAAGGTGACACACGAACACCGCTGAAGACGCATGGGGCGGATGGATCCTCCAAACGGTACAAGCCTTGGCTCAACCGGCCACTAAGCAGAATGTCCCGGGTTGCTCGATCCTTAACAAAAAGATTAAAAGGGTGAAATTCACATAGGACATGATTATCAAGGGTGAGCTTAGGGACAGATAAAAGATTATGAGTTATCGAGGGTCCCCGTAAAACATTACGAAGATGCAATGCCTAGAGGGATGACTAGTTAAAAGAGATGCTTGGCCAATATGAGAGATGGGCATACCTACACCATTGGCGGTGTGAACCTGATCGTGCCTGTAGTAGGGCTGGTAGGTGGAGAGTTTGTTGAGCTCATTCGCCATGTGATCCGTGGCGCCGGTGTCCATGTACCAGGCTGGATCAACAGGGTAGGATGGTGTGTATCCCTGCTCGACGCGCGAGTCCTTGCCCTTGGCGGCGATGTGGGCAGAACGGGCGGCAGCGATGTGGGCAGCCGGGGCGGCGGCAGGAAGACCAAAGTCTGCCATGGCAAACTGGTGCTCGTTGCCCTTGCCGTCGTTGCCGATGCCAAGGAAGCTCCTCTTAAAGCGGCGGTGACACTTGAAGGCGACATGGCGTTCACGACCACATAGCTGGCGCACCACCCTAGTGTTAGGGCCCCACCGTGGTCGGCGTGGGCGGGCTGCCTTACCAGTGACGGGTAGGTAGACGCCGCCACGAGAGGCCTGTAAGGCCGCCGGTGGCGGTGATGGTGGCGGAGGAGCGACGAGCCTCGACGCGTTGCTCGGTGAAGAGGAGGCGTGAGTAGAGCTCGTGAGGAGGCATCGCTAGCTTCGCGTTGTGGACGGCCTCGACGAGATTGTCGTAGTCGGCGTCGAGGCCTTTCATGACGAAGCCGGCGAACTCCTCATCGCTAAGTGATACGTCTCCAACATATCTATATTTTTTGATTGCTCCATGCTATATTATCTACTGTTTTGGAAATTATTGGGCTTTATTTTCCATTTTTATATTATTTTTGGGACTAACCTATTAACCGGAGGCCCAGCCCAGAATTGCCGTTTTTTGCCTATTTCAGAGTTTCGAAGAAATGGAATATCAAACGGAGTCCAAACGGAATGAAACCTTCGAACGTGATTTTCTCACCGAACATGATCCAGAGACTTGGACCCTACGTCAAGGAAGCTTCAAGGAGGGCACGAGGTAGGTGCGCCTGCAGGCGTGCCCTCCACCCTCGTGGGCCCCACGATGCTCCACCGACGTATTTCTTCCTCCTATATATACCAATATACCCTAAAACCATCAGGGAAGAGAATAGATCGGGAGTTCCGCCGCCGCAAGCCTCTCAGAGCCACCAAAACCAATCAGACCTCGTTAAGACTCGCCGAGGGGGGAACCTCGCCGTGGCCATCTTCATCATCCCGCGCTCTCCATGACGAGGAGGGAGTAGTTCACCCTCGGGGCTGAGGGTATGTACCAGTAGTTATGTGTTTGATCTCTCTCTCTCTCTCGTGTTCTTGATTTGGCACGATCTTGATGTATCGCGAGCTTTGCTATTATAGTCTGATCTTATGATGTTTCTCCCCCTCTACTCTCTTGTAATGGATTGAGTTTTCCCTTTGAAGTACTCTTATCGGATTGAGTCTTTAATGATTTGAGAACACTTGATGTATGTCTTGACGTGCGTATCTGTGGTGACAATGGGATATCACGTGATTCACTTGATGTATGTTTTGGTGATCAACATGCGGGTTCCGCCCATGAACCTATTGATACGTCTCCAACGTATCTATAATTTTTTATTGCTCCATGCTATATTATCTACTGTTTTGGACCATATTGGGCTTTATTTTCCACTTTTATATTACTTTTGGGACTAACCTATTAACCGGAGGGCCAGCCCAGATTTGCTGTTTTTTGCCTATTTCAGTGTTTCGAACAAACGGAATAATAAACGGAGTCCAAACGGAATGAAATCTTCGGGAACGTGATTTTCTCATCAGATAAGATCCAGGAGACTTGGACCCTCGGTCAAGAAATGAGGAAGGCGGCCACGAGGGTGGAGGGCGCGCCCGCCTCGTGCCCCCCAAGCTCCACCGACGCATTCTTCCTTCTATATATACCTCGCACTTCAACAGATCGTAGACGGAGTCAAAACCTAATTCCACCGCCGCAACTTTCTCAGATGCACGAGATCCCATCTTGGGGCCTGTTCTGGAGCTCCGCCGGAAGGGGAATCCACCACGGAGGGCTTCTACATCATCATCATAGCCTCTCCGATGAAGTGTGAGTAGTTTACTTCAGACCTTCGGTCCATAGTTAGTAGCTAGATGGCTTCTTCTCTCTTTTTGGATCTCAATACAATGTTCTCCCCCTCTCTCGTGGAGATCTATTTGATGTAATCTTCTTTTCGCGGTGTGTTTGTTGAGACCGATGGATTGTGGGTTTATGATCAAGATTATCTATGAGCAATATTTGAATCTTCTCTGAATTATTTTATGTACGATTGGTTATCTTTGCAAGTCTCTTCGAATTATCCGTTTGGTTTGGCCAACTAGATTGGTAGTTCTTGCAATGGGAGAAGTGCTTAGCTTTGGGTTCAATCTTGCGGTGTCCATTTCCAGTGACAGTAGGGGCAGCAAGGCACGTATTGTATTGTTTCCATAGAGGATAACAAGATGGGGTTTTTATCATATTGCATGAATTTATCCCTCTACATCATGTCATCTTGCTTAAGGCGTTACTCTGTTTTCATTAACTTAATACTCTAGATGCATGCTGGATAGCGGTCGATGAGTGGAGTAATAGTAGTAGATGCAGCCAGGAGTCGGTCTACTTGTCTCGGACGTGATGCCTATATGCATAATCATACCTAGATACTCTCATAACTATGCTCAATTCTGTCAATTGCTCAACAGTAATTCGTTCACCCACCGTAAAATACTTATGCTCTTGAGAGAAGCCACTAGTGAAATCTATGGCCCCTGGGTCTATTCTCATCATATTAATCTTCCTCCGCTTTATTATTGCTTTGCTTTTTTACTTTGCCTTTTATTTTACTTGGCATCTTTATACCAAAAATACCAAAAATATTATCTATCATCTCTATCATATCTCACTCTCGTAAGTAACCGTGAAGGGATTGACAACCCCTATTCGCGTTGGTTGCGAGGAGTTATTTGCTTTGTGTAGGTACGAGGGACTTGCGCATGGCCTCCTACTGGATTGATACCTTGGTTCTCACAAACTGAGGGGAATACTTACGCTACTCTGCTGCATCATCCTCTCCTCTTCGGGAAAAACCAACGCAAGCTCAAGACGTAGCAAAAAGGATTTCTGGCGCCGTTGCCGGGGAGTCAACATATCAAGTACCCATCACAATCCCTTATCTCCCGCATTACATTATTTGCCATTTTCCTCTCGTTTTCCTCTCCCCCACTTCACCCTTGACGTTTTATTCGCCCTCTCTTTCCCGTTTGCCTTTTTCTCGTTCGCTTTTTGCTCGTGTGTCGGATTGCTTGCTTGTCACTATGGCTCAAGATAATACCAAATTGTGTGACTTTACCAATACCAACAATAATGATTTCCTTAGCACTTCGATTGCTCCTCTTGCCAATACTGAATCTTGTGAAATCAATGCTGCTTTATTGAATCTTGTTATGAAAGATCAATTCGCCGGCCTTTCTAGTGAAGATGCCGCTACTCATCTAAATAGCTTCGTGGATTTGTGTGATATGAAAAAGAAGAAAGATGTTGACAATGATGTTGTTAAATTGAAGCTATTTCCTTTTTCGCTTAGAGATCGTGCTAAATCTTGGTTTTCGTCCTTGCCTAAAAATAGTATTGATTCTTGGAACAAGTGCAAAGATGCTTTTATCTCTAAGTATTTTCCTCCCGCTAAGATCATCTTTCTTAGAAACGATATTATAAATTTTAAGCAACTTGATCATGAACATGTTGCACAAGCTTGGGAGAGGATGAAATTAATGATAATGAATTGCCCTACTCATGGTTTGAACTTGTGGATGATTATACAAAAAATTATGCCTGATTGAATTTTGCTTCAAAAATCTTTTAGATTCATGCGGGAGGCACTTTTATGGAAATCACTTTAGGAGATGCTACTAAACTCCTAGATAATATTATGGTTAATTATTCTCAATGGCACAATTGAAAGATCTACTAATAAAAAAGTGCATGCGATAGAAGAAATTAATGTTTTGAGTGGAAAGATGGATGAACTTATGAAATTATTTGCTAATAAGAGTATTTCTTCTGATCCTAATGATATGCCTTTGTCTACTTTGATTGAGAATAATAATGAATCTATGGATGTGAATTTTGTTGGTAGGAATACTTTTGGTAACAACGCATATAGAGGAAACTTTAATCCTAGGCCTTATCCTAGTAATTCCTCTAATAATTATGGAAATTCCTACAACAATTCTTATGGAAATTTTAATAAGATGCCCTCTGAATTTGAGACTAGTGTTAAAGATTTTATGAATTCTCAAAAGAATTTTAATGCTTTGCTTGAAGAGAAATTGCTTAAAGTTGATGAATTGGCTAGGAACGTTGATAGAATTTCTCTTGATGTTGATTCTTTAAAGCTTAGATCTATTCCTCCTAAGCATGATATCAATGAGCCTCTCAAAGCCATGATAATTTCTATTGATGAGTGCAAGGAAAGAACCGCTAGAATGCGTGCTACGAAAGATGCCTTTATTAAAGCGTGTTCTTCCAATTTCCATGAAAATAAAGATGAAGATCTAAAAGTTATTGATGTGTCCCCTGTCAAATCTTTGTTTTTCAATATGAATCTTGATAATGATGAGACTGAATATGATCCACCTTTACCTAGAAGGCGTTCCAAAAATTCGGAGTTTTTAGATCTTGACACTAAAATTGATAAAAGTGGGATTGAAGAAAGTAAAATCCTAGATGTTGCTAAACCAACTATTTTGGATTTCAAGGAATTTAATTATGAAAATTGCTCTTTCATTGATTGTATTTCCTTGTTGCAATTCGTGCTAAATTCTCCGCATGCTTATAGTCAAAATAAAGCGTTTACCAAACATATTGTTGATGCCTTGATGCAATCTTATGAGGAAAACCTTGAGTTGGAAGTCTCTATCCCTAGAAAACTTTATGATGAGTGGGAACCAACCATTAAAATTAAGATTAAGGATCATGAATTTTATGATTTATGTGATTTGGGTGCTAGTGTTTCCACTATTCCCAAAACTTTGTGTGATTTGCTAGATTTCCTTGATTTTGATGATTGCTCTTTAAACTTGCACCTTGCGGATTCCACTATTAAGAAACCTATGGGAAGAATTAATGATGTTCTTATTGTTGCAAACAGGAATTATGTGCCCGTAGATTTTATCGTTCTTGATATAGATTGCAATCCTTCATGTCCTATTATTCTTGGTAGACCTTTCCTTAGAACGATTGGTGCAATCATTGATATGAAGGAAGGGAATATTAGATTCCAATTTAAAAACAGTATAATGCAGCTAGCTAGGAGTCATCACAATGATTTGACGTCCTCGGCCGTCCGATCGCACTTCTGGATGGCCTAGATCCTCTTAACTTCCCGCAGTTGCTTCTTTCCCTCGTCACAACGCAACTCTGCAATAACCCGATACATGTAAACGGGCCGCTGCTCCGCAAACCTACCTAGAGGGCTTTTCGTTAACCGGGCCGAGAGGCTGTGGGCCGCGTAGCCACCAGAGGTTGTCTTTTTAGTGAAGCGACCTTTCAAAAGTATATGTTCTCTCTCCCCGAAGCGTTGCTTCCCAACGCGTCCGGCGGCGGCGGACCATGGCGATGGAGCTCCCGGTTTGATCGTTTCTGCGCCCTTTGTGTATTGTGGTGCTAAAGATGTGTTACTTCTCCTTTCATCTCCCTTCGTTGTCTTTCTTCACGTCCTACTCCACCTTTCCGACAACACAGATCGGCGCCGCGGCAACTCCCTCCCTTCCTCGAGCTGAGGCTCGATGGTGGAATTCTGGAAGAGATTGATGCGAAGGAGGCAACTACGTCTTTCTCAGTGACCTTCCAGCGCACCTGGGGAGATCGGGAACGAGGAAAGGAGCCACACAACTGCAATTTTTACTTGCATTTTCATTGATGGAAATTGGCTAGTTCAGTTTTAAATCCTGTGTGAGAAGATCCTTATGAGGAAGACGACGAACCTGTAGTAAAATGATGGATATGCATAGCTATGTCCATCCGGTGGCCGGTTCTTGCTGTGGTTTAATTTGTAGTTGACATGTGCCCTCCTTCATCAGCGATTCATCTCATCTGCACATGTGTAACCAAGGCAACTTGCTTGATATTTTTGGTTCAGGAACTGAGCACGTGCTCACTGGTACGAATTTCTCTACGGGTAATGGCCACGGGGTGTCCATTTGTGAGAATGGCTTCCGACCAGGAGCTATCCTCTTTCCATTATCCATGATCTATTATCTTCTCTCTTTGTGGTATTGACATGAACGCCATGAGAACTTTGATGCCCACAGTTGCAAAATTATCCCGTATGATGGGGGGTCTTTCAGTTTATCTTCCTCTGTTTATCAATTGGATTAGTCCTCCCTGATGTACGTGGGTGCTTTGTTGTGCTTCTGCCATATATGTTTTTTATGCTGTGCTCAAGGTTCAGTGTTGACGTGTGTAGCAGGTTATTCTATATTCATTGTCGATGGGTGCAGAAGGTTATGCAACAAGGTTTGGCATGACCTGGTGATGAAGGAGAGGAAGCAGCGATGTTCATTAGGGAGAAAAGGCCACTATGCTCGTGATTGAGTCAAGATAAATTTGTACTAATATCAGAAAGAAATTTTGCAGCATGGTCATCGGCAAAGCTTGGTATGATTAAGGTAGTGCAACTGTTCAATCAGGCTGTGTTGGTGGAAGGTACCTTCAAGCCTGATATGGTATTTTATTAAATTCTACTATTATGTTGTGGCTCTAAACCTGAAGCTTTTGGCACAGTATGAGAACAACTACCAGAGAGCACCTGATTCATGCGATTTAAGAGTTTCAACATCAACATTAGAGAATGAAGAGCTGGCTGATGAAATTAGATAGGTAGAAATTACAGAGGTACTTCTCTTGCAGTCGTGTGTGTTGCCAGGCTGGAGCATTATGTTCTGTAGACAATAGGTGCTAGCGATTTTTGGTTTCCCTATGAATATTTGATATGAATATGACATCTGTCTTCAGATGTAAACCTGTCAATAGGGAGGACCGGCAGAGGGGAAAGGAAATTGCATTTCTATATTAATATGATAACCCTAATTGGAGTTCTTTTTGTCAGCATCCATGCTTCTAATGCTTTTTTTACTTTTTATACTGTAAAATTTTTCTTGTCTGTCTTTGGTGTACCTATAGTTATTTGCAGTTTCAGTTTAATCTAGCTGATCAACTAGGTGCCGTCGCAAACTCAGATACAATTTTGATGAGGTTTCTCAGGATACCTGCGCAATGGAATAGTTTGTTCAATGCACTACGATAGGACCGAGAGGTTGATAGATCAGGCAATAAAGCTGAGTGCACATTTTGAAGAGGTACATAAACTACTACTTTGATGTTCTGTATGACAAGTTCAAAATTGGGCTTACTTCCACATCCTTGGTATACTCTGTGCAAACTTCATTGATGCAAATCAAGCAATTTAGTCTGGTTGTACTGTCTTTGTTGTTGTTAACTAATAAATGTCATAACTCATAAGTAATTGTTTATATGTTTTGCTATTAGAAAACCAGATCAATTTTGCGTCTAATATGAGTTTCTTTATTTGGCAATCCATTATTTTAATTTTCATGAGAGTAGTTCTTCTCTCAGCATGAACGGGCGCGGCAACGCGTGCAATTATGATCTAGTTCCCATTAAAGAAAGGCATGGAACACTTCCCTAGGAAGAAGATAAAATTACCATATGAATCTATTATGAGAGCCACTTATGGATTGTCTACCAAAGATGGCAATACCTAGATCTATCCTTGCTTTTATGCCTAGCTAGGGGCGTTAAACAATAGCGCTTGTTGGAGGCAACCCAATTTTATTTTAGTTTTTTTTTGTTTAGGAATAAATAATCCATCTACCTTATGTTTAGATGTGGTTTTTTGTTTTAATTAGTGTTTGTGCCAAGTTAAACCTATATGATCTTCTTGGATAATAGTTATTTGATCTTGTTGTAATTTCCAGAAACTTTCGGTTCATAAAAACAATTGTTAAACATCACCAGAACGTTATAAAATAGTGATTCCAATTGCTGCTGATCAATAAACAAATTGCCTAGGTCGTCCTATTTTGGATGAATTTTTGGAGTTTCATAAGTTTGCGTTAGTTACAGATTACTACAGACTGTTCTGTTTTTGACAGATTTTGTTTTTCGTGTGTTGTTTGCTTATTTTGATGAATCTATGGCTAGTAAAATAGTTTATAATCCATAGAGAAGTTTGAATACAGTAGGTTTAACACCAATATAAATAAAGAATGAGTTCATTACAGTACTTGAAGTGGTTTTTTTTTCTTTCGCTAACGGAGCTCACGAGATTTCTATTGAGTTTTGTGTTGTGAAGTTTTCAAGTTTTGGGTGAAATCTCTTGATGGATTATGGAACAAGGAGTGGCAAGAGCCTAAGCTTGGGGATGCCCATGGCACCCCCAAGATAATCCAAGGACACTAAAAAGTCAAAGCTTGGGGATGCCCCGGAAGGCATCCCCTCTTTCGTCCACTTCCATCGGTAACTTTACTTGGAGCTATATTTTTATTCACTACATGATATGTGTTTTGCTTGGAGCGTCTTGTATTATTTGCGTCTTTGCTTTTTAGTTTACCACAATCATCCTTGTTGTACACACCTTTTGAGAGAGCCATACATGAATTGGAATTTGTTAGAATACTCTATGTGCTTCACTTATATCTTTTGAGCTATATAGTTTTGCTCTAGTGCTTCACTTATATCTTTTAGAGCACAATGGTGGATTTGTTTTAAAGAAACTATTGATCTCTCATGCTTCACTTATATTATTTTGAGAGTCTTAAATAGCAAGGTAATTGCTTAATTATAATATGCTAGGTATACAAAAATAATAAAAACTTTATTATGAGTGTGTTGAACACTAAGAAAAGTTTGATGCTTGATAATTGTTTTGAGATATGGCGGTGATAATATCAAAGTCGTGCTAGTTGAGTAGTTGTGAATTTGAGAAATGCTTGTGTTGAAGTTTGCAAGTCCCGTAGCATGCACGTATGGTAAACGTTTATGTAACAAAATTTGAAACATGAGGTGTTATTTGATTGTCCTCCTTATGAGTGGCGGTCAGGGAATGACGATGGTCTTTTCCTACCAATCTATCCCCTAGGAGCATGCGCGTAGTGCTTTGGTTTTTGATGGCTTGTAGATTTTTTGCAATAAGTATATGAGTTCTTTATGACTAATGTTGAGTCCATGGATTATACGCACTCTCACCCTTCCATCATTGCTAGCCTCTTCGGTACCGTGCATTGCCCTTTCTCACATTGAGAGTTGGTGCAAACTTCACCGGTGCATCCAAACCTCGTGATATGATACGCTCTTTCACACATAAACCTCCTTATATCTTTCTCAAAACAGCCACCATACCTACCTATTATGGCATTTCCATAGCCATTCCGAGATATATTGCCATGCAACTTTCCACCATACCGTTCTTCATGACACATTCATCATTATCATATTGCTTAGCATGATCATGTAGTTGACATAGTATTTGTGGCAAAGCCAACGTTCATAATTCTTTCATACATGTCACTCTTGATTCATTGCATATCCCGTACACCGGAGGCATTCATATAGAGTCATACTTTGTTCTAGTATGGAGTTGTAATCATTGAGTTGTAAATAAATAGAAGTGTGATGATCATCATTTAATAGAGCATTGTCCCAAAAAAGGAGAGAAAGGCCAAAAGAAAAAAAAGGCCCAAAAAAAGAGAAATAAAAAGGGGCAATGTTACTATCTCTTTTTCCATACTTGTGCTTCAAAGTAGCACCATGTTCTTCATATAGCGAGTCTCATATATTGTGCTTCAAAGTAGCACCATATTTTTCGTATAGAGAGTTTCATATGTTGTCACTTTCATATACTAGTGGGAATTTTTCATTATAGAACTTGGCTTGTATATTCTAATGATGGGCTTCCTCAAATGCCCTAGGTCTTCATGAGCAAGCAAGTTGGATGCACACCCACTTAGTTTCTTTTGTTGAGCTTTCATACATTTATAGCTCTAGTGCATCCGTTGCATGGCAATCCCTACTCCTTGCATTAACATCAATTGATGGGCATCTCCATAGCCCGTTGATTAGCCTCGTTGATGTAAGACCTTCTCCTTTTTTGTCTTCTCCACATAACCCCCATCATCATATTCTATTCCACCCATAGTGCTATGTCCATGGCTCGCGCTCATATATTGTATGAACGTTTATAGGTTTGAGATTATTAAAGTATGAAACAATTGCTTGGCTTGTCATCAGGGTTGTGCATGATGAGAGCATTCTTGTGTGACGAAAATGGAGCATGACTAAACTATATGATTTTGTAGGGATGAACTTTCTTTGGCCATGTTATTTTGAGAAGACATAATTGCTTAGTTAGTATGCTTGAAGTATTATTATTTTTATGTCAATATGAAATTTTGTCTTGAATCTTTCGGATCTGAATATTCATACCATAATTAAGAAGAGTTACATTGAAATTATGCCAAGTAGCACTCCGCATCAGAAATTCTGTTTTTATCATTTACCTACTCGAGGACAAGCAGGAATTAAGCTTGGGGATGCCTGATATGTCTCCAACGTATCTATAATTTTTATTGCTCCATGCTATATTATCTACTGTTTTGGACCATATTGGGCTTTATTTTCCACTTTTATATTACTTTTGGGACTAACCTATTAACCGGAGGCCCAACCCAGATTTGTTGTTTTTTGCCTATTTCAGTGTTTCAAAGAAACGGAATATCAAAAGGAGTCCAAACGGAATGAAATCTTCGGGAACGTGATTTTCTCATCAGATAAGATCCAGGAGACTTGGACCCTTGGTCAAGAAAGGGAGGGAGGCGGCCACAAGGGTGGAGGACGCCCCCCCCCCCTAGGGCGCGCCCCCTGCCTCGTGGGCCCCCCGAAGCTCCACCGACGTACTCCTTCCTCCTATATATACCTACGTACCCCCAACAGATCATAGACGGAGCCAAAAACCTAATTCCACCGCCGCAACTTTCTGTATCCACGAGATCCCATCTTGGGGCCTGTTCCGGAGCTCCACCGGAAGGGAAATCCACCACGGAGGGCTTCTACATCATCATCATAGCCTCTCCGATGAAGTGTGAGTAGTTTACTTCAGACCTTCGGGTCCATAGTTAGTAGCTAGATGGCTTCTTCTCTCTTTTTGGATCTCAATACAATGTTGTCCCCCTCTCTCGTGGAGATCTATTTGATGTAATCTTCTTTTTGCGGTGTGATTGTTGAGACCGATGAATTGTGGGTTTACGATCAAGATTATCTATGAGCAATATTTGAATCTTCTCTGAATTCTTTTATGTATGATAGGTTATCTTTGCAAGTCTCTTTGAATTATCCGTTTGGTTTGGCCAACTAGATTGGTAGTTCTTGCAATGGGAGAAGTGCTTAGCTTTGGGTTCAATCTTGCGGTGTCCTTTCCCGATGTGGTAGGGGCAGCAAGGCACGTGTTGTATTGTTGCCATCGAGGATAACAAGATGGGGTTTTATCATATTGCATGAATTTATCCCTCTACATCATGTCATCTTGCTTAAGCCGTTACTCTGTTTTCATTAACTTAATACTCTAGATGCATGCTTTGGATAGCGGTCGATGAGTGGAGTAATAGTAGTAGATGCGGTGAGTCGGTCTACTTGTCTCGGACGTGATTCCTATATACATGATCATACCTAGATACTCTCATAACTATGCTCAATTCTGTCAATTGCTCAACAGTAATTCATTCACCCACCGTAAAATACTTATGCTTTTGAGAGATGGCCCCCGGGTAAGCCAATTGATCATACCTAGTAAGCCACTAGTGAAATCTATGGCCCCCGGGTCTATTCTCATCATATTAATCTTCCTACGCTTTATTATTGCTTTGCTTTTTTACTTTGCCTTTTATTTTACTTTGCATCTTTATACCAAAAATACCAAAAATATTATCTATCATCTCTATCAGATCTCACTCTCGTAAGTAACCGTGAAGGGATTGACAACCCCTATTCGCGTTGGTTGCGAGGAGTTATTTGCTTTGTGTAGGTACGAAAGACTTGCGCGTGGCCTCCTACTGGATTGATACCTTGGTTCTCAAAAACTGAGGGAAATACTTACGCTACTCTGCTGCATCATCCTCTCCTCTTCGGGGAAAACCAACGCAAGCTCAAGACGTAGCACCTATGCATAGGGGTTTGCACACGTTTTCGTCTTGATTCTCTGGTAGAAACTTTGGGGCACTCTTTGAGGTTCTATGTGTTGGTTGAATAGATGAATCTAAGATTGTGTGATGCATATCGTATAATCATACCCACGGATACTTGAGGTGACATTGGAGTATCTAGGTGACATTCGGTTTTGGTTGATTTGTGTCTTAAGGTGTTATTCTAGTACGAACTCTAGTGCTTTTTGTGACACTTATAGGAATAGCCCAACGGATTGATTGGAAAGAATAACTTTGAGGTGGTTTCGTACCCTACCATAATCTCTTCGTTTGTTCTCCACTATTAGCAACTTTGGAGTGGCTCTTTGTTGCACGTTGAGGTATAGTTATATGATCCAATTATGTTATTATTGTTGAGAGAACTTGCACTAGTGATAGTATGAACCCTAGGCCTTGTTTCCTAGCATTGCAATACCGTTTACGCTCACCTTTACCACTTGTTACCTTGCTGTTTTTATATTTTCAGACTACAAAAACCTATATCTACCATCTATATTGCACTTGTATCACCATCTCTTCGCCGAACTAGTGCACCTATACAATTTACCATTGTATTGGGTGTGTTGGGGACACAAGAGACTCTTTGTTATTTGGTTGTAGGGTTGTTTGAGAGATACCATCCTCATCCTACGCCTCCCACGGATTGATAAACCTTAGGTCATCCACTTGAGGGAAATTTGCTACTGTCCTACAAACCTCTGCACTTGGAGGCCCAACAACGTCTACAAGAAGAAGGTTGCATAGTAGACATCAAGCTCTTTTCTGGCGCCGTTACCAGGGAGGCTAGGTAAGCGGCACTCACACCCGTCAACTAAGCTCATTTCTGGCGCCGTTGCCGGGGAGTCTACACAAAAGTCAACATACCAAGTACCTATCACAATCCCTTATCTCCCGCATTACATTATTTGCCATTTGCCTCTCGTTTTCCTCTCCCCCACTTCACCCTTGCCGTTTTATTCGCCCTCTCTTTTCCGTTTGCCTTTTTTTCTCGCTTGCCTTTTGTTTGCTCGTGTGTTGGATTGCTTGTTTGTCACGATGGCTCTACCTAGATTTGGCGATCTTCACCTTAAAAGGTTAGAAGAGATCGAAAGCAACGTTAGGAGTTTTATGATTTTGCAATTTGAGCATAATAATTTCTTTAGAAACGAGGTTAAGGAACAAAAAAGTTTTATGAGTTATATGAATAAAGAGGTCGATGATATGTCTAAAGAATTTGATGGTTTAAGATCCCAAATTGCTCGTCTAGAGAAATTGACTGCTGAAATTTCGGATAAGCAGGCTACCTTAGTCAATAAGATGGCCGCTAAACCCAACTCTTATGAAAATCAAGATGAAGATCTAAAAGCTATTGATGTGTCCCCTATTAAATCTTTGTTTTGCAATATGAATCTTGATAATGATGGGACTGAATATGATCCACCTTTACCTAGAAGGTGTTCCAAGAATTTGGAGTTTTTAGATCATGATGCTAAAATTGATAAAAGTGGGATTGAAGAAAGCGAAACCCTAGATATTGCTAAACCCATTATTTTGGATTTCAAGGAATTTAATTATGAAAGTTGCTCTTTAATTGATTGTATTTCCTTGTTGCAATCCGTGCTAAATTCTCCTCATGCTTATAGTCAAAATAAAGCGTTTACTAAACATATCCTTGATGCCTTGATGCAATCTTATGAAGAAAAACTTGAGTTGGAAGTTTCTATCCTGGAAAACTTTATGATGAGTGGGAACCAACTATTAAAATTAAGATTAAGGATCATGAATTTTATGCTTTATGTGATTTGGGTGCTAGTGTCTCCACTATTCCCAAAACTTTGTGTGATTTGCTAGATTTCCGTCATTTTGATGATTGCTCTCTAAACTTGCACCTTGCGGATTCCACTATTAAGAAACCTATGGGAAGAATTAATGATGTTCTTATTGTTGCAAATAAGAATTATGTGCCCGTAGATTTTATCGTTCTTGATATAGATTGCAATCTTTCTTGTCCTATTATTCTTGGTAGACCTTTTCTTAGAACGATTGGTGCAATTATTGATATGAAGGAAGGAAATATTAGATTCCAATTTTTATTAAAGAAAGGCATGGAACACTTCCCTAGAAAGAAAATAAAGTTACCATATGAATCTATCATGAGAGCCACTTATGGATTGCCTACCAAAGATGGCAATAACTAGATCTATCCTTGCTTTTATGCCTAGCTAGGGGCGTTAAACGTTTGCGCTTGTTGGGAGGCAACCCAATTTTATTTTTAGTTTTTTCGCTTTTGCTTCTGTTTAGGAATAAATCTTTGATCTAGCCTCTGGTTAGATGTGTTTTATGTTTTAATTAGTGTTTGTGCCAAGTTAAACCTATAGGATCTTCTTGGATGATAGTTATTTGATCTTGCTGTAATTTCAAGAAACTTTCTGTTCACGAAAACAATTGATAAAAATCACCAGAACGTGATAAAATAGTGATTCCAATTGCTGCTGATCAATAAAAAAATTGCCTAGGTCGTCCTATTTTGGCTGATTTTTAGTTCCAGAAGTTTGCGTTAGTTATAGATTACTACAGACTGTTCTGTTTTTGACAGATTCTGTTTTTCGTGTGTTGTTTGCTTATTTTGATGAAGCTATGGCTAGTAAAATAGTTTATAAACCATAGAGAAGTTGGAATACAGTAGGTTTAACACCAATATAAATAAAGAATGAGTTCATTACAGTACCTTGAAGTAGTCTTTTGTTTTCTTTCGCTAACGGAGCTCACGAGATTTCTGTTGAGTTTTGTGTTGCGAAGTTTTCAAGTTTTGGATGAAATCTTTTGATGGATTATGGAACAAGGAGTGGAAAGAGCCTAAGCTTGGGGATGCCCATGGCACCCCCAAGATAATCTAAGGACACCAAAAAGTCAAAGCTTGGGGATGCCCCAGAAGGCATCCCCTCTTACCGTGAGCGAGGCCACGGGTGGCTCCGCGGGCAACGTCTCCCCCGAGGTCGCCGGGATGACGGCGAGAGTCGAGGAGGATCCAGAGGAGGCCATCGCGGGCGGCGGCGGCGCGACTGGTGCTGAGGCCGTCGCGGGCGCTGACAGTGGGATCGGCGCTGAAAACAGGGAACCGTCGACGGTGGTGCCGAAGAACTGAGGCACTGACGGAGCCAGGGGCGAGGTGGGATGTTGAGGAGGGCGGCAAGCGACCCGGAGCTGGCGGCGCCCGAAGCGGAAGCGGTCATGGCGTCGGCGGCGGCAGTACTAGGGTTTAGGTTTTTGGTGCGGCGGCGGCGGGTGGGGTGGGGGTAGAGGACCTAGGTTAGACTCGATACCATGTAAAACTTAGATTTTGGGGGAACTGGCTCAACCCTCAAAGAGATGGCCTATCACATATATATAATGATGACATACAAGTTCAATACTTATAAGGTATGGTTTACACAGTAGGGCTATAATACGAAGTCTAACAGTCATTTTCGAATTTGGAAACTTTAACAAAGGTTAACGTGTGAACTGTGACTTGCTGTTTACTGAAAAAGCAATGCGCCTCTCAAATTCTTGGAGAAGAATGTCCTCCTCACGCTGTGAGAGCTCCCATATGTTATCTCCTCCTCGAGGTAGTATCCCAACCATCCGGCTTGGTTTCACTAAATTGCCAAGAAAAATCACCACAAAGCGTCGAGTAGTGCAAAAACTATCCCAAAAAAAAAAAAGTTTGCAGAAAGCGCCACTTTTAATATATTTTTTGCCGAAAGCAGTAAATGCTTGGTTAAGAGCCATTTGATGTTGTATCTGACTAGTGGGTTCCGCTGTCACGGCTGACTTGGCACCAAAATCTCTCACCATTTGACTGGAAAATTATCTTGATGAATGGCCTACCTGTCACTCTCTCACCCATACCTTCTTCCTCCTTGCTCCTTTTCAGCCCCCGACTAAGAGCCCAGGTGTGGACACGCAGGCCAGCGCAGGTTAATTTGTTTTTCTCCTCAGTTTTTCCATTTGTCCTTTTACTTTTCCTTTTGTTCATGTTTCCGAAAATATTCCAAGTACATATATTCCAAAACATAAATTTCCGAAATTTTAAAAACCATGTATTTGAACAATTTTAACGCGGTGTAACAAAAACTTGTTGCCATCATTAAAATGTTTATCACATTTAATAAATGTTCACACGTTTCAGAAAAATATACTGGACATTTTTACATAATGTTTATACAATCTAAAAAATATTCGTGTAACTAAAAAAATGTATCATTAAAAAAATGTACGCCAAATTTTAAAAATTATTCAATTCGAAAATATGTTCGTGAAAAAAATGTTTATACAAACGTAAAAAAAATCATGTAGATTAAAAAACTATTTCTTATCATTCGAAGAAATATTTCATCATGTATTTGAAAAATCTTTAACACATATTAAAAAATATGTGTTTGAAAAAATGTTGAACATATATTTTTAAAATATAAACTTCTATGAAAAAATATTTCAGATGCATACAAAAAGTATACAATGTGTATGGACAAAATTAGACATAAAAGCATATATTTGGAAAAGGTTAATCATGTATTTGAAAGATAATAAATGTGTATTAAATAGTGTTCCTAATGTATAGAAAAAATATACAATGTGTATGAAAAAATAGTAAGCATGTGTTGAAAACAAAGAAAAAGTAAAAAAAAGAACAAAACGTAGAAAGGGAAGAAAAAACTGAATAAAACCAGTATTTAAAAACAATAAAACCGAAACCCAGAAGAAAATAGTTGAGACCAACACGTAAAACCAAAAGGGAAAGAAAAGGAAACCTGAAAAAGGAAAACCCAGAAAAGAAGAAAACGTAGAAATGAACCAGACAAAGAACAGACTTTTTTTTTTGAGAAAGAGAAACGAACAGATAATCATAGGTATTAAGATCCCTTATTGGGCTGGCCCAGTACGCCTCGACGCGAAAAACGTAGGTATGAGATCCCTTATTGGGCTACCATCTCAACGACAACGTTCGTGCGAAATCACTAGTTGAGGAGTATTCGTTGCAAAGATCACTCTAACTCCCCTGCTTGCCACAAGTGGCGCATTGGGAGTTTTTCTTTTCATAGATCCATTTATTCAAAATGTTTTATCTCTCAAACCATGCATCCAAATCTTGAACCGCGTTCATCGATGGATTCCTCGCGTCGAGATCTTCCAAACTAGATCCTACGTTGATAGGTTTTGACAAAAAAATTCACACAAAAATCTGAAGAAAAAACCTAACCGAAAGCACGGGTTTTTTCCCTTTTAGAAAGAGGCACGCCCGTGCCTCTCACGAAATCACAACCGTGCCCCTCGCGGAAGCAAAACCGTGACTCTCATGGAAGAAAAAAAAAGAGAAAATACGTTTTTTCGTTTCCGACGAGGCATGACCGTGACTCTCGCGAAAGCACAACCGTGCCTCTCGTCGAAGCAAAACCATGACTCTCGCGAAAGGACAAAAACAGAAAACACGTTTTTTTTTGTTTCCGAAAGGCACGGCCGTGACTCTCGCGAAAGTACAACCGTGCCTCTCGTGGAAGCAAAACCATGACTCTCGCGAAAGAAAAAAAATGGAAAACACATTTTTTTCCCTTTTCGAGAGGCACGGCCATGACTCTCGATAAAGCACAACCGTCCCTCTCGCGGAAGCAAAACCGTGACTCTCGCAAAAGGAAAAAAAACAGAAAATGTGTTTTCTTTTGTTTCCGAGAGGCACGGCCGTGACTCTCGCGAAAGCACACCCGTGCCTCTCGCGGAAGCAAAACTTTCGTTTCCGAGAGGCATGGCCATGACTCTCGCGAAAGCACACCCGTGCCTCTCGCGGAAGCAAAACTGTGACTCTCGGGAAAGGAAAAAAATAGAAAACACGTTTTTTTCTGTTTCGGAGAGGCACGGCCGTGACTCTCGCTAAAGCACAACTGTGCCTCTCGCGGAAACAAAACCGTGACTCTTGCAAAAGAAAAAAAACAGAAAACAAGTTTTTTCTGTTTCTGAGAGGCACGGCCGTGACTCTCGCGAAAGCACGTCCGTGCCTCTCACGGAAGCAAAATCGTGACTCTCGCGAAAGAAAAAAAATAGAAAACGTGTTTTTTCTGTTTCCGAGAGGCACGGCCATGACTCTCGCGAAAGCAAAACCGTGCCTCTCGCGGAAGCAAACCCGTGACTCGCGAAAGGAAAAAAACATGTCTTTTCGTGCAATTTTTTTTTCAAAATTTTTTTGGTTGAAGAGCTAAGGAAGACCGGTGGAAAAGCAAAACGTCGAAAAAAATAAAAAAACCGTTTAAAAAGCCGAAAACGCGTGCGGAAAAATAAAAATAAAATCCGGAGGGAACGCCCAGAGCACGACACGTGACGAATGGCTGAGAGCGCGTCAAGTGACGATGATCATTGCGAGGCTCCCGAAGAAGAGCTCATTAACTAGTTGCTCTCCTCGTTGTGTCTAACAGCGGCATGACACACAAGAGCGCTCTCTATTGGGCCGGCCCATGTAGCACCTAAACACTAGCGATTCGGTTCACTGTAGCAGACCGGACAATATTTGAAAGCATGCACATTTTTTGAATTGTGAACAAATTTCGAGATTGAGATTTATTTTAAGTTCTGAAAAATATTTGAAACAATAACTTTATAGGAAAATATTTAATGTTTTTGTAATTTGTGATTTTTTTGAAAATAACAGATAAAAAAGGGGAAACCAGAAAACCTAGTAAAAAATATCACAAAAAAGAATACCTATCCACGAACCTTTCAGTAGGTTCCCAAAACCGGTCAGAAATTTTCCAGAAGGCTCCCAAAATCGGACCATGTACTAGGTTCTCTTCTACAAATGAGCCGACCCATATCTCTGTCGCTTGTGCCAAGGGTTGACACAACGCAACACGCGACATACAAAAAACTAGATAATACCCCGTACGTTGTTGCGTGAGCTGGCTGATATTTTTGTAATGAAGTTGAAACATGAATATACGATTATTGTATAGATGTAAAATATTTATGGGATATAATGTAATATTTTTCACATGCACGGTTGCATGTTTCGGTGGATCATTTGCCATGCATAGTAGCATCTTGAGGTGGCCCTGCTTACATGCATGACTCTATGTTGACGTGTCATAGCTGCATATATTAAAATAAATAAATTTAGCGGGAATCACTCTCTTATGTATAGAAAATATGATATATGATACCCAAAAGAAACCCATTGAAAACCGGCACTGAAAACCGATAAAAAAACAAAAAAAGGAAAAGAAATCAAAAAATTGAACGGAAAACCAAAGGTATAACATCCCTTTTTGGACCAGCCAGTAACACCTCGACGAAAAACCCTTGAGACGAGACCAGCTACCATATCACTATAAGCAAGATATAGCTCTCGTGATGTTCCCTCCAAAACAACTTAGGTCACTGTGGCGTGCTTCTGGCTATGATACCGTTGACTAAGGCTTACCACACGGTTGCTAAATCGTGATGGGTTGTATTTACTTTATAATTTTTTTGTTGGCTGTATTTACTTTATGACTTGTGAAAATTGTAGACATACAATAAATAGACAAAGTGAGTCAAAATAAATGCTAAAATTAACACAAAAAAACATGTCGAATTGGAGTGAGAAAATGAGATTACTACAAGCAACCACAACACTAAAGGCAAAGATGGCTTAGGAGGTTCATTTAGCACGTTCGTGAAGTAATTATCTCTTTCGTGAATAAGCAAAGCTTGCGTATCTTTTCATAGATAGAGAAAAACATAATGAGTGCATGAAAGAGTACAACATATACACAAACACATACTCCCTCCGTTCCAAATTACTCGTCGTAGAAATGAATATATCTAGAACTAAAATACATCTAGATATATCCATACCTGCGACAAGTAATTCAGAACGGAGGGAATACATGAGAAGGCGTGTGCATGGAATCCGAAGTAAAGAGACAAGAGATGTTTAGCCCAAGAAAAGCAAAAAACAACAGCTAAACCCACCAAATCTGGAAGAGGGACATGACGAACCGGCATGACGTCAAACATCTCTGAAACCAACACCGAGGACGCCACGAGCAACCAAGATAGCGCCTTCAAGAAGGGTAGCGGCGGCATCATCGATCCGAAGAAGCGGACTAAAGATTTTCCCTGGTGCTCGAGAAGGGCCATTGGTAAAGGCCATGCCAGTGTCTCCAAGAAGGGAAACAACACCCGCGACGGCCGCCGCTGCCAACGCCAGCAATCCGAGCAGGGATTTCACCTTGGGCTGAGGCCGAACAATTCCATTCCAATCAGATCAGAGTCCGAAGATGAGGAAGTCAGTTTGCTGGCCGAGACCACCGCCGTAGTATCAAGGTTTGGCGTCTTACTCTTTCACTTCCTTGTTTACCAACTCATTAGGAGATTTTAACTGGAAACACGTGTTGCCCGTGTCTTCTCGCCCATGAACTGAACTGCTGCAGGCAGCCTTTGGTTTTGGCCGGACACGTTTGTTTCGGTGACACAATCTAGTGAGGAGTGAGTGCACCTGGTGCCCACCGACGTGCATACAGAATCATACAGGTAGGCGGCTGCTTTTCACTTTCGGCCGGTAACAGGTGAGCGCTGCGTTCACACACATTTTTGTAGGCCATCTACTACTCCACTAGTACCATCTATGGATACATGCATGTGCCAAGCCGACCGCACAATCATAATCCGATTCTATTGCGTCGCATTGACCATCGCATCACCTACCTTCATATAGTACTAGTACATTATTGTTGTGCAGCATGTACTTTTCTGCTGTCGTGTAGTACACGTGGTGATGTGTGCGAGATGCTTTGTGTCTTACCAATCGGTCAAATCACATCGGCACTAGCTACTTCGTTCCCAAAAGATGATGTAACGCTGTGTCGACTCCGGGTATAATTTCGATCATGAATATGATTAACGAAATGCAGGGTTATGCTTGCAAGAAGATTTTGGTGATGTAAATTTTATTCAGAAGAGGTTTCCGATGGTATAGTTACTATATACCCCCTCCATTCCTAAATGTAAGTCATTTTAGATATTTTAATATGGACTACATATAAAACGAAATGAGTAAATCTACACTTTAAAATACATCTATATACATCCATATGTAATCTCGATTGAAATCTCTAAAAACACACTTGTATTTCAAAACAGAGGGAGTATATGGCACGGGTGGCCGGTAGCAAGGGCTAACGAGCCGTAGCCGGTGGAGGCAAGTTCAAAACTTGATAGTTCGGGTGAGGGAGGGGTTCGTCGAAGAATTTGGATGGTTCAACATGGATGGCCAAGGGGCGAAGCATGGCGGGAGGAAAGTCGGGGTGGGGGGGGGGGGGTGGGGGGGAAGAGGGGGGGGGGTGCAGGGTCGTCGAAGAATTTGGATGGTTCAACATGGATGGCAAAGCGAAGCATGGCGGGAGGAAAGTCGGGGGGGAGGGGGGGGGAGGGGGCGGGGACAAGGCGGTCGCGGGAGCGCCTCCGGCCTTGGGGGTTGGAGGCAGGCGGTTCGGCCTGGGCAGGATTGGCGGTTGTCAGAGGAAGAGGAAGCCACAAAATCGTTTTCAAGCGACTGACCCCTATCCAGTCCCTTTGTTAGTCAAAAGGAACCCTCAAACCCAGGATAAAGGAGAAGCCGTTCTGTCAAATACAAGGAGAAATGGTAGTCCATAGACTGATCGAACTGTAAAGTCATGGGTGGTTACACCGACTGCCTCATCATCTACCTAGATACAGACTTTGACCGGAGAGCACATGCATGCATCATCTCTAAGCACCATCTCAACCAGATAGACCAACTGATCAACATACATCACCGACTCACAATCCCCCCCAACATGTTAACGCAAAAGCCGCCTTGCTATCCACAAAATTCCTCTTCAGCTCCATTTAGGACTAGTACCGCGACAAAATTCAGGCTTCTCCCAAAGCCGCACAGCCTCACTCGCTTCCTCCTCTTTGATGATCCGCACCGTCTTTCCGCGCTCGGGGCGGCGTGCCGGAAGCTGTCAGGCGCGACGGGCGGTGGACGCCATGCACCTCCGGATCGTAGGGCTGGGAGGCAAGGTAGCTCAGGGCTGTGACGACATCGCCGATCAACGGTCTCAGGGTCGGCTGTTCTTGGACGCACATTGCGGCAACAGCCAGGGCCTGGTACAGTCCCCTCGCCGGGTACCGGCCCTCCAGCGCCGGGTCTGCCATCTGGGGGAACTTCCTCCTGTCCTTGAACAAGGGCCGGGCCTGAAATTGTGCACCAACAAACGTTGCATCAGTAGGGATTGCAAAATAGTATACGACATCTTGAGCAAAGGCTTAGGCATGTCATGACCCTCTTCATTCCATCCTATTCAACAGACTACAATAATGTCTTTTTGGGAAGGGAAACCTAGGCCAATCCAATAATGCCAAAAAAATTTGTAGTATGGAACTATTTCATTCTAGCACAGTAGCTTTTTGGTAACCCTACAGCTGAAAAACGTTGCGAGCATGTTGTTTTTTTAGCTGAAGGAAAGGACAATATTCCTTCAAGCAAAACTACTGTAAATTCTGAAAGTGGAAAGAAATACAGAGATGAACTGAAAATCAACCTCCTATGGTTCCCCTTCAGGTGATACGCAAGGTTGATGCGCTAACACTCAGCTTACGCAACTTCTGAGCTAAGAGGCTGATATCCGGTGGATTTTCCAGAATAAATTAGCAATCAATACTCACAAGAGGTAGCAGGTTTCGCAATGTGATGTTCTCTATAGTCAAACTCCAGTAGTCTATAATGGAATGAAGAAGAATAACAAGAAACAGAAAGGAACGTAACAAAAAACAAATTGGCAGCTTACCCATGCAACAAGATTTTGCTCCCCAGCGGCTCGGGTGTTGTCGATAGCCCTTCGTCCTGTGATGATCTCCAATAGAACAACACCATAGCTGTAAACATCCGACTTCAGAGTCAGCTGACCGGTCATAGCATACTCAGGGCACAATACCCGTATGTACCCATCACTCTGGTGGAAACATGTGTCTTATCGCCAACTGGGCCAAGCTTTGCCAATCCAAAGTCAGACAGCTTTGGGTGGTATCCCTCTCCGAGCAAGATGTTTGAACATTTCAAGTCCCGGTATATGACAGGAGGATTTGTTTTGTCATGCAAATGCTCCAGCCCTTTAGCTGCGCCAGCAGCTATCTTCATCCTTGTATTCCAGTCAAGGCGGGGTTTATCTGGGGAAGGATCTGAATAAAATAGGATCCAGTTGTGAGTACAAACTTTAATAATAATTATCCAATAGGAGCTGTACCAAAGCAGAAACACATTCTTTTTCCAGCAGCATACCGTGAAGGTGGTCTTCCAAAGAACCTAGCGGCATATACTCGTAAACCAGAAGCCTCTGGTCGCCATCGGCGCAATAGCCAATAAGGTTGACTAGGTGTGGGTGGTGCAGCAAGCTCAGCATGAGGACCTCGACAAGAAACTCCCTGTTGCCTTGCAGGCCATTTCGATCGAGCTGCTTTATGGCGACAACCTGTGACGGCAACAAAATGCATTTCACCATGTCAATTAGCTTCAGGAAATAGTTTGACAAATTCTTGCGCGTAATTAACAATTCTACCACAGCATTATTGCTCAATAGCTGTGAAATGTAAATCGACCGAGGATTAATAAGCACAATCCTTGAAACCTGGATAACCTTCATTTTCTATTACTTCGACAGCGAAACCCGCAGCCTAAACCCGGTCTCGGGTTCAGGCTACGTGACACGTTCACTAGGAGACAATTTCCAAGTGATCCACACAATCCTCCAAGTGGAAGCTTCTAAATAAACAAAGTGGAGTACAAATGAATTGAGAATGAATTGAGAGGGCAGAATAATTAGCAAGAACCTCCTCACCTGGTTGATGCTCTCCAGGTACCCCTTGTAGACCCGGCCGAAGCCGCCCTCCCCCAGAAGGCAGTCGGCCCTGAAGCCGTTGGTCGCCGCGGCGAGCTCCCGGAAGGTGAAGGTCTGCGCGGCAATGTGGCGGTGCTCGGACCCGTTGCTCAGCACGAACTCCTTCTTGGCCTCCGACAGCGAGTCCTGCCGCGCCGCCGCCGCCGCCGCCGCGCTCGTCGACGAGGAGGAGCACCCCGGCTTCGCTTTATCTGAAAAAAAAAACAGAACGCGTGCGTCAGAGTCATGAGGCGAATAAAGAAGGCGGGGAATTTGGGGAAAGGGGTGCACGCGTTGTCTGGCGGCAAAAGCGGCGAGCACGCGTCGTCCCCGGCCGGAATCTCCGCACCGGGCTGCCATGTTTCGGGGGGAGGCGGATTCGGCGGGATACCATGATTTTGGACCGAGTTTTTTACAGCAATTTTCTGGAGGGGCGAACTTTTTTCCTCTTTCTTTTGAAGAAGAAACAGGGGAGGGGGGGACTGGACTGACGGGACGGCTCGTGAGGCCCGTGAGCCAGGAACGGCGGCGGGGGGAGCCGGAGCCGCAAATTGCTCCGCGGAATCTCGGAGTGACAGGCAGAATCGGCGAAGGACCCTGTGAATCTAACGAGGACGAGCGAATCCGCGACGGCCGGGGAGGAGAGGGCAAGGAGGAAGACGGCAAGAAAGAAGGCAGTGGTGCGGGCGGATCACCTGCGGCGGGAGGGATCTGGGGCTTCTCGGCCGGCGCCGGCGGCTTGCGCTTCCTCTTGGCGCCCAGGCAGGGGAAGCAGCAGTCCATGGCGGCTCCCGAGACCTCTTCTTGGGCGAGGTGGGGGAGAGAGAGAGAGCGCGGAGAGGGGGAGAGAGGGGTGGGAGGTTTGAGTGTGCGGCGTCCGCGTTGCGCGTGCGCGTGGGGAAGAAGGAAGGGAAGGCGAGGGGAGGGGAGGGGAGGGGGGAGCGAAAACGAGGAAGAAATGATTTTTGAGTTAATTGGGGGGCAGCCCTGCTTTGGCTTCTAGAAGGACGCAACGCACAAGAGGAAGGAGGGACGGCTACTCTACGCGGCGCAAGTGTCAAACGGAAAGCAAAAGTCACGCACACACACTAGCGGGCAGCTCTAGTGGCCGCCGCACCGCATTCCATGCCGGGTAAACAGTAACTTGTTCGGTGCTGCGTGGACTAGAAGGCTCGCCACTATACTGAGCTTAAGCTCAGGGCAGCTCCACCGCGGATCATCCAACGGACGGCATCGAACGCTCGCGGACACGCCCGAAAGTGTTAGAGAACAGTTGGAGGGATGCCGGTCATCCGGCCGTAGGCATCAAATGCTTCACCCATTTCAAACGGACCGTTCGGGAGCATGGATGGAATCGAACCGAAACAGATGAAATTAAAACGGAGTTTGATCATACAGGACGGGGTCCTCCTGCACAGCCTCTAGCACATAGCGACGATCCTCCCTCATCCTCGGTAATGATGGTGGCCTCTTCCTTCACTTGCTCCTCATCCAACATCCACTCCTCCTCCTCCTCCGATGGCGGCACCCGGTTTGGCCACGGGGGAACCAAGATGGCGACCGGGGAGCGATGTCGCACGCTAACTGGATCCAGTGTCAGACTTCTTGCACGTCATGGTGGCCGAAAGGTTTGGTGGTGTGCGGCATACGGTGGACGCGTGCGAGAGGATGAGGATTGTGCAGATAGGGGTTTATGGACAAGGAGCCTGGCCAACCTTAAAGTTGGAGTAGACTCCTTGGTCCCCGCGCCGCCATGAGTGCGGGTGAACGGGGGCCGGTCAGCAAGAGAGAATGCGGTCAAACCAGAGCGGAAACAGCGGGAGATTGGTTTTGTTTGGGTTCATGTTGTCGGAGTCCGGCGTGGCGGACGTCCAGACTCCCCCAAACATACTTCCAGTTTGGTGACGGTTTGCAGAATTTTCTGATGATCAAGCCTATCTGAAAAAGATCAGGTGACCCCGTTGGACACTAGCGGTTAATTTTGGTGATTTGCGTTGGAGTTCCCTTAGAGCAACTCTATCAGAAAGGTCTCAAACTCCATAATAATCGCCAATATGGAGGCGTAAGCTTAAAAAATCACTCTAACAGAGTCACCATTCACCCCTCAGTTGCCATGAATTATGGAGATCCTTCCATGTGTGGCCTCCAACCTCTCCATATTGTGGGCTTATGGAGCCCTCATTTGGAGCTCATTCCGCTCCAAACCCAATTGCCAGCGTGGGAAGGAAGTGTCGTCTTTTACCTCCTTGCACCACATACGAGATACGAAGCAGCGTGTCCTCTTAAGCACCACCAGCAAGGCAACGACCTAGTCTTTATGGCGTTGCCACTCCATCAGATTCTCGTGGCTTCCCGTTGAGATAGTTGCCACGTGACAACATGTCCTGGCTTGCGTGCAAGCTGACCTGGAGGATTTGTCTGAGAAGGCCGGGAGGAGGCGACTCTAGAGTTGCTCTTATAGCAGACATACTACCCCAAAATTACTATACATACGACTGGTAAAAAACATGAAGGCTACTTCGGGCATGAGCAAAATCAGAGTTATATAGACGTTATGCATAAATCATCTACAACGTGAGACCCACTTGTCATTGAGGGATTGTTTCCCTTTCTTGTAGCTTCGGTCTGGAGCTAGGAGATGCATAGATTCCGGTAATGTGATATCGATTTCGATGAAGGGCCGCATCGTGGCTACCAATAAACGAACAAAGTCGTCAGGCATTGACATGAGGAGGAGCTTAGGAGCGTGGCAACACCCTCTTTTTGTTGGAGCTTCATTGCTTCCTTCTCGCCTCAACAGGAGGAGTCAGTCGGGTCGTCACCCTATAATCATCGAAACTTCGTAGCTCATCCTCTTTCCAGGTCGGTGTCACCTCCCTCTAGTCATCCTCCTTCTAGGGTTGGTGCCACCTTGCTCCGGTCATCCTCCTTCAAGATCGATGCACCTCGCTATTGTCCTCCTCCTAGGCTAGGGTAGTAGCAATGTTGGGCAGTAGGAGAAGTGGTGTGGGAAATCGCAGTGACTGAGGCGCGGGGGGGGGGGGGGGCTGGGTGGGATCAGAGGAGAGGAGGAGCTCAATTTTGATGGCTATGGCTTCAGCCAGCTAGTATGGTACAAAGTCAACTTAAAATTTCATTGGTGGCACCGTTTTTGGATGGACTGAATTGCCCAGGAGAATGCAATATGGAGGTTGGAGGCAAATATGGAGTGTGCTAAAAAATAGCGATAGAGGCCGCTATGGCTAATCTGCTACACTAGGAGTATATAACAATTCTGCTAGAGGTGTTCTTACAGCGCACGTCTGGTTTGGCGCGAGTATCTCTCTTCATGATAGCGTGAACTGCAAACTCTCTTGAAAATTCAATGAAATCAAGTGGGGACAATATACAAAGAGAAGATTGATGCAACACCCAAAGAAATACTTCCATAAAACCACAGTCTTTCTACAGCACCACTAGACTAGTAAGTACGTGTCATGCATGCATGTTGATAGTATTAGGGATACATAAATTGCATGTTGATATTAAGTAGGATATCAATTGTACGTGTTAATTACATAGATAGTGTGTTGGAAATATGCCCTAGAGACAATAATAAAAGGATTATTATTATATTTCCTTGTTCGTGATAATTGTCTTTTATTCATGCTATAATTGTATTATCCGGAAATCGTAATACACGTGTGAATAGATAGACCACAACATGTCTCTAGTGAGCCTCTAGTTGACTAGCTCGTTGATCAATAGATAGTCATGGTTTCCTGACCATGGACATTGGATGTCATTGATAACGGGATCACATCATTAGGAGAATGATGTGATGGACAAGACCCAATCCTAAGCATAGCACAAGATCGTGTAGTTCGTTTTGCTAGAGCTTTTCCAATGTCAAGTATCTCTTCCTTAGACCATGAGATCGTGTAACTCCCGATACCGTAGGAGTGCTTTGGGTGTACCAAACGTCACAACGTAACTGGGTGACTATAAAGGTGCACTACAGGTATCACTGATATCTCCGAAAGTGTCTGTTGGGTTGACACGGATCGAGACTGGGATTTGTCACTCAGTGTTACGGAGAGGTATCACTGGGCCCACTCGGTAATGCATCATCATAATGAGCTCAAAGTGACCAAGTGGTTGGTCACGGGATCATGCATTACGATGCAGTAAAGTGACTTGCGATAACGAGATTGAACGAGGTATTGGGATACCGACGATCGAATCTCGGGCAAGTAACATACCGATTGACAAAGGGAATCGTATACGGGGTTGCTTGAATCCTCGACATCGTGGTTCATCCGATGAGATCATCAAGGAGCATGTGGGAGCCAACATGGGTATCCAGATCCCGCTGTTGGTTATTGACCGGAGAGCCGTCTCGGTCATGTCTGCATGTCTCCCGAACTCGTAGGGTCTACACACTTAAGGTTCGGCGACGCTAGGGTTTTATGAGTATGAGTATGCAGCAAACCGAAATTTGTTCGGAGTCCCGGATGAGATCCCAGACGTCACGAGGAGTTCCGGAATGGTCCGGAGGTAAAGAATTATATATGGGAAGTCGAGTTTGACCATCGGAAAGTTTCGGTCCACCGGTATTATTGTCAGGACCACCGAAGGGTCCCGGGGTCCACCGGTGGGGCCACCTATCCCGGAGGGCCCCATGGGCTGAAGTGGGAGGAACCAGCCTGGTGGTGGGCTGGTGCGCCCCTCTGAGCCCTCTGCGCCTAGGGTTGGGAACCCTAGGGGAGCGCCCACTTGCCTTGGGGCACTCCACCCCCTTGGCCGCCGCCCCTAGGAGATCCCATCTCCTAGGGCCGGGCGCCTGGGACCCTATATATAGAGGGGAGGGAGGCAGCCGCACCCTTGCACTTGGCGCCTCCTCACCTGCTACACCTCTTCCTCCTCCTCGGTTGCTTGGCGAAGCCTGCCGAATCTTCTGCATCCACCACCACGCCGTCGTCTTCTTTGGATCTTCATCAACCTCTCCTTCCCCTTGCTTTGGATCAAGACGGAGGAGACGTCCACGCTGACCGTCACGTGTGTTGAACGCGGAGGTGCCGTCTGCTCGGCGCTAGGATCTCTGGTGATTTGGATCACGACGAGAACGACTCCCTCAACCCCGTTCTCTTGAACGCTTCAGCACGCGATCTACAAAGGGTATGTAGATGCATCTCTCTCACTCGTTGCTAGATGAACTCATAGATGGATCTTGGTGAACGTAGGAAATTTTTTATTTTATGCAACGTTCCCCAACATAGTGTAGACCTTGATATTCGATATAATATTAATTGCATGCTAAAACATATTAAAAACTCGCCATTGAAGCAATATACTCTTTGAATTGGCATGGTTTGATGGCCGAAATTTGTTGGATTTGCCCTTTGATCTTTGTATATTGGTATAAATATAGATATAGATAATTGCATGTGATTTACCTGCCCATATTAAAGTAATTATATAAAATAGATGATTTTGTCTCATAATCACTTATTGGCTTACCAAAGGGAAACAATTCTTTTGTAAGTCAATAAGATGTGTGATAGTTGGGGCTATTTTCACGAAAACCGATGAAAGAAAACCAAAGAAAAAATAACAAAACAAAAAGAAGGAGGAAGAAGGCACGTAAGTTCAGATGAAGCATAAGCGGATGACAAAACCTTACATCTTTTTTAAATATGAGAGAATTTCTATGGTCAAATCACCTTTACACCAATCGTTATCATGCAGTTTTTAATACTATAAAATTTCATGGAAGTTTTCCAATAAAAGAGGTATAAGCATTTTTCTTGTTACTCATTTTTTATCATGTGACTTTCCTCGTAGCTTTAAAATGCTTATGAAGCCCATGGAAAATACTACCATGTTAGAGCAAGAAACTGAAAAGCCAAAGGCTTTTAGCCGAATTTAATGAATATTTTCCAATAGTTCCATGAGATTTTCAATAGACTTTCTTTCTCGTCTCGTGGAAACACAGTCTAGCAGATTCACCTTTATTCCTCCCCTTGATCTTTGTCAGCGAACTAATGGATTTGCTCCACTCCGTCAACTGCTCCGATTACCAGAGGCGGGGCGAGGAATTCTCGTGCCTCGGCTCCGGGTAGTATATAAGTTAGGGTTTCCAGTCCTTGTAGGGGCGGCACTCGGACGGATGCTGGCGCTTCCATTTTTAGTCGGTCTTTTGGGCACTGATCCTCTTCAAGTTCATCCACTAGGACATATTAGGTGGAGCTTCAACGTAGATTTTTGCCAGCTCCTTGGGTTAGGGTTCGTGCATACGTGGCGGCAGGATTTCGTTTTATATTCTTTGGATCCGTTCAAGTGTTCAATAACTACAGCTCCATGGCGATGGTCCTTAGAGGCACGTGCACGAGGAATTTCTGGCTGTCATCGACAAGGCCAGGTCAACTCTGTCATGAGAGCGGCGGCAACGCCACGTCGGCGGCTCGTCCTATTAGCAACGGTGGTTGTTCGATGCTTTAGGGACCTCGATGCAAATTTTATTGTATTTAAGTACTTTGTACTTATGGTAAAATTCACAATCAAATATTTTTTGCAGGAAAAATGTGTACATTCCGGCATTCTACCAACATCCAAGACCCTAAACTCAAAACCACCACGGTGAACTCAAAACCAGTGATCCGGGCTAGGTGCCTTTTAAACCGTGACGGAGGGAGTAGAGGATGAGACGTGTACGTACGGCTCAAGACCATGAGCGTATAAGTCTCATTTACTCGATTTGTTTTGTGTGGGGAAAGACATTGAAGGCACTACCTGAAACCGCGTGCACTGCCGTTGCTATTAATGTCTGCTGGAGCCAGCGCGAAGCAATTTCTTTTTCCCTTTTCTTGAACGGGTCAGCGTGAAGCCGAAGATGTGCAGATACGCAGAGTGACGTTTGAGCGGGCGTAGGTAGTGGTACTACTACTGTATCGCATTGGAAGGTGGGTCAACGGACGCAGAGGACAAGTTGAACAGTGCTGGCGCCATTCAGACACAAATAGCGTCAATGGAGCAGACAAGTTGAATTTTCACCACACGGCACAAATTCAAAAAAAAAAAAAATCAGAGAAGGAGCCACTACTACCAGCTGCCCACCGCATGGATACGGAAAGACAGCGCGCCGCGAGCACTAGCACGACGACCGTATCGAACTGATCCAAGTGGTCGAATGCGGAAACATGCAGGTGCGATGCGATGCAAGCGAGCGAGCAAGAAAGGGCGGGGAGATTTTAGCTCGGTTCGGAGCGGAATCGTCGGGAAGACGCGTTGCTTGTCTGGCGATATATATACAAATACAACGGACGTATTAATTGGTGGTGCAGCCGTGCAGGTGCAGGCAGACGAGATGGGCCTGCGTGCTCGATCGGCTGAGTGTCCATGTACGTGGTGCGTACGCACTGCATACTACGTACGATTTACTGCGGAATGGTTGGATGCAGTTGCAATGACAGTGAATGAAACACAGCTGACAATCTACTTGGAATTGCCGTAAATTCAGTGCAGTAAGTATTTTGCTCTCGCTTGAGTCTCTTAAACAACGGTGGGCACACGATAATTGTATCCAATCCGAACGGCCACCAAGTACAAGCAGAGGTGTATCTTATATAAGAAGAAATCCGTGTTGTCATCCTGAAATCATTTCAGGGCACTCAAACACATGGCAATCAACCAAACTGCACGAAAAAAGAAACCTCGGACTATTTTTTTTTCAGGCTAATTTTATTCCCTAGCCAAACCAAGGCCATGGGCCGTCTAGCCCAGAGAAAAAGAGTGGGGCGCGAGAGTAAAGCTGGCCCATGAGAGCGCAATTCTTCGGCTTCATTCAGTCCGGGACCAACCAGCGTGTATTGTATTGTGTCTCCAAAAAAAAAAAGCGTGTATTGTAGGCCCGCCACTGCTCTAGAACTTTTCTATAACTAAAATGTACCACAATCACATCACATATATAGATCATCAATTCATCATAGATTTTTTAAACATATAGATCACAATGAGCATACCTAAGGAATGTATGCAAGCATACTTTTTTTTTCCGATAAAGGGTGTTTTTATTGACTCATAATGTAGCATCAAGGGGATACAAAACACAATAAGAACACACCCAACCTCTGCATAACTATGATGCACAAAGCCAGCACTAACACACACACACACACACAAAGAATCACACTAGCAAAAGCAAAGTCATACAAGACCGAAGCTATGCATAGGTGAAGAAAAGAAAAAAAAATAACCATCAGCACCAACCATCTCTTCATAACACAAGGACAACGAGAAAGGTTCTTCAAGCGACGCCTCCAGGAAGGGAACGACGTGCAAGCGCCGCCGTCACCGGATCCAACCATTGAATGTCAGATCATGGGTTTTCACCCTGAAGATTATGTCCGAGCAAATTCCAAGCAATGCCTTCAACAAGGTAAAGGCGCAAACACTGCCATTGCGGTAGTAGCTGTCCACCACCTCCCCCCCCCCCCAGGCTCTCGCGTTGCCCCCTTGCGGGCGACTCGAGGGCGGCGAACCCTAGATCCACTAGCCCCCCTCCCTCCCTCCCTTCCCTCCCCGCCGCCTCCGAGGCGATCGGCGCCCAGCGTGGCTGGCGATGAAGGGGGCGGCGAGGCTTGCGCTGCCCTGTTTCTCTTCAGGGAGCTCTGGACGCCGGGGCGGCGGCCCCGGATGCGATGGCGGAGTCGAACTCGTCCGGCGAGTGGCGCTGTAGGTGTTGGCCGGCTCTTCCGGTCGCGTGGGCGGCGGTTGGGCGGCGGTGGCTCCTCGTGGCGTGCTCTGCTCCGGTAGGTGCGCCAGATATGGATCATGGCGTTTCTTCTCGGAGCCATCCGTCCTCGCCGGCTGCCGAGTCGACCGACCTGTGGGCGTGGTGGGGTTGGCTTGGGATGGGGGAAACCTATGGTCGACCTCCCGTCGACCTCGACGCCGCCGACGGCTCCGGCCCCTTTTCGCTTCTTGAGCGGGCGCTCGATTCCCCTCCCCCCCACCTCCTCCTCCCCCAAATCCCGGGTGAAAACCTTGGCCTTTTGTGGCCGGGCGACGACAGCGCTTCGGCGTCGTGATCTTCTTGAAGACGGCGCCTTGGGATGGGTGGAGCATAGTGGATGTGCTCTGAGTCGTCTGCATCGGCGGTGGCGGTGTGTTTCCTGCTGGGCGCCATCGGTGTTGGGTGTGGTCATGATCCCGCCTCCGTTGTTGTGGTTCGCTGTTGGCGCCGCTGTGAGGTTCTTTGGCCGGTGGTGGTGCTCGGTTGGGGCGAGTGGAGATGGTGGTCTCCCTCCGCAACTTGTGTGGAGAGATGGTGCTCTCTCCCCGTTCTCGGCTTGGCTGGCACGACATGTGCTTGACGATGCTCATCCTCGGCGGTGTCCTTCTCACCCCTTCGTCTGGCGGCGCCTCTACGACCTCTGCTCGCGATGATCCTCTTCGGCGTGGAGCTCACCTTAGACTTGAGCTTGTTGTTTTCTTCGATGGCAGCTGTGCTAGGGCCTATAGGATCTTAGTTCTTGTTGTCTACTTTTCTTACTTGTCTCAAGTTTGTATCCTTGTATCAACACCACTGTATCCCTAGCCGGTTGAAGGCTTCATTAATTTGAAGTTGGGCTTTATGCCTTTTCTCTAAAAAAACACCGCCATTGCCAGGTATAACTAGTTAGGGTCATACCTAGGGTAGTAACCCCGGAGCTCGAAACCAAGTACTCAAAAAGCACCATCCATCCAAGTCATCATGTGTTGCCACCTTCACTTTTCGCAATCCCAGCAGTGTTACAAACGGGGAAAGGTCATTAACGAGGAAGGAAGGGCAACGACATCGCCAAAATCCCAGATCGGGACGCTTCGGCAGTCTCACGTCGTCCTAGCAAGTGAATGCCGGTGGTAGGTCTACAGAAGACACCATCATGCATCGCCTCTTGCTATGGCGTCCTCGTCAACAACACCGGACTAGTCGCGGCGTCCAGTTACCATGCCCATGTAAGATGCCGTCGACCAAGGTGCTGGCTGTTACATCTGTACGCCGGCTATGGAGAGCAGCTGGTGTGAGGTCGCACCGCACTGCAAGGTTGCTCGCGCAATCAAGAGCCCAGAAGGCCATCTGACGGCTCCATGCACCAAAGCAGCCGATGTAGGGTATATGCCTGGTAAGCCACCGTCCAGCCATGGAATCTGGACATGCTTGACACATACGATGCCTCATATAGCCACGATCTGGACTTCCCTAGTCTGGCTGCCACCGTAGAAGACACTTGACGAGAAGTTGCGGCGTGGAGTGCTAAACGACCACTTGATCTGGAGAGAAGGCCCCAACAAGATCACAGACCGTCGCGCGGCTCACACCGCCGATTACGCTGCCGGACTGCGCACCTTCTTGGCACCACGCAGCACCTCTGCGGCGGTCGCATCTCACCGCCGCAGCTGCACGTAAGGTACCGTGCAGCCGACCAAGACCACCGCTACAATGACGCAGCCGCCGCCGATGGTGGACAGAAAAACGAGTCCTCGCCGCCGCAGTCGGCCACACAGGCTTTGCCCAGCGACGTCCTCCGGCGACGAAGAGGGGAGAAGAAGAAGATTGAGCGCCGGTAGTGGACGGAGGAGAAGGGCTGCCGCCCATGTACTTTTGTGCCCTTGACTAGTTACAAAGTCTAAGTTGGTCTCATAACTCTAATACTAGATATGATTTGATCACTCAAGCTAAAAAATTGTCTAGATTTGTCCCTCAGTTTGCCTAATAAAAAGAGGTCTACTGGTGACATGGCAATGGTTCTGCACACGACGCGTCCTGCCCGGCACAAAAATGGACACAAAGGCTAAGAAACAAGGAATTTTTTGGAAAATGAATATATAGTTGTTATACCCGGAGACGACAGTTGAGCATATATTGACGGAGGAGTCGGATCATCAAGCTCTTCTGGTTCACGCGGTGGAGACGTATCCACTCCTTGGCAGGAGGCCGGATAGACCCTTTCGCTACGAGGAGGCATGGACTCGCCACGAGAAATACGATGAGATGGTAGCAGAAGCATGGGAAGCTACAGGTACATGAGAACAAGGCCTCGGTGCTGTTTGGAATAGGTTGGCTAATATGACAGGGTCCATGCAACGCTGGGCTAGGGAGGTATTCGGTTCAATTCGGAGACAGATAAAAAAGCTTAAAGTGCAGCTTCTTGATGCAAAAGACAGAGCCCTCTTGAACGGATCATCACCGGAGGTCCGGGAGCTGGAGGAACAACTTAGGGAAATTTACGCCAGGGAAGAAATCCTGTATAGGCAACGGTCCAGGGTAGACTGGCTTCAGGCGGGCGACCAGAACACAAGATATTTTCAGAACAGAGCGTCCCATAGAAAGAGAAAAAACAGGGTGAAGGCCTTAAAACGCTCATTGTGTCGGGTTGATGAGGAGATGCGTAACATGGCTGCCAATTTCTATGAAAGTCTCTTCACGTCGGATGGCTCTCAGGGCGTGGATGCTGTGTTACAGCACGTTGTTCAGCTGGTCACATCTGAGATGAATGGGTCACTTTTGGCGCCTATCTCGGACGAGGAAATTGATAAAGCACTATGCCTTCAACGCAACGGTTATTGTGATGATACCCAAATGCAACTCTCCTGACCTGCTCTCACAGTTCAGGCCTATTAGCCTCTGCAACGTACTCTACAAGATTGCAACAAAAGTTTTAGCTTTTTTTCTTTTTTTTCGAAAAGGAGGACTCCCCGGCCTCTGCATCAGAACGATGCATACGGCCACATTTATTATAAAATAAAGTAGTTTAACAATGTCTTGCAGTCTGCAACAAAATGATAGCTCACAAAGAGCAACAGAAACAAAGACAAAAAAGGCCCAAAAGCCACAACCGGCTGGCAAAATATAGATAGGTAAACTAATCGTCTATCCTATTACATGACCGCCATCCAAACCGGTTGAAGATATCCCGCGCTACCATCTCTTACCGGAGAGATCCAGTAACCAAACGCTCCCTGGCCTCCATCGGAGTGAGTAAGGACCACATATAGCGCAGTAGCCCGGAATAAAACCTGCAAAAAATGGATAGTTGATGTTCTGTTAAAAGCCAAATCATTTCTGCAGTTCCAGATTGCCCATAACAACGCACATGCTCCTACTCGAATTTGTCTAGCTGTTTCGGACTCTATCCCAACAAGCCACGTTCCAAATAACGACCCGACCGAACTCGGAGGAGTAATGTTAAAGGCAATTTGTACCGAAAATTCTAGCTAATAGACTGAAAGTGATTCTGCCTATTCTTATCTCTGAGGAGCAGAGTGCGTTCATACCGGGACGTCTGATTACGGACAACGTCCTAGTGGCCTACGAGTGTGTCCATGCAATTCGAAAGCGGAAAAGAAAGAAGCCATTTTGTGCAGTGAAGTTAGACATGATGAAAGCTTATGATAGAGTTGAGTGGGCGTTTCTTCAGCAGATGATGGAACACTTTGGTTTTGCATAGGGCTGGATTGATATGATCATGCGATGTGTGAGGTCGGCAACTTTCTGTATCAAGCTTAATGGGGGTTTGTCAAGAGGTTTTTCGCCATCCCGTGGACTAAGGCAGGGTGACCCTTTATCCCCTTACCTTTTCCTCTTTTGCGTTGAAGGCTTCTCGGCATTACTCAAAAAAGCATAAGAAGATGGCATCATCAAAGGGGTGTCGTTTGGGAGCACTGGTCCCCAAGTTACACACCTCCTGTTTGCGGATGATAGTGTTGTGTTCCTAGAGGGCTCGCATGATAATATGGTTTGTTTGAAAAATATTCTGTTGAGATATGAGGAGGCCTCGGGCCAACGAGTTAACTTACAAAAGTCCTCTATTTTCTTTGGGAGAGGTTTTCAGGAGGAGAACAAAGATGAACTCAAAGAAGTATTGGGTGTTCATTCTGAGGCTTTGAGTGAGCGGTATTTAGGATTGCCAGCACTGGTTGGGCAGTCTAAGGAAGGGACGTTCAAATATGTGACAGAGAGCTCGAAAGGCAAAGTAGGTGGATGGAAGGGCCAAGGACTGTCAAAAGCAGCTAGGGAAGTGTTGATCAAGCCTGGACTACAAGCAGTACCTAACCACACCATGAGTTGTTTTCAGCTTACGAAGAAGATGTGCCGGAACCTGACCTTGATCGCTTCAAAATTCTGGCGGGCGGCAACGATTGGTGAACGTAAGGTGCACTGGATTTCTTGGCGGAAGATGTGTACATCGAAACGGGAGGGTGGAATGGGTTTTAGAGACCCCGAGGCCTTCAATCAAGCGCTGCTTGCGAAGCAAGCGTGGAGGATTCTGCAGGCCCCATCTTCTTTGTGCGCTAGGGTGCTTAAGGCATGATATTTCAGCGACGACTCGATCCTCACGGCCACTGCAACCTCATCCACCTCCTATACCTTTCGCAGCATATTACATGGAAGAGATCTGTTGAGGGAAGGTCTGATATGGCGCATTGGTGATGGGTCTTCAGTGAATATACATCATGCAAATTGGATTCCGAGAGCAGGATGTATGCGTCCTTTGGGGCAGTTTTTTGTACCAGGTTTGACCAAGGTAGCTGTTGGAAATATGCCCTAGAGGCAATAATAAAAGCATTATTATTATATTTCCTTGTTCGTGATAATTGTCTTTTATTCATGCTATAATTGTATTATCCGGAAATCGTAATACATGTGTGAATACATAGACCACAATACGTCCCTAGTGAGCCTCTAGTTGACTAGCTCGTTGGTCAACAGATAGTCATGGTTTCGACTATGGACATCAGATGTCATTGACTTCGGTATCAAGTCATTAGGAGAATGACGTGATGGACAAGACCCAATCCTAAGCATAGCACAAGATCGTGTAGTTCGTTTTGCTAGAGCTTTCTCAATGTCAAGTATCTATTCCTTAGACCATGAGATCGTGTAACTCCCGGATACCGTAGGAGTGCTTTGGGTGTACCAAACGTCCACAACGTAATCGGGTGACTATAAAGGTGCATTACAGGTATCTCCGAAAGTGTCATTGGGTTGACACGGATCGAGACAGGATTTGTCACTCCGTATTACGGAGAGGTATCACTGGGCCCACTCGGTAGTGCATCATCATAATGAGCTCAAAGTGACCAAGTGTCTGGTCACGGGATCATGCATTACGGTATGCAGTAAAGTGACTTGCCGATGCGAGACTGAACGAGGTATTGGGATACCGACGATCGAAGTCTCGGGCAAGTAACATACCGTCGACAAAGGGAATGGTATACGGGTTGCTTGAATCCTCGACATCGTGGTTCATCCGATGACATCATCGAGGAGCATGTGGGAGCCAACATGGGTATCCAGATCCGCTGTTGGTTCTTGACACGAGAGCGTCTCGGTCATGTCTGCATGTCTCCCGAACCCGTAGGGTCTACACACTTAAGGTTCGGTGACGCTTAGGGTTATTAGGAAGACTTGTATGTGATTACCGAATGTTGTTCGGAGTCCGGATGAGATCCCGAGCGTCACGAGGAGTTCGGAAGGGTCCGGAGGTAAAGATTTATATATGGGAAGTTGTCAAACGGACACCGGAAAGGTTTGGGGCATATCGGTATTGTATCTGGGGTCACCGGAAGGGTTCCGGAGGTCCACTGGGAGGCCACCCCTCGGGGGCCACTGGGCTGCGTGGGAAGGGCCAGCCCTGGTGGGCTGGGCGCACCTCCCTTGGGCCCTTGCGCCTAGGGTTGAGGGGGAACCCTAGAGGCGCCCCCTTGGCAGGGCAAGCCCTCCCCTTGCCGCCCCCTCTAGATGCATCTAGAGGGGCCGGCCCTCTCCCTTCCCCTATAAATAGAGGGGTGAGGGGAGGCTGCACAACCAAGCCAAGGCGCAGCCCTCCCTCCCCAACACCTCTCCTCCTCCTCCGTGCGTGCTTGGCGAAGCCACTGCCAGATCTTGTTGCACCAACAACACCACGCCGTCGTGCTGCCGTTGGAGCTGTCTTCCTCAACCTCTCCTTCCTCCTTGCTGGATCAAGACGGTGGAGACGTCGTCCGTACTGTACGTGTGTTGAACGCGGAGGTGCTGTCCATTCAGCACTTGGTCATCGGTGATCCGAATCACGTCGAGTACGACTCCATCATCACCATCCCCTTGAACGCTTCCTTTTCGATCTACAAGTGGTATGTAGATGCAAACTCTCTCCCTTGACTCGTTGCTTAGATGAACTCATAGATGGATCTTGGTGAAACCGTAGGAAAAATTTTAATTTTCTGCAACGTTCCCCAACAGTAGCTCACCTTCTCACTCCAGATGGAAGAAGATGGGACAGTAACAAATTGCATGAAATGTTCTCTGACGATGACGTGAGCGACATCAAGCAAATCGCCATTGGGGGCCCGGGCACCAAGGATTACCCGGCCTGGAACTACACAAAAAATGGTGACTTTACTGTGCGGTCTGCTTATCACCTTCGTATGTCATTGAACAACGCAAGGTCCGGACGACCGGAATCCTCAAATTCTGTTTTGAAACATAGAGGATATTTGGCATTATGGGAAACATCTGCTCCAGCCAAAGCCAAGATTCATATGTGGAGAATGATTCGCAATGGTCTCGCGGTGGGGTCTGAGCTTCATCGACGGAGGATAAAACCCGGTGTTTTTTGTGTGGCGTGTGGACGGGAGGAAACGGTGCTGCACCGCTTCTGGACGTGTCAACGCTCTGCATGGTTCTGGCAGCTTCTGCATTCGAAAAAGGGAGTCTCGGTGGCGATCCCACCGAGACCGATCGACTCCTAGAGTGCGTTAGCGAGCTGGCTGCTCGGGTGGCTTGGAGAAGCAGTGGATGAGGAGAAGGCGGCCATGATCCAGGCTACGTATGGCCTCTGGTTGGCTCGCAACGAGGCAAGGGAAGGACAGAAGATTTCTCCACCACATGAAATCATAGAAAAGGTAGCAGCCCATATGAAGGAATGGAAGGAGGCTCACACTCGTGACCCGCGCCCAGTGATGCCGCAAATCAAGCAGAAGTGGCGACCGCCGGACATTGGGTGTCTAAAGTTGAACTCTGACGGGGCAGTAGCGAAGGTGAGGAAAACAGGAGGAGCTGGAGCGGTAATCAGAGACCATGATGGGGCGTTCCGGGCGGGGCTCTGTCTTTTTTTTAGGGATGTGGCCGACCCTGAAGCGGTGGAGATATTGGCCTGCAAGCGAGCACTTGAGGTGGCGAGGTAAATCAACGCCGAGAAGATACATGTCGAGCTGGACTCCCAGAGTGTGGTTCGGAAGCTAAATGATCACCAAAAGGAGCTGTCGTCTGTTGGTCTGTGGACACAAGAGATCAAGTCCATGCTAGCGTCGTTTTCCGACTTTAAAGTTTCGTGGGTTCGTCGTTCTGCTAATGTTGCCACACATAAGTTAGCGAGAGTCGGTGTTGATGATGAACTTTGTAAGGTGTGGTTGGGGCTTACCCCGGATTGTGTTCTTGATGTAATTTCGGATGAGATTCCGAACGCATACGATTAAATAAAGCGGCAATATTATCCCTCAAAAAAACTTTAAGATAGAAGAAAATAGATTTTAATAATGAAAATAATATGATTTGCTTATTCTTAGGAGTTTCAAAAGTGCTTTCTTATAATAAATATTCGCAGAAATAAAATAGACCAAATGAGCTGTTTTAAGTTATGGAAACTTAAATCGGAAATAGAAAAAACAAAACTCCACAAAAAAAATAGGAAAAACAAACTTGTATTTAGTACTCCCTCCCTCCGGAATTACTTGTCGCTCAAATGGTAGTGCTAGATACATCCGTTTGAGCGATTAGTAATTCAAGTCGGAGCTTCAAACAGTGATTTTCAAGTTTTTGGGCTGTCGTGCATTTGAACAAAAAATTAAGATATTTACCAAATAATTTATGGTTTCATGATTCTTATATCTTTACTCTCCAATATGTGTGTGAAAATGATGCGGTCGTCACCAAGGTCGTTTTGATCGAAGTAGAGATAGACGCTCATGGTAAGCTGGTCGCCTTTATTCGCGGAGGAACACTCTCTTCATGTAAGAATCTACTCGGTACTTAGCAAGAAGCGATCATCGATGCGTAGCAGAGCTTATAGAATATCACATATATAGATATGCAATTGTGGGACCCTTGTATCATAGGCTCGCAATATGGACGATTTTGCTTAGAAAATCACGCACAGAAACGGTCTCACGATCCCAACTTTTCGATTCTCCGTACGCCTCTGCTTTCAGTTTTCCCATTACTTATTTGCTGTTTATATACGTACTGATGGAGTTGTTTGGAGCTAGTTAACCCATTAAAGCCGATTGCGATTCCACCATATGTCGTCTCGTCTCTGATCACGGATGCACCTGACTGGGTCTTTGAGGAGATGGACAAGTGGACGCGGTCCTTTTTCTAGGCTGGGAAGGACAAGGTGAACGGCGGCCAGTGCCTCATTGCTTGGAGCAGCGTGTGTCGGCTAAAATGCTACGGTGAGCTCAGTGTGAAAAATCTTAAGCTACAAGGGCTAGCTATGAGGGTTAGATGAAAATGGCTAAGACGGACAGAGCCCAACAGGCCTTGGCAGGGGCTGCCTATGACCACGGATCCGGAGTCACGTGAGGTCTTTGACAGTTTGGTTGGCATCAGACCCGGCCCATAGGCCGGGCAAACGGGGCGCCCGCCCTGGCCCCCCGTGAGGCAGGGGCCCCGGTCCAGGTAGTGGTAAGTAGCATAATCTCCCTTATCCCAATGAAAAAATAAACGAAAAAAAGAAGGCCCAAGGAACAGTCCATCAGGCAGACCGCACGAAGGAAAGGACCAGCGACTCCTCTGCTCACCCAAATCATAGACTCCAAGAACGGCGCCGCCACTCCCGTGCCTCTTCGCTCCCAACGTCGCGGCCGGCCATTAATGGAAAGCTATGGCGTGAACTCATTCCTCAACCAACTCTCCTTCCTCTCTCAACGCTTTTGCTCGCTCCCCAACTGGACTTTGGAGAGACCGAGATGGTACATGTTCTATTCTTCTTCTTTCTTTCTAATCTTGTTCCTCAATTCAAAGATTGATTAATAGCTCTGCGTTCCGGCGCAGACGATTCCAGATCGCACATCCATTACATCTGCATGTGTCTTGTTCTGCTTTTCATTGGATCCAAATGTGAGAGAGTCCTCAGGAAGGAGATTAGGAGAAGGGAGAAAATTTAGGCACTTCAGGCGTGTCTTTTTGTTCATGTTGACTGCTGCGGTGTACGGATAAGCCACCTACATCCACATGAATCGGTTTCCAGGTGCTTTTGATCCCTGTATTAACATGTTTTGATCATCATAGTTAGTATATAAACATGAAATACTCAGTGTGCTTTGCTTTACTATGACTTATGCAGGATAGTTATTCTTTGGGTAAACAATTTTGGAGTGAAGAACATGGTAGATCGGGGATGATCCAGAAACAAATGTAAGTTCAGGCAATAGTTTTATATTTCATAGAAATACAAATGTTTTAAGTTGCAACCAGTTTTGACAAGGCTATTTGTTTTGCCAAAAAGAAAGATGTGTCCACTAACAATTAGGAAATTTATCTTTTCTGGTGCTATCTTGGTTCATTACTATCATGGTGGATAAATAGTACTACCTCCGTTTCAGTTTACAAGTCCTACGCGTATACCTAGGTTGTCAGTTTTATCACCCTAATATAAACTATATAACACAAAAATTATATCTTTTGAAAGTAGAAACTCCGAAGTTTATGTTGATATATTTTTTGTAATATATGATTTGTATTAGGTTGGTCAAATTGACGACCTAGGGGTACGCGCACGCCCTGTAAATTGAGAGAGGTATAGTAGTAGTATTCTCAGTCTTAAAGTCCAAGATCACCAATATATGCTATGTACTCCATATTTACTTTGGTTCCGAAGAACAACTGAGCTTTTGTTTGTCAACAAGGGCCCCTTGTTCTTATCTTGCCCCTGGCCCCATATATCTGTGGGTCGGCCCTGGTTGGCATCATAGTGGGGAGAGGCGACCGGGTGCTATTTTGGAGGGATCGTTGGATCCACGGATTTGCAGTCAAGCACATAGCCCCACTAGTGTTCGCCATGGTACAGACACGAGTTGTCAACAAACACACGGTTCAGCAAGCTCTCTCCGAAAATAGTTGGTTGGTGGACTGCCAGTTGGGATTCTCCTTCATGGCCCAGATGCAGTTGATGCACCTCATCCAAGCAATTGGTACGGTCCCACGGGACGCGGAAGGTGCGGACGAGTTCACCTGGCCATGCTCAAGCTCGGGCTCCTACACTGCTAGGTCGACGTATGACAGACTTTGCGTGGGATACACCAGGTCGCCCATGGCGACCTGCATCTGAAGGCTGGGCACCCCTAAAGTGCAAGCTATTCACGTGGCTAGCTATGCAACACCGCATTTGGACCTCAGACCGGAGGGCACGTCACGGATTACAGGACGAGGCATCCGTTTGCTACACCTGCCTCCAAGATGAAGATAATGTTGAACATATCCTATGCGCTTGCATCTACACCCGTGAGGTCTGGCATAGACTTTGGGACCTTCTCGGAATCAATGTACCAGGTTTTTCGGCCGGCGACACAACTCTTGATTGGTGGCTTAGGGCAAGGACGAGCTTTCACTCTGCTGAACGGAGGGGCTTCGACACCATGTTCATCGCGATGATTTGGGCGCTATGGAAACAAAGAAACAAACGGGTCTTCAGTAGGCTAGAGCAACAACGGATCCCAACGGAGCTGGTGGTGATCTTGCTAGATGAGGTGGCCGAGTGGAAGGCTGTCGGGCTGGGTGTAGGAGGTCTTCAACGATTCGTGAGAAATTAGCCTAGGTTTCTAGTTAGGTGTGGGTGTTGGTTTGTACCTGTGCTACACGTTTGTTCGCATTCGTGGTGCACGTCTTGTAAATATTTCGTCCCTTCTATAAAAATATGATACGCCTTTGACATACTCTCGAAAAAAACAACAACTCGCCAGCAGCTCCAATTTTTAAGGCGCGCGCGTGCGCTGATCTTGACACGCCGCCCTCCAATTTAGCCCTGGAGCTCCCCAATGCATGCATATACAGCGTCGTGTTCGATTGTTCTACGTACACACACGCGCGCGACACATGTGCCAAACAGTCCACTTCGACCCTGTAAAATTCATCGTCACACTCACACCCACCCATATGGCCATATGCATGCATCCCGACCTAAGGCCAACTCCACCGCACGACCCCAAATCGTTCGGGACCTATAAAGATCTTTGTAGAATATGTAGGAGGCAATATGAGCATCCAGGTTCCGCTATTGGTTATTGACCGGAAACGTGTCTTGGTCATGTCTACATAGTTCTCGAACATGTAGGGTCCGCACGCTTAAGGTTTCGATGACAGTTATATTATGAGTTTATGAGTTTTGATGTACCGAAGTTTGTTCGGAGTCCCGGATGTGATTACGGACATGACGAGGAGTCTCGAAATGGTCGAGACATGAAGATTGATATATTGGAAGCCTATATTTGGATATCGGAAGTGTTCCGGGTGCAATCGGGATTTTACCGGAGTACCGGGAGGTTACCGAAACCCCCCGGGGGCTTAATGGGCCTACATGGGCCCTAGTGGAGAGGAAGAGAGGAGGCAAGGGCTGGGTGTCACGCCCTCCCCCTAGTCCGAATAGGACAAGGAGAGGGGGGGCGTCCCCCTTTCCTTCCTCTCCTCCTCCTTCCCCTTCTCCTATTCCAACTAGGAAGAAGGGAGTCCTACTCCCGGTGGGAGTAGGACTCCCTTGGCCAGCACCTCCCACCGCCCCTCCCTTGGCTCCTTTATATATGGGGCAGGGGGCACCTCTAGACACAACAATTGATCTCTTGATCTCTTAGCCGTGTGCGGTGCCCCTCCACCATAGTCCTTGATAATATTGTAGCGGTGCTTAGCGAAGCCTTCATGACGGTAGAACATCAAGATCGCCACCACGCCGTCAGTCAGACGGAAATCTTCCCCGACATTGTGCTGGATCGGAGTCCGGGGATCGTCATCGAGCTGAACGTGTGCTAGAACTCGGAGGTGCCGTAGTTTCGGTGCTTGATCGGTCGGGCCGTGAAGACATACGACTACATCAACCGTGTTGTTCTGACGCTTCCGCTTTCGGTCTACGAGGGTACGTGGATAACACTCTTCCCTCTCGTTGCTATGCATCACCATGATCTTGCGTGTGCGTAGGAATTTTTTTGAAATTACTACGTTCCCCAAAAGAAGGGACGTTCAAATATATGACAGAGAGCTCGAAAGGCAAAGTAGGTGGATGGAAGGGCCAATGACTGTCAAAAGCAGCTAGGGAAGTGTTGATCAAGTCTGGACTACAAGCAGTACCTAAGCACACCATGAGTTGTTTTCAGCTTACGAAGAAGATGCGCCGGAACCTGACCTCGATATCTTCAAAATTCTGGTGGGCGGCAACGAATGGTGAACGTAAGGTGCACTAGATTTCTTGGCGGAAGATGTGTACATCGAAACGGGAGGGTGGAATGGGTTTTAGAGACCCCAAGGCCTTCAATCAAGCGCTGCTTGCGAAGCAAGCGTGGAGGATTCTGCAGGTCCCATCTTCTTTGTGCGCTAGGGTGCTTAAGGCACGATATTTCAGCGACGACTCGATCCTCACGGCCACTGCAACCTCATCCACCCCCTATACCTTTCGCAGCATATTACATGGAAGAGATCTGTTGAGGGAAGGTCTAATATGGCGCATTGGTGATGGGTCTTCAGTGAATATACACCATGCAAATTGGATTCCGAGAGCAGGATGTATGTGTCCTTTGGACAGTTTTCTGTACCAGGTTTGACAAGGTAGCTCACCTTCTCACTCCAGCTCTCCTTCTCCGAGAGATTGGTCGAGCAATAAGTTCTCGTATATCTATCCGACACTACCGGCTACATATATACAATAATTATCTTTTACAAATATAATCTCCTAACATACGGACACGTGGTCCACATAGTATTCTCCGTCTTCAGCGATCACGTGGTCAAGAAAGAATGTCGCCAATTCCTCTTGAATTGCTTGCATGCGATCTGGTGCTAGGAGTTCATCCCGCATCCGAAACATCTAATTTTAAGAAGTGGGTCAATACATACATACATATATGAATGAATGAAACTCAACACAAATGATGGTAATAAAATAAAATTGTGAATATTGTTATTTACGCACTTCATATTGTTGGTCAGAGTAGCCCCGCTCACAAGTCGTGTGGCGGATGGACTCGCAAACGTAGTATCCACAGAAATCATTCCATTGTTACCGCCACAACCACTTTACAAGAAATAGAGGTCAATCAAACTGATAAGCAAGAGTGCCAAATGGTATTGATGAAACTAGCGCTTGAATCACTAGGAGATGCGTGGAACATGCTACTATAGTACTTACTTTCGGGTGTCTAAATTGCAGCTTCTTCGACAGTCCCGGAGCTTTTTTGGTGAATTTTCTCCAAACCCTGCCATACAAAGAAAACAATTACTTGATATCAGAAATGAACAAAGTTGCTGATATGGTGGATAATGATCGATTTAACTTACTTCTCGAGCATTTCAGTCATGTCCGCATACTCCTCCGGATTTTTTCGTTTGGAGTCTAAGACAGTTACTACTCCCTGCTCAAGCTTAATCTCTAGGAGAATATAGTGGTAGCTGCGCACGCATGCATAACTCATCAATATTACATTACTATAACCTGGACTTAGGGCTGGAAAAAAAGCTCGAAGCTCGCGAGCTAAACGAGTAGCTCGTGACTCGGCTCGAATCGACTCGAACTCGAAGAATAACGAGTCGAGCCGAGCTTTAGTTTAAGATCGTTTGTAGACCAAGTTAAGCAAGCCAATCTCACGAGTACTCATGTAACTCGTTAGGCTCGGTACAAAAGATCAGCCACTCCCAATACAAAAAAAGATCAGCCACTCAGCACCCTATGTCCTAGGCGCACAACACAAGGCCTAGCCGTTGAAGGCCCAACCGCCTAGGAGACTCATACGTCACAAGGAAATTACTATTGTTTAGTGATATATATGTTTAATATATACATAATCATTTTATAATATATGAGGGTTTTATGTTCATATCTTTAACGAGCTTAACAAGCTAAACGAGCCAGCTCGCGAGTTATACGAGTCGAGCCAATCTTGGATTTGAGCTCGTTATAATAACGAGTCGAGTCGAGCTAGCTCGTTAGCGAAACGAGCTCTAGCGAGTCGAGCTGAGCTGGCTCGACTCGGCTCGAATTCCAGCCCTACCTGGACTAATAAGGGAAACCGAATATGCCACAAGACAGTAACACTCACCTGAAGTTGTAAGGAAAGAGTATTATATCTTTGTGTTCATTTATTACCAACGATTGTAGCAACACTAGTGCAAAACCGGTCTTTAGTGCCGGTTCGTGACGGCCTTTAGTGCCGGTTCGCCAACCGGCACTAAAGAGTGCGGACTAAAGCCCCCCCCCCCTTTAGTATCGTTTCGTCACGAACCGGCGCTAAAGTGCAAACACGTGGCACGAGTCAGGCCCATCTGCGCGTAGGTCTTTAGTACCGGTTGGTAACACCAACCGGTACTAAATGTTTGGGTGTTTTTTTTTTTAATTTTTGCTTTAATTTTGTGTTTTTAATTTGGCTTTATTTTCCATTTAATTATTTTTTGTTTGCTGGTATTTCACGATACTAGAAATTGTACACGTTATGCATATATATAAATAGATTTTCTCGTACGTAGAAATACACATGTATATACATATACAATTTCTCCTACATGTTGCCTTGGTGCCTTCGGAGCATGCACGATGACAAGTGGTTCATGGGGGCGGTAGCGGGTAATAGTATTCTCCTTTGGGATCTATGACCTGATCGAGCAAAAATCCGGCTATTTCCTCTTGAAGTGCTAGTATGCGCTCCTCGGGTAGGAGCTTATCCCGCACCTCTCTTAACTGTTAAGAAGGAGATCACTATGCATGCGTATTAGTTGTGTTACAAGATATCGATAATGGTGTGAACAGAGTTCTGACAACGTACCCATTCCTGTCTTTGAGATCTGCTCCTTTCGGACGCCATCATGCGAATGTTTTCGCAAACGTAGAATGCACAAAGATCATTCCCCGGCGCCTGCTTGAGGGCCTTTACGAGAATGGAATTGAATCAAATAATGATTAATCAAGCATGATAATTAATTAATGGTATTGAAACAAGAATTAAAGAGATGGCTAGCTAGCTAGAACTACTTAATTATTTACCCTTGGTCGATGCCAAAACAACTTTTTTGGCCATTTGCCTGGAGTCACCTTGATGAACTTTGCCCAAGCCCTGCCCGCCGGCAAAGAAAATCAATAAAGGTGTTATTAAATAGTTCATATCAAGAAATGACGAACTAATAATAGGCCGAGATATAGTTAATAATGATTAAAATTACCTGTTGACTATCCCCTTCATGATGGTGTAGTCTTTATCTTCTTTAAGTAGCGAGTCGAGTACTCCGACTGTTGCTTTGTCAACTTTAATGACTAACAAGATCTAGTGAAAACTGCATGCGCACACGTTTGCATGTCTTAATTAAGCAGGCATGTGCATAAAATTAATCAACTATATATCGTAAACCGTATACACTTAGTTATTAACATCTAGCTAGCTAATAAGCAAAAACAGAATCTGTATTAACTCACGTGAAGTTGTATGTAAGTAGTATATCTTCATTGCTATTGAGGCACTTCAAGAACTCTAGCATGCTTTCCTCTACACGTGCTTTAGAAGTTGCAAGATTTCATGTGTACTAATTAATGGTATTTGGGTCAATGAACCCAATGCCATAGCGTCCAGATTTTTTCATTTCATACATCTTCATCCTGCATATAATACCACAGAAAAGAATATATAGTGAGGATAATTACATGTAATGATTGATCAAAAATTACAGAAAGAAATCACTTACAAACAATAGCAATCGACGAGAGATTTGTCGAAAGTGCGTCTTGATTGTATAACTGATATAGTTCTGAATACTCAACGCACAGAGCTTTCTCATGGTAGTAATGCTCCTTCTTGACATTCACCATGAGGGACTCTCGATTGAAAATCTTGGTAATGTTCATGTACCATTGATGCAATTCATACATTCTCGTTGGGAGGTTCTTGACCTTGTCTGGGTGGACCAAAGGTTTGCCCCGTGCATATTTCCATTTTATTTCCTCCTCTCTAACCGGAGACATGGGCTCAATTTCGAGGAGTTGTCCAACAGAGATCTTGAGCATTTGAGCCTGCATTATATGCTACTCCGTTATTACCACATCGCCTAGCTGGGGAACTTTAACGGTTTGCCCACAATAATATTGGGCGCGCGGCCTCCTCTCATGTGTTGTTGTTGGCACAACAAGTGGGGAGATCGATTGCGCCGCCTGTTCTCCCAGCTGGGGAACGGTTTTCCCGCATTTTTTGCCCGCTGCTTGTTGGCTCGAGCTCGAGCTCGCTTCCTTCTTTAGACGTTCTCGATGTAGTTTCCTGATTTGGCGCTCATAGTCCGAGTCAACAGGCTTGGGAGCTGGTTCTCTAGCCATTTTAATGAAGTGGTCAATTACTTTCTCAGACACTTTCTCCTTTGGCGGCGATGCCGGTTTGGGTCCAAAATGGGCGTCCACTTGGGCCTGCACTATGGCTGCGTTTTGCTCCTTAGTCATGTCGTAAGGCCTCTGAGGAAGAGGAGCGAGGCTTGGACCATATTTACATCGCTTGTCTCCGCCTGTACTTCCTGAACTACCTCGACTCGTACCGCTATGCACCATAGCCGCGGCATGTCTCTTCTGTGATTGCTGAGACGGCGGAGACGGCTGACGTGGTTGAGTTGGACCAGGAGAAGTGGCCTGACGATGTGCCGGACTTGAAGCAGGAGGTGTGGCCTGACACGGTGCCGGACTTGAAACCGGAGAAGTGGCATGACGTTGTGCCGGGCTTGAAACCGGAGAAGTGGCATGACGCTGTGCCGGACTTGAAACCGGAGGAGTCGGCTGACGCGTCCGTGGACTTGAAGGAGCGGGAGTCTGCTGACTCGGTGGCGGAGTCGGCAGACGACGCAGTGTCGGTGGACTTCGAAAGATGATGCAATCCTTTCTCCATAGGATGATACGATGTATGGCCTCTCCTAGTGTGCGCTCGTCTTCACCTCCACGAAAGTCAAGCTGTAGCCCCGAATATTGGGTCCACCACTTCATCAACCATGACACGAGCATAGCCCTCTTGAATCGGGATGCAATGGAAGGTTGCTTCGGGTAATCGGAAAGCAACGCCGTCCGCCACCTTCATGGATATGTTCTTCATTTTAGAGTGTAGCTCACAGTTAGTGTTCTCTATGATGTCATCCACAGGGTATGTATCCAGGAGTGTGTCGCCCGGGGCAGAACCAACGCTGCTTCTCGGCATGGATGAGACGGTGCTATCCAATCTTTGGACGATCATCCGCTTGTTGCTGCCGCTGCCGAGACCCCCTTTCCGGCTAACTGAGTCGATCTGCTGCTGCTGGAATTTGAGTGCCAGGTCCGCGTGCCTTGCTTCTAGGCCTTGAAGGCGTTCTGCGTCCTGCTTCCTCTGCTCCTCCTCCAGCTTCCTTTTCTTCTCCTCCTCCATCTTCCTTCTTGCACGGGTCTTGTAGTCCTCGTTCCATTCTGAAAAGCCCTCATACCAGGGAATAACGCCCTTGCCTCGTGTTCTTCCGGGGTGTTCAGGATTTCTCAGGGCGCGCGTAAGCTCGTCGTTCTCTTTGTTGGGCGTGAACACCCTCTTTCAAGCTTCTTCTATTAAGGCCAATTATTTTTGTTCGGCTCCTTTTAGACTTGCCTTCCACGAAACTTCGCTTTGTCTTGGTCCAACGCACCCCATGCGCATAGAACCAAGTTCTACACAGGGGGCCAGTTCCTAGTAACCGTGTGACCCTGCATCCTCCATCTCTTTCTCGCACTTATCCCACTTAGGCAATCCCACAGCGTAGCCACTGGACCCAGCCTATGGAATCTGCGTCTTTTTGCGGCATTTGCCTTGTTTTTCATCGACCGTTCTTTAGCTAATTCTGAATCCTTGAAGGTCACGAAATCGTCCCCAAAGGTTTCTTTGATTCTCCAGTGTTCCCGTGAATTCTGGAGTCTTCCTTTCATTAGCGAGGTAGTTGACCATACAGTTTTCTTGTGGGTGTTGAATGCAATTGCCATCTTCCTAAGAGCAGCGCCCTTCACTTTGTCCACATCTGCTTTAGTGAAATGATCTGGTAGGGTGAAATGTTCCATCAGAGATTTCCAAAGGGCTTCTTTGGCTCTGCCGTCGACCCAAGTAACACCTGGACTTTTAGTCTTTGGCTATTTCCATTCTTGAATGGAGATCGGGAGTTTGTCCTTCACAAGAACTCCGCACTGACAAGTCCACTTGTTCGCAATGTTCTTAGGTGTGAGGGGTTCACCACTAGGTTTGATGGATTCGATGTTGTACTTTACACCATCCTTCAACAATCTGCCTGGGCCTCGCTTTGTCCTGCTGTCTGTAGAAGCAGATTTGCTCGATCCAGAGGGCTGAAAGAAGAATGATCGATTCGTTAATATATCTTCAATAAAAAAACATGTGATGATCACCATGATGCCTGCTTATATAAATATACCTCGCCGGTAGTCTTTGTTATTTGAAGATCAGCATTGTCTGTGTCATCACAAACATTGTCTGTGTCATCATAATCATAATCATAGTTCATGACTTCATCAGCTCGGTCGTCGAGATCGAATATCTTTTCATCACCCTCTCCGTATTGTTCAGATATTGGGAGCCGTCATCTGCTTCATTCAGACCATCTAGCCCGTGAGGGCTGGCGTATGATGTCGAACAATTCCTGTTCTCTCTCTCTGCCGGTATTGTCCGCCATAGCTTTTACTTAACTAATACGTAAGAAATATAAAACAATTTAATTAGTATTCAAATTACAATGCATGGATGCAATCAATAAGGAAAAACTGAATCTTGATTACATCGTCTTAATATATATAATCTCGAATACATCATCGTCTTAATATATATAATCTCGAATACATCATCGTCTTAATATATATAATCTCGAATACATCGTCTCGAATATTATATATCGAATACATCACTGGCTAGGTACGTAATAAAGATCGAGTACTACAGAAGAATCTAGGGCGCCACTCGCGGTTCCTGGGGCGCGGGCGGTGCATACCCAAAGAGAAGGAACCATCACAGGATCATATCTTTGGTCATCTGCCCAAAGAACCCGCCAAGTAGTGGAGAACCTGACGTCGTCCATAGCAGCCATGTAGCGATGGACGTGCTCATCTTCCTCCCTGACACGGCGACGCACCACCTCCGGCGAGGCCGGCTGCCTCTGCACCGAATGTGGCCCATGCGAATGCCACCAGAAGATCAGGGTCGATGACGGGACCCAAGGTCGGGTTCCTCACCAAGCGGCACGCCCCTCCAGGTAGCACCTCCCAGTGCCAAGACGGGCGGAGCCAGTCCGGACATGGGTCCTCTGAAGCGGGGCGTCGTCATGAGCGAATTGACGGCAAGGATGCGGGTCGGGCATATCGTCGAGAACAAATATTATATGCCCGCAAAAAGTAACATTTTTTAAATGATTTGATTGTGATAACTAAAATTCTATATATATGCAAATTCTAAGAATTTTCCGTTTCAAAATTTTTTTTCTAAGAATTTGACATTAATCTAATTCTTCTAACTAAAACTAAATATAAAATTTAACAAATACTATAGGCCCGCAAAAACTTTTTATATAACTAAAAAACAAAAAAATTGCTAATGTTTCTATAAATATTTCTATAACTAAAAAACAGAAAACATTTATAACATTTCTATATAACTAACAATTCTAATATTTATATAACAAAAAAACAGAAAAATTGCTAATATTTCTATAACTAAAAAACAGAAAACATTTATAACATTTCTATATAACTAACAATTCTAATATTTATATAACTAAAAAACAGAAAAATTGCTAATATTTCTATAACTAAAAAACAGAAAACATTTATAACATTTCTATATAACTAACAATTCTAATATTTATATTACTAAAAAACAGAAAAATTGCTAACATTTCTATAAATATTTCTATAACTAAAAAACAGAAAACATTTATAGCATTTCTATATAACTAACAATTCTAATATTTATATTACTAAAAAACAAAAAAATGCTATCACTTCTATAAAAAATGGCGTGTGTGTGTGTAGTGTATGTGTGTGTGTGTAGTGTGTGTGTGTGTGTGGACAACTAGACATGGCGGCAGGCGAAGCTCATCCGAGGCGACGACGGGCGGCGACGACGGGCGGGAGGCGACGACGGGCGACGGACGGGCGGGCGGCGACGACGGACGGGCGGGCGGCGACGACCAGGGCCGGGCGACGGGACGGCGGGACGGGACGGTTGGCGGCGACGCCGACGGGCGGCGAAGGGCGGGCACTACCGGGGTCGGCGACGAGGGTCGGGGGCGACGACGTCGACGGGGACGACGTCGATCGGGGCAGGGCGGCGCGACGGAGGGAGGAAACAGAGGGAAACTGAATTTTTTTCAAGTGTTCTATATATAGGATGGACCTTTAGTACCGGTTGGAGCCACCAACCGGTACTAAAGGTCTGTTTTGGCCAGCCGAAGCGGCGGGAAGCACCCACCCTTTAGTACCGGGTCGTGGCACCAACCGGTACTAAAGACCCACCCTTTAGTATCGGTTGGTGCCCTGACCCGGTACGAAAAGGGGTCTTGTTGGCCATGATCTTGGTGCAACAAGTTTAGTCCCACCTCGCTAGCCGAGGGCTACCGTGACCGGGTTTATAAGCCCAGGCGGTAGCTCTCTCGAGCTCCTCTCCTAAGCAGGCCCTCTTGGGCCTACCTGTTCTCTTCGCCTAGTGGGCCTCTTGGGCCTTCTTGAACTGCATCCTGGCCCAACAAAAGGTTGGGTTCCTAGTCGTATGCAGGCCGCTTTGGCCCAGTAGGCGGGCTTTTTTATTTTCTTATTTTTTTTGCTTTATTTATTTTTGTTTTATTTATTTTTGAGTTGTTTTTTTGCTGTATTTGGAGTTTATTTGTGAATATTTTTGCTTTAGGTACAAAAAATTACAACTTTCTGTTAGTGCCAATAGTTTCCAATTTGAATAGTTTAAATTTTGAATTATTTAAAATTTGAGTGAATCACTAATTTGTGAATAACTTAACTTTGAAAAAAGATTTTTCAGTGATTCTTTTTTCTTATATTTAATATTAGTGTGTTTTATCATTATGTTCAATTTGGTAATGCTTAGGTTATTTAAAAATGAAATGCCTTTGTAACAGTTGAGTTTTTAAATTGAAACCCTGATACTTCTAAAGGGATTGTCCATTTTGTACACGAAGTGCATCCAATTTTTGCCGTAACCCTCTCTACTTTTGTTTGCACATAAAATTTCTTCGCGTTTCAAATGCCAAAACACATAACTACCCTAACTATTACAGAGATTCCCTCCCGGTGTGAAACACCGAAGAAAGTGATGATAGTGAAGCCGATCACATCCCAGATCTTTGGGTGTGAAACTTTTTCTTCGCGTGTGTCCCTTTGCGCCGTAGCCATGGAAAATCTTCATCATTTAACTGGATGCTCGGGTCAATATTCACTGTGAATGGAGGAATTTCATCAAACTTTTCATAATCTTCTGACATGTCTGTCTTGTCATCCACTCCCACGATGTTTCTTTTTCCGAAGAACTATGTGGCGCTTTGGCTCTTCGTATGATCCATTCGCTTCCTTATCTTTTCTTTTTCTCGGCCTGGTAGACATGTCTTTCACATAAAAAACCTGCGCCACATCATTGGCTAGGACGAATGGTTCGTCTGCATACGCAAGATTGTTGAGATCCATTGTTGTCATTCCGTACTGCGGGTCTTCCGTTACCCCGCCTTGTGTCATATTGACCCATTTGCACCGAAACAAAGGGACCTTCAAATCACCTCCATAGTTAAGTTCCCATATGTCCATTATGTAACCATAATATGTTTCCTTCCCGTGTTGGTTGTTGCATCAAAGCGGACACCACTGTTTTGGTTGGTGCTCTTCTTATCTTGGGCGATCGTGTAAAATGTATTCCCATTTATCTGGTACCCTTTGAAAGTCATTATATTCGAAGATGGTAACTGGGACAGCGAGTACAGGTCATTTTGAATATGTCATCATTCAGGGCACGTTTCTGCAACCAACCAGCGAAAGTCCTCGTTTGTTCGTGTGTAATCCAGTCGTCAGACTTCTCCGGGTGTTTGGAGTGTAGAAAAATCTTGTGTTCCTCCATATACGGAGCCACCAAGGCGGAATTCTGTAGAACTGTGTAGTGTGCTTCAGTGAGAGAATGCCCGTCCATACATATTATTTGATGCCCTCCTAGCGTGCCTTTTCCTTCCAGTCTGCCCTTATGCCACGATTCAGGAACACCAATCGGCCTAAGGTCAGGAATAAAGTCAATACAAAACTCAATGACCTCCTCATTTTCATGGCCCTTCGAGATGCTTCCTTCTGGCCTAGCACGGTTATGAACATATTTCTTCAAGACTCCCATGAACCTCTCAAAGGGGAACATATTGTGTAGAAATACAGGACCCAAAACGTTAATCTCTTCAAGAAGGTGAACTAGGGCGTGCGTCATGATGTTGAAGAAGGATGGTGGGAACACCAACTCGAAACTGACAAGGCATTGCACCAAATCATTCTGTAACCTTGGTATGATTTCTGGATCGATTACCTTCTGAGAGATTGCATTGAGGAATGCACATAGCTTCACAATGGCTAATCCAACGTTTTCCGGTAGAAGCCCCCTCAATGCGACCGGAAGGAGTTGCATCATAATCACGTGGCAGTCATGAGACTTTAGGTTCTGGAACTTTTTCTCTGCCATATTTATTATACCCTTTATATTCGACGAGAAGCCAGACGGTACCTTCATGCTGAGCAGGCATTCGAAGAAGATTTCCTTCTCTTCTTTGGTAAGAGCGTAGTTGGCCTGACCCTGATGTATGCCGTATTTTTCGTGCATACGTTGCTGGTCCTCCCGTGCCTCTGGTGTATCTTTTGTCTTCCCATACACGCCCAAAAAGCCAAGCAGGGTCATGCAAAGATTCTTCGTCACGTGCATCACGTCGATTGCGGAGCGGACCTCTAGGTCTTTCCAAAGATGGCAGCTCCCAAAATATAGATTTCTTCTTCCACATGGGTGCGCGTCCGTCGGCGTCCTTCGAACAGGTTGTCCGCCGGGACCTTTCCAAAGATTACCTTCAAATCCTTGACCATATCTTGTACATCAGCACCGATGCGGTGGCGAGGCTTCGTCCGGTGATCTGCCTCACCTTTGAAATGCTTGCCTTTCTTTCTTCACGGGATGCCTTGTCGGAAGAAATCGGCGATGTCCTGTGTACACATTCTTCCTACAACTATCCAAATATATCTTTGTCGGTATCATCCAAACAATGCATGCATCTGCGGTATCCCTTGTTTGTCTGTCACGAAGGTTCTTGAGCAGGCCAATCATTGATGGTCACGAACAGCAACGCCTTTAGGTCAAATTCTTCCTGTCTGTGCTCATCCCACGCACGTACACTTGTTCCATTCCACAGCTGTAATAGTTCTTCAACTAATGACCTTAGGTACACATCAATGTCGTTGCCGGGTTGCTTAGGGCCTTGGATGAGCACTGGCATCATAATGAATTTCCGCTTCATGCACATCCAAGGAGGAAGGTTATACAAACATAGAGTCACAGGCCACGTGCTATGGTTGCTGCTCTGCTCCCCAAAAGGATTAATGCCATCTGCGCTTAGACCAAACCATACGTTCCTTGGGTCACCTGCAAACTCCTCCCAGTACTTTCTCTCGATTTTTGTCCACTGCGAACCGTCAGCGGGTACTCTCAACTTTCCGTCTTTCTTACGGTCTTCTGCATGCCACCGCATCGCCTTTGCATGCTATTTATTTTGGAACAAACGTTTCAACCGTGGTATTATAGGAGCATACCAATCACCTTGGCAGGAATTTTCTTCCTGGGGCGCTCGCCCTCGACATCACCAGGGTCATCGCGACTGATCTTATAACGCAATGCACCGCATACCGGGCAAGCGTTTAAATCCTCGTACTCACCGCGGTAGAGGATGCAGTCATTAGGGCATGCATGTATCTTCTGCACCTCTAACCCTAAGGGCAGACAACCTTCTTTGCTTCATACGTACTCTCGGGCAATTCGTTGTCCTTTGGAAGCATATTCTTTATCATTACCAACAACTTTCCAAATCCCTTGTCAGATACACCATTCTCTGCCTTCCATTGCAGCAATTCAAGTGTGGTGCCCAACTTTTTTTTGTCAGCTTCGCACCGGGTACAACAATTTCTTGTGATCCTCTAACATGCTGCAACTTCGTCCTCTCCGGATCACTTGCGCAGTTTCTCTTTGCATCGGCAATGGCCCGACCTAGATCATCGGCGGGCTCCTCCGATGCCTCTTCTTCACTTCTTCCCGCATGGCCGGCTCGACTTCTTCCCCCATTGTTGTATCATCGTATTCAGGGAGCCCATGGCCAGGATAGCCGTCGTCGTCCTCTTCTTCTTCATTGTCTTCCATCATAACCCCTCTTTCTCCGTGCTTGGTCCAAACATTATAGTGGGGCATGAAACCGGACTCAAATACGTGGACGTGAATGGTTCTTGACGTAGAGTAATTGTGACCGTTCTTACAGCCAGCACATGGACAAGGCATAAAACCATCCGCCCGCTTTTTTGCCTCAGCGGCAAGCAGAAAAGTATGCAAGCCACTAATGAACTCGGGAGAGCATCGGTCATCATACATCCATTGTCGGCTCATCTTCATTACACAACACCGAATAGACCAAATTATTACAAGTTCATACATAAAGTTCATATACAACACTTAATTAAATGCAACATACAAATAACTCTCTAGCTAAAGAATTTAAATGCAACAACAAATGCGATCAAGATCGTAACTAAGGTAACAATTGATCCAACAGCATAATGATACCAAGCCACACTATCAATGGCATATTTTCTAATCTTTCTAATCTTCAACCTCATTTTCTCCATCTTGATCTTGTGATCATCGACGACATCGGCAACATGCAACTCCAATTCCATCTTGTCCCCTCAATTCTTTTCAATTTTTCTTTCAAATACTCGTTTTCTCTTTCAACTAAATTTAACCTCTCGACAATAGGGTCGGTTGGAATTTCCGGTTCACATACCTCCTAGATAAAAATATCTATGTCAACTTGATGGGCATAATTTTTCATAAACACGAAATGCAACAACTAGTTTTAAAAGAGAATATACCACATCCGAATCATAACAAGGACGAGGGCCGACGGGACGGATATCAAAACCATGGCACTATGTATAACAAACAACGTCACGAGTAAGATAATTATACGAGTAACTATATATCCAAATCACGCAAACATCAATTTGGTAATGTAAAACATTCATGAACAAGAGCCTCACCACAAGGTGGTGCCGACAGGGACGAGTCTTGAGCGATCGACGGTGGTTACGACGGAGATTTAGAAGGCACTAAGTAAACCACACCTACATATGCAAACTAAGTGTTATTTTTGACCTCAAATTGCATATAGATCAAATACTAGCACATATAATTCCTTCCAAATTACTAAACTCACAAATTAATCACTATATAAAGCATTGCAAGAGCTAATCTAGCAATGAGAGATGAAAAGACAAAGTTGCTAACCTTTCTGATCATTTGAATGGATGGGGGCCTTCAAATCTTGACAAATTTTAGGCAAAATGTGTGATGAGCTCGAGGAAGAGAAGGGAAGAACAGAGGAGGAGAGGGGAAAGGGGAAGAACAGAGCGAGCTCGGGTGGACGAAGGGTTTATGTACGTCGACCTTTAGTACCGGTTCGTGCCACGAACCGGTACTACAGGTGCTGGACGGGCCCCAGACTGACAACATCCTGCCACCACTCTCTCTAGTACCGATTCGTGGCACGAACCGGTGCTAAAGGTTTGCCACGAACCGGTACTAATGAGAGCGGCCGGCTAGCCGTTGGAACCGGCACTAATGGACACATTAGTGCCGGCTCGAAATCAAACCGGCACTAATGTGTCTCAGATTAGCCCCTTTTTCTACTAGTGCAAGTTGGCCTCGGTATTTTCAGCATGAAATTTAACCTCAGTTGCATCTATGAGATATGTGTTAATGAACCCAATATCACCCACTTGTCTTTTCTTCAATTCGGCGATCTTCAATCTGCATAATATAGTGAGGATAATTATAAATACATGGAATGAAAGAGCTGAGTTATATAGAGAGACTTAATGATGTAAGTAGTACTACTTACAGCGATGGCAGGTGACCGTTGCTTTATCGAGGGCCAATTGATTGAAAAACTGATAGAACTCCTCAAATGGAATAGGCAACAGTTCAATTCCAACCAGGTCATGCTCCTTTATAACTCTCACATACAAAGTACTCCTCCCCTCAGACTCTCTGCAGGTTTTCATGTACCAATCATGCAATCTTCACATCATCGTTGATAGAGAGCTTTCATCTTTGACGAGAGGCTTCCCGTACTCATATCTTTGTATCTGCACCTCCAAGAAATCATAATGTACATCGTCGGACAGGTAATCTCCAGGATTGCTATAACCGGGCACCATCCTCGGATCGACGATGTCGCTAGCAGGCACCTTGAGCGGGGGGCACGATTGCTTCGCTTGTTCGCCGAGCTAGGCAATTTGTTTCCCAGCTCGTCGTTCTTTCATCCTTTAATCACTGACAGTACTTCCCAACCTCTCGGCAAATGCCTTTCCAATAATGCGCTCATAGTTGCCTTTCGGCGGAGACTTGGGTGGTTTTGTCAGGGCAGCCAGTGTGCGCTTTGCTTTCACCGGATCTACCTTCTCCTCCGGAGGTGGATGTCTCTGTGCTTTCAACCCTTGAAACCAGTCCTTCACTTTGGTTCGCGCGATCTTCGCGTTCTCCTCCGGGGTCATCTCGTATGGTAACTTCTCTAGAGTCTTCAGAGAAGGACCGAATCTATATGTCCTCCCGCCTTTGGCTGTACTGCTAGACGCCGGCAGAGCAGACGGAGCGGATGTCTTCTTTCCTTGATTACGAGGCGGAGGAGAAGGACTACGATGCGCCGGAGCGGCGGCGGGTCTCTTCCGCCCTTGCTGACGAGGCGGAGAAGGAGGAGGCTGGCTGCTCGAGCCGGGCGCAGCGCGGAGAAGGAGGCGGAGTGCCGCCACACGCCGGAGAAGGAGCCGGCCGAGTGCCCCGATCGTCACTCACGGGAGGTGGAGGCGGTGGAGGAGGCGGAGTGCCTGACTCGCCGGAGGAGGCGGAGGCGTCGATTCGGAAGGTTGATGAGATCCTTCCGCCATAGGCATGGAGTCTTCAGAGCAGAACCCAGCCGAGTCTCCCCTTCACCGGTAGGGTAGTCAAGCTGGAGGTCCTCAAATCCCTCTGTGATTTCATCCACCATCACCCTAGCATATCCTTCTGGAATCGGCCGACAGTGAAAAGTTGTGCCGGATTTAGTAGGATAAACAGAGCCAACAGCCGCCTTGACCTTCAAATTCATCCATTGCGCCATAAGGTGGCAATTTTCAGCCTCCGTGATAGCATCCACGGGATAGCTGGCAGGAGCCGTCAAGGCATGCTCCGGTGAAGCAGCTCGGTGGAAGCCACGCTGCTTCTCCGCCGAGATGGCGGGGTAACCGGGGAAGCTTCGGCAGGTCGTTTGCTGCGATCTGCTTCTCGTTCCTCTATCGCTTGTACCCTTGCATGCAGTGCCTGCAGTTCGGTCTGCTGCACTTTCTTGCTCCTCTCCTGGCATTTGTAACCGCGTGTGTCCGGAAACCCAGCCTTCCATGAAACGGAGCCTGGCGTGCCTCGTGCCCGTCCAGGGTGCTCAGGATTCCCTCGGGCCATTGTGAGCTCGTCGTTCTCTCTGTCTGGAAAGAACGTCCCTTGTTGCGCTGCTTCGATATATTGCTGAAGCCTCTTGACTGGTATGTCCAATTGATCGTCCGTCCAAATGCACTTCCACGATCTGAGGTCCAAGGTTCCGCCAGCCCCGAAGAACCAAGTCCGGCAACGGTCTGGCCAGTTCATTGTCTCTGGTTCGATCCCTTTATCAAGTAGATCATTCTCAGCCTTGGCCCACTTAGGCCAGGCTATGAGGTAGCCACCTGACCCCGTGCGATGGTGAAGCTTCTTCTTCGCAGCATTTTTCTTGTTTGTCGCCGACATCTTTTTACTCTTTTTCGATGTCTAGTAGGACACAAATGCGGGCCGGTCATCTCTGATCTTCTCATATTTGCCCTTGAATTTTGGGTTCTCTTTTTTATCGACAAACTTATTCAGGTCTTTCTTCCAATTCCTGAATAGGTCTGCCATCTTCTTAAGAGCAAAAGACTTGATTAATTGCTCAACTGGCTTCTCCGGATCATCCTCTGGCGGTAGGGTGAAATCTGACTTCAGCTCAGTCCAAAGATCATTTTTCTGCATATCATTGACATAAGACACCTCAGGGTCTTCGTTTTTAGGCTTATACCATTGCTGGATGCTAATCGGGATCTTGTCCCTAACCAGAACCCCTCACTGAGCAACAAATGCCTTCTTTGTCCGGATGGGTTCAATCGGTTGGCCGTCACGCGCGATTTCTATGATCTCAAACTTTTGATTCGAGCTCAACTTTTTCTTCGGGCCTCGTCTCTTTACCGAAGTTGTGCTCGATCCGGAGGGCTAGAAAAAAGAACAAAGACGAGAGTTAATTAATATGTGTACATACCAAAACAATGAATGCATCAATTAGCTAGTCAACACAGGCTTAACTAATATATATATACCTGACCGGACTCGGTTCGGTCACCGGAGCCGTCCTCATGGTCTACTTCTTCTTGCACCGGCATTGGCTCATCGGAGCCATCATAATCATAGCCAGCTGCTTCTTCACCCTCTCCTTCCAGACCATCGGTGTCGTTGAGAAACATCAACGAAAGCGAGACATCATCACTTCCTTCTGCGATTATGTCCCTCAACAACGCTTCTTGTGCTTCGTCTCGGGGGGTGTCCATAGTTTCTACAAATATTTACAACATGGCAATTATTATTCAAACATGACAAATATGGATATATTAGTGGCAAACGTAGAACTAGCTAGGTAATCACAACAAGGAATCATATTCATAGTGGCCTCGACGCTGCTTCTCTAGGGTTTCGGGTGGCCTCGACAACGCTTCAAGGGTTAGGGGTGGCCTCGAGAACGCTTCAAGGAGGGGGTAATATCAACCCCGCCCCCCACGTGTTGAAGCTATCGGGAGGGGTATATCGACAACCATTTACATACGACGTACATGGGAAAATAATATGCTTGTTTTTTCCTTCTTAAAAATACATGAAGCTATCGGGAGGGGGTATATCAACAACAACAACGACGACACTACATCTATGCCCCACAAGTGACGTGGGTATATTGACAACGACGACATACATACATGGAAAAAATGTTATCGGGGAGGGGGTATATCGACCCCCCCCCCCACGTCGAAGTTATCAGGGAGGGGGGATCGACCCCCTCATGTTGAATTCGAGAGAGTTAGGAACCGAGGGGACTCCTCCCCTCATGTCTGATGAGTTTTACTCCTCCCTTCCATGAAACATTCATCGAACAAACTTAATACGAGTTTTAACAGAAAACATTCATCGAACTAAATTACAACAGAAAAAATTACTAACCTAAAATGCACAAAAATGCTCAAGAAGAAGAAATAAACTAACCTAAAATTACTAACCTAAAATGCACTAACAACAACTAACCTAAAATGCACTATAAATCAACTAACCTAAAATGCACTAACCTAAATCAACTAACTCAACATATGAAGAAGGAAATGCTATCGGAGAGGGGTATATCGACCCCCTCATGTATCCACATACATACATCTATACATACATACATTTCTCATATATACATAAATACATTTCTCATATATAAGTTTTTCTTCTTCTTCCTTTCTTCCTTCTTCCTAGCTAGATATATAAATTTTTGCATATATAAAATACATATATACTTGCATATATGTATAAATTTTTGCATATATAAAGTTTTTCTAAATTCTAACTTTTGCATATATGAACATATATACACAGAGAACATATACATATATATACATTTTATAATACTGAAAAATGAGAGGAAAGGGCACCGCGGCCGGACCAGGCGGTGGCGTGTGGTCGGGCGACAGTGACGGGTCGGGGAAGGCGGCCAGCAGTGTGGTCGAGGCAGGTGGCCAGTGGCCTCTGAGGTCAGGCAGTGGCAGCAGCGATGTGTGGCAGTCAGCGGGGGCATGGTGTCGGGTCGGCGTGAAGCGACGGTGTCGAAGCGATGGCTCGGCCGGCGGCGAGGTGGACCAGCTGACGCAGCGTCGAGGTAGGGCTCGGCGGCGACGAGCGAAGCGTCAGGCGGAGAAGAAACAGATGGATTTTGGCGAAAACTGCTAAGTGTTGTATATATAGCAAGAGCATTGGTCCCGGTTCGTGAAACCAACCGGGACTAATGCACCCTTTAGTCCCGGTTGGTGCCACCAACCGGGACCAAAGGCCTCTTTTCAGCAGCCCAAAGGGCGGGAAGCAGAGGCATTTGGTCCTGGTTGGTACCAACCGGGACCAAAGGCCTTGTGCTGCCCCGCGCCCAAAAGTTTAGTCCCACCTCGCTAGTTGAGAGGGCTCGAGAGTGGTTTATAAGCGCTGCTGCGCCCACCCTCTCGAGCTCCTCTCAATCAGCAGGCTTCAGCCTAATCTGTCCCTAGCTATGTGCTGTGGGCCTACTTGGCCTCTTGCGGCCTGAATCACAGCCCATGTAGGGTTTCTAGTCGTATTCAGGTAATGGGGGCGGCGGTGACACTATTTTTATTTTTTTTCAGTCTTTTTGTTTTGTTTTCTGCATTATTTATTTTTGTTGTTTTTGCTTTATTTTTAATCTTTTTCTTTTAGTTTTAGAAAAATTATAAACTTTCTGTTAGTGCCATTAGTTTTCAAATTTGAAAACACTTTTTTTGTTTTCTTTGTTGCTTTATTTATTTTATTTTGTTTCTACTTACAACAAAATACTTATTGTTGCTATTTTTATTTTTTTCCAGTTTTTTTATTTTGTTTTCTGCATTATTTATTTTTTGTTGTTTTTTGCTTTATTTTTTTAATTCTTTTTGCTTTTAGTTTTAGAAAAATTATAAATTTTTTGTTAGTGCCATTACTTTTCAAATTTGAAAACACTTTTTTTGTTTTCTTTGTTGCTTTATTTATTTTATTTTGTTTCTACTTACAACAAAATACTTATTGTTGCTATTTTTATTTTTATTTCCAGTTTTTTTGTTTTATTTTCTGCATTATTTATTTTTTGTTGTTTTTTCCTTTATTTTTTAATTCTTTTTGCTTTTCGTTTTAGAAAAATTATAAACTTTCTGTTAGTGCCATTAGTTTTCAAATTTGAAAACACTTTTTTTCTTTGTCGTTTTATTTATTTTATTTTGTTTCTACTTACAACAAAATACTTATTGTTGCTATTTTTATTTTTTTCCAGTTTTTTTGTTTTGTTTTCTGCATTATTTATTTTCTTTTTGTTTTTTTGCTTTATTTTTTAATAATTTTTGCTTTTAGGTCAGCAAAATTATAAACTTTCTATTAGTGCCATTAGTTTTCGAAAAATTATAAACTTTCTGTTTGTGCCATTAGTTTTCAAATTTGAATAGTTAAAATTTGAATTCTTTGAAATTTGTGTGAATCACAAGTTTGTGATTAACTTTACTAAAAAAATGAACATAGATGCACCTATAGACAAAATTCGACCTAAATTCATAATCAATTTCTATGAATTTCAGAGAAATTCACTATGAATTTAGGTCAAATTCCCTGTATAGGGGCATCTATTTTCACTTTGAGAGGAGCTCAACAAGGCAGAGTGGGACGGGCTTATAAACCGGTGTGAGCGCCCTTTGGTTGGCGAGGTGGGACTAAACTCTGAGCGCAACGAGGACCAACCCTTTAGTCCCGGTTTGTGGCACAAACTGAGACTAATGGTCATGGGCCAGGGGCGAGCCGCATGGGCCAGGGACTAATATATGAACATAGATGCACCTATAGAGAAAATTCGATCTAAATTCATAGTTTTCAAATGAACTCTGAAAAAGTTGGCATAGCATGTGCATGTACAAAACGGACAATGGTATCATACTAAATGCATTACAAAGTTGGCATGGTATCATCATAATAGTTGCGGGAGAAAGTCTTCACTTTTTCTTCGCTTGTGTCATTTGCTTATTGCGCCGTAACCATGGATAATCGTCATCGTTTATCGGGATGCTTGGGTCAGCCTTGACTTTGAAGGGAGGAACTTCATGAAACTTTTCATACTCTTCAGACATGTCTGTCTTGCCCTCCACTCCCAGGATGTCCCTTTTTCCTGAAAGAACTATGTGGCGCTTTGGCTCATCGTATGATGTATTCGCTTCCTTATCTTTTCTTTTCTCGATGCAGTAGACATGTCCTTCACATAGATAACCTATGCCACATCATTGGCTAGGACGAACGGTTCGTCAGTGTACCCTAGATTTTTCAGATCCACTGTTGTCATTCCATACTGTGGGTCTACCTGTACCCCGCCTCCTGACAGATTGACCCATTTGCACTTAAACAAATGGACCTTAAAATCTACTCCGTAGTCAAGTTCCCATATGTCCACTATGTAACCATAATATGTGTCCTTTCCCATCTCGGTTGCTGCATCAAAGCGGACACCGCTGTTTTGGTTGGTGCTCTTTTGATCTTGGTCAATCGTGTAAAATGTATTCCCATTTATCTCGTATCCTTTTCAAATCATTAAGCCGAAGATGGTCCCCTGGACAACAAGTACAGCTCATCACAAACAGTGCTGTCACCTCTGAGACGTGTTTCCAACCAACTGCTGAAAGTCCTGATGTGTTCACATGTAATCCGATCGTCGCCGCTCCGGGTGTTTGGGCGCAGGCAGTTCTTGTGTTCATCCACATACGGGTCACCAAGGTAGAGTTCTGTAGAACTGTGTAGTGTGCTTGAGACTAGGAATATCCGTCCTGCATATTATTGAGTCCCTTCCAAGCGTGCCTTTTCGGTCAGTCTCCCCTCATACCGCGATTTAGGGAGACCTATCTTCTTAAGGCCAGGAATGAAGTCAACACAAAACCCGATGACATCCTCGCTTGATGGCCCATAGAGATGCTTCCTTCCGCCTAAGCGCGGTTAAGGACATATTTCTTTAGGACTCCCAAGAACCTCTCAAAGGGGAACATATTGTGTAGAAATACAGGCCCCATAATGACAATCTCGTCGACTAGATGAACTAGGGCGTGCGTCATGATATTGAAGAAGGATGGTGGGAACACTAGCTCGAAACTGACAAGACATTGCACCACATCACTCCTTAGCGTTGGTACGATTTCTGGATCAATCACCTTCTGAGATATTGCATTGAGGAATGCACATAGCTTCACAATGGCTAATCGGACGTTTTCCGATAGAAGCCCCCTCAATGCAACCGGAAGCAGTTGCGTCATAATGACATGGCAGTCATGAGACTTTAGGTTCTGGAACTTTTTCTCTGGTATATTTATTATTCCCTTTATATTCGACGAGAAGCCAGTCCGGACCTTCATACTGAGCAGGCATTCAAAGAAGATTTCTTTCTCTTCTTTCGTAAGAGCGTAGCTGGCAGGACCTTCATACTGCTTCGGAGGCATGCCCTCTTTTTCGTGCAAGCGTTGCACGTCCTCCCGTGCCTCAGGTGTATCTTTTGTATTTCCATACATGCCCAAGAAGCCTAGCGGGTTCACGCAAAGGTTCTTCGTCACGTGCATCACGTCGATCGAAGAGCGGACCTCTAGGTCTTTCCAGTAGGGTAGGTCCCAAAATATAGATTTCTTCTTCCACATGGGTGCGTGATTCTCAGCGTCATTCGGAACAGCTAGTCCGCGGGACCCTTTCCAAAGATTACGTGTAAATCATTGACCATAGCAAGCACGTGATCACCGATGCGCATGGCGGGCTTCTTCCAAAGGATCTGCCTCGCCTTTGAAATGCTTGCCTTTCTTTCTACATTGATGGTTGGTCGGAAGAAATCGACGATGGCCCAGGTACACATTCTTCCTGCAACTTCCCAGGTATATACTATCGGTGTCAAGTAAACAGTGCGTGCATGCGTGGTATCCCTTGTTTGTCTGTCCTGAAAGGTTGTTTGTCTGTCTTGAAAGGTTACTGAGAGCGGGCCAATCGTTGATGGTAACGAACAGCAACGCCTTCAGGTTAAATTCCTCCTTTTTGTGCTCATCCCACATACGTACACCGTTTCCATTCCACAACTGTAAAAGTTCTTCAACTAATGGCCTTAGGTACACATCAATGTCATTGCCGGGTTGCTTAGGGCCTTGGATGAGAACTGCATCATAATGAACTTCCGCTTCATGCACATCCAAGGAGGAAGGTTATACATACATAGAGTCACGGGCCAGGTGCCGTGATTGCTGCTCTGCTCCCGAAAGGATTAATGCCATCGGCGCTTAAAGCAAACCATACGTTCCTTGGGTCCTTTGCAAACTCATCCCAGACTTTCTCTCGATTTTTCTCCACTGCGACCCGTCGTGGTGCTCTCAACTTCCCGTCTTTCTTACGGTCCTCACTGTGCCATCGCATCAACTTGGCATGCTCTCCGTTTCTGAACAGACGTTTCAACCGTGGTACTATAGGAGCATACCACATCACCTTCGCAAGAACCCTCTTCCTGGGAGGCTCGCCGTCAACATCACCAGGGTCATCTCATCTGATCTTATACCGCAATGCACCGCATACCGGGCATGCGTTCAGATCCTTGTATGCACCGCGGTAGAGGATGTAGTCATTAGGGCATGCATGTATCTTCTGCACCTCCAATCCTAGAGGGCATACGACCTTCTTTGCTGCGTATGTACTGTCCGGCAATTCGTTATCCTTTGGAAGCTTCTTCTCCAATATTTTCAGTAACTTCTCAAATCCTTTATCAGGCACAGCATTCTCTGCCTTCCACTGCAGCAATTCCAAGACGGGTACCGAGCTTTGTGTTGCCATCTTCGCAATTGGGGTACAACCCTTTTTGTGATCCTCTAACATGCGATCGAACTTCAGCTTCTCCTTTTGACTTTTCGCATTGCGTCCTTGCATCGACAATGACCCGCTGGAGATCATCATCATCGGGCACATCGTCTGGTTCCTCTTGATCTTCAGCAGCTTCGCCCGTTGCAGCATCATCGTGCACATCGTCTGGTTCCTCTTGATCTTCAGCAGCTTCGCCCGTTGCAGCATCATCGTGCACATCGTCTGGTTCCTCTTGATGTTCAATAGCATCACTGTATTCAGGGGGCACATAGTTTTCATCGTACTCTTCTTCTTCGCCATCTTCCATCATAACCCCTATTTCTCCGTGCCTCGTCCAAACATTATAGTGTGGCATGAAACCCTTGTAAAGTAGGTGGGTGTGAAGGATTTTCCGGTCGAGTAAGACTTCAGATTCCCACATATAGGGCATGGACAAAACATAAAACCATTCTGCTTGTTTGCCTCAGCCACTTGAGAAAATCATGCACGCCCTTAATGTACTCGGAGGTGTGTCTGCCACCGTACATCCATTGCGGTTCATCTGCGTGCATTATATATAATTAAGTGTGTCAAAAATCATTACAGAACATCATGAATAGATAATTAAGTGACCAAATTAATAGAAGTTCATCATCACATAAAAACCAAAGTACATACATAGTTCTCATCTAACAACATAAAGCTCTGCAGAGCATCTAAATTAATTAAACCATACATTGAAACTATGTAAAACATTTCAATGCGAAAACAAATGCGATCATAATCGCAATCAAGGTAACAACTGATCCAACGGCATAATGATACCAAGCCTCGGTATGAATGGCATATTTTCTAATCTTTCTAATCTTCAAGCGCATTGCATCCATCTTGATCTTGTGATCATCGACGACATCCGCAACATGCAACTCCAATATCATCTTCTCCTCCTCAAGTTTTTTTTATTTTTTCCTTCAAGAAATTGTTTTCTTCTTCAACTAAATTTAACCTCTCGACAATAGGGTCGGTTGGAAATTCCTGTTCAACAACCTCCTAGATAAATAAAATCTATGTCACGTTGGTCGGCATAATTTTCATAAACAATAAATGAACCAATAGTTATGAAAAGATAATATATACCACATCCGAATCATAGACAGGACGAGGGCCGACGGGGGAGGATACCAAAACCATCGCACTATATAAGATGCAATAATAAAAGTAAGAAAATAATACAAGTATCTTTCTAAACATAAAAGTAAGAATATTTTTCCTTTCGGAAAAAAGATAAGAACAAGAGGCTCACCACGGTGGTGCCAGCGATGAGATCGGCGCGGGTGATCGACGGGCGGTGAAGACGGGACGGGCGTGACGGACCGCTACACCTAGACAAATATTGAGAAAAATGGAGCTTGGAGGTCGAGCTTGGAGAGGAGAAAGCTTAAGTAGTGTGGCTCGGGCATTCCATCGAACACCTTGTGTGCATAGGAGGTGAGCCAGAGCACCACCAAGCCCTCTCCCCCTCGGCGGCCAGAAAAAACAGAACAGTGTGCTCTTCTCTCACGCGAAGGGGTATATATAGGCACCTCATTGGTCCCGGTTGGTGGCATGAACCGGGACTAAAGGGGAGCCTTTGGTCCCGGTTCAAGCCACCAACCGGGGCCAATGGTGGTGGGCCAGGAGCGAGGCACATTGGTCCCGGTTCGTCCCACCAACCGGGACCAAAAGGGCCAGACGAACCGGGACCAATGCCCACGAGGCCCCGGCCGGCCCCCGGGATCACGAACCGGGGCAAATACCTCCATTGGTCCCGGTTCGTGGCAGAACCGGGACTAATGGGCTGAGCAGGCCTGGGTCATTGCCCCCTTTTCTACTAGTGATTGCTTGGAGCAGCGTGTGTCGGCCAAAATGCTACGGTGAGCTCAGTGTGAAAAATCTTAAGTTACAAGGGCTAGCTATGAGGGTTAGATGTAAATGGCTAAAACGGACGGAGCCCAACAGGCCTTGGCAGGGGCTGCCTATGACCACGGATCCGGAGGCACGTGAGGTCTTTGACAGTTTGGTTGGCATCAGAGTGGGGAGAGGCGACCGGGTGCTATTTTGGAGGGATCGTTGGATCCACGGATTTGCAGTCAAGCACATAGCCCCACTAGTGTTCGCCATGGTACAGACACGAGTTGTCAACAAACACATGGTTCAGCAAGCTCTCTCCGAAAATAGTTGGTTGGTGGACTGCCAGTTGGGATTCTCCTTCATGGCCCAGATACAGTTGATGCACCTCATCCAAGAATTGGTACGGTCCCACGGGACGCGGAAGGTGCGGACGAGTTCACCTGGCCATGCTCAAGCTCGGGCTCCTACACTGCTAGGTCGACGTATGACAGACTTTGCGTGGGATACACCAGGTCGCCCATGGCGACCTGCATCTGGAGGAGCTGGGCACCCCTAAAGTGCAAGCTATTCACGTGGCTAGCTATGCAACACCGCATTTGGACCTCAGACCGGAGGGCACGTCACGGATTACAGGACGAGGCATCCGTTTGCTACACCTGCCTCCAAGATGAAGATAATGTTGAACATATCCTATGCGCTTGCATCTACGCCCGTGAGGTCTGGCATAGACTTTGGGACCTTCTCGGAATCAATGTACCAGGTTTTTCGGCCGGCGACACAACTCTTGACTGGTGGCTTAGGGCAAGGACGAGCTTTCACTCTGTTGAACGGAGGGGCTTCAACACCATGTTCAATGCGATGATTTGGGCGCTATGGAAACAAAGAAACGCACGGGTCTTCAGTAGGCTAGAGCAACAACGGATCCCAACGGAGCTGGTGGTGATCTTGCTAGATGAGGTGGCCGAGTGGAAGGCTGTCGGGCTGGGTGTAGGAGGTCTCCAACGATTCGTGAGAAATTAGCCTAGGTTTCTAGTTAGGTGTGGGTGTTGGTTTGTATCTGTGCTACACGTTTGTTCGCATTCGTGGTGCACGTCTTGTAAATATTTCGTCCGTTCTATAAAAATATGGTGCGCCTTTGGCGTACTCTCGAAAAAAAACAACTCGCCAGCAGCTTCAATTTGGGTGTTGGTTTGTACTCGCGTGCGCTGATCTTGACACGCCGCCCTCCGATTTAGCCCCGGAGCTCCCCAATGCATGCATAGACAGCGTCGTATTCGATTGTTCTACGTACACACACGCGCGCGACACACGTGCCAAACAGTCCACTTCGACCCTGTAAAATTCATCGTCACACTCACACCCACCCATATGGCCATATGCATGCATCCCGACCTAAGGCCAACTCCACCGCACGACCCTAAATCGTTCGGGATTGTCCGTTTGGGGCAAAAAAGGGCCCAGCGGGAATACCCAAACAGACAAAACTGTTCGTTGATGTCCGTTTCAGTCCGGCCCAACCCCAAATTCAGACCAAAGTTGGGTCACAAATGCGTCTGAACGGACACAGACGGACGCTCTCCTCGGCCTCTCTCGTCCGCCCATGGCCCACCTATCAGCGACCCATGCATCTAGGTCCTGGCGACCTCGTCGCTCCCCACGCCCGCCCCTGTGTTCCGCTCGCCGTTTCGCCGCCGCGTCCGCCACGGCGCCCCTCGCCCCGCCGCCGCAGCAAACAGATGCATGCGTGCTTGCATGCGCAGCAGCAGCAGCCGGGTGCTAGCTAGCTAGCTAGCAAGCTACTAGTGTGTGCAGTAGCTCAACGGCGAGCTCAGGACCCGGCGCTTGGACGCGCGGGCTGCAGCAACTCCACGCTGGACCACGACTCCTCCGCGTACTGCCGGACCAGGTCAGAGAAGCCTGGCGTAGGGCGCGGCCAGGAAGGCCAGCGCGCCGAGCACGGCAGGAGCACGGGCGCGTCAAGCACGGCCAGAGGCGTCGCGAGCGCCGGGGAGCTTCGGGCGGCGCTCTGGCGGCGTTCGGGCGGGGCTACGGGCGCGGCCGGGAGCTCGTGGTGGGCGTCGGCGGCAGGCTGCGGGCTGCAGAGGAGCTCTGCGAAGCGCGCGGCAATGACGGCGGAGGCGGCGTGCAAAGTTCGGCTCGGGCGGGCGCGGCGACGGCTTCTTGTGGGCGCGTGCAAGCTTCAGCGGGCGACGGCGGCTCAGGCCGACGCGGTGGCGGGTGAGCAGGTTAGCGCGTGGGCGAGTAGCAGGGCAGCTTGGCGCGGTGCCCGGCGGGCAAGCTCGGCGCGGGCGAGTAGCAGGGCAGCGCGGTGCGCGGCAGTGGCGGGCAAGCGTGGGCAGGGAGGCGCTGCAACGAGCTGGGGCGGACAGTTTGGGGTCACGTCGCCTCGTGCGCGTTGGATGCGGATGCTCCAAGCGCCTGTCCGCCTCCCGGACGTCCGCCAAATCGCACCCAAACGGACGTCCAAAAGACAGATGTGGACGTGGGTCCTGCGGTGGAGTTTGCCTAATCAGCTCAGGTGAGCCATGGGAGGAGGGCATGTATCTGCCGATCGACCTACCTACCATGCATCAAACCGTCCACGGCGCTTGCAGCAGTCGGTTTGGCAGCCAGCGTGTGCCATTGCATTGCAACGGATGCCGGCCAGATGAAAAACAAAACCACCTGCGGGGGGCATTTGGCAAAAGGACGTCGCCTCCCAATAACTATGGGTTTGGCAATTTTACTTAGAGATGCATGGATCTCACAGCAAACTTAATTCCCTCCAAAGATCTCATATTTTCATACAAGGCCTGTTCATGGATAAGCTCCACCTTACAACTTCGAAGTCAATGGTCATCAGTAGGATAAGGGATGCTGCGTTGCACATGGCATCCACCCCTCACGGTTCACATTTGTAAAGACAATCTTAAACCCCGAAGGCGAGAAGAGAGCTCGATTTGTCGTGGTTTAAGAATCCGCGAGAAAAAATGTTGAGAGAGTTTTTTTAATCGGATGTTGAGAGAGTTTTAAGTGTGTTGCATGCTCGCTTTGCCATTGTTGATGGATCTGCTACATATGGGGCACAACAAAAATGTGCGGCGGATCTTGACATGTACTGGCACGACATGATCATACAGAATGGGAGGCCAACCAATCAACTTGGATTTTTAGATCTTTGGAGATCATGTCACCCCTCAACACGATGGCAAATACACTCCATATGTTTCCCGGAGGGCCTCGGCAGACCCAAGACCAGCAAGGTCATGCACAACTATAAGACCTCATCGAGGAGAATGGCAATGTACCAGGGAATATATAATGTCATCTATCATCATTCGGACCATTTGTTGTGATTGCATAAACTATTTCTATTATTCTGACCATTCGTTGTGTTTGAAACCAATGAATTTAGAGTGTTGTTGAAATGTTTGTATCATTGACATCAAGGTTTAATTAACTAGACGATGCCCAGTGCATTGCTGCAGGAACCTTGTTAAAAATGTATGGATAAGCGGTAGAAGACTAAAATTAATGAAAAAACAAATATAAACATGTCTTACATGAATTAATTCCTTGGAAAAAATGCATGCATGAGGTGGTATGTTTTGAATGAAGAGATTAATGAAAAGGTAACTTATGACTCCATGCATGACTTGGTGATGTGGCATTGTTGCATGGAGAGGAAAATTAGATAGTGGGTTTGTATTTAAGAATAAGGGATATGATGTCGAGAAGTAGTTTAAAAGTTGGGTTCTCTTTGATTAAGGTGCGTCAAGAGGGGTACCATACAAACAACCTTCCACCTTGGAATATAAATTCCGTTTAGATATAACACACTAGTGCACAAACGAAAGTCCCATGAGCCTAAATTCAACTCTCCGTTCGTCTTTGGTCACGATCTTTGTAGAATGAGTTTTGGCTTTTTAGCAAAAGAGTGAGTTTTGGTAGTATGTTATCCATTGAACTCACCCACTAAAGCTCATGTTATTTTTATAAAGCCCATGATTCTATCAAGTCGTACAATCTCTATGGGTGCGCGAATTATGTCTCTCTTATTCCGAGACGTAGCCCGTCTCGCCTCTGGCGCGGCGCTACTGGGCCAGCCTATACTGTACCGCGACGCGAGATTTTTTTTCTCTGTGTGGTTTCTTATTGGGTTTTTCATAGTTTGTAGCGAATTTCTTCGGGGTTTTTCTTCAATGTTCGTGGTTTTTTATTTTTTTTCAACACATGTACACATGTTTCGCGCACATTTTATTTTTGATACATCAATAACATTTTTGTACAATTTTCATACACAGAACTATTTTTTTTTCAAATATATGTTTTGATGTCTTTTTTTCATGCACATTGTACATTTCTTGGATACATATAAATCATTTTTTATACATGTATAACATTTTTCAAACACATGATTAATTTTTAATACATTTTTTGTATACGGTGTTAAACAGTTTTAGAATTACACATTGATTTTTTAATGATACAAAACATTTTTTTAGATACTATGTAACATTTTTTTCATTGTATAAACATTTCTTTAGAATGCCACAAACATATTTTTGAAACATGTGAACATTTCTTACAGAACAACAAACATTTTTTTTGAATGGTATGAAACATTTTTTACATTGTATAATATTTGCCAAAAATGTCGTGAACACTCTTTTAATGTCACAAATGTTTCTGAATGCTATCAACTTTTTTTAAAATTACACTAACATTTTTTATTATACCTGTTAACATTTTCCATTTCATGGTGAACATTTAAAAGAAATAAGTACACTAAGGTTCTTTTGGAATATATGTATTTATAACATATTCAAGAATATTACAGAAAGAAAAAGGAAACAGAAAAAACCAACAAAAAAGTCGTACGTGTACCTGCGTAATTATGGGCGGAACCATTTATGGTGTCCTTGAGGCGGGACTTTCTTGTCTCACGCTTCGGGCGAGAGACAAGGCCGCCCCGCTCTACGGGTCCGCAGCAGCTCAAACTTTTAAGGCGCGCGCGTTCGTTGATTTTGACACCGCGTCCTTAGGTTTGGATTCGGAGCCGCAAGCATCGGACGCGTGGCAGAGCGCGGTTTAATAATTAGGCAGTATATACATACATACGTATCGACCATACCGTGTCAGGTATACTACACACATATGCCAATCAACTGAGGTACTACTTACATTGCCCCCATGATGGATCATCATGATCAAATGAGGACCATTCACTTATCATTGCGTGGCCTTAGGTTCGCATGACGCAGAGTTGCCGATGTGATGCCTGTCCTCCATTCAGGGCGGTAATCATGATAGGAACCGATCTTTACTTGGCTTCGGAATTGCTTTCTCCTTTCAAAAGGTGCAACTAATCTTTGGGAAACTGCTTGGGAGTTCCTGCAGAACAGGTTGCTGGATCGGTCCTCCCACTACTGTTGCGTGGTCGTCTTACGCTCTGTTTTGCTCTGGTCACCGGTGGGTGGAAGGGCCCGAGGCCCCGAACAGCCGAACTGCTGTCGTGATGAAGGACATAGCTTACGATCATCGGCTTTGATGGTGCCACTGGCCATTTGATTAGCACTGGGATCCTGATCCACAACAGTGGCAGTGGCGGAGCTTGGGAACAAGATCAAGAGAGACGGACTGATGGGCAGACAAACCAGGCCGTAATTTCTTAGTACTGATGGTTTGCTAGGAAATCAACCTCACACGTACGGTGCTCGTACTTAAGCAAGGCAATTTGGTACTACCAAAAAACGGTTTTACCCCGGCCGGACAGCCAGCTCGCGGTTTGAACGACTGACAAGACCAGCCGAAAGAGGGGTATGCAATTTCTCCACCTTGCATCACGTACGCATGTCAATTCTCGGCCTTGAATGAGCCTGAAAGCAGCGGCATGGCGGGCGAGTTGGCCATTGTCGACCTCCTGCTGCATGCTGTCTGTCGGCATAGGCTGGTCCAAATGACGTTTCATGGTGCGCGCCGTGCGCCGATTCCGACGCAGCATCCTCCGCTCTAATTAGATGCATTAGTGGCTTATTAACCGGCTGTCTGGTTCGCTCGCTGACCTGTAGTACATCCTCTTAATTGGGCTGGTACGTGCACCAGCCATGCCATTGCCATTGCCATTGCCATTGCCACCCACCCACACATTTTACAGGTGGGCTGCCTGCCCGGTGCGTGCACGCATATACTGTTGCATGCATGCATGCATGGATGAGTCGGCAGCGTGTCGTTTCGTGCCACAGCACGTAAAGCACGTTGGCCGTGAAACCTACACAGTGGATGGAGGTAGTATAAAAAAAAGGAAGAATGTGTACAGTGGAGTGGGAGCTGGGGATGAGATGAGGCCGGTCCTTGGTGCTTCAATGCCTCGACGCCGACGGCCAACCGCATTTTCCATTGCTGTCACCAGTGAGACGCCACTGCTCAAGCTCTGACTCGCAACAGACTCGGATCCATGCCACGCGCGCACCAACAGCTCGCTAGCTCGTCCATCTCCTACTGCCACGTAGCTTCTTCAGTCGCTATATATATATACTACGTGGTTGGCCAGCCTGTATGCCCTCGATCAAGTGAGCCTGCGGTTTTGTAGCCACTATCATATACACATTTGGTGGTGCCAACTTCGGCCTGTATCAACGAAGATGGTGATGGTCTCGCGGGTGGCCGGCGGGCTAGCGCGCGCCCTCGTCTTCGGCGTCTTCGGGGCGGCCGGGACGGTGGCCGGCGCCGCGTACGGCCTCCTCTCAGGCTTCGTCGACGAGGAGGACGGCTTCGTGCAGGGGACGCTGCTGGGGGCGCTCGCCGGAGCGCTCATGTCCCTCGACCTCGTCCACTCCCTACTCACCATATGGGGTCACCGCCGCCATGACGACCACAGCTCCCCCTTGGACAGTCACGGCGGGAGAATCAAGCGCACCGTCGGCGCCATCTTCGGGCTGACGGCTCTCGCCGACCCGCACTACTGCGGAAGACGAGGTGAGCGCGCCGAGCAACCGCCAAGATCGTCCAGCTCCGGCTTCTTTCCGCCGGTGGCCGTCACTGCTGCGGGTGGCACTGGCGGCTGCTGCCCCATATGCCTCCAGGAATTCGAGGCCGGCGGCGAGCGCGCGGGGCGGCGGCTCCCGGGGTGCTCCCACGCCTTCCATCTCGACTGCATCCGTAGCTGGCTCCTGCGCAAGCCCGACTGCCCCATGTGCCGTCACGCCGTCCACTAGCTGTCTAGCTCTGTCGTGACCATGCCACACGGCTGTTGACCTTGCGCGAAACAGGTCAATTTGTGATTTTCAGATGTTTTTGCCGATTACAGTTCGTGGTGACCTGGTGTGATTTACTTGGGAGCTGCCACGTGTATATTGGGCTGTCATTGCCAACAACCAGTGAAAAGTCAACCACAATATACAGGTCAATATATAAAGTAAACCAAAGTGTAATACAGTTCTTTTTTTTCTATAGCAAACAACACGGGAGCTTTGAATAGTAACTTTCGTGTTCCCGACTGTCAACTCCATCAAGATCTGCCCGACTTTGGTGATGGAGGGATAATGACAGCAACGCACCTTCGGCTCGCTTCAGTGGTTGTATTCGTCGCTAGATGGTCTATAGACTTTTTTTTTCCAACCGGGCTCACACCCCTTTTCATTAATTTTGCAATCAACGGAAATACATCAGTCTGTTACTGTTTTTGAAGAGTATCGCAAAATGAGCATCGAACCGAATAAGGCCAACTACCAAGCAAAGGAGACTGAAAGGGGAGAGCGAGTTGGTGCATCGCCAGGAAACCCACTGCATGATAGCCCTGTAACGGACTATCAGCCGTGGGGCGAAAACCTGGCGACACAATCAACCAAAAGTTCGCTACAGACTTGAAAGTAATGTTTACTTCTGGTGTTCTTTGTAATATATTGATACTTGATGAATACACTGAAAGTTTTTCCTGCAAAAAAGAAAAGAAATGAAAGATTTGGATAGTAACTTTCGTGTTCTTCTGGATGAAAAACAAAGTAAAATTGTAACTTCGACAACTAGAACAGTAACACTTTTATATAGAATTGATTTTATTTTATTTTTACATAGAATACCATAGAAGTCCCCGCAAAAAAAAACCATAGAAGTCAATTCGCCGCAAAAATTTACATGCGAGTATAACGCTAGACCATGCTCCTTACAAAAAGTTCCAGAGCTATTTGAATTATTTAATATCTTTTCAATGTGGGTATAACTAAGGTTTCGTTGTGTATTTTCGTCTATGTTTTTCTCCCAAAAAAAAAGTATGTGTACACTTCCATGATATCTTTCATTTTTCAAGAAACCTTTTGATTGGATTGGCACATGCATGAAAATGTTGCGGCGCCATCATCAGAACTGCTTCCATTGAGATAAAACCAATAAACTCATAAACGATTTTTATTACATAGCAAACCCTTATAATATACCCCCAACTTTCCTAGATTAGAAGGTATTCACGCATTTTGAGTTTATACTTTAACAATCAATTAGGCAAATACCCCCAAAAAATCAATTAGACAAATACCGACAAAATAATAACAATTAGACAAATATATATGAGTAACGTACCATCGAATGTAAACTGTTGAAAACATATTTCAAATGACAAATTGATGGTACAATATTTCCCACAAAATCCACATATTTGTGTTATTTTCACTCATATTTTGCATGTCAAATTGATGGCTATATGGTCCGCGAAGAAGAAGAGTACATACGCTCGTCCAGTTCACGATGTAAACTTCATTTCAATATCACAAACAAGCACTCTGATAACAAAGAAGAGAGTACACAAGGAAAGTCTAGCACTCTGATTATGAAGAAGAGAGTACAGAAGGAAAGTATCTGCTGGCATCAATGAGTTGTAAAAATGGTTTTGCTGCTAGTGTGATTTCGAGCGAGTTGACCCGTTAAAGCCTGAAACTGCGGCAAATCAACCTATGGTTGGATGGTTAGATGGACAGTGGCATCCTCAGCACATCAGGGTTCAAGTCCTGGTGCTCGCATTATTGCTGAATTAATTTCAGGATTTCCGATAATGCTTTCAGTGGGAGGAGACGTTCGGTCGACGATGAGGTGCCTATGCTAACTTCGTAAATCTCAAGATGAAATGCCGGCTCAGTCTCTCAAAAGTGCTCATAGAGGTAAATTGTGCATGTATGCGTTTATAAAAATGAGTGTATGCTCGTATGTATGAGCGCTTGCGTTTGTACTGTGTTTAAAAAAGCCTGAAACTAGAATTCCAGCAAGTTGTCCCCAGCAACTAAAATAAAGCGTCTCGGATTTTAACAAGAACATAAAAAATGATTTTGACACACGGTGTCTTCCATGGAACCATGCATAGGCGCGTGGCAGAGTACGGTTTAATTAGACGTACACACGTATCAGCCACGCCATGTCAGCTGGTAAAAGTATTCTACACAGACATGCCAATCAATCTACTTCGGTCTCATAAAGGCATCTCCAACATTGGCCTCAAACCGAACACCATATCTGTCCGGATGTCATCCTGACACGTTATTTTGGATGGACATCGTGGTATCTCCTTTGTGCCCGGTAAAACATATCATTTTTTTCTTCTGAGAAACACAGATAAAGGACGCCATGTCATATTAGCATGCGTACAACAAAGACAAGATAGAAAGAAAAAAACGCTAATTGTTTGATTTTGAAACGATGTTTTCTTTTTCTACTCCGTATTTGGCTTCAGTGAGAATAGTGACCCGGCCGGACAGACGGTGCACCTTCCGTGGTAGTGGTAGAAGCTCGGGCGGCATGGCGCGGCCAGCGTTGTGATCTGGCCGTTCTACCCGGGGCTTGAAGCGAAATTAAGAGAGATGGCATGCAAAACAATTGAAATCAGCTTGTAATTTGTAATGAGTTTCACCCACCGAAAGACCGACAGCTTCGACCTCCGATTAATCAAGCATGTCGATTTCCTGGGGCAATGCTTGCTTGCAGTTTTGAACGAGTCGAGTTGATTGAGTTGAGCCCACGTGGTTTGGAGCCTGACAGCGGCCTGCTGATGCCTGATGTCTCTCTCTCTCTCTCTCGTGCTGTCTCTATACGTGCCTTGATTTTGACACTCTAATTAGATTCATTCATTCATGAGCAGCAGCTTGATTAGTTCTTCCAACCCATACCATTAGTAGCTAGCATCCGAGGGGGTCTCTGCTCTGCTCTGCCTTGCCTGCATCGGTTGGCATGGCGTACGTACGTACATCCGTCCCTTGCTAATTCAGTTTAGCAGAATCCAGGTGCAGTGGAGTGCGGGGCGGGGGGTGGGGAAGGTGAAAGGCGTCCCCATTTTCATTGGTGCTCCAACTCCAAACCAATCCGGACGTCGTCCTTGATGCTTGAATGCATGGACGCCGACGGGCAACCGCATTTTCATTGCTCAAACGCTCATGGATACGTACTGTAGTAGCTTCTTCTTACCGACTCTTGTATCGCCATCGCCATATATATAGTACGACTGTACGAGTACGTGGTAGGCGTTCGGAGCAATTGATTAGCTATGATGGTGAATCTGGTGATCACGCGGGTGGCTGGCGGGCTGGTGCGCGCCCTCGTTGCCGGCGTCTTCGGGGCGGCCGGCACGGTGGTCGTCGCAGCGTACGGCCTCCTGTCGGCCGGCTTCGTCGACGAGGACGATGGGTTCATGCAGGGGACGCTGCTGGGGGCGGTCGCCGGAGCCCTCGTGTCCCTCGACCTCGCCCGCTCCCTCCTGGCCATATGGTGCCGACGCCGCCAGGACGACCACCGCTCCGCCGGCCGCATCAATCGCACCGTCGCCGCCGTTGTCGGGCTGACGGCTATCGCCGACCCGCACTCCTCCGGTCGCGGTGATCACGGCGACGAAGCACGCCGTCGTGGTGGTCACCAAGTGCATCGCCGGGCAGACCACCTGCCCCATCAGCTGCCTCCAGGGGTACCGCCGGGGCGGCGAGCGCGCGGGGAGGCTCCCCGGCTGCTCGCACGTTTTCCACGTGGGCTGCATCCGCCGCTGGCTCCTCCGTGCCCCATGTGCCGGCATGCCGTCAGCTAGCACGCCTCGCGGCAAACGGACATGTTTCAATTCCCTTTGGACAGAAAAAGAATAGGAGTCTGCAGGTGTCAACTTGTAAATTTCAGATGCTTTTGGCGATTTCAGTCCGTGGTCACTGCCTCACAGGGTCTGGGTGTGATTTTACCTTGGCCTGGGAAAAACTTTTTTTTCTTAACACAGTACAGACGTAAAGCGCTCGTACGCCTGGAAAAAATTCGGAAATGTAGTGATGCCGTTTGGTTTCTCCCTTCTCTCGGCACATTCGGAAATGCTCTGCACCGGCAAGATTCGTGTGTGTTCTTCGGCCGCCGCTGCATAATGAAGTGCTTGCTCTGACAATAACCACTCTGGGTGCTCATGCCTATTCTTGAGCTGTTTTTTTTTTTTGAATCATATATACGAATAAAGGCCTCCCTCCCATTTCCATTAAAGAAACCAGCTGGTTCAACCTAAAACAAACTAGAGCAAAAGAAAAACGCAACAGCAACAAGGATCATCATCTCATCCCGGCTACTTAAGGCAAGCCGCATAACAAGCGAGAGAGCAGCAAATAGCAATGTCCTAGAACAAAAGGACACCCACATAACGATCCTACCAGTGTTACTATGGAGCCTAAACCGCCAAAATATGAGGAGCTGAAGGCTGAAGAACGTCGTCGACGAACAGCAGCAGACAAGAACAAGATCAGAAGCGCCCTTCTGTTGCACCTCTGCCTTCAGCCCACCAAGTCCACACATCTGTGCTTGAGCTGCTATACGGAGCATCTGAAAGTTGCGGAATGAAATGCGCTTTCAGGGCAAGGTTTGGCCAGGCATGCGTTGGACATGGACGTCGACGATCGACCTCCTCGACGAAAAGCTGAAGCCCGCTGGGCAAGGATCCCGAAGCAAGACGCGTCGCAAGCGTCGTGCTACGACGCTTGGATAGGAAACGCAGGGAGGGAGCCCTTTACTGAACCTTTTTTCCCTTTTAGAACTTACGCAACTGTCCGGTTCCGTTTCAGTGGTGTTCCTGTGGTTCTTCTTCTAAAAGAAAAAAGGTGCAACACAACTCCCTTTTCATTCTATTTTTGCATTGCGCTTTTGATCAATTTCTCCGTCTGGATTTACTCATGTCTTGGATCAGACAACAAAAGCGAGCCACATATGATGCCGACACAGGTCGGGTTTGGGACAAGTATATATAGAGATTTTTTACAGTAATGACTTGCTGGTAAACCACAAATATGCGTTGATTGATGACACCAGAGACACTCGATCGGCTTGGTTGCGTGCGTGCGTGCGTGCGCCAGAGCCAAGCTGATAACAAGTGTACAGCACAATACTCACTCATACCGTTACACAGGTTCAGACATTAATTGATTACTTACTAGTTAGCGCTCGGGAGCCTGTCTGATCGACTCCGCACTTGTACTATGTACACTACAGTCGTCCTCCTCTGCCGGCATGTTCTATGGTAGGTAGCTAAGGCAGGCAGGCAGGAGGAGGAGTAGCTTGTTATTCTTCTTCTTCCAGGAGATGAGACGAGATGAGGACCGTCTCTGAATGATCCATGGCCAAAGACACAAGAATCAGCTGTCTAAATAGTACGTACGTACGTACTAGGTATATATATATAGCTAGGTGTGTGGCGGGAGGTTATCTCTCCACGGCAGCCGGCGGTGGCGGCTGCCGCACAAACTGCCCGCGCACCCGCGGGCGCTGCTCCGCCAGCCGCTTCCTGCTCTGGTAACGCACCTGCAAAAGGAATGATCCATTTCATCAGCCATCATGAACAAGCCCCAACACAAGAATGAAACGAACAACAGAGAACAAACGAAATCGGCTTTCAGAAAGAAGAAAAAAAACCAGTACCTTCTTCCCGAAGTTCCTCTCTTTTCTCTTCTCTCTGAATTTGTTCACGGCGGCCACTCGGCGCTCCCGTTTCATGTGCATAATGTTGCTTCTTTTGTCGATGCCACCAGTCTCAGCATGTACAGCAGCAGCAGCAGTAGCTGCGGTGCTCCCACCGTTATTGGTATTGTTATTACTGCCAGAGTTGCTACCATAGTTGGCAGCATGACCTTCAACAGGACCCGACGGATTGATCACGTTGGACTGAGCGTCTCCTGCCGATCCACCATTCGCATCATGGGCCGCTGCACAGGGGTGTTTGCTCTGTGCTTCACCACCATTGTCTTTCGCTGCTGCTGCTGCAGCATTCTTCTTGCTCACCTCATCAACCTTGTCTTTCCCTGTTGCTGTCGCCGGCGTCCATGGCTGCACACGATGGAACGCCGACGTGTGCGTGTTGCCGTTGATTGGTGAAACCTTGTTATTACCACCGGGCTTGGTCATCACGCTCTTGGTGGTGGAGCCCATGTCGTTGTTGTTGCTGCTGCCATTTGAGCCTTGTTTCATCTGAGCGGCGTCCGTTTTCGCGGCCTCGGAGCTGTTGCCGTTGGGCGAACAGCTCCCGACGAACCCTGCCTCGCCTTGATTGGAGACCGCGCACGTATTGTACCTTGCAAAGAATGAAAACGGTTAGTATGCAACATATGGATGATTTAAGGATTCACAAAGGACACTGATATTATGCTTTGCACCTCGTGAATGCCGAGAGGTCTGATCGTCTCACGACGTTCCTCTGTTCCTCCTGGATCGCATCCGCACCGTCCGTGGTCGATCTCGACCTCTTTAGGCTCAGCTCAAGATATGGCATGGCGTTCTCACGGTCGGCGTCTTTCCCTTCCGGCGCTTGTGAGGAGCAGTTAGGAGCATCTATTGCTCTAGCTGCCTGTTGGGCGTCCATGTTTTTGGCCATCGAACCGATTAGGTCAGCAGCTCGAACAATTGGCTCATCCGAATTTTCCATAACTGTATCGTTGGAGTTGTTCTGTGGCAGATACTCACACCGTCCATTATCTGTTGGTTTGACCGAACTCTCGTTCGGGGAGGATTGATCATCTGTGTTCAAATTACCAGGGGCACCTATCTCCAGCTCCTTCCCTTTGAACTCATCACCTGGAAAACATATTGGAATTTATTTAGTCAGTACAAAATGGCACAAGTAGCAGGCTTTTGGTTCAGTTGCACAGTGAGCCGGTTGAGCACTTGAGCATACCATACCATTAGTTTCTTTTGGTTTCTGGCATTTTTTGTTATCTGTACCTCTTAATCTATTGCTGCATATCTCTGACTTGAGGTGGCTCACATGCGCGCAAGTGCTATCAGGAGGATCAACTGACTGATCCGGAGACATGTCCTGTGGACTGTCAATCTCAACGGCACGCTTTGTCCATGAGCTCTGCGCCTTAAAATAAATTGATGAGAAAACTTGTTCAGATGCATATACTTCTCACATATCTAAGTATTCTACTTACAGCAGTTGATTCAAGTTTCAGAGTCCAAACAACTAGCATATGTTTCAAATCTTACTATCCAGCAGTTTCCTCGTACAGTTTAAGCAAAGACTACCACTACTACACTAGAGTAAAATACAGACCTGTCTAAGTTCGGTAGTTTACGAAAAGAATGAGTCATTTACTAGTCACAGATAATTTGTTTGCTATATGGACAAATTGACCTCTAGTGCACTAGCAGAAGCAGTTAGTTGCATTCAGTTTTGTCTAGCTTCCTTATCCTAAAAATTGTTGTGTTCAGTCTTGTCTGGAAATATTACAGATAGTAGTAAAAAAAAACATAAAAATCTCCTACCTGAGTGCCACTACCATTATCGCTGCCATCCCTTGCATTGAGCCCCATGCTGGCATCGTCGTTGCGGTTATTGCTGTTATTATTGGAATCGTCAGCGCTCTTTGACTTGGTACACTTGTGCGTCTGAATGGCACTTCCACTACCACTGCCACTGGACTGAGTTCCATGAAAACAACTTTGTTTTAGTACCCAGTACCATACCAGTAAAAGATGCACTAGTAAGCTGGAAGGACACAAGTGAAACTAGGAACTGAAGCAGCAGCAGCAGCATTTCTGAATGATGATGCATACTAGTGTGGAAGAGCAGAAGAGACACCATAAGAGATAGTAACTTACGCTGTGAGAGCGTCTCCACACATGCGCCCAAAGGTTCCTAAGCTCGTTCTTACGTATCGGCTTGGCCAAGAAGTCAGCAGCACCATTTGACAGGCAACTGAGGACCGTGCCCATCGAATCGTGCGACGACATCACTGGAAACGAGCAAGATATAAACCGATGCACGCAGCAGCTACTACTAGAACAAATGAACCCTGCTGATACTAAACAGTAGGTGAAACATTATAGCGGCGAGGGGGTGCTTACTGATGACGGGGATGTCCTTGCAGACCTCGTGGTTCATGATCCTGCCGAGCAGGTCGATCCCAGAGAGACCGCCGTGCATGAAGACCTCTGTCAGAACAAGGTCGATGTTGCTCTGCATGTCCTCAAGATACGCCCACGCCTGGTGGCCGTTTTCAGCGGGGATAACTGAACATGACACACAACCAACGCCCAGATTTAGTACTCCCTATATGACGACCGAGCCGGTACAAATTAATTAGCACTGGTGGTAGCTGAGATTGAGTATGAGTAAGGACCTTGGTACATGCAGTGTTGGAGCAGGGCGGTGACGACCTGCCGGGTTGAGTCGTCGGTCTCCACGAGCAGGACCCTGATGGTCTTCCTGTGGAGGAACTCCTCCCAGCAGCGCGGCTGGGCGGCATGCTCCCCTTGCGGCGACGGCGGCTGCTGCTGGTGGTGATGGCGGTCCATGGCGCTAGGAGGAGGCGGCCTGGCTCCAAGAGGAAACATGTTGGGGTCGTTTGGTGGTTGACGGTGAGGGAGGAGGCGGCGCGCATAGCACAATCAGCAGTACGCTGCCGTGAGTAGTAATCGAACCTCGGTCGCATCCGGGAGTCCCACGGCGTGCGTGCGTTCGTCGACGGCGTGGCGCGGCGCGGCGGCGGGCCACCGAATCAAATCGAAAACAAAAACGCAAAAAAACACAAGAGCAAGCGGTTGAGACTGCAGCGGAATGAATCGTCTCCTCGAATGGAGCTGCCGGCGGCGAGCGGCGGCTAAAAGGGGGGCAGTAGCAGACACTCCTCGAATGGAGCTGCCGGCGGCGAGCGGCGGCTAAAAGGGGGGCAGTAGCAGACAAGGCGGCGAGCCGGTTAATCTCCAGCAATTTCCGGGCACATATTATTAGCTAGAGGGAGCCTGGAACGAACGAACATGCCCTGGATCCACACAGAGATTGAACGGATGATTCGATCCCCACTCGGGCAGGAACGGAGCAGACGAGTGACAGACAGGCGGGAGCTCACCTCGCGTTGTCGCGCTGCGCTGCCGGTCAGGTGGAGGAGGAGGAGGAGGAGGACGAAGACGCGGGAGGGGGCGCGGCCATGGACGGCGGCGACTGGAGCCGAGCAGAGGGTGAGATCGACGGAGGAGTAGTCCGTGTGTGTGCGGGAAGCGAAGGGGGGCGGAGGAGTAGATATTGGGGGAGGGGGCGGGTGACGTGGACGAAATGGAGGCGGGGAGCGCCGGTGGTGGGGCCCCGGGGCGGCCAGAAAGAGATCCCCGTAAATCAAAAGCCGCGCGCTCCACACCCGCGCACCCCGCACCCGCGCTGGATCCGCATATCTTTTCTGCCCTCCGGAGGCGCCCAGCCAGCCAGGGCCAGCGGATCACCGGGGGATGTGGATTTTGTAGGCCCCCCCTGGCGGCCGGTGGCGGAAGCAACGGAGGAGCTGTTTGGGCGCCGGGACAAACCGGATGCCGACGCGTGGGCGGACGGGTGCCCTCGCTCGCCCCTCAACTCCTTGGCAACGGTGGTGGAGTCAAAGGAGTCGAGGGGAGCCCTGGACACGCTGGCTGGAGCCGTCAACTCAATCCATCCTCTTCAATCAACCTTACTAGTTTTTTTTAGACAATCTCGCGGAACCTTTATTTAACTCGTCACAGTGTGTATAGGGACAAAAGTAAGATCACAGTGGTTACCTAGCCAGACATGACGGCCAACCCCCAGTGAGAGAGCATGTTTCGCTAAATTGTAAGCCTCGGTATTCGAGCTCCTAAATTCATGACTAGAAGAGCAACTAGTAAAAAAGCTAGAATGATCCAAAATTTCTTGGATAATTGCGCCGTACACTGCCGCACTCTTCTGCTTGATATCATCGATGACAAACTTGCAATCTGAAGCAACATAAATTCTTTGCTCGTAGAGGTCATCCGCAAGGGCCGGCGCTTCTCGAACTGCAAAGGCTTCAAGTGTTGTAGGGTCTGAAATTCCCACAAAAGTAATTGCTGAAGATCCAATGTAATTCCCTGATTGGTCCCTACACACCGCAGCCATGGTTGCTAATGATGTGTTCCGCCATAGAGCAGCATCAACATTGTTTTTAATTGTGCCTTGGGGTGGTGCAATCCAATGGTTCGGCCTTGCATTAGTATTACCGCATGTGGACGTTGCAGGCTTTTGAAGCACTTTGAGCTCGGATATGATTTTTTTTAATAAAACCATCAGTATGGGAACTCATGCAAAGCCTTCCTCCTTGAACTCCAAATCGCCCATAAAGTAATAGCCATCAAGGCAAACTCTGCATGTGATAACATATCCTGCATGTTAAATGACCAGTCCTTGGCCTTCGGGTTCATGTCCAGGCACATTTTCTCCACTAGCATCTCCGAAGGCAGTGCCCATACACTGTGACACATTAGTAGAAAAAGGGGCAATGGTCCAAGCCGGGTCAGCCCATTAGTCCCGGTTCGTGAGCCCCGGGGGTCGGCCGGGCCACGTGGGCCATTGGTTCCGATTCGTCTGGACTTTTTGGTCCGGTTGGTGGGACGAACCGGGACCAATAGGCCTCGCTCCTGGCCCACCACCATTGGTTCCGGTTGGCGGCTTGAACCGGGACCAAAGGCAGCCCATTAGTCCCGGTTCGTGCCGCCAACCGGGACTAAAGGGTTGGTCCTCGTTGCGGTCAGAGTTTAGTCCCACCTCGCCAACCGAAGGGCGCTCACCCCTCCCTATCTGCCTTGTTGAGCTCCTGTCAAAGTGAAAATAGATGCCCTTATACAGGGAATTTGATCTAAATTCATATTGAATTTCTCTGAAGTTAGTAGAAATTTATTATGAATTTAGGTTGAATTTTCTCTATAAGCGCATCTATGCTCATTTTTTTAGTAAAGTTAATCACAACTATTTTTTCTTCTATTTATTTCTGAGTAGTCTTTTATATAATTTTTTCTTTTCTGCTATATTTATTTTTTTCTATTTATTTCTGAGTTGTAATAAGTCATTAAAAATAAAAAAGAGGCGCAATGCTCGTTAATTAGCTTCAAGCCTTTCAGAATAGTGTAAACTGCACTGCACATAGCTCCGTGCACTACACATAGGGCCATGTTCGGGACTGGGCTCCGTCGGGCTGGTATTGGGAGGTGCTACCTTCCGGGGGACGTAGGTGTTGGGGAACGTAGTAATTTCAAAAAAATTCCTACGCACACGCAAGGATCATGGTGATGGCATAGCAACGAGAGGGAAGAGTATTGTCCACGCACTCGTGAGACCGTGGCGGAAGCGTTATGACAACGCGGTTGATGTAGTCGTCGTCTTCACGATCCGACCGATCCAAGTACCGAACGTGTCACCTCCGAGTTCAAAGACACGCTCAGCTCGATGACGATCCCCGGCTCCGATCCAAAGAAAGCTTCGATGAGTTCCGTCAGCACGACGGCGTGGTGACGATGATGATGTTCTACCGGCGCAGGGCTTCGCCTAAACTCCGCGACGATATGGCCGAGGTGGAATATGATGGAGTGGGGCACCGCACACGGCTAAGGAACGATCCGTAGATCAACTTGTGTGTCCATGGGGTGCCCCCTGCCCCCGTATATAAAGGAGTGGAGGAGGGGAGGGCCGTCCCTCTCTATGGCGCGCCCTAGGGGAGTCCTACTCCCACCAAGTAGGATTCCCCTTTCCTAGTCCAACTAGGAACCCTTCCATGTAGTAGGAGTAGGAGAGAAGGAAAGGGAAGAGAGAAGGAGAAGGAAGGAAGGTGCGCCCCTTCCTAGTCCAATTCGGACTAGTCCAAGGGGAAGGGGTGCGGCCACTCTTTTGGCCCTTTCTCTCCTTTCCCGTATGGCCCAAAGAGGCCCAATACGAATTCCCGTAACTCTCCGGTACTCCTAAAAATACCCGAATCACTCGGAACCTTTCCGAACTCCGAATATAGTCGTCCAATATATTGATCTTTACGTCTCGACCACTTCGAGACTCCTCGTCATGTCCCCGATCTCATCCAGGACTCCGAACTCCTTCGGTACATCAAAAACTCATAAACTCATAATATAACTGTCATCGAAACCTTAATCGTGCGGACCCTACGGGTTCGAGAACTATGTAGACATGACCTAGAACTATTCTCGGTCAATAACCAATAGCGGAACCTGGATGCTCATATTGGCTCCTACATATTCTACGAAGATCTTTATCGGTCAAACCGCATAACAACATACGTTGTTCCCTTTGTCATCGGTATGTTACTTGCCCGAGATTCGATCGTCGGTATCCAATACCTAGTTCAATCTCGTTACCGGCAAGTCTCTTTACTCGTTCGTAATGCATCATTCCGTAACTAACTCATTAGCTACATTGCTTGCAAGGCTTATATTGATGTGCATTACCGAGAGGGCCCGGAGATACCTCTCCGAGCAATCGGAGTGACAAAACCTAATCTCGAAATACGCCAACCCAACATGTACCTTTGGAGACACCTGTAGTACTCCTTTATAATCACCCAGATTACGTTGTGACGTTTGGTAGTACCCAAAGTGTTCCTCCGTAAACGGAGTTGCATAATCTCATAGTTACAGGAACATGTATAAGTCATGAAGAAAGCAATAGCAACATACTAAACGATCAAGTGCTAGGCCAACGGAATGGGTTCATGTCAATCACATCATTCTTCTAATGATGTGATCCGTTAATCAAATGACAACACATGTCTATGGTTAGGAAACATAACCATCTTTGATTAATGAGCTAGTCAAGTAGAGGCATACTAGTGACGTTATGTTGGTCTATGTATTCACACATGTATTACGCTTCCGGTTAATACAATTCTAGCATGAATAATAAACATTTATCATGATATAAGGAAATAAATAATAACTTTATTATTGCCTCTAGGGCATATTTCCTTCAGTCTCCCACTTGCACTAGAGTCAATAATCTAGTTCACATCACCATGTGATTTAACACCAATCCACACACATAGTTCACATCGTCATGTGACCAACACCAATGGTTTACTAGAGTCAATAATCTAGCTCACATCGATATGTGATTAACACCCAAAGAGTACTAAGGTATGATCATGTTTTGCTCGTGAGAAAAGCTTAGTCAACGGGTCTGTCACATTTAGAGCCGTATGTATTTTGCAAATATTCTATGTCTACAATGCTCTGCACGGAGCTACTTTAGCTAATTGCTCCCACTTTCAATATGTATCCAGATTGAGACTTAGAGTCATCTGGATCAGTGTAAAAAGTTTGCATCGATGTAACTCTTTCTGACGGGCTCTTTTTATCACCTCCATAATCGAGAAATATTTCCTTAGTCCTCACTAAGGATGTTCTTGACCAATGTCCAAAGGATCTACTCCTAGATCACTATTGTACTCCCTTGCCAAATTCAGAGCAAGGTATACAATAGGTCTGGTACATAGCATAGCATACTTTATAGAACCTATGACTGAGGCATAGGAAATGACTTTCCATTCTATTTCTATTTTCTGCAATGGTCGGGTCTTGAGTCTTACTCAACTTCACACCTTGTAACACAGGCAAGAACTCCTTCTTTGACTGTTCCATTTTGAACTATTTCAAAATCTTGACAAGGTATGTACTTATTGAAAAACTTATCAAGCGTCTTGATCTATCTCAATAGATCTTGATGCTCAATATGTAAGCAGCTTCTCCGAGGTCCTTGTTTGAAAAACTCCTTTCAAATACTCCTTTATGCTTTGCAGAATAATTCTACATTATTTCCGATCAACAATATGTTATTCACATATACTTATCAGAAATGTTGTAGTGCTCCCACTCACTTTCTTGTAAATACAAAGCTTCTCCAAAAGTCTGTATAAAACCATATGCTTTGATCACACTATCAAAGCGTTTATTCCAACTCCGAGATGCTTGCACCAGTCCATAGATGGATCGCTGAAGCTTGCACATTTTGTTAGCTCGTTTAGGATTGACAAAACCTTCTGGTTGCATCATATACAACTCTTCTTTAATAAATCCATTAAAGAAATGTAGTTTTGACATCCATTTGCCAGATTTCATAAAATGTGGCAATTTCTAACATGATTCGGACAGAATTAAGCATCGCTACAGTTGAGAAAATCTCATTGTAGTCAACACCTTGAACTTGTCAAAACCTTTTTGTGACAAGTCGAGCTTTGTAGATAGTAACACTACTATCGTGGTCCGTCTTCCTCTTGAAGATCCATTTATTTAACATGGCTTGCTGATCATCGAGCAAGTCAATCAAAGTCCATACTTTGTTCTCATACATGGATCCTATCTCAGATTTCATGGCCTCAAGCCATTTCGTGGAATCTGGCCTCATCATCGCTTCCTCATAGTTCGTAAGTTCATCATGGTCTAGCAACATGACTTCCAGAACATGATTACCGTACCACTCTGGTGCGGATCTTACTCTGGAAGACCTACGAGGTTTGGTAGCAACTTGATCTGAAGTTTCATGATCATCATCATTAACTTCCTCACTAATTGGTGTAGGAATCATCGAACTGATTTACGTGATGAACTACTTTCCAATAAGGGAGAAGGTACAATTACCTCATCAAGTTCTACTTTCTTCCCACTCACTTCTTTCGAGAGAAACTTCTTCTCTAGAAAGGATCCATCTTAGCAACGAAAAACTTGCCTTCGGATCTGTGATAGAAGGTGTACCCAATAGTTACCTTTGGGTATTCTATGAAGACGCACTTCTCCGATTTGGGTTCGAGCTTATCAGGTGAAAACTTTTTCACATAAGTATCACAACTCCAAACTTTTAAGAAACGACAGCTTAGGTTTACTGTTAAACCATAGTTCATATGGTGTCGTCTCAATGGATTTAGATGGTGCCCTATTAAACGTGAATGCAGCTGTCTCTAATGCATAACCCCAAAACGATATTGGTAAATCGGTAAGAGACATCATTAATCGCACCATATCAAAATAAAGCACGGTTCTGACGTTCGGACACACCATAACGTTGTGGTGTTCCGGTGGCGTGAGCTGTGAAACTATTCCACATTGTTTTAATTGAAGACCAAACTTCGTAACTCAAATATTCGTCTCCGTGATCAGATAGCGTAAACTTTATTTTCTTGTTACGATGATTTTTCCACTTCACTCTGAAATTCTTTGAACCTTTCAATTATTTCAGACTTATGTTTCATCAAGTAGATATACCCATATCTGCTCAAATCATCTTGTGAAGGTCAGAAAATAAAGATACTTGCCACGAGCATCAACACTCATTGGATCGCATACATCGGTATGTATTATTTCCAATAAGTCAGTAGCTTGTTCCATTGTTCTGGAGAACAGAGTTTTAGTCATCTTGCCCAAAAGGCACGGTTCGCAAGCATCAAATGATTCATAACCAAGTGATTCCAAAAATCCATCTTTATGGAGTTTCTTCATGCGCTTTACACCGATATGACCCAAACGGCAGTGCCACAAATTAGTTGCACTATCATTATTAACTTTGCATCTTTTGGCATCAATACTATGAATCTGTGTATCACTACGATCGAGATCCAACAAACTATTTTCATTGGGTGTATGACCATTTGAAGGTTTTATTTATTTAAAATGAACAACAATTATTCTTTGACTTTAAATGAATAACCGCTTTTGAAAACCATTTTCATTGGGTGTATGACCATTGAAGGTTTTATTCATGTAAACAGAACAACAATTATTCTTTGACTTTAAATGAATAACCGCTTTTGCAATAAACATGATCAAATCATATTCATGCTCAACGCAAACACCAAATAACATTTATTTAGGTTTAACACTAATCCGAAAGTATAGGAGTGTGCGATGATGATCATATCAATCTTGGAACTACTTCCAACACTCATCGCACTTCCCCTTCAACTAGTCTCTGTTTATTCTCAGAACTCCTGTTTCGAGTTACTAATCTTAGCAACCGAACAAGTATCAAATACTGTGGGCTACTATAAACACTAGTAAGGCACACATCAATAACCTGTATATCAAATATACTCTTGTTCACTTTGCCATCCTTCTTATCCACCAAATACTTGGGGTAGTTCCGCTTCCGAGGACCAGTTCTATTGCAGCAAAAGCACTTAGTCTCGTGCTTAGGTCCAGACTTGGGCTTCTTCACTCGAGCAGCAACTTGCTTGCCGTTTTTTTGAAGTTCCCCTTCTTCCCTTTGCCCTTTTCCTTGAGACTAGTGGTCTTGTCAACCATCAACACTTGATGTTTTTCTTGATTTCTACCTTCGCCGATTTTAGCATCGCGAAGAGCTCGGGAATCTTTTTCGTCATCCCTTGCATACTATAGTTCATCACGAAGTTCTACTAACTTGGTGATGGTGACTAGAGAATTCTATCAATCACTATCTTATCTGGAAGATTAACTCCCACTTGATTCAAGCGATTGAAGTACCTGCATAATCTGAGCTCATGCTCACTAGTTGAGAGATTCTCCTCCATCTTTTAGCTATAGAACTTGTTGGAGACTTCATATCTCTCAACTCGGGTATTTGCTTGAAATATTAACTTCAATTCCTGGAACATCTCATATGGTCCATGACGTTCAAAACGTCTTTGAAGTCCCGATTCTAAGCCGTTAAGCATGGTGCACTAAACTATCAAGTAGTCATCATATTGAGCTAGCCAAACGTTCATAACGCCTCGCATCTGCTCCTGCAATAGGTCTGTCACCTAGCGGTGCATTAAGGACATAATTCTTCTGTGCAGCAATGAGGATAAACCTCAGATCACGGATCCAATCCGCATCATTGCTACTAACATCTTTCAACATAATTTTTCTCTAGGAACAATAAACATATGAAAGCAACAATGCAAGCTATTGATCTACAACATAATTTGCAAAATACTACCAGGACTAAGTTCATGATAAATTTAAGTCCAATTAATCATATTACTTAAGAACTCCCACTTAGATAGACATCCCTCTAATCCTCTAAGTGATTACGTGATCCATATCAACTACACCATGTCCGATCGTCACGTGAGATGGAGTAGTTTCAACAGTGAACATCAAGATGTTGATCATATCTACTATATGATTCACGCCGACCTTTCGGTCTCCGTGTTCCGAGGCCATATCTGTTATATGCTAGGCTCGTCAAGTTTAACCTGAGTATTCCGTGCGCAACTGTTTTGCACCCGTTGTATTTGAACGTAGAGCCTATCACACCCGATCATCACGTGGTGTCTCAAAGACGAAGAACTTTCGCATAGCGGTGCATACCTGTGGAGAACACTTCTTGATAATTAGTGAGAGATCATCTTATAATGCTACCGTCAAACAAAAAAGAATAAGATGTATAAAAGATAAACATCATATGCAATCAAAATATGCGACATGATATGGCCATGATCATCTTGCGCCTTTGATCTCCATCTCCAAAGTACTGTCATGATCTCTATTGTTACCGGCACGACACCATGATCTTCATCATCTTGATCTATATCAATGTGTCGTCACATGGTCGTCTCGCCAACTATTGCTCTTGCAACTATTGCTATCGCATAGCGATAAAGTAAAGCAATTATTTGGCACTTGCATCTTATGCAACAAAGAGACAACCATAGGGCTTCGCCATTGCCGATAACTTCAACAAAACATGATCATCTCATACAACAACTTATATCTCATCACGTTTTGACCATATCACATCACAACATGCCCTGCAGAAACAAGTTAGACGTCCTCTACTTTGTTGTTGCAAATTTTACGTGGCTGCTACGGGCTTAGCAAGAACCGTTCTTACCTACGCATCAAAACCACAACGATAGTTCGTCAAGTTAATGCTGTTTTAACCTTCGCAAGGACCGGGCGTAGCCACACTCGGTTCAACTAAAGTTGGAGAAACAGACACCCGCTAGTCACCTGTGTGCGAAGCACGGTGGTAAAACCAGTCTCGCGTAAGTGTACGCGTAATGTCGGTCCGGGCCGCTTCATCCAACAATACCGCTGAACCAAAGTATGATATGCTGGTAAGCAGTATGACTTGTATCGCCCACAACTCACTTGTGTTCTACTCGTGCAAATAACATCAACGCATAAAACCAGGCTCGGATGCCACTGTTGGGGAACGTAGTAATTTCAAAAAATTCTACGCATTAACGCAAGGATCATGGTGATGGCATAGCAACGAGAGGGAAGAGTATTGTCCACGTACCCTCGTAGACCTAAGCGGAAGCGTTATGACAACGCGGTTGATGTAGTCGTACGTCTTCACGATCCGACTGATCCAAGTACCGAACGTACGGCACCTCCGAGTTCAGCACACGTTCAACTCGATGACGATCCCGGGCTCCGATCCAGCAAAGCTTGAGGATGAGTTCCGTCGGCCGCGACGGCGTGGTGGCGATGATGATGTTCTATCGGCGCGAGGCTTCGCCTAAACTCCGCGACGATATGACCGAGGTGGAATATGGTGGAGTGGGGCACCACACACGGCTAAGGAACGATCCGTAGATCAAATTGTGTGTCCATGGGGTGCCCCCTGCCCCCGTATATAAAGGAGTGGAGGAGGGGAGGGCCGGCCCTCTCTATGGCGCGCCCTAGGGGAGTCCTACTCCCATCGGGAGTAGGATTCCCCTTTTTCCTAGTCCAACTAGAAACCCTTCCATGTAGTAGGAGTAGGAGAGAAGGAAAGGGAAGAGAGAAGGAGAAGGAAGGAAGGGTGCGCCCCCCTCCCTAGTCCAATTCGTACTAGTCCAAGGGGAGGGGTGCGGCCACTCTTTTGGCCCTTTCTCTCCTTTCACGTATGGCCCATAGAGGCCCAATACGAATTCCCGTAACTCTCCAAAGATTCCCAAAAAATACCCGAATCACTCGGAACCTTTCCGAACTCCGAATATAGTCGTCCAATATATCGATCTTTACGTCTCGACCACTTCGAGACTCCTCGTCATGTCCCCGATCTCATCCGGGACTCGAACTCCTTCGGTACATCAAAAACTCATAAACTCATAATATAACCGCATCGCCGAAACCTTAAGCGTGCGGACCCTACGGGTTCGAGAACTATGTAGACATGACCTAGAACTATTCTCGGTCAATAACCAATAGCGGAACCTGGATGCTCATATTGGCTCCTACATATTCTACGAAGATCTTTATCGGTCAAACCGCATAACAACATCGTTGTTCCCTTTGTCATCGGTATGTTACTTGCCCGAGATTCGATCGTCGGTATCCAATACCTAGTTCAATCTCGTTACCGGCAAGTCTCTTTACTCGTTCCGTAATGCATCATTCCGTAACTAACTCATTAGCTACATTGCTTGCAAGGCTTATATTGATGTGCATTACCGAGAGGGCCCAGAGATACCTCTCCGACAATCGGAGTGACAAAACCTAATCTCGAAATACGCCAACCCAACATGTACCTTTGGAGACACCTGTAGTACTCCTTTATAATCACCCAGTTACGTTGTGACGTTTGGTAGTATCCAAAGTGTTCCTCCGGTAAACGGGAGTTGCATAATCTCATAGTTACAGGAACATGTATAAGTCATGAAGAAAGCAATAGCAACATACTAAACGATCAAGTGCTAGGCCAACGGAATGGGTCATGTCAATCACATCATTCTTCTAATGATGTGATCCCGTTAATCAAATGACAACACATGTCTATGGTTAGGAAACATAACCATCTTTGATTAATGAGCTAGTCAAGTAGAGGCATACTAGTGACGTTATGTTGGTCTATGTATTCACACATGTATTACGTTTCCGGTTAATACAATTCTAGCATGAATAATAAACATTTATCATGATATAAGGAAATAAATAATAACTTTATTATTGCCTCTAGGGCATATTTCCTTCAGTAGGTTGGTGAGGAGGCATCCCGTTGTTGACCCGATCCTTGTTTGGTGGCGGTCGCGTAGGCCAGTGACGGTGCCGAGGCTTCCGGACACCGCGGAGGTGGTACGTCACTGTGTCAGCGAGGAGGACGAGCACGTCCGTCGCTACATGGTTGCATTGGAGGGCAGGTTCGACAATACCTAGCAGATTCTTCAGGGATCTCACTGGAGCTATGATCCTGTGATGGTTCCTTATCTTTGGGCGTCCACCGCCCGCGACGATACCCGTCGGGCTAGGGTTCTAGTTGTATTAGTGATGCTATATTAGTTATAATATTTGACGATGTACGGACACCAAGAGATGATGTACTTTTGCTTATAATTGAATGCATGCTAATTTGAATACTACTTTATTTTATGATTTGGTTTTGCTTATTTTATGATTTGGTTTTGCTTATTGAATGCTCATATTGGAAAAGTTCTCCTTCATTCCCGTGTGCTAGACAATTTGGTGTAATAATGCACTCGGGAATGAAAGGAGGAGCTACGTACCATCACCGATAGTCAACCCGTGATTAATAGTAATGATCTAGTTTAATATTTGAATTATGAACATAGGCCGGAAATGTCATACTCGGACGACGAAAACCGCCCAAGGGAGTGCGACTGGTGCCACGACGACCGAGGTATGTGCGACAGGTTCATTGAGCTGGACGAAAATCGGCGCTTCAGCATTAAGCTCGAGGAGACCTTCATACGGTACGCAACGACGACAATAGTTTTTTTTCGTAATTAAGTACGACTTCAAATATTTTAACGTGTATTTTTCATCTTTTCCAATTTGACTAGCTTATCCGATGCTATGCAAGACGCTATGTCTTGGAGATGATGGGTTTTGAAGACCATGAAAGTATGGAAACCAAAACAATTCTCCTAAGGACCCATCATGGTGTGGATTTTCAAGTAAAGTTGTACAATGCTGAGAGTGTAACCCATTTTGGTTGCAAAAATTGGGAAGCACTTTGCAAGATGTATGATTTTGATGAGGGTATGCTTGTTACCATGAATCTTGGTGATCCTACAATCGAGCAAGACAGACCTTCGATTTGGGTCCTTGTGGATACACCTCCAATTCTTCCCCATGTGAGCTTAACATAGTTAATTATTAAGTAATTTATATTGTTTATTTCAAAATAGTTGACATCTTATTTCTATTGACAGCTTATTTTCATTCTTCAAAGAATGTGCGAAAGATGGTAGACAAAACCCACTACACCGATGGTCTCGAATTAACTTATAGGGAGAAAAATCATCTGATCGCATTTTGTACTGATCTTGAGAATTACAATGTCTACAATCGAACTCCTCAACATTATAGTCAATACGTGCCACTAGTGCACGTGTTGAACTCTGATAACTACCATGGAGATACCTGGTAAGATTTTTACTATTACGACATCCGTGCATCTTCTTGCACACTTCTAAAACTAGTACATCGTTGCTAACTACGGTTATTACTATGTTTTTCAACAGATAATCCCGAATGATTGTGTGCCTCATCTGATGTATACGCATACGGTAGCCTTCATGTTTTGAACATACAACCAGGTCTTCCTACGAATCTGAACTGTCCATACCGGGTTTCTAAAAGAAGTGAAGACATGGCAATCAAAGAATGGAAAAAGTGTATGGACAGTCGTAAGGAGCTTCTTGGAAGCAAAAGGCAGCGAAGCGCAAGAATTGGAGACAGGATGATCTCCATTCTTCATAATGGAGAGTCAGGGTCTATATTATTTTATGCTATTTTACCTTAAGGGAGGTCCTACCTGATACTGATGATCATGTGCTAAGAACAATTATGTAGGGTTGGGTTCGATGACTATGAGGATGATGATCGTATGACTTATTATTAATAACGAGTAGAAGTTGTATGATGATGCATGATTAGTAGGACTTGTTAATATATATGATGATGTATGATGCGAGCATGCATGAGTTATTATATCAGCGGGTGAAATGAACATAGCAGCAGCGTTGGTAAACCAAGGACGAAGATATAAGAGAGGACACTTCTCTCTATTAGCTAGCTAATAACAACCTAAAGATAACCCCCAAAACCCCTAAAGCAGCCACTTTTTCTTTTAAAAAAATGGAAAAACATCGCCTTTTGGTTCCGGTTGGTGCCACCAACCGGGACCAAAGGCCCCCCTACATGGGCTCAGCGCACCGGCCACGTGGAGGACCATCTGTCCCGGTTCGTGTTAGAACCGAGACTAAAGGGGGGAGGCATTAGTAACGACCCTTTAGTCCCGGTTCATGAACCGGGACTAAAGGCCCTTACGAACCGAGACAAATGCCCTGTTTTCTACTAGTGACAGTATTCAAAACTACAGTTTTTCAAAAAAAAAAAAAAACTGTGGTATTCTAGTAATACTTTGAAAATACTTCGCATCCAAACGGGGCCTAAGTTTTTCACTATGTTCACTAACATATTGACCTAACAGGTACAATGGTCAGCATATTAAACCTAGCAAGGTTTTATCTCCTACATAATCAGTGTGTCATCAACTCACGGTAGTATTTTATCTATACCTTCTGTGAATTCAAAATCTTAGTGGCATATTCTGAAGCTGAAAAAAATCAAGTGCTATTTTGAGCACATGAGCAAGTGTTTAGTGGTATATATGAAATGTTGTTTAAGTAATTCGATCGATAAGAAATGAGGGATACTCTTCTTGATTTCAACTGATTTCTTTAACATTCCTTGCTAATTAAAATAGTTTATGGACGAGAGTGTGGTTGTGAGCTGGCAGCAGGTTTAGTTACTCCAACCTTGATGTTGTCTGGCTGTAACTTTGGCCGGCATATACTCCGTATGTTTTTATCTATTTTGCATATTAGCGTTATCCTGAGTCAGACTATATAAATTTTGATCAAATTTATAAAAAAACATTATAAATATTTATAATAACAACTACTCTCTGTAAACAAATATAAGACATTTTAGAGGTATACAAAGTCCGTATATAGGGACGTATATTCATTGGTGAATCTAATGCTATTGATTAGGTATTGAAGATGTTACTATATATTTTTATAGGTTTGATCAAAGTTGATTTTCGTAAAACTAATTTGGGAAGTAAATAAAAACGAAGTGAGTAGTAGGTCTAGGGAGTGTCGGCAAGGAAGTCATACTATTAGTGAAGACCGTCGTTAGGTCGTGTGACTGTGTATGCCGTCGTTGTAATGTGGATGCATGCACGTGACAAGCAGAATCAAGTTGAGAAATGATAAAGTTCTTTCTTTTGATAACCATCGTGAGGCAACGTGAGCCACTAGGATGTTCCTGTATCACAAGCGCACAAGCTAAGGCCGACACACATCATCTCACCAGAATCTATTCCCAAACTATCTTTTGACACATTGCACGACATCCGCATATGCATGCCAATATTCAGTTTTCTCAGCCTCTCACCAAAATCTACTCTGTTCATGTGTTTTCGGCTCCGACTTTCTCTGCATCCCTTTGAAAATGAAAATAGTTTCATCAAATATAGTGGTAATAAAGCCACTGGTGCGGCGCTTTGGAGCTCAACCTCCATTTTTTTTTTTTTTTTTTTTGCGGAAGGAGCTCAACCACCATTGAACCCCCTGTTTTTGGAAAAATATGAAATACATATTTTGAAGTATCAACAAATTCTGAACAAAATCCAACATGTACATATACACTACATATGTGTAAAATTTCATTACAAGATAACTTACAATGTGTGCTCACAAAAAAGATAAATATGTGGATTTATTACCACACAATGTGAGTATTATTTTCTTTTATTCAGATTCATGTATTTAGGTTTTTTGCGCTTGTATATACACATGTATTACACGAAAATTTATAGATACATTGACCATTCCTATATGTACATGTAAAAAAATCAGAATTTTTTGGGCTCTTTGAATATATTTTCCCTTTTTTTTTGGTAAACCTGGCTTCACTGGAGCTCTGGGATTCTAAAGCAATTTCCATAGAAAATGAGAGCCAATTTCCATAGAAAATGAGAGCGGTATTTCGGAGCACGGGTGCATCTGCACCTATGTGAATAGTAAATTAAAAAGAAATACCAAATAAACTAAAAAAAGTCCGAAATTTTTACACATCAAAGATTAGAGACTTTTCTGGGTGCTTGCAAATTTTTGCACCGAGATGACATCCGAGTAGCTTGGTACAAAAAAAACCTGGAGCTAAAAAATGTCCAAAGGTGCAACAAAATTCGAGCTCTGATTTTAATTTTTCATACCAAGCTCCTGCTATGTCATGTGAGTGCGATAATTTGCAAGTATCTAGAAATGTCTCTCATCTTTGATGTGTTAAAATTTCAGATTTTTTTGAGTGTTTTAGATATTTTATTTGAATTTACTGTTTATATGGGGAGCATCTGAACTTAGGATCAGAATTGAATTTCCGTAAAACCACTGCCTTCATAAATAAGTTCAAGTATATATATACCGATTGAACACCCGAGTAAGGCTGCTTTAACTTTCAAAAAAAAGTGTGGGCCTCTGTAAAAGTGACTTTATTCCTAAATGATTTTCTCCTTTTTTACTTTATTATAGAAAATTAGCTTGTAGGGAATGACCACACCTATTTTTTCCTTAAGAATGTGTACTGTGATTAAGTGTGTTGATTCACACGTATATTTTTGTTTCAAGAAATAATTTTATGTTTCCCCAAGAAAAAGACTTTTATTGTATACATTTTATTGGGTTTGACTGCCATATTGTACTATAGCAAAAACTGATGGTCAGAATTACGTTCCAGCCTTGGGGAGACTGAGGGAGGAATATGTAAACTATCGTCAAACTTTGCTTCTTCCTTTTTTTCTCATGGAGGGAGCTAGAAAATACAAAATATATACTCTCTCTATTATATGTGCTCATATATACTTATTATATGCTTTTTGGCCGGAAAGATTTGTGGCTGGCAAGAAAGCTATGTGTGCCTAAAGAGCCAACCACAAACCAGATAGATATTCTCTAAGGGTGTCCACCTCCTCTGCTCAAAGTGCACCTTCGAGTCCACTTAATTGAAAAACAGAAACGCTTTCTGCATGCCTAACTAATTGCCTTCACATGACATAACTTTAGCACATACCTAGGTTTGAGAGCAAAAGATAAAGCCAAAGCAGTCACACCAAATTCAGATTGGTCTACTGATTGCGTCACTAACCATGGCCACTAATTAATCACCTGTGGGAAAAAATAGTAAGGTAGAGCCGATAAAAATGCAGTGAACTCCAAACCACTGTGAGTAAATGCTCCCATACTAAACAAATCACTAACATGAAATGGACAGATGCACTGTTTTAGTATGGTTGATCAAAGAGTAGAGAAGAGACGACGAGACTTATGGTCAGTCGAATGCCACTTGGTCCCAAGAGATTCTGCAGGCATCATCTACTCTTGCTTTCACTTATCCTTTGCTGGCGTGGCTGAGAGAGGAGCAGTGTCTTTTAGCTTTGCATCTTTCTTTTGCTTTGCCCTTGTGTGGCTTGCGCTGAATCCCTTTCCCTCCTCATATGATTCTTCCTGCCTTTTGAAGAGCTTGGTTCACATGCCACCAGACATTCTGAGGACAATGTTTTCTCATTTGGTATTGCAAACATTTTGTTTTTGTTTTCCCGTCCGAGTATAAAGAAGTCATGGCATTACACAGTCGTTATTCGTCTTGTTATTGTCTTCTTTGAACAATGGTCTGGCATTTATGTACTTTTTCTTTCTGAAAACCTCTAGCGATTGTATACTTTTCCCCCATGGTTCAATTGGGCTAAGCGGATGATTAACACGCTCTGCCGGGAGGACGAATCGAAAAATAGCCAATTCCAACGTTACAACTGGGAGATTATTCTGTGAATAGGGTGAAATAAAAATATAAGACCAAATTAGACTTACTGGTGTGGTACATCGATTTAGCTAGAAAAACTCAAAAAAGGGTAATTATATTGATCTTCCAGCCTCTGCATCAAGCGAGTGCACCCAAGAATACCATCATATTTATCACGCGCAAAATCCTCGCAGAAAAAAGATGCATCCAGTTTAGTATGTATAATTCTCGCAAAAGAAAAAAAGGGTATGCATAAGGCAACGCAAAGCAAAAGAAAAGTAAGTTTTAGCGCCAAAAGCCGGTCATCACCTAATCGCCTGAAGGTGCTCTAACAAATAGCAGCAAACATCTTCATAACCACAACCTCCGATTGTTTGCCCCCTGTTGCCATCGCCTCACTGGACTGTGCTTTTTGCAGCGGCGGCAAACTGCCACAACCGGAGACCAACCAATTGCTGTAGAAAAGTAAACAATCCCCCACTTGTTGAAAGAAAGTTGGGTGATTCTAAAGTACATAATCAAACTAGATAAATAACCCTTACAAAATAGTCTGTCATATATTATGCACTTCATTTTCGTATAAGTTAAAGATTTAGAAGCTTTGACCGGAAGAGTGTCACAAAAACAATGGCGCCAAAGCAATATGGCAAAACCAAAAAATGTCTTTATGTTGTAGGCAGGTGACTTTTTGAGTACGAACAATGTCGAATACGATTCCGACAGATCCCTCGGTGGGGTATCCTGTAGAGGTGACGGATGGTAACAAGAGGCGAGTTTTTACCCAGGTTCGACCCTCGAGAAGAGGTAATATCCTACCCCTGCTCATGTATATTGCAATAGGGGCGTGTACAAAGAACAAGTAAAGTATGAAGGGACTGTTCTATAACTAGCCCGACCCTCGGCTTTTATAGCATTACCGAGGTCCTAGCGTTACAAATCCTACCCGGCTATCAGTAGAAGTGGAGTTCTTTTTTTTTTCTTTTCTTTTTTGAAAAGGAGGGACTCCCCGGCCTCTGCATCAGAATGATGCATATGGCCAGTAGAAGTGGAGTTCTTCACGGCTCCGATATCTACGGATTGTACCGCAAGTCTTTCGGAGTCCTCGTATAACGTGTCATGAGCCATTCAATGTGGCCCAGGAAGGAACCGACCTAGGGGTCCTTGGCCGGGACACCATGAGTAGCTCCTGAACCGGTCTTCATCTTGGCCAGCTCCGAGTTGCACGTCGTCTCCGGTCGCCAAGGTTGAAGCTAATTCTTCGAAGCTTCCCCAAACAGTATCTGCTTGCAACCGACCTCCATGCCGGACTGCATTCGAAGTGGCACGTATCGCTGATGAGTTTGATTTTTGTGATGTTTTTCATCTCTGATTTCGTTCTGTAGCTATAGGATTGTTCCGATTTTATTGCGTTCGCACACTTTTTTTTATATGTTTTCGGCAGGTTGTCATGTTTTTCATGTAGTGCTTCAAGGAGTGGATCACGACGGCCGCACCCTCCTCCACGACGGCTAACTCTCACACGAGGCCCTCTACCGCAGCGTGACTTCGATTATGATCGTGACCACGATGTCGACCCGATGACCTACTCCCCGGCGGGGGCAGCGAACCCCAGTGCGTTCAACGCCTTCACGGTGTACGATGACTCGCAGATTCTATCTGGATATCCACGGTGGCCGCCGGCACGCACTCCTACGACATCGCGAGCGGCGCGTGGAGCAAGGCCCGCGCGTGCGCACTGCCGTTCAGAGGCCGGGCCGAGCAAGGCCTCTGGTTTGGCTTCTCGCGCCAGGACGTACGGGCGGCTCTGCGCATCCGACCTCGCCCACGCCCAGACTCGGCCGGTGCTGCAGGAGGTGCTGGAAGACGACTCGCCTCCGCCCGAGGCGTGCTCCCCGACGCCGACGGCGTGCCGCCTCATGCCGCTGGGCTCCGGCAACCTGTGCGTCGCCAGGCTGTTCCGGGGAACAGAGCGTGGGGAGCTTTATCCAACGGGCTACTCCAAAGCTGCCCAGAGCTTTGCGGTGCTGTCAGGCGTCGAGGTTCTCGAGGATGCCAGCACGGGAAGTCTCAAGTGATCAAGCACAAGTCCAAACGTTACAGCTGCTTCGGCCACCATGAGGTCAAGTTGCTGTGATTCTCATTCCTACGACGCCGGATAACTAACTATTTTTAGTGGTTCGCTGTAAGGATCATATCCTGCTTGCTTGTGCAAGTGCCGTTGGAATGTCAAGTCACTGTTGCTAGTTCCGAAGTTTTGGGTGTACCGGAACAAATTCCACTCGGTCGGAGCTAAGGGCGCGATCTGAAGGCGCCGGCGAATTAAGTACTACTCCCTCCGGATTTGAAAAGAAGGCGAATGAATTTTGTTAGAAATTCAAACATGCAAAGATAAAAATAGGTGCTCCCGCATCCGTCCATGGATAGGGGGAACCAGTCCGCGGACACGGATACGGGAACCGGCCATCCAACGCTGCCCGCGTACATTTGGAACCAAGTTTCAACTAACCGGACGAAATTCATGCAAACACGGGGTGTTTTCATTTTATTTATTTTAACAAACGAGAGGCGCACAGTGTGCCAAAGTTCATTCAAACTTTGCTCAACTACAAGTTACAGCATGAATCATCACTCCGGGATAGTTTAATTTTGACAACAAAGCAACAAGATGACATCCATAGTGGATATGAGCAAGTTTGAGAAACCTAAAAACAGGCTCCACGTGACCAGTAAGAGCCTGCTGAGCACAACTGTGAGCAACACCATTGATATATCTGGAAATGTGAAATATAGTAGAGGAGAGAGGATCAGAGTGTAAGATGAAGGCTGTAAGTTGTTGTCTGATCTCCCATCTTGAATGAGTAGAACTGATACTTCTGAGAGCTGCTGCTTTAGCCAAAGGGAGTACCTTGCTCCCTGTAGGTTGAGATGCCTTCCAACAGCCGCAGCAAGACAAAGAGCTTCTGCTTCAGCAACTAAGGGAGAGGGGACTTGATCCATGGAAGCTTGGATCATGATGGAATAAGAAGATGATATGTCCACCAGTCCACCACCTGTATGAAGACTCCTAGACCTGTTGCTAGAGATTGGTTTCTGCCATGAATCTTTGTGTTCTTCCACGAAGCATCTGAAAAATATATTAATACCTGTAATTAGAAGATCAGAAGATAGAGTGTGCCCTTGTATAGGCAAGACAGTGGAAGTAGTATTATTCCTATTCTGACTCAAGTTAGCCGGTATAGGTCTGAGGTCCTCCGTCATCTCCTCGGAAGAAGCTATCGCCTGCTCCATGAAGCGCACTTGATGAGGCATAGAGATCTTTCTATGAAAAAAGACAACCATTCCTACTTTTCCAAAGACACCATAAGAAAGTTAAAAGATTATACAGATTAGCATAAGGATGATTCATAGAAAGAATAATAGATATGATGCCCTGCAAATTGTCTTGAACAATAATAAAATCATCCACCTTAAGGTACCAGGGATGAATGAAAACCAAGCCACTTTAGCAAAAGGGCACAAAAGAAAAGATGAAGTTCATCCTCAGGTTGTTCACATCTGCAACAATTTTTGCTAATATGCAAGAAGAACCTGCTAGCTCTCATGCAAGTGGGAAGAACCTTTCTAAGGAGTCGCCAAGCAAATGTTTGCACTCTGGGCGCCATGAGTTTCTGCTTCCAGACCTGATTAAGAATATTCTTTACATGTACGTGTAGAAACCTGTCTTGGTTGATTGCTAGGATAAACCTGGATATCCAGCAAACAAAGCTTATAGGTACTTTTAGAGTTGCACTTGCCATTAGGAGTGAGATCCCAACACAAAATATCATTCCTTTCATCCTGGATGATAGGAGTGCTAATCATGGCAGAAGCAGTGGGTTCAGAAAAAAATGGTAGATTAGATCCTAATTCCACTGTTTTCGATTAGGAATCCAAAGATCATTTACCTTTGTTGGATAGATGAAGTTGGCGTCCTACAAGATAAGCTGGGCAGAACACCAGGGTGAGCTCCAGATAGAAATGTTCCCCTAAGTGAGACATGTCGCCTCAATTATTTGCCGAGTTGTTGGTTGCAAATCTTGGCAAAGGACGTCTTTGCCGAGTTTGTCATTTGCCGAGTAGAACCACGACGGCAGTGGCGGAACCACGCGGGGACGATCGGGGGCCTGCCCCCGATCAAGAATGCAATGGGAGCTGCAGCTAGGGTTTGGCCGGTTTAAATACCTCATAGATTGCCGAGTATCTTTCGTCGGGGCTCTCGGCTAAAGCTGCCCACCGTCACGGGTCCGTCAGCTGCGAACGACCGTGCGGCGTGGCTCCTATTTGCCGGGTGCCTTCTACTGGGCTCTCGGCATACTATGCATAAGCCGAGTTGCTTTATGTTTGCCGAGTATTAACGGGCAGGGCTTGGCTGAGCTTCCCATGTGCCGTGTCCTATTGTTTGCCGAGAGCCACACTCGGCTTACCTTCCTTTTGCCGTGATCCTGTGTTCTCGTACTCGGCAAAGACAAAAGAACTCGGTAACATCAATTTTTCCGGTAGTGACCAGTGGGATCAACACCATAAGCGCAACCATAACCTAAAGTATTTGCTAACTTTTCAGCTCTCTCTACTGATTTGAGTTTCTACAATACAAATAACTTTAGCGGCAAACTTTAACGTGAGTTTGCGTAGCTCTTGAATTGTCGTGTTGCCGATATGCCGACAGTTCCAGCGTAGAAGACTCGTTGCGTCCGGGGAGGCCTGATAGAATTAGAGGAAGAGAATGATTGACCACACAATCGATGGTTTCCTGCTATCTCATATATATAGACAATTACAAGATATACAGGGAAACAATCTGTACAAATCCTAACCATAATGGCCTGATTACATGCAAGATATCAAGCTCTGAACATGGCAGGGTATAACCGAATATACTGACATATTCGGATTGCCTAACATCCCCCCGCCGTTGCAACGGGAGATTCTCGGACGCTGAGACTGGATCGAAAGTCCAAGAACAATGGTGATGGTAGACCTTTGGTGAATATGTCTGCGAATTGTCGAGATGAAGGCACATGAAGAACTCGAATGTGCCCCAACGCAACACGATCTCGAACGAAGTGAAGGTCGATCTCGATGTGTTTGGTGCGCTGATGCTGAACCGGATTCGTAGACATGTAGACAACACTAACATTGTCGCAGAAGACAATAGTAGCACTGGGCAGAGGTCGGTGAAGCTCCTGGAGAAGTTGGCGGAGCCAACTGGCTTCAGCAACGACGTTGGCGACAGCTCGATACTCGGCTTCAGTGCTGGAATGGGAGACAGTGTGCTGGCGCTTGGAAGACCAAGAAATGAGGTTGTCGCCGAAGAACACACAGTAGCCAGAGGTGGACCGACGTGTGTCCGGACAACCAGGCCAGTCTGCGTCAGTGTAGGCGGCGAGACGATCCATGGAAGAAGGCACGAACTGAAGGCCATGGTGAAGCGTACCCTTGACGTATCGAAGAACTCGTTTGACCAGAGACAAGTGCTGCTCGTGCGCGTCGTGCATGTGGAGGCATATTTGCTGCACGGCGTAGGCGATGTCCGGTCGAGTGAACGTCAAGTACTGGAGGGCACCAGCAAGACTCCGGTACTCCGAAGGATCAGCAACGGGGGAGGGGGGGGGGGGGGGCAGCCGCAGCGGCGAGCTTAGGCGAAGTGTCCATGGGAGTCGATGCAGAGTGGCAGGAGCTCATGCCAGCACGCTCGAGAATCTCTAGAGCGTACTGAGTCTGTGAGAGAAACATCCCCGAGAATCACGTCGAACGGCGAGGGCGACGAAGTGATGAAGCTCACCCAAGTCGGTCATGGCGAACTCGGCGCTGAGGGCAGTGATGACATGCTCAAGCAATGCCGAGGTAGACACCGTGAGGATGATGCCGTCGACGTAGAGAAGCAGGTAAGTCGTGCCGAGCGTACCATGCAGTACGAAGAGCGAGGTGTCAGACTTCGAGCAGGTGAAGCCGAGATTGGTGATGAAGGTCGCAAAGCGATGGTACCACGCACGAGGTGAAGGAAATATGCCCTAGAGACAATAATAAAGTTATTATTTATTTCCTTATTTCATGATAAATGTTTATTATTAATGCTAGAATTGTATTAACCGAAAACTTGATACATGTGTGAATACGTAGACAAATAGAGTATCACTAGTATGCCTCTACTTGACTAGCTCGTTGAATCAAAGATGGTTAAGTTTCCTAGCCATAGACATGAGTTGTCATTTGATTAACGGGATCACATCATTAGAGAATGATGTGATTGACTTGACCCATTCCGTTAGCTTAGCACTTGATCGTTTAATATGTTGCTATTGCTTTCTTCATGACTTATACATGTTCCTATGACTATGCGATTATGCAACTCCCGTTTACCGGAGGAACACCTTGTGTGCTACCAAACATCACAACGTAACTGGGTGATTATAAAGGTGCTCTAAAGGTGTCTCCAAAGGTACTTGTTGAGTTGGCGTATTTCGAGATTAGGATTTTTCACTCCGATTGTCGGAGAGGTATCTCTGGGCCCACTCGGTAATACACATCACTATAAGCCTTGCAAGCATTGTAACTAATGAGTTAGTTGCGGAATGATGTATTACGGAACAAGTAAACAGACTTGTCCGTAACGAGATTGAACTAGGTATTGAGATACCGACGATCGAATCTCGGGCAAGTAACATACCTATGACAAAGGGAACAACGTATGTTGTTATGCGGTTTGACCGACAAAGATCTCCATAGAATATGTGGGAGCCAATATGAGCATCCAGGTTCCGCTATTGGTTATTGACCGGAGACGTGTCTCGGTCATGTCTATATAGTTCTCGAACCCGTAGGGTCCGCACGCTTGAAGTTCAGTGACGATCGATATTATGAGTTTTTGTGTTTTGATGCACCGAAGGTAGTCCGGAGTCCCGGATATGATCACGGACATGACGAGGAGTCTCCAAATGGTTGAGACGTAAAGATCGACATATTGGACGACTATATTCGGACACCAGAAGTGTTCCGAGTGGTTTCGGAAAAAACCGGAGTGCCGGAGGGTTACTGGAAGCCCCCCGAGATAAATAACGGGCCTTATGGGCCTTAGTGGACAGAGAGAGGGCTGGCCTAGGGCAGGCCGCGCGCCCCTCCCCCTCTGGTCCGAATTGGACTAGGAGAGGGGGGCGGCGCCCCCCTTTCCTTCTCCCTCTCCTCCTTCCTTTCCCCCTCCTAGTAGGAGTAGGAAAGAGGGGAGTCCTACTCCTACTAGGAGGAGGACTCCTCCTCCTGGAGCGCTACAAGGGGCCGGACGGCCTCCCCCTTGCTCCTTTATATACGGGGGCAGGGGGGCACCTCTAGACACACAAGTTGATCTGTTGATCTCTCCCAGCCGTGTGCGGTACCCCCTCCACCATAATCCACCTTGATCATATCGTAGCGGTGCTTAGGCGAAGCCCTGAGTCGGTAGAATCATCATCACTGTCATCACGCCGTCGTGCTGAAGAAACTCTCCGGTGAACATGTGCTGAACTCGGAGGTGCCGTGCATTTGGTACTTCGATCGGTCGGATCGTGAAGACGTATGACTACATCAACTGCGTTGTGCTAACGCTTCCGCTTTCGGTCTACGAGGGTACGTGGACAACACTCTCCCCTCTCGTTGCTATGCATCACCATGATCTTGCGTGTGCGTAGGAAAGTTTTTGAAATTACCACGTTCCCCAACAGTGGTATCCGAGCCAGGTTTATGCGTAGATGTTATATGCACGACTAGAACACAAGTGAGTTGTGGGCGATACAAGTCATATTTCTTACCAGCATGTCATACTTTGGTTCGGCGGTATTGTTGGATGAAGCGGCCCGGACCGACATTACGCGTACGCTTCCGCGAGACTGGTTCAACCGACGTGCTTCGCACACAAATGGCTGGCGGGTGTCAGTTTCTCCAACTTTAGTTGAACCGAGTGTCGCTACGCCCGGTCCTTGAGAAGGTTAAAATAGCACTAACTTGACGAACTATCGTTGTGGTTTTGATGCGTAGGTAAAAACGGTTCTTGCTCAGCCCGTAGCAGCCACGTAAAACTTGCAACAACAAAGTAGAGGACGTCTAACTTGTTTTTGCAGGGCATGTTGTGATGTGATATGGTCAAGACGTGATGAGATATAAGTTGTTGTATGAGATGATCATGTTTTGTTGAAGTTATCGGCAACTGGCAGAAACCTTATGGTTGTCTCTTTATTGCATAAGATGCAAGCGCCAAAAATTGCTTTACTTTATCGCTATGCGATAGCAATAGTTGCAAAAGCAATAGCTGGTGAGACGACCATGTGACGACACGTTGATAAAAGATCAAGATGATGGAGATCATGGTGTCATGCCGGTAACAATGGAGATCATGACAATACTTTAGAGATGGAGATCAAAAGCACAAGATGATGATGGCCGTATCATGTCACATATTTTGCTTGCATGTAATGTTTATCTTTTATGCATCTTATTTTGCTTTGATTGACGGTAGCATTATAAGATGATCTCTCACTAAAAATTTCAAGATAAAAGTGTTATCCCTGAGTATGCACCATTGCCAAAGTTAAATGCGTGCCGAGACACCACGTGATGATCGGGTGTGATAAGCTCTACTTTCATCTACAATGGGTGCAAACTAGTTTTGCACACGCCGAATACTCGGGTTAAACTTGACGAGCCTAGCATATGCAGATATGGCCTCGAACACCGGAGACCGAAGGTCGGCGTGAATCATATAGTAGATATGATCCACATAGTGATGTTCACCATTGAAAACTACTCCATCTCACGTGATGATCGGACATGGTTTAGTTGATTTGGATCACATGATCATTTAGATGACTAGAGGGATGTCTATCTAAGTGGGAGTTCTTAAGTAATATGATTAATTGAACTTTAATTTATCGTGAACTTAGTCCTGGTAGTATTAGCATATCTATGTTGTAGAACAACAGCTCGTGATATTGCTCCCCGTTTATATTGATATGTTCCTAGAGAAAAACTATGTTGAAAGATGTTAGTAGCAATGATGCGGACTTGGTCCATGATTTGAGGTTTATCCTCATTGATGCACAGAAGAATTATGTCCTTGATGCACCGCTAGGTGACAGACCTATTGTAGGAGCAGATGCAGACATTATGAACGTTTGCTAGCTCAATATAATGACTACTTGATAGTATAGTGCACCATGCTTAACGGTTTAGAATCGGGACTTCAAAGATGTTTTGAATGTCATGGTGTTGGAGAACGTAGTAATTTCAAAAATTTCCCTACGCACACACAGGACCATGGTGATGGCATAGCAACGAGAGGGGAGAGTGTCTGTCCACGCACTCGTGAGACTGAAAGCGGAAGCGTTATAACAACGCGGTTGATGTAGTCGTCGTCTTCACGATCCGACCGATCCAAGCACCGAGCGTCGGCACCTCCGAGTTCTGCACATCGTTCAGCTCGATGACGATCCCCGGGCTCCGATCCAGCAAAGCGTCGGGGATGAGTTTAACAAGACGACGGCGTGGTAGCGATGATGATGCTCCACCGCGCATGGCTTCGCCTAAGCTCATGACGATATGACTTCTCCGGTGCGAGGCTTCGCTAAGCTCCGCAACGATATGACCGAAGTGGAATATGGTGGAGGGGCACCGCACACGGCTAAGGAACGATCCGTAGATCAACTTGTGTGTTATGGGGTGCCCCTGCCTCAGATATAAAGGAGCAAGGGAGGAGGTGGCCGGCCTAGGAGGGGGCGCACCAAGGGGGGAGTCCTACTCCCACCGGGAGTAGGACTCGTCCTTTCCTAGTAGGAGTAGGAGAGAAGGAAGGGGAAGGTAAGAAGGGGTGCGGCCGCTCCCTCTAGTCCAATTCGGACTAGGCCTTGGGGGGGGGGGGGCTGCCCTGGGCAGCCCCTCTCACTTTCCCGCAGGGCCCCATAAGGCCCACAACTTCTCCCCGGCGAATTCCCGTAAATCTCCGGGACTCCGAAAAAAACCCAAATCATTCGAACCTTTCCGAACTCCGAATATAGTCGTCCAATATATCGATCTTTACGTCTCGACCATTTCGAGACTCCTCGTCATGTCCCCGATCTCATCCGGGACTCGAACTCCTTCGGTACATCAAAACTCATAAACTCATAATATAAGCATCGCTTGAAACCTTAGCGTGCGGACCCTACGGGTTCGAGAACTATGTAGACATGACCTAGAACTATTCTCGGTCAATAACCAATAGCGGGACCTGGATGCCCATATTGGCTCCTACATATTCTACGAAGATCTTTATCGGTCAAACCGCATAACAACATCGTTGTTCCCTTTGTCATCGGTATGTTACTTGCCGAGATTCGATCGTCGGTATCCAATACCTAGTTCAATCTCGTTCTTGGCAAGTCTCTTTACTCGTTACGTAATGCATCATTCCGTAACTAACTCATTAGCTACATTGCTTGCAAGGCTTATAGTGATGTGCATTACCGAGAGGGCCCAGAGATACCTCTCCGAGCAATCGGAGTGACAAAACCTAATCTCGAAATCGCCAACCCAACATGTACCTTTGAAGACACCTGTAGTACTCCTTTATAATCACCCGATTCACGTTGTGACGTTTGGTAGCACCAAAGTGTTCCTCCGGTAAACGGAGTTGCATAATCTCATAGTTACAGAACATGTATAAGTCATGAAGAAAGCAATAGCAACATACTAAGCGATCAAGTGCTAGGCTAACGGAATGGGTCATGTCAATCAGATCATTCTTTTAATGATGTGATCCAGTTAATCAAATGACAACTCATGTCTATGGTTAGGAAACATAACCATCTTTGATTAACGAGCTAGTCAAGTAGAGGCATACTAGTGACACTCTGTTTGTCTATGTATTCACACATGTATTATGTTTCCGATTAATACAATTCTAGCATGAATAATAAACATTTATCATGATATAAGGAAATAAATAATAACTTTATTATTGCCTCTAGGGCATATTTCCTTCAGTCCCCACTTGCACTAGAGTCAATAATCTAGTTCACATCGCCATGTGATTTAACATCAATAGTTCACATCTATATGTGGTTAACACCCATAGTTCACATCGACATGTGACCAACACCCAAAGGGTTTACTAGAGTCATAAATCTAGTTCACATCGCTATGTGATTAACACACAAAGAGTACTAAGGTGTGATCATGTTTTGCTTGTGAGATAATTTTAGTCAACGGGTCTGTCACATTCAGAGCCGTAAGTATTTTGCAAATTTCTATGTCTACAATGCTCTGCACAGAGCTACTCTAGCTAATTGCTCCAACTTTCATTATGTATCCAGATTGAGACTCAGAGTCATCTAGATTAGTGTTAAAACTTGCATCGACGTAACCCTTTACGACAAACCTTTTTTCACTTCCATAATCGAGAAACATATCCTTATTCTACTAAGGATAATTTTAACCGCTTTCCATTGATCTACTCCTAGATCACTATTGCACTCCCTTGCCAAGCTTAGTGGTAGGGTATGCAATAGATCTGGTACACAGCATGACATACTTTATAGAACCTATGGCTGATGCATAGGGAATGACTTTCATTCTCTTTCTATCTTCTGCCGTGGTCGAGTTTTGAGTCTTACTCAATCTCACACCTTGTAACACAGGCAAGAACTCTTTCTTTGACTGTTCCATTTTGAACTACTTCAAAATCTTGTCAAGGTATGTATTCATTGAAAAACTTATCAAAGGTCTTGATCTATCTCTATAGATCTTGATGCTCAATATGTAAGTAGTTTTACTGAGGTCTTTCTTTGAAAAACTCCTTTCAAATACTCCTTTATGCTTTGCAGAATAATTCTACATTATTTCCGATCAACAATATGTCATTCACATATACTTATCAGAAAGGCTGTAGTGCTCCCACTCACTTTCTTGTAAATACAGGCCTTTCCAAAAGTCTGTATAAAATCATATGCTTTGATCACACTTATCAAAGCGTTTATTCCAACTCCAAGATGCTCGCACCAGTCCATAGATGGATTGCTGAAGCTTGCACATTTTGTTAGCTCCTTTAGGATTGACAAAACCTTCAGGTTGTATCATATACAACTCTTCTTTAATAAATCCATTAAAGAATGTAGTTTTGACATCCATTTGCCAGATTTCATAAAATGTGGCAATTGCTAACATGATTCGGACAGACTTAAGCATCGCTACAGTTGAGAAAATCTCATTGTAGTCAACACCTTGAACTTGTCGAAAACCTTTTGTGACAAGTCGAGCTTTGTAGATAGTAACACTACTATCGGTGTCCGTCTTCCTCTTGAAGATCCATTTATTTAACATGGCTTGCTGATCATCGAGCAAGTCAATCAAAGTCCATACTTTGTTCTCATACATGGATCCTATCTCAGATTTCATGGCCTCAAGCCATTTCGCGGAATCTGGGCTCATCATCGCTTCATCATAGTTCGTAGGTTCATCATGGTCTAGTAACATGACTTCCAGAACATGATTAACGTACCACTACAGTGCGGATCTTACTCTGGAAGACCTCACGAGGTTTGGTAGCAACTTGATCTGAAGTTTCATGATCATCATCATTAACTTCCTCACTAATTGGTGTAGGAATCACTGGAACTGATTTCTGTGATGAACTACTTTCCAATAAGGGAGAAGGTACAATTACCTCATCAAGTTCTACTTTCCTCCCACTCACTTCTTTCGAGAAAAACTTCTTCTCTAGAAAGGATCCATCTTAGCAACAAATATCTTGCTTTCGGATCTGTGTTAGAAGGTGTACCCAATAGTTACCTTTGGGTATTCTATGAAGACGCACTTCTCCGATTTGGGTTCAAGCTTATCAGGTGAAAACTTTTTCACATAAGCATCACAACTCCAAACTTTAAGAAACGACAGCTTAGGTTTACTGCTAAACCATAGTTCATACGGTGTCGTCTCAACGTATTTAGATGGTGCCCTTTTTAAACGTGAATGCAGCTGTCTCTAATGCATTACCCCAAAATGATAGTGGTAAACCGATAAGAGACATCATAGATCGCATCATATCCAATAAAGTGCTTGATTCTGACGTTCGGACACACCATAACATTGTGGTGTTCCGGTGGCGTGAGCTGTGAAACTATTCCACATTATTTTAATTGAAGACCAAACTCGTAACTCAAATATTCGTCTCCGTGATCAGATCGCAGTAACTTTATTTTCATGTTACAATGATTTTTCCACTTCACTCTGAAATTCTTTGAACCTTTCAATTATTTCAGACTTATGTTTCATCAAGTAGATATACCCATATCTGCTCAAATCATCTTGTGAAGATCAGAAAATAATGATACTTGCCACGAGCATCAACACTCATTGGATCGCATACATCAGTATGTATTATTTCCAACAAGTTTGTTGCTCGTTCCATTGTTCCGAACAACGGAGTTTCAGTCATCTTGTCCAAAAGGCACGGTTCGCAAGCATCAAACGATTCATAACCAAGTGATTTCGAAAATCCATCTTTATGGAGTTTCTTCATGCGCTTTACACCGATATGACCCCAAACGACAGTGCCACAAATAAATTGCACTATCATTATTAACTTTACATCTTTTGGTTTCAATATTATGAATATGTGTATCACACGATCGAGATCCAACAAACCATTTTCATTGGGTGTATGACCAGAGAAGGTTTTATTCATGTAAACAGAACAATAATTTTTCTCTAACTTACATGAATAACCGTATTGCAATAAACATGATCAAATCATATCCATGCTCAACGCATAAGCGCCAAATAACATTTATTTAGGTTCAACACTAATCCCGATAGTATAGGGAGTGTGCGATGATGATCATATCAATCTTGGAACTACTTCCAACACTCATCGTTACTGCCCTTCAACTAGTTTCTGTTTATTCTGTAACTCCTGTTTGAGTTACTAATCTTAGCAACCGAACAAGTATCAAATACTGTGGGGCTACTATAAACACTAATCTCGATAGTATAGGGAGTGTGCGATGATGATCATATCAATCTTGGAACTACTTCCAACACTCATCGTCACTTCCCTTCAACTAGTCTCTGTTTATTTTGTAACTCCTGTTTGAGTTACTAATCTTAGCAACCGAACAAGTATCAAATACTCAGGGGCTACTATAAACACTAGTAAAGCACACATCAATAACCTGTATATCAAATATACCCTTGTTCACTTTGCCATCCTTCTTATCCACCAAATATCTCGGTATTTCCGCTTCAAAGGACCATTTCCTATGCGTGTAAGCACTCAGTTTCAGGCTTTGGTTCAGCTTTGGGTTTCTTCGTGGGAGAGACAACTTGCTTGTCATTCTACTTGAAGTTCCCTTTCTTTCCCTTTGCCCTTTTCTTGAAACTAGTGGTCTTGTCAATCATCAACACTTGATGCTCTTTCTTGATTTCTACCTTCGTCGATTTCAACATCACGAAGAGCTCGGGAATCGCTTTTCTTCATCCCTTGCATACTATAGTTCATCACGAAGTTCTAGTAACTTAGTGATGGTGACTAGAGAATTCTGTCAATCACTATCTTATCCGGAAGATTAACTCCCACTTGATTCAAGCGATTGAAGTACCCGGACAATCTGAGAACATGCTCACTAGTTGAGCGATTCTCCTCCATCTTTTAGCTATAGAACTTGTTGGAGATTTCATATCTCTCAACTCGGTATTTGCTTGAAATATTAACTTCAACTCCTGGAACATCTCATATGGTCCATGACGTTCAAAACGTCTTTGAAGTCCCGATTCTAAGCCGTTAAGTATGGTGCACTAAACTATCAAGTAGTCATCATATTGAGCCAGCCAAACGTTCATAACGTCTGCATTTGCTCCTGCAATAGGTCTGTCACCTAGCGGTGCATTAAGGACATAATTCTTACAGGCAGCAATGAGGATAAACCTCAGATCACGGATCCAATCCGCATCATTGCTACTAACATTTTTCAATACAATTTTTCTCTAGGAACACATATAAAAACATAGGGAAGCAAAAACACGAGCTATTGATCTACAACAAAATTTGCAAAATACTACCAGGACTAAGTTCAATTAATCATATTACTTAAGAACTCCCACTTAGATAGACATCCCTCTAATCTTCTAAGTGATTACGTGATCCATATCAACTAAACCATGTCCGATCATCACGTGAGATGGAGTAGTTTCAATGGTGAACATCACTATGTTGATCATATCTACTATATGATTCACGCTCGACCTTCCGGTCTCCGTGTTCCGAGGCCATATCTGTTATATGCTAGGCTCGTCAAGTTTAACCTGAGTATTCCGCGTGTGCAACTGTTTTGCACCCGTTGTATTTGAACGTAGAGCCTATCACACCCGATCATCACGTGGTGTCTCAGCACGAAGAACTTTCACAACGGTGCATACTCAGGGAGAACGCTTCTTGATAATTTTAGTGAGAGATCATCTTATAATGCTACCGTCAATCAAAGCAAGATAAGATGCATAAAGGATAAACATCACATGCAATCAATATAAGTGATATGATATGGTCATCATCATCTTGTGCTTGTGATCTCCATCTCCGGCAAGCAAATCATGATCACCATCGTCACCGCGCGACACCTTGATCTCCATCGTAGCATCGTTGTCGTCTCGCCAACTATTGCTTCTACGACTCGCTACCGCTTAGTGATAAAGTAAAGCAATTACATGGCGTTGCATTTCATACAATAAAGCGACAACCATATGGCTCTGCCAGCTTGCCGATAACTCGGTTACAAAACATGATCATCTCATACAATAAAATATAGCATCACATCTTGACCACATCACATCACAACATGCCCTGCAAAAACAAGTTAGACGTCCTCTACTTTGTTGTTACAAGTTTTACGTGGCTGCTACGGGCTGAGCAAGAACTGTTCTTACCTACGCATCAAAACCACAACGATAGTTTGTCAAGTTGGTGCTGTTTTAACCTTCACAAGGACCGGGCGTAGCCACACTCGGTTCAACTAAAGTGAGAGAAACTAACACCCGCCGGTCACCTTTAAGCAACTAGTGCTCAAGCGGTGAAACCAGTCTCGCGTAAGCGTCTGGCGTAATGTCGGTCCGGCCGCTTCATCTCACAATACCGCCAACCAAAGTATGACATGCCGGTAAGCAGTATGACTTATATCGCCCACAACTCACTTGTGTTCTACTCGTGCATATGACATCAACGCATAAAACCAGGCTCGATACCAATGTTGGAGAACGTAGTAATTTTAAAAATTTCCCCACGCATTACAGGACCATGGTGATGGCATAGCAACGAGAGGGAGAGTGTCCGCCCACGCACTTCGTAGATCGAAAGCGGAAGCGTTATAACAACGCTGTTGATGTAGTCGACGTCTTCACGATCCGACCGATCCAAGCACCGAACGTCGACACCTCCGAAGTTCTGCGACGCTCAGCTCGATGGCGATCCCGGGCTCCGATCCAGCAAAGCGTCGGGGATGAGTTTCACAAGACGACGGGCGTGGTGGCGATGATGATGCTTCACCGACGCAGGGCTTCGCCTAAGCTCCGCGACGATATGACTTCTCCGCGCAGGGCTTCGCCTAAGCTCCGCGACGATATGACCAAGTGGAATATGGTGGAGGGGCACCGCACACGGCTAAGGAACGATCCGTAGATCAACTTGTGTGTTATGGGGTGCCCTGCCCCGTGATATAAAGGAGCAAGGGAGGAGGTGGCCGGCCTAGGAGGGGCGCACCAAGGGGAGAGTCCTACTCCCACCGGGAGTAGGACTCCTCCTTTCCTAGTAGGAGTAGGAGAGAAGGAAGGGAAGGGAAGAAGGTGCGGCCTCCCCCTAGTCCAATTCGGACTAGGCCTTGGGGCGCGGCCTGCCCTAGGCAGCCCTCTCTCTTTCCGCAGGGCCCAATAAGGCCCAATACTTCTCCCCGGCGAATTCCCGTAACTCTCCGGTACTCGAAAAATACCCAATCATTCGGAACCTTTCCGAACTCCGAATATAGTCGTCCAATATATCGATCTTTACGTCTCGACCATTTCGAGACTCCTCGTCATGTCCCCGATCTCATCCGGGACTCCGAACTCCTTCGGTACATCAAAACTCATAAACTCATAATATAACCGCCATCGAAACCTTGTTGCGTCACGGACCCTACGGGTTCGAGAACTATGTAGACATGACCTAGAACTATTCTCGGTCAATAACCAATAAGCGGGACCTGGATGCCCATATTGGCTCCTACATATTCTACGAAGATCTTTATCGGTCAAACCGCATAACAACATACGTTGTTCCCTATGTCATCGGTATGTTACTTGCCCGAGATTCGATCGTCGGTATCCAATACCTAGTTCAATCTCACATCTGGCAAGTCTCTTTACTCGTTACGTAATGCATCATTCCGTAACTAACTCATTAGCTACATTGCTTGCAAGGCTTATAGTGATGTGCATTACCGAGAGGGCCCAGATACCTCTCCGGCAATCGGAGTGACAAAACCTAATCTCAAATCGCCAACCCAACATGTACCTTTGGAGACACCTGTAGTACTCATTTATAATCACCCACGTTGCCAGGACGCTTTGGTAGCACCAAAGTGTTCCTCCGGTAAACGGGAGTTGCATAATCTCATAGTTACAGGAACATGTATAAGTCATGAAGAAAGCAATAGCAACATACTAAACGATCAAGTGCTAGGCTAACGGAATGGGTCATGTCAATCAGATCATTCTTTTAATGATGTGATCCAGTTAATCAAATGACAACTCATGTCTATGGTTAGGAAACATAACCATCTTTGATTAACGAGCTAGTCAAGTAGAGGCATACTAGTGACACTCTGTTTGTCTATGTATTCACACATGTATTATGTTTCCGATTAATACAATTCTAGCATGAATAATAAACATTTATCATGATATAAGGAAATAAATAATAACTTTATTATTGCCTCTAGGGCATATTTCCTTCGCATGGACCATATGAGATGTTCCAGGAGTTGAAGTTAATATTTCAAGCAAATACCCGAGCTGAGAGATATGAAGTCTCCAACAAGTTCTATAGCTAAAAGATGGAGGAGAATAGCTCAAGCAGTGAGCATGTGCTCAGATTGTCCGGTACTACAATCTCTTGAATCAAGTGGGAGTTAATCTTCCGGATAAATTAGTGATTGACAGAATTCTCTAGTCACCATCACCAAGTTAGTACAACTTCGTGATGATCTATAGTATGCAAGGGATGACGAAAACGATTCCTGAGCTTTTCATGATGATGAAATTGATGAAGGTAGAAATCAAGAGAGAGCATCAAGTGTTGATGATTAACAAGACCACTAGTTTCAAGAAAAGGGCAAAGGGAAAGAAAGGGAACTTCATGTAGAATGGCAAGCAAGTTGTCACTTCCGTGAAAAAGCCCAAAGCTAGACTAATGCCTGAAACTGAGTGCTTCTACTACAAAGGAAATGGTCACTGGAAGCGGAAATGCTCTGAATATTTGGTGGATAAGAAGGATGGCAAAGTGAACAAGGGTATATTTGATATACAGGTTATTGATGTGTACCTTACTAGTGTTTATAGTAGCCCCTGGGTATTTGATACTTGTTCGGTTGCTAAAAATTAGTAACTCGAAACAGGAGTACAGAATAAACAGAGACTAGTTGAGAGAGAAGTGACGATGTGTCTTGGAAGTGGTTACAAGATTGATATGATCATCATCGCACACTCCCTATACTTTCGAGATTAGTGTTGAACCTAAATAAGTGTTATTTGGTGTTTGCGTTGAGCATGAATATGATTTGATCATGTTTATTGCAATACGATTGTTCATTTAAGTTAGAGAATAATTGTTGTTCTGTTTACATGAATAAAACCTTCTATGGTCATACACCCAATGAAAAATGGTTTGTTGGATCTCGATCTTAGTGATACACATATTCATAATATTGAAGCCAAAAGATGCAAAGTTAATAATGATAGTGCAACTTATTTGTGGCACTGCCGTTTAGGTCATATTGGTGTAAAGCGCATGAAGAAACTCCATGCTGATGGGATTTTGGAATCACTTGATTATGAATCACTTGATGCTTATAACCATGCCCTATGGGCAAGATGACTAAGACTCATTCTCCGGAACAATGGAGCGAGCAACTGAATTATTGGAAATAATACATACTGATTATGCGGTCCGATAAGTGTTGAGGCTCGCGGCAGGTATCATTATTTTCTAACCTTCACAGATGATTTGAGCAGATATGGGTATATCTACTTGATGAAACACAAGTCTGAAACATTTGAAAAGTTCAAAGAATTTCAGAGTGAAGTGGAGAATCATCGTAACAAGAAAATAAAGTTTTCTGCAATTTGATCGCGGAGACGAATATTTGAGTTACACGTTTGGCCTTCAATTAAAACAATGTGGAATAGTTTCACAAAATCATCCCACCCGGAACACCACAGCGTAATGGTGTGTCTGAACGTCATAACCGTACTTTATTGGATATAGTGCAATCTATGATGTCTCTTACCGATTTACCACTATCATTTTGGGGTTATGCATTAGAGACAGCTGCATTCATGTTACAATGGGAACCATCTAAATCCGTTGAGACGACACCGTATGAACTGTGGTTTAGCAAGAAACCTAAGCTGTTGTTTCTTAAAGTTTGGGGTTGCGATGCTTATGTGGAAAAGTTTCATCTTGATAAGCTCAAACCCAAATCGGAGAAGTGTGTCTTCATAAGATACCCAAAGGTAATTGTTGGGTACACCTTCTATCACAGATCCGAAGGCAAGATATTCGTTGCTAAGAATGGATCCTTTCTAGAGAAGGAGTTTCTCTCGAAAGAAGTGAGTGGGTGGAAAGTAGAACTTGATGAGGTAACTGTACCTGCTCCCTTATTGGAAAGTAGTTCATCACAGAAATATGTTCCTGTGATTCCTACACCAATTAGTGAGGAAGCTAATGATGATGATCATGTAACTTCAAATCAAGTTACTACCGAACCTCGTAGGTCAACCAGAGTAAGATCCGCACCAAGGTATCAATCCAGTAGGAGGCCACACGCAAGTCCCTCGTACCTACACAAAACAAATAGCTCAACGCAACCAACGCGATTAGGGGTTGTCAATCCCTTCACGGTCACTTACGGAAGTGAGATCTGATAGGTAATATTTTGGTATTTTGATATAAAAATGCAAAGTAAAATAAAAGGAAAAGTAAAAAGCAAAGCAATAATAAAGTGATGGAAGATTGATATGATGAGAATAGACCCGGGGCCATAGATTTCACTAGTGGCGTCTCTCAAGAGCATAAGTATTCTACGTTGGGTGTACAAATTACTGTTGAGCAATTGACATAATTGAGCATAGTTATGAGAATATCTAGGTATGATCATGTATATAGGCATCACGTCCGAGACAAGTAGACCGACTCACTGCCGCATCTACTACTATTACTCCACTCATCGACCGCTATCCAAAGCATGCATCTAGAGTATTAAGTTCAAGAAAACAGAGTAACGCCTTAAGTAAGATGACATGATGTAGAGGGATAAATTCATGCAATATGATAAAAACCCTATCTTGTTATCCTCGATGGCAACAATACAATACGTGCCTTGCTGCCCCTACAGTCATTGGGAAAGGACACCACAAGATTGAACCCAAAGCTAAGAACTTCTCCCATTGCAAGAAAAACCAATCTAGTTGGCCAAACCAAACTGATAATTCGAAGAGACTTGCAAAGATAACCAATCATACATAAAAGAATTCAGAGAAGATTCAAATATTATTCATAGATAATCTTGATCATAAACCCATAATTCATCGGTCTCAACAAACACACCGCAAAAATAAGATTACATCAAATAGATCTCCACGAGAGAGGGGGAGAACATTGTATTGAGATCCAAAAAGAGAGAAGAAGCCATCTAGCTACTATGGACCCGAAGGTCTGAGGTAAACTACTCACACTTCATCGGAGAGGCTATGATGATGATGTAGAAGCCCTCCGTGGTGGATTCCCTTCCCATGGAGCTCCTAACAGGCCCCAAGATGGGATCTCATGGATACAGAAAGTTGCAGTGGTGGAATTAGGTTTTTGGCTCCGTCTCTGATCGTTTGGGGGTACGTAGGTATATATAGGAGGAAGGAGTACATTGGTGGAGCTTCATGGGGCCCACGAGGGTGGGGGGCGCGCCTGGTGGGGTAGGGCGCGCCCCCTACCTCATGCCCACCTCGTGGCTTCCTTGACGTAGGGTCCAAGTCTCCTGGATCATATTCGGTGAGAAAATCACGTTCCCGAAGGTTTCATTTCGTTTGGACTCCGTTTGATATTCCGTTTCTTCGAAACACCTAAATAGGCAAAAAAAACAGCAATTACAGGCTGGGCCTCCGGTTAATAGGTTAGTCCCAAAAATAATATAAAAGTGGAAAATAAAGCCCAATATGGTCCAAAACAGTAGAAAATCTACCATGGAGCAATAAAAATTATAGATACGTTGGAGACGTATCGGGCATCCCCAAGCTTAATTCCTGCTCGTCCTCGAGTAGGTAAATGATAAAAAGAGAACTTTTGATAGGAGTGCTACTTGGCATAATTTCAATGTAATTCTTCTTAATTGTGGTATGAATATTCAGATCCGAAAGATTCAAGACAAAAGTTCATATTGACATAAAAATAATAATACTTCAAGCATACTAACTAAGCAATTATGTCTTCTCAAAATAACATGGCCAAAGAAAGTTCATCCCTACAAAATCATATAGTTTGGTCATGCTCCATTTTCGTCACACAAGAACGCTCTCATCATGCACAACCCTGATGACAAGCCAAGCAATTGTTTCATACTTTAGTAATCTCAAACCTATAAAATCTCACACAATATATGAGCGCGAGCCATGGACATAGCACTATGGGTGGAATAGAATATGATGATGGGGGTTATGTGGAGAAGACAAAAAGGAGAAGGTCTCACATCAACGAGGCTAATCAACGGGCTATGGAGATGCCCATCAATTGATGTTAATGCAAGGAGTAGGGATTGCCATGCAACGGATCCACTAGAGCTATAAATGTATGAAAGCTCAACAAAAGAAACTAAGTGGGTGTGCATCCAACTTGCTTGCTCACGAAGACCTAGGGCACTTGAGGAGGCCCATTGTTGGAATATAGAAGCCAAGTTCTATAATGAAAAATTCTCACTAGTATATGAAAGTGACAAAACAAGAGACTCTCTATATGAAGAACATGGTGCTACTTTGAAGCACAATATATGAGACTCGCTATATGAAGAACATGGTGTTACTTTGAAGCACAAGTGTGGAAAAAGGATAGTAACATTGCCCCTTCTCTCATTTTCATATTTTTTTGGTGGGCTCTTTGGCCTTTTTTTTATTTGACCTCACATGGGACAATGTTCTAATAATGATGATCATCACACTTCTATTTATTTACAACTCAATATTACAACTCGATACTAGAACATAGTATGACTCTATATGAATGCCTCCGGCGGTGTACCGGGATATGCAATGAATCAATGAGTGACATGTATGAAAGAATTATGAACGGTGGCTTTGCCACAAATACTATGTCAACTACATGATCATGCTAAGCAATATGACAATGATGAATGTGTCATGATGAACGGGATGGTGGAAAGTTGCATGACAATATATCTCGGAATGGCTATGGAAATGCCATAATAGGTAGGTATGTTGGCTGTTTTGAGGAAGATATAAGGAGGTTTATGTGTGAAAGAGCGTATCATATCACGGGGTTTGGATGCACCGCGAAGTTTGCACCAACTCTCAATGTGAGAAAGGGCAATGCACGGTACCGAAGAGGCTAGCAATGATGGAAGGGTGAGAGTGCGTATAATCCATGGACTCAACATTAGTCATAAAGAACTCACATACTTATTGAAAAAATCTACAAGCCATCAAAAACCAAAGCACTACGCGCATGCTCCTAGGGGATAGATTGGTAGGAAAAGACCATCGCTCGTCCCCGACCGCCACTCATAAGGAGGACAATCAAATAACACCTCATGTTTCAAATTTGTTACATAACGTTTACCATACGTGCATGCTACGGGACTTGCAAACTTCAACACAAGAATTTCTCAAATTCACAACTACTCAACTAGCACGATTTTGATATTATCACCTCCATATCTCAAAACAATTATCAAGCATCAAACTTTTCTTAGTATTCAACACACTCATAAGAAAGTTTTTACTATTTTTGTATACCTAGCATATTATTATTAAGCAAATTACCATGCTATTTAAGACTCTCAAAATAATCTAAGTGAAGCATGAGAGATCAATAGTTTCTATAAAACACATCCACCACCATGCTCTAAAAGATATAAGCGAAGCACTAGAGCAAAACTATAAAGCTCAAAAAATATAAGTGAAGCACTAGAGTATTCTATCAAATTCCAATTCATGTATGGCTCTCTCAAAAGGTGTGCAACAGCAAGAATGATTGTGGTAAACTAAAAAGCAAAGACGCTCCAAGCAAAACACATATCATATGGTGAGTAAAAATATAGATCCAAGTAAAGTTACCGATGGAAGTAGAAGAAAGAGGGGATGCCTTCCGGGGCATCCCCAAGCTTTGACTTTTTTGTGTCCTTGGATATTCTTGGGGGTGCCATGGGCATCCCCAAGGTTAGGCTCTTGCCACTCCTTGTTCCATAATCCATAAAAAAAATTCACCCAAAACTTGAAAACTTCACAACACAAAACTCAACAGAAATCTCGTGAGCTCCGTTAGCGAAAGAAAACAAAAGACCACTTTAAGGTACTGTAATGAACTAATTATTTATTTATATTGGTGTTAAAACTACTGTATTCCAACTTCTCTATGGTTTATAAACTATTTTACTAGCCATAGGTTCATCAAAATAAGCAATCAACACACGAAAAACAGAATCTGTCAAAGACAGAACAGTCTGTAGAAATCTGTAACCAACGCAAACTTCTGGAACTCCAAAAATTCAGCCAAAATAGGAAGACCTAGGAAATTTGTTTATTGATCAGCAGCAATCGGAATCAGTATTTTATCACGTTCTTATGATTTTTAATAATTGTTTTCGTGAACATAAAGTTTCTGGAAATTACAGCAAGATCAAATAACTATCATCCAAGAAGATCCTATAGGTTTAACTTGGCACAAACACTAATTAAAACATAAAACCACATCTAAACAAAAGGTAGATGGATTATTCATTCCTAAACAGAAACAAAAAAAAATGAAAAATAAAATTGGGTTGCCTCCCAACAAGCGCTATCGTTTAACGCCCCTAGCTAGGCATAAAAGCAAGGATAGATCTAGGTATTGCCATAATAGTGGTAAGGCAAATCATGAAAACTTCTCTCATATTCTCTACGTTCAGCAGCAAGTTTTCTTTGAGGCAAGCGAAAATAATCAAAAGGGCTAAATTTAATGGGACAAAAGTCCCCAAGATCAATCTCAGGAGGTATGGGTTCCTCCCTCGGCCCTTTGTATTGCACAACCAATTCATCATTAAGAGCATTCTTTTGGCAAAAAGCTACAAGCCTTCCTTCAAGAGGAAAACCTAGTCCATTATTCTGAATAGCAAAATCATCATTAAGCTCGGAAATTTTATCAACTAGAACATTGGTAGGAACCTTTTTCCTAAGATTTTCATTATAAGCAATATGATCTAAAGATTGTAAACGCATCATATCTTCTTGATTAAAAAGGATAGCTTCGATGGGAGGATGACTAGCATCCACCCTATAATGCGCAAAGATTTCTTTGGTCTCTTTTATTATAAATCTAAACTCATGAGCCAAAAGATAGTGGCGGCACGCTTGATGTAAGAATGCTCAATATTAGAGAATTCTAAAAAAATTCTTTGTATGCAAGGATGCATGTGCATAGATTGCCTTTCAAGTTCAACTATAAGCATGGCAATAGCGTCCGCAAGACTACTAGTTCTATGAAGAATAGAACCACCCATAGAAGGCAAAGCACCAGCACAAGTAAAGAAATCTTGAATAACTCCTTTTCCAATAATATTACCACTACCAACTCGAATTTTTTTTGTATGCAAGGTAGGGGGTTCTTCAGTGGGAGCCTCAGAATTCTCCATGATATTATTATTGTCCATATTGGCAATAATTTCCCCGAATTCAGACATAACGACAAGCAAGCGAGGAAAAGGCAAACAGAAAAGAGAGGGCGAATAAAGTGGCAAGGGTGAAGTGGGGGAGAGGAAAACGAGAGGCAAATGGCAAATAATGTAATGTGAGAGATAAGGAATTGTGATGGGTAGTTGGTATGTTGACTTTTTGCGTAGACTCCCCGGAAACGGCGCCAGAAATTCTTCTTGCTACCTCTTGAGCTTGCGTTGGATTTCCCCGAAGAGGAGAGGATGATGCAGCAGAGTAGCGTAAGTATAAACCTCAGTTTTTGAGAATCAAGGTATCAATCCAGTAGGAGGCCACGCACAAGTCCCTCGTACCTACACAAAACAAATAGCCCAACGCAACCAACGCGATTAGGGGTTGTCAATCCCTTCAAGGTCACTTACGGGAGTGAGATCTGATAGATAATATTTTTGGTATTTTTGATATAAAAATGCAAAGTAAAATAAAAGGCAACGTAAAAAGCAAAGCAATAATAAATTGATAGAAGATTGATATGATGAGAATAGACCCGGGGGCCATAGATTTCACTAGTGGCTTCTCTCAAGAGCATAAGTATTCTACGGTGGGTGAACAAATTACTGTTGAGCAATTGACAGAATTGAGCATAGTTATGAGAATATCTAGGTATGATCATGTGTATAGGCATCACGTCCGAGACAAGTAGACCGACTCCTGCCTGCATCTACTACTATTACTCCACTCATCGACCGCTATCCAGCATGCATCTAGAGTATTAAGTTCAAGAAAAGCGAGTAACGCATGTAAGCAAGATGACATGATGTAGAGGGATAAATTCATGCAAGATGATAAAACCCCATCTTGTTATCCTCGATGGCAACAATACAATACGTGCCTTGCTGCCCCTCATCACTTTGGGAAAGGACACCGCAAGATTGAACCCAAAGCTAAGCACTTCTCCCATTGCAAGAAAAACCAATCTAGTTGGCCAAACCAAACTGATAATTCGAAGAGACTTGCAAAGATAACCAATCATACATAAAAGAATTCAGAGAAGATTCAAATATTATTCATAGATAATCTTGATCATAAACCCACAATTCATCGGTCTCAACAAACACACCGCAAAAAGAAGATTACATCGAATAGATCTCCATGAGAGAGGGGGAGAACATTGTATTGAGATCGAAAAAGAGAGAAGAAGCCATCCAGCTACTAACTATGGACCCGAAGGTCTAAGGTAAACTACTCACACTTCATCGGAGAGGCTATGATGATGATGTAGAAGCCCTCCGTGGTGGATTCCCCTTCCGGCGGAGCTCCGGAATAGGCCCCAAGATGGGATCTCGTGGATACAGAAAGTTGCGGCGGTGGAATTAGGTTTTTGGCTCCGTATGATCGTTTGGGGGTACGTAGGTATATATAGGAGGAAGGAGTACGTCGGTGGAGCTTCATGGGGCCCACGTGGGTGGGGGCGCGCCTGGCGGGGTAGGGCGCGCCGCCCTACCTCGTGCCCACCTCGTGGATTCCTTGACGTAGGGTTCAAGTCTCCTGGATCATATTCGGTGAGAAAATCACGTTCCCGAAGGTTTCATTCCGTTTGGACTCTGTTTGATATTCCGTTTCTTCGAAACACCGAAATAGGCAAAAACAGCAATTACAGGCTAGGCCTCCGGTTAATAGGTTCGTCCCAAAAATAATATACAAGTGGAAAATAAACCCCAATATGGTCCAAAACAGTAGATAATATAGCATGGAGCAATAAAAATTATAGATACGTTGGAGACGTATCGCATCTCTAAAGCTCGACTTGTTGCGAAGGTTTTCGACAAGTTCAAGGAGTTGACTACGATGAGACCTTCTCACCCGTAGCGATGCTTAAGTCCGTCCGAATCATGTTAGCTATTGCCGCATTTAATGATTATGAAATTTGGCAAATGGATGTAAAGACTGCATTCTGAATGGATTTACGGAAGAAGAGTTGTATATGATGCAACCTGAAGGTTTTATCGATCCAAAAGGTGCTCACAAAGTGTGCAAGCTCCAACGATCCATTTATGGACTGGTGCAAGCCTCTCGGAGTTGGAATAAACGTTTGATAGTGTGATCAAAGCATATGGTTTTATCTGCACTTTTGGAGAAGCCTGTATTTACAAGAAACTGAATGGGAGCATTACAACCTTTCTGATAAGTATATGTGTATGACATATTGTTGATCGGAAATGATGTTGAATTTTCTGGAAAGCATAAAGGAGTGTTTGAAAGGATTTTTTTTTAAATAAAGACCTCGGTGAAGTTGCTTACATATGAGCATCAAGATCTATAGAGATAGATCAAGACGCTTGATAAGTTTTTTTCAATGAGTACATACCTTGACAAAATTTTGAAGTAGTTCAAAATGGAACAGTCAAAGAAAGAGTTCTTGCCTGTGTTACAAGGTGTGAAATTGAGTAAGACCCAAAGCCCGACCACAGCAGAAGATAGAAAGAGAATGAAAGTCATTCCCTATGCCTCAGCCATAGGTTCTATAAAGTATGCCATGCTGTATACCCTACACTGAGTTTAGTAAGGGAGTACAATAGTGATCTAGGAGTAGATCACTGGACAACGATCAAAATTATCCTTAGTGGAATAAGGATATGTTTCTCGATTATGGAGGTGACAAAAGGTTCGTCGTAAAGGGTTACGTCAATGCAAGTTTAAACACTGATCCAGATAACTCTAAGTCTCAATCTGGATACATACTGAAAGTAGGAGCAATTAGCTAGAGTAGCTCCGTGCAGAGCATTGTTGACATAGAAATTTGCAAAATACATATGGATTTGAATGTTTCACACCCGTTGACTAAACTTCTCTCACAAGCAAAACATGATCACACCTTAGTACTCTTTGGGTGTTAATCACACAACGATGTGAACTAGATTATTGACTCTAGTAAACCCTTTGGGTGTTGGTCACATGACGATGTGAACTATGGGTATTAATCACATGGTGATGTGAACTATTGGTGTTAAATCACATGGCAATGTTAACTAGATTATTGACTCTAGTGCAAGTGGGATACTGAAGGAAATATGCCCTAGAGGTAATAATAAAGTTATTATTTATTTCCTTATTTCATGATAAATGTTTATTATTCGTGCTAGAATTGTATTAACCGGAAACTTGATACATGTGTGAATACGTAGACAAACAGAGTGTCACTAGTATGCCTCTACTTGACTAGGTCGTTGAATCAAAGATGGTTAAGTTTCCTAGCCATAGACATGAGTTGTCATTTGATTAACGAGATCACATCATTAGAGAATGATGTGATTGACTTGACCCATTCCGTTAGCTTAGAACTTGATCTTTTAGTATGTTGCTATTGCTTTCTTCATGACTTATACATGTTCCTATGACTATGAGATTATGCAACTCCCGTTTACCGGACGAACACTTTGTGTGCTACCAGACGTCACAACATAACTGGGTGATTATAAAGGTGCTCTAAAGGTGTCTCCAAAGGTACTTTTTGAGTTGGCGTATTTCCAGATTAGGATTTGTCACTACGATTGTCGGAGAGGTATCTCTGGACCCACTCGGTAATACACATCACTATAAGCCTTACAAGCATTGTAACTAATGAGTTAGTTGCGGGATGATGTATTACGGAACGAGTAAAGAGACTTGCCGGTAACGAGATTGAACTAGGTATTGAGATACCGACGATCGAATCTTGGACAAGTAACATACCGCTGACAAAGGAAACAACGTATTTTATCCTGCGATTTGACCGATAAAGATCTTCGTAGAATATGTGGGAGCCAATATGAGCATCCAGGTTCCGCTATTGGTTATTGACCGGAGACTCTCGATCATGTCTACATAGTTCTCGAACCCGTAGGGTCCGCATGCTTAAAGTTCGGTGACGATCGGTATTATGAGTTTTTGTGTTTTGATGTACCGAAGGTAGTTCGGAGTCCCGGATATGATCGAGACGTAATGGTCGAGACGTAAAGATCGATATATTGGACGACTATATTCGGACACCGGAAGTGTTCCGAGTGGTTTTGCAGAAAACCGGAGTGCCGGAGGGTTACCGGAAGCCCCCCGGGAGAAATAATGGGCCTTATGGGCCTTAGTGGAGAGAGAGAGGGCTGGCCTAGGGCAGGTCAAGGCGCCTCCCCCTCTGGTCCGAATTGGACTAGGAGAGGGGGGGGGCCCTTTCCTTCTCCCCCTTCCTTTCCCCCTCCTAGTAGGAGTAGGAAAGAGGGGAGTCCTACTCCTACTAGGAGGAGAACTCCTCCTCCTGGCGTGCCACAAGGGGCCGGTCGGCCTCCCCCTTGCTCCTTTATATACGGGGGCAGTGGGCACCTCTAGACACACAAGTTGATCTGTTGATCTCTCCCAGCCGTGGGCGGTGCCTCCCTCCACCATAATCCACCTCGATCATATCGTAGCGGTGCTTAGGCGAAGCCCTGAGTCGGTAGCATCATCATCACCGTCATCACACCGTCGTGCTGACGAAACTCTCCGGCGAAGATCTGCTGGATCGGAGCTCGCAGGACGTCATCGAGCTGAACGTGTGCTGAACTCGGATGTGCCGTGCGTTCGGTACTTGGATCGGTCGGATTGTGAGGACGTACGACTACATCAACCGCGTTGTGCTAACGCTTCCGCTTTCGGTCTACGAGGGTACGTGGACAACACTCTCCCCTCTCGTTGCTATGCATCACAATGATCTTGCGTGTGCGTAGGTTTTTTTTTTTGAAATTACTACATTCCCCAACACGAGGGGCTTGCTTCAGACCATATAGTGTGCGGTTGAGGCGGCACACATGGTCAGGGCGAGCGGAGTCGACGAAGCCAGTGGGCTGGTGGCAATATACCACCTCGTCGAGATGCCGATGGAGAAAAGCATTCTTGACGTCGAGCTGGCGAATCTTCCAGTTGGAGGAGAGATCGACAGAGAGGATAACCCAGATGGTAGCTGGTTTAACCACCGGGCTAAAGGTCTCGTCGAACAATGTCGTGCTCCTGGGAGAAACCACGCAACACCCAGCATGCTTTGTAGCGGTCGAGGCTGCCGTCGGGTTTGAACTTGTGAAGAAAGACCCACTTGCCAGAGACGATGTTGGCGTTGGCGGGGGGCGTACAAGATCCCACGTGTTGTTGGCAAGGAGAGTATTGTACTCGTCTGTCATAGCCGCCAGCCAGTTCGAGTCTTTGAGAGCACCACGAACGGACTTGGGGACTAGCGATGGAGCGGCGATGGGAGCGACATGCAGGTTGAGGCGTTCGCGTGAACCAATGATCTTTCCAGCCTGACGGCGGGTGATCATCTGACGGACAGGAGGCGGGGGCGATGGCCGTGGCGTGGTTGTGGTTGAGATGGATGCGGGAGACATAGAGCCAGAGGCTGCATCATCGCTAGCGCCGCTGGGAGACGCGGTCGTGGGCGAAACCTCATGGACCGGCGTGTGCCCAGCCAAGGAGGCGCGCGAGGCCGGGGAGACCGATGTGTGGGCCGGTGTGACCGGCGAGGAGGCGGCCAATGCAGCCGGGGCATGGGCCGGCGAAGCCGGTGCATGGACAGGCGTGCGCGGCGTCGCTGGAGCAGGCGCTGAGGAGGCTGGGCGCGGTACAGCGGACCGACGCGGCCCAGCAGACCGACATGGTCCAGCGTGCATGGGTGGCACGGGAACCAGGGTGAGCACATCGATCGGATCATCGGCCGGAGGAGGCGACGATGGCTGCTGCAGGTTAGAGACAGAAAAATCTGGTGCAAAAGGGAACCGAGTTTCGTCAAAAATCACATGCCGAGAAAGAATGATGCGACGAGATTCAAGATCCATGCAGCAGTAACCACGATGATTAGAGGGGTAACCGAGGAACACGCACGCTGTCGAACGGTGCGACAGTTTGTGAGGCATGGTGGTGGAGTGGTTTGGGTAACATAAACAACCGAACGTACGAAGGAGAGTATAGTCGGGTGTTTTGGAAAAAAGAGCGAAGTAGGGGCAAGGTGCGGCGAGAGCTTTGGTGGGTAGTCTGTTGAGAAGATAGGTGGCCGCATGAAGAGATTCAACCCAAAATTTGCCAGGCATGCTCGCTTGAAATAAGAGTGTGCGTACTATGTCGCTTGACGGTCACGAATTATGCGTTCAGCTTTACCATTTTGTGGGAAAGTGTATGGACACGAGAAGCGTAGGAGAATCCCGTGTTTGACGGAGAGTTCCTGAAGAGCGTGGTTGTCGAATTCACGTCCATTATCGCACTGAATGACTTGAAGAGAGAGGGAAAATAAGCACGAAGTTAGATAAAAGAGAGAAAGCTTCAGATTTTTGGCGTAGGGGATACGTCCACAAGTAATGAGTGAAATCATCTAAAATGACTAGAAATTATTTATAGCCAGAGACACTTGGAATAGGTTAAGTCCACAAATCACAATGTATTAATTCAAAAGGTCTATGAGTTTGAGTAGTAGAAGCTGAAAATGGTAAATGAACATGACGGCCAAGTTGACATGCATGACATAAACTAGAGTCCTTGAGCACTTTATTTATGGGGAGCGATGGCGACGAAAGGAGGCGCCGGAATGCGTCAGCGCCGGGGTGACCAAGACGCCGGTGCCAAAGAGTGGAGTAGGCGGTGACGGCGGTGAGGGCGTGCGGCAAGGAGGTGACCAGATAGAGATCACCCGAGCTACTGCACCTGAGAATCACGGCCCCTGTCCTAAGATCCTTCACAGAAAAACCCCACGGGTCAAATTCCACCGAACATAAGTTGTTAATAGTAAACTGACGAACAGAAATTAGATTTTTAACTATGCGGGGAGTGACAAGGCATCACGAAGAGTAAGACGACGAGAGGAAGTAGGGAGAGATGCATGACCGGAGTGAGAGACAGGAATAGAGGAACCATCTCCGACCATGATATGTTTATGTGGAGGATTGGAAGAGAGAAAGTTGAGGTTACCGGCGTCCAAGGACATGTGAGCGGCTTCTCCGGTGTCCATGACCCACTCCATGGGAGCCTGCAAGCTCATGGTGTTGAAGTAGCTTCAAGGCGGGCGGACGGGTCCCATGTCGGTGTCCGGCGTGGGTGGGGTAGCCGCTATAAGTGAATGTCGCGGGCGATGGAGGTGTGTACGCCGGGGCAGGCAAGGCCATGTAGCCATGAGCCGGGCGGGATGGCGGGGCGGCAGGGTGCGGCCCGAGGATGCCGTTGGCGTGGCCAGCCTGGTGGTAGACGGGTCCTCCGTGACCCATCATCGGGTGCATGTAGATGGCACCAGTCCAGGGGTGCTGCATGCTGGGAAAGGCAGGGGCGCCACCAGCCCCGTTGTTTTCCTTCTTGCCCTTGCGGCCTGAACCATTGCCGGAGGGGGCGCCAAAGGGTGCAGGAGCACCAAACCCAGAGCGCCCGGCGTGAGGCTGCTGCAGCGAGAGAGCAGGTTGCCATGGGCCCCCCAAATAGGGCGGTGTAGAAGGCCGTGGGCGAAGACGAGCTCGTGTTCGACGGCTTAAGCTCCTGGAGAAGAAGCATGTTGCAAAATTGGAGAAAGGTAGGAAACTGCGTGAGGAGGGGAGCGAGGTTGCCGATGTCCTTATAGTGGTCGTTGAGGCCCTTGATGGTGTTCCACACCAAGGCATCGTCGGAGACGGGGGCGTTGACGTCGGCGAGGGCGTCGGCGACCGTCTTCTGCTCAAGGCAATAGGTGGTGACGCTCTTGTCCAGCTGCTCGATGTTGCGGAACTTCTGGCCAAGATAGCCAGCGCGGGCTTGCTGGTTGTCGCGGAAGAAGGCGGTGATGGCGCCGAGGACGGTGGAGGCCGTTGTGCCCACCGCCGTGACCATGTCGGAGATGTCGGGAGCGACGGAGCCGTACAGCCAACGAAGGACGGTGGAGTCCATCCGCTGACATTCCTCGTCGACCAGAGGAGGCGCCGCGTCGAGGTGATCCGCGAGGGCGTATTGGCTGACGGCGATGTCGAGGAAGCGACGCCACTTGGTGAAGTTTGAGGCCTTGAGGTCGAGGGTGACAGGGATCAGGCTCTTGACGTTTTTGGATGGCAGTGGCCTGAGCCTAGAGGGCGGCGTGGGGATGTGGAAGATCGCCGGCGCCAGACATGGCTGTGGCGGCGGAGGCAGGAGAGGAGGGGCGGCAGCGGTAGTGGAGAGGGGCGGAAGCGAATCGCTTGGCGGATACCATGATAGAATTAGAGGAAGAGAATGATTGACCACACAATCGGTGGTTTCCTGCTATCTCATATATATAGACAATTACAAGATATACAGGAAAACAATCTATATAAATCCTAACCATAATGACCTGATTACATGCAAGATATCAAGCTCTGAACATGGCAGGGTATAACCGAATATACTGACATATTCGGATTGCCTAAGAAGGCCGCCCATCGTACATCATTGTTTTTTGGCACCACTGGCAAGTACTTCCCTTCTCTTGAAGAGCTCTTCTCACTTGCTTGCACTGTCTTGGGCCTTTTCTTGGGCCCGTCCGCGCCCCTCGAAGGAGCCCGCCAAAATATTTTGGATGAAGAAGTGCCGCCCTCTAGAATAGCAGGCGACTACGGATGGTGATTCTCTCCCACAAATTCAGTTTGCAGGATCATGGTTGCCCAGCAGCGCAAAGCAACATCTTGCGGAGGCACCTCGTCCTTGAACAACAAAGAATCTGGTCACTCCTCAAAGACTTCCCAAATAAATTCAGTCTGCACCATGTTACATTTAGGAGATTCAGCACAAGGAGCAGCGGATCGTGGAGGGAGAGCAGCAGCTGAAGACTTGCCGCCATCTGCATTTTTTTTGAGCATCAGTACAGACATAAGCGCTCATATACATGCGCATACACTCATCCCTATGAACGCACACACGCACACCCTACCCCTATGAGCACCTTCGAGAGACTGAGCCGGTATATCATCTTGAGATTTACGAAGTCACCGTAGGCGCCTCGTCAGCGCATCGCTGAAAATCCTGAAATAAATCCAGGAATAATGTGAGCACCAGGATTTGAACCCTGATGGGTTGGGAATACCACTGTCCACCTAACCAACTCAACCACAGGTTGATTCGCCAGTCTGCATCAGAACCAGTCTTGAATCCATCAGGCAAAAAGGTTTTTGGCTCCACATCAGACATTCAATGGGCTGTGGCCCATCAGGTATTCCTTCCATTGTTTGCGTTTGTTTCGCCGCTCCCTGGGCCTGGCATCAGCTCGCACCGCCTCGTGATGTTTCTAATAAAATTCGGAGTTCAGATCAGATCCAGATCATGTTGGTTTTGATCGTCCGGTTGTTCCCCCTTTCGAGGTCGGATTCCCTTATGCCCTGCCGAGACTATATATAGGACGAGAGGCTCGATCGATCGGCACCGTATCAATTGACATTGTGCAAGAAACGAGGTCCCCAAAGCCAAGTAGCTAGCCACTCTTTCCACGATGTCGTTCTTCAACCTGCGTCTCTTCACTTCCATGGCAATGGCGGACATCCTCCGCTTCCCAGGAGAAGACCTGCACGATCAGACGCCCCGGAGCTGCCCGAAGGAAGCAACGGTGGAACTCCGGCTGCCGGTGGGATCGTCCCGTCAAGAGCCCCAGCGCGTCGTGGACTGCTCGGAGGCCGTCTCGACGCTCGCGTAGAGGAGGAGATCCACCAGCGCTTGAAGAAATTCATGTGTGATGTGTTCGTGCGTGAGTTTGAGGATTGCTAGTAGTAGTTAATATATTTTGACAGATTGTATGAGTTTCAGTGTGCTAGTAGTACTGTAGTACAAATTAGAGATACTAGAATCGTACGCCGATTTTTGTGTCTGCCGATTTTTTTGTAGTTAACAAATATTCAGTAATATGTAGTGCATTGTATGAAAGAGTAGCATATATATGGAAAATGCATGGTGATAGTGCGAGAAATCTAACAGTGGAAACATATCACAATATCAACACTCAATGCAAAAATTATAGAATTTTGAATTCATCAAAAAGAAAACTAATTATGTTACTGCATGCGGATAAATTTGAAATTTGTATGTGATGTTATGGGACTTTGGTGACCCAGGAGAGGAATGTCTTTTTTTGCTAATTTTTTTTAAATAATACATATTTTTTATTAAATTTCAGAAATATTACACCGTAATTATATTTTTCAAAAATAATACCCAGTCAGCCTACTGCTGGCCGATTGGATCCAGTCGGCTGCTGTTGGCCGATTAGACCCCAGTCAGCCCACTATAGGCTGATTGGATCCAATCGGCCTGCTGCTGACCGATAGGCCCTGATCATTGCCCATTTGACCGATTAGCGCCCAGTCTGCTTCCTCTAGGCCGACAGATGCATGCACCCATTTATCTTTGGAATGAATATTTGAAAAATGTTGAAGAAGTATTTAAAAAATGTTGATCATGCATATAAAAATGTTAATCAAGCATTTGAAAAACAATATTTAACAAGTATTTGAAAAATATTAAAACAATATTTGAAACTGTTGAATAGGTATTTGAAAAATGTTGAAGAAGTATTTTAAAAATGATGATCATGTATAAAAAATGTTAATCTAGCATTTGCAAAAATATTAAACTATTATTTGAAAAAAGGCGAAACAAGTATTTGAAAAATATTGATCATTTATATAAAAATGTTGAAAAGTATTTGTAAAAATGTTGATCATGTAGAAAAAATGTTAATCTAGCATTTGCAAAAAATTTAAACAATTATTTTAAAAAAAGAGGCTAAACAAGTATTTGAAAAAATATTGATCATGTATATAAAAATGTCGAAAAAGTATTTATAAAAATGTTGATCATGTATATATAAATGTTGATCAATATAAAAATATTGGTCATATATATTATACACATGTTAAACATTTTTCAAATACTTGTTCAATTTTTTAAAATACTTGTTTAACATTTTCTCAAATACTTGTTTAACATTTTTATATACATGATCAACATTTTTAAAATACTTCTTTAACATTTTTATATACATGATCAACATTTTTAAATACTTGTTTAACATTTTTATATACATGATCAACATTTTTTTAAAATACTTCTTTAACATTTTTCAAATACCTATTCAACAGTTTTCAAATATTTTTTCAATATTTTTCAAATACTTGTTCAACATTTTTTTTCAAATGCTTGATTAACGTTTTTATATGCATGATCAACATTTTTTTAAATACTTCTTCAACATTTTTCAAATACTCATTCGAAAGATAAATGAGTGCATGCACCTGTCGGCCTAGAGGAAGCAAATCACGCCTAATCGCCAAAGCAGGGCCGATCAGCCTATCGCCAGCAGTGGGTCGACTGGATCCAATCGTTTACAGTGGGCCGACTGTCCAATCGGCCAGCAGCAGGCTGACTGGATCCAATCGGCCAACAGTAGGCCGACTGAGTATTATTTTTGAAAAATATAATTACGGCGTAATATTTCTGAAATTTAATAAAAAATATGTATTATTTAAAAAAAATTAGCTCTTTTTTTGACAAAGAATACCACGAGAACTTCTTGTATTATGGTGTGTGTCCAGTTTGCTATATACTAGTAAAGAGCCCGTGCATTGTAACGAAAGAAAACAATACGGCATGTCCATAACCCAATAATCATACCCTGCAAAAAAAATCTATCTCTATCTCTATCTATATCTATTCTATATCTATCTATATCTATATCTATTATTAAAGGGAGGTTGTATTCTTAGTTTCGTCCCGTTTCGTTTGGTCCCATTTCAATTAATTTCATGTATGCTATTTGGTTTCGTTACTTGTCATATGTTTTGGCCCAACGGATGAAGCCCACCCGATGGCACACGTGGCCCAGGTCCGGAGAACTGGCAAAAAATAAAATTGCTGATGGGAAGGTTCGATGTCATAACTCGCCAAACGGCCACACACAGTTTATCGAACTGACCCAACTAGAGATACGAGAGGATATTTTTTCTCCCATTTGAACCCACCGGTCCTTTTGCTAGTAAAACCAATAATCATGACTCAGGACCCCAATAGTATAGGTGGCCAAATAGGCCAGCCCGCGAGCACGCCGGCACGGCCCGCCATGGGCCAGGCATGGCACGGGCTAAATGGGCCGCGGTTCGGCACGCGCCATGCCTCGTGCCATGCTCAGGCTCGAGCTCAAGCACGCTGGCCAGCACGGCACGACCAGTTTATTTTTTATATAATTTTCAGAATTTTTTATATATGTATACCTAAAATATAGCCCATCCTAAAAATCAGCCCAACAGTCTAAAAATATACAGCCCAGCGTGCTAAAAGGGCCAAAGGGCCAGCCCATTTACTAATTAGGCCGTGCACAGGCACAGGCGCATCACGTGGGCCAGCACGATCGGCCCGTGATAATAATCGTGCCACTGGCAGGCCGTGCGGGGCCAGCACGATTACGACGGCCGGGCCGTGCCATGCCGGGCCAGCCCGTTTGGCGTGTATGCCCAATAGGTCTTGCCGAGGCGTCTCTTTATCGGCATTAGATTAGAATTTGCTTTTTTCTCCATGCGAGGTTTTGCCGAGGCGCACATGCATGGTTATCGATCGTTTCTTTTTGTCTCTAATCTGGCTTTGTTGAAGTGTTTGTTTGCAATCCGGATGTGTGACGGTACGAAAGAATGACAGATCGTGCGCTATTGATTAAGGTTGCACCCTTTAAAATGGTTAACATATAAAATAATATCATATTCAGATTTTACATATTTTTCTAATAAAATTTAATATATAATATGTTAAAATTAAAGTAGGATTTAAAAGATATAAATATTTTAAGAAGAGTAGTATTTGCTCTAGCTGGACCGCGGGTTACTTATCAGAAAAAGCAGGGGGGTTTCCCATAAAACGTAAAAAATGATTGGTTTTCTCACTTACAAATGTACTGCGAGTTTATTACCGGAAAAAGAAGGGGGGTTTCCGTAAAACAGTAAAAACAATTCGTTTTATGTGTATTAAAGGTGGATCGTGGGTTAATTACTTGAAAACAAAAGGGTTTTTTGCAAAATTCTATGACGAACGGGCAGAAGCACTAATCCCTTTATTAATATAAAAAAATAGGTATAGAAGAGCATCTCCAGCGCCGATCCTCAAATCGGTAGTTTCCGTCCGGATGCAGTTGTCCGAACCGCGGAAGCCATACAATACCGACCCCCATCCGTCCGTGGAGCAGTCTGAACCATAATTTTCCTATAAACTGGAACCAAACGTGGGAGGGCTTGGCGGAAGTCCGAACATGAGACCGTCGGACTCAGACACCCCTGGCCCACCCAAAAGCAAGACAGAGCCCACGTTTTTGTACTGCACTGTTTCCACAAAAAACCCCAACTCTCTTCTTCCATCCCGCTGCTCTTCACCCAATTTCCGCCCTTATCTCCCACTCTCTTCTTCCCTCTCGTGCCCATGCATGGAACCAGAGGAGAACCTGCCGGAGATGGAGGTGCTGGAGGATACGAGCATCACACTCGCTCGGAAGATAAACTCGGCTACGTGACAAAATCGCCGCATCAAAGTGAAGGCTGCAAAAGAGGAAACGCTTAAGAAGAAGAAGGATGGTGGCGGACGTGGCGGTGGGCGTGCTGGTCGCGGACATGGTGGAGGTCGCGGCCTGGGCCAGGGTGCCCCAATGGTGTCGCCCACCGTACAAACGCCGGCGTAGCAGGAGCATTGCATGGCTCCACACTTCTACGCTGCCAAGCAGCTCGATAGGCAGTCCATGGCAATAGCTGCCGGGCAAGTGCCTTACATCGTCGATGTAAACGTTATGTCGCTACTCTTCTCGGAGTGTTCTTCGCCACAGCTTATCCAGGTGCGGACGACGGACGGGTAGCAGATGGGTGCCCTGGCATTGTTTGCTGCTATGACTAAATTGGGGGGGGGGGGGGGGCGTAAGACGACCCGGAAAGGGAGATGTTCGACATCATCCATGACGGAGGCAGATTAGGAGGTGGCTATGAGGACGGACAGGTGGAAGACTCGGATCCCACCCAGTCCGGCAACTACACCCGCACCTAGCGGGCACGCAGCAGGCCTACACCCAGACCGGCACCGGCACACAACAACGGGATTGGGACGCCGGACAGCAGGAGGAGAAGGAGGAGGAGGATGGCGAGGACGATGATCCGGATGATTTTGCCAGCAATCTAAAGAAGAGGGGCTGAGGAGAAAGTTTCAACATGCGGGAGGACGAGCTGTTGTGCGATGCATGGTTGGCCGCTAGCGTCGATCCAATCCATGGCACGGAGCAAGAGTGCACAACTTTTTGGGCCAACATTCACACATGGTTCCATGAACACAAGCATTTCACACCCTATTCCGATGCAGTCATCCTCAACCGTGAATCAAAGTCCCTCCATCATCGATGGTACACCATCCAAGAGGCCGTGTCGAAGTATTGAGACCACTTGAAGCATTTCATACATCGCACGCTAGCCTTGTGGTGCGCAAATCACCGAGCAAATAAGTTCATTTGACCGGATATACTTAGTTTCGTAGCCGGATATGCATAGTTTTGTTGATCACTAGCCGGATATGCATTGCTTTGTTGATCACTAGCCGGATATGCATAGATTTGTTGGTCACAAGCCGGATATGCATAATTTTGTTGGTCACTAGCCGAATATGCATATGAAGAAGTAAACCATGTGTTGTTTGTTCGTCATGTGTCTTGTTGGGCATACTCGGCTTACGTCAAAATAAGCCATCCGTGTGTTTTGACAATCGGCTTTTATACTAGGCGACGTGTGTTTTTCATGTAGTGCAAAGCAGCCATTCCTTTCATTGTATCCCAAGTTGCTTGTCTAAAATTTGTTTGCGCCTCTCCGTAGAAACAAGATAGTGTCCATGGATCCCCTAGTTCAGTAATCTTTGCATGAACTGGTACTTTGAATAACCTAAAATTTTAACCTTGATATCATTGTTCCAAAACATAGCAAGGCCACCACTTCTACCAGTGGGATCAACACCATAAGCGCAATCATAACCTAAAGTATTTGCTAACTTTTCAGCTCTCTCTCTCTCTACTGATTCTTTTAAAACGAGGCAAAAGACTTGCCATTTTCATTGATTAAGAGGAAAAGAATAGCTCGGTTAATGATGAAAAATCGTGCTAAAACCGATACAACCCAGCCCATATGAATGGGCACCACCGGCCAACCTGGCCACCGGCATGGAACATAAAGCTGCAAAGAAGAAAGACACCCACCGAGGAGTCGCAAGCGTCATCGTCATCATCGATTGCCCCAACGGGCGACTCTGACTTCACCATAGAACTCCATCAACGAAGCCAACCCGCAAACAACTGCACATAAGCCACGACGACACATGCCAGTGGATGGCCACATGCGCAAGCAAACGACAGCTCCGACTTCAAAAACGACCATCACAAAGGAAATATGCAGGACTTGCACCGACCATGCCCTTTGCAAACGACCACCGGTGCCCGTCATCGTCACCACCTAGACCCGCTCCACCGCAGCTCCGACTTCAACGCAACCAAGCAACCCACGGAAGAGCATCTCGGACATGCCGGGAAGAACCGACTACCGAAGTCCATGCTGCAACCTGAGTTCCTCTCACCGCTATCATCGCTTGCCAAAACAGAAACCAGCGCCCGCCTTAGCGCATAACGGCGAAGATGCCGCCAACCATCGGTCTCCCAAATGTAGCCGCCCCAGACGATGCCCCCAAGGAGGAGAAAGACGCGAGGACGGCTTCATAATCCGATCCAGCAGATCTGAGATTTCCCTCGGGAGCCCAAGCCGTGTAGAGGAGGAGCACACCTCATGGACTACGCTTCCAAGAAAGGGCACGACACCCGCGAGCGCCGCCGTCACCAGCTCCGGCGTAAACCGGAACAAGGATATCTCCCGGAGGTGCGCTGGCCACCTACCACCTCTGACCGCCGCCCACCAACCACCTCACTTACCGAGGCCGACCTCACTCTGGCCGCGGGATCACGCGATCCACCGCGCCCAGACACGCACCCCCCCATCGACCGTAGCCACCGTCCACCACCGCAGCACCACCGCGACCACCACCACCGCACCAACCAACGCCGCCACGCAAAGAGCAGCACCCTGATCGGAGATCCGGACGGGAGCCGCACGAAGCGGCAGATGGGCAGAGTAGGCCCTCCCCTCGCAGCGCACTCGCACCGGAGAAGCCGCCAGATCGCCGCCAGCCAGCCGCCAGCCGGCCGCCGATTCAAGGCCCACGCCGCACATCCGGAGCCACCGCGTGCACACATGCCGTCCACGCCCAGGCCATGCCTGGAGCCCAGACCAAGGCCGCCGCCCAGGAGCCCCACCCGCCACCCTCAGCCGATGCGAAGCACGCTGGCCGCCGCCGCAAGCTCCCCCTCATGAGGGCAGGAGCCGACGGGGAAAAGAGACCCTGCCATCGCCGGATCCGTGCGGGCTTCGCCCGGTGGAGCCCACCGGCGACGGCGAGGGAGGGGGGAGGGGGCGCGGAGGCCGTGGGGCAGAGGCGCCGTCCGAGTCGCCCCGGGAGGGAGCGATGCGAGGGCTTGGGGGGAACCCTCTCTACCGATTTGAGTTTCTACAATACAAATAACTTTAGGAGCAAGCTTTAGCGCAAGTTTGTGTAGCTCTTAAATTGTCGGGGTGTTGCTGATACCCCGAAAGTTCCAGCCTAGAAGACTCATTGTGTCCGGCGGTCCTCCGCTGGAAAGGCCGCCGAGCGTACATCATTGTTTTTTGGCACCATGGGCAAGTTCTTCCCACCTCCTGAAGAGCTCTTCTCACTTGCTTGCACTATACTCTCGGGCCTTTTCTTGGGCCCGGCGGCGCCCCTCGAAGGAGCCCGCCAAAATATTTTGTATGAAGAAGTGTCGTCCTCTAGAATAGCAGGCAACTACGGATGGTGATTCTCTCCCACAAATTCAGTTTGCAGGATCATGGTTGCCTAGCAGCGCAAAGTAACATCTTGCAGAGGTACCCCGTCCTTGAACAACAAAGAATCTGGTCGCTCCTCAAAGACTTTCCAAACAAATTCAGTCTGCACCATGTTATCTTTAGCAGATTCAGCACAACTGCACAAGAGCAGCGGATTGTGGTGAGAGAGCAGCAGCTGAAGACTTAGCCGCCATCTGCATCAGAACCAGTCTGGAAACATATCACAATTTTGACACTCAATGCAAAAATTATAGCATTTTGAATTCATCAAAAAGAATACTAAGTAGGTTACTGCATGCGGATAAATTTGAAATTTTATGTGATGTTATGGGGCTTGGTGACCCAGGAGAGGAAATTCTTTTTTTGACAAAGAATACCACGAGAACTTCTAGTATAATGGTGCATGCCCAGTTTGCTATATAGTAGCAAAGAGCCTGTGCGTTGTAACGGAATTAAAAATACCGCACGCCCTTAACACAATAACCATGACTCAAGACTTCAATAGATCTTGATGAGTCATCTCTCTGTCGGCATTAGATTAGAAATCTGCATTTTTCCCCCATGCAAGGTTTTGCCGAGGCGCGCATGCATGGTTATCGATGGTTTCGTTTTGTCTCTAGTCTGGCTTTGTTGAGGCGTTCATTTGCAATCTGAATGAGTGTTGGTATGTGCGCTATTAATTAAGGTTACATCCTAAATAACATTTTTTTAAATGGTTAACATATAAAGTAACATCATATTCAGACTCTACATATTTTTCTAATCAAATTTCATATATAACATGTTAAAATTGGAGTTAAGGTTTAAAAGATAAAAATATTTTTAGAAGAGTAGTATTTGCTCTAGATGGACTGCAGGTTAATTATCAGAAAAGGCAGGGGGTTTCCCCATAAAACATAAAAAATGACAGGTTTTCTCACTTAAAGATGTACTGTGGGTTTATTATCAAAAAATCAGGGGGTTTTCTGTAAAATGATAAAAATAATTCGTTCTGTGTGTATTCAAGGTGGACTGCGGGTTAATTACTGGAAAATAACAAGGGTTTTCTGCAAAACTCTGTGACGGACGGGCAAAGGAACTAATCCCTTTATTAGTAGAAAAAAATAGGTATAGAAGAGCAACTCTAGAGCCGACTGTCAAACCGGTAGTATCCATCCGGACGCAGCTGTCGGGACCCAGAAGCCATCCACCACCGACCCCCATCCATCCGCGGAGCTGTCTGAACCACAATTTTCCCACAAATCGGAACCAAACGTAGGAAGGCTTTGCGGGAGTCCGGACTCCGACACCTCTGGCCACCCAAAAGCACGGCAGAGCCCACGCTTTTGTAGCTAGCACTGTTTCCACAGCAAAATCCCCAATTCTTTTCTTCCATCCCGCCGCTCTCCATCCGATTCCACCCAAGTGCCTTACATCGTCGATGTAAATGTTGTGCCGCTGCTCTTCTAGGAGTGTTCTTTGCCGGTCAGCCGTGGCTAACGACACCATCCGGAGAAGGAGGAAACCATAGGAGTATTCCTTGACGGACAATCATGTTTGCCCACTTGGAACCCGCAACCTCTACCAGACATAAGCCCTAGACATCATTCATACGCTCCTTGTCATTTTCTAGTATGACAAACCATTGTCGAGACCATCAATGAACCCATCTAGATCCAAATTACGCCCGATTTGCTGGAGGAAGAAAGAGAACAAACCACATGAGAAGGAGAAGAAAGATGATGAAGAGGAGAAGGATACTATGAGGCAGGTGTTCACGACCTTGGCTGGAGAAGGAGGAGACTATGGGGCATCGAATAAGATGATATATAGGAGAACGAGGATAGTGGAAATCTTAGGCGGGGGGATCTGCGCCCCTAGTTGGATAACAATGAGGAGATGGTGTGTGTGGGTACACACTCTTGGTGTGAGAAGTACAGGTTCACAACCACAGTGTGAGAAGGACGGGTTCACAACCACCAGGAGAGACCGAAGATGAGATGGGGTATATGTGTGATACGTCGACAAATGTATATGTTTATTGATCACTTTATTTATAATTGACATCTAATTCTTACCCTGACAAATAAAAAAAAGTTAAGATTTCCTGTTTTTTTTGCAGAAAAAGATTTCCTGTTCTTTGCCTAAAGCGATGGACAGCAGAAATCAGCACCCTCCCGCGATATGGGTCGGCCCAACACAGGAGTTTGGGAGGCACATGTAGTCCTTCTACCAATTTTTATTATTTCTTTTCTCTTTTACATTTTTTCTACCAATTTTTCCTTTTCTTTTTACTACGCGATCTTTTTTAAAATTCATATTTAAAAAACATATGACAATTTTCTAAAATTCATGGACAATTTTTATATTCATGAATAGTTTTATAATTCACATTTTCTAATTTTGTGAACAATTTTTCAACAATAATTTTTAGATCCGTCAACACCAATAGCTATTTTTCAGAGTCAAATTCGCACGGTTTTAAAGTCCAATTTTCTATAGAAGTGTATGTGCGTTAGTCTTTTTTGGGTTCCTCAATCAAACGAGGGCCCACCTATGTGATTTAGCAACTATCCTTCACTATAAGCCAATAATATAGCGAAAAATAGGAGCTCCCAATAAAATCGCCATACAATTTTTGATATATGTATTAAATTAAACTAGAAAGAAGTCCATTTTCACCCCAAATTGTGCATCAACGGACAAATTTCCCCCGAAGTCGGCTTTGGTACGATTTTAACCCTAAAATCTATGAAAACCGGGTAAAATCTACCCCTCGAGTGGTTTTGCTATGATTTAGGTGATCTTGGAGACGTCATGGCATTGTTGTGTTTGGTTTAAACTCTCTCTCTCTCTCTCTCTCTCTCTCTCTCTCTCTCTCTATCTCCATGTCTACAATCACCATCACTATAAGAGTTCATTTATCTATGTGCTGATGCTGCTACATTTGGTGATATCCAAAGGGTCTCCGACCACAGGGAGCCGGTGCTGAGCGGGTAGATACCAAGCCCATGAATAATGGAGTTGTACTCATACTTGCTCTCGTGGAAATTCATGGGCTTCCTGTCGACGGAGTCCTTCACGGTGATCAGGTGCTCCTCGACATGGCGCACTGTCTGGTGGGAGTGTATGTCGGCGAACACTTTGTGCTCCTTGTTATAGTCCTTGTCACGGTGAAGGAAGTCACGGATCTTGTGGACGTCGATGCATTACGAGACGGTCATCGTTGGCTTCAACATCATCAAATGCTCTGTAGGATCAATTTGGATATGCGTGCGTGTAAGAGATCGCGTGGAATACGAGAGAAGCGATCAAGGACATGAAGAGAAATGGCCCAACAATGCCACACCATCTCCCGAAACCGCATAAATCATAGTAAAACGATATAAGAGGGATTTAGCAAGTTTCAAATGTTTGCCGGCCTATTTGGTCGGGAGAGGGGGGGGGGGGAGGGATAGTGGCAGGGAATTTGAAATTGAGGTGTATAAGACATATAATCCATTATTTGGTTGGGATGCTAGGGAGTCGAGGAGGGAAGGGGAAATGGAATTAAGGAGGTCAATTCCAATGTATCTCTTCCTGCCCTTCCCATGTTAACTCATGTTTGATGCATTAAGTGTAATAGGCTCATCATTGACTTTTAATTGTTTGTTTGGCCGAGCTTATAGGAGTAAAAAGTATAGTACTCATTTTTTTTGAGAAACAGGTTAATAATAACAATTGTAGTATGTTTTTTAGGGGGGCAATTTTTTTAGGGGTAAACGAAGTTCTTATTCATAAAAAATCACAGTCTGTGGGATATAGTACAGGTAATGAGGTTGGCCAAGCCAGACATGGCGCCCCTGACTTAGAGAGACAGAACTTGGCTAAACTATGTGCATCTGAATTGGAAACACGACCTTCGAAAGTAAATTTACATTGAAATAAAACTGCTTGAAGTCTAATCTCACTAATGATAGCTCCGTAGTTGCCTCAGCTGCGCTTGTTGTAGCCCATCTAGGCTCAATTCTTTGTGGTGCATCCTGCTCCCTGCTATGGTAGTCCGCCAACAGGGCCCACCAGGCAGCCTCACACCAATGTGAGCCAAAACGCACTGAGAAAACCCCCATTCTATGGCGGCCTCTGCCCCACCCTCGTCCTCCTCCTCCTTCCCCGTCTCATCGCCTCCACTCCATCAGTCCACCGCCGCCCCCGCTCCCGCCCCTGCCCCCGCCTTCGCCTAGGGCACAGGGCTGCTCTTGGAGCCATTCCTTTCATTGTATCCCAAGTTGCTTGCCGAAGATTTGTTTGCGCATCTCCATAGAAACAAGATAGTCTCCATGGATCTCCTAGTTCAGTAACCTTTGCATCAATGTGGTACTTTGAATGACCCAAAACTTCAACATTTATATCATTGTTACAAAACATATCAATGCCACCACTTCTACCAGTGGGATCAACAACATAAGCTCAATCATAACCTAATTTATTTTCTAACTTTTCAGCTCTCTCTCTCTCTCTCTCTCTCTCTCTCTCTCTCTCTCTCTCTCTCTCTCTCTCTCTCCTGATTTGAGTTTCTACCATACAAATAACTTTAGAGGCAAACTTTAACGCGAGTTTGCGTAGCTCTTGAATTGTCGGGGTGTTGCGGATACCCCGACAATTCCAGCCTAGAAGACTCACTGCGTTCGGCGGTCCTCCACCGGGGAGGCCGCCGATCGTACATCATTGTTTTTTGGCACCACGGGCAAGTTCTTCCCTCCTCCTGAAGAGCTCTTCTCGCTTGCACTGTCTTGGGCTCGGCGGCACCCCTCAGAGGAGCCCGCCAAAATATTTTCGATGAAGAAGTGTCATCCTCTAGAAAAGCAGGCTACTTCGGATGGTGATTCTCTCCCACAAATTCAATTTGCAGGATCATGGTTACCCAGCAGCGCAACGTAACATCTTGCGGAGGCACCTCGTGCTTGAACAACAAAGAATATGGCCGCTCATCAAAGACTACCCAAACAAATACAGGCTGCACCATGTTACCTTTAGCAGTGTCAGCACAAGGAGCAGCGGATCGTGGTGGGAGAGCAGCAGCTGAAGACTTATTAGCCGCCATATCTGCATCAGAACCAGTCTTGAATCCACAAGGCAAAAAAAGTTTTTGGCTACACATCAGACATATATGCATCATAGCATTGAATATGAGACCCGGCTGTAGCAGCAGCCGCAGCAAGCCAGGCAACCTCTCGATATGAACATGATCAGACTCCATATATCACAATCCTCATCAGTATCGCAAATCATTAATTACTGCAGGAACACTCTGATCACCAGCAGCCGAATTGGAACTTTCAGCCGCCATGAGAGCCCCGGCCCGATGCGATCGGACCGGGGGAGCATGCAATGGGCTATGGCCTATGGCCCATCAGGTACTCCTTCCGTCGTTTGTTTCTCCGCTCGCCTGGGCCTGGCCTCCGTTCGAACCGCCTCGTGATGCTGCGAATCAAATTCGGAGTTCAGATCAGATCCGGATCATGTTTGTTTTGATCGTCCGGTTCTCCGTCGAGTTCGGATTCCCGCATGCCCAGCACTGCCGACTATATATATGACGACAGGCTCGATCTATCGGCACCGTATCAATTGATATTGTGCAAGAAACGAGGACCCCAAAGCCAAGTAGCCGGCCAATCTTTCCACGATGTCGTTCTTCAACCTGCGTCTCTTCGCTTCCATGGCAATGGCGGACATCCTCCGCTTCCCAGGAGAAAACCTGCACGATCAGACGCCCCGGAGCTGCCCGAAGGAAGCAACGGTGGAACTCCCGCTGCCGGTGGGATCGTCCCGTCAAGAGCCCCAGCGCGTCGTGGACTGCTCGGAGGCTGACTCGACGCTCGCGTAGAGGAGGAGCGCCACCAGCGCTTGAAGTAATTCATGTGTGATGTGTTCATGCGTGAGTTTGAGGATTGCTAGTAGTAGTAATTAATATACTTTGACAAGATTGTATGAATTACAGTATGCTAGTATACTATGGATAAGCTTATGCTTACAAATTAGAGGTACTAGTAGAATCGTACGCCAATTTTTGTGTCTGCCGATTTCTTTTGTAGTAACAAATATTCAGTATTCTGTGATATGTTTCCACTGTTAGGTTTCTCACACCAATACCCTTTTTTTTTGCATTGAGTAATCTGCATGAATTGAATTCATAAAAAAGAAAGCTAATTACGTTACTGCATGCGGATAAATTTGAAATTTGTATGAGATGTGATGGGGCTTGGTGACCCACGAGAGGAATTTCTTTTCTTGACAAAGAATGCCACAGGAACTTCTCGTATTATGGTGTATGCCTAGTTTGCTAGCAAAGAGCTCGTGCGTTACAACGAAAGAAAAAAAAATACCACATGGGCCTAACCCACCTTGACTCAAGACGACCCCAATAGGTCGACGTCTCTTTGTCCCCACTAGCAAAAATGCCCGTGCGTTGCAACGGAATAATAATGATAATATCACAACATCCTTCTCTCTCACATGAAGTTTTTTTTTTTTTTGCGCGACTCTCTCACATGAAGTTGACATCATCTCAATCCAATATAAAAGGATAAGTAACTTACATCCAATCTTTGATGTCATGACATATCAGCATGGTAGGTGTGAAGGCTATCCCCTCTCAGAGGGCACATACAGGACGCACGCATCTTGCCAGCACACAACCCTCGTCGTTGTCCGTCTACCTGTGCGCCATATTAATTCTTGAAGCAGCTTATTGATTTAAATTCATACACGTATATAAATCGATGTAGAGGAGCGTAAAGAAGCAAGGTGGTACTATTTAATAGAAGCACAAACCCTCTATTATCTAAGGAATCAGGCATGGCTCAGTCGGATTGTGCCTTCACGACTTGAGGCAGGTCTTGAGTACGATCCCAACAGAATACGATTTTTTTGGCCTAATCTCCTGGGCTGCCTGTGCCTGCTTCGAGAAGTTGAGGCCCACAAAGGTGAACGGAGGCGTATCGCGGGGTAAGTAATCGAACATCAATTTTTTGTACCACCTCGAGTAGCCATAACTTAAAACAACTGCACCAACAAAATCATCTAAACGGGACGAAACCAAGAATATCACCTTGGTTTAATAGTATGTATAGATGTATAGATGTATAGATAGATATAGATATAGATGTATAGATGTATAGATATAGATGTATAGATGTATAGATATAGATATAGATGTATAGATATAGATTAGATTAGAAATCTGCTTTTTTTTTTTCATGCGAGGTTTTGCCGAGGCGTGCATGCATGGTTATTGACTGTTTCTTTTTGTCTCTAATCTTGCTTTGTCGAGGTGTTTGTTTGCAATAGGGATGAGTGTCGGTACGAAAGAATGACAGACTGTGCACTATTGATAAAGGTTGCACTATAAATAACATTTTTAAATGGTTAACATATAAAATAACATTATATTCAGATTCTACATATTTTTCTAATCAATATTTTAAAATTAGAGTTAGGGTTTAAAAGATATGAATATTTTAAGAAGAGTAGTATTTACTCTAGATGGACTATGGGTTAATTATCTAAAAAGGCGGGGGGTTTCCACTAAAGCGTATAAAATGATTGGTTTTCTCACTTAGAGATGTACATCAAGTTTATTACCAGAAAAGGAAGGTTTTTTTTTGTAAAACGACAAAAACCGATTTGTTTTATGTGTATTAAAGGTGAACCGCAGGTTAATTACTAGAAAATAAAGGGGGTTTCTTGTAAAACTGTGTGATGGGCGTGTAGAAGAACTAATCACTTTATTAGTAAAAAAATAGGTATAGAAGAGCATCTCCAACACCGACCCTCACACCAGTAGTATCTGTCCGGACCCCGAAAGCCATCTAAGTCGACCCCTATCCCTCCGCATAGCAGACTGAACCACGATTTCCCCACAAACCGGAACCAAACATGGGAGGGCTTTGCGGGAGTCCGGACACGAGACACATTGGACTTAGACACCCCTGGCCCATCCAAAAGCAAGGCCGAGCCTGCGCTTTTGTAGTTGCCCGCAGCAAAATTCCCAACCCTCTTCTTCCATCATGTCGCCCTCCATCCAATTTCCGCCCTTTTCTCCCACTCTCTTGTTCCCTCACGCCACCGCCGCATGGAACCGGAGGAGAACATGCCGGAGATGGAGGTGCTGGAGGATCCGAGAATCACGCTTGTCCGGAAGATAAAATCGACGACCCGAAAAATCATCGCGTCAAAGCGAAGGCTGCAAAGAAGGAAACGTTTAAGAAGCAGAAGGTCGGCGGAGGGCGTGCTGATGGCGGACGTGGCGGTGGGCGTGTTGGTCGCAGACATGGTAGAGGTCACACCCTAGGCCGCTGTGCCCCAATGATGTCACCCACCGTACAAACATCACCATGGCCGAAGCATTATAAGGCTCCGTACTTTTACGCCGTCAAGCAGGTCGGTAGGCAGTACATGGCAACAGTCGCTAGGCAAATGCCTTACATTGTTGACGTAAACGTTGTGCCGCTGCTTTTCTCGGAGTGTTCTTCACCTGCCAGCTCTGGTTAACGGCACCAACTGGAGAAGGACGAGACCCTAGGAGTATTTCCTTGACGGACTATCATGTTCGCCCATTTGGGCACGGGCACGGGAGTTGTACGTAGCTTGCACCTCCATTCATCAGATTTTTCTTTTGGAGAAATCGCGCCATCTTTATTGATCCAAAACAATGTTCATAGGTACAAAAATTTGGTCGTGGGAAATTCCCAGCCAAACATGATGACCTATAGCTAAACTACACACAAATTTGGCGAGATTATGAGCTTTAAAATTAAAGTTTTTTTATTCCAATATCTCTACTATTTGAAAAGAACGTAAGGTTCCATTTCACTTTTCTTTCCACCACCCCTTCATCCAACCTTTTCTGTATGATAATAAATAAATATAATTTACTTACCATCTGAACCAGTTCTACTTTAATATACTGACCAAACTTCGGATCAAAATATAAGGTAATTCATGGACAGAATTGGATGCTCATTTATTTACATGATCGCATTATTAGAGACATGTAAATCACAAGCCGGCGTACTAGATGATTTATATCTGATTGCAACGCACGGGCATTGTTCTAGTATTATCTCTACTATTTAAAAAGAACGTAAGGTTCCCATTTCACCTTTCTTCCCACCACCCCTTCGTCCAACCTTCCTTGTATGATAATAAATCAACATAATTTACTTACCATCTGAACCAGTTCTACTTTAATTTACTGACGAAACTTCGGATCAAAATATAAGGTAATTTATGGGCAGAATTTGATGCTCATTTATTTACAGCGTCGCATTATTATAGACATGTAAATCACAAGCCGGCGTACTAGATGATTTATATCCTATTGCAACGCACGGGCATTGTTTTAGTATTATGCCTACTACTTAAAAAGAACGTAAGGTTTCCATTTCATCTTTCTTCCCACCACCCCTTCGTCCAACCTTCCTTGTATGATAATAAATTAACATAATTTACTTACCATCCGAACCAGTTCTACTTTAATTTACTGACCAAACTTCGGATCAAAATATAAGGTAATTCATGGGCAGAATTTGATGCTCATTTATTTACACCATCGCATTATTATAGATAGGTAAATCACAAGCTGGCGTACTAGATGATTTATATCCTATTGCAACACACGAGCATTGTTTTAGTATTATATACTTAATAAGAACATAAGGTTCCCATTTCACATTTCTTCCCACCACCCCTTTGTCCAAACTTCCCCGTATAATAATCAATCATCTTAATTTCTTACCTTCCGAACCAATTTCATTTTAATTTACTTACCAAACTTCTGATCAAAATATAAGGTAAATCACGGGTAGATTTGATGAACATTTTTTTACACAATCGCATATTATGAGCAGGTAAATCACTTATGATCAAAATATAATTTATATCATGAACATAATTTAATGATGCATTTATTTACACAATCACATATTATGGACAGGTAAATCATAAGCTAACGTACTAGAATATTTATATCCCGTTGCAATGCACGGGCATTATTCTAGTGAAACTATAAGAATTAAAACTAGTCTACCACTTTGTCATTTCATACACACTGGCTGCATGAGCACAACCAGTCACTACTAGGGAACCAGTAGCGCTGGTTTTTGAGCTATCAAGATGCTGGCGCCAGCGCTACTCATGACGGCGTTACAACTATTTTGTAGCAGTAGCGCTTGTTTAGGCCAGCGCCATCGTATATTCAGATACTAGTAGCGCGCCTCTAAAGCGCCATCTTGGTAAATGAGCGCTGCTGGTAATATTTTGGCCCGCGCCATTACTAAAATTTATGGTTTTTTTTGTATTTTGGCGCTGTACATGTTTAAACAGATATATCTTTTATACAATAACAACTCATCGTGAACTAGTCTGTTTAAATAGCATATTCATTATCACTAGTCATCACCACCAAACAATGTTCGTCAATGACACTACTACAAAAAGGGCTATAGATGGAATGGCTACTAATGGCGCACCTGTGATGTGGTGCGCCATTACTATATTTTAATGGCGCACCATGTCTCGGTGCGCCATTAGTAATATATTACTAATGGCGCACCTGATGTGTGCGCCATTAGTAGTTTCGAAAAAAACATAAAAAAATTTGTTACTAATGGCGCACCGATGCATAGTGCGCCATTACTAATTGACATAGTAATCGCGCACCACATCCGTCGTGCGCCACCAGTAGTATTGAAAAAAAATGTCAAAACGAAATAAAATTTTTTTTGTTACTAATGGCGCACCATGTCTCGGTGCGTCATTACTAGTTTTAACTAGTAATGGCGCACTTTCCACTGGTGCGCCATTACTAAGTTTTTTTCAAAAAAATAAAAAATAAAAAAAAATATCATTTTTTTTCAAAACTACTAATGGCGCACCGTGGGAGTGGTGGGCCATTACTAGTTGAACTAGTAATGGCGCACCACTCCCACGCCATTAGTAACTTGGCCACCTGCCACCGAATGCACACCCCCACCCACCCCGTGGATCGCCTTTTCAGTTTTAAAAAAAATAAAAGAAAATGATGAAAATGTCAAAAAAATAAAAGAAAATAAGTTTCCCATGTAATATGTGGTCTAGTTGATGGGAAAATTTGCAAATTTGAATTTTGACTTTATTTGCAAAATCTCTCTGGAATTTGTAAATATGGGCATAACTTTTGCATACTAACTCGGATGAAAAAGTTTTTTATATGAAAAATCATCTACTCGAAAAGTTACTCGGATGAATAAGTTACATCCAAGTTACTACCGAACCTCGTAGGTCAACCAGAGTAAGATCTGCACCAAGGTATCAATCCAGTAGGAGGCCACACGCAAGTCCCTCGTACCTACACAAAACAAATAGCTCAACGCAACCAACGCGATTAGGGGTTGTCAATCCCTTCACGGTCACTTACGGAAGTGAGATCTGATAGGTAATATTTTTGGTATTTTTGATATAAAAATGCAAAGTAAAATAAAAGGAAAAGTAAAAAGCAAAGCAATAATAAAGTGATGGAAGATTGATATGATGAGAATAGACCCGGGGACCATAGATTTCACTAGTGGCTTCTCTCAAGAGCATAAGTATTCTACGCTGGATGAACAAATTACTGTTGAGCAATTGACATAATTGAGCATAGTTATGAGAATATCTAGGTATGATCATGTATATAGGCATCACGTCCGAGACAAGTAGACCGACTCCTGCCTGCATCTACTACTATTACTCCACTCATCGACCGCTATCCGGATGCATCTAGAGTATTAAGTTCAAGAAAACAGAGTAACGCCTTAAGTAAGATGACATGATGTAGAGGGATAAATTCATGCAATATGATAAAAACCCCATCTTGTTATCCTCGATGGCAACAATACAATACGTGCCTTGCTGCCATTAGTAACTTGGCCACCTGCCACCGAATGCACCCCCCCCCCCGTGGATCGCCTTTTCAGTTTTAAAAAAAATAAAAGAAAATGATGAAAATGTCAAAAAAATAAAAGAAAATAAGTTTCCCATGTAATATGTGGTCTAGTTGATGGGAAAATTTGCAAATTTGAATTTCGACTTTATTTGCAAAATCTCTCTGGAATTTGTAAATATGGGCATAACTTTTGTATACTAACTCGGATGAAAAAGTTTTTTATATGAAAAATCATCTACTCGAAAGTTACTCGGATGAATAAGTTACATCCAAGTTACTACCGAACCTCATAGGTCAACCAGAGTAAGATCCGCACCAAGGTATCAATCCAGTAGGAGGCCACACGCAAGTCCCTCGTACCCACACAAAACAAATAGCTCAACGCAACCAACGCGATTAGGGGTTGTCAATCCCTTCACGGTCACTTACGGAAGTGAGATCTGATAGGTAATATTTTTGGTATTTTTGATATAAAAATGCAAAGTAAAATAAAAGGAAAAGTAAAAAGCAAAGCAATAATAAAGTGATGGAAGATTGATATGATGAGAATAGACCCGGGGCCATAGATTTCACTAGTGGCTTCTCTCAAGAGCATAAGTATTCTCTACTGGGTGAACAAATTACTGTTGAGCAATTGACATAATTGAGCATAGTTATGAGAATATCTAGGTATGATCATGTATATAGGCATCACGTCCGAGACAAGTAGACCGACTCCTGCATCTACTACTATTACTCCACTCATCGACCGCTATCCGGATGCATCTAGAGTATTAAGTTCAAGAAAACAGAGTAACGCCTTAAGTAAGATGACATGATGTAGAGGGATAAATTCATGCAATATGATAAAAACCCCATCTTGTTATCCTCGATGGCAACAATACAATACGTGCCTTGCTGCCCAGGCTCGCGGCTTCCGCGTCCTCCTTGGCCCGTTTGGACCTCTTTCCCCGTAACCACGGCTTCCGAGGTGGTGGCTCCCAATGTTCCTCTCTTGAAGCCCCTTCATGTACTTAGACTTTTTTTGGCACCTTCGGCCTCGCAAGCCTCCTTGAATATTTGAAATTGCTCTTCCGTGATTGTCGGATTATCCTTTACAATCTCGGAATAGGGTTCCTTCTTGTCGATGATCCTTGCTTTCAGTCGATTTTTCCAGGCGGCCAACGCGTCACTAAACTTGGTCATGGCGTGTTTGTTTATCTTCTTCATTGTCGGGTCCTCATCTGGATCTACATAATCCTTCTCATTCTGGCCTGGGAACAAGAATATCTGGTGAAACTTCTTTAGGAGGGAGCTCCTCATATTTTCTATCTTCTGTAGTTTCTCATCGTTGATGATGGCGGTTGTCCGTACGATGCAGCCTATTTGATTGTCGTAGCATCCACGCGCTTTCTCGAGCGCCTTTGACTCAAAATTGCCGTCGTCCACCTCCGTGACCACCAGTCTAGTAGTCCTGAGTTTGTTAGGAACCCGTTGCCTCTTTGCTTTCGGTTCTACAATGGCTCCGCTCCCCGAGGCAGCGCCGGTCTCAGTCTCAGCGCCGGTCTCGATTCCGGTCCGAGTCTGAGCGCCGGTCTCAATCTCAGCACCGGTCTGCGTGTCGGTCTCAGTCCCCGATGCCACCGGTGGGCCCAGCAACAATATCGGTTGATCATCGTTAAGGCTAAAAAATTCGTCTACCGCCCGGTAGACGTCATCGCAATCACCAGAACCCAGTCCTTCATCGTTGCTAGCCATGTTTCCTATGATTAAATCTAGTCAATTAATTCTAGACCTAATAAAATGAATAATGACATAAAAAAGGCCTATTGTTTTGCAGGAACGTTGACTCCTTCTTGGTGCGGCAAATCACGGGCACTCGATATGTCCTACTTTGTAGCACAAGTCATGCCGAAATTCACAGAAAATTTCGGCATGACCTTTGCTAAAAAGTGGACAAATCGAGAACCTGAAATTTGCCGGAACGGAAATGAATCAACATTCCGGCAAAACATATATAGGCCACACCAACATAGGCCACTCAGCATCATTCCCTGGAAACAACAAAGCCACTTGGGCACAATCGAACAACTTCAATGAAAAGATATAACATGAGCAAACACTATTGAGGAATTTGCATATAACATGGCCACTTCAATGAAAAGATATAATCAACAATAATGGAATATGCAAATGAACATCAATGACATATATCATATAAAAACAGTCTTGTTTTTTGTTTACATAGCAACAATTAGTTTGACCAAGTTTTTGAAAAGAAAAACAATTCTGTTTTTTGTTTATAGCTAAATGCCATAGCTACTGTTTTTTATTTATAGCTAAATACTTTTGTTTTTTTGTCTAAAGCTAAAAGTCTAGGAACTCCATTTTCTCTAACCCTTCCGACCTCACCAAAATTTCCACAGCAAGACCTTAGTACCTACACCCAATTTCTTCAAAAATATTCAGGTCCATAGTCCAAATAATTCAAATTTCATTTGAATGAAATTTGGAACAAATTCAGGTCCATAGTCCAAATATTTTTTTATAGCTAAGTGTTTTTTGTTTATAGCCGCTGTTAATTTAAATCTAAATGCTACTATTATTTATATACCCTCTATTAGTTTAAAGCTAAATGAAATTACTGTTTAGGCATTTTCATAAAAATTGCCCTAGCTAATTTCCTAAAAAAAATGCTAATCATGTTTCCTAAATGCTATAAAATGCCTACTGCCCTAAAAAAATCTAGGGTTCATATGAACACCTAGGGTTCATATGAACATCAACACAGTATCAACATATATATATGAATTGCCCTAGCAGAGAGAGAGGAGGGTAGGGGGCAGGAGAGGCAGAGCCTTACGGTCGGCAGCGAGGGCAGGCTCTGGCTCGGGCGGCGGCGGTGAGGTCGAGGGCGGTGGCGGTGAGCTCGAGGGAGGCGACGGTGAGGTCGACGATGGCCTCGGGCGGCGGCTGTGAGGTCGAGGGCGGCCGAGGGCGGCGGCGGTGTGGTCGAAGGCGGCCTCGGGCGGTGGCGGTGTGGTCGAAGGCGGCAGGGCAACGACGGCGATGGAGCAGTTGGTGGACAGGGGGGCCGAGAGTAGAGAGGGGGGAAAGGACTTAGCGAAATTTTGAGCCCGGGCTGCCGGGATTTGAGTCAAACTAGCAGTAGCGAGTTATGCCGAAACGCGCTATAGCTAAGATAGCTATAGCGTGTTCCAGAGAGACGTGCTACATCTATTCCTTTTTGTTTTATTTTTCTTTTTCTTTTGTTTTCTTTACATTTTCTTTTTTTTCATTTCTCCTTTTTCTATTTCTTTCATTTTCGTTTACTTTTCTACTTATTTTTCTATTTATTTTCTTTTTCATAGCAGTAGCGCTCTACAGCATAAACGCGCTGCTACAAAGTTTTTAGCAGTAGCGTGCTTCTGGGTGAACCGCTACTACTATTCCTAGCCTACCGGCATTAGTGAGGGAATTTTAGTAGTAGCGCTTTTCCGTGAAGACGCGCTACTGCTAAAACAATGGTAGTAGCGTGGTTTCGCAACAAGTGCTACTACTAAGTAGCGCTAGCGCCGAGTTTTGACCAACGCTACTGCTATACCTCTGTGTATAAGGTTTTCCCTAGTGGTGGTGAGAAGCATACCCTCATGAAAATCATACGCCTTGCAAAGTGCTTCCCAATTTAGGCAACCAAAATTGGATGAGTTCACATAATTGTACAGATTTACAGCAAAATAATAACCATGATGAGTCCTTAGGTGAATTATCTTTGTCTCCATGCTTTCATTATCTTCAAAACCCATCTTCTCCAAGACATAGCGTCTTGCATGGCATGAGATAAGCTAGTCGAATTGTAAATGACAGAAATTACACATTGAAGAAACAGAGAAGTCATGCAAAAAATAACAAAAAACACTTGTCGTCGTTGTGTACCGTTTCAACATCGAGGGTCTCCTGGAGCTTGATGCTGAAGCGCCGACCTTCTACCAGGTGAGGCATGTCGCACAGACCGCGCTCATCTTCGCAGTATTCACATATAGCGAATTCCCTTTCGTAGTCAGACATTTCCTATATGTTCATTGTTGAAACAGACATGCATTCAATAAGCAAAACTAAAATCATAATAGAGATAAAACAAAGTACTTCATTCAAATTAGCATGCATTCAATAAGCAAAACTAAATCATAATAGAGATAAAACAAATTACTCCATTCAAATTAGCATGCATTCAATAAGCAAATAACTAATAGGTAATTAATAATCCATCATTGAATACATATATAGTAGTTTGTGGCAAAGATCATCATATAATATCACTAATACCTCTCGAATAATAGTTAATTAATAATGTCCTATCAAATGCATCTCGTGTAATAGCTCCTCTAGGTTCAGTGGGCCGCGGGCGGTGGACACCCAAAGAGAAGGAACCATCACAGGATCATAGCTCCAGTGAGATCCTTGAATAATCTGCCAGGTATTGGAGAATATGTCGTCCGCCAACGCAACCATGTAGCGATGGACGTGCGCGTCCTCCTTCGTGACACGGTGCAGTACCACCTGCGCGGGGGACTCAAGCCTCTGCACCAATGCAGGCCCACGTGACCGCCACCAAAGACGCTCCGGGTCGACGACGGGTTGGCTCCTCACTAAACTGTGCTCACCAGAAGATAGCACAACCCAGTACCAGCCCGGCGGAGCCCAGTCCCGAACATGGCCCCTCTGCTCAAGCAGGCCCCCTCCGCCGAGTCGACGACGAGGATGCAGGATAGGCATCGTCGACGTTGAGAACAAAATGCTTAATTATGAAAAACAAGATTAATAAACTAGCAAAATTTGGCATGACCTTTGCTAAAAGCAAGACATATCGAGCGCCTGAAATTTACTAGAACGTGGACGAATCAACATTCTGGCAAAACATAGGCCTCTCGGTTAAACAACTAAGATTGTGACATGTTCAAAATATGACATATATCCACTTCAAAATATCCACTTCAAATTTTCATATAAAAGGAATAATTGATTTTACTAAGAAAATAACAAAAAATGTGATAGTTCAAAATATGGTCCTAAGATTAACTAGCTAGGGTTCATACTACATTATCCTAAGATTCATACTACATTATCCTAAGATTAACTAGCTAGGGTTCATACTACATTATCCTAAGATTAAACAACTAAGATTAAACACCTAAGATTAAACAATTAAGATTAACAACCTACATTATCCTAAGATTCATACTACATTATCCTAAGATTAAACAACTAAGATTAAACACCTAAGATTAAAAACCACATTATCCTAAGATTCATACTACATTATCCTAAGATTAACTAGCTAGGTTTCATACTACATTTTCCTAAGATTAAACAACTAAGATTAAAAACCTAAAATTTTCAACTAGCTAGGGTTCAAAAGAAACTAGGGAGGAGGAGGAAGGAGGGAGGAGGATGTACCTCTCGGTGGAGGAGGGCCGGGCGTGGGGAGGAGGGCCGGCGTGGGGGCCGGGGCGACCGGCGGGGGAGGAGGCCGGCGCGAGGGAGGGCGATCGGCGGGGAGGAGGGCCAGCACGGGGGATTGAGGGAGGAGTGTGGAGTGTGTGAGTGAGTTGAGTGATGAGGTCGGGGGTGCAAGAAGGCCGGCCGACGTGCGGGAGAGGGAGCGGGCTTAGCAGCAGCACGGGTAATGGGCCGGCTCTACTGCTAAGCCCACTAGCTGTAGCGCCGGCGCACATCACACGCTACAGCTAAGTGGCCTGCCATTTTGGCCCAGCGGCCCGCTAAACAAGCGTGGCCCGCGCCAACCAGCATTGCTGCTATACAGTAGCAGTAGCACCCGTTTTGGCCGGCGCTACTGGTACATACCAGTAGCGTGGGCGCCCAAACAGGCGCTACTGCTAAAATTCTATGTATAAGCATTTTCCTAGTAGTGAGTATCCATCAGGATATCCTTCACAACCCCCTGGATGTCCGATGCTATGATTATATTCTGAAGTTGAAGGTACGCTGCCAGTGCCACCGCTTCTATGCATGCATAGGTCTCGAGAATAGTAGGGTCTGATGCTCCTTCTATCTCCACAGCCGAATATCTCATGTATAGGCCATTGTGATCGCGGCAGATGGCTGCCACTGTTCCTCCTCGCCCAAGCTACAACACATCTCCGCCAGCATTGATTTTTGCCAGGTTTGCCGCAAGGGGCAGCCAACGTTGTTCAGCTGCTGTAGACACAACCGAGCCGTAGCTTTGCACAACTCATCTAGGTATGAGATGACCAATGAGTGTGTATGATACGGGCTGAAATATTCTCGTAAATCGCTTTCCGTCTCGTGTACCAGATCAACCACAAGGTCACTGCCGTCCTTGTGAAACACTCATGACTTGGTGTATCATAAAGTTCAAACATCCAATTTTTTGCACTTGGCCCTAGTTGGGACACGTAGTAATTTAAAAAATTTCCTACGCACACGCAACATCATGATGATGCATAGCAACGAGAGGGGAGAGTGCCGTCCACGTACCCTCGTAGACCGTTAAGCGGAAGCGTTATGACAACACGGTTGATGTAGTCGTACGTCTTCACGATCGATCGATCCTCAGTACCGAACGTACGACACCTCCGCGATCAGCACACGTTCAACTCGGTGACGTCCCACGAACTCACGATCCAGTAGAGCTCGAGGGAGAGTTTCGTCAGCACGACGGCGTGGTGACGATGTTGATGAAGCTACCGTCGCAGGGCTTCGCCTAAGCACCGCTATGATATGGCCGAGGTGGATTATGATGGAGGGGGGCACCGCACACGGTTCTGAGAGATCAATGATCAACTTGTGAGTTCTAGGGTGCCCCCTGCCCCTGTATATAAAGGAGCTAGGGGGAAGGCGGCTGGCCAAGGAGGAGGGCGCGCCAAGGGGGGAGTCCTACTCCCACCGGGAGTAGGACTCCTTGTAGGACCTTGAAGTATGTCTAGAGGGGGGGGGGTGATTGGACTACTTGACCAATTAAAAACCTAACCTTTTCCCAGTTTTAGAGTTTGGCAAATTTTAGCTATCTTAAGAGAAGTCAAGCAATCATCACACAATTCAAGCAAGCATGCAAAGAGTATATTGGCAGCGGAAATTAAAGCATGCAACTTGTAAGAATGTAAGGGGAAGGGTTTGGAGGATTCAAACGCAATTGGAGACACGGATGTTTTTGGCATGGTTCCGATAGGTGGTGCTATCGTACATCCACGTTGATGGAGTCTTCAACCCACGAAGGAGTAGCAGTTCTTGTGAGTCCACGGAGGGCTCCACCCACGAAGGGTCCACGAATAAGCAACCTTGTGTATCCCACCATGGCCGTCGCCCATGAAGGACTTGCCTCACTAGCGGTAGATCTTCACGAAGTAGGCGATCTCCTTGCCCTTACAAACTCCTTGGTTCAACTCCACAATCTTGTCGGAGGCTCCCAAGTGACACCTAGCCAATCTTGGAGACACCACTCTCAAGAAGTAACAAACGGTGTGTTGATGATGAACTCCTTGCTCTTGTGCTTCAAATGATAGTCTCCCCAACACTCAACTCTCTCTCATAGGATTTGGATCTGGTGGAAAGAAGATTTGAGTGGAAAGCAACTTGGGGAAGGCTAGAGATCAAGAGTCATATGGTAGGAATGGAATATCTTGGCCTCAACACACGAGTAGGTGGTTCTCTCTCAGAACTGGTAAGTTGGAAGTGTAGGTTTGTTCTGATGGCTCTCTCCACGAATGAAGAGGAGGTGGAGGGGTATATATAGCCTCCACACAAAATCTAACCGTTACACACAATTTACCAATCTCGATGGGACCAAATCAACAAACTCGGTCGGACCGATTTAGTAAACCTAGTGACCGTTAGGATTTTCGGTGGGACCGATATGCAACTCGGTAGGACCGATATGGTTAGGGTTAGGGCATAACGTAATCTCGGTGAGACCGATTACACAAACTCGGTGAGACCGATTTTGGTAATTAGCTAACCAGAGAGTTGGTCAGGTAAACTCGGTGGGACCGATTTGCTCTTTTCGGTGAGATCGAAATGTTACAAAAAGGAAACAGAGAGTTTACATTGCAATCTCGGTGGTACCGATCCGCTCTTTCGGTGAGACCAAAAAGTTACGAAAAGGAAACAGAGAGATTACAATCCCATCTCGGTGAGACCGAGATCCCTACCGGTAGAACCGATTTGCTTAGGGTTTGGCAGTGGCTATGACATATGAAACTCGGTGGCGCCTGATTGAAAGAATCGGTAGGGCCGAGTTTGGCTTTGGGTTTAGGTCATATGTGGATGTGAGAAAGTAGCTGAGGGTTTTGGAGCATATCACTAAGCACATTAAGCAACACCTCATCCCTTCTTGATAGTGTTGGCTCTTCCTATAGACTCAATGTGATCTTGGATCACTAAAATATAAAATGAAGAGTCTTGAGCTTTTGAGCTTGAGCCAATCCTTTGTCCTTAGAATTTTGAGGGATCCACTTTCATCATCCATGCCATGCCAATCATTGAGCTTTCCTGAAATATTCATCTTGGAATAGCATTAGCTCAATGAGCTATATGTTGTTATGAATTACCAAAACCACCTGGGGATAGTTGCACTTTCAATCTCCCCCTTTTTGGTAATTGATGACAACATATAGATCAAAGCTTTGATAAATGATAATAAGATTTTAAAACATCGTCGCTTTGAGAAGTATGTGATAAGCAAGAGCTCCCCCTAAATTTGTGCATATGTTAAAATTTGCTTTGGACTGCAAATGCACAAGGAATTAGGCTCATGGGTTACTCTTCCATGTCACATACATCTTGGTGGAGCGCTCAAAGTACTAACAATTGAATACATGCACTCATCACCAAGCAAAGTGAATGATCATGTAGGATAGATAAGATAATATCATCAAACATGCATAAGTGTAGCTTATGAATAAACACATGATCATCAATGTCTCACAAGAATAGCATAGTATCACAAGCAATCAAACGCAAATAAAAGTTTAACCAAGAAGACAAGAGAGAACAAAAAGCAAAACTCTCTCTCTCTCTCTCTCTCTCTCTCGAAGCCTATGATCTATACATTTTTCTCCCCCTTTGGCAACAAGTTACCAAAAAGTTCCTAGAAAATGCATAGTACTAGATCGACTCTCAGGCTTGGTCTTCTGGAGGCGGAGTCCGGATAACTCCAAGAACGAAGGCTTCAGTTGAAGTTGATGGAGCTGCTGGGGTAGGTGCTGGAGCTGGTGGAACTGAGGCTGAAGCTGGTGCAGAAGTAGTGGCTCTGGTGTCAGGAACTAGCACTGCAGTTGATCTCTGAGCTCTAGGGACTCTGGCAAATGCATCAGTTGTTGTCTTGACCTTCCTCTCCTGCATGTCATCCTGTAATTGCTCCATGGCAGATTGAATCTCGCCATTACTTTGACATCCATGTCATAGAACTTTTGTTCCATGATTCTTTCCAAACTCTCCTGGTTTCGAGTCAGGGTGGCCAGTCCTTTCTCTATCCTCAGAGTGGATGCTATCAGATAACTCAGCTGCTCCTGCTTGTTCTTCAGAAAGTACTCAGATGCCTCCTCCTGAGTTGGCATCTTGGTAGCTTTCTCCTTTTTTGCCTTTTCCTTCTTTGCTTGAGCTTGTGCTGATGATGGTTCATTCTCATTCATCACAACTTGATTGTCCTCAAAATCTGGATGGATAGGCAAGTGTTCCTTGTCCGACAAGTATGTGCCTGTGCCCATCTTTGAGTTAATCAACTCCTGGATCTGAGGGGCATAACCACAGCTCCTTTTCTGGTCGGCTGCAGTCCTCTTGATAGTCTCTACTATGAGGCTCATGACCTTGAATTTCTGAGGCACATCAAAAATATGTAGCAAGTTAATTGCATGGCCTCTGATCATTCTGTGATCTCCAGACTTGGGCAAGAGTGTGTGCCTAAGGATCCAGTTGATCATAGGTAGCCCTGACAACAAGTGTTTTACGGACCCAAGATGGTGAGTGTCAAGATCATCTTCAGGTATCTCCTTGTACATATTTGCCATTGAGTTGTGATCCATCTTCTCCTTGGCATAGACATCCAAGTCATCTTCATTTTCCTCTAGGGCATTGATCAAGTTTGCCCACTCCTCAATAGTTGATTGGTACCTTGTACCTTCTGACATCCACACTATCCTACCATCTGGATAGAAGTGTGCTGTGGAGTAGAATTGCATAATGAGCTCCTCGTTCCACTTTGTGAGCTTCTGCCGAACAAAGTTTGCAACTCCACAAGCACTAAAGCTGTCAATCACACCAGGATAGTGTTCCTCATTTTCCTTCATGTAGGTCCTGTCGACCCACCTCATGTCACAAACGACAGGCTTCTTATCCAACAAAAGTGTCTCATAGAAGTCCTGCTGTTCCTTTGTGTGGAACCTGTAATCTACAATAGTTCTTCTTCTTGTAGCATATGGATCTGTCTCTCTCCATTTTTTCAATCCTGAGTCTCTTCTGAGCTTCATGTTCTCAGCCACAGGATGAGCATCATTGTGGTCTAGAATCTTGGGCTTGAGTTTTCTCAGAACATGCTCTCCATCATCATCTTCTTCAACAACAGTCTCTGGCACTGGGGCCTTGTTCTTCTCAGTTGCAGGTATGCTCCTTGTATTCCTCTTTGGTGCAGTCTTGGGCTTGGAGGCAGCTTTGGGTGCTTCTTTGGGCTTTGATATAGCAGCCCCTGTCCTGATAGCATCTCCCATAAGCTTAGGTGCCTTAGGTGCTGGTGCAGCAACCTCTTCTTCTTCTTCTTCTTCCATGATGGAAGCCTTTCCAAGCACTCTGGCTACGGTCTTCTTGACCCTTTCCTTCCTTTTCTTCCCTTCAGCAGCAACTGGCTCTTTGGGTGCAGGCTTTTCAGGAATCTGAGTTGAAGCTCTGGCCTTTGGCATAGGCTGTCTACCTGCTGGCCTTTTGATTTTCAAGCCTGGCTTTGTGCTCTGTGCTGAGCCATACTCCTTCTTGAGCACTACTTTCTTGGAAGTAGCTTCCTCTTCCTCTTCCACATAATCTTCATCCTCATAATCTGAGGTTCTCTTCTTCCTTTGTCTGGTGGTAGCTTTTGGCAAATTGCTTGGGGTGCTCCTGCTGCCATCATCTGAAGAGCTGGAGGGACTAGTGCCCTCACTCATGTGCACCTGCTCTTCTGACATGTTCTGGCTGTCACTCTGGTCAGACATGATGTAAATTCTGACTGCTGACCCTGTGAAGAGTTTATAGATGAGGTAGAGTGGATGAGCGTCACAAAATGCATAGATTTTGCAAAAAAGAATGATTCAAAAAACTTAGTTTTAGTTTCCCACAGAAAGCATTTCGGATCTACCGATTTTCAAACTCGGTGATACCGAAGCAGTTTTGGAACCTAAACTAGTGAACTCGGTCAGACCGAGTCACAGTTCGGTGGCATCGAGACTGCTAGGGCTTCACAAAGTTCCAAAATCGGTCACACCAATTAGTAATTCTCGGTCAGACCGAGTCTCACTTGTGCAATGGCATGAGCCAAATCGGTGGGACCGAGTTTTTCAACTCGGTGGGTCCGGGATGGTTTCCGTGGAAACCTAACCCTAAAAATTTCGAATCAAAACTATTGTACGGATTGTATGGACTGGATAGGAGTGTTTCAATTTTGGCTAGAATCAATAAGATCACAATGTGCTAGGAATTAGATGGGGAACAACACAATGATCGAGTCCATACCCTAGTTCGGCAGAGACTCGCTACTGCGGCAACGGCGGGTGAGGGAGTCCTGGATTAGGGGGTGTCCGGATAGCCAGACTACCATCATCAGCCGAACTATCATCTGCCGGACTATCATCATCGACCGGACTCCAAGACTATGAAGATACAAGATTGAAGACTTCTGCCCGTGTCCGGATGGGACTTTCCTTGGCGTGGAAGGCAAGCTTGGCGATACAGATATGTAGATCTCCTACCATTGTAACCGACTCTATGTAACCCTAGCCCTCTCCGGTGTCTATATAAACCGGATGGCTCTAGTCCGTAGGACTACATCACATCATCAACAACCCTTACAATCATACCATAGGCTAGCTTCTAGGGTTTAGCCTCCTTGATCTCGTGGTAGATCTACTCTTGTAAACATCCACAATATCAATATCAATCGAGCAGGACGTAGGGTTTTACCTCCATCAAGAGGGCCCGAACACAGGTAAAATATCGTGTCCCTTGTCTCCTGTTACCATCTGCCTAGGCCTTACGATTCGGGACCCCCTACCCGAGATCCGCCGGTTTGACACCGACATTGGTGCTTTCATTGAGAGTTCCTCCTGCGTCGTCACCGATAGGCTTGATGGCCTCTTCAATCAACAACGACGCAGTCCTGGTGAGACTTTTCTCCCGGACAGATCTTCGTATTCGGCGGCTTCGCATCGCGGGCCAACTCGCTTGGCCATCTGGAAGCAGATCGAAGCTTCGCCCCTGGCCGTCGAGTCAGGTTTGAAGCCTAAACTTCACGGCCGATATCCGCGGAGACTTGATCTTCGATGGACCTGAGCCGCAGCCGGCGTGCCTGGCTGTCACGATGGGCATGACCTAACTCTGCCGCCGGACAGCACCTTGGAGGCCGCACACGAATCCGCTCCGACTCATAGTCCGGAGCCGATCGCTCGGATCGAGGACGGATGGCTGGACACCGCCTCGGAGCTGCAACTTCTACGGCGATAGAGCCGAACACCTACCTTGTCCCGCATAAAGCTCATGACTCCAAGGTGCCGGACTCCCTGCCGGACTCCGAACCTCCTGCCCCTGCCAGTCGAATCCGATTGGGCGCCGATCATGGAATTCACCGCTGCGGACATCTTTCAGCACTCGCCCTTCGGCGATATCCTAAATTCACTAAAGCATCTCTCGCTATCCGGAGAGCCCTGGCCGAACTATGGCCAGGATGGTTGGGACGCGGACGACGAAGAAATTCAGAGCCCACCCACCACCCACTTCGTAGCCACCGTCGACGATTTAACCGACGTACTCGACTACGACTCCGAAGACATCGACGGTATGGACGATGATGCCGGAAACTACCAAGAACCAGTGCCTACAGGACACTGGAAGACCACCTCGTCATACGACATATACATGGTGGACACCCCAAAAGATGGGGACGGTGAAGAAGCAGCGGAGGCCGATTCCTTAAAGAAACAGCCCAAGCGCCGACTTCAGCGGCGCCGCTCTAAATCCCGCCACGGCAATAATGGAGATTCCGGCACAGGAGATAATAACACCCCAGAAAGTGCCGAAGACAACTCTCTCCATCACGATCCAGCGCAGGAGGAGGCAGAAGCAAGCCCTCACGAGAGGGCGGCAGACGAAGAGGTCGAGGATGACAATTACTTACCTCCCTCCGGAGACGAGGCAAGCCTCGGCGACGACGAATTCGTCGTGCCTGAGGATCCCGTCGAACAAGAGCATTTCAGACGCAGGCTAATGGCCACGACAAACAGCCTAAAGAAAAAGCAGCAACAGCTTCAAGCTGATCAAGACCTGCTGGCCGACAGATGGACCGAGGTCCTCGCGGCCGAAGAGTATGAACTCGAACGCCCCTCCAAAAGTTACCCAAAACGCAAGTTGCTCCCCCGATTAGAGGAGGAGGCATACAAACCTGCATCAGCAGCGCTGTCTGGCAGACCGGCCACCTCGTGGCGCGCGGCGAGACGTGCAAGCCCTCCACCAAAACCGTACCCCGGCATCGCTCAAAAAGCATGAAGCCACGGGGGAACACGCCGGACTTGCGGGATATATTGGAGGACAAGGCAAGACAATCCAGATCTATCTATGGATCACGTAGGCACCCCAAGACCCACGACGAATACCGTCGCGTCGGATATAACTACTCCGGCCGGGCCGAACACAGCAGACAACGCTCCTTCGAGCTACGTTGCGATATTGCTCAATACAGAGGCGCCGCACTCCCACTATTCTTCACTGACGAAGTAATGGATCATCAAATCCCTGAAGGGTTTAAACCCGTTAATATCGAATCCTACGATGGCACAACAGACCCCGCGGTTTGGATTGAAGATTATCTTCTCCATATACACATGGCCCGCGGCGACGATCTTCACGCCATCAAATATCTCCCGCTCAAGCTTAAAGGACCAGCTCGGCATTGGCTTAACAGCCTGCCCGCAGAGTCAATTGGATCTTTGGGAAGACACGGAAGCCGCATTCCTCGACAACTTCCGAGAGCACGTACATGCGACCACGGACGCGGATGACCTAAGCCACATAATCCAGCAGCGACGAATCGGCCGAGCAATTACAGACACGGTTCTTAACAAAGAAAAATCAAATCGTCGACTGTCCGGATGCAGAGGCACTCGCTGCCTTCAAACATAACATCCGTGATGAATGGCTGGCCCGGCACCTAGGACAGGAGAAGCCAAAATCCATGGCAGCCCTCACATCACTCATGACCCGCTTCTGTGCGGGAGAGGATAGCTGGCTAGCTCGCAGCAACAACCTCAGCAAAAACGCTGGCAGTCCGGATACCAAGGACCGCAATGGCAGGTTGCGTCGAAACAAAAACAAACGCCGCATTAACGGCGACAGCAATGAGGATACGGCAGTCAACACCGGATTTCGAGGCTCTAAACCCGGTCAATGAAAGAAGCCATTCAAAAGAACCACTGCGGGCCCGTCCAATTTGGTCAGAATACTCGACCGCTCCTATCAAATACATGGAACCCCCGAAAAGCCAGCTAACCACACCAACAGAGATTGTTGGGTATTCAAGCAGGCAGGCAAATTAATCGCCGAAAGCAGTGACAAGGGGCTACACAGCGATGACGAGGAAGAGACCCGGCCGCCGAACAACAGAGGACAAAAGGGATTCCCCCCTCAAGTTCGGACGGTAAACATGATATACGCAACGCATATTCCCAAGAGGGAGCGGAAGCGTGCACTAAGGGGCGTATATGCGATGGAGCCATCGCCCCAAAATTCAACCCATGGTCCTCTTGTCCGATCACTTTCGATCGAAGAGACCATCCGACCAAGATCCGCCATGGCGGATTCGCGCATTGGTTTTAGACCCAATCGTTGATGGATTTCACCTCACGAGAGTCCCTGATGGACGGCGGCAGAGTGCTGAACCTGCTTTATCGGGATACGGTCGCCAAGATGGGCATAGACCCTTCAAGGATTAAACCTACAAAGACAACCTTCAAAGGTGTCATACCAGGTGTCGAGGCCAATTGTACAGGCTCATTTACACTGGAAGTGGTCTTCGGATCCCCGGATAATTTCCGGAGCGAGGAGTTAATCCTCGACATAGTCCCGTTCCGCAGCGGCTATCACGCTCTGCTCGGACGAACCGCGTTCACAAAATTCAACGCGGTGCCGCATTATGCATACCTTAAGCTCAAGATGCCAGGCCCTCATGGAGTCATCACGGTCAACGGAAACACGGAACGCTCCCTCCGAACGGAGGAACATACAGCGGCTCTCGCGGCAGAAGTACAGAGCAGCCTTTTAAGGAAATTCTCGAGTCCGGCCGCTAAACGACCAGACACGACCAAACGCGCCCGGAGCAACATCAACCAAGACCACCTGGCACGTTCCGAGCACGCGTAGCAATGCGGCCTCAACCCCAGCCCCCGCAAAATTGTAAGAGAAGCTCTCCGCGTACATAATTACGCCTTGGAGATACCATGGGCATAGGGGGAAAGGCACAACCACAACAGACCCAGAGTGCGGTTCGACCACACCAGGGGCTCCCAAGTGTGTCGCTTTTTTTTCTTTTTTTTCTTTTATACAGAACTATGTCCGTGGCGACCTGCCGAACTCATGATGCAACAGCCAGGAAGGACAAAGGCCGCGAACACTCAGGTGGTCTCCATCACGAGCATTACATTTGTTAAATACAACATTCCGCGGCCTACCCCTGGAGGGAGACACCTTTAAATTCGTCCAATCCCTTGCTTTCCGCACTATTTGTATCATTCCGCACTCATAGAATATCTTCTCGAATAAAATGCAGCACTTTTTTGCCTATAATTGCATTACCTTATATATACATATATGATCATTTACGACATGTTGCATCCGTACATTTTGGTACGGCCAAATACACCAGGGGCTTATGTTCTCCACATTATGGTGTGATAAAGTCCGCACACTTTCACAAGTGCGGCACCCCGAACTTATAGCATTATATGAATCGGCTCCGAATCATGTCTTGGGTCAATAGTTGGGTTTGCCCGGCTCCCATGTTTGGCACCTTACGTTCCGTTCTATCGGCTAAGGTAGCACTGGAAGAACCACTGCGATGCGCCCGGTTGAGCCGGGTTAACGCCTCGATGAAGAAAGCTAAAACTGACCTGTCATGATAAGGCGAGAGACTGGTCGCTGTTCGAGAGGTCCTTTCGGGTCCTTAAAGACCTCGCCGCTTGAGCGAAGTTCGGATTATGTCCGACGAAGGCGTGGATAGCGCCCCAATTGGTCCTCCGAATACTAGGGGCTTCATGAAATTTAAAATTATAGAATTCTATGGCTAAGTGAGAGTGTTCAAGCACTATAAGTCCGGTTGCCTTGTTCGTTGTGTTGAGCGCCTCCTAGATGGACCCAAAAATGGGAACAAGAGTGCTCAAGTTTATCCCGAACACCCCAAAGACTTTCGTGGCATGGGGGCTGAAGCCGACGACTTGCCATCTCTCAGATTTAATAAACAGCCGCACAGAAGGTAATATTTTAAATTAACAAGCGTTGCTTAGCAAATATGAGCAAAGTTTTCAGCGCACAGGATAACACATTGCGAATTTACTCAATAATTACATCGCTGGGGCACTCATCCGCAATCTTGCGGGCACCCTTCAAGACAGCCTTATAGTACATTTCGGGCGTACGATGTTCCTTGCCCGCTGGTGGCGCGTCAGTGATTAGCTTCTCCGCATCCAGCTTGCCCCAATGCACCTTTGCGCGGGCAAGGGCCCGACGAGCACCTTCAATACAGGCGGAGTGCTTGATAACCTCCACCCAGGGGCACGCATCCACCAGCCGTCGCACGAGGCCGAAGTAGCTCCCAGGCATGGCCTCTCCAGGCCACAGCCGGACTATGAGGCCCTTCATGGCCTGCTCGGCCGCCTTGTGGAGCTCGACCAGCTGCTTCACCTGGTCGCCAGGGGCACCGGATGGCCGGTCTCAGCATACTGAGACCAGAAGACCTTCTCCGTTGAGCTCCCCTCCTCGGCTCGGTAGAATGCGGCGGCATCAGACACGCTGCGAGGCAGATCTGCAAATGCCCCTGGAGAGCTCCGAATTCGGGTAAGTAACACGTAATTTACATTCACATGCTTGCTTTGCATGAAAAATGCCTTACCCGCCGCTATCTTCTTCATCAACTCAATCTCCTGAAGGGACTTATGGGCCCCGGCCTTGGCGGTTTTTGCACTTTCGAGAGCCGAGGCAAGCTCGGACTCTCGAGTCTTTGAGTCACGCTCCAAACTCTCATGCTTTTGCATGAGAGCACGGAAACTCTTGCTGAACCACCGCCACCCGCGCCTCCTGCTTTTCTCGCTCTGCTCGTTCCGTGGCCGCATTATGCGTTCGTCAGAGACACGGCCTCCTTGAGGCCGCCACCTCATTCGTGGCCCTGCATACCCATGTTATCCTTGTTATTTTTGTTGCAACCTAAATCCTTTTCTCAGAAGGTACAAGTTCAAAGTGGTGTTACTCACCTTCTTTGTCCTGGAGCTGCTTCCTGGCGCGGCCGAGCTCTTGCTCGGACCGCTCAAGCTCCTGCTTTAAAGCACCGACCTCCGCAGTTAGTGCGGCAGAGGTCAGCAGCGCAGCCTGCAACCCATATTGACATATTTTTTTAGCAACCCTGCGTATATTTTTTTTAGATCCTCAGTCCGGCTTTTCTTTCGAACACCGAACCGAGCATCAAGGGCTACTGTCTATGCGGTATTACGTTGCATATTTTTAACTTCTTACCTCAAAGCCTGATAGAAGGCTACCGCAGGCTTCGGTCAGCCCGCTCTTGGCGAGCTGCACCTTTCGGATCACCGCACTCATAATAGTGCGGTGTTCTTCGTTAGGCGCTGCGCAGCGCCTCCAACAAATTACCTGGCGCCTCCGGTTGGACGGAAGCCGCCGGCGTCACGGTCTTGCCCTTCGTTCGAAGGGGCCGCTGGCCGGACTCCGGAACCACTGCGGGTTCCGATGTGGAGTCCGGCGCAAAGTCCGGGAGGACGCCTTGTGGCGCCTCCGGAGCCTCCCCCCGATGGGTCCCTTCTTGGGATCCCACCTCGGCATCCTCGGTGTCGCGAGGGGTGGAGGCGGTCGGGATGGAGTCTACATCCGACGGAGCCAACGACCCGCTCGATGAAGCGGGGAGATCATCACTGGCCGGACTACAGGCAGCATGCGGCATTAGAATGACACTATGTGACGCAGAAAAACAAATTATAAACCATTCAGGAATCCTGATACTTACGATCTCGCCGGAGGCCTGGCCCTTGAAGGCCATTCTTCCTCGCCAACGTTGATGTTGGCGGAGCTGTCCGGGGGAATAGTCCTTCCCCTCTTGGACCCTTCGGCCTCCCCTGTTGGGGGAGCCTTCCTCTTCCTCTCTCCCTCCTCTGGGAGAGAGTCCTCTTCCTCCTCCTGATTTTCTGGGGAGGAGTCCGCCCCGGAGTCGTCGGACACCTGAAATCGGGCACTCTTTCGAGCACCCGTGGCCTCCTTCTTGGCCTTCTTCTCCGGCACCACGTGCGGTGCGGAACCAGCAACCCGCTAGGCAGGCGTCCATCGGATTTTCGGCATAGGAGCAGGCGGGTAATCTGCTCCGCCTTCCTCATCCAGTCCTGTCAAAGGAGAAGGGAAATTAAAACCCGCATAGAGTCAAACTATGAAAAACAAGTGTCCCGTAAAGGGTAGAATCACTTACCTCGTCGGCTGGCGGCTATGCGGCGAAATCCGCGATCTTGATCGGCGGATGCGAAACCGGCGCCCTTGAACAACACCCTCCGAGCGCCTTCGTGCGTCGTGTCGAAGAGCTTGCTCAGCGCCTGGTGCTATTCCAGATCGAACTCCCACAGATTGAATGCCCGCTCTTGGCATGGGAGTATCCGGCGGACGAGCATGACTTGGACCACGTTAACCAGCCTGAGCTTCTTCACCAGCTTCTTGATACAGGCTTGGAGTCCCGTCAGCTCCTCCGAACTACCCCACAGCAAGCCCTTCTCTTTCCAGGAGGTGAGCTGCGTGGGGATACCAGATCTAAACTCGGGGGCCGCCGCCCATGTAGGGTCACGCGGCTCGGTGATATAGAACCACCCCGATTGCCCCCCCTTGACGGATTCCACGAAGGCCCCTTCGAACCAAAGGACATTGGGCATCTTGCCCGACATGGCGCCTCCGCACTCTGCTTGAGTGCCCTTCACTACCTTCGGCTTGAAATTGATGGTATTGAGCCAAAAGCCGAAGTGGGGCTGGATGCATAGGAAGGCCTCGAACACGACGATAAACGCCGAGATGTTGAGGATGAAGTTCGGCGCGGATCATGGAAATCCAGGCCGTAGTAGAACATGAGCCCCCGGACAAAGGGATGTAGTGGAAAGCCCAGTTCGCGGAGGAAGTGGGGAAGAAAGACGACCCTCTCATGGGGCCTGGGGGTGGGGATGAGCTGCCCCTCGTCGGGCAGCCGGTCTGTGATGTCGCCGGAAAGGTATCCGGCGCCCGCCAGATTAGCGATGTGCTCCTCCTTAGCGGTGGAGGCCAACCATTTACCTCCCGCTCCGGACATGGTGGGAGAAGGTTGAGACGAGATCTTGCGCGAACTTGGGCGCTGGAGCTCGAAAAGTCTTGCAGAGATGGATAAGCAAAGGAGGAAGAAGGCGTGGGTGAGAAGGTCAGTCCTTATCCCTTATATGGTAGGCGAGGTCTCGCGTCCCCACCGGCCTGGTAAAACTCGCTTATCCCCCAAGCGTCACCATCAATGATGCGGTTGGGTTACCCACGTCCGTATTGATGAGAATCCCGGATTGAGGGGAAACACGATCTCTGCTTCGACAAGACGTGCCAAGGAAACCGCTTCGCTAAATGCGCTGAGGTGGTAAAGTAAAAAACGATTCAAGTAATGGCTTGGTAGTGGCGTGGCGTCATGCCACAGAAAACGTCAGCAGATTGAACTTGTGTATATATTATTATTCTCTCTACGGTGGAATGTGGAATTTATTTTGCAGAGCCGGACACTATCCTAGTGTTCACAATCTTCTATCATTCGGAAGAGGAACCCGCCTTGCAATGCCAAGCAGTATCTGGCGCGGACTTATCGTCATTGAAGCCTGGTTCGAGGCTCTTGAGGGAGTCCTGGATTAGGGGTGTCCGGATAGCCGGACTACCATCATCAGCCGAACTATCATCTGCCGGACTATCATCATCGACCGGACTCCAAGACTATGAAGATACAAGATTGAAGACTTCTCCCCGTGTCCGGATGGGACTTTCCTTGGCGTGGAAGGCAAGCTTGGCGATACGGATATGTAGATCTCCTACCATTGTAACCGACTCTATGTAACCCTAGCCCTCTCTGGTGTCTATATAAACCGGATGGCTCTAGTCCATAGGACTACATCACATCATCAACAACCCTTACAATCATACCATAGGCTAGCTTCTAGGGTTTAGCCTCCTTGATCTCGTGGTAGATCTACTCTTGTAAACATCCACAATATCAATATCAATCGAGCAGGACGTAGGGTTTTACCTCCATCAAGAGGGCCCGAACCTGGGTAAAACATCGTGTCCCTTGTCTTCTGTTACCATCCGCCTAGACGCACAGTTCGGGACCCCCTACCCGAGATCCGCTGGTTTTAACACCGACAGCGGGGTTGAATTCCGTTGACGGCGATGGAGACCAGCGACTGGAGGCGGCTGGCGGCGAGAAGACGATCCGGAGACCACGTAGGCAGAGCGAGCTATTGCGCGGGCGAAGGGGTTCGGAGAAATTTCCAAATTTTTGCTCGTGTCTATATATAGCCCGACCCTGTCGGTGTGACCGAGTGGAACAACTCGGTGGCACCGAGATGCAAAACTGTATACGATTATTGCAACTCGGTGTGACCGAACGGTTCAAATCGGTTGCACCGAGGTTGAAAATATAGATCGACTTGATGATCTCGGTAGGACCGAAAGGAAGATATCGGTCAGACCGAGAATCACAAAGAAGTTTTGGAAGTTTAAGTCTATGACGAATCGGGGACTCCGAGTGCTCCTCACACAGAGTGGTTCGAATCTGACTTGATCAAATTTTGTGATGTAGAATGAATAGAGTTTGAGAAGAGAAAAGCATAGATAGCTAGAGAAGGTTCTTAGGCATTCTTGTCCATCCACTTGGTAAGAAGAAGAGAAACCAAACAACCAAAACAACAAGTGGATGTCCTCGAATGAGTAAAGTATGCATCCAACATGCTCACACAATAAGATGGCAAATGAAATATGTGACAAAGCATGCACAACCAATACTAGCATCTATCAAACAATTGGCGATGACTAGGTCATCTATATATGAGTATATTGATTTAGGAGTCAAATGATAGACATTTGATCATAGGTCATACTCATCGTTTAAGCTCAAGTGGGGTTACCACTTTTACATAATGCATTGATGTGTTCACACCATTAGAGTTGCTTTGACTCAATCCTTAGAGATAAGCTCCCCCTAGATGTGAGATCCCCCCTTAGAGGGATGAACTAACCTTGGGTTTTGTCGATGATGACTTCATGTAGGTGTTGAGGATGTGGATGCTCAATGTTGATGTAGATCTTTTGGAGCAATCCGTTGGAGTGAGTTGCACTTTCAACTTACCTACATGGGTTAGTCCCACAAGGAACAAACGAGAATATCCATAGACATATAGTGATGCACACACAAAATGATGTCCATGAAATCACTTGGTTACCTTGTCCCTTGCCTTACCAACATAAGGGTTTGTGACTCCTTGAACTAATGCAAGATGTGGAAGTTGATTGCACTTGTCCTTGCCATAATGATATGAGTGAATAGCGTTGGCGGAGTCACCCTTAAGAGCTCTCTAGTTCTTCTTCTTTGGAATCCACACCATCTTGATGGGAATCCTCGGAGTTGTAGTTGTACTTGATGAGGTAGAACTTGACTTAGTCTTGGGAATCCACTTGACCAAGGCCTTAGGAGCTTCTTCAAATGCATCAATCTCTTCTTGAAGCTTGTCTTTGCCTTTGTTCTTGTGGTCTTGTGGTGGAAGATCATCTTGTGCTTGTGTTCCCTTGAAGGAAGTAGGATCATACTTTTCTTGTTGAGGAACAAACTTCGTCTTGGGGTATTGACCTTCTTCCAACTCAACTCCATTGGCATTGAACTTTCGTTCAAAACCAACACCTTGATTCTTCCGGTGCCTTCCTTGCTTGCGTACAATTTTCTCGAATTGCTTACTCCCGGCAATGCTCTTGTATACGCCTTTTTCTATAAGTCCCTTCAATAAGCTATTTTCTTGCTCAAGTGTAACTTGGCTAAGAGAATCATTAGTGGAATCAAGAGAACTACTAGAAGTAACAATATTGGATTTGACATTATTATTGTTACTACTAGAGGAAGAATCTTTCTTGTTCTTGTTACTAGACTTGTCTTGAGGCATGTAAGTAGATAAGAGTAAACGCTTGGCAATGTAAGAAGAACTTTTCTTTCGAAGATCATCATTGATTGCCTTTAAGAACTCATGATCTTGCTCAAGATTGAGCTTTTCAAAGCGTAACTTCTCATGAGCTCTTAAAAGTTCTCGATGATTTTCGAAGATAGTTTCATGAGCTAACTTAAGAGTGTTTAGTTCTTTAGTTAGACGCTCAATCTTCTCCTTATCATTGTCATTCGTTTCACCTTGATTAGCATGATTAATTGACGTTTCATCATATTATTCATCACTAGAGTTGTCAACAAGTAAATCATCATCACCTAACAAGTCATCTTCATCAACATCAAAATCAACATACTCGGGGTGTGTTACCTTAGGACCTTTGGCCATGAAGCATCTTCCAATTCCTTCATTTGGTGATTCAAATATGTCATAGGAGTTGGTTGACACAAGTGCTAGACCGGCAACACCTTCATCTTGAGTGTATTCAGAGTCGGAGTGATAGCTTCTCTCGGAGTGATGGTCGGAGTCGGAGCCAGATACCCATTCACCAACATGAGCTTGATGTGTTCGTTTTGTATAGCTCCTTGATGGATTATCCTTCCTTTCCGAATCTTTGTTTCTCCGTGAGGATCTTCGTTCATAGCGATCATCTCTACTCCTCCTCTCTCTTGGTGGTGATTCTTCTCTTTTGATTCTTCTTCTTGGAGAATCTTCTCTTCTTTTGTAGGGTGCCGTACACTCATTGGAGTAGTGTCCGGGTCTCCCACAATTGTAACAATTGCGCTCTCGACTAGAAGATCTTTTGTCATGGTAAGATCTTGACTTGGAGCTTCTTTCTTTGCTTCTACTCTTGTAGAATTTGTTGAAGTTCTTCACCATTAAGCTCAGTTATTCATTGAAGGTTTGTTTCTCACTTGATGATGTAGGGGCTTCACTTGAGGCTTTGTAAGCACCACTTGACTTGTTGTGAAGTTCCTCCTTATCCTTAAGTGACATCTCATGAGCAACAATTCTTCCAATGACTTCCTTGGCTTGAGATCTTTGTAGTTTGGCATCATTTGGATAAATGTGCACACAGTATCATATTTTCCATCCAATGCTCTTAGGACCTTCTTGATGATAAATCTGTCGGTCATCTCTTCACTCCCTAAGCCGGCAATCTCATTTGTGATGAGAGCAAGCCTAGAGTACATTTCAGCGACACCTTCACCATCCTTCATTTTGAACTTGTCAAGCTGACTTTGGAGCACATCCAACTTGGATTCCTTGTGAGTCGGTACCTTCGTGCATATCAATCAAAGTATCCCAAATTTCCTTTGCATTCTCAAGACGGCTGATTTTGTTGAATTCTTCGGGGCACAATCCGTTGAAGAGGATATCACAAGCTTGAGCGTTGTATTGCAGCATCTACAACTCTTCCGCGGTAGCTTCACGGTTCGGTTCTCTCCCATCAAAGAATTCACCTTGCAAACCAATACACACAATAAGCATAAGCAGCGGGTTATGTCCAAGAATATGCATTTTCATTTTATGCTTCCAACTAGCAAAATTAGTACCATCAAAGTAAGGACCTCTACGGTGATAATTTCCCTCGCTAGACGCCATACTCTCCTAGGTTGTGAAACCAAGGCTATGACCACCAAAAGCTATGGAAATCAAAGCAAATGGAGACCAAAGCTCTGATACCACTTGTAGGACCTTGAAGTATGTCTAGAGAGGGGTGATTAGACTACTTGACCAATTAAAAACCTAACCTTTTCCCAGTATTAGAGTTTGGCAAATTTTAGCTATCTTAGGAGAAGTCAAGCAATCATCACACAATTCAAGCAAGCATGCAAAGAGTATATTGGCAACGGAAATTAAAGCATGCAACTTGCAAGAATGTAAAGGGAAGGGTTTGGAGGATTCAAACGCAATTGGAGACACGGATGTTTTCGACGTGGTTCCGATAGGTGGTGCTATCGTACATCCACGTTGATGGAGACTTCAACCCACGAAGGGTAACGGTTGCGCGAGTCCACGGAGGGCTCCACCCATGAAGGGTCCACGAAGAAGCAACCTTGTGTATCCCACCATGGCCGTCGCCCACGAAGGACTTGCCTCACTAGCGGTAGATCTTCATAAATTAGGCGATCTCCTTGCCCTTACAAACTCCTTGGTTCAACTCCACAATCTTGTCGGAGGCTCCCAAGTGACACCTAGCCAATCTAGGAGACACCACTCTCCAAGAAGTAACAAACGGTGTGTTGATGATGAACTCCTTGATCTTGTGCTTCGAATGATAGTCTCCCCAACACTCAACTCTCTCTCATAGGATTTGGATATGGTGGAAAGAAGATTTGAGTGGAAAGCAACTTGGGGAAGGCTAGAGATCAAGATTCATATGGTAGGAATGGAATATCTTGGCCTCAACACATGATTAGGTGGTTCTCTCTCAGAACTGGTAAGTTGGAAGTGTAGGTTTGTTTTGATGGCTCTCTCCACGAATGAAGAGGAGGTGGAGGGGTATATATAGCCTCCACACAAAATCTAACCGTTACACACAATTTACCAATCTCGGTGGGACCGAATCAACAAACTCGGTCGGACCGATTTAGTAAACCCAGTGACCGTTAGGATTTTCGGTGGGACCGATATGCAACTCGGTAGGACCGATATGGTTAGGGTTAGGGCATAACGTAATCTCAGTGAGACCGATTACACAAACTCGGTGAGACCGATTTTGGTAATTAGCTAACCAGAGAGTTGTTCAGTAAACTCGGTGGGACCGATTTGCTCTTTCGGTGAGACCGAAATGTTACAAAAAGGAAGCAGAGAGTTTACATTGCAATCTCGGTGGGACCGATCCGCTCTTTCGGTGAGACCGAAAAGTTCTGAAAAGAAGCAGAGAGATTACAATCCCATCTCGGTGAGACCGAGATCCCTATCGATAGAACCGATTTGCTTAGGGTTTGGCGATTGGCTATGACATATGAAACTCGGTGGCGCCGGATTGAAAGAATCGGTAGGGCCGAGTTTGGCTTTGGGTTTAGGTCATATGTGGATGTGAGAAAGTTGCTGAGGGTTTTGGAGCATCCATGCCATGCCATGCCAATCATTGAGCTTTCCTGAAAGTAGCTGAGGGTTTTGTCCTTAGCATTTTGAGGGATCCACTTTCATCATCCATGCCATGCCAATTATTGAGCTTTCCTGAAATATTCATCTTGGAATAGCATTAGCTCAATGAGCTATATGTTGTTATGAATTACCAAAACCACCTAGGGATAGTTGCACTTTCACTCCTCCTTTCCTAGTAGGAGTAGGAGAAGGGGGAAGGAGGAGAGAGAGGGGAAGGAAAGGGGGGCGCCGCCCCCTCCTTGTCCAATTCAGACTAGAGGGGGAGGGGGCGCGCGGCCTGCCCTGGCCGCCCCTCCTCTTCTCCACTAAGGCCCATTAGGCCCAATATACTCCCCGGGGGGTTCCGGTACTCCGGTATATGCCCGAAACACTTCCGGTGTCCGAACATAGTCATCCAATATATCGATCTTTACGTCTCGACCATTTCGAGACTCCTTGTCATGTCCGTGATCATATCTGGGACTCCTAACTACCTTCGGTACATCAAAACACACAAACTCATAATAACGATCGTCACTGAACTTTAAGTGTGCGGACCCTACGGGTTCGAGAACTAAGTGATGTGCATTACCGAGAGGGCCCAGAGATACCTCTCCGACAATCGGGGTGACAAATTCTGTTGGTGAGAAACGACACCTATGGGATCACAACAATCCCTACTACGGTTGCCAGGACGCAGGGTTGTGAGAAGAGCAGGATTAGCAGTCAACACAAGGATCGTTTACCCAGGTTTGGGCCGCGAGGATGCGTAATACCTTAGTCCTGCTTTGGTGGTTGTATTTTAGAGAGTTCTTGAGATCTCGAACTAGCTATGGGGGCTGCATGGTCCAAAAGAGCCGGATCGCCCTCCAGTACGCCATGGGCCTCCTTTTATAGTCGAAAGGGACTGCCACAGTGGCACACAGGAGGTGGAATGGCATACAGTACCGCGAGCTTATCGCCCGTATTACAGGACAAGACGCATTTAATGCGCCGGTGAGGTGTCCCCTAGCTTTATTGGGGACGGGAGCGAGGCCCGTCCCGTCCGTTGCCGCTCCTCCTCGCTTCGACACGCGCCCTGGCCAGCGATGCGTGCGGCGCCATGTAGGCAGGCAGACAGCTGAGGTGGCGCGGTGGTAGGGTCTTCACGAAGATCTGCATGCCGCCACGCAGGCACTTGCCGATCTGGCCTAGAAGCAGCATGTTGCCACGTAGGTGCCAGCCCAGCTTGTTGGGCTGGTACCTGCATGCGAACGGTGGTGGAAAACTTGGCTGGTGTGGGTCTGGTAGTGGCCCTGCTGATGTCCTCGGCAAGGGCCTTGCCGTGGGCCCGGCAAGGGTCTTGCCGTGGCGCGCAGTCGTCCCCGGCAAGGATCTTGCCGGTTGTCTTGTGGCTTTCCTCGGCAAGTATTCCGCCGAGGGTCGCCGTCTTCTGGTCCTCGTCTGCTCTCATACGTCCGTGGTCTTGACAAAGATCTGCATGCCACCACAGAGGTGCCTCCCGAGCCCTGGTCCAACCGTAGTTAGTTGGGTTGGAACCCGCGGGCTCAAGGGTGGCTCGCTCAGTTGGTGTTTGGGCAAGTTGCCCCGGCAAGGTTCTTGCCGAGGCCGCGGAGGCCTGCCCCGGCAAGGGCGTTGTCGGGAGACTCCACTCCGCCCCTTTGCTTTCTTGCGTTTCTGGTCTTGGCGTTGCTTTCATCGTCTTGTGTTGGGCTTTGGTTTCTCTCCGGCTTCCCTCCCTTGCCCTGCTACGTGTGGCCGCGGCTCGTGGCTCTGACTGCCTGTGCACAAGTAAAGGGGTACAAAGGTGTGCCCCTACTTTTGTTCACCGACAGGAGCCCCTGGGCCTGGGCCACACATAAGCGCGACACATTGTTGGGCCAGGCCCAGAACGATGCGCGGGCAGGCGGGGCGGATTTTACCACAATAACTGCCCATCCGCTGCACTTCCCATGAACCGCATTGAATGCACGACGTGGAGGGTCGTGTGTGACGTGCGGGTCATGCGTGGGGCGATTCCCGCATGCGTGCGTTGTCGGTGTCAAAACCAGCGGATCTCGGGTAGGGGGTCCCGAACTGTGCGTCTAAGGCTAATGGTAACATGAGGCGGGGGACACAATGTTTACCCAGGTTCGGGCCCTCTCAATGGAGGTAATACCCTACTTCCTGCTTGATTGATCTTGATGATATGTGTATTACAAGAGTTGATCTACCACGAGATCGTAGAGGTTAAACCCTAGAAGCTAGCCTATGATTATGATTGTGATTGTTATTGTCGTCCTACGGACTAAACCCTCCGGTTTATATAGACACCGGAGGGGGCTAGGGTTACAGAGAGTCGGTTACAAGGGAGGAGATCTACATATCCGAACTACCAAGCTTGCCTTCCACGCAAAGGAGAGTCCCACCTGGACACGGGACGAAGTCTTTAATCTTGTATCTTCATAGTCCAACAGTCCGGCCAAAGTATATAGTCCGGCTGTCCAAGGACCCCCTAATCCAAGACTCCCTCAGCAGCCCCTGAACCAGGCTTCAATGACGATGAGTCCAGCGTGCAGATTGTCTTCGTCATTGCAAGGCGGGTTCTTCTCCAAATCCCGAGTACCTGTCGTAACGATTTGTGTCCGGCTTCCCATGAATGTTGCACTCCTCGGCTTCTGTGCTTTAATAATGGCTATCTCCATGTGTCGGCGAATCACGAAGTCGAAACTTTTACATTTGCCACCCTAACCATGTGAGTAAGTCGCCTATTTAAAGGGACGGGGATCCTCAGATCCAGATCAGACCATCCTCCCACAGCAAGTATCCCTCAAAGTGCGCCCGGAAAAGACCATCCCATCATGGCCGGCCATCACAGCTCCTCCTCTCGCTCCCATAGTACTAAGCCAGGCAACTAGGAGAAGTGTTCCGTCCCCCACAGCCAATTAGTAGAGTTGCAGACCTAGGGGTTTCTCCCACCTGCGTATATGGTCCCCGTCCAAGCCGGACTAGCCACTTATAATGGCGGGGAGCAAGCGGAGAGCTTTCCCAACCCATCCAGGGGGGAGCGGGTATGCCTTGTCCCTTACTTATTGAGGGGACTCGGATTTTCAATCCATCTGTTCCTCTCCGCTGGGCTCCTGAGTTCTATGGCCTCCAGCTGCAAAACTTTACTCCCGCCACCATATTACACATCGTCGGCTACGTCGCCTTTTGCGAGCTGTTTCTGGGCTGCGAAGCTCATTTCGAGCTATGGAAGAGGCTATTCTGCCTCGTATCCCATACACAGGAGGGGTCAATATATCAAATGGGTAGAGCCGAAACATGGCGCATCGCCGGGACCGGATACCTGTCCGGTACTCCGAAGAAGACTGGCATTTGGAGTGGTTTTATATGGAGGACGTCCCCCTTCCGGACCCTATTCGGATGGGCCTTCCTGAGTTTGATAATGCCCCTTTGAAGAAACGCCACAGCTGGCGCCCTCGGAGTCCCAAGGAGGAATATAACAGAGAGGTCCTTTACCTGATGGGCAGGATAAAAATGATGGCCAACTCAGGACTGGCAATAGTGGAGGTTATGTCAATATGTATAATGCGGGGGGTGCAGCCACTTCAATATCGGGGGAACCCATGTGGCACTTCAATGAAGAAGAAGATGCTACCTGTTGTGGCCGTAAAGGTCTAGACTCTGCTGCTGCTTTAGCGAAAATACTTTCCGATTTGTACAAAGGAGAGGAAGAGGAGTTCATCCGCATTAAGCCACGGGATGGATTCTCCATGTACAACCCCCCAAACTGGGTGAGCTGCTATCTTTTACTCCAGACCTTCCCGCATTCTTCATCATAAATATTTCCCTTGCTATTTCATAGCAGGAACTGCGAAAAGCTGCGAGGGAGGTCCACAACCCATCTCCACAACCAGAGGACCCTGAATGAGCCCTCGACCCCGGGCTCGAAGAAGATCCGGACATATTCGTGGAGCTCGTCGACATGACGTTCTATCAGTTAAGCTGCGGCGGTGCCTTGGTAGCCATCGTAGCCGATTATCCTGGCCTGCTCCCTGCATCGCATGTCAGAAAAACCGGAGTCACAACTTCCGAGAAGGATCCCTTCTTTGCACTTTACCCACCGCACACGTATTGCGTCTTACAGGGAAGGCCCTCGGGGTGCCATGCTGAACCCGCGGTGACTCATCAACAAGGGGCACCGAAGCCTGGCAGACTTAAAAGGAGGGCAGTCAGGACTAAGACACCGTCACAGAGGTATGAAAAAACCCTGCTCCGTGGTTGTCGTCTTAAAATGTAATAACGTCGATGGTTCCTGGCTGAAAAAACGCTCGCCGGACTGTGCCCGGAGAGCCTGCCGGCCACGCCTCCACCAGCCGGACTCTAGAGCGGGACTTAGGGGCAGATGCTAACATGGGGACAACACCGGATATTCCTCCTACAGAGGATGCGGGTAGGCTGTCCGCTACGAATTCCGAAGTGGAGAGCGCCATGAATCACAGGCGTCGCCGGGCCGTACTCCATGCCCTAGTTTCTCTGAAGAGGCGTTCGACGCCTTCAACTCAGGAGACGAGTACATCCGAGCTGCTCAAAATGGCCTGGCCAGAGCGACGGACCAGTATGTAAAGGATATACGGGTAAGAAAATCTGATAATTATGTATACCAGTAACCCCTGAGACTTAAAATAGTTGGCACAACTGATTTAAGGATCATTATATGCGTAGGTTCTTATGGAGAAGAATACCCAGTTGTCTCAAGAGCTGGAGAAATGCAAAGCCCAGCTATGGGCCGCAGTTGCCGGAATGGAGGAGTCCAAGAAGGCCCCATCTGGTAATACTTGTCTTGATCGAAAAGAATGAAATGACATGTACCAGTTAGTATTCGACATGCATGCAAATCTAACAATAGATTCTGTAGATAATCCCGGAGCGAATCAAGATCGTGGCGAGGATGAGCAACATGCTCAACGACAGCTAGAGGCTGGCGAGCGCGTGCTTACACGGGTTAGGCGGGAGAAAGGCGATCTCCAAGATGCCAATACCCGGCTGGGTGTTGAACTGAAAGATGTTTGAGCCCAGCTTGCTGACTCCGTAAAGGAGAATAAGAGGCTTCGACGCGGCATTTTTAGTAAGTGCTTGAATGAACTTTTATAGAGTTTGGCAAAGAAACCGCTAATGAGTTATATCTGTAGGTATCTTGTGGTCGTCCCGAAGAGGAGATGCCCGGATCCGCGGGCGATCTTCTGCAAGAGCTCTCGCAACTGCACGAACAAGTTTGGCAGGTGATGCAGGGCATTCACCAGGCCTTGCGGCCATCCGCCTCCCTGCCAGGAGGCATGGGGGATCTCGTAGAGATGCTCAAGGGAGTGCGGTGGTGCTTCCGATTATGGAAGATATCAGCCGCCGATAAGGTGCAAAGGAAGCTGGGCCATGGTGAAGACGCGATATACCAAGGCTGACCCGAATCACATGGCCGAGGTCGGGCCTGTAGGGTCTGACGGGAAAGAGGTCCCCATTAGTCTGGTATATGACCAGGTAAAATTAGCCGCAAAGTATTCCCAACAGGATTGTAGGCTAGACAGCCTGTTGGATGGTATAGAAGAAGAATTTAGTCAGTTGAAGTGACTGTGTACTTCAAAGGACATATGTTGTCCCAAGCCGGATTATAAATCATTTGTCATGGCGGACCTTTTCGCTTCGACGTCTGGACCCAACAGTCCGGAGTGTATCCGAATACCCTCTCAGTTATGTAAAAACTGGGGTACGCATGGAAACCAGGCGTAGGGGTCATAAGTGCTTGAACAGACAAGTACCCAACTAGCTATGTTATATTACATGGATAGTAATAAACATCTTCCAGGGAGAATAGTTCCATTAAGGGTTCCTTTCCCTGGGTACGCATGCATTAAAGTGCATGTCCGAACCGCGAAAAGAGACGCGGGATATAAACATCTAGGGGCATGTATTGCAATAAGTAAAAGTCATCTTTTGTTCACCGACCGAATATTCCCTTAAGAATGCTAGCTTTCGGCTTCACCCAGTCTGAGGTACACACCCGGCTGACCCGGCAGTAACAATCGCAGATGTGCTCCCCTTATGCCCTAGCCGAATTAACGGGAACGTAGGGCATAAACACAAGAGCCAGGCAACCCAGCTTGGCCAAAACTTAAGTCATATCGATGCATATAATGGCAAAGAAAAGGTACATGTGGAAAAGTAACACATGTGCAGGGGGCATAAAGCCCGGAATATAATTATATTAAGCTTCTGTATAAGAAGCCCCCAGGTATAATGAGCACACCCGGTGCGTCAAGATTGTGTACTCAAGACACATTTTAAGCTTTGAAGGCCATGATGAAAAAGGGAAGAGAAAAAAAGACAGATAGATGATATATATAAAAAAGGTGGAGGTAAGGAGACGAACATAGAGTCCGGCACTAGGCGTAGAACCTTCGGAGTCTGGCCGCGTTCCATGGGTTTGGCTCGAGTCGATTGTCAGATGTATCACTCAAACGGTACGCTCCACCGGTTAGAACTTTATCGATGATGAAGGGACCTTCCTATTTGGGCTTGAGCTTGTCCTTTTTCTTCTCTGGTAGGCGTAGAACAAGCTCGCCAACATTATAAGTTTTGTCCCATACTTCTCTGCTTTGATACCGTCGAGCCTGTTGCTGATAGAATGCGGAGCCGGCTTTTGCAATGTCACGCTCCTCCTCCAGGGTGTCTAAACTGTCCTGCCGATCAAGCTCGGCTTCTTTCTCTTTGTACATGCGCACTCGAGGTGAGTCATGAATGATGTCGCAGGGTAGTACCGCCTCTGCGCCGTACACCATAAAAAATGGTGTGTATCCGGTAGTGTGATTCGGCGTGGTCAGCAGCCCCCATAGTATGGAGTCGAGCTCCTCAACCCAGTGCTTATCTAAGTCCTTCAAGGATCGCACTAATCTAGGTTTAATGCCGCTCATAATAAGACCATTTGCTCGTTCGACTTGACCGTTTGTTTGGGGGTGATAGACGGAGGCATAATCGAGCTTAATGCCCATGTTGCCGCACCAAGTTTTTACCTAGTCAGCTGTGAACTTCGAGCCGTTATCGGTGATGATGCTGTGGGGGACACCATAATGGTGTACAACCCCGGATATTAAGTCTATCACTGGTCCGGACTCGGCCGTAGTAACTGGTTTGGCTTCTATCCATTTGGTGAATTTATCCACCATGACCAATAGGTATTTTTTCTTATGGCTTCCTCCTTTAAGGGGTCCGACCATATCAAGCCCCCAGACCGCAAAGGGCCAAGTAATTAATGGGGATTGTTTGGAGAGCGGTAGGTGGCATATGGTTTTGGTTTGCAAAAAGCTGGCAACCGACGCAATGTTGGATGAGGTCCTATGCATCTGCTCGGGCTGTCGGCCAGTAGAAACATGTACGGAAGGCCTTGTTTACAAGGGCCCGGGCTGCGGTGTGATGGCCGCCAAGTCCAGCATGAATTTCTACCAAGAGTTGTCGTCCTTCCTCTTCGGAGATGCACCTTTGAAGTACTCCGGTAGCGCTTTTCTTATAAAGCTCTCCCTCATGGACCTTGTAGGCTTTAGACCGCCGCACAATGCAACGTTCCTCGTTTGGGTCCTCAGGAAGTTCTTGCCTATTTAGGTAAGCCAGGAAGGGTTCTGTCCACGGGGCGATGACAACCATAATCACGTGGGCTGAAGGTGTTATTTCGGTGACGGAGCCTCCGATTACGTCAGAGTGTTCGGGCTCTGGTGTTGTGGCTGGATCCGGACTGTTGTTGCCGGTCTCCCCTTCCCACACCATGGATGGCTTGAACAGCCTTTCCAAGAAGATATTAGGTGGGACAGGGTCGCGCTTAGTGCCGATGCGGGCGAGGATATCCACCGCTTGATTGTTTTCTCGGGCCACATGGTGGAATTCGAGCCCCTCGAACCGAGCTGACATTTTGAGGACGGCAGTGTGGTAAGCCGCCATTTTTGGGTCCTTGGCATCGAAGTCTCCATTTATTTGAGATATTGTGAGGTTTGGTTCCCCATGCACCTCTAGGCGTTGAATGCCCATGGAGACTGCCATCCAGAGACCATGCAACAAGGCCTCATATTCTGCTGCATTGTTGGAGTCTGTGTATAATATTTGGAGTACGTATTGGACTGTGTCTCCGGTGGGGATGTCAGGACGACGCGTGCCCCTGCACCAGCCGGCATCTCGTAGTCGTCAAGTGCATGATCCAATTGGAGTATGCGCCGTACTCTTTAGGGAGTTAAACTTCATCCCATTCGGCCATTTAAATCAGCCAAGATACTACGACTTAATGGCTCGCCGTGGTTTGTATGTTTGTCGAACGGGAGGAGCTCGATATCCCATTTAAAGATCCGGCTCGTGGCATCGCGGTTATTTATTATGTCGTTGAGTGGTACTTCGGAGGCCACCTTGATTGAACACTCTTGAAAGTAGTGTCGTAGTTTCCGGGATGCCATGAAGACCGCGTATGCTATCTTTTGATAATGTGGATACCATGATTTGCATGGGGTGAGGACAGTGGATACGTAGTACACCAGCTTTTGAAGCGGGAACTTATGTCCGTCCGTCTCTCGTTCGACGACGAGCACTGCGCTTACAACCTGGCGAGTTGCCGCTATATATAACAGCATTGGTTCACCGATATTTGGTGCAGCCAAGATTGGGTTGCTGGCCAAGAGGGCTTTTATTTCTTCCAATCCGGCCGTGGCCGCATCCGTCCACTCGAAGTGTTCGGTGTGTCGAAGGAGGCGATAAAGAGGTAGTGCATTTTCTCCCAATCGAGAGATAAAGCGGCTTAAGGTAGCCACACATCCAGTTACTTTCTGGATTTTCTTGAGGTCTGTTGGGATAGCCAACTGTGGCAGAGCTCATATTTTAGCCGGATTTGCTTCAATTCCTCTATTGGAAACGATGAAGCCCAAGAGCTTTCCGGCGGGCACGCCGAAAACGCATTTTTCCGGATTGAGCTTGATGTCATATGTTCGGAGATTGTCGAACGTAAGCCTCAAGTCGTCTATTAAAGATTCGACGTGTTTGGTTTTGATGACCACATCCTCTACGTATGCCTCCACTGTTTTGCCGATTTGTGTTTCCAGGCATGTCTGTATCATGCGTTGATAGGTTGCACCGGCGTTTTTGAGCCCGAAAGGCATGGTGTTAAAACAGAAGGGGCCGTATGGAGTGATGAATGCTGTTGCGGCTTGATCGGACTCCGCCATCTTGATTTGATGATATCCGGAGTATGCGACGAGGAAACACAATGAGTCGTGTCCTGTGGTAGCGTCGATGATTTGATCGATGCGGGGGAGGGGAAAGGGATCCTTGGGGCAAGCCTTGTTAAGGTCCTTGAAATCGACACATAGGCGCCAAGATTTGTCCTTCTTTGGTACCATCACCAGGTTTGCTAGCCAGTCTGGATGTTTTATTTCTCTAATGAATCCGGCCTCGAGTAACTTGGCTAGCTCCTCTCCCATGGCTTGTCGCTTAGGCTATGAGAAACGCCGAAGAGTCTACTTGACTAGCTTGTATCCCTTTAGAATGTTAGGCTATGCTCAGCCAGCCTGCGTGGGATTCCTGGCATGTCTGAAGGATGCCAGGTGAAGATGTCCCAATTCTCGCGTAAGAACTCCCGCAGTGCAGCGTCTGTTGTGGGGTTCAGCTGTGCTCAGATGGATGCTGTCTTTGTAGGGTCCGTTGGGTGGACCTGGAATTTGACTATTTCGTCCGCTGGTTTAAAAGAGGTGGATTTGGGTCTTTTGTCGAGTATCACATCGTCCCCTCCACCTTGTGGAGCGCAGCGCAGTTAGTTCTTCTACCGCGAGGGCTTGAGATAACGCCTCGAGGGCCGGTGCTGCGGTTTTATTTTTGGTAGCGAGTGCTATGTCCGGATCACTAGCTAGAGTGATGATTCCATTGGGCCCGAGCATCTTGAGCTTCATGTACCCGTAATGGGGTATAGCTTGGAAGATCGTGAATGCGTCCCGCCCTAAAAGGGCGTGGTATCCGCTATTGAACGGTGCCACTTGAAATGTGATTTCTTCGGACCTATAATTCTCCGGCGTGCCGAATACCACATCTAGTGTGATTTTTCCCGCACATCGTGCCTCCCGAATAGGGATGATTCCTCTGAAGGTCATGCTGCTTTGCTCAATGCGGCTCTTGTCTATTTCCATTTTGCTAAGAGTCTCCTCGTAGATGAGGTTTAATCCGCTGCCACCGTCCATGAGCACTTCAGTAAGCCGGAAGCCGTCCACAATTGGACTAAGGACCAGAGCGGCTGGTGCCCGGGCTGATCAGAATTGAGGTTCGTCACTGGCATTGAAGGTTATGGTTGTATCGTTCGATGGATTTATTGTTGCAACGTGGCAGACTTCGGCGAGGCTGCGGAGTGCTCGCTTGCACCTATTATTTGAGGCGAAAGTCTCGAAGACTGTCAATATTGTATTGTTATTTCCACAGGATGGTGCTCTGTGGTATTGTTGATGAGGAGATCCTCGCCGCTCTTGGCCACCTGCCGGAGTATCCCACATGCTCTAAGGCTGTCTGTTGGCATGGTATCCAGTGTACTGTGAATTTTGCATGGCCCATTGAGCCATCCCTCCAGTACGGTTCCACGCCCTGTAGTGGGCTTTGGTTTCTTTGTAATTGGATCGGGTGACTTACGAGAGTACACCGTTTTAGCTCGGACGGGGGGGGGGGGGGGGGTTTAGTGAGAGCCGGAGGATCCCAGATTTTTTTTTTGGTTTTCCAGGCGCTTTCCATCGCACAGTACTTCTGTACTAGGGCCGCCAAGTCAGCAAAGTGTGCTATGTCACGGCGACTTATGGCGTTGAGGATTCCCTTGTCCGTGCAATTTTTGCGAAAGAATGAAATTGTGTCTTCCTCATGACAGTCCTTGACCTTGCTCATTACAAGGAGGAATCTGGTCCAATAGCGATGTACTGTCTCTTGGGTCTCTTGTCTAATGTGGGAAAGATCACTTATGTCTGGGTGGGTGGGTAGATTTAGGTCCAAACCCTAATCCAGTCTGAGACCCAGGGGCAGAGGAGTTTCCGATTTTGGCAGTTCAGGCTCCGGGATGTTGCCCAATTTTTCTGGCCCACTGTCCGATTCAAGGTTCGAAGCTTGGGCCATGTGCTCCCGTAGACGGGTATCTGGCTCGGAGAGATCAGGAATCCGGACATAGTTTTTCCTCAAAATAAAGGAAGAATCGCTACATTGCTCCTCCACCACCGCTATCTGATGGGTGACCGGCGGAGAGTTAATCTCCCTTTGGTCCGGTTTAAGCCCGATCCAATCATAGTCCGTAGTGACTCCCAGGGCGGCGATGCGATCCAAGAGCTCGTTCAAGGAAGAGAGCTCCATTGGATCCATCTGCTCGGTGAATATTGAGCTGACGTGGAGGCTGTTTTTGATGACCCGAGAATTCATCGTCGGCGCGATGGCCGAACGGGCGGTCATGACGAAGCCGCCTAGTCTAAGAGTTTGGCCTATAGCCAGGGCTCCCCCAGAGGTAATATTTTCCTTGACAACAAGACGAGCCATTAAGCCTTACCGTGACGACACAGTGGAGCTCTCAACGAAAGCACCAATGTCGGTGTCAAAACCGGAGAATCTCGGGTAGGGGGTCTCGAACTGTGCGTCTAAGACTAATGGTAACAGGAGGCAGGGGACACAATGTTTACCCAGGTTCGGGCCCTCTCGATGGAGGTAATACCCTACTTCCTGCTTGATTGATCTTGATGATATGAGTATTACAAGAGTTGATCTACCACGAGATCGTAGATGCTAAACCCTAGAAGCTAGCCTATGATTATGATTGTGATTGTTATTGTCGTCCTACGAACTAAACCCTCCGGTTTATATAGACACTGGAGGGGGCTAGGGTCACATAGAGTCGGTTACAAGGGAGGAGATCTACATATCCGAACTACCAAGCTTGCCTTCCACGCAAAGGAGAGTCCCACCCGGACACGGGACGAAGTCTTCAATCTTGTATCTTCATAGTCCAATAGTCCGGCCAAAGTATATAGTCCGGCTGTTCGAGGAACCCCCTAATCCAGGACTCCCTCATGTGTCATATCACAACACAGGGGCGGCCCGTGGCTCCCCATGAAGAGGGAGAGGCGTAAAGGCGCGACCCTTTTACTGAGTGGGGCCGGGTCGCGGTCTTCAAGGCGTCCACACCCCACAATCACGGGGTGGGGGGAGGTCGCCTCGCCCGTCTCCTCGGTTCTGCATGTTCACCACGCGTCCTCCATGCGCTTGGGGTGGCAAGCGGTGGAGGTGGGAAACCGGGTCGTCGCTGGTTGGGGCAGCGGGTCGGTCTCGATTCCCTGCGCCTCCTGTGGCTGGATTGGCTGAGCGGGGCGGCCGATCCTTGACCCCTCCCCTTTATAAGGAGAGGGAAGGGGGATGGCGTCCCGCACTCTTCTATCTTCTATCTCCTCCTGCTTCTACTTCTTCCTCTCATCCTCTATGGAGAAAGGGAACCCCGATCCCTCAGCGGTGGCGGCAAGGGTCGCTGCTCGACAGCGCGTCCCTCCTGCTCCTGAGCCCGCGGTGGTGGAGCCCGCCGCGAGAGGAAGGGGGAGGGGCGAGGCCGTGGGCGAGGCCATGACAGAGGTCATGGTGCTCGGGGAAGAGGTGGACGGGGCGGCGTGCCGGCCTCGCCCCCGCCAATAATGCCTTTCCCGACGGAGGGCCACGTTGGAGACCAGCCTCGCGGGTTCTTCATCAGGCTGTATTGGCCTCCGCGTCGCCGTGTACGTCTTCCCGCCCCGTTTGCTCGGGAGATGGAGCGTGACCCGCCCCAGAACCTCAGGTTGCACATGAGGGGTTGCGGGAATGGTGGTACGCGGGTCGACGTCGACTTCTCGGCTCCTCGGGTCATGTACCTCCGCCGTGGATGGAAGACATTCGCTCGCATCCACAGCCTGACGGCGGGGCTCGTCCTCTACTTAAAATTAATGGAGGACGGCCTGCTCTCCGTCAAGGTTTTCGGAGATCTTGGAACTCGTCTGAAGTGCTGCGTGGAGAGCTCCTCTGACGGAGATTCCGACGATGGAAGCTCTTCCTCGAGCGAAAGTGACGAGGAGGATAGCGGGGCAGATGACGGGGACAAGTCCGACTAGGCGTCGGACGCCCCGCGCCTGGGCGGGTGCGGTAGCAGCAGCATCTGCACCTGGCCGCTCCTCCGTGATGTTTTGCGGGAGGGCCAGCTCCTTGAACTTCTCGGGTCCGTCTCCTTGGGCGGCTGGCGTCGGGGGGCTGCGGAAGAGGAAGAGGGTGGGCGGTAAGGCCGTTAACTCGGAGTACGCGGACACCGATGCCTTCGTCGCGTGTTTGCGACCTACCGCCTCGTCTTCCAGCTCCTTTCCCGGCACCGTCATCACCGGCACACCCATGGGCAGCCACCGAGGTGTTCTTTTGGTGGTTTCTGCTGCTCGTAGTTCGCCTAGGCGCCCCTTTTGCCCTTTCGCCTCCTTTACCTGCCTCCTGAGGAGAGGGACAAGAAAGGGATTACGGGCATCTTATCTCTTTTTTAGTCTGTAAGCCTTTGGGCCTTAGTAGAATTTAAAACTTGTAATCCCCTTGCTCATGTTTTTCATTCTGCATGAACTGTACATGTACGGGATGTTTTTAATGAAAAAGGGTGCTTGTCGGGTTCTCTGTGCATGAGCGAGGCACATGCCAAGGAACCAGTCCTTGTTATTTTTAAGATAAACATTGTCGCCCGGCAACAGGCCCTGCCGCCCCCACTTCGGTCGACCATTCTCGTGCTCTTGGCGGAGGCAGGGGCGAAGTAGGGTTTAGGCCCCTCGTTTACCTCCTTGCTACCGTGACTACAACCTAGTTCCAACCCAGGGGGATAGCCCTTGGGTACGGGAAAAGGGGAGCACGGTGGTTTAGGAATGTAAACGTGGTTTCATATGTCCCAGTTCTATACGGAAAGGCATAACAGGGGATGAAAATCTTATCTGCATCCATGACTGCGGCAATCTTGGCTTGCTGTGGTTGGACCCTTGTATCTTTAGCCCCTGGCGGCCTCGTCTTGCCGGGGCCAGAGCGCCAGTTCGTTCTCCTTTTCCCAAGCGGCTCAGCAGAAGTACCCTGTGAACTAAAAAGAACAGAAAGACGCACACTCGACCTCTAGGCTAGGGATTAATTGCCGCTAAGCACTATCAACCCTAACCGAGGTATTGACTTAACCTAGCATGCATGCTATAACTTAGGGCGCCAGCGCTTCATATATTTATGCTCAGGGTCTGCGCCTGGCTTTGTACAAAGGGTTACATGCCTTGCCGGCAAAGCTTGTACAAAAGGTGGCTTGCCGGGGGGCCCGGCAAGCCGCGCCTTATGGGTAAAACTTGCGAAGATGCTCGATGTTCCAGGGATTGCTCACTGGGACAGCATCTTCAGTCTCCAGGCGGACTGCGCCGAGCCTGGTGACTCGTATTACCCAATAAGGGCCTCCCCACTTCAGCGTCAACTTGTTGGAATTCTTGGCCGACTGAACGCGCCGAAGAACAAGGTTACCATGAACCTTGCGGCTATAGTAGCGGTGCAAGGCTTGCTGGTAGCGTGCTGCTCTCACAGCTGCCCGAACACGATCTTCCTCAAGGAGCGTCGTGTCATCTTGCCACAACTGCTCTTGCTCAAGCTCTTCATAAGCGAGCACTCGAGGTGACCCGTATATGAGTTCCATGGGGAGAACTGCCTCTGCCCCATACACTAGGGCGAAGGGTGTCTGGCTGGTGGCTCGATTTGGCGTCGTCCTGATCGACCAAAGAACCGCCGGTAACTCATCAATCCAACGCCTTCCGCTCTTGTGCAGCTTGTCAAAAGTCTTCGTCATCAGGCCTCGCAATACTTCAGCATTTGCCCTCTCCGCTTGGCCGTTGCTCCGTGTGTGTGTCATGGAGGCAAAACAGACCTTGCTACCGAGGTCTTGGATGTATTGCATGAAGGTGTGGCTCTTGAACTACGTTCCGTTGTCGATGATGACTCTGTTTGGCACACCAAAACGGCAGACTGGTCCCTTGAAGAACTTGACGGCTGACTGTGCTGTCACCTTCCTCACTGCTTCCACCTCCGGCCACTTTGTGAACTTGTCGATTGCAACGTACAAGTATTCAAAGTCCCCGACGTCACGGGGGAAGGGGCCCAGTATGTCGAGCCCCCAGACCGAAAATGGCCAGGAGAAAGGGATTGTTTGAAGGGCTTGAGCTGGTTGATGAAGCTTCTTTGAATGGAACTGACACGCTTCACATTTGGTTACTAGTGTCTGATACGTCTCCAACGTATCTATAATTTTTGATTGCTCCATGCTATATTATCTACTGTTTTGGGCAATATTGGGCTTTATTTTCCACTTTTATATTACTTTTGGGACTAACCTATTAATCGGAGGCCCAGCCTATTAATCTATTATCTACTGTTTCTTGATTTTTGGTTCTGTTTAGAAATAAATAAATCATCTAGCTACTGGTTAGATGTGGTTTTGTGTTTTAATTAGTGTTTGTGCCAAGTTAAACCTATAGGATCTTCTTTGATGATAGTTATTTGATCTTGCTGAAAATTCCAGAAACTTTCTGTTCTCGAAAACAAAAAATCACTAGAACATGATAAAATAGTGATTCCAATTGCAGCAGATCAATAGTCAAATTATCTAGGTCTTCCTATTTTGGTAGAATTGTTTGAGTTCCAAAAGTTTGCGTTAATTCTGATTACTACAGACTATTCTGTTTTGACAGATTCTTTTTTTCGTGTGTTGTTTGCTTATTTTGATGAATCTATGGCTAGTAAAATAGTTTATAAACCATAGAGAAGTTGGAATACAGTAGGTTTAACACCAATATAAATAAAGAATGAGTTCATTACAGTACCTTGAAGTGGTGTTTTCTTTTCTTTCGCTAACGGAGCTCACGAGTTTTCTGTTAAGTTTTGTGTTGTGAAGTTTTCAAGTTTTGGGTAAAGATTCGATGGACTATGGAATAAGGAGTGGCAAGAGCCTAAGCTTGGGGATGCCCAAGGCACCCCAAGGTAATATTCAAGGACAACCAAGAGTTTAAGCTTGGGGATGCCCCAATGGCATCCCCTCTTTAAATCTTTGTTCATCGGTAACTTTACTTGGAGCTATATTTTTATTCACTACATGATATGTGTTTTGCTTGGAGCGTCATTTTATTTTCTTTAGCTTTGCTTGCTGTTTGAATAAAATACTAAGATCTGAAATTATTAAATGGGAGAGTCTTCACATAGTTGCATAATTATTCTACTACTCATTGATCTTCACTTATATATTCAGAGTAGTTTGTCGTTTGCTCTAGTGCTTCACTTATATCTTTTAGAGCACAGTGGTGGATTTGTTTTATAGAAACTTTTGAGCTCTCATGCTTCACTTAGATTATTTTGATAGTCTTAAATAGCATGGTAATTTGCTTAAATAATCTTAATATGCTTGGTATTCAAGATTTGTAAGACTTCCTTATGAGTGTGTTGAATACTAAAGAAAAGTTTGATGCTTGATAATTGTTTTGAGATATGAAGATGGTGATATTAGAGTCATGCTAGTTGAGTAGTTGTGAATTTGAGAAATACTTGTGTTATATTTTGTGATTCCCGTAGCATGCACGTATGGTGAACCGTTATGTGATGAAGTCGGAGCATGATTTATTTATTGATTGTCTTCCTTATGAGTGGCAGTCGGGGATGAGCGGTGGTCTTTTCCTACCAATCTATCCCCCTAGGAGCATGCACGTAATACTTTTCTTCGATAACTTGTAGATTTTTGCAATAAGTATATGAGTTCTTTATGACTAATGTTGAGTCCATGGATTATACGCACTCTTCTTCCTTCCACCATTGCTAGCCTCTCTAATACCGCGCACTTTTCGCCGGTATCATACACCCACCATATACCTTCCTCAAAACAGCCACCATACCTACCTGTCATGGCATCTCCATAGCCATTCCGAGAAATATTGCCATGCAACTTTCCACCATTCCGTGTATTATGACACGCTTCATCATTGACATATTGCTAGCATGATCATGTAGTTGACATCGTATTTGTGGCAAAGCCACCATTCATAATTGTTTCATACATGTCACTCTTGATTCATTGCACATCCAGGTACACCGCCGGAGGCATTCACATAGAGTTATATTTTGTTCTAAGTATCGAGTTGTAATTGTTGAGTTGTAAGAAAATAACTGTGTGCTGATCATCATTATTAGAGCATTGTCCCAAGTGAGGAAAGGATGATGGAGATTATGATTCCCCCACAAGTCGGGATGAGACTCCGGACGAAAAAAAGAGGCCATAAAAAAAGAGAAAAGGCCCAAATAAAAAAAATGAGAGAAAAAGAGAGAAGGGACAATGTTACTATCCTTTTACCACACTTGTGCTTCAAAGTAGCACCAAGATCTTCATGATAGAGAGTCTCATATGTTGTCACTTTCATATACTAGTGGGAATTTTACATTATAGAACTTGGCTTGTATATTCCAATGATGGGCTTCCTCAAAATGCCCTAGGTCTTCGTGAGCAAGCGAGTTGGATGCACACCCACTTAGTTTCTTTTGTTGAGCTTTCATATACTTATAGCTCTAGTGCATCCGTTGCATAGCAATCCCTACTCACTCACATTGATATCTATTGATGGGCATCTCCATAACCCGTTGATATGCCTAGTTGATGTGAGACTATCTTCTCCCTTTTTGTCTTCTCCACAACCACCATTCTAGTCCACCTATAGTGCTATGTCCATGGCTCACGCTCATGTATTGCGTGAAGATTGAAAAAGTTTGAGAATGTCAAAAGTATGAAACAATTGCTTGGCTTGTCATCGGGGTTGTGCATGGTTTAAATATTTTGTGTGGGGAAGATGGAGCATAGCCAGACTATATGATTTTGTAGGGATAACTTTCTTTGGCCATGTTATTTTGAGAAGACATGATTGCTTTGTTAGTATGCTTGAGGTATTATTATTTTTATGTCAATATGAACTTTTGTCTTGAATCTTTTGGATCTGAATATTCATAGCACAATTAAGAAGAATTACATTGAAATTATGCCAAGTAGCACTCCGCATCAAAAATTATCTATTATCATTTACCTACTCGAGGACGAGCAGGAATTAAGCTTGGGGATGCTTGATACGTCTCCAACGTATCTATAATTTTTGATTGCTCCATGCTATATTATCTACTGTTTTGGTCAATATTGGGCTTTATTTTCCACTTTTATATTACATTTGGGACTAACCTATTAACCGGAGGCCCATCCCAGATTTGCTGTTTTTTGCCTATTTCAGTGTTTCGAAGAAAATGAATATCAAACGAAGTCGAAACAGAACGAAATCAACTGGAGAAGTTACTTTTGGAAGGAAAGCTACCGGATAGACTTGGACCCCACGTAAGCAGCCAAGGGAGGTGCTCATGAGGGTGGGGGCGCGCCCACCCCCCTAGGGCGCGCCCCCTGCCTCGTGGGCCCCCCGAAGCTCCACCGACGTACTTCCTGCACCCATATAAACTCACGTACCCTAAAACTTCCAGAACAGAGATTAGATTGGGAGTTCCGCCGCCGCAAGCCTCTGTAGCCACCAAAAGTCAATCGGGACCCTGTTTCGGCACCCTGCCGGAGAGTGGAACCCTCACCGGTGGCCATCTTCATCATCCCGGCGCTCTCCATGATGAGGAGGGAGTAGTTCACCCTCGGGGCTGAGGGTATGTACCAGTAGCTATGTGTTTGATCTCTCTCTCTCTCTCTCTCTCTCCCGTGTTGTTGATTTGGCACGATCTTGATGTATCGCGAGCTTTGCTATTATAGTTGGATCTTATGTTTCTTCTCCCCCTCTTCTCTCTTGTAATGGATTGAGTTTGCCCTTTGAAGTAGTCTTATCGGATTGAGAACACTTTATGTATGTCTTGCCGTGCGTATCTGTGGTGACAATGGGATATCACGTGCCACTTGATGTATGTTTTGGTGATCAACTTGCGGGTTCCGCCCATGAACCTATGCATAGGGGTTAGCTTTGCGTTTTAAGTCTTGATTCTCCGGTAGAAACTTTGGGGCACTCTTTGAAGTACTTTGTGTTGGATTGAATAGATGAATCTGAGATTGTGTGATGCATATCGTATAATCATACCCACGGATACTTGAGGTGACATTGGAGTATCTAGGTGACATTAGGGTTTTGGTTGATTTGTGTCTTAAGGTGTTATTCTAGTACGAACTCTAGGGCTATTTGTGACACTTATAGGAATAGCCCAATGGATTGATTGGAAAGAATAACTTTGAGGTGGTTTCGTACCCTACCATAATCTCTACGTTTGTTCTCCGCTATTAGTGGCTTCGGAGTGACTCTTTGTTGCATGTTGAGGTATAGTTATGTGATCCAATTATGTTATCATTGTTGAGAGGACTTACACTAGTGAAAGTATGAACCCTAGGCCTTGTTTCCTATCATTGCAATACCGTTTACGCTCACTTTTACCACTTGTTACCTTGCTGTTTTTATATTTTCAGATTACAAATACTTTTATCTACCATCCATATTGCACTTTTATCACCATCTCTTCACCGAACTAGTGCACCTATACAATTTACCATTGTATTGGGTGTGTTGGGGACACAAGAGACTCTTTGTTATTTGGTTGCAGGGTTGCTTGAGAGAGACCATCTTCATCCTACACCTCCTACGGATTGATAAACCTTAGGTCATCCACTTGAGGTAAATTTGCTACTTTCCTACAAACCTGTGCACTTGCAGGCCCAACAACGTCTACAAGGAGAAGGTTGCGTAGTAGACATCAGTGCCGTTGCATCCTGGAGGGCTGTGGGCCAGAAGAAACCTTGCCGGAACGCCTTGCCGGCAAGGGCCCTCAACCCTATGTGGGAGCCACATATGCCTCCATGTATCTCCGCCAACAGCTCCAGTCCTTCCTCCCGGGGATGCACTTCAATTTCATCCCATTCGGTCTTTTTCTGTACAGGATGTCATCGATGAACTGATACAGGGTAGACCGACGGGCTACTTTTTCTGCTTCTTCCTGCTCCTCAGGAAGTTCCCCTGTTTGGAGGAATCGGACAGTATGCTGCGCCCACGCCGGAGCCTGGGGCTCGACGGCAAGGACCAAAGGCATTTCTTCCGCCATGGGAGCGGTTGTCTCTACAGCCAGGGCTTGGCACCCTGCCAGAGCCAGCTGCTCCTTGGCAAGCTCAGGGTCCACGGCAGCATCCTTACCGGCAGCCCCAGGGGGCTCGGAGGGAAAGTACTTGCTGGGGCCTGATTTCCTTCTCTTATTCTGCTCCGTTGATGGTTCGACGGATGGCCAAGTTAACCGGAGCAAAAAGGTACCTGGTTCCACAGATAGCTTGAATGCAGCACGCTTTGACAGGTAATCTACAATGTCATTCTCCGTTCAGGGAACGTGCTCTGCTTGGATACCGTCAAAGCGTTCCTCCAGCTTTCTCACATCATCTACGTATGCCTCCATCAATGGGCTCTGGTAATCCTTGTTGACCTGTCTGACAACAAGCTGCGAGTCACCCTGACGATGAGTTTCTTAACCCCGAGGTCCGTCACGATCCTGAGACCGGCAAGCAGACCCTCATACTCAGCAGTGTTGTTGGTGGACATCTCTGTGGGAAAGTGCATCTGGATCACATACTTGAGGTGCTCTCCGATGGGTGCGACGAGCAGCACACCAGCACCGGCGCCTTGCAGCAAGAAAGCTCCGTCAAAGTACATAATCCAGTCACGAACTGTTTCCTTGCCGGGGAGGGTAGTGTCGGGGATATAACTAATAAGGGTAAACCGCCAGGAGGGGACGGTTCACCTTTAGTTACTTTGAGCCCAAGAAGACTCAGAAGACGGAGCTTTACTGATGAAGCTTAGAGGCCCAGAGCCCAAGGGCGGTTTAGGGGCCATGCTAGTAAACCGCCATGATTGTATAAACTTGTGTAATAAGATAGGGAAGGAGACACTGAGGCGGACACTTGTATGAGCCATCCTCGAGACTCTGTAAACCGGCCGGGGTCCTCCTGTGTATATAAAGGGGTGACCCGGCGGCGGTTCAGGGCAGACAACAACAACTCGAGATCCAGGAAAAGCGTATTCGCTCCCTGGTCATCGAAACCCAATCAATTCCATCACAACTAGACGTAGGCTTTTACCTTCATCGAAGGGGCCGAACTAGTATAAACTCCTGTGTCCCTTGTCCGGTTTAACCCCTTCAAGCTAACCCATAGTGATGGCTCCACGACTAAGTCCTTTCAAGAGGACATCTGACGTGTTAATTCCACGACAGTTGGAGCCCACCGTGGGGCTATCGCACGATGGTTTCGAGTTCTTGAAGGGCGGCTTCAAGGACTCAAAGTACGCCGTTGGCCGGATGACCAAGAGTCGTCGCGGCAAGCTCTACATCGACAACGAAGGATGGGGCCCCGAGGCCGGCTCAATCGAGTACGGGTACAGGGTCCCCTTTTGGGTGAATTCATGTCTTCATTGGCAAGATCGGCGAACCGGGCCCGGAGCTAAACATCTGCACCGACCTCATCGAGACAGCTCAGCGCACAAGCCCGGCCCGGGTCAAACCCGCCATGAAGCGTGCGTTCGTAGGATGTGTACATGGGATCAGATCTGAATCGGTGTCTGAAGGCGAGACGGCTGTTTATTCTGACGGTGAGTCATCCACCGGGGAAACCGAGTCCTTGTACCAAATTCATGATGGTGGGTTCAAAGGGTATTCCGATGGCGACAGTATTCCGGACCCCATCGAACCGCCAAGTCGGGTTGCTGTTTACATGGCCGGAACACAGCCCACTTTGCAGTCTTCGGCAGCGGCCACGGCAGGAGGCCCGGTGCGCCGGCCAGCTCAAGTTCTCTCTGATCTGATGGATGCCTGGGCAACCTTGTTATCTGCAACAGTTACCCCAGAGACACAGGATCAACACAATGCGGACGTTGCGAAGCTGAAAGACCAGATAGCACAGGCTAAGGATGACCTGGCAGCTGAGGATGCTAGGATGGGTGAGGAGCGGGCTGCTTTGGATGCCCAGTCACAGCAGATACAGGCGCAGAATTACCGGCTCATGTTGGATCAGAATGTGTCAAATGAGGTAATGCGGCGGAAGTACCGATCGCGCATGCCACGAGTCTTTAAAGGTTTAATTCTCTTTAATACGCCGGGGGCTGGGACGAGTAATCCGGCAGCCGTAAACCGGACCGATGCACCTAGAGTGGCGCCGGATCAACCACGGATGACAGAACCACCTCGACGGACGGACAACCCGCCGCCGTATGTACCAACACCGCCGGTCACTTTTCGAGCCCTTTGGACAACATGATTGCTGCAGCATCTTGACTGGCGGCTATTCCAATGGAGGGTGATTCACTGGCGGCGATTGAGACACGACGGGCCAGAGATCTTCTTCAAACCGCCATGGTACAACAGCAAGCTTATTCCTATAGTCGGGATAGAATTCATTCAACCGCCCGTCCAAGCTAAAGCTACAGCAGGCACATGGATGAACCGGAAGTGTTTAGCAGAGCTCGGCGCCGTAATGCGGCGCATGGTGAGGTAAATGCTCAGGATGTGGTGGATAATGGCAGGGCACAAAGGGAGGCCGCATTGGCAGCACAACACGTGGGTTGCTATCAAACCGCCCCGATTCAGCCTACTGCGTCGGTAGACCGAGGCACCGGGGTCGCTTTCAGTTCCTGGGGAGTGCCGTGTCTTATTCCGGCTCTCCGTAATGTGCGACTGCCCAAGGATTTCAAAGGCCCATGGAAGGTACCAAATTACACTGCTGATCAGCCACCTGAGGCGTGGGTCGAGAGTTATGAGATGGCAATGGAGATGCTGGATGTGGATGAAGCAGCTTGCGCAAAGTATTTCACGATGATGTTGGAAGGGACAACCCGTACTTGGTTGTAAAACCTGCCAGCCAACTCCATCGAGTCATGGGAGCAGCTGAAGGCCCGGTTTATAGCTAATTTCAAAGACACCATCAAACAGCCTATGTCCATTGTGGATCTGGATGCCTGTGTTCAAGGGAAACGAAGTCAAAAACTCATTGGGTGCGCCGGGTTTTAGAAGTTTTGCATTCGTCAGACCGGATTAATGCTGGCCAGGCGATCTTGATGCTGGAGCGTAATTGCCGGTTTAAGTCACTAAAGATGAAGTTGGGACGGCTCAATCGCCACTGCAATGACATGGGAACACTTATGGCAGCCTTGGTCAAATATGCCGATTCTGATAATACCAAGGATCCCGAGTCTGATGAAGAGAAACCGGAAAAAGGAAAGAAGAGCGGTGGTGCAAAGGGACAGCATCATAACCAAGGAGGCCATGGGAATAACGGTAAGCGCAAAGCAGATGGTTCAGATTTTGTGGCTAACACCAATACGCAGCATCGTAAAGGTAAACCGCCCCAGCACGGTGGAGGGATGAATCTGGAACGTTTGTTAAACCAGCCCTGTCCAAAGCATGGAACCAAGGAGGCCCCTTCTACACATCTTTAGAAGGATTGTTATATAATGAAGGAGTTCAAAAACTCTGATCTCTACCGGTATGATCAGGGTCCACCAGGCGGTTCAGGCCCCAGTTTCAAGGAGGGGGCGGTTCAAACTCTGGATTTCAGAATAACCAGGGTCATCAGAACAACCATGGTGGTAATAATCAGCAAAATAATCAAGGGAATCAGTGCAGTCAGGTTATCAAAGTCACAACAAACAATTGAACAGTGGACAGTATCATGTGTTCACTACTAGCCTGTGCAAGCGGGATCAGAAGCTTCACAAGAGGGCAGTTAATGCTGTTGAACCGGCCGTACCACGCTATTTACGATGGTCTGAGCAGCATATTGTGTGGAGCAGAGAGGATCATCCGCCCCGGGTTGACAATCCGGGTCAACTAGCTTTGGTGGTAGCACCTCAGGTAGGAGGGTATAAGTTTACCAAGGTCCTGATGGATGGCGGGAGCAGTATCAACATAATGTACTATGAGACTTTCCGTCGCATGGCGTTAACAGATAAGAATCTCAAACCGTCAAACACTGTTTTTCATGGCGTAGTCCCAGGTAAATCGGCATACCCCGTTGGCAAGATCGCTTTGGAAGTTGTGTTTGGGGATGAGCACGATTCCAGGTCCGAAACATTGACCTTTGAGGTGGTGAAAATCCAAAGCCCGTATCATGCACTGTTTGGACGGCCGGCTTATGCAAAATTCATGGCGAGGCCATGTTACGTTTATTTACAGCTCAAGATGCCGGGTTACAAGGGGACAATCACAGTACATGGAAGTCGAGAGATCGCGTTGGATTGTGAGGAAGGTGAAGCGACCTATGCTGAATCAGTTTGTGCTGCAGAAGAGCTGAAGTTTTATAAGGACAATGTTCATCCGGCAGACATGACACCCCTGAAGAAGCCTACAACTAAGCATGACCCGGCCCTGACGTTCAAACCGTCTAATGAGACTAAACTTGTTGACTTTGTCCCTGGTGATTTATCTAAGCAGTTTAGTATCAGTGCCAATCTGGATCCGAAATAGGAAAGCGCGCTCATCGAGTTCATCCGTGAGAACCGGGACATTTTTGCCTGGAAGCCTTCTGACATGCCAGGTGTACCGAGGGAACTCGCTGAGCACACTCTCAATATTGATCCCAAGTTTAAACCGGTCAAACAGTTTCTTCGCCGTTTTAACGAAGAAAGACGCAAGGCCATTGGTGAGGAGGTAGCCCGGCTATTGGCTGCTGGGTTTATCGTTGAAGTATTTCATCCCGAATGTTTGGCTAATCCGGTGCCTCGTTCTTAAGAAAAACGACACTTGGCGTATGTGTGTGGACTACACAGATTTGAACAAGGCCTGCCCGGCAGATCCTTTTGCTCTCCCGCGCATTGATCAGATCATTGATCCGACGACGGGTTGTGAGCGCCTGAGTTTCTTGGATGCTTATTCAGGTTATCATCAGATTAAAATGGCAGTTAAGGACCAGGAGAAGACATCCTTCATCACCCCCTTTGGAGCCTTCTGCTATGTTTCTATGCCCTTTGGGCTCAAGAGTGCCCAAGCAACCTACCAGCATTGTGTGCAAAATTGTCTTCACAATCAGATTGGGCGTAATGTGCACGCCTATGTGGATGACATCGTGGTAAAGTCCAGGAAGCAGGAAACCTTGATAGATGATCTCACGGAGACCTTTGACAACCTTCGGGTTTACAAAATGATGCTCAATCGGGATAAGTGCATTTTTGGTGTTCCGGCAGGCAAGCTCTTGGGTTTTCTTGTATCCAACAGAGGCATTGAGGCCAATCCAGAAAAAATCAAAGCGATCACATCTTTGGCTAAACCGGCGTGTATCAATGATGTTCAACGTCTGGCAGGCCGGATTGTAGCCCTCAGCCAGTTTATCAGCTGTTTGGGAGAGAAGGCGATTCCCTTATATCAGATGTTGAAGAAGACGGATGACTTTGCCTGGAGTGACGCAGCCAATGCGGCCTTTGAGGATTTAAAGTGGCAGCTGGCTGAACCGCCTGTACTTGCTGCTCCGGTTGATAACGAGCCTCTGTTATTGTACGTGGCTGCCAATGCCCGTGCAGTCAGTGTGGCAATCGTGGTTGAGCGTAAGGAGGCTGGGAAGGAATATCCGGTTCAACGGCCAGTTTATTATATCAGTGAGGTGTTGATCGAGTCAAAGCAAAGATATCCGCGTTGGCAGAAGCTGGTATATGGAGTTTTATGGCGGTAGAAAGCTCAAGCAATACTTCCAAGGCCATCCCATCACGGTGGTTAGTTCTGCTCCTTTGGGCGATATAATCCTGAATAGAGAAGCAACTGGCCGAGTTGTGAAGTGGGCAATTGAGCTTGGTCCACATGGGTTGAAGTATGTGCCTCGGACGGCCATCAAGTCTCAGGCGCTTGTTGATTTCGTCAATGACTGGACCGAGTTACAGGCACCAGAGGACAAACCGGATAATACAGACTGGACTATTCACTTTGAGTGGTCCAGGCAATTGGAAGGCTCGGGGCTGGAATTGTCCTTACTTCCCCTCGAGGTGATAAAATTTGTTATGTTCTCCGCTTAATGTTTCCTTGTACTAACAATGCAGCAGAGTATGAGGCCTTACTCCACGGGCTCCGTGTGGCTAAGGAAATGAACTTGAGCTGGGTTCGATGTTTTGGAGATTCTGATCTGGTGGCTCAGCAAGTTTCTGGTACTTGGGATTCTAAGGACCCACTCATGGCGGCTTATAGGCACGAGGTGGATATTGTGGCAGGTCACTTTAAAGATTATTAGGTGGAGCACATTGACCGGCGTAAAAATGAAGCAGCAGATGCTCTAAGCCGGCTGGGCTCTCAGCGTAAACCGGTACCACCCAATACCTTTCTAGATATCTTACATAACCCGTCTGTGAAGTTACCTTCAGAGGAAGATTTAGCTGTTCCTGATCTGGAGGCTCAATTGGTAGCCGCTTTACATGTCATTACGGATTTGATAGTTCCATATTTGGCGTATCTGAACCGGGGCGAGTTACCGGATGACCAGGCAGATAATACGGCGGTCCAAGTCTATGCTTGTTCACAATGGCGAGTTGCACCGTTGTAGCGTGTCAGGCGTATTCCAACGCTGTGTTTCTCCTGAAGAAGGACAAGAGATTCTACGTGAAATCCATGAAGGGGATTGCGGTCATTATGACGGTTCAAAATCCTTGGTAGCTAAAGCTTTCCGTCATGGGTTCTACTAGTTGACAGCTCATTTTGATGCGGAGGATCTGGTAAAGCGGTGTGACGCTTGTCAGAAGTTCTCACGGCGAGCTCATGTTCCAGCTCAAGAGTTGCGCATGATTCCTATCACTTGGCCGTTTGCTACATGGGGGCTTGATATGGTTGGACCCTTTAACCGCTCCGAGGATAAGAAGACCCACCTGTTGGTGGAGGTTGACAAGTTCACTAAATGGGTTGAAGCGGAGCCCGTCAGCAAGTGTGATGCGGCCACGGCGGTTCAATTTCTTAAAAAGATCATTTTCCGCTTTGGTTTTCCACACAGCATCATCACAGACAATGGCAGGAACCTGTCCAAAGGTGAAATGGAGGAGTTTTGTCAACGAGAGCACATCCGGCTTGATATAGCATCCGTGGCTCACTCCCAATTCAATGGTCAAGCTGAGAGGGCGAATCAAGAAATCCCGAAGGGTATCAAGCCTCGGCTTATTCCTTTCAAGCGAACACCGGGTTATTGGGTGGAAGAGTTGCCATCTGTGTTATGGAGTATAAATACCACCCCAAACCGATATACGGGTTATACACCCTTTTTTATGGTTTATGGAGCTGAGGCCGTCCTCCCAAGTGATATTCGTCACGACTCGCCCCGGGTTGCGAATTATGTTGAAGCGGACAATGAGCAAGCACGCCAAGAGGCGCTGGACCTGTTAGATGAGAAACGGGACATGGCTTTGGCTCGTTCGGCGGTTTATCAGCAAGACCTGCGGCGTTATCACAGCCGCCGGGTTAGGACAAGAACCTTTCAGGAAGGCGACTTGGTGCTCCGGCTCATCCAAGACCAGACTAATATGCACAAGTTATCCCCACCTTGGGAAGGACCCTTTGTGGTTAGCAAAAATCTGCACAATGGATCATACTACCTCATTGACGTTCGAGAAGACTCACGCAACTCTGAGGAGGAGACCCGGCGGCCATGGAACATAGCTCTCCTACGGCCTTATTACACTTGAAGCCACAGGCTTTTCTTATGTATATATTTCGACAATGTGTATACTTTGATCAATATAATAAACCGGCATCCTTGCTACAAGTAGGGTCTCCGCCGTTTTCCTCAAATTTTTGTTTATTTGGGGACTTCAGCTTATAAAGTGAAGTACTACCTGTTAAACCGGCTATCATGCCACCATCTAGCTTGGGAGCTTCACACCCAAGGGGCCAAAGTGAGTTTTCTTGCTCAAAGCACGACTCAAATATAGGCACCCATTGAGCACAGCTCACAAAGTTACTTGGGGGCTCTTTGTGTCAAATACCAAAGAGTTTGAAAGGACCCTTGTAGCCGGGTATCGACCCACGGCTTGGAAGCCTTGTGTATTCACCTAACACCTCAGGTTAACCTGCCTTCATCAAGTAAGCCACTCCTATCCAGGTAATCCTGGCACGACCCATCGAACGTTTGACAGTCACTCTCATTGAGACCCTGAACTTGTCAAAGTTAAAACGATGATTGGTTAGTTGGAGGCCCATCTTAAAAGTCTTTGTCAAAATGGTTTAACTCAGTGGCCTGGCAGCCCATGAAAAGCCTCGATTTTGGGCCTGGCAGCCCTTGAAAAGCCTTGACTACATGGTTTTTTTGTTTGCTTTTTGCCAAGTTTTTTGTTCAATCTTATTATTTATGTTAATCCGGTGATTCTTATCCCGGTGTGGTTTACAGTTATTTCTGTTAAAGCGTGCAATTAAAGGTAAACCGACGTTCCTCAAACCGGTCTGGCTTTGACAACTTGTCGCCAGCAGTTATACGGTGTTCACCACAACCCGGTTTTATTTCATATATACCAGCACTGCATGGTGGAAGTTGGGTGTTTACCCTTACTACAATCAAAGTTGGTAATCTAACAAGTATAATTTCATATCACAGGTATGATTTATTTTCGCTACTTTATAGCAACCATGGTTGTCTATCAAGTTGTGTTGGGCATTATGACCCATCCGGCGGTAAACCGCCCGGACATATTTCTTTTATGCAGACCCCATGGATTGCATAAAATTATAAAGGCATATGAGCCAGTACTGAAATTACTACGGCAGATCAAACACAAAGTATCCCAGTGCACGATGGCAGCAGATCAAAGTATTTGTACTAGCCTATTACAAGGCGCTTTAAAGGCCCAAAATATGTTGTTTCAACAGAGCAAAGTCTATGATGAATCAAACAGATCACCGGATCAAGCTTCATCTCCATGTTGCCGTGAAGTGGATGGGTCTTTTGGCGTCGGTTCAGCCTCCTCCTCCCCATCTAGTGGCTGGAAGTCCACGGTGGTCCAGTCAATCCGGTTAAAGCACGAAGACAGCTTCTTCACCGATAAGTTACGGCGGATCAATATCGGGCATAAGTGTGCTTCTGGATTGGCGGAATAAGATTTTGCCACGGGATGGCAGGGTTAATCCGTTTGTTATTTGCATCATAAAAAGACCGGTGCACAGACAAGTTGGCTTCTTCTGCCAGCTGACTCGCCAGAGGACGCATTTCCCTTGTCACGTTTTTAAGGGCTTCGTCGTCAAACTCTGCCCTGTTTTCTTGTGTGCTAGGAAAGCCTTTGGCAATGTCCACCGGATCAAGATCGGCTATCCATGCTTTGGCTCGGGTGAGTGCCAACAAAGCGCCAGCCCTGGCAGCGGATCGTTTCATCTCTTCTATTTGTCTCGGTGTCATAGATAACCTTGCCAGAGTATCCTTGATCAGTGTTGGGGCCGGATTGTTGTAAGACGCTGCGCAGATAACCCGTTGGGCACCGGTATATAATTGTTCAATCAGAGTATATGCAGCCTTCAGCTTCATCCGTATGTCAGAACCCGGATGAGTAATTCGGCGACCTACAGCGGTTTAAGGATTTTATAGTTAACCCGCCAACTTACAAAATAGTTGTCAGAAGCATTGATAGGAGTACTTACCAAATACTGTAGAGGTCATGGCATGTACTTGACGCTTCAATCCAGAAAGCTCTTCCGCCACCGGTTTAAGAGCTGCCTCGGCGTCTTCAGCTCGTTTTAGCTGCGCATTCTTTTCAGTATCCCAATTGGTGCGTTCACTCTTGAATCCTTCTTTCAATTGTTCCATGGAGGTCAAAGCGGCTTTTAGCTCATCCTTGGCCTTGGAAGACTCTTCTTGCTGGGATTTGATACTTTCTTGAAGGTCAGCAATTTGAGTGTGTTGGTGGTTTATGTCAGCCTGCCATAATGATAGGAGAATATAAGTATTTTATCAAGTCCCAAGCATACAACTAGTTATACACTTGGCACTTGGGGGCTAATGCGGATTGCTTCTTAATTACTGCTTGATTCAAAGTCCCACAGATTAATACAAGTTTCAATCCTGGCACTTGGGGGCTAATGTACATTTGATCAAGAACATACGCAAGGAAAATCAATAAAATGCAGTATGTAAAATCACAAGTCCCAGTTTGTCTTTGCAAGCTAAATCGGTACTTGGGGGCTACAAGGCAGTGAGAATACAAGGAGGAAAATGTTTACCTCATAGCGTTCCTTCATCAGATTAACCAAACCGGCTTCATAATCTCGGCTTGTGTAAAGCTGGCTCAACAATCCGGAATGAAGCTCTTGGGCAGAAAGATTGGCGTATTTAGACAGATCAGTTTCCATCTTTCCCTTGCCCATAGCTACAAACTCCTCTTTGGCGGTGTATTTTGCCAGGACAACTGGATTGCCTGGGGCGGTATAACCCGTGCCACTGACAACAACGTCGTCATTATCCTTGGCTGGGCTTGGTGGAGTGGCAGCAGGGCTTCGCGGATTAACATTTGTGCTTGCAGGCGTAGCATGCGGGCTTGAAGTACCCACATGTGTTTCCGGATCAGCTTCTGGTGGATCAGCATTGGTAGCTGGCTCTGGCGGGATAGAGTCATCCATGATATTGTTAAGATTTTCATCAGCATTATCAGGAGTCTTCTCCAGTTCGACTTCGCCAGTAGGGGCACTGGTCTTAGCCTTCTTGCTCAGACGAGCTTTGGCACTAAGTATCAGAACAAGAATTAGCATGGTAAACCGAACTGTGAAAGGAAAATGGAAGGTTGTATACTTACGCAGGGACGGTTTTCAGTGGAGGCAGCTGAGTGGTTGATGAACCGCCAGATGAATTAGAAGACACCTGGTAATTTGAATCAGAAGGATTGAGAGGGCATCGGAAGAAACCCTTCAAAGGATAAAGTTTTTTAGGGGAACAAGCAACCTCTGGACGACGTTTCCGGGTTGGTGTATGAGGTAAACCGGAAGAAGTGACTTGTTGGCCGATGTGCCGGGTTGTGGGACGCCCTTCGGTTTGCTGTGTCTTTAAACAAAGTTTTGGATCCAAATGAGCAAGAGGGTGAGAGTATTTAACTTTCCGAACTGCATGGCAAAATCTTTGAATCGGCACAAGTTCTGAGTTAGAAAGACAAATTACCTCAACATGGTCTGCATGGCTGGCCTCCGCATCATCCTGGGAAACATCATTGCCAATAAGATGTATGAAATAAAGGCCAACGGAGTCAATTTTTACCTCTTCAGCTGATTCATTGGCATCTTCGGGCGGTTCAGAAGACTCAGCAGTTTTCTTCTTGCCAGCTCTCTTGGTGACCTTGCTTTTAACACGAGGAGCCTTGGCCGGTTTGTCTTGAGGTTTCTTTTTCCATAAGGAGTTGTTGGCCTGTGAGATTGTACAAAGGATTATTATAACAATGTTAAAGTTGGGAAGGGTCAGGAAAGTACAAAGTTAAAGTGTTTACCGCTGGCAGTTTGTTGGAGGCGTAAAAGGGGCGCAGCCCGTTTTGAGTGCATACAGCGAGATTTTCATCAAGCATTTTCTTTACACTCTCAGTGACCTCATCGTCAGTCAACTCTATTTCATTAAACCGTTGCGGATCATTGGTTTTTCTGGTATATTCACACATCAATCTGGGGCGACGGCTTAAGGGCAAAATACACCATCCAACCAAGCAGTGGACAAGATCGACACCAGTTAAACCATTGGCCATGAAAGCTTGGAGTTTGGCAAGTTGAGGTGCATAGGCTTGACGTTCCTTGGCTGTCAACCGTGGAGGTAAAGGGTGGCCATTGCTAAGCCGGTACGGACGGTAACCCGACAAAAGATTTTCGTCAGCAGGGGTAGTGTTTTGACAATAGAACCACGTTTGGTTCCAGTCTTTCGGGTGGCTATGAAGTTTGGCATGAGGAAATTCAACCTCCTTCCTCTTTTGAATCGACACGCCACCAAGTTCAGTATTGGGGCCGTCAGAGAATTAGGTCCGGCGGTTTAAGTAGAAGAGGTCTCGAAAGAGGTCAACAGTCGGTTCTTCTTGTAGATAAACCTCACAGAACACCTGGAAATCACATATGTTGGACACCGAATTTGGTCCAATATCTTGAGGGTGGAGTTGGAAGCTGGCAAGCACATCCCGGAATTTTTTTGATCCGGGGAGACTGAAACCTCGAGCTAGATGTTGCATGAACACAATCACTTCTCCCTCTTGAGGCTCAGGAGGGCATTCAGGGCCAGGAATTCGCCAATGAAGAACATTCTTTGGAGGTAAAGCGCCTGTGATGACAAATCCATTGATTTCCTTTTCCGTAATCCAAGATGGGACCCAGTTGCAAGCGGCAAATTGCTTCGCCATCCTGCAAAATTTGTAAAAGGACAATGGGCGGTTTACGATTGTTTGGTTCATGTGAGTTCATCAATGTTAAATCTGCATACAGTGTTAAACCGACAATTCAATCAAGGTATATATACAAGGTGAACCGGGCATTGTTCTTCAAATCTATACGGCGGTTTAAGCGAGGGCTAATGGTATATGAGGAAGTATCAACTACTACAAGTTAAACCGCCTTTCGGTGAAAGGGATCAGATCTGAAAAACTACCAAGTATTGCAGAAACAAGTTTCACAAGGAAGTGATATAATTTTGGATCTACCGTTGTTCAATAAAGAAAATTTTTCTAAGCCCTACAATGGCAGTAAATAAATCAGAGAAGGGTCAGATAAAGGCCTATCCAGGAGCAGTAAGACGTGGTAGTACGGTGGAGTAAAACTATAGATCCAGCCTTAAAAAAGCTATCAGACCTAGCTAGATTCAGTGAAAGGTTAAAAGGAAAAATGGATGCACTAATGAACACTGATGAACATCAAAGGAACTCTTGAAACCCTAGCGCAAGATCTAATAAGGGAAAGGAAAGGTTATTTACCGGAGCCGCGCAGCAGCGGAGGAATATTACAGAAACTCCGGTACGAACAGGATGATGCAGCGGCCAAGTCGATGCGGGCTTGAAGATCGACGGCGGCGGTGGCGGCGATGCTCGAGCTCTTCGGGTCGCAAGGGGGAAGAGGATGTGAGGAAGCAAGGGGGGAAAATGGAAGGAGCCCTCGGTCTTATTTATAATGGAAGAGGGAGAAAATGGCAGGCGCTTAAGTCGAGGAGTCTGATGCGGCAAAAGAGGATGCAGTTGTCGCCTCGATCTACGGGAATTAATTAAGTGGAAGGAATCTTTATAAATCTTTTTATGCAGGGATGACATCACAATAATCTATTACAATGATGAAAGATGACATCACGGCGTTTCACCAACATCCATGGGAAGAAGACAATATGGCGGTTTACGGTAATTGGTGGAAGATATTTAGTGAGTTTTTCTAAGGATTGAAGATTGACATGATCAGGTTCAAATCAATCTGAGGCCTAATGTCGGGGATATAACTACTAAGGGTAAACCGCCCAGGAGGGGCCGGTTCACCTTTAGTTACTTTGAGCCCAAGAAGACTCAGAAGACAGCGCTTTACTGATGAAGCTTAGAGGCCCAGAGCCCAAGGGCGGTTTAGGGCCCATGTTAGTAAACCGCCATGATTGTATAAACTTGTGTAATAAGATACGGAAGGAGAGACCGATGCGGACACTTGTATGAGCCAGCCTCGGGACTCAGAACCGCCAGGTCCTCCTCCTGTATATAAAGGGGTGACCCGCAAGTGTTCAGGGCAAACGACAACAACTCGAGATCCAGGAAAAGCGTATTCGCTCCCTGGTCATCGAAACCCAATCAATTCCATCACAACTAGACGTAGGCTTTTACCTTCATCGAAGGGGCCGAACTAGTATAAACTCCTATGTCCCATGTCCGGTTTAACCCCTTCAAGCTAACCCGTAGTGATGGCTCCACGACTAAGTCCTTTCAAGAGGACATCTGACGTGTTAATTCCACGACAGGTAGTATCCTGGACCTCTTCATCAGGCGTCGAGGTCCATTCTGCAATGAACTCCGCCAAGACCCTGCTTTGGATCGTCGAGGTACTTTCAAATTTCAAACCGAAGCTTAACAATTCCAAGGCCCACTCCACAATCCTTCCGTCGCGTCGGGGTTGTGCAGTATCCGTTGCAACGGGAGGCGGGTGACGACAGTGATCTCGTGGGCTTGGAAGTAATGATGCAGCTTCCTCGAGGCCATAAGGATGCCGAAGAGCAATTTTTGCACACTGGAGTACCTTGATCTAGCCCCCTGCAAGAGGGAGCTGACAAAGTAAACTGGGTGCTGCATCATCTTCTTCTTCTGCACCACTCCACTTGATGGCACGGGCCCCATCCTGATGGCGTCGGACTCTGCCGGGGGCCTTGCCTTGCCGGCACCGAGCCCTGCCGGGGGAGTCTCTGACTTGCCGCCTGTCGGTCCTGCTACTGCCTCTTCTTCAACTTCCCTCTCTGCCACTAGCACGACACTGACCACTTGATTCGTCGCCGCCAGATACAGCAGCAATGGCTCCTGTGGTTTAGGCGCAACTAGTATCGGTGTAGAGGAAAGGTATCTCTTCAGGTCTTGCAATGCCGCCTCAGCCTCTGGGGTCCATTCCATAGGGCCCGCCTTCTTCAAGATTTTGAAAAAAGGAAGGGCGCGCTCGGCAGACTTGGAGATGAACCGGCTCATGGCGGCAACGCAGCCAGTTAGCCAACGCACATCCTTGATCTGCTTGGGCGCCTCAATCTGTTCCATAGCCTTGATCTTGTCTGGCTTTGCCTCGGTCCCACGCTGCGAAACAAAGAACCCGAGGAGTTTGCCGAACGGAACACCGAAGACACACTTCTCAGGGTTCAACTTGAGGTTGATCTTGCGCAGGTTGGCAAACGTCTCTTCTAAATCTTGTATAAGAGTTGCCCTGTCCTTGGTTTTGACAACTATGTCATCCATATAAGCTTCCATATTTCTATGTAGCTGGGGTTCAAAACCAATTTGGACTGCTCTTGCAAATGTCGAACCAGCACTCTTCAACCCGAAGGGCATCCGTAAAAAGCAGTACGTACCACACGGGGTGATGAATGTCGTCTTATCTTCGTCTTCTCTCGTCATGAAGATCTGGTGGTAGCCCGAGTAGGCATCGAGGAATGATAACAGATCACACCCTGCCGTGGAGTCAACAATCTGGTCGATGCGTGGCAATAGGAAGGGGTCCTTAGGACAAGCCTTATTGATATCTATGTAATCAATACACAACCTCCACTTCCCATTTGCCTTGCGCACCACCACCGGATTGGCCAACCACGTCGGATGGAGCACTTCTCTCACCAAACCTGTCGCTTCTAGTTTCATGATCTCTTCTGTGATGAACTCCTGTCGTTCCAACGCCTGCTTCCTGACCTTCTGCTTGACGGGCCATGCATGAGGACAGACAGCAAGATGGTGCTCAATCACTTCCCTGGGAATGTCGGGGATGTCAGATGCTTGCCATGCAAACACATCGACATTCGCCCGTAGGAAAGTGACTAGCGCGCTTTCCTATTTGCTGTCGAGGGTGGAGCTTATGGTGAAAGCCCCTCCCATGCCATCCTCCCTGACGGACACCCTCTTGGTCTCTGGTGGCGCAGCTCTGGATTTCTTGCTCTTGCCGGTGGAGATCTCTGGCACGTCCTCGACGGTAGCACAACACTCCGAGGAGGTGCGCTTGCCGGAGTGGGTGCGAGAAGTCTTGCCGGTCTTCTTCTTTCCTCCCAGGGCTTCAGCGGCAGGAGCAAGTGCCCTGGCGGCAGCTGCTGCAACTACTTCCTGGTAGAGTAGGTCGGCGCAGATCAGTGCGTCCTTCTTGTCGGAGGGGACGGTGATGATGTTCATCGGCCCAGTCATCTTCAGCGTGTTGTAGGCATAGTGCGACGCCGCCATGAATTTGACCAGTGTCGGGTGACCAAGGATCCCGTTGTAGGGCAAGGGGATCTCGGCTACGTCGAAGTCAATCCTCTCCGTCCTGTAGTTCAACTCGCCTCCAAACATCACAGGCAGTGTAACCTTCCCCTTTGGCTGGCTCCTTCCCGGGTTGACCCCTTGAAACATTCCCGTTTCCTCGAGGTCTCCATCAGGAATTTGCAACCTTTTGATCATAGCGGGCGAGATCAAGTTTAGACCGGCCCCGCCGTCAACCAGCATCTTGTTCACCTTGAGGTTGCGTATTGTTGGTGAGACCAACAACGGCAAACACTCGACCACATTTGTGCGGTCGGGGTGATCCTCAGCGTCAAAGATGAGGGGCGTGCTGGACCACTTCAGGGGCTTCTGAGTGTCGAACGAGGGCTCCGCTGCCGTAATCTCACGCGCCCACTGTTCGAGCTGGCGGTGAGAAGTATGCAGCGAGGCGCCACCTGCTACCTCTTGAGCACTGCGTTGTTTTTCCCTTGAAGAGGAAAGGGTGATGCAGCAAAGTAGCGTAAGTATTTCCCTCAATTTTTGAGAAACAAGGTATCAATCCAGTAGGAGGCTACACGCGAGTCCCTCGTTCCTACACAAAACAAATAAATCCTCGCAACCAACGCGATAAGGGGTTGTCAATCCCTACACGGTCACTTACGAGAGTGAGATCTTATAGATATGATAAGATAATATTTTTGGTGTTTTTATGATAAAGATGCAAAGTAAAATAAAAGCAAAGTAAAAAAGCAAAGGAAATAACTAAGTGTTGGAAGATTAATATGATGAAGATAGACCCGGGGGCCATAGGTTTCACAAGTGGCTTCTCTCAAAAGCATAAGTATTTTACGGTGGGTGAACGAATTACTGTTGAGAAATTGATAGAATTGAGCATAGTTATGAGAATATCTAGGTATGATCATGTATATATGCATCACGTCCGAGACAAGTAGACCGACTCCTGCCTGCATCTACTACTATTACTCCACACATCGACTGCTATCCAGCATGCATCTAGAGTATTAAGTTCATAAGAATAGAGTAACGCCTTAAGCAAGATGACATGATGTAGAGGGATAAATTCATGCAATATGATAAAAAAACCATCTTATTATCCTCGATGGAAACAATACAATACGTGCCTTGTTGCCCCAACTGTCACTGGGAAAGGACACCACAAGATTGAACCCAAAGCTAAGCACTTCTCCCATTGCAAGAAAGATCAATCTAGTTGGCCAAACCAAACTGATAATTCGAAGAGACTTGCAAAGATAACCAATCATACAAAAAAGAATTCAGAGAAAATTCAAATATTGTTCATAGATAAACTTGATCATAAACCCACAATTCATCGGTCTCAACAAACACAGCGCAAAAGAAGATTACATCGAATAGATTGCTACCTCTTGAGCACTGCGTTGGATTTCCTTGAAGAGGAAAGGTGATACAGCACAGTAGCGTAAGTATTTCCCTCAGTTTTTGAGAACCAAGGTATCAATCCAGTAGGAGACTACACGCGCGAGTCCCTCGTACCTACACAAAGCAAATAGCTCCTCGCAACCAACACGATTAGGGGTTGTCAATCCCTTCACGGTCACTTACGAGAGTGAGATCCGATAGAGATGATAGATAATATTTTTGGTATTTTTATGATAAATATGCAAAGTAAAATAAAAGAAAAGTAAAAAGCAAAGGCAATAAATAAAGTGATGGAAGATTAATATGATGGAGATATACCCGGGGGCCATAGATTTCACTAGTGGCTTCTCTCAAGAGCATAAGTATTCTATGGTGGGTGAACGAATTACTGTTGAGCAATTGACAGAATTGAGCATAGTTATGAAAGTATCTAGGTATGATTATGTATATAGGCATCACGTCTGAGACAAGTAGACCGACTCTTGCCTGCATCTACTACTATTACTCCACTCATCGTCCGCTATCCAGCATGCATCTAGAGTATTAAGTTCAAGAAAACGGAGTAACGCCTAAAGCAAGATGACATGATGTAGAGGGATAAATTCATGCAATATGATAAAAAAACCATCTTGTTATCCTCGATGGCAACAATACAATACGTGCCTTGCTGCCCCTTCTGTCACTGGGAAAGGACACCGCAAGATTGAACCCAAAGCTAAGCACTTCTCGCATTGCAAGAAAAACCAATCTAGTAGGCCAAACCAAACTGATAATTCTAAGAGACTTGCAAATATAACCAATCATACATAAAAGAATTCAGAGAAGATTCGTGCTCATAGATAATCTTGATCATAAACCCACAATTCATCGGTCTCAACCAACACACCGCAAAAAGAAGATTACATCGAATAGATCTCCACAAGAGAGGGGGAGAACATTGTATTGAAATCCAAAAAGAGAGAAGAAGCCATCTAGCTACTACCTATGGACCCAAAGGTCTGAGGTAAACTACTCACACTTCATCGGAGAGGCTACGATGATGATGTAGAAGCCCTCTGTGATGGATGCCCCCTCCGGCGGAGCTCCGGAACAGGCCCCAAGATGGGATCTCGTGGGTACAAAAGGTTGTGGCGGTGGAATTAGGTTTTTGGCTCCGTATCTGATCGTTTGGGGGTACGTAGGTATATATAGGAGGAAGGAGTACGTCGGTAGAGCAACAGGTGGGCCACGAGGGTGGAGGGCGCGCCTGGGGGGTAGGCCCGCCCCCCTACCTTGTGCCCACCTCCCTTCTTTCTTGACGTAGGGTCCAAGTCTCCTGGATCATATTCGGTGAGAAAATCACGTTCCTGAAGGTTTCATTCCGTTTGGACTCCGTTTGATATTCCGTTTCTTCGAAACTTTGAAATAGGAAGAAAAAAAACAACAATTCTGGGCTGGGCCTCCGGTTAATAGGTTAGTCCCAAAAATAATATAAAAGTGGGAAATAAAGCCCAATAATGTCCAAAACAGTAGATAATATAGCATGGAGCAATCAAAAATTATAGATACGTTGGAGACGTATCAGGTATCCCCAAGCTTAATTCCTGCTCGTCCTCGAGTAGGTAAATGATAAAAAGATAATTTTTGATGCGGAGTGCTACTTGGCATAATTTCAATGTAATTCTTCTTAATTGAGGTATGAATATTCAGATCCGAAAGATACAAGACAAAAGTTGATATTGACATAAAAATAATAATACTTCAAGCATACTAACTAAGCAATCATGTCTTCTCAAAATAACATGGCCAAAGAAAGTTATCCCTACAAAATCATATAGACTGGCTATGCTCTATCTTCACCACACAAAGTATTTAAATCATGCACAACCCCGATGACAAGCCAAGCAATTGTTTCATACTTATGACATTCTCAAAACTTTTTCAATCTTCACGCAATACATGAGCGTGAGCCATGGATATAGCACTATATGTGGAATAGAATGGTGGTTGTGGGGAAGACAAAAAGAGGGAAGATAGTCTCACATCAACTAGGCGTATCAACGGGCTATGGAGATGCCCATTAATAGATATCAATGTGAGTTAGTAGGGTTTGCCATGCAACGGATGCACTACAGCTATAAGTATATGAAAGCTCAACAAAAGAAACTAAGTGGGGTGCATCCAACTCGCTTGCTCACGAAGACCTAGGGCATTTTGAGGAAGCCCATCATTGGAATATACAAGCCAAGTTCTATAATGAAAAATTCCCACTAGTATATGAAAGTGACAAAAATGAGAGACTCTCTATTATGAAGATCATGGTGCTACTTTGAAGCACAAGTGTGGTAAAAGGATAGTAACATTGTCCCTTCTCTCTTTTTTTTTATTTGGGCCTGTTCTCTTTTTTTTGGCCTCTTTTTTTTATTTAGTCCGGAGTCTCATCCCGACTTGTGGGGGAATCATAGTCTCCATCATCCTTTCCTCACTTGGGACAATGCTCTAATAATGATGATCATCACACATTTATTATCTTACAACTCAACAATTACAACTCGATACTTAGAACAAATATGACTCTATATGAATGCCTCCGGCGGTGTACCGGGATATGCAATGAATCAAGAGTGACATGTATGAAAGAATTATAAACGGTGGCTTTACCACAAATACGATGTCAACTACATGATCATGCTAACCAATATGACAATGATGGAGCGTGTCATAATAAACGGAACGGTGGAAAGTTGCATGGCAATATATCTCGGAATGGCTATGGAAATGCTAGGTAGGTATGGTTGCTATTTTGAGGAAGGTATATGGTGGGTGTATGATACCGGCGAAAAGTGCGCGGTATTAGAGAGGCTAGCAATGGTGGAAGGGAGAAAGTGCATATAATCCATGGACTCAACATTAGTCATAAAGAACTCATATACTTATTGCAAAAATCTACAAGTTGTAAAAGCAAAGTATTACGCACATGCTCCTAGGGGGATAGATTGGTAGGAAAAGACCATCGCTCGTCCCCGACCGCCACTCATAAGGAAGACAATCAATAAATAAATCATACTCCGACTTCATCACATAACGGTTCACTTTACGTGCATGCTACGGGAATCACAAACTTTAACACAAGTATTTCTCAAATTCACAACTACTCAACTAGCATGACTCTAATATCACCATCTTCATATCTCAAAACAATTATCAAGCATCAAACTTCTCTTTAGTATTCAACACACTCATAAGGAAGTTTTACAAATCTTGAATACCAAGCATATTAAGATTTTTTTGAAGAAAATTACCATGCTATTTAAGACTCTCAAAATAATATAAGTGAAGCATGAGAGATCAATAGTTTTGTCGGTGTACTAGAGTAGGGGTACCCTAGTATCCCGAACTCGTGCACGGACAGTTGCAGCACCCCGCGGTAGGGCCGAATTGGTGACCGTCAAGATCTCCCGTGGCTCCTTTGGAGCCATTCAAGAACAAAGTAATCAAGACCCCGGCAAGAGGAGCTTGCCGGGAAGGCCACTCACGGCGCGAAGGAAACGAGGCCCCGGCAAGAGGAGCTTGCCGGGAAGGCTTGGTGAGCGACAAGCTCCCAAGCGCGACAAGAACCTTGCCGCGGCAAGGTGCTCGCCGCGGCAAGTGACCTCTCTTCATCTCCGCTCCAGATCATCCGCCAACGTGTCGCCATGGGGCCTTCCCAAGCACGCGTGTCGACGGGCTGTGCAGCCAGGGGAGCAGCGATAAGCGGCGCCGACAAGCTACCCTCGTGGCAAGCGAGGCGCTGCTTAGCGGTCCCCTGTTGCCTTTGTTCGGCGGCAGGGGCGGTCATTAATGACTCTTGTCCCTTGCCGTCAGAGTTAGGTATAGATCACTGTACACTGTACAAAGCGGTGTACCAACCCATGTTTTTACTATCTTACCCTTGTCTACTTGGCACATGTGGTGACCCCTTGCGCCTATAAAAGGAGGCCCAAGTGCAACATAGAAAGGGTTCGGTTCGGCTCCGGCTTGGTTCATTCTACTCATCCTAGACCACACTCAGGCTAGGTTTTGTAGCTCCCATTGCTTCCTAGCAAGAACACAAGATAATCCACAAAAGCAGCAGTAGGAGTATTATCTCTCCGGAGAGCTCCGAAGCTGGGTAAATCTGCTCGTGTGCATCGCTTCGATCCGCTCTTTGTGCAATCTCCGGCCCCCTCCGAACCACAAGGGACCTAGGTCCCATAGGTGTTCGTGGGACACGATCAGTTCTCCCCGACATCTTTGGCGTGCCAGGTAGGGGGCATCGAGGCTGTGCGAACCCGATCCGGCGTTCACACGAGAAATTTCTTCATCAACAATCTTCGTCAACATGGCGCCGAAGAAGAAGTCTTCGGCAGCAGCAGAGCCGTCCGCATCGAACCCACCACCGCCGGAGCTGTCAGGTGGTGGGGAAAGCTGGCGGAGAGCAGGCGTCGGACGAGAGCCCACAACGCCGCCAGGTCCAAAGACAAGGCAGCGCAGGCGTCGGCGTCCGAATCCTCACCGCGTCCTTCTCAGGAGGCGCGGGACCGACAGCGTCGTGATGCTCTCGGCACCATACGCTCGTTGGATCAAGGCCAAGCTGGAGGATCCCGAGGCCCTCGAGACCCACATGCACGCCAGCATGCCGGAACGAGCGGGGTACGGTCGCTTGGGTGGGATGCTGCTCCTCCTAACTTGGTTAGGAGTCCGAGCACATCCCGTTCTTCGCTCCGTACGCCGTTGCCGCCAACCACACCAGCGGAAGCCTTGGCTAGAGCTCAGTTACTTCTAGATTACCCTCCAACGGCCGATAAAGTCGACGAATGGAGGGCCACAAAACAGAGTCTCATCGGCTTCGCCAACGGCGACGCCCATGACAACCGAGTGCCTCGCAGCCGCGGCAAGGCGACAAGGCGCGAGCCGATGGCGACGAGACTTGTGGGGGTGCAGCCACCGTACACTCCCCTTCCCGAAGGCCAAGATCGCCGACTCGCCGGATCCACCTCGACAGCGACTCCACAGCATCGTCGGATCCGCGAGCTCGTCGCGACCAGCGCCAAGTTCTTCGAGAACGGCAAGAAGAAGACTCTCGAACCCGTATCAAGCGCCGAAGAGAAGCGCGTCGTCAGTCTGACCAGCGCGCCGGGCCCACTGTTGATATGCATGCGCCAGGGGAACCGGGCGACTTGCCGTATGCGGTAGGTTGCCCTGCGTTCACCCGTGAGCTGCGGCAAGTCCGGTGGCCCGACAAGAAAAACTTCAAGCCAGACGTGCCGGAGAAGTATGATGGCAGGACACACCCATCGGAGTTCCTCAGCATCTACACCATTGCGGTGCAGGCTGCGGGGGACGAGACGACAAGATCCTCGCCAATTACTTTCCCCTGGTGCTCAAGCCAAACGTCAGATCTTGGCTCATGCATTTGCCTGATGGCTCTATTTCTTCTTGGGCAGATTTGTGCCACCAGTTTGTTGGCGCCTTCACAGGCGGCCACAAGCCTCATGGACAGGAGAGTGACCTTCACCTACTTGCCCAGAAGGAAGGAGAGTCCCTGCGCAAATTCATCCAGAGATTCAGTCGAGTGCACTACAACATCCCAGACGTCCACCCTGCCGCGGTGATCAGTGCATTCCATCAGAATGTGCGAAACCGCAGGATGAGAGAGGAGATGGCGATGTGCAAAGTGAAAGACGTCAGCGAGCTCTACGCCCTGGCCGACAAGTGTGCACGCGCTGAAGAAGGAAGAAGGCTCCCAGGAGAGAACGTGGGAGCAGAGTCTGATAGTGAGGAGACCGCCCCGGCAAGGAAAAGCCGGCCGCGAAACAACAGAAGGAAGAAAAACCAAGAAGTACTAGTTGTCGAGCAGTCCAGCAAGGATGGTGCCGCCAACAAAGCCAAGGCTGGTGGCTCCGGCAAGGAGGTTGCCGTTGACGCCGACCGCCAAGCTGTGGCGGCCGCCGACAAACGACAGCTCCAACAAGCGATCAGTAAGATCCACTGCATACCAAGGGCCACGATCTCAGAGCTGCAAGAAAGTCGAGCAGCTTGTTGAGCTACGTAGAGCTGAATCTGACGGCGAGACAAGGAGAAGGCCCAGGAAGGTTCAGGTGCAGCAAGTAAGAAGAGACCCGGTCGGGGAGGACGCTGCGGCAAGGCCAAACAGCGGCAAGGAGACAGACCTCCCCGCGGCCGCGACAAGGAAGAAGACGAAGATGAAGATGATGAAGACATGGAAGAAGATGAAGCTGATGAGCAGGAGTTTCAGAAGGCGACAGAGGTCCTTTGCGTTGACGGTGGTGCTTCTCTGCATACCTCGCACCGCCAACTCAAGCAATGGATGCGAGAGGTCAATGCGGCAGAACCATCCATAGAGTCACGCAAACCTCTGAAGTGGTCCAGCACGCCCATCATTTTTGACGTTGAGGATCACCCTGATCGCATCACTGCGGCCGGGTGCTTGCCGATGTTGGTATCTCCAACGATCCACAACCTCAAGGTCACAAAAATGTTGGTTGACGGCGGGGCCGGCCTGAACTTGATCTCCTCTGCTGTGCTCCAGAAGCTTCAAATCCCTGACAGCGAGCTCGAAGAAACTGGTACTTTCCAAGGAATCAACCCAGGAAGGAGCAAGCCCAAGGGGAAGATCACGTTGCCGGTAACATTCGGCAGCGAGCTCAACTTCAGAACTGAGAGGATCACATTTGACGTTGCCGATTTCCCATTGCCCTACAATGGCATACTTGGCCGTCCAGCACTCGCCAAGTTCATGGCCGCCTCTCATTATGCTTACAACCTACTCAAGATGCCCGGCCCGATAAGCGTCATTTCTGTCCATGGTGACAAGAAGGATGCGCTTATCTACGCCGACAAGATTTACCAGGATGCAGCAGCCGCAACAGATAGCAAACCACTTGCCGCTGAAGCTCCCGGGGGGAATAAGAAGACCACCAAGTCCGGCAATAGCTCTGTTGCCCACTCCGGCAAGCGCACCTCCTCGGAGTGCTGCGCTGCCGTCGAGGACGCACCATCGAGCTCCACCGGCAAGTGCAAGAAGACGATGGCTGCTCCGCCGAAGACCAAGAAGGTGCCCGCCAAGGAGGACGGCACTGGTGGTACCTTCACCATCAGTGCCACGCTTGACCCTAAATAGGAAGGCGAGCTCGTTGCTTTCTGCAGGCGAATGTCGATGTGTTTGCATGGCAACCATCGACATCCCCGGTGTTCCTGTGAAAGTAATTGAGCACCACCTAGCTGTCTGTCCTCAAGCGCGGCCCGTCAAGCAAAAAGTTAGGAAACAAGCGTTGGGCGCCAAGAGTTCATAAGCGGAAGAAATCAAGAAGTTGGAAGCAGCAGGACTTGTCGGGAGTACTCCATCCCACGTGGTTGGCCAATCCGGTGGTTATGCATAAGGCTAATGGGAAATGGAGACTTTGTATTGACTTCACCGATGTTAATAAAGCTTGTCCCAAAGACCCATTTCCCTTGCAGCGTGTCGACCAGATTGTTGACTCCACGGCTGGATGTGATCTGCTTTCATTTCTTGATGCATATTCAGGATATCATCAGATCTTCATGGCAGAAGAGGATGAAGAGAAAACCGCATTCATTACACCATGTGGCACGTACTGCTTCATGAATGCCTTTCGGTTTAAAGAATGCTGGTTCAACCTTTGCAAGAGTAGTCCATGATGCCTTTGAGCCGCAGATACACAGAAATGTAGAAGCTTACATGGATGACATAGTGGTCAAGAGCAAGGACAAAGCAACTCTGATTCAGGATTTGGATGAGACATTTGCAAATCTGCGCAAGATCAACCTCAAGCTCAACCCCGAGAAGTGCGTATTTGGAGTCCCTTCCGGCAAGCTTCTCGGGTTCTTTGTGTCTCAACGGGGAATTGAAGCCAATCCCGACAAGATCAGGGCCATTGAGCAGATTGAAGCACCAAAGCGCGTCAAGGATGTCAGAAGGCTTGCCGGTTGCGTGGCTGCTCTCAGCAGGTTTATCTCTAAGTCTGCTGAGCGCGCCCTGCCATTTTTCAAAATTTTGAAAAAGGCAGGTCCAATGAAATGGACTCCCGAAGCGGAGGCTGCGCTGCAGGATTTAAAGAGATACCTGTCCTCCGCTCCAATACTTGTCGCACCTAGGCCATAAGAGAAGTTGCTGCTGTATATAGCAGCGACCAATCAAGTGGTTAGTGCTGCGTTAGTAGCGGAGAGGGAGGCAGATGATGAGCCGGCAACCGAGCAGTTGCATTCAGCGACAAGCAGGGGGCTTCGCCGTCAAGCTCTGGTCCCGACAAGAACAGATCAGCGCAGAGTTGCGACAAGGTACAAAAAAGGATGGCGCAGCGCCCAGTCTACTTTGTCAGTTCCCTTCTGCAGGGGGCTAGGTCAAGGTACTCTGGTGTGCAGAAGTTGCTTTTCGGCCTCCTCATGGCCTCGAGAAAGCTGCGCCATTACTTCCAAGCACATGAAATAACAGTTGTCATTCGCTTTCCGTTGAAAAGGATATTACAAAATCCAGAAGCAACAGGCAGGATTGTCGAGTGGGCACTGGAACTATCAAGCTTTGGTCTCAAGTTTGAAAGCACTTCAACTATCCAGAGCAGAGCATTGGCGGAATTCATAGCAGAATGGACGCCGACGCAAGATGAAGAAATTCTAGAGACAAGCATCCCCGTCAAGGAGGCAAATAAAGAGTGGCTGATGTACTTTGATGGTGCCTTCTCGCTGCAAGGCGCCGGTGCTTGGCGTGTTGCTTATCGCACCCACCGGGAGCACCTCAAGTACATAGTCCGGATGCACGTTCCCCACGAACAAGCAACAAACAATACTGCAGAGTATGAAGGTTTGCTTGCCGGTCTAAGGATTGCGGTAGACCTTGGGATCAAGAAACTCATTGTCAGGGGGGACTCGCAACTTGTCGTCCGTCAAGTAAATAAAGATTATCAGAGTCCGTTGATGGAAGCCTACGTTGATGAAGTGAGGAAGCTAGAAGAGCACTTTGAAGGCTTGCAAATGGAACATGTTCCAAGAGCTCAGAATGATATAGCTGATGGCCTCTCCAAATGTGCCGCACTTAAGTTACCTGTGGAACCAGGAATTTTTGTGCTCAAGTTGACTCAGCCAACCGTAACACTATCAACAGGATAGAGCAAGAAGAGAAAATTGGTTTCCGGCGACTACTTTCCAGCAGAGCTCCCTGGAGCCGCCGCCAAGAAAGTCCCTAAAATCAATGCAAATATCACTAAGGAGCAGTCTGCTCCGACAAACCCTGTGGTTTGTTTCGTTGAAGTAGACGCTCCCAACAAGCTTTGCTCCGGCAAGCTTGCCGGGATTCATTAAGCTCCGGCAGAACCACAGGTTCTTGCCGTAGAAGCTGATGTTTCCACAGTGATAGATGAGCCTTTAGTCCTTGTTGTCGAGCCACAGGCTCCAGCATGGCACAGCAAATCGTCCATTTCCTTCAGACAGGAGAACTTCCCGAAGAGCAAGAAGAAGCGGAAAAAGTAGCACGGCAGTCAAGTATGTACCAGTTTGTTGACAACATCCTGTACAGAAGAAGACTCAACGGTGTGAAATTGAAGTGCATTTGCCGGGAAGATGGACAGAAGCTGTTGGCAGAGATACATGGAGGCATATGTGGTCACCACATTGGCGCAAGAGCACTTGCCGCAAGGTTTCCGGCAAGGTTTCTTCCGCCGTAAGCCCTCCAGGATGCAACTGCACAAGTAACCAAGTGTGAAGCGTGCCAGTTCCATTCCAAACAGACACACCAACCAGCTCAAGCTCTCCAGACGATCCCTTTATCCTGGCCCTTTTCGGTCTGGGGGCTCGACATCCTCGGCCCTTTCCCTCGAGCTGTCGGGGGCTTTGAGTACTTGTACGTCGCAATCGACAAGTTCACAAAGTGGCCGGAAGTGGAACCAGTGAGGAAGGTGACAGCACAATCAACAGTCAAGTTCTTCAGGTCAATTGTTTGCCGTTTTGGGATTCCTAACAGAATCATCACCGACAACGACACACAGTTCACGAGCCGCACCTTCATGCAGTACGCCCAAGATCTTGGCGCCAAGATCTGCTTTGCTTCGCTGCTCACCCGAGAAGCAACGGTCAGCGAGAGAGCAAATGCTGAAGTGCTGCGGGGACTCAAGACCGTAACTTTCGACGGGCTGCACAAGTGCGGAAGGAATCGGATCGAGGAGCTGCCGGTGGTTCTTTGGTCGATCAGACGACGCCAAATCGAGCCACCGCCGTACACCTTTCGCTCTAGTCTATGGAGCAGAGGCAGTTCTCCCCACGGAACTCATATACGGGTCACTACGAGTGCTCGCTTATGATGAGCTTGAGCAAGAGCAACTGCGACAAGATGACGCGCTGCTCCTCGAGGAAGATCGTCTTCAGGCTGCTGTACGAGCTGCTCGTTACCAGCAAGCTTTGCGTCGCTACCATAGCCGCAAAGTTAATGCCAGAAGCTTCGAGGAAGGCGACCTTGTTCTTCGGCGCGTTCAATCCGCCAAGAATTCCAACAAGTTGACGCCGAAGTGGGAAGGCCCTTATCGGGTAAAACGAGTCACTAGGCCCGGCGCTGTCCGCCTTGAGACCGAAGATGGCGTTCCGGTGAGCAATTCCTGGAATATAGAGCATCTTCGCAAGTTTTACCCATGAGGCGCGGTTGCCGGAACCCGTTCCGGCAACCACCCTTTTGTACAAGTCTTGTCGTTGTTGCATGTAATCCTTTGTACAAAGCCGGGCGCAGACCCCGTGCATCAGTAAAGCCTATGTGTTGCGCACAACTTGTCAATACATGCTTTCATAATCTTATATGCATGTGCTTACTAACATTTTGTGCAGCATCCACACCAGGTAAATGATAACGAGCCACTAGGCTCCATAACTTTATTTTCTCTTCTTTCTTCTCAAACAAGAAGAAGGTTCATCCACCCACAAGTTAACCGGGGGGAAAAGGGAAGATAATGGTGTGGGCCGCCAAGCGTCGCTCGAGGAACTGTCGCCTTGCCGGGAAATGGACAGCAGAAAAGCTAAATTGCTAAGTTTAAACGACCAGTTTTAAATTTTTAAGTTATCTTCCTCGAACGATGATACTTTGCATGGAAAACACATGCGGCGGAGGAACCGACTCGCGACTAGCTTAACGCCCTTACTTTGTTTCGAGTCCGCTCAACAACTTAAGTGTGCTGCAACTAGTTGCGACAAGGTTGCTTGTCGGAGGCGGCATCGCCAAAGAAGCTGAAGTTCAAGACTTTTCGGCGCCATGACAAAGGTGTTCGTGACCGACAAGTTCCCCTGAAAGCGTAGGGTATAAACATACAAGGGAAGAAATCGAATAAAGGAAATAACATTGCATTCGATTGCCTAAGATAGTGTATATTACATAATAATTTGTCACGGATCTAATAGACTTTTTACCTAAACATGATCTACAGCGACAAGAGAAAGATAGACTTGGCGGCCTAGTCCACGCGGTCGCCCTCGAGCCTCTTAACTCCGCTCACCCTGTCCACAATGGGTGCGACAAGGGCCTTGAGGGCTTCAACATCGGCGGATGGAGGCAAGGACTTGAGGGCTTTGGTGAAGTCGACGCCTGGGTTGCGGAAGGCCACCTTCATCAACACCTTCTGGAGAGCCTCGACGCAGACTTGACGCGATTCCTCTGCCAGCTGCTTTGGAATCTCTTCCCGGAGCCGCTGGATACCCGCCAACATGCCTTTGAAGAATAGGCTGAGCTTGACGCTGGGTTGGAGCTTCTCGTCGGTGGAGTATCCAAGATCTGTCATTCCCAACTCCATCAGCTCATTATGGATGCCGACGGCGGTGTCCACAAGACCTTCTGTCCAGTGCATTGTGCTGTCTCGAAGATTATTCTGGGCAGTCACAGCATTCGACAGCAACTCCTCGGTGGCCTTGATCTTTTCCAGCAGGCCCGTTTCCCGATCCTTGGCGCCATTCAACGTCTCCGTCAGGGTGGTCAGCTTCAGCTCCAGATCCGCCTTGACGTCCTTGGCGGCATCGATCTCCTTGATCTTTTCAGCAAAACGACCCTGCAGCTCGCCGAGGGTGTAAGCGTCCTTCTCACGCTCGCGCTTCAACCCGATGACCTCCTCAGCACTCTTCTGGAGGGTGGACTCCAGCAGAGCCACCCTCGTCTCCAATTCCCTCTTGGCGGCCTCGGCAGCCGCAACAGCATCTTTTGCCTCCTGAAGTGGCCCGCCAATCGTTTGCTCGCGCGCGGCGAGATCTTCCTCATAGCTGTCGAGGTTGATCTTCCGCTGCGCCAGCTCACCTTCTCGCGCGGAGAGCTTCTCGCCGGCAAGCCTCTGCTGCTCCTCGACCTCGCCCTTCTCCAAGATGAAGGCCGTGCGCTCCTCAGCAAACTGCTCCCGTGCCTCTGCTATGTCCCGGAGAGTTTCTTTGTTGGCGCGCTGGAGCTCTTCCGCGCGTTTCTCCAAGTCAGCTCCCGCCCTCGCGACAAGCGCCTCCCTGGACTCCAGTTTGGCTTGTCGGGCGCGGTAGAGCGACATCAACTTCCTTAGCAGCTGCTCCTCCTCAGGTTCACCGCTGCTGCTGCTCGAGGCATCAACCAGCGACAGCCTGGCGGAGGCAAGCAGTTCCGCATCGAAGGTCTCCCCTTCGGCCGGTGCCCTGGAGCTTGATGCCCATGGGAGCTTAATAAAGACACCCTCGCCGACCTTCAGGTAGGCGCTGGCTGGGGCTCTTGAGTCCGTGCGGCATTGGTGGCGGGAGGATCGGCGGTCGGTGCAGCGCCTGGCGCTCCTGCGGCCTCAGGGCCGTCAGTGCGATCGCCAGATTCCTCCCCAACCTCTGCGCCAGCAGCCTTGGCGGCCTCCTCGCCGGCGGGCCCGTCAGCGCCAGCCTCCTCCTCCATGTTGGTGGCGTCGACATTGTCACCGCGAGCGTCCTCCTCGCCGGCAGCCTCAGTCTCCATCGGATCTCCGGCAGATGGATCTGATGGGCAGAAAAAGAAAGCACAAGTCAAGCGAATGTTCGAAAGAGAAGAACAGAAGAAAAGAACCCAAGGAAAATTATCAAACAAGAAGATTACCTGCAGTAGGGTCTGTTGCCGCGATCTCCACCAGCGGAGGGTCGTCAGCGCCGGCCCTTGTCGGGGAAGCTCCCCTTGTCGGAGAGGCCTCCCTTGTCGGAGAGCGCCCCCTTGGCGGAGAATCCTCCCTTGGTGGCGTAGTTGAAGCAAGCAGAATTTCGGGGGTGACCTCCGGAGCCTCCTGATGAGGCTGGACCTCAGGAGTAACCTCCGATGCTTCCTGATGAGGCTGCTCTGCTCCTACATAATTCAACAAGCCAGATATCAGTGACGGAGAAGCACCCAAGCACGCCTAACCATGAGAAGTATACCAAACACTTACGCTAGGGGCTGTGCTAGGGGCTGCTCTGTTGAAGGGTTGCCGGGTCCGGCAAGGGAGCCCCGGATGTGCCCCCTGTTGCCACAGGGGAGTCATCTGAGACGACCACCACCGGAGTCTTGGCCCTCTTCGACGCCCTCTGAGCTAGCGTCCTGAAGGAGAAAGTTCAGAGTAAAGCCAGTCAGATATAAGATAAAGCAAGAAATTGGAAGATTACAAGTAGCAGCGACAAGATCTTACTCTTCCTCTTCTTCCTCGGAGCTGAGGGCGGAGAGATCAAACTCTGCTCCGGCGCGATGGATTGGGGGAGAAGATTCCCTCGGACGCTTGGCGGGTGCAAGGGCCGCGACTCCAGAAGACCCCACGCCCGTTGCCGTGGCGGAATGAGGTGCTCCCGCGGCAACAGTGCTTGCCGCGGTGGAGCGCGTCGGGCGGCGAGACGGTTGTTGGACCGTATGCCCCCCCGCCACTTCTCCAGTCTTCCGGAGGCGTCTCCTTGGCGGGTCAGCGGGCTCCTCCTGCGGCAAGCTACTTGACGACGGAGGAGAGGCGCCCCCGGCAGGCTCGCTTGGTTCGTTGTCGGGCTTGGTCTGCTCCTCCTCACCGACGAACTCTTCTCGGTCGGCAAGGCTTGCCGCCTCGGCCCTCTCTGCCTCCTCGACAGTGAACCCAAACGCGCCGGCGGCAGCAGCCTCTGCAGCCTCCTCCAACCTCGTGGCGATGCGCGCCATCTCCTGATCAGTGGTGTCGCGGGTGAGCCGCCTCTGCTCGTCGGCGCGGATCGGCACTTCAACCAAGTTGTCGAAGAACTGCTGCACGACGTCATCGGCGGGCTCCTGCCATGTTGGGACGATTCCATGGGAATCGCTGGCAACGTGCATTATCGCGCGGATGCTGTCAAGCGACGAGTTGTTGCACAAGGGCACAACTCCCCTCGGCAACATGCACCACCCGGGGTTATCCGCTTCAGGCTTGAACAATTCCCGCAGCATGCCGTCAAGCTCCAAGGTAGTGAAATTCCAATTCAGACCTGGGCGCAGCCTCATGATATCCGCCGCGTTTTGGAATTCCCAAGCAGGCTTCCCTCTCTCCTGCAAGGGCGCAATGCGGCGGCGAAGGAAGTCCGCGCCAACTGCTCCTACGGTAAGCCCTGCTTGCCGGAGACGCAAAATCCTAGTCGTGGCAATCTTCAACTTGTCGTCCTCCGGCGCCAAGTTGCTCCAATCGTTGCCGCGAACTATGGGGGTTTTGCGCAGGGCAGTAAAAGGCTGTGGCTCCTCCTCTAAGATCCAGCACCAGTCAGCTCTCCACTCCTCCCACTTACTGCGCAACTCTCCGTCAAGATACGCTTCCTTCTTGCCGATCCTAGAGGTCCATGCAATTCCTCCGGCAAGCGGCTCTCCTCTCTCTACGCGGGGTGAGAAGTAGTGGCGGAAGAGTGCAACGTTTGGATGGACCCCGACGTAGTTCTCGCAGAGGTGTGCGAAAACGGCCATGGTGAGGATGGTGTTGGGGGTGAAGTCAAGGAGGCGGAGGCCATATGTGTTCATGACATCATAGAAGAATTCAGAAAAGGGCGGACAGAGCCCGCAGTGGAAGAAAATCGCGAAGAAAGGGTACCCGATGGAGACCTTAGCGGATGTGGCGGCGGAGATGACCCTCGTGCGCGGGTGCGCCCGGGTCTCCGTCGACCAGAAGAGATAGTACAGCTCCCGCAGCTCCTTCCTGTTGAGCAGAGGATCAAAGAGGGCCCGCTCCTTCCGCAGCGCCGCGAGCCGCTGCGCCTCGGCCGATTTCACGCCTTTTCCCTTGTCGGCCTTCGGAGCCATAGGGAGAGGAGGTGGAGGAGGTCGACGGCGTTGGTGGCACCGGTGGCAATGGAGGGGGCGGAGCGTTGCTCTCTTTGGGCTCGAGAAGGCAGGGGAAAGCGACAGGGGTTTCTGATGTGACAGCAAGGGCAAGTGGGCATCCTGCCCCTGTTCCCCCGCTTATAAAGGGAGAGGGACGGGCGTTCGATTTTTCCCATTAAAGAAAGCCCCACGATCTCCCCACGGCGCCACGTCCGTGCGTGCCGTTCGTGAGAGACGTGGTGGGTCCAAGGCGAATAACGGCGTAATCAAGACCACGCGTGCCCGTGCCTTTGTTTTGGGCCTGGCCAACAGAGCTCGGCGCGATGTGTGGCCCAGCAGGGGCTCTGCCGGTATACTAGAGTAGGGGTACCCTAGTATCCCGAACTCGTGCACGGACAGTTGCAGCACCCCGCGGTAGGGCCGACTTGGTGACCGTCAAGATCTCCCGTGGCTCCTTTGGAGCCATTCAAGAACAAAGTAATCAAGACCCCGGCAAGAGGAGCTTGCCGGGAAGGCTTGGTGAGCGACAAGCTCCCAAGCGCGGCAAGGCAGCAAGGTGCTCGCCGCGGCAAGTGACCTCTCTTCATCTCCGCTCCAGCTCATCCGCCAACGTGTCGCCATGGGGCCTTCCCAAGCACGCGTGTCGACGGGCTGTGCAGCCAGCGGGGAGCAGCGATAAGCGGCGGCGACAAGCTACCCTCGTGGCAAAGCGGAGGCGCGCTTGACGGTCCCTCACTGTTGCCTTTGAGCGGACGGGACGGGCATTAATGACTCTTGTCCCTTGCCGTCAGAGTTAGGTATAGATCACTGTACACTGTACAAAGCGATGTACCAACCCATGTTTTTACTATCTTACCCTTGTCTACTTGGCACATGTGGTGACCCCTTGCGCCTATAAAAGGAGGCCCAAGTGCAACGTAGAAAGGGTTCGGTTCGGCTCCGGCTTAGTTCATTCTACTCATCCTAGACCACACTCAGGCTAGGTTTTGTAGCTCCCATTGCTTCCTAGCAAGAACACAAGATAATCCACAAAAGCAGCAGTAGGAGTATTATCTCTCCGGAGAGCTCCGAAGCTGGGTAAATCTGCTCGTGTGCATCGCTTCGATCCGCTCTTTGTGCAATCTCCGCCCCCTCCGAACCACAAGGGACCCAGGTCCCATAGGTGTTCGTGGGACACGATCAGTTCTCCCCGACAAGTTTCTATAAAACAAATCCACCACCATGCTCTAAAATATATAAGTGAAGTACTAGAGCAAAATTATATAGCTCAAAAGATATAAGTGAAGCACATAGAGTATTCTAACAAATTCCAAATCATGTATGGCTCTCTCAAAAGGTGTGTAAAGCAAGTATGATTGTGGTAAACTAAGAAGCAAAGACTCAAATCATACAAGACGCTCCAAGCAAAACACATATCATGTGGTGAATAAAAATATAGCTCCAAGTAAAGTTACCGATGGAAGTAGGCGAAAGAGGGGATGCCTTCAGGGCATCCCCAAGCTTTGACTTTTGGTGTCCTTAGATTATCTAGGGGGTGCCGTGGGCATCCCCAAGCTTTAACTCTTGCCACTCCTTGTTCCATAATCCATCAAAATCTTTCACCCAAAACTTGAAAACTTCACAACACAAAACTCAACAGAAATCTCGTGAGCTCCGTTAGCGAAAAGAAAACAAAAGACCACTTCAAGGTACTGTAATGAACTCATTCTTTATTTATATTGGTGTTAAACCTACTGTATTACAACTTCTCTATGGTTTATAAACTATTTTACTAGCCATAGATTCATCAAAATAAGCTAACAACACACGAAAAACAGAACTTTCCAAAACAGAACAGTCTGTAGTAATCTGTAACTAACGCAAACTTCTCAACTCGAAAAATTCAGCCACAATACGACGACCAAGGTAATTTGTTTATTGATCAGCAGCAATTGGAATCAGTATTTTATCACGTTCTGGTGATTTTTAATAATTATTTTCATGAACAGAAAGTTTCTGGAAATTACAGCAGGATCAAATAACCATCATCCAAGAAAATCCTATAGGTTTAACTTGGCACAAACACTAACTAAAACATAAAAACAAATCTAACCAGAGGCTAGAACAAATATTAATTACTAAACATAAACAAAAAGCAAAAACCTGAAAATAAAATTGGGTTGCCTCCCAACAAGTTCTATCGTTTAACGCCCTTAGCTAGGCATAAATCAAGGATAGATCTAGGTATTGCCATCTTTGGTAGGCAATCCATAAGTGGCTCTCATGATAGATTCATATGGTAGTTTTATTTTCTTCCTAGGAAAGTGTTCCATGCCTTTCTTTAATGGAAATTGGAATCTAATATATCCTTCCTTCATATCAATAATTGCACCAATCGTTCTAAGGAAAGGTCTACCAAGAATAATAGGACATGAAGGATTGCAATCTATATCAAGAACGATAAAATCTACGGGCACATAATTCCTATTTGCAACAATAAGAACACCATTGATTCTTCCCATAGGTTTCTTAATACTGGAATCCGCAAGGTGCAAGTTTAAAGAGCAATCATCAAAATCATGGAAACCTAGCAAATCACACAAAGTTTTAGGAATAGTGGAAACACTAGCACCCAAATCACATAAAACATAAAACTCATGATCCTTAATCTTAATTTTAATAGTTGGTTCCCACTCATCATAAAGTTTTCTAGGGATAGAAACTTCCAACTCAAGTTTTTCTTCATAAGATTGCATCAAGGCATCAACGATATGTTTAGTGAACGCTTTATTTTTGACTATAAGCGTAAGGAGAATTTAGCACGGATTGTAACAAGGAAATACAATCAATCAAAGAGCAACTTTCATAATTAAATTCCTTGAAATCCAAAATAGTGGGTTTAGCAACATCTAGGGTTTTGATTTCTTCAATCCCACTTTTATCAATTATAGCATCAAGATCTAAAAACTCCGAATTTTTGGAACGCCTTTGTGACGCCCGGATAATTAGGCTACAGTAATCCCATGTTAATGATGCCACGTCACCACGGTTACTGTTGTTAATCTCGTGTTAGTTCAAAATAGATTCGAAATTCAAACTTAAAATAAAGTCAAACGGTAAAGGTTTTCAAATACTAAAACTAAAATGTTGGGGTGTTGCCAAATAATGCATAGGTAATTATTGTGGAGAAACCACACTTTTATAAATGTTTAAAGGCTCTAAAGTAATTAAAATGCAGCTATGACAATTAATTAAATGCCCTTTTAAAGATAATAATAATGCAAACTATTTTAATTAGGTGTCAAACTTATTGGGGCAGTAGAGTAAATTATAACATTAATTTAGGAGTTGTATTTATATTTTCTAAAACAACAATTAAAAGAATAAAATAGAAAAGAAAAATAAATAAAAAGAAAAAGAAAAACAAAACTAACAAAAAAGAAGAGAAGAAACAAACCCGCTTGGCCCATTGGGCCACAATCCAGCTGGCCTAGCCGGCCCCTCCACTCCTCCATAACCCCCGTGGAGACCGAACTCTACCACCGACACCCCACTCACCCCGTAAAATATCTTCCCCCCTCTCCCCTGGTTGGATCGGGATCGAGAGGGAGGAGGCCGCTGCTCGCCGCCCGAACATCGACGCCGCCCGTCGCCGGACCTACCCGCGGGATCGCCGCCATCCTCCCCGTCTTCCTCCTCGACCCCCCATTGCCCCGTGCCGTACTCCTCCTCTGTGAGCTTCCCCTCCCTCCCTTCTCTGCCGTGGCCGCGCCCTCTCCCCCGCGCTCGGCTCCGCAGCCCGATGTCGTTCGCGGACAGCCGCACCCGGCCAACCCCGCGGCGCCCGCGCCCTCACCGTCCCGCCGCATGTCGTCGCGCACTCGCGCGCCCACAGCCGCGACCGTGTCGCCCTGCTTCCATTCCGCCGCCCAGCTGGCCTCGCCACCTGGCGCACTATCGCCAGCTCTCCGCCCCTCGCCGGCTCTACCATGCTGCTGCGCCTAATCCCTCATCGCCGCTGCCACCGGCGGCTGCCTCTAGCCGCCCGCGCTGCGGTTGCTCCGCCACCAGCGCGTTGGTCCACGCCGGAATCCCACCGCTGCCGCCGACCTCGCCGGCCTCCCCACCTGCGCCCGCGCCTACGGAACCCGCTCCCACCGCTGCCGCTGCCAGTGCAGCTCCGGCCGGCCGGTCTCGCGCGGCCGTGCCTCCTTGTACGGGTTCGCCCGCCCCGTTAGCCCAGCGCCCGTGTGGCTCGGTTGGCCACTAGACAAAGGGCCCCACACCTTCTGTTAAAAAAAGGATTAGAAAAAAAATATTTTAATATAATTAATTTAATTAATTAGGTTTAATTAAACTAATTAAAATTTATTAGACTAATAACCTAGTTAGACTAAATTAATTAATTAGTTAACGTAACAGTCAATGACAGGGGGCCCCACCCCTGTTGACCGATCAAACGTTGACTCGTCAACTGGGACCCCCAGGCCCACCTGTCAGCCTCTGGTGCACTCCTGTGTACGCAGAGCTGGGTGCTCCTAGCATTTAGCTATTTAATTTCGAATTAATAATGATTCCAAATATTGCTAAAAACTTGGAAAAATCAAAATAAATAAACCGTAGCTCGGATGGAAAAACTTTGTACATGAAAGTTGCTCAGAATGACGAGACGAATCCGGGTAAGCAGCCCATTCGTCCGCTACACATCCCTAGCATAGCAAACACGCAAATTTCCCCCTCTGATTATCCTATCCGAAAACGTGAAACACCAGGGATATTTTCCCAGATGTTTCCCCCTTTCGCCGGTACCACCTACTGCCGCGTTAGGGCACGCCTAGAACCGCGTATTACCATGTTACGCTTTGTGATGCTTTTATTGCTCTGTTATTTATTGTGTCCCCCCACCGTTACTTCTTTCCAGTTGACCACGAGACTGCCGGCGACCCCCAGTACGACTACGATGTTGACGACCCCTCCTTCTTGCCAGAGCAACCAGGCAAGCCCCCCCCCCCCTTGATCACCAGATATCGCCTACTCGTTCTCTATACTGCTTGCATTAGAGTAGTGTAGCATGTTACTACTTTCCGTTAATCCTATCCTGATGCATAGCCTGTCCTTGCTACTACTGTTGTTACCTTTACCTGCACTCCTACATGCTTAGTATAGGATGCTAGTATTCAATCTGTGGCCCTACATTCTTGTCCGTCTGCCATGCTATACTATCGGGCCGTGATCACTCGGGTGGTGATCACGGGTATATATATTATACCTTCTACATGATACATGTGGTGACTAAAGTCGGGTCGGCTCGTGGAGCACCCGCGAGTGATTCACGGATTGGGGGATGAAAGGACCTTTGTCTCAACGGCCCTCTGTGTGGATCTTTGTGGCGGAGCGACAGGGCAGGTTGAGACCGCCTAGGTGAGAGGTGGGCCTGGCCCTGTTCGGCGTTCAGGGATACTTAACACGCTTAACGAGATCTTGGTATTTGATCTGAGTTGGGTCGTTGACCTTATACGCACTAACCACCACGTGGGACCAGATATGGGCAACCGGCGTCGTGGTATCAGCCGAAGCATTTCGTGATGTCAGCGACTGAGTGGCGCGCGCCGGATTGGACTGGAACGCCTGTTAGGCTAGGCCTGCTTCCGGCCGCGTTCGCAACGTGCAGGTGTGCTAAGGGCGATGGGCCTAGACCCCTGTGCGCTTAGGTTTAGACCGACATGCTGACCTCTCTGTTATGCCTAGGTGGGGCTGCGATGTGTTGATCTTTCGAGGCCGGGCATGACCCAGGAAAGTGTGTCGGGCCAAATGGGATCGAGCGTGTCGGGTAATGTGCTGCACCCCTGCAGGAAAGTTAATCTATTCAAATAGCTGTGATCTTCGGTAACAGGACGATTTGGAGTTGTACCTTGACCTTATGACAACTAGAACTGGATACTTAATAAAACACAGCCCTCCAAGTGCCAGATACAACCCGGTGATTGCTCTCTAATAGGGCGACGAGGAGGGGATCGCCGGGTTGGATTATGCTATGCGATGCTACTTGGAGGACTTCAGTCTACTCTCTTCCACATGCTGCAAGATGGAGGCTGCCAGAAGCGTAGTCTTCGACAGGATTAGTTATCCCCCTCTTATTCTGGCATTCTGCAGTTCAGTCCACGGATATGGCCCTTTACACATATACCCATGCATATGTAGTGTAGCTCCTTGCTTGCGAGTACTTTGGATGAGTACTCACGTTTGCTATCTCCTTCTTTTCCCCCTATCCCTTCTACGTGGTTGTCGCAACCAGATGTTGGAGCCCAGGAGCCAGACACCATCGTTGACGACGACTCCTACTACACTGGGGGTGCCTACTACTACGTGCAGCCCGCTGACGACGACCAGGAGTAGTTAGGAGGATCCCAGGCAGGAGGCCTGCGCCTCTTTCGATCTGTATCCCAGTTGTGCTAGCCTTCTTAAGGCAAACTTGTTTAACTTATGTCTGTACTCAGATATTGTTGCTTCCGCTGACTCGTCTATGATCAAGCACTTGTATTCGAGCCCTCGAGGCCCCTGGCTTGTATTATGATGCTTGCATGACTTATTTATGTTTTAGAGTTATGTTGTGATATCTTCCCGTGAGTCCCTGATCTTGATCGTACACATTTGCGTGCATGATTAGTGTATGGTTGAATTGGGGGCGTCACAAGTTGGTATCAGAGCCGACTGCCTGAAGGAATCCCCCTTCCACACTCCTTGGCCGAAGTCGAGTCTAGACATTACAAAACTTTTACTAACATGGCTGTGTGCCTTACGAGCCCACGTCGCCATTGGGTGGTATTAGGATCTTTTATTCCTCGACCTATACTCTGGGACTCTGACCTCTCTTCTATTCGGATGAAATGATTTTTAAAATCTAACTTTAGGTTCTCGAAAACACTTTCTCCCGGAGAGCCCCTTCAGTCCAGATAATCGCCGGCTGCATCAGAAGATTTCGAAGTTACTCCCCGATACTCTTTTGAGACTTTGTGCCCGTTGCTTTTGCAATTCCCTACCACCAAAATATCCCTATGGATAAATACATACACTTGCCGTTCTTGCTTTTATTCCCAGTCGATCTTGTTATTACAAGATACCCCGAGAGTACTTTGCGCCACTGCCTTGTAGTTCCTTGCCGCAAAAATACCCCTACGGATAATTCCTCGCACTTATCGAGTATCCGCTCATTCCCAGTTGTTCATGTGTTTCGCAAAAGACTTCGGAATACCATTCGATCTTCCAAAAATCCAGAGCAGCCTATTGCTCTTGAAATTTTTGTTTGCTTGCATTATGGTTAATCCCATAAGCCTCGCAATCTTATTGGCATCCCTTGTCTTTATCATTTTAAGTCCGTTGATTCAATATGTTGGGGATGCTCGCATCCCTCAACCGAATCCTAGAATTCATCCTTCCGGCTCAGTGTCAGTTTGAACATGAGCTGGTTCTCAACCAATGATATTGTCATCGGTTGTACCCCTTAGTCTATTAAACTATTCCATCCTTAATCAGAGCGTTTGCTTCTGATCCCTTTATTTGGAAATCATAATTCCTTTACATTTGAGATTTGAATTAGTCAGTTGTTTCTATAATTTTATCTCCTTGCATTCTTTCTTCTTTTGTTTGAGTACCAATGCTCGCATTAGATCCCTTGTTGGATTTTATCTGACAGCGTCCTTCATATTCAATAACCTTGTGAGCCTTTCCTCGGATACATAATGCCTTTGGTAGATTGTATCCTCTGCTTTCTCAACAATGCTCTACTTTCGAGCTTGTATAAATTTCTCCTGAATTTGTGGTATATGTTTCTAAGATGCCCCGATGGGTTGAACATATACCTTCCTTAATTTGTGTGAACCCAAAAGTCTTCATGGGTCATAACCTTCTGATATTCCGCGAGTTAAACTTTCAAACTCTAAACATTCTTAACTGAGAGCAGTAAATGAAAAGTTGTGTATTGGAGAAGTGGGAGTCGACCTTGAACTTTGTGTTCATGCCCATGGACCCGATGTGGAACTTATCATGGAAGCTTCTTGTAAATGATAATGATCCCCTTGTTATAAGTTCATCCTGTATCTATGTTTGGTCCTTTACAATCATGGTTCCGACCATATTTTCTCCTTAATACCATTTCCCGGACAAGTTAAAGCACTTGTCTTTTGCTAATCAATACACTAGCCCAACCTCTACTTTGATCTACTGTCGAGTATTACCCTCTGGTATCTCGAGGATATCTAAGAACTGTGTTGCATCTTATGAGTTCTTCACCAACTATTATTTCTCACCGATTCCAATTTTTCATGGGTTATGAGTTGTTAGTCGCTCAAGAACACCGATATGTGAACCAATTCCGCATTCTGGTATGATAACTCTTAAAGTAAATTTCGTTGCTTATGAGTTTAGTCCTTCAAGTCATTCCTAGCCTTATCGGCTATATCATTATCGTGCAAAATTTTAACTATGCTACCTGGTCCTTCTTCCTGGAGCATAATTTTTGACGATGAGCTAAGTTTACGTCGACTTTCCTCGTCATATCTTTTTGCCTTAAACAACAAGATTGTGTTCGAGTTTGTGTCCTAACCGTGGTTCCAATAACCTTCGCTCCTTCATTCCGTTGACTTGATGTCCTCGTCGATTGGTTACATCTTCTTGAAACCTCTCGACAAATGTGTCGTGATCATCGTCAACATCCTGAGCTCTTCCAAGGTATATATTGAATTCTTGATGAGAAATACCATCCTTTGCCCTCGATGATTTGGGTTATCATCGACAACATTATTGCATTCCCTCCAACACAAAACTTGTTCTTGTTTTGTGTTGTACCTTGAGTTCCTTGCTATCTAACTTATGTTATGTTATACCGCGGAGTATTACCATCTTTTATGTCAAGAATGTTGTGAGAACTACTCCACCTCTTAAAAATTCTTGATATAATAATACTTCTCGCCATCTCCGTTCATTTCTTGGTCCTCGTGTTGTTTTTAAATGGAATACCGACAATTGAGCTATGACGTGTGAATTCAAAACTTCTAGCAACCCTATTGCTTTGAAGTGGATGGGCAATAGTTTCATTCGAAGTCTTTCGATAATTGAATCACCATTCTAACATTGGTCGTGCAACCCAGCCCATATTTCGAGTGCACCTTTCCACCAGTGATTAATTGTGTATGTTTTCCTCGAGCATACGTCATTATATCATTTGATCTGACAAATGTTATCTCCTTGTTCACCTACTTGAGGAAATCCATATTTTGAAAATCTCAATGAATTGTCGCTGAGTCAATCAGCCACCTCCTCACCTCTCCTTGATTTAATGATGAACTCGTGTGTCGGAACTTGCTCCATAGTTCATTTCGCGAGAATCTTATAATGTCATCTCGTCAATTTGTATTGCACCTTTTCTTCTCAGGCATCCTGAGTCTGAGGTATTTTGACACCAATTAGATCTGAATCTCGGTCAGATATGATGGTTGGGACATATTTCCAAGAGTTATAACATTGGTTGTTATATGACCCGGTAAGGTGGTGTCATGCCTAGTACACCTGGCCGGAGGCCCTATTGATATAGATTCCTTTTCAGCTAGGTTATCCATTCTTCCATGAGGAAATTGTAAGACATATTCTATAAGTTGTTCCTGATGAATCCTTCGTGTATCCAAAGTACGACCTTTGCTTGAAGACCATGTCAATGCTATCTCGAAGCATGTCTATGGTACTCCGATTTTCAACAAGAACATTTGAAGCCCAATGCTAAATGTTTCCTGCTCAATTATCCAAACACCGCTGAATGGGTAATGTCATGAAATTCTCTCCCCTACCTAAGGAGTTTTCTACATAATATCCTTTCATGGATATCATGCTCTGCTTGTCCTTGGGAAGGATATACCCCTGAAATATGTGTTTAAACACATTTTTCCTTTCCATTGTTCTGTTTAACCTGATGGTCACATTTTCCTTTCCATTGGTTTGTTTGACCTTTCTTGTGATCTATATAATCTAAGTAGCAATAATTCACTGCTTATGTAAACACCTCATTGTACAACTCTGCCAGTGAGACCCTGTTTCTACTGTTGATGACATTTCGGTAACCGCCGATGGATGAGAACTCTGCCTCTTGGCCCGCCTCGTTCAACGAGCAGGAAAATGGTTCTCTTCATCCCTCGCCCTTGGTACCGACGTTGATGCCGACATAACTGGCAGGCTAATCCCTGACATGCCTTGCTTAGATGATCACGCAAGATGTCTCCGCCCTTCATACTTTTAACCCACATGGTGGGCCCATAACCCACAATTCCACAGGATCGAAACCTGACTCTCCTGTACACCTTGTTGACACAGTTATCCCTTGCTCTTGGTTTCATAGGTAATTCGCGAGCCACCTTCCTAGTGATCTATTCTGATATCGGACGCAATACTTATTCTCGTTGCTCTGAACCCCTTTTCACACTCCATTTCAGGCATCGAACGATTGCCTACCCGTTTGAAACTTTGGTACCATCGTATGTTGCACTCAACGAATTCACTGAAATACAACTCGTGGGGTACCTTATGTATTTCCCATTGAGTTCACCGTCAGATGCCCAACTTTGTGGAGATGCGTTCTTCCGGAGTTTTTCCCCTTGGTCGCGTTCGTAGGACGATGGAGATCCCGAAGAAAGGATGACGACTTGATCATGATGAGCTGGAGCAGAGAAATAAAGACTTCAACGTAATGGATCTACCTCTTCAAGAAGAGCAACCAAGATCGAGAAGAACCGTTAGAAATCTGTAACCAGATCTTTCCCCCTTACTCCCCCTCTTAAATCTCGGGACGGATTTCTTGTAGTGGAGGAGAATTGTGACGCCCGGATAATTAGGCTACAGTAATCCCAAGTTAATGATGGCACGTCACCACGGTTACTGTTGTTAATCTCGTGTTAGTTCAAAATCGATTCGAAATTCAAACTTAAAATAAATTCAAACGGTTTTCAAATATTAAAACTAAAATGTTGGGGGGTTGCCAAATAATGCATAGGTAATTATTGTGAAGAAACCACACTTTTATAAAATGTTTAAAGGCTCTAAAGTAATTAAAATGCAGCTATGACAATTAATTAAATGCCCTTTTAAAGATAATAATAATGCAAACTATTTTAATTAGGTGTCAAACTTATTGGGGAGTAGAATAAATTATAACATTAATTTAGGAGTTGTATTTATATTTTATAAAACAACAATTAAAAGAATAAAATAGAAAATAAAAATAAATAAAAAGAAAAACAAAAACAAAACTAACAAAAAAGAAGAGAAGAAACAAAACCCCCTTGGCCCATTGGGCCACAATCCAGCTGGCCTAGCCGGCCCCTCCACTCCTCCATAACCCCCGTGGAGACCGAACTCTACCACCGACACCCCACTCACCCCATAAAATATCTTCCCCCCTCTCCCCCGATTGGATCGGGATCGAGAGGGAGGAGGCCGCTTCTTCGCCCGCTTGAACATCGGCCGCCCGCCCGTCATTGGACCTTCCTCCGGATCGACGCCATCCTCCCCGTCCTCCTCCTCGACCCCCCCATTGCCCCGTGCCCTACTCCTCCTCTGTGACCTTCCCCTCCCTCCCTTCTCTACCTGGTCGCGCCCTCTCCCCCGCGCTCGGCTCCGCCGCCCGACGTCGCTCGCGGACAGCCGCACCCGGCCAACCCCGTGGCGCCCGCGCCCTCACCACCGTCTCGCCGCATGCCGCCGTGCACTCGCGCGCCCAGCCCGCGACCGTGTCGCCCCGCTTCCATTCCCGCCGCCCGCCGTGGCCTCTGGCCACCAGCGCACTATCGCCGCCCTCTCCGCCCCTCGCCGGCTCTACCCGCTGCTGCCGCTGCGCCCCATCCCTCAACTGCGCCCGCCGCGGTGGCTGCCTCACAGCCGCCCAGCATGCGCCTCTGAGTGCTCCGCCGCCCAGCGTTGGTCGCGCCAGCAGCGTTAGTCCGCGCCCATTGAGTCCCACCGCTGCCGCCGACCTCGCCGACCTCCCCTGCCACGCCCGCGCTGCGGAGCCCGCTCCGACCGCTGCCGCTGCCAGGTGCAGCTCCGGTCGGCCTCGTGCGGACGCGCCTCCTTGGACGGGTTCGCCCACCCCGTTAGCCCAGCGCATGTGTGGCTCGGTTGGCCACTAGACAAAGGGCCCCACACCTTCTGTTAAAAAAGGATTAGAAAAAATTTAATATAATTAATTAATTCATTAATTTCATTAAACTAATTATAATTTATTAGACCAATAACCTAGTTAGACTAAATTAATTAGTTAGTTAATGTAACAGTCAATGACAGGGGGGGCCCACCCCCTGTTGACTAGTCAAACGTTGACTGGTCAGCTGGGACCCCCAGGCCCACCTATCAGCCTCTGGTGCACTTCTGTGTACGCAGAGCTGGGTGCTCCTAGCATTTAGCTATTTAATTTCGAATTAATAATGATTCCAAATATTGCTAAAAACTTGGAAAAATCAAAATAAATAAACCGTAGCTCGGATGGAAAAACTTTGTACATGAAAGTTGCTCAGAATGACGAGACGAATCCGGATACGCAGCCCATTCATCCGCTACACATCCCTAGCATAGCAAACACGCAACTTTCCCCCTCTGATTATCCTGTCCGAAAACGCGAAACACCAGGGATATTTTCCCAGATGTTTCCCCCTTTCGCCGGTACCACCTACTGCCGCGTTAGGGCACGCCTAGAACCGCGTATTACCATGTTACGCTTTGTGATGCTTTGATTGCTTTGTTATTTATTGTGTCCCCCCACCGTTACTTCTTTCCAGTTGACCACGAGACTGCCGGTGACCCCCAGTACGACTACGATGTTGACGACCCCTCCTTCTTGCCAGAGCAACCAGGCAAGCCCCCCCCCTTGATCACCAGATATCGCCTACTCCTTCTCTATATTGCTTGCATTAGAGTAGTGTAGCATGTTACTTCTTTCCGTTAATCCTATCCTGATGCATAGCCTGTCCTTGCTACTACTGTTGTTACCTTTACCTGCACTCCTACATGCTTAGTATAGGATGCTAGTATTCCATCTGTGGCCCTACATTCTTGTCCGTCTGCCATGCTATACTATCGGGCCGTGATCACTTGGAAGGTGATCACGGGTATATATTATACTTTCTACATGATACATGTGGTGACTAAAGTCGGGTCGGCTCGTGGAGCACCCGCGAGTGATTCACGGATTGGGGCCTGAAAGGACCTTTGTCCCAACGGCCCTCTGTGTGGATCTTTGTGGCGGGCGGCAGGCAGGTTGAGACCGCCTAGGTGAGAGGTGGGCCTGGCCCTGTTCGGTGTTTGCGGATACTTAACACGCTTAACGAGATCTTGGTATTTGATCTGAGTTGGGTCGTTAACCTTATACGCACTAACTGCCACGTGGGACAAGATATGGGCAACCGGCGTCGTGGTATCAGCCGAAGCATTTCGTGACGTCGGCCGATCGAGCGGCGAGCGCCGGATTGACTGGAATACTGTTATGCTAGGTCTGCTTCGGCCGCGTTCGCAACATGCGGTGTGCTAAGGCGATGGGCCCGAGCCTGTCGCTTAGGTTTAGACCGGCGTGTCTTGACCTCTCTGTTATGCCTAGGTGGGGCTGCGGCGTGTTGATCTTCGAGGCGGGCATGACCCGAAATTGTGTCCGGACAAATGGGATCGGCGTGTCGGGTAATGTGGTGCACCCTGCAGTGAAGTTAATCTATTCGAGTAGTCGTGATCTTGATAACAGGATGACTTGGAGTTGTACCTTGACCCTATGACAACTAGAACCGGATACTTAATAAAACACACCTCCAAGTGCGGATACAACTGGTGATTGCTCTCTAACAGAAGCGACGAGGAGGGATCGCCGGTAGGATTATGCTATGCGATGCTACTTGGAGGACTTGATCTACTCTCTTCTACATCTTTGCAATCTGGAGGCTGCGAGCGTAGTCTTCGACAGGATTAGTTATCCCCCCTCTTATTCTGGCGTTCTGCAGTTCAGTCCACTGATATGGCCCTTTACACATATCCCATGTATATGTAGTGTAGCTCCTTGCTTGCGAGTACTTTGGATGAGTACTCACGTTTGCTTTCTCCTTCTTTTCCCCCTATCCCTTCTACCTGGTTGTCGCAACCAGATGTTGGAGTCCAGGAGCCAGACGCCACCGTTTACGACGACTCCTATTACGCTTGAGGTGCCTACTACTACGTGCAGCCCGCTGGCGACGACCAGGAATAGTTAGGAGGATCTCAGGCAGGAGGCCTACGCCTCTTTCGATCTGTATCCCAGTTTGTGCTAGCCTTCTTAAGGCAAACTTGTTTAACTTATGTATGTACTCAGATATTGTTGCTTTCGCTGACTCGTCTATGATCGAGCACTTGTATTCGAGCCCTCAAGGCCCCTGGCTTGTATTATGATGCTTGTATGACTTATTTATGTTTTAGAGTTGTGTTGTGATATCTTCCCGTGAGTCCCTGATCTTGATCGTACACATTTGTGTGCATGATTAGTGTACGGTTGAATCGGGGGCGTCACAGCCTTCTAGGTAAAGGTGGATCATATTCAGTACCATCTTTATCAAGATTCATATTGCAAAACAAAGATTTAATAGGGGACACATCAATAACCTTTAGATCTTCATCTTTATTTTCATAGGAACTAGAAGAACACGCTTTAATAAAGGCATCTTTCGTAGCACTCATCCTAGTGGTTCTTTCTTTGCACATATCAATGGAAATTCTCATGGCTTTGAGGGACTCATTGATATCATGCTTAGGAGGAATAGATCTAAGCTTTAAAGAATCAACATCAAGAGAAATTCTATCAACGTTCCTAGCCAATTCAGCAACTTTAAGCAATTTTTCTTCAAGCAAAGCATTAAAATTCTTTTGCAAATTCATAAACTCTTTAACACTAGTCTCAAATTCAGAGGGCATCTTATTAAAATTTCCATAAGAATTGTTGTATGAATTTCCATAATTATTAGAGGGATTACTAGGATAAGGCCTAGGATTAAAGTTTCCTCTATACGCGTTGTTACCAAAATTATTCGTACCAACAAAATTCACATCCATGGATTCATTATTATTCTCAATCAAAGTAGACAAAGGCATATCATTAGGATCAGAAGAAACACTCTTAGTAGCAAATAATTTCATAAGTTCATCCATCTTTTCACTCAAAACATTAATTTCTTCTATCGCATGCACTTTTTTATTCGTAGATCTTTCAGTGTGCCATTGAGAATAATTAACCATAATATTATCTGAGAGTTTAGTAGCTTCTCCTAAAGAGATTTCCATAAAAGTGCCTCCCGCGGCCGAATCTAAAAAAATTCTAGAAGAAAAATTCAATCCGGCATAAATTTTTTGTATAATCATCCACAAATTCAAACCATGAGTAGGGCAATTACGTATTATTAATTTCATCCTCTCCCAAGCTTGTGCAACATGTTCATGATCAAGTTGCTTAAAATTCATAATATCGTTTCTAAGAGGGATGATCTTAGCGGGAGGAAAATACTTAGAGATAAAAGCATCTTTGCACTTATTCCATGAATCAATACTATTTTTAGGCAAAGACAAAAACCAAGCTTTAGCATGATCTCTAAGGGAAAAAGGAAATATCTTCAATTTAACAATATCATTATCAACATCTTTCTTCTTTTGCATATCACACAAATCAATGAAGCTATTTAGATGAGTAGCGGCATCTTCACTAGGAAGGCCGGCGAATTGATCTTCCATGACAATATTCAACAAAGCAGCATTGATTTCACAAGATTCAATATTTGTAAGAGGAGCAATCGGAGTGCTCAGGAAATCATTATTGTTGGTATTGGTAAAGTCACATAATTTAGTATTATCTTGAGCCATCGTGACAAACTAGCAATCCAACACACGAGCAAACAAAAGGCAAGCGAAAAAAAGGCAAACGGAAAAGAGAGGGCGAATAAAACGGCAAGGGTGAAGTGGGGGAGAGGAAAACGAGAGGCGAATGGCAAATAATGTAATGCGGGAGATAAGGGATTGTAGTGGGTACTTGGTATGTTGACTTTTGCGTAAGCCTCCTCGGCAACGGCGCCAGAAATTCTTCTTGCTACCTCTTGAGCACTGTGTTGGATTTCCTTGAAGAGGAAAGGCGATGCAACACAGTAGCGTAAGTATTTCCCTCAGTTTTTGAGAACCAAGGTATCAATCCAGTAGGAGACTACACGCGCGAGTCCCTCGTACCTACACAAAGCAAATAGCTCCTCACAACCAACAAGATTAGGGGTTGTCAATCCCTTCATGGTCACTTACGAGAGTGAGATCTGATAGAGATGATAGGATAATATTTTGGTATTTTTATGATAAAGATGCAAAGTAAAATAAAAGAAAAGTAAAAAGCAAAGGCAATAAATAAAGTGATGGAAGATTAATATGATGGAGATAGACCCGGGGGCCATAGATTTCACTAGTGGCTTCTCTCAAGAGCATAAGTATTCTCTGATTGGGTGAACAAATTACTGTTGAGCAATTGACAGAATTGAGCATAGTTATGAGAGTATCTAGGTATGATCATGTATATAGGCATCACGTCCGAGACAAGTAGACCGACTCCTGCCTGCATCTACTACTATTACTCCACTCATCGATTGCTATCCAGCATGCATCTAGAGTATTAAGTTCAAGAAAACAGAGTAACGCCTTAAGCAAGATGACATGATGTAGAGGGATAAATTCATGCAATATGATAACAAAAACCCATCTTGTTATCCTCGATGGCAACAATACAATATGTGCCTTGCTGCCCCTACTGTCACTCGGAAAGGACACCGCAAGATTGAACCCAAAACTAAGCACTTCTCCCATTGCAAGAAAAACCAATCTAGTAGGCCAAACCAAACTGATAATTCGAAGAGACTTGCAAAGATAACCAATCATACATAAAAGAATTCAGAGAAGATTCAAATATTGCTCATAGATATTCTTGATCATAAACCCACAATTCATCGGTCTCAACAAACACACCGCAAAGAGAAGATTATGTCGACAAGAGAGGGGGGAACATTGCATTGAGATCCAAAAAGAGAGAAGAAGCCATCTAGCTACTAACTATGGACCCGAAGGTCTGAGGTAAACTACTCACACTTCATCGGAGAGGCTATGATGATGATGTAGAAGCCCTCCGTGATGGATGCCCCCTCGTGAGCTCGAGCAGGCCCCAAGGCGGGATCTCGTGGAGTACGAGAAGGTTGCGGCGGTGGAATTAGGTTTTTGGCTCCATATCTGATCGTTTGGGGGTACATAGGTATATATAGGAGGAAGGAGTACGACGGTGGAGCAACAGGTGGGCCACGAGGGTGGAGGGCGCGCCTGGGGGGGGTAGGCGCGCCCCCTACCTCGTACCCACCTCCCTTCTTTCTTGACGTAGGGTCCAAGTCTCCTGGATCATATTCGGTGAGAAAATCACATTCCCGAAGGTTTCATTCTGTTTGGACTCCGTTTGATATTCCATTTCTTCGAAACTCTGAAATAGGCAAAAAACAGCAATTCTGGGCTTGGCCTCTGGTTAATAGGTTAGTCCCAAAAATAATATAGAAGTGGAAAATAAAGCTCAATAATGTCCAAAACAGTAGATAATATAGCATGGAGCAATCAAAAATTATAGATACGTTGGAGACGTATCATAGATCTCCACGAGAGAGGGGGAGAGCTTTGTATTGAGATCCAAAAAGAGAGAATAAGCCATCTAGATAATAACTATGGACCCGAAGGTCTGAGGTAAACTACTCACACTTCACCGGAGAGGCTATGGAGTTGATGTAGAAGCCCTCCGTGATCGATTCCCCTTCGTGAACTCAAATAGGCCCCAAGATGGGATCTCGTGGAGTAGATGCTGAAGGTTGCGGAATTAGGTTTTTGGCTCCGTATCTGATTGTTTGGGGGTACGTAGGTATATATAGGAGGAAGGAGTACGTCGGTGGAGCAACAGGGGGCCCATGAGGGTGGAGGGCACGCCCTAGGGGGGTAGGCGCGCTCCCTACCTCGTGGCTTCCTCGAAGCTTCCTTGACTTAGGGTCCAAGTCTCCTGGATCATGTTCGTTCCAAAAATCACGTTCCCGAAGGTTTCATTCCGTTTGGACTCCGTTTGATATTCCTTTTTTGCGAAACGCTGAAATAAGCAAAAAAACAGCAATTCTGGGTTGGGCCTCCGGTTAATAGGTTAGTCTCAAAAATAATATAAAAGTGAATAATAAAGCCCAATAATATCCAAAACAGAAGATAATATAGCATGGAGCAATCAAAAATTATATATACGTTGGAGACGTATCAAGCTTCCCCAAGCTTAATTCCTGCTCGTCCTCGAGTAGGTAAATGATAAAGAAGATAATTTTTGATGTGGAATGCTACTTGGCATAATTTCAATGTAATTCTTCTTAATTGTGGTATGAATATTCAGATCCGAAAGATTCAAGATAAAAGTTCAATATTGACATAAAAATAATAATACTTCAAGCATACTAACTAAGCTCAAAATAACATGGCCAAAAAAGCTTATCCCTACAAAATCATATAGTTTTGTCATGCTCCATTTTCGTCACACAAGAATGCTCTCATCATGCACAACCCCGATGACAAGCCAAGCAATTGTTTCATACTTTAGTAATCTCAAACTTATAAACCGTCACGCAATAAATGAGCGCGAGCCTTGGACATAGCACTATGGGTGGAATAGAATATGATGATGGGGGTTATGTGGAGAAGACAAAAAGGAGAAATTCTCACATCAACGAGGCTAATCAATGAGCTATGGAGATGCCCATCGATTGATGTTAATGCAAGGAGTAGGGATTGCCATGCAACGAATGCACTAGAGCTATAAATGTATAAAAGCTCAACAAAAGAAACTAAGTGGGTGTGCATCCAACTTGCTTGCTCACGAAGACCTAGGGCACTTGAGGAGGCCCATTGTTGGAATATACAAGCCAAGTTCTATAATGAAAAATTCCCACTAGTATATGAAAGTGACAAAACAAGAGACTCTCTATCATGAAGATTATGGTGCTACTTTGAAGCACAGGTGTGGTAAAGGATAGTAACATTGTCCCTTCTCTCTTTTTCTCTCATTTTTTGGGCCTTCTCTCTTTTTTTATGGCCTTTCTTTTTTTTATTCCTCACTTGGGACAATGCTCTAGAGAATGATGATCATCACACTTCTATTTATTTATAACTCAATGATTACAACTCGATACTATAACAAAGTATGACTCTATATGAATGCCTCCGGCGGTGTACCAGGATATGAAATGAACCAAGAGTGACATGTATGAAAGAATTATGAATGGTGGCTTTGCCACAAATACTATGTCAACTACATGATCATGCTAAGCAATATGACAATGATGAATGTGTCATGATAAACGGAATGGTGGAAAGTTGCATGGCAATATATCTCGGAATGGCTATGAAAATGCCATGATAGGTAGGTATGGTGGCTGGTTTGAGGAAGATATAAGGAGGTTTATGTGTGAAAGAGCGATATTTAATCAAATCTATGTATGCATCTAAAAACGAAATGATAAAATAATTTCTTTCATGGAAACAATTTCTCCTATGTGGCCACAATTTTATCTATGTTTATTTTTAGGCTCTCCCACAATCCGGCCACACCTCACCCATTGCTTGTTTATTGACAAACGGGCTTGTTGATTGCCTATTTGTTGAGGTGTATAAATTGGTGAGATTTGATTGAAAATAATAAGGTGAGACAATCTATACCTATGCCTATATAATATATATTGCTTCTGGCGGTACGTCACAAAAATTCCCCCCAAAGTTATTTTTATATAGGTATAGGTATAGATTGTCTCACCTCATTATTGTAAATCAAATCTCACCAATTTATACACCTCAGCAAATAGACAATCAACGCACCCGTTTCTTTTATCCGAGCGGCCTGTTTTTTTATCACTCTGTACGCTGGGAGAGACGCAACGCACCTGTTTGGGCCAGCCCATGTCTGAGCGGCCTGTTTTTAAATTTCGTTTTTTATTTTGTACCTTTCTTTTCCATTTTTTTCTACTCTAAATAATTTAGGACATGAAAAAATTTCAGAAAACTGGAAAAATATTGAGAATTTAGAAATAAAATATTTAATAAACCATTAAATATTTGTGGATTCAAAAAATGTTCGTGACTTTGCAAAAAAAAAAGTTTACTTATAAAATGTTCGAAATGTTGAAAAAAAATGTTTACGAAATAAAAGAAATCATGATTTTTAAAAAAGTTCGCGTACTAATATTTTTAATGAAATTGAACAATTTTTTGCCCATTCAAAAGATGTTCATAAATGGAAAAATATCCTAAAATTCCAAAACTCTTCATGACATACAAAATAGTTTATTCATTCATAGGATGTTCGCTAATTCAAAAAATGTTCGTTAAATAAAAAATGTGAATTTCAAAAATCATTCCCCCCAATTTCCATAAAAATATTCGTTGATTCTAGAAATGTTTGACAATTCCAGAAAATTGTTTTAAAACCTGTTTACAATTTTGAAAAATGTTTGCAAAGAGTATAAAATGTTCATGAATTTAAAAAATGTTCTTGATTTTAGAAAATGTTCAAAAATTTATAAAAGTGTGCACGAATTGGAAAAATGTTTACGATTTCAAATATGTCAACGAGCTTAAAAAATTGTTCATGATTTCACGAAATTGAGAGTGATAGTGTAACTCGGTGATGCAACAAAATGTAGTCATGGCCGTTGGAGATTACGAGTTTTTTTCTTCCGTTACCAACGCATGAGCCCTTTTAAAAGCAAACCCTTCTATCATAGGCAAGGTTTTGGAATGGAAGGAATGGGTGGTTTTTTTTATTTCGTGTAGGAGCGATATCTTATGGCAGGCCCATTAAAATATGAGTTGGCCCACTTTGTTGGGATAGAACTGGCCAAGGCATAGGCGTCCGATCCTGGCAGCTTAGGACTTGCTCGAGAGAAGAAAGGAGAGAGGAAGTTGGAACGCTTCACTCGCGGAAAAGATAGAACAAAAGGAGGGAAATAAGGCTTTGACTAAATCGTTTTTCTCAACCATCAAAATGTTTTTTTTTCTGAACTCACTTAATCCTAAATGGACGAGCAGAAGCATTAGTGCTTTTATTAGTAGGTGTAGGTATATGGATTTTGCGGAAGGCAATCGTTCGCTGGGAATGAGGTGGCAAATGAACCCTTTTTATGGCAATTTTAGTTCATAATCGCCGGCTAAGGGGGTCCTTTTGCAGAACGAGTTTCATTTCCTGTTACGTGGAATCAAGAGAAATTTGTGTTTCTTTTCATGGAGGCGAGTCGGTGAGGCGAGGACGTGGAAATAGGTTGATGGTCCTGGACTAGGGGTACTCACCATGTCGTCTTCCAGTTAGGAGGGCCGGGTCGAGGCCCCCCATAGCTGTTCATTAACGGGTCATTTTAAGTGACCCAAGACGCATGTGAGAAAGTTTCCAGAAGCCTTGCCATTCAATATAAGGACTCCTTTCCACCGACATAACCGACTAGGAACCATGTTATCCTAGGCCTCCGGTAGCTTATATAAATCGAGGTTGGGCTAGTCGATGGAACAATCGCAACACATCTTAGAGATGAGACACAATGATCTCACGGTAGATCAACTTGTACTCTGTACTCCACCACAAATCAATAAAATCCAAAGCAGAAATGTAGAGTATTATCTCTTTGAGAGAGCTCGAACCTGGGTAAATCTTTGTGTCTATTGTTATCAATTATCATCGGATCAAGGCTACTAGCTCAGGACCCCTACCCGAGATCTGTCAGAATCGTCTCCAACATTGATGACCCGTACAGGTCCGACTGTTGGGAACGTAGCATGCAATTTCAAAATATTTCCTACGGCCACGCAAGATCTATCTAGGAGATGCATAGCAACGAGAGGGTGAGAGTGTGACCACGCACTCGTGAGACCAAAAAGCGGAAGCGTTAGCTTAACGCGGTTGATGTACTCGAGCGCCTTCTCGATTCAACCGATCAAGCATTGAACGTACGACACCTCCAAGTTATGCACACGTTCATCTCGATGGCCTCCCTCGAACTTTTGATCCAGTAGAGCGTCGAGGAAGTAGATGAGTTCCGTCAGCACGACGGCGTGGTGATGGTGATGATGAAGTTATCCGCGCAGGGCTTTGCCTAAGCACTACGAAAATATCACCGGAGGAGTAAACTGTGGAGGGGGGCGCCGCACACGGCTTGGAACAATTGTGTGTCTAGAGGCGCCCCCTCCCACATATATAAAGGAGGGAGAGGGGAGGAGGCCGGCCAAGGCGTGCCCCCAAGTGGGGAGGAGTCCTACTAGGACTCCAAGTCCAATTCGGACCCCCTTTCCTTTTACCGGAGAGGGAAAGGGGGAAGGAGAGGGAGAAGGAGAAGAAAGGGGGGGCGCCGCCCCCTTCCCTAGTCCAATTCGGACCCCTCCCTTGTGGGGGGCGCGCCAGCCCCTTGTGGTCTGGGGTGCCTCCCTCCTAGGGCCCATGTGGCCCATAACTTCCCGCGGGGGGTTCCGGTAACCCCCGGTACTCCGATAAATATCCGGAACACTCCGGAACCATTCCGGTGTCCTAATACTGTCGTCCAATATATCGATCTTTCCCTCTCGACCATTTCGAGACTCCTCGTTCCGTGATCTCATTCCAGACATGGAACAACATTCGTTCATCAAATCACATAACACAAACAATATAAATCGTCATCAAACATTAAGCGTGCAGACCCTACGGTTTCGAGAACTATGTAGACATGACGGAGACACCTCTCCGTTCAATAACCAATAGAGGAACCTGGATGCTCATATTGGCTCCCACATATTCTACGAAGATGTTTATCGGTCAAAATGTAATGACAACATACGTTGTTCCCTTTGTCATCGGTATGTTATTTGCCCGAGATTTGATCGTCGGTATCTTCATACCTAGTTCAATCTCGTTACCGGCAAGTCTCTTTACTCGTTCCGTAATACAACATCACGCAAGTAACTCATTAGTCACTTTGCTTGCAAAGTTTCATATGATGTGCATTACCAAGAGGGCCCAGAGATACCTCTCCGATACTCGGAGTGACAAATCCTAATCTCGGTCTATACCAACCCAACAGACACCTTCGTAGATACATGTAGAGCATCTTTATAATCACCCAGTTATGTTGTGACATTTGATAGCACACAAGCCATTCCTCCAGTGTCCGGCAGTTGCATAGTCTCGTAGTCGGAGGAACATGTATTTGACATGAAGAAAGCAGTAGCAATAAAACTGAAACGATCAATATGCTAAGCTAACGGATGGGTCATGTCCATCACATCATTCTCCTAATGATGTGATCTTGTTCACCAATTGACAACACATGTCTATGGCTAGGAAACTTAACCTACTTTGATTAACGAGCTAGTCTGGTAGAGGCTTACTAGGGACACAGTGTTTTGTCTATGTATCCACACATGTATCAAGTTTCCGGTTAATACAATTCTAGCATGAATAATAAACATTTATCATGAATAAGGAAATCTATAATAACAACTTTATTATTGCCTCTAGGGCATATTTCCTTCAGTCTCCCACTTGCACTAGAGTCAATAATCTAGATTACATTGTAATGATTCTAACACCCATGGAGTCCTGGTGTTGATCATGTTTTACTCGTGGAAGAGGCTTAGTCAACGGGTCTGCAACATTCAGATCCATATGTATCTTGCAAATCTCTACGTCTCCCTCCTTGACTTGATCACGGATGGAGTTGAAGCGTCTATTGATGTGTTTGGTTCTTTTGTGAAATCTGGATTCCTTCGCTAAGGCAATTGCTCCAGTATTGTCACAAAAGATTTTCATTGGACCCGATGCACTAGGTATTACACCTAGATCGGATATGAACTCCTTCATCCAGACTCCTTCATTTGTTGCTTCCGAAGTAGCGATGTACTCCGCTTCACACGTAGATCCCACCACGATGCTTTGCTCGGAACTGCACTAACTGACAGCTCCACCATTCAATAAAAACACATATCCAGTTTGCGACTTAGAGTCATCCGGATCAGTGTCAAAGCTAGCATCGACGTAACCATTTACGACGAGCTCTTTGTCACCTCCATAAACGAGAAACATATCCTTGGTCCTTTTGAGGTGCTTCAGGATATTCTTGACCGCTGTCCAGTGATCCACTCCTGGATTACTTTGGTACCTCCCTGCTAAACTTATAGCAAGGCACACATCAAGTCTGGTACACAGCATAGCATACATGATAGAACCTATGGCTGAAGCATAGGGAATGACTTTCATTTTCTCTCTATCTTCTGCAGTGGTCGGGCATTGAGTCTGACTCAAGTTCACACCTTGTAACACAAGCAAGAAACCTTTCTTTGACTGATCCATTTTGAACCTCTTCAAAACTTTATCAAGGTATGTGCTTTGTGAAAGTCCTATCAAGCGTCTTGATCTATCTCTATAGATCTTGATGCCCAATATATAAGCAGCTTCACCGAGGTCTTTCATTGAAAATATCTTATTCAATTATCCTTTTATGCTATCTAGAAGTTCTACATCATTTCCAATCAACAATATGTCATCCACATATAATATTAGAAATGCTATAGAGCTCCCACTCACTTTCTTGTATATACAGGCTTCTCCGAAAGTCCATACAAAACCATATGCTTTGATCACTTCATCAAAGCATATATTCCAACTCCGAGATGCTTGCACCAGTCCATAGATGGATCGCTGGAGCTTGCACATTTTGTTAGCACCTTTAGGATCGACAAAACCTTCTGGTTCCATCATATACAACTCTTCTTTGAGAAATCCATTAAGGAATGCATTTTTGACATCCATTTGCTAGATTTCATAATCATAAAATGCGGCAACTGCTAACATGATTTGGACGGACTTAAGCATCGCTACGGGAGAGGAAGTCTCATAGTAGTCAATCCCTTGAACTTGTCAAAAACCTTTTGCGACAAGTCAAGCTTTATAGACGATAACATTACCGTCAGCGTCAGTCTTCTTCTTCAAGATCCAATTATTTTCTATGGCTCGCCGATCATCCGGAAAATCCACCAAAGTCCATACTTTGTTTTCATACATGGATCCTATCTCATATTTCATGGCCTTAAGCCATCTGTCGGAATCTGGGCTCATCATAGCTTCTTCATAGTTCGCAGGTTCACCATGGTCTAGTAACATGACTTCCAGGACATGATTACCATACCACTCTGGTTGACCAACGAAGTTCGGTAGTAACTTGATCTAAAGTTTCATGATCATCATCATTAGCTTCCTCTCTAGTTGGTGTAGGCATCACGAGAACGGATTTCTCTAATGTGCTACTTTCCAATTCGAGAGAAGTTACGATTACCTCATCAAGTTCTACTTTCCTCCCACTCACTTCTTTCGAGAGAAACTCATTCTCTATAAATGTTTCGTTCTTAGCAAAAAAGATCTTGCCTTCGGATATTTGGTAGAAGGTGTACCCAATTGTTTCCTTAGGGTATCCTATGGAGATGAACTTCTCAGATTTGGGTCAAGCTTATCATGCTGAAGCCTTTTGACATAAGTGTCGCAACCCCAAACGTTAAGAAACGACAGCTTAAGTTTGTTGCCAAACCAGAGTACATACGGTGTCGTCCCAAAGGATTTAGACGGTGCCCTATTAAATGTGAATGCAGCTGTCTCTAATTCATAACCCCAAAACGATAGTGGTAAATCGGTACGAGACTTCATAGATCGCACTATGACTAATAAAGTACGGTTACGACGTTCGGACACACCATTACACTGTGGTGTTCCAGGTGGCGCGAGTTGTGAAACTATTGCACATTGTTTTAAATGAAGGCCAAACTCGTAACTCAAATATTCGCCTCCGCGATCAGCTCGTAGAAACTTTATTTTCTTGTTACAATGATTCTCCACTTCACTCTGAAATTCTTTGCACTTTTTGAATGTTTCGGACTTGTGTTTCATTAAGTAGATATACCCATATTTTCTCAAATCATCTGTGAAGGTCAGAAAATAAAGATACCCACCGCGAGCCTCAACACTCATTGCACTGCATATATCAGTATGTATTATTTCCAATAAGTCATTAGCTCGCTCCGTTGTTCCGGAGAACGGTGTTCTAGTCATCTTGCCCAAGAGGCATGGTTCGCAAGTATCAAATGATTCATAATCAAGTGATTCCAAAAGCCCATCTGCATTTCATGCGCTTTACACCAACATGACCTAAACGGCAGTGCCACAAATATGTGCACTATGATTATTAACTTTGTATCTTTTGGCATTATGAATATGTGTATCATCACGATCGAGATTCAACAAAAATAGACCATTCTTCGAGGGTGCATGACCATAAAAGATATTCTTCATAGAAATAGAACAACCATTATTCTCATAGATAAATGAATAATCGTCTCGCATCAAACAAGATCCAGATAAAATGTTCATGCTTAACGCTGGCACCAAATAACAATTATTCAGATCTAAAACTAATCCCGAAGGTAGATGTAGAGGTAGCGTTCCAACGCGATCAAATCGACCTTTGAACCATTTCTGACGCGCATCGTCACCTCGTCCTTAGCCAATCTTCGTTTAATCCGTAGCTCCTATTTCGAGTTACAAATATGAGGAACCGAACCAGTATCAAATACCCAGGTGCTACTATGAGTATTAGTAAGGTACACATCAATAACATGTATATCAAATATACCTTTGTTCACTTTGCCATCCTTCTTATCTGCCAAATACTTGGGGCAGTTCCGCTTCCAGTGACCAGTCCCTTTGCAGTAGAGGCACTCGGTTTTAGGCTTTGGTCCAGACTTGGGCTTCTTCCCGGGAGTAGCAACTTTCTTTCTATTCGTCTTGAATTTCTCCTTCTTTCCCTTGCCCTTTTTCTTGAAACTAATGGTCTTGTTAACCATCAACACTTGGCGCTCCTTCTTGACTTCTACCTCCGTAGCTTTGAGCATTGCAAAGAGCTCGTGAATCGTCTTGTTCATCCCCTGCATATTATAGTTCATCACGAAGCCTTTATAGCTTGGTGGCTGTGATTCAAGAAGTCTGTCAATGACACAGTCAACTAGAAGTTCAACTCCCAGCTGAGTCCAGTGATTGTAATACCCATACATTTTGAGTACGTGTTCACTGACAGAACTATTCTCCTCCATCTTGCAGCTATAGAACTTGTTGGAGACTTCATATCTCTCTACTCGGGCATTTTCTTGGAATATTAACTTCAACTGCTGGAACATCTCATGTGATCCATGACGTTCAAACTATCTTTGAAGTCCCGATTCTAAGCCGTAAAGCATGGCACAATGAACTATCGAGTAGTCATCAGATTTAATTTGCCAGATGTTCATAACGTCAGCTGTTGCTCCTGTAGCAGGCCTTGCACCTAACGGTGCATCAAGGACGTAATTCTTCTGTGCAGCAATGAAGATAATACTCAAGTTACGGACCCAGTCTGTGTAGTTGCTACCATCATCTTTCAACTTAGCTTACTCTAGGAATGCAATTAAAATTCAAGGGAACGGTAGCACGGGCCATATATCTACAACATAGATATGCAAAAACTATCAGGACTAAGTTTCATGATAAATTAAGTTGAGTTAATCAAAGTACTAAAGAACTCCCACTTAGATAGACATCCCCCTAGTCATCTAAATGAAACGTGATCCATATCAACTAAACCATGTCTGATCATCACGTGAGATGGAGTAGTCATCAATGGTGAACATCTTATGATGATCATATCTACTATATGATTCACGTTCGATCTTTCGATCTCCAGTGTTCCGAGGCCATGTCTGTACATGCTAGGCTCGTCAAGTTTAACCCGAGTATTTTGCATGTGCAAAACTGTCTTACACCCGGTGTATGTGAACGTAGAGTCTATCACACCCGATCATCACGTGGTGTCTCGAAACGACGAACTTTCGCAACTGTGCATACTCGGGGAGAACACTTATACCTTGAAATTTTAGTAAGGGATCATCTTATAATGAAACCGCTGATCTAAGCAAAATAAGATGCATAAAAGATAAACATCACATGCAATCAAAATATGTGACATGATATGGCCATCATCATCTTGTGCTTTTGATCTCCATCTCCAAAGCACCGTCATGATCTCCATTGTCACCTGCTTGACACCTTCATCTCCATTGTAGCGTCGTGGTCGTCTCACCAACTATTGCTTGTACGACTATCGCTAACACATAGTGATAAAGTAAAGCAATTACATGGCCTTTGTAACTCATACAATAAAGAGACAACCATAAGGCTCCTGCCGGGTGCCGATAACTTACAAAACATGATCATCTCATACAACTTCGTATATCACATCATGCCCTACAAAAACAAGTTAGACGTCATCTACTTTGTTGTTGCAAGTTTTACGTGGCTGCTACGGGCTTCTAGCAAGAACCGTTCTTAACTACGCACAAAAAACCACAACGATAATTTATCAAGTTTGCTGCTTTAACCTTCAACAAGGAACGACCGCAGTCAAATTCGATTCAACTAAAATAGGAGAAACAGACACCCGCTAGCCACCTTTATGCAAAACTAGTTGCATGTCTGTCGGTGGAACCGGTCTCATGAACGTGGTCATGTAAGGTTGGTCCGGGCCGCCTCATCCAACAATACCGCTGAATCAAAATAAGACATTGGTGGTAAGCAGTATGACGATCACCGCCCACAACTCTTTATGTTCTACTCATGCATATCATCTATGCATAGACCTGGCTCTGATACCACTGTTGGGAACGTAGCATGCAATTTCAAAAAAATTCCTGCGATCACGCAAGATCTATCTAGGAGATGCATTGCAACGAGAGGGGGATAGTGTGTCCACATACCCTTGTAGACCGAAAGCGGAAGCATTAGCTTAACGCGGTTGATGTAGTCAAACGTCTTCTCGATTCAACCGATCAAGCACCAAACGTACGGCACCTCCGAGTTATGCACACGTTCAGCTCGATGACGTCCCTCAAACTCTTTATCCAGTAGAGCGTCAAGGAAGTAGATGAGTTCCATCATCACGATGGTGTGGTGATGGTGATGATGAAGTTATCCGCGCAGGGCTTCGCCTAAGCACTACGAAAATATCACCGGAGGAGTAAACTACGGAGGGGGGCGCCGCACACGGCTTGGAACAATTGTGCGTCTAGAGGCGCCCTCCTCCCACATATATAAAGGAGGGAGGAGGCCGGCCATGGCGCGCCCCCAAGTGCGGAGGACTCCTACTAGGACTCCAAGTCCAATTCGAACCCCCCTTCCTTTTACTGGAGAGGGAAAGGGGGAAGGAGAGGGAGAAGGAGAAGGAAAGGGGGGCGCCGCCCCCTTCCCTAGTCCATTTAGGACCCCTCCCTTGTGGGGGCGTGCCAGCCCCTTGTGGGCTGGTGTGCCTCCCTCCTTGGGCCCATGTGGCCCTGCTTCCCAGGGGTTCGGTAACCCCGGTACTCCGATAAATATCCGGAACACTCCGGAACCATTCCGGCGTCCGAATACTATCGTCCATTATATCAATCTTTCCCTCTCGGCCATTTTGAGACTCCTCGTCATGTCCGTGATCTCATTTGGGACTCGGAACAATATTCGGTCATCAAATCACATAACTCGAACAATATAAATCGTCATCGAATGTTAAGCGTGCGGACCCTACGGGTTAGAGAACTATGTAGACAAGACCGAGACACCTCTCCGGTCAATAACCAATAGCGGAACCCGGATGCTCATATTGGCTCCCACATATTCTACGAAGATCTTTGTCGGTCAAAACGTAATGACAACATACGTTGTTCCCTTGGTCGTCGATATCTTCATATCTAGTTCAATCTCGTTACCGGCAAGTCTCTTTACTCACTCCGTAATACAACATCACACAACTAACTCATTAGTCACTTTGCTTGCAAGGCTTCATATGATGTGCATTACCGAGAGGGCCCAGAGATACCTCTTCGATACCCGGAGTGACAAATCCTAATCTCGATCTATGCCAACCCAACAGACAACTTCGGAGATACCTATAGAGCATCTTTATAATTACCCAGTTATGTTGTGACGTTTTATAGCACACAAGGCGTTCCTCCGGTGTCCGGGAGTTGCATAGTCTCATAGTCGGAGGAACATGTATTTGACATGAAGAAAGCAGTAGCAATAAAACTGAAACGATCAATATGCTAAGCTAACAGATGGGTCATGGGAATCACATCATTCTCCTAATGATGTGATCCCATTCATCAAATGACAACACATGTCTATGGCTAGGAAACTTAACCATCTTTGGTTAACGAGCTAGTCTAGTAGAGGCTTACTAAGGACCACGATTAATGCGGTGTATGTATCCACACATGAACTAAGTTTCTAGTTAATACAATTCTAGCATGAATAATAAATATTTATCATGAATAAGGAAGTATAAAATAACAACTTTATTATTGCCTCTAGGGCATATTTCCTTCACCGACTACATAATCGTCACGGTGCGATGGGAAATCAGATCTGTTCTGGTGCGATCTACGCAGCGAAACGAATCTTTGTCTTTAGCGCTGACATCTTTGTCGCCAAGACTAGTTACCATGGCCACACTAGTGCAGAAAATCCTAGTTGTGGCATGCCAAAAAGTGTCTTGCCGGCGTAGAGACCCAACGCCACCAATATGGCGCCAGTGAAAACAGTTTAGTGGTGGCGTTGGCAGACACATCAGCAGTATTTTAGTACTGATGGCGTGCCACCTGGCTAACGCCAGCAATATATTGTTTTATCTATGGCGTTTATTGTGAGGCAACGCCAGCAATTTATTCTGTTCAGCAATAAAAAAATATATACCCATCGATTAGTATATATGCAACCATTTAAACTTCTAGTGGTAACTCTCAAAACCACAAAATATACCCGGCTATTACTACAGTTTTCAGTAACTAGCTTGCTACTACCTACAAGAAAAAGTTATCTGGTGGCTAGCTCTATACAAGCAAAAGTATCATCATCGATCTCATGCAACTTGTTATCCGCACGCTAACTAGCTACGATGAAGAATGATCCTCATCTCACGCAACTTGTTCTTGTTGCTCTCTCCCTCCTGTCTGAAATGGACTTTGCGGCTCTTTAGCTCCTCCCTCTCGGCCTTCAGGAGTTGTATCTCCTTCTTCATAGACTCGATCTCGGTGACCAATAGCTGCTTTTGGTCGATGTGCTTCAATTTCTTATCGCGGAGATCGGAGATCTCGTCAATCATACCGTCCTTCTCTTTCTTCAGGGAGTCATTCAAATCGTTAAGTGCCTTCATTGTACTCTCCTTTGACGCGACAAGCTCACGGCTGAGCATGTTCACGCCGCGTACCGGTAGCCGCTGCTGGACTGGTTCAGGAGATGGGTCTCGTACATATGCCTGGAAAGTCAAATATTTGAAATCATCAATAAAGAATGGTTAGATGATATATGTATATATGCATGTGTTTGCAATGCTCATGGATGTTTTTGTAATCTTACCTGGTTGGTGCTCGTTTTGCCTTTGTCAACTTCATCATAGGCCGCGAAGTTGCACGAGGACTGGTAGTGACTGTTCCAGCTAGTCATGGCTGGAACTTCAAAATAATGACAAGTATAGGTTATTATGACAAGAACTAAACACACATGGCAAGTGATGTAATGTCAATCACTACAAATATATATATAGATACCATCACAATGTCAAACAAGAATTTCCTTAGTGCTAACAAAAAATTTCCTTAGTTCTGACAAGAACCAAACACACATGTCAAACAAGAATAACAAGTAAGTTACAAGTAAGTTGCATCCATGCCCATCTTTTCTATGTGTTGCAAGTTGGCAAATGATTTGTAAGTTGATAATATTGCCTTGCTGATCAAAAAATAATAACAAGTAAGTTGATAATAATGCCAATCAAAGTATGGCAAGTGATATAATGCCAATCATAACAATAATAACAAGCAAGTTTATAATAATGCCAAACAAAGTATGTCAAGTGATCTAATACACTTACACAAATTCTACAACCTAACTGATCTATACAGAGGCATGTCAACTTGTCAAGTAAACAAAGGAAATTATGTTCTTTTATGGGAGTAAATAATGGAACTCTGATCTAAACATCCACATGATGAGCATTGATGCAAAATGCAGATACAAAATGCCACTGCCACTGTCATATGTTCATTCATGTTACCATACAACTAAAAGGCCTCGATAATGAACAAGATACATATTTAGCATTAGGCCACTGTCATTGATGCAAAATGCCGATACAAAATGCCACTACCACTGTAATATGTTCATTGATGCAAAATGCAGATACAAAATGCCTTTGCCACATGAAAGTGATAATCAAGCAAAGAAATTGTATATACTACAAATACCAAAGACCCTACAATTTAGCATTAGGAACACTACAATTTAACAATTTAACACTACAATTTAGTATTACAAACACTACAGGAGGCGAAAAATGGAGGCGATGAACTCACCGAGGGACGAAGATGGAGGCGATAAACCCTAGCAGTCCGTCGCTTCCACCGCCGTTGTTGTCTCTTCTGCCACCTCCGTCAAAAACCCTAGCTCAAAACGAAATGAACTCCAATCAAATTGGAGGGCAACGAGCGGCGAGAGAGGGAGAGAGGGGAGAGAGCGGAAGATTACCTAACCACCGGCAAGAGAGGGAGAGCGGCGAGAGAGGGACAGTGGCGACAATGAGCGGAGAGAGAGGGAGAGGAAGGTAAACGAGAGAGAGGGAGTGGGGTGAGGGTGTCGTTGCCCTGGTTTTGACCCCCCACAGCCTCGTAATACTTGGGCTTGGCCCAATGCTATAAAGAAGATCACCACAAAAAAACTAAAAAGAAAAAATTTGGAAGTGTCAAGCCACATATTTGAAGGCTCAAAACTATATATTTCAAGTCTTATTCTAAAAACGAAAAAAAAGTAAATTTAAAGTCTCAAAGTACACATTTTAAAAATGTCGTTATTTCCATTTAAAATAATAGAAATTTAATAAAATAAAACTATAAAATACTATAAAATACATCATCACAGAAAAAACTAAAATGAAAAAGAATTGGAAGTGTCAAACCACATATTTGAAGGCTCAAAACTCTATATTTCAAGTCTTAAACTAAAAATAAAAAATAAATTGAAAGTCTCAAATACATATTTTAAAAAATGTTATTATTTCCATTTAAAAATGATAGAAATTTAATAAAAGTAAAATATAATATACTATAAAAAAAGATCACCAGTGCATAAAAAACTAAAAAGAAAAAATTGGAAGTGTCAAACCACATATTTGAAGGCTCAAAACTATATATTTCAAGTCTTAAACTAAAAAGAAAAAATTAAAGTTTCAAATACATATTTTAAAATAATAGTAATTTAATAAATATAAACTACAATATACTATAAAAAAGATCACCAGTACATAAAAAAATTAAAAAGAACAAAAGTGTAAGTGTCAAACCACATAATTGAAGGCTCAAAACTATATAATTCATGTCTTAAACTAAAAAAATTAAAGTCTCAAATACATATTTTAAAAATGTCATTATTTCCAAATAATAGAAATTTAATAAAAGCAAACTATAATACACTATAAAAAAGATCACCAGTATATAAAAAAACTAAAAATAAAAAAATTGGAAGTGTCAAACTACATATTTGAAGGCTCAAAATTATATATTTCAAGTCTTAAACTAAAAAGGAAAAAATAAATTAAAGTCTGAAAGTACATATTTGAAAAAATGTCATTATTATTTAAAATAAAAAAATTGAATAAAAGCTAAATATAATATACTATAAAAAAGAAAATACAAAAAATAGAAAAATGTTGGCATTGACAAAATAACAATACCGGCGTCGAAACCAACAACACTCCACAAATAAATATAATATTACTGGTGTTCTATGCTATCCCACGACAGCACTATATTACACCTAGTACAAATTGTTGATCCCATATACTTCTGACACTACCATGTTTTCCAACGCCACCACTATGCCCCTACTAATGTTGTACCAAATAAGCCAACGCCGCAACTATTTGAAAAAAATAGTGGTGGCGTTGGTTGTAAATGACGCGCCACCAATGAATGTTGTGGCTAGCAGTTTTTCCACTAGTGCCAGGTCGAGGACTACACCCATGTTGGATCTGTCGGAGATCGATAGGCGTCTCCATCAATATCTACTTGATCTCAACCAAGATCATAGAAATTTTCGAACGTGAAGCTCAGGAGCTCAAAACGTCAACCTTGTCCTCGCGCGACCATGCATAATTTACTGAACAACGTATTCAATTTTGCTATTCATGCATCCTTGAGCATTGTTTCGACAATTCCTTATGTGGGATTGTGCGAAATTGAGTCTACACAACCCTGTGAAATTTCATCGTGTTAACATGGACGAATCTCCGGCGTCGTTCGGTATACCGAGACCCTGCCGAATCTGGACAGAAATCCGTGCAAGTTTGAAAGAAAGGGTCCAACAGCCAATTCTGACATCTTTGTGAAGATCCAACCGTTCAAATCATGCGGAATTTCCTTATCAACAACCCCTCAAAATACGAGGACGATCCAACTGTGCAAACACCGGGGGGCGTCCGAGGAGTGCATCAATTTGGAATATATTTTCTGCACGAAAATGATTCCAACCCGAGTTCATCCTTCTTCATGAAGGGGTTATTGGACGTCCTTTTTTGGAGAAAGTCACCTCAGTTAGTAGTCGGTATCTCCACGACCGCATCGTCACCCTTTGGATTGCGCGGATCAGGCACGCCGGCATCGCCGCACCTTCACTTCATCAAGCCGACATAAACCACGTCACAAACACCTACCCGCGTAGGCATCACTACGCCATCGCTTCATCAAGCCGACATCAACAGTGTCACAAACTCTGACCTGCGTGGGCATAGCCACGTTGTCGCTTCATCAAGCCGACGTCCACCATGTTGACCGGCTCTGTCACGTCGGTTGATGTAGGGGCTCTACGTCACCTCACCAAGTTGCCCACCTCGGCTGACTCGGGGGCTTCGGTGCCATCGCTTCATTGATCAGCTCCGGGGCTTCGGCGTCACCCACGCCGACCTGCTTCGTCACGCCAGCTGGACCGGGGGCTTCGCCACCTCGATACCGTCTTGGGGGCTGGGACCTCGTCCAGGTCGAGGACTGCGCACCATGTCGGATCTGTTAGAGATCGATGGGCGTCTTTGTCCCGCCACAAGCCCGGATTGCATCATCGATGCCAAGAGCATTAACCGACTAAGTCACTTTCAAGCTTAAAATTTTCAATTCTTTCTGTCTAGCTTGCCCGTATATTATGTTTGTGTAGAATAAAAACCATTCTAAAACACTTTTTTTACCCAAGTCAACTAGGGTCTCTTAAATTTATATGTGGCATGTTTTAAGTGTTTTCTTCTAAATCGTTGCAAAGTCTTTGTTTCCTGCTCTTTATCGAAAATAATCTTTTTCTACTACTCCTTTTTTCAGCTCAAGTACTCGGTCAAATGGGGAGGAGCCGGTAGCAGAGTGAGTGAGGAGGCTCGGATAACCGATCTGGGAGGGGGCAAATGCCTTTTTATGCCCGGAATGCCGGACTGAAACTTTTGAGATTGGGCGCTATGAACACCGCACTTAATTTTCTCATATTTCTATGAATTGTGCTTTTTTCTAGAATTGTTTTGAGTGCTGCGGAGAGTCGGCGTTGAAAGGACATGATTGGATGGCCAACTCCCGTATCAGTAGCCCATGGACGAGTCTGGATCAGTCCGTGGACAGATGATGTGTTCATTCTTTAGTGGCCCGCATGGAAGATCCGCTTATACTACGTACATATGAACAAATGTTTGTTTATCAACAATCATGAATTCAATGTTCCGTGGAAAAAGATTAATGCCAACAAACTGATTTCATGGGGAAATCAGTCGGGTTAAGCGACCGCCACGACATCAGTCACGTGTATGCATTTTTTTTCTGGTGTGTCCAATTTTGGTGTCTGGAGGGCGCCACCGGTGCAACATCTTTGAGCCGCATGACCACTTCGGTGTAGCGACAGTGGGTGGAAACAACAAATCAGGGCATAAGCAGGACTTGAGCTTGGGAGCAGCATTTGCGATGTAATTGCATGGCCATCGTATCTTGATCGGACGATAAAGAGCATCTTCAATAGAAGATGCAAATTTGGAAATGTATAAAACAGAAGATGTCAACGGACGAGTCTAGATCAGTCCGTGGACAGATGAGGTGTTCATTCTTTAGTGGCCCGCGTGGAAATTCGCTTATACTACATACATATGAACACAAGTATGTTTATCGACAATCATAAATTCAATGTTCCGTGGAAAAAGATTCATACCAACAAACTGATTTCATTGGGAAATCAGTCGGGTTAGCGACATACGACATCAATCATGTGTATGCATTTCTGTCTGGTGTGTCCAATTTTGGTGTCTGAGGCGCCCTTTGGTGCAACATCTTTGAGCCGCATGACCACTGCGGTGTTGCGACGATGGGTGGAAACAACAAATCATGGCATAAGTAGGACATGAGCTTGGGGCGGCATTTGCGATGTAATAGGATGGCCATCGTATCTTGATCAGACGACAAAGAGCATCTTCAGTAGAAGATGCAAATTTGGAGATGTATAAAACAAAAGATGTAAAATTTTACATCTCCAAAAATGCTTTTTACATCTTCAAAAAAGAGGCAACTCCAAAAGAAGATGTAAATTGGTGATGTAAAAGTGGAACGCCAACAGATAATGCAAATGGAGATGTAATTATGCCGCCGGCGACCACCAGGAACGGCGGAGTGCCTCTGGTTTTCTCTACAGGCTATGGTTTGGAGCGGGGGTTTGGCTCTACGGATAGCTGGGAGCGAGGCGTGTCCTTTGGGGCATACGAGAGGAGTTGGGGTGGCCGAAACTCGACAGGAGTGAGCTCAACACGGCGGCCGCAGCAAGGCTTGCTCCGGATGAAAGGCGCTATAGGCTCCTAGGAACTCCAGGAGTTCAAGTGCATGCTCGAACGTGGCAAACGTGAGCTCTTGCAATGTTGGCAACCAGGCCAGCACTGGCATGCTCACGGGTGCGGCACGACGTGATTCGAGGCGGAGAGAGGACGAGGAGCGGCGGAGGGACGGAGGAGTGGCGAATCGGCGGGGCGGCGGCGGGAATTGGAGCGGCGGTGCAGCAGTAGAGGGCTGGCGGGGGTGGGGCATGGCCGGATTTGGCGCGGGCGGGCAATGGTGGTGCAGACGGTGGCAACTGTGCGGCGGGTGGACAGAGGAGGAAGCAAAAGGAATGGAAGAAGCGGTTGGCGGTTGGCACGCGGTCACGTATATATAACATTTTCGTGAATACATAAAGCTTGCGTCTCATTTCATTGATGGAAGGAAGCAGAATAAGTACAAAGAAGGATACAACACATGACACGAGCATGAAAGGCGTGAACATGGCACCCAGAGCAAAGACAAGGGATGCTCGGCCCAAATAGAGAAAAACACTACCTAACCCACACAGACAAGCACTAGGTGAGGACCGTGGATTTTTAACAAAGACTTACTTGTGATGGAAGATTTTGTGCCAATCAAAACTATAGATGATTGTGATTTTAAGTCTATTCCTATATGGATGAGAGCTTACGGCATACCAATGGGAATGATGAGCTCAGAAACAGAGGAATTGGTGGGAGAGCAAATTGGTGAATGCTTGGATGTTGATTTGGACCATGATGGAAATGCAATGGGACTATATATGCGAATCAAAGTAAGGATGGATATAACAGTCCCTATCATGAGGTTCATTACCATAGAATTAGATGAAGAGCAAGATGAGGAGCATGATAAAATCTCTGAGATGAAGAAGAAAATTGTCTCCTTTGAGTACGAGTATCTCCCAGATTTTTGTTACAATTGTGGGATTATTGGCCACACAGAAAGGACCTGCTCATCTAGAACTAGAGGAGAAAGTGATCATCAGTTTGTTCCTTCGTTGTGCACAATCATGTACAGTGTAAGTTCCAGTGATGAACGAAGTAGAAGCTCAAGTGACTCGGGGGACTTCTGGACGACATATATGCAGTAAGGGCAGCAAACAAGGGAATGATACTCCATCTCGGAGAAAGAGGCTACCAGCGGGTATGAACGAACACTATAAAAAAATACACTTCCGTGATGATACGTGTTTGTCACAGTAGGTCACGTTTTCTGTCATGCATGTCCATCCATGATGGTTTTATGACAGAATCAAGATAGTCATACCTGTGCTGTCGTACAAGTGTTCCATGACATTACGAAAATTATCATCACGGAAGTGTCCACATCCATGACGATAAATGACGCGTCATGGAAGTGCTTTCGTCAAGGGTGACCGACACGTGGCATTCATCGTAACGGGTCGCCGTTAAGCTATCGGGTTCCGGTTTGGATCCGTTAACCCGTTAACAGCCCCAAACAATGGGGATTTTCCACGGGTAAAATCATCATTGGCTGGAGGAAACACGTGTCGGCTGATACGTCTCCAACGTATCTATAAATTTTTTATTGTTCCATGCTATTATATTATCTGTTTTGGATGTTTATGGGCTTTATTAAACACTTTTATATTACTTTTGGGACTAACCTATTGACCCAGAGCCCAGTGCCAGTTCCTGTTTTTCCCTTGTTTCAGAGTTTCGAAGAAAAGGAATATCAAACGGAGTCGAAACGGAATGAAACCTTCTGGAGAAGTTATTTTTGGAAGGAAAGCAAGCCGATAGACTTGGAGTGCACGTCAGGAAAGAAACGAGGGAGCACGAGGCAGGGGGCGCGCCCACCCCCCTGGGCGCGCCCACCCCCCTGGGCGCGCCCTCCACCCTCGTGGCTCCCCTGACATACTTCTTCCTCCTATATATACTCATATACCCTAAAAACTTCGGAGAACAGAATAGATCGGGAGTTCCACCGCCGCAAGCCTCTGTAGCCACCAAAAACCAATTGGGACCCTGTTCCGGCACCCTGCCGGAGGCGGGATCCCTCACCGGTGGCCATCTTCATCATCCCGGCGCTCTCCATGACGAGGAGGGAGTAGTTCACCCTCGGGGCTGAGGGTATGTACCAGTAGCTATGTGTTTGATCTCTCTCTCTCTCTCTCTCTCTCTCTCTGTGTTCTTGATTTGGCACGATCTTGGTGTATCGCGAGCTTTGCTATTATAGTTGGATCTTATGTTGCTTCTCCCCTCTACTCTCTTGTAATGGATTGAGTTCTCCCTTTGAAGTTATCTTATCGGATTGAGTCTTTAATGATTTGAGAACACTTGATGTATGTCTTGCCGTGCGTATCTGTGGTGACAATGGGATATCACGTGACTCACTTGATGTATGTTTCGGTGATCAACTTGCGGGTTCCTCCCATGAACCTATGCATAGGGGTTGGCACACGTTTTCGTCTTGATTCTCGAGTAGAAACTTTGGGGCACTCTTTGAAGTACTTTGTGTTGGTTGAATAGATGAATCTGAGATTGTGTGATGCATATCGTATAATCATACCTACGGATACTTGAGGTGACATTGGAGTATCTAGGTGACATTAGGGTTTTGGTTGATTTGTGTCTTAAGGTGTTATTCTAGTACGAACTCTAGGGCTGTTTGTGACACTTATAGGAATAGCCCAACGGATTGATTGGAAAGAATAACTTTGAGGTGGTTTCGTACCCTACCATAATCTCTTCGTTTGTTCCCTGCTATTAGTGGCTTTGGAGTGACTCTTTGTTGCATGTTGAGGGATAGTGATATGATCCAATTATGTTATTATTGTTGAGAGAACTTGCACTAGTGAAAGTATGAACCCTAGGCCTTGTTTCCTAGCATTGCAGTACCGTTTACGCTCACTTTTACCACTTGTTACCTTGCTGTTTTTATAATTTCAGATTACAAAAACCTATATCTACCATCCATATTGCATTTGTATCACCATCTCTTCGCCGAACTAGTGCACCTATAAAATTTACCATTGTATTGGGTGTCTTGGGGACACAAGAGACTCTTTGTTATTTGGTTGCAGGGTTGCTTGAGAGAGACCATCTTCATCCTGCGCCTCCCACGGATTGATAAACCTTAGGTCAACCACTTGAGGGAAATTTTCTCTTGTCCTACAAACCTCTGCACTTGGAGGCCCAACAACGTCTACAAGAAGAAGGTTGTGTAGTAGACATCATCGGCTCCCCGCTGGGACAGATGTCATCCACTCATTGGACTGAAGGCGACTATGATTCGTCAACACCTGGCACGGCCCAACAGAGGCCCATTCTAGTGAAAAGGCCGGCCCATTTGACTTGGTCAAACGTAGCGGGCCGGCCCACGGAAAGCCTGTTAATGACATTGAGGGAGTTCTGGATTAGGGGGTGTCCGGATGGCCGGACTATACCTTCAGCCGGACTCCTGGACTATGAAGATACAAGATTGAAGACTTCGTCCCGTGTCTGGACGGAACTTTCCTTGGAGTGGAAGGCAAGCTTGGCGATACGGATATTTAGATCTCCTACCATTGTAACCGACTCTGTGTAACCCTAACCCTTTCCGGTGTCTATATAAACCGGAGGGTTTTAGTCCGTAGGACCGAACATCATCAACATACAATCATACCATAGGCTAGCTTCTAGGGTTTAGCCTCCTTGATCTCGTGGTAGATCTACTCTTGTACTACCCATATCATCAATATTAATCAAGCAGGTGTAGGGTTTTACCTCCATCGAGAGGGCCCGAACCTGGGTAAAAACATCGTGTCCCTTGTCTCCTGTTACCATCCGCCTAGACGCACAGTTCGGGACCCCCTACCCGAGATCCGCCGGTTTTGACACCGACCGACATGTTTACATATAGCCCATTTACAGCCCGCTAACTCACGGCCTACCGGAATTTGGCCCAGTAGTGTCATATGGGCCGTCCAATATGATACCAGCTCGTTGTAACTTCCGGCCCATGTATGGCCCATGACGTCTTTCGGCCCATAGGAGGACTTTTGTAACTGTGGGCCCATTAAAGGGCCGAGATGAAACTGGACCATAATGAACAGTGTATCGCTTTATACTCATTAACGGCCCATTGTTCTGTCGGCCATATCTAGCCCGTGTTAACTTTCGGCCTTCTAAGGGCCCATTTATTCTTTGTGGGCCAAATTCAGCCCGTGGTTACATTCGGCCCGTCTGTGGTCCGTTAACCCGTTGGGCTGTTTTCATAGTGTTATCAAATACGGCCTATTAACGGCCCGGTATGGTCCATGAATAGTATGGCCCATGTTTGGCAAAATGATTATACGCCCCGTAGAAGGCCCATGGATCCTACGGCCCGTAGAAGGCCAATGGATCCTACGGCCGTAGAAGGCCCATGGATCCTATGGCTTGTAGAAGGCCCATGGATCCTACGGCCCGTAGAAGGCCCATGGATCCTACGGCCCGCAGGAGGCCCATGGCTACAACAGCCCGTGTGTTGCCATGGTTATTGTGGCCTAGTTACCAAAAATAGGTTATTGTGGCCACTAGAAAAACCTGGAAAAAGAACTGCAGTGACTACAAGCAAACAACTAAACAAGACAATAAGGAAATAAACAAGCAAGCAACTAGCGCTAGGCTATTACGTCTATTACACATATTACATCCACTGGGCGTCAAAGTTCGCCACCAGTGCAAATATATGGAACAAAGTAGCATATTACATACACTGGCCGTCTAAATTGGCCACCAGTGCAAATAAACGCGGCAGCAAAACAAGTCCATAACTAAAACAACTTCCAAGAAACGTTATCCTGGGTATCCATCATGCTGGCAATAAGCTTAGCAAGCTTATTAGCTTTGTCTTGTTTGGCGCTAAAATCCTCCAACGCTTGTTGTTGCACGAGAAAGTATGCATCTAAATGCTCTAGGGACTTCCTCAGTCCTTCCGCTTCTTGTCGCAGCACAACTGATCGATGTCTTTTAGCTTGTAGTTGAGACTCAAGAAACCAAACTGATTCAGACAGTGAGTTTGAATAGCTTGTGCCAGCGGTAGTGGCCAGTAACTCGAACACTAAACCAAGACATGACTTTGGGGTTGTCTCACTGTCTTCAAGATAGTTTTCCTTAGCTGTTTTATCAGCCTTGTTGGAGACCAACAAGGATGTCTCACTATCCTGAACCTTATCTGCATTACTTCCTTTGCCATTGCTTAATAAGGCACTCTTCCCCAATATTCTGTCAACATTCTAAAAGAAGAAACAAGCAGACACATAACAGGTTTAGCATTTACTAGTATATGAAACTCATTTCAGTGAACCAGTTCATTAGTAAGCTGGACAAGATTAAACTACCAAGTCTTCTATTGCCAAGTAGTACATTATAAAAGCATCAAACAAACATATATCTATGTCCTATGGTCACTGCATTGTCTTGCCAAATCAAAATAGAGACACGGTTCAAATCATATCAATTCAAGAGAAAGCAGCACTGAAAGAATACAAAGCGTGGGAAACTACACGGCACAACAAGATTCCAGATGGGTACAACGGGTCTACATGTACAACTACACTATTGGCTCTATTCTGATGCTAGTAATGTGCATGATATGAGAAGTCAACTGTATACACAATCTAAATTGAAATCAACAAAGCTATTTATAAGAGCAAACCTGTTAAAGAAACATGCACAAACATACATGTTGTGCCATTGGAGTTTCGATTAGATCCTTCAATTGAAAAATAAGTTTGTATGAGTAAATACAGTGATACAAGAGCAAAGCAGTATGCATGATAGCAATGGAATCTTAAATGAGAACAGTTGTTCTTCAGGTTTAAGCACTTGTTCTACATGAACAGAGTACAGTAAGATGCAAGCATATAGTACTTAAAAATGAGCTCATAGACCTTACCACATTCTTGGTTCGGGACCACTATAGAACAAGGCGTTCCCAGTCATCGTCTAGTAAATGTGTCTCAGGAGAACATAAGGGAATTTGATGAGTTTCTTTGCCAGTGAAGTACATTTTCTTCAGGTAATTCCGATACTTCCACCAACATTCTTGAAGATAGCTGAGGTATTAGCACAGGTTACCTTATCCTGAGTTTCCAAATCGGTCTTTCTCTATAGAGAAAAATGGGAAAATTCGCTGTATTATAACCATCATGGAGGTAGAATGTATGGGACAAAGCAAAGTAATTGCCATGAATAACATTACTTACACATAACCCCTGGAAAAACACCTGCTACTAGCATTTTCCTTCATCTTCAGTATAATGTTTCCATGATGGGCAGATACACACATAGGATTTAACAACACCAAATGTGATAGATGCTAAACTAAGAATGGTTGGTTGTGCTTCCTCCACATGAATAGGTGTGCTAACTGGTGGAGTTGGGATTCGCCATGGTAGTATTAGCGCTTTGGGCACTGGAGTTGCCTTACTAACTGCAATTGTTTGGGAGCTCTGTGGTGGAGATGACGTCGTTTTCACGGGAACTGGGTTACTATCTGTTGGGGTTGGGGTTAGATTGGGTGAAGCTGGTTCTCAGTCCATCGCAGCAAGGGTACAATCTGCGAGAGTCTGGGTTATGTGTGGTAGGGCTGGTTCTCGTGCATGTACAACCGGGGTGCTATCTCCACCAAGAGGTAGCACTGTTTTATTTGAAGGCCGTGTTTTTACTCCGCTAGATACTGCCATCACCCGCTCCAATTCAAATGGCTGGTAAACAGGAAACATAGTTGAATGTACAAACATTATATGAGAGACAGATGCAATAGATAGTGTAGAAAAAAGAAGGCATGAAATAGTTGACATGTATATTGTTTAACTAAAACGGATAGCATGACATAATTTCACATATATGATGTCAATCTAAACTGGATAGCATAGCATAACATAATTCAAAGATATGATGACTAACTAAACAGGATCACATGAGATAATTCACATACATGTTATCTAAGTAATCAGGATCACATGATTTAATTCACATATGTGATTTATATGCTAAGAAGAGGGCATTCGCATATATGATGTCTGAACTAAGAACATGGTGTTGAATATTGTGTATATGATGTCTAAACTATGTAATGCAAGACACCATATGCGGATATGAGCAGTATAACCGTGCTAAGTTAGAGCATACACATTGGTGGGGGAATAGGACTGGTCATATGTCTATCAATCCATCTCCCAGGAGCTATCGGGACCCAGCAAGAGATCTGCTTCGACGGGTAGCACTGTCTGCTCTGAAGGCCTTGTTTTCACTCCAGATTTTTCCATCACCACTCAAATGGCTGATTCACAGGAAGAGTAGTTTAATGTACAAACGTTGTCTTCAAATGGAAATGTAATGAAGAAAAGGATGGGCAAGATATCATTCAAATATATGATGTCTGGTTAAACAGGATGGCATTGCACGTTTCACATATATTATGGCTGGCTAAAAGACATGAGACTGCATAATTCCCATATATGATATAGAAACTAAACAGGTGGAATTACAGAACATGTCTAAACTAAGCAGATGACATGCAAGGCAACATATGCATGATATGACTAACATCATCATGCCAAGTTAGAGCAAACACCTTGGGGGGGGGGTAAATAGGAGTGGTCAGCTGCGTCTAAATCCTCCTCAGAATAGATATCTTCCTCTGAATTACAATCTGGAGAGGGGGCGGGGGTTTGCCATTGAACCCACCATAGAGCGATGTCTGCTTGACATTGTATTGCCGTGCAAAACTCTTCTCTTTTTCTCTACATGTTCAGCATGACTGTTGATAACCCACAAGTATAGGGATCGCAACAGTTTTCGAGGGTAGAGTATTCAACCCAAATTTATTGATTCGACACAAGGGGAGCCAAAGAATATTCTCAAGTATTAGCAACTGAGTTGTCAATTCAACCACACCTGGAAACTTAGTATCTACAGCAAAGTGTTTAGTAGCAAAGTAATATGATAGTGGTGGTAACGGTAACAAAAGTAAAGGAAGCAAAAGTAATATTTTTGGTATTTTGTAATGATTGTAACAGTAACAACGGGAAAGTAAATAAGCGTAAACCAGCATATGGAAAGCTTGTAGGCATTGGATTGGTGATGGATAATTATGCTGGATGCGGTTCATCATGTAACAGTCATAACATAGGGTGACACAGAACTAGCTCCAATTCATCAATGTAATGTAGGCATGTATTCCGAACATAGTCATACGTGCTTATGGAAAAGAACTTGCATGACATCTTTTGTCCTACCCTCCCGTGGCAGCGGGTCCTAATGGAAACTAAGGGATATTAAGGCCTCCTTTTAATAGAGAAAGCGGAACAAAGCATTAGCACAAAGTGAATACATGAACTCCTCAAACTATGGTCATCACCGGAGTGGTCCCGATTATTGTCACTTGGGGTTGCGGATCATAACACATAGTAGGTGACTATAGACTTGCAAGATAGGATCAAGAACTCACATATATTCATGGAAACATAATAGGTTCAGATCTGAAATCATGGCACTCGGGCCCTAGTGACAAGCATTAAGCATAGCAAAGTCATAGCAACATCAATCTCAGAACATAGTGGATACTAGGGATCAAACCCTAACAAAACTTACTCGATTACATGATAGATCTCATCCAACCCATCACCGTCCAGCAAGCCCTACGATGGAATTACTCACGCATGCGGTGGTGAGCATCATGAAATTGGTGATGGAGGATGGTTGATGATGACGACGGCGACGAATCCCCCTATCCGGAGCCCCGAACGGACTCCAGATCAGCCCTCCCAAGAGGTTTTAGGGCTTGGCGGCGGCTCCGTATCGTCAAACGCGATGATTTCTTCTCCTCTATTTTTCTCTCCCCGAAAGCCAATATATAGAGTTGGAGTTGGCGTCGGAAGGTCTCCAGGGGGCCCACGAGGTAGGGGGCGCGCCCTAGGGGGGACACCCCCCACCCTTGTGGACAGGGTGTGGGCCCCCTGGTCTTCATCTTTGGCAAGGATTTTTTATTATTTATTATAATATATTCCGTGGAGTTTCAGGTCATACCGAGAACTTTTGTTTTCTGCACATAAAACAACACTACTAGGGAAAACCTTATACACAGTATCTTAGCAGCAGCGCGGCACAAAAAGAAGCGCTACTGCTAATTAGCAGTGGCGCGGGGTTTTAACCCTCGCTACTACTAAGTTGATAGTAGTAGCGCGGGTTTTTAACCCTCGCTACTACTAAGCGGTCTCTGTCGTGCGCCCCGACGCATGCCATAGTAGTAGCGATGGGTATAAACCCGCGCTACTACTAAGTTGATAGTAGTAGCGCGGTTTTATACCCCTCGCTACTACTAAGTCCGAGGTAGGTGAAGTCGCCATATCCTCGGCCGAATCCCCATCTCCTCCCCCAAATCCCTCCTCTCTTCCACCACTCTCTCCTCTCACTTTCCATACGCTCTCACATGGACCTCTTGCCCATGCACCCACCCTCCTCCATGGCGCCGAAAGAGGTCGCCGCCTCGCGCCACCGGTGTCTAGGAGCTCGCCGGTCTTCCACCGATGTCTAGGAGGCCGCCGCCCCGCGCCACCACAGCGGAGCACCTCGCCACCGGTGACTAGCTCCGCTGCTCCCTACATCACCTTCCTCTCTCCCTCGGTTTTCCTTTTCTCTCTCTCCCTCTGGTTTGACTCACCCTCCCATGTCCATGCCCGTGCAGGTCGTCGCCATGGATGACCCGGAGCTATCTGGCATGGTCGGGAAGAGGAGCCCCATGCCGCGGCCTGGCTCTGCCATTGAAACGGGCCCTCTCCAACAACCACTGCTGGATCTGGTCTTCTGATGTCCGTTCGTGCCTCCGGTGACGCCAATCATCGCTAGATCTTACCATTGCTGCCATTGACAGCATGCACGGGATCGAGATTTTTTTGTTTCTGAAAGTAATAGCAGTAGCGCGGGGTATAAGACCCGCTACAGCTAATTAGCAGTAGCGCTGTTTGCAGCGCGCTACCTAACCATGTATAGCGATGGCGTGTGTCAACACGCCGCTACATCTAAGTTAGGCTGTGGCGCCAGATCGATGGCGGGCACCCGCCATCTTGATACAAAAACTCCAGCTGCTGCTAGGATTTTCCCTAGTAGTGCAACATCATGGCAATTCTGCTGAAAACAGCGTCAGTCCGGGTTAGTTCCATTCAAATCATGCAAGTTAGAGTCCAAAACAAGGGCAAAAGTGTTTGGAAAAGTAGATACGACGAAGACGTATCAACTCCCCCAAGCTTAAACCCTTGCTTGTCCTCAAGAAATTCAGTTGACAAACTGAAAAAGAAATAGAAAAACTTTTACAAACTCTGTTTGCTTTTGTTGTTGTAAATATGTCAAGTCAGCATTCAAGTTTTCAGCAAATATTATAACTAACCACATTTGCAATAATTCTCGGGTCTCATGTTTACTCATATCAATAGCATAATCAACTAGCGAGTCATAATAATAAATCTCGGATGACAACACTTTCTCAAAACAATCATAATATGATATAACAAGATGGTATCTCGCTAGCCCTTTACGAGACCATAAAACATAAATGCAGAGCACCTTTAAAGATCAAGGACTGACTAGACATTGTAATTCATGGTAAAAGAGGTCCAATCATAGTCACACCCAATATAGATTAATAGTGATGAATGCAAATGACAGGTGTGCTCTCCAGCTAGTGCTTTTTAATAAGAGGGTGATGACTCAACATAAAAGTAAATAGATAGGCCCTTCGCAGAGGGAAGCAGGGATTTGTAGAGGTGCCAGAGCTCGGTTTTGAAATAGAGATAAATAATATTTTGAGCGGTATACTTTCATTGTCAACATAGCAACTGAGAGATGGCGATATCTTCCATGCTACACACATTATAGGCGGTTCCCAAACAGACTGGTAAAGTTTATACTCCCCCTCTACTAACAAGCATCAATCCATGGCTTGCTCGAAACAACGAGTGCCTCCAACAAACATCAGGTCCCAGGGGGAGTTTTGTTTGCAATTAATTTTGATTTAGTTTGCATAAAGCATGGGACTGGGCATCCCGGTGACCAGCCATTTTCTCGTGAGTGAGGAGCGGAGTCCACTCCTCTTGAGAATAACCCGCCTAACATGGAAGATAAGGGCAGCCTTGGTTGATACATGAGCTATTCGAGCATACAAAGCAGAATGTTTATTTGAAGGTTTAGAGTTTGGCACATACAAATTTACTTGGAACGGCAGGTAGATGCCGCATATAGGAAGGTATAGTGGACTCATCTGGAATAACTTTGGGGTTTAAGGGCTTGGATGCACAAGCAGTATTCCCTCTTAGTACAAGTGAAGGCTAGCAAAAGACTGGGAAGCGACCAACTAGAGTGCGACAACAGCCATGTACATGCATTAAAATTAATAAACATTGGATGCAAGCATGAGTAGGATATAATCCACCATGAACATAAATATCGTGAAGGCTATGTTGATTTGTTTCAACTACATGCGTGAACATGTGCCAAGTCAAGTCACTTAAATCATTCAAAGGAGGATACCACCCCATCATACCACATCATAACCATCTCAATAGCATGTTGGCACGCAAGGTGAACCATTATAACTCACAGCTAATCAAGCATGGCCTAAGCAACTATGGTCTCTAATTGTCATTGCAAACATGTTTATTCATAATAAGCTGAATCAAGAACGATGAACTCATCATATTTACAAAAACAGAAGAGGTCGAGTTCATACCAGCTTTTCCCATCTCAGTCAGTCCATCATATATCATCATAATTGCCTTTCACCAGGATGGAAATGACGTGTTGGCTTTGCCGTGTCACATTCACACGAAGAAAGATGAAGAGGGTAAACTCATTTACCCAAAACATACCACTCGACAGTGTCAGCTCTTGATTCAGCAGTTCCAGGGGAAACCACCCAAGGATAAAGAAAAGGAGACAGACAAAGTTGAAGACAAGGAGGACAACGATGGTTATCCCCAGGTCAATTCCACCCTGATAATTTTTACTGACGTCGAAAGCAAAAGTCGATTGAAAGTTATCAATCAGGAAGTGAACATGGTCGCTCCGGCGACGCCCAATTATTTGAAATGGTCCCAAACTGCCATCACATTCGACCAGTCCAATCACCCGACGCATATTGCCACCCTTGGGAGGCAAGCTTTGGTGGTCGACCCAGTCGTCGAAGGCACTCGACTGACCAAAGTTCTGATGGATGGCGGCAGTGGTTTGAACATATTATACACAGAGACGCTGAAAGGGATGGGCATTCCGATGTCCAGACTCAGCACCAGTAACATGAGCTTCCACGGAGTCATTCCTGGAAATAAGGCTAAGTCACTCGGCCAAATCGCTCTTGATGTAGTTTTTGGTGACTCGAAGAATTTCCGGAAGGAAAAGTTGACCTTTGAGGTCATAGATTTCCAGAGTGCTTACCACGCCATACTGGGAAGGCCGGCGTATGCATGTTTCATTGCCCGACCATGTTACGTATACCTTAAACTGAAGATGCCCGGTCCCAAAGGCGTGATCACTGTCACGGGTAATCGGAAGAAGGCAGAGGAGTGCTTCCAGAAGGGCTCCAAGATTGCTGATGCTCAGATGGCAGAGATAGAATTGCAAGAATATTAGAAGACTACAGACCTCGAGTGATTTGTTGCGAGCCAAGAAGCCCGCTACAGAATCAGCGTTTCAGTCGTCCGGTGAGACGAAACAGGTTCACATCCACCCGACTGATCCCAATGCGGCTCCGACCAACATCTCAACAACACTCGACTCTAAATAGGAAGAAGCGCTCATCCAGTTCCTCCGTGAGAACTGGGACATCTTTGCATGGAAGCCTGCTGACATGCCGGGTGTTCCCAGGGGGCTGGCTGAGCACCGCCTACGAGTCGACCCAAAAGTCAAACCAGTTAAAGAACATCTTCGACGGTCCGCCGTCCAGAAGAGAAAGGCCATTGGCGAGGAGGTGGCTCGGCTCTTAGCAGCAGAGTTCATCCGAGAGATCTACCACTCCGAGTGGCTCGCCAATGTCGTCATGGTCCCCAAGAAGGACAAGTCGTTGCGCATGTGCATCGATTTCAAGCATATCAATCGGGCCTGCCCGAAAGATCATTTCCCTCTTCCCCGCATCGACCAAATAGTCGACTCAACTGCGGGATGTGAGAGGTTGTCTTTTTTAGACGCTTATTCCGGTTACCATCAGATCCGTCTGTATGGACCCGATGAGATCAAAACAACTTTCATCACTCCGTTCGGGTGCTTCTGTTATGTCACCATGCCATTCGGTCTCAAGAATGCCGGAGCTACATTCATGAGGATGATTCAGAAGTGTTTGCTCACTCAAATCAGTCGGAATGTAGAAGCATACATGGATGATATTGTGGTCAAGTCACGTAAGGGTTCCGACCTGCTGACTGACCTTGCTGAAACATTTGCCAATCTCAGGAGGTATGATATCAAGCTTAATCCATCAAAGTGCACATTTGGAGTTCCTGGAGGAAATTTACTCGGTTTTTCTTGTTTCTGAACGAGGAATCGATGCTAACCCTGAAAAAGTTGGCACTATACTCCGAATGAAACGCATACAATGCGTGTGCACGATGTCCGAAGCTTCTTTGGATGCTTGGCGCTTTAAGTCGATTCATCACTCGACTCGGTGAAAAGGCATTGCCTCTTTACCGATTGATGAAGAAGTCAGACAAGTTCGAGTGGACTCCGGAAGCTGATGCAGCGTTTGCAGAGCTAAAAGCTCTGGTCTCCACCCAGCCGGTGCTTGCTGCTCCTATCAGCAAAGAGCCTTTGTTGCTTTACATTGCAGCCACTGGACAAGTCGTCAGTACCGTACTTACGGTCGAGCGAGAAGAAGAAGGAAAAGCCTTCAAAGTTCAACGCCCAGTTTATTACCTTTCTGAAGTACTGACCCCATCAAAGCAAAGATACCCTCACTATCAGAAGCTTGTTTATGGGATTTATATGACCACGAAGAAGGTTGCTCATTATTTCTCTGATCATTCCATTACAGTCGTCAGCGACGCCCCATTGTCAGAGATTCTTCATAACAGAGATGCAACTGGTCGAGTGGCTAAATGGGTGATTGAACTCCTTCCCCTTGATATCAAGTTTGAGGCAAAGAAAGCCATCAAGTCCCAAGTGGACTAAACAGCAGCTTCCGACTCAAGTTCACTCGGAGCACTAGACTATGTTTTTCGATGGTTCCAAGATGCTGAATGGTTCTGGTGCGGGGGTAGTATTGGTTTCTCCCCAAGGAGATAAGCTCAAATACGTTCTCCATATTCACTTTGATTCCTCCAACAACGAAGAAAAATATGAAGCGCTCCTGTATGGGTTGCGTATGGCCATTTCACTCGGCGTCCGTCGCCTTATGGTCTACGGCAACTCAGATCTGGTTGTTAATCAAGTGATGAAAGAGTGGGATGTCAGAAGCCCAGCCATGACAAAGTTCTTGCAATGCAGTGAGAAAGCTGGAGAAGAAATTCGAGGGGTTAGAGCTCCATCATATACCCCGACTGAAAAATCAAGCTGCGGATGATTTGGCGAAAATAGGGTCCAAGAGGGAAGCCATTCCCAGCGATGTGTTTTTGGAGCACATTCGTGCACCATCAGTGCAGGAGGATCCTTTTACAGAAGAATCCCCGCAGCCAAAGAGTGCCAATGATCCGACTGAAGTTGAGATCCCAGCCGTGGTCGACCTGATTATGGAAGTCGTGGCCATCACTCCCGACTGGACAGTGCCGTACATCGCATATATTCTGAGGAAAGAGCTCCCAGAGGATGAAGAAGAGGCTCGACAGATCGTCCGTCGATCCAAGGCCTTTACAGTAATCAAGGGACAGTTATATAGAGAAAGTGCGACTGGAGTCGGCCAGAAGTGCATCACGCCAGAAGAAGGTCAGATAATTCTTGAGGATATCCACTCGGGAACCTGTGGCCATCATGCGTCCTCTCGGACCATTGTGGCTAAAGCATACCGGCGGGATTTTCTTGGCGAAGGCAAACGAAATGGCAAAAGAGATAGTCGACAAGTGTGAAGGGTGTCAGTTTTATTCCAACACGTCACACAAGCCCGCCTCAGCCTTGAAGACCATTCCACTCGTCTGGCCCTTCGCTGTTTGGGGGTTAGACATGATTGGACCGCTGAGAACTGGCAGAAGCGGCTTCACTCACTTGCTAGTTGCAGTCGACAAGTTCACCAAATGGATCGAAGCCAAGCCCATCAAGAACCTTGATGCATGCACTGCTATCAGTTTCATCAGAGAGTTGATATTCAGATATGGAGTTCCGCATAGCATCATCACTGACAATGGGTCAAACTTTGATAACGACAAGTTCAAAGTTTTCTGTGCCTCTCAAGGCATGCGGGTCGACTATGCTTCAGTTGCTCATCCTCAGTCGAATGGACAAGCAGAACGTGCAAATGGTCTCATCCTCAAAGGACTGAAATGACGGCTGATGCGTGATCTCAAGCATGCAGCAGGAGCTTGGGTCGACAAAATTCCATCAGTTCTTTGGGGATTGAGGTCCACTCCTAATCGGTCGACTGGAAGGACTCCATTCTTTCTGGTCTATGGAGCTGAAGCAGTTCTGCCGAGTGACCTGCTTCACAATGCGCCTCGAGTCGAATTATACTCTGAAGAAGAAGAAGCAGAACAAGCTCGGCAAGATGCAATCGACCTCTTGGAAGAGGAGAGGGAGATGGCCCTGATCCACTCGACTATCTACCAGCAAGACTTGCGTCGGTTCCATGCCAGAAATGTGAAGAGTCGAACCTTTCAGGAAGGAGACTTGGTCCTCCGAGTGGATCAACAAAAACCTCACAAACTCGTCCCTACTTGGGAGGGTCCCTTCATCGTCACCAGAGTTCTCCACAATGGAGCATATCATCTCTACAACGTTGATCGCCAGATCGACGAGCCTCGAGCTTGGAATGCGGAGCTGCTCCGCCCCTTCTATACTTAAAAACTCACTCGGTTGAGATGTAATAAAAGTACCTTTGTAGTTCGTTTATCTAAGACAAGAATGCTATAATTTTCCCAGCGATTGTTATTACTTTTTGTTGAAACTTCCCTCCCCCCAGTGGGTGGCTTAGCTGCGAATCCGTTTCGCCTAAGTTTGTAAACAAAATCCTTACCGAGTGGCGAGCCAGCCTCCCACTCGGTGGCTTAGCTGCGAATCCGTTTCGCCTAAGTTTATAAAAAAATCCTTACCGAGTGGCGAGCCAGCCTCCCACTCGGAGGCTTAGCTGCGAATCCGCTTCGCCTAAGTATTTGAAATCCTACTGAGTGGAGAGCCAGCCTCCCACTTGGGGGCTTAGCTGCAGCCCAGTGCTCGCCTAAGTGATAAAAATCCTACCGAGTGGAGAGCCAGCCTCCCACTCGGGGGCTTAGCTGCAGTCCAAGTACTCGCCTAAGTATTTGAAATCCTAACGAGTGGAGAGCAAGCCTCCCACTCGGGGGCTTAGCTGCAGCCCAGTGCTCGCCTAAGTGATAAAAATCCTACCGAGTGGAGAGCAAACCTCCCACTCGGGGGCTTAGCTGCAGTCCAAGTACTCGCCTAAGTATTTAAAACTCCTACCGAGCAGAGAGCCAGCCTCCCGCTCGGGGGCTTAGTAACAGCCCAAGGACTTGCCTAAACATTCAATATAATGAGCAACGCCAAGAAGGACGACGAGGTGCAGGTCGACTGCTACCTTCTCCTTCAGAGCTACATCTGAAAAATCCTACCGAGTGGAGAGCAAACCTACCACTTAGGGGCTTAGCTGCAGCCCAGTGCTCGCCTAAGTGACAAAAATCCTACCGAGTGGGGAGCAAACCTCCCACTCGGGGGCTTAGCTGCAGCCCAGTGCTCGCCTAAGTGACAAAAATCCTACCGAGTGGGGAGCAAACCTCCCACTCGGGGGCTTAGCTGCAGCCCAGTGCTCACCTAAGTGACAAAAAGCCTACCGAGTGGAGAGCAAACCTCCCACTCGGGGGCTTAGCTGCAGCCCAGTGCTCGCCTAAGTGACAAAAATCCTACCGAGTGGAGAGCAAACCTCCCACTCGGGGGCTTAGCTGCAGCCCAGTGCTCGCCTAAGTGACAAAAATCCTACCGAGTGGAGAGCAAACCTCCCACTCGGGGGCTTAGCTGCAGCCCAGTGCTCGCCTAAGTGATGTAAATCTTACCGTGTGGAGTCCAAACTTCCCACTCGGGAACTTGGTTGCGGCCCAGCGCTGTCCACCCCAACACTAGTAGAAAACGGAGCTTTAGCGCCGGTTCGTAAGGGTCTTTAGTGCCGGTTCCATAACCGGCACTAAAGGGTGGTCACTAAAGCCCCCCCCCCCCTTTAGTACCGGTTCGGCACGAACCGGCGCTAAAGTGCCACCACGTGGCGTGAGCTCGCGCCCTGGTATGGGGGACCTTTAGTTCCGGTTGGTGTTACCAACCGGTACTAAAGTTTTTATTTTTTGAATTTCTTTTTTGAAAATTTTGGAATTTTTTTTGATTTTTTTGATTTTTCATTTTTCTGAATTATTTGATGATTTAGTCTCTAATCACCTCTCTTAACTGCTCAAGTGTGGATCACTCATTCCAAATCATCTAACTTCCGACGGTCACCCATCCCTCTCACTACTCCAGCCCGAGCACGCTTAACTTTCGGGTTCTATTCTCCTTCGTTTCCAAGTCTGCACTTGTTGTTTTCCTGACAATAGTAAGATGTCAATCCTATTAACCCTCAGGAGTTTAGCTTGAGCATGAAGTCACACATTTCATTGTTTGAGTTTGAAACTATTATTCTAAAAAACAGTAATTATTTAGTAACACTAATATTTCTTGAATAAGTTTGACCATAGTTTGACCACAATTTGACCATAGTTTGACCAGATTTGACCAAACTTAAAAAAATTAAAATAATTATTTAGTAACACTAACATTATTGAGTAATTATGTAGTAACATTAATACTTATTGAATAAGTAGTTTGACCAGATTTAACCAATTTTTTTTAAAAAAACTGAAATTTGACCATATCTTTTTTTCCTTTTGGAATTTGAGGATTCTAAAAAATTCCAAACAGGTCGTAGGCGGTTTCCAACGGATGCGGATTTTCGTGCTGAATTTTTTGATATATTATACGTTTTTTTTCTGACATCGTATGCAAAAGTTATAGCCGTTTTACATTTTCCCTACACTTTTTGCAAAACATGTCCAAATTTAATTTTTCAAATTTTCCTAACTAGTAGATGTAGTAATATAACTACCTCTCGAAGGATTTTATTTTTTGAAGTTTTTATCATTTTCTTTTGATTTTCTCAAAACTGAAATGGCGATTCACGAGGGGGGGGGGGTAGAGTTTGAAAATGGTCCTATAGTCCCCGTTTGTGTCTCCAACCGGGACTATAGGTCAGACCCCTTTAGTACCGGTTCGTGCCACGAACCGGTACTAAAGGTGATCGTGGGGCCCCGGCCTGACGCCAGCCTGCCACAGCCTCTTTAGTACCGGTTCGTGGCATGAACCGGTACTAAAGGTTCGCCACGAACCGGTACTATTGATCGCCGCCACGAACCGGTACTATTGATCACATTAGTGCCAGTTTTTTTACAAACCGGCACTAATGTGCTTCACATTTGACCCTTTTTCTACTAGTGCAATCTGCAAGGACGACGAGGTGCAGGTCGGCGGTTACCTTCTCCTTCAGAGCCGCGCCACAAGTACAACGTGCGGTCCATGCTAATCCGCGAGGACGACGAGGTCAGTCGCGGTCTGTGCTCCATCCCTACCTGCAAGATCGATGAAGTGCGAGTCGACTGGAATTCGCCTCAAGGATGCTGTTCAAACAACGAAGTATATTCCGAATGAAAAGCAAAGTTCTCAAGAAGGCAAATAAAAGCATATTCGATGATAAATCAAGTTCGGATAAACGTCCTACATATTCAAAAGTGCTCAGGCGTTAAGCCTGTTAAAGTTTGTCGATTACAAAAACCACTCGGCATTCCGAGGCAAATTTAAAGTGGGACACAGAAGTTTTTTACTCCTCCGGTGGAGGACTGGAAGGTGCAACGAACTGGTCAAGGTCGATTCCGTCGGTGATACGGGTAGCAGCAGCGATGAAGGTCTCCATGAAGGATCGGAAGCCGTGCTTCCTGGTGTTGGCAACTTTGAGGGACGCTAGCTTCTCTTCTTGCGCTTCGTTGCAGTGGACACGGACCAGAGACAGAGCAACATCAGCACCGCACCTGGCAGAAGACTTTTTCCATTCATGCACTCGACTTGGAACTTCCTTCAGTCGAGTCATCAAAGATTCAAGGTCGTTCTGAAGTGTCTGCTCTGGCCAGAGTGTAGAGTCGATCTGCGACACTGCAACTTTCAGTCGAGCAAGGTAGTCCACCACGCTAGCGACGCGAGACTCCAGTCGGAGAACATTCATAGCAGCTTCGTCCTTCACGGGAGAGTTGATGGGGTCCAGACCGGTTTCCACTCGACTGGTTTCTTCTTCGAAGTTTTGAGAGAATTCTGAAAGCACAGTCCAAAATTACAATTGTATGATGAGTCGGCAATGGCAAGTTAGTCGGATAGAAGAGATTACCTTCAAGCATGAGGAATAGTTTCTTGGCGAGCCCCCCAAGATAAACCTCCAGGTCATTTCGCTTCCCCCTTGATTAGCCAACCTTGTCAGACAGAGCAATCTTGTCATTCTTCAGTCGACTTGCTTCCTTGTTGGCCGCGTCAAGAGCAGCCTTCAGCTTGGCATTTTCATCTTCAAGCTTGTCGACTGAAGCAAGTTTCTCTTCAGCGAGCTTCGTTTTCTCCAAAGCTGCCTTCTGTGCCTCCGCAAGGTCAAGGTCTTTCTTCTTCAGAGTTTCCTCCATTTTATCTGCAAAGTAATAATGAGAACAGAGTTGAAAATAGACAGAAAAGCAAAGACAGTCGTCAAGTCCTCACCAGCCATACCTTTCGCTTCGTCCTTCGCCTTCTGCAAGTTTTCCTGGGCAAGCTTCAAGTCGAGGTTGAGCTGGTACTGTTTCCTCTCTAATTCAGTATAACGAGCAACAAGCTCGCAAGACTTCTGCAAAGAGTCAATCGACAAAACACGTCAAAGACAGGTCACTTCCGAGTTACTAAGGAAAAATCTGTAGCATTTCTAAGACTACAGCCGAATCAAAACATTCGACAGTAGTCTCGGGGACTACACCCAGTGGGTGCACTCATCGTGCCCCCACAAAAACTCAATCGACACACACACCCACTGGGTGTACAGATAATGGAAATCTTCAGAAAGAAGCAGTTTCAGGTAGCATATCCTAACAGAACAAGCAACAGTCGACTTACCTGGACATTGCTCTTGAGAGCTGAATTAGCATCATAGGCCGCCTGGCTGGCCTCTCGGACTGTCTTCACTTGCTCCATCATGATCCCTGCCTGGCGTATAGCCTCCTTAGCGGCACTCACTTGGTCTTCCGGGACGTGGTGTGTAGCAAAAAGATATGGTGGATCAGCAGTCGACGAAGTGGGTCGGGCACTTGCCAGCGGTACAGCAAAAGACACAGAAGCCCGAGCGGTGTTGCCCCTCTCGGAAACCAGCGTCTCAGGTATCGTCACAACTTGAGCAGCTTTCTCAACAGGCACCCTCTTGTTCTTCCTCTTCCTCAAGGCGCTTCCTCGTCATCATCGGGGAGATTAATGACATGAGGTGGGACTACAAGAAAGGTTTAAAGGTAAGCATGGAAATCCAATCGACCAAAAATGAAATTCAGAGATCGTACCAAGGTTGGAGGTGGCAGCATCGTCCATTTCCTGATCTTCGTTCTTGGCTGAGGTCTCAGAGGTAGCAGCACTACAGATTTCAAAAATCGGATGATCAGTTAACGACTCGACCAAAAGTATACTCATATTGAACTGAGAAAACACAAGTTCTGCTGATTACCTGGAGATGGTGGGGATGACCATCCGCATCTTGGGCAAGGCCTTCGTTGGCTTTGACGACGTTGCTCATGGTTGCTTCGGTGGTTTCTCAGTCAGCGCAGGGGAAGTTGTCCGAGGTCGCTTCGACGACTGCCCAGTCGGCACAACAACTTTAACGCGCTCGGCTGCCGGATCATGCGTCAGCTTGGACCTTCTTTCCGAGCGGGAGGATCGACGTTTTCCTCCTCTTCCTCCTCCTCCTCCTCCTCTTCATCAGAGTTGTCGTCTCCCTCGTCCTCCTCGCCGTTGGACTCCCATTCCTCCTGGCTTTCGCCACCGCTTCCTTCTTCTTCGACTGGTTCCTGCGCCCCGTTGGGCATCGAGTACATCTCAGTGGTGGCCTAGAAGACGGTGTAACAAGGCAAAAGTCAGTCGGCAAATTTGCAACAAAGCAGAATGAATGCAACATCTCAGTCGGAGAAAGGTGATCATACCTGGTCTGGGTCGTAGGACTGGTCGAGTGGCGGAATCCTCCTGGCTCCGCGAGGATTGTCCTTGTTTCCTGTGATGGCACTCATCCACCTCTCTAGCGTGGCGTCATCGACCTCCTCTGGATGGACCCGGGTAGTGTCGTCGGTACCAGAGTACAACCACATTGGGTGGCCTCGGTATTGGAGTGGCTGAATCCGCCGTCGGAGGAAAACTTCCAGGAGATCCATGCCAGTCACCCCATCGCGAATGAGCTGGACTACACGTTCCATCAACAATTTCACTTGGACCTTCTCCTCTGGTAGCACCTTCAGAGAGGATGGCTTGTTCACTCGACTCATGGAGAAAGGAGGGAGTCCAGTCGACTGCCCCGGCGTCGGCTGGTCTTGGCAGTAGAACCAGGTCGACTGCCACCCTCTAACCGAGTCGGGGAGAGTCATGGCCGGAAAGGCGCTCTTACCCCTCATCTGGACCCCGAGTCCCTTTTGACACATCCTGGATTACTTGAGTTCTCTCGTCATCCGGGTTCGCTTTCTTCACCGTCTGAGAGCGGCAAGTAAATATGTGCTTGAAGAGCCCCCAGTGCGGCCGACAGCACAAGAAGTTCTCACACAGCGAAACAAAAGCAGCAAGATAGGCAATGGAGTTGGGAGTGAAATGATGGAGTTGCGCTCCAAAGAAGTTCAGGAACCCTAGGAAGAAAGGATTTGGCGGCAGAGAAAATCCACGATCTACATGAGTGGCTAAAAGAACGCACTCACCCTCTTGAGGCTGCGGTTGCCACTATGTTCCCGGGAGCCTCGCCGACCCGTGGGGATCAGTCCCTCGTTGGCCAGATCGGTGAGATCCTTCTCGGTGATGGTCGAGCGGATCCAATCTCCTTGGACCCAACCCTGCGGCAGCTTGGACCGCGACGAAGATCCGTCCCGACTGGGCGCTCTCCCCTTCGCCGTCGCCTTCTTCGCCCGCTCCAAGGCCGCAGTCTTCTCCTTCACCATTGTCGCCAGCGAAGCTGGTGTGAAACGGCGGCGCAGAGGAGGCTACGGGCGCAGCAGAAAGATTTGGGGGCGTAGGGAGAAGGGGATTGAGGTTGCACTGTTCAAAATGCCCCTGTCCGGCGCCTTATATGAGGCCACTTCCGAGTGGCTGACTGGTAGGCCCAGGCAATCCAGTCAAATCCCGCAACAGGCGTGCGAGCGATACGTGGCGAAAAAGGTGGCACGAAGATCGAGGCGTCATCGTCTTATCCCATCCGAGTGTCGCGGTTTTCTCCGCTTCGCGCGCTTCCCAAACTTCGGATCCCGCAAAATCCGCTAACTGCAGAGCGACCTGTCAGACAGCGGGTCTCCTCCGATCCGTCGCTCGGAGATCCTCAAGATCACAAAGTTCACTCGACAAATGTGAAGAATGGATCAAGGCAACTGAAAGAGAAGTTGACACCATCACTAAAAGGCCATTGATCCAGAGTAAAACGCACTCGCAACACAAAAAACAGGTCGGAAGATTATCAACTCCTTCCTCATTCAAACCTCGATCCATTCGGGGGCTAATGGTGAGGTCATGTACCTAGGGTAGGGTTATAGGCCTGCCCAAAGGTACCCTCCTCAAGTACACTCGTGAAAGAAGCTGCCTTCCAGTCGACCTGGTAGGCTTCCACTCGACAGAATCAGAGACACTCGACCATGAAGACTCACTCGACCATCAGGAGCTTAGGAGCCACTCTGTATCCAAACGGTCTGTAATTAAGTAGTCTTTATGGCCATGATAGCACTTTATGTAGGGCGTTACCAGTAACGCCTGACCTTAATGTACCTTAAATCCTTCATTACGTGGGCTGGCAGTGGTCCTGGCGCACTCTATATAAGCAACCCCCCTCCACAGGCAGAAGGGTTCGCACCCCTGTAACACATACGCATATAATCCAGTCGACCGCCTCCGGGCTCTGAGATGTAGGGCTGTTACTTCCTCCAAGAAGGGCCTGAACTCGTAAATCTCTTGCGTATACAACTACTCCAAAGCTAGGATCTTGCCTCTCCATTCCTACGCCCCATTCTACTGTCAGACTTAGAACCACGACAGTGCCCCCTGCCCCCGTATATAAAGGAGCAAGGGGGGAGAGGCGGCCGGCCAGGAGGAGGCTCACTAGGAGGAGTCCTACTCCCACCGGGAGTAGGACTCCCTCCATTCCTTGTTGGATTAGGAGAAGGGGAAGGAGGAGGGAGAGAGGAAGGAAAGGGGGCGCCGCCCCCCCCTCCTTGTCCAATTCGGACTAGAGGGGAAGGGGGCGTGTGGCCTGCCCTGGCCGCCCCTCCTCTTATCCACTAAGGCCCATGTAGGCCCATTAAACCCCCGGGGGGTTCCGGTAACCCCCCGGTACTCCGGTATATATCCGATAACCCCCGAAACCATTCCGGTGTCTGAATATAGTCATCCAATATATCAATCTTCATGTCTCGACCATTTCGAGACTCCTCGTCATCTCTGTGATCACATCCGGGACTCCGAACTACCTTCGGTACATCAAAACACATAAACTCATAATATAACTATCATCGAGCTTTAAGCGTGCGGACCCTACGAGTTCGGGAACTATGTAGACATGACCAAGACAAGTCTCCGGTCAATAACCAATAGCGGAACCTGGATGCTCATATTGGCTCCCACATATTCTACGAAGATCTTTATCGTTCAAACCGCATAAAAACATACGTTATTCCCTTTGTCATCGGTATGTTACTTGCCCGAGATTCGATCGTCGGTATCTCAATACCTAGTTTAATCTCGTTACCGGCAAGTCTCTTTACTCGTTCCGTAATACATCATCCCGCAACTAACTCATTAGTTGCAAGGCTTAAGTGATGTGCATTATCGAGTGGGCCCATAGATACCTCTCCGACAATCGGAGTGACAAATCCTAATCTTGAAATACGTCAACCCAACAAGTACCTTCGGAGACACCTGTAGAGCACCTTTATAATCACCCAGTTATGTTGTGACATTTGGTAGCACACAAAGTGTTCCTCCGGTAAACGGGAGTTGCATAATCTCATAGTCATAGGAACATGTATAAGTCATGAAGAAAGCAATAGCAACACACTAAACGATCAAGTGTTAAGCTAACGGAATGGGTCAAGTCAATCACATCATTCTCCTAATGATGTGATCATGTTAATCAAGTGACAACTCATGTCAATGGTTAGGAAACATAACCATCTTTGATTAATGAGCTAGTCAAGTAGAGGCATACTAGTGACACTCTGTTTGTCTATGTATTCACACAAGTATTATCTTTCTGGTTAATACAATTCTAGCATGAATAATAAACATTTATCATGATATAAGGAAATAAATAATAACTTTATTATTGCCTCTAAGGCATATTTCCTTCATCTCCTCCCTTCGTCCCCGAGTGCATTCCACTAAATTGTCTAGCACACGGGAACGAAGTAGAAGCGACCCCCGCGACAACTGTCGGGATTCTTCATCTCTGACATTTGCGACCGTCGGTGATGGTCGCTCTTGTCTTCCTTCCCGTGCATTACCAAAAGGTCTATCACGAGAAAGAAGAGGAAGAGCGACGCTCACGACAAGAGTCGACATTCTTCTTCTCTCATATATGGTGGACACTCCCTCACTATGTTTTCACTGTCATGTATGGAGTCCCAATAGACTTAAAGTCAACCCAAAATGTCGTTTAATTCTCTTTCCGGCAAATCCAAGGCATTCGATATTTCCTACATTCTAGCATAAGCCATGCTAAAATTAATTGAAAAATCTAGCATGACCTTTGCTAAAAAGTACATATCGAGCGCCTGAAATTTGCCGGAATGGAAATTAATCAACACTCCGGCAAAACATAGGCCACTCTGAGGTGTTCCCTGCAAACATAGGCCACTTGGGCAAGCACATATCCTATTTGGCTGCATCATCATCATCGATATCAACGACATGGGGATTTGGCTGCTCCCACCTCAAGGTCGAAGGGGGTCGGTGACGGGGACGACGACGGGGATGATGCAGGGGCTCCTTGATTACTGCAGAAACAAAATATAAACCCTATAAGCTATCAACTAAACATTATTATGCTGATTCAAAAGACCTGTCACATCCCTAGTTCTGGTATGACCTAGGCTAGCTAGTCACTTGTGCATCATGTTTAAATTCCATTTAATTTTGAAATGGGGATTTGTGAAACCCTCTGAATCTTTTTGGAAATTGATCAAATAAAAATTGCTCCAAAAAGGTCCAAGAAAATGCTCATGTTGCTCTCTGAAAATATTGGACAGAGATAAAAATCAAACCAATATTTTTAGGAGTCCATAAGTAATTATTTTGGGCATTTGGAATTAATGCAGTAATTATTTGCCTTGGATATATAATGTTATATATATAAAATATTGTCCAAAAATTGTTCCTTTTGTTGAGGAGCTCTGGAATAATACCACTAGCCCCTATAAAAATTGGCATAAGAAAATAAAATGATTTAGTATTTTAATTAAATCAAAACAAATGTCAGAAAAATAGAAAAGAAAACAAAAATGTAAAACCCTTACCTGGACTTACCTGGGCCACTTGCTGGCCTGGCTCTGTCTTGACCCAGCCAGTGGCCGGCCTTGACCGTCCCCCTCCTCGCGCCCGGAGGGATGGCGGCGTGGTCGCCCCAGCGTCTTCGCTGCACGGCAGCTGCCTGCCTGCCCTCTCCCCTCTTCGACCTGGCCTTGCCAGAAGCGCCCAGCGCCGCCCCGCATCTCTCTCTCTCTCTCGTTCCTCCCCCTCCCATGGATCTCTCTCTCCCACCGTGCCCGAACGCCACCGCCGCCACCGGCCACTGTTGCCGCGGCCACAGCAACGGCCTCGCCTCCCCGATGCGCTCCACAGCTCCTCCACGATCCCCTCTCCCACCTCGTCGAGCCACGTACCTCCGGGCGGCCTCCATCGTCGCCACCATCGTCTTCTTCATCGCCGGCCGCCGCAGATCTCCACCGCCCGCACGTCGCCGTCCGGCCGTCCACGAGCTCGCCGTTGACGCCATCGAGTCCGCCGTGAGCCCCTGCATAGATTTCCCCTTCTCCCCTGCCTCCCCGCGCTCTGTAGCCACGCGCCCGCTCGAGCCGAGCTCCGGCCGCCGCCGTGAGCCTCGCTCCGGCGAGCTCCGCCGTTCCCACGGCCTACCCTGAGCGCGGCTAGATGCGGCCGTGCACGGGCTACCCGCCGGTGGCCTCCGTGTGCCAAACGGTGGCCTCCGTGTGCCAAACGGTGGCCTCCAGCTCGTTCCGGCGAACTTCCGCCGTGGCTCGAGGTCGTCGCCGGCGAAACTCCGGCGACTGACGTGGCCCATGTTTAGCTGCTAACCTGCCACTTAATCCACCCCACTAAGCCACTGACTATGGGCCCCAGGGCTCGGTCAAGCCCTGGTCAGCTGGGTTTGACTTGGGTTAGCCCCGGTGTCACTGACGTGTGGCCCCCACACATCAGGTTTGACCCCAGTCAGCCGCAGTTGACTTGCTGACGTCATGCTTACTCAATGCTGACGCGGTAATACAATTTTCTGGATTTATTCTTATTCAGGAATTTCCAGAAAATGCCCAAAACTTCAAAAAATCATAGAAATTCAACCGTAGCTCAGATTGAAATAATTTATATATGAAAAATTATCAGAAAAATGCAATCTATCCATCTGTACCAGTTTCATGCATGAAAAACCAACTTATACCTGCTGCATAAGTGAAACACTATAATGGCATATATAAGAGCTTAACTTGGAGTTGCATTTGAATTCTTGGTTCAAATGGACCTCTTCCAAACTGAATGCTAGTTGCATTAGCTCAAGCAACATCACATCTACATGCCCTGTTCATGCATCATATTGTTGCATATGATTGTGTATTGATTGCCGGCACCATTCCTTCTCGATAGGTCCTGCTCCGGAGACGTTCTAGAGTACCTGTCTGTGAAGCAGTGCCCCCCTTGTTGATTTACCAGGCAAGCAAATCCCCTTGTTCATTCTGATACAATCCTACTCTCTTGCTCCTTCTCTCAGTTATTGCATTAGGACAACAACGATTCACCTGCTACTTTGTGCTGCGGTAGTTGAACCTATTCCTCTGCATGACCTGTCATTGCCACAGTAAATAGCTGAAACCCACTAGCATGTGTAGGAGTTGATTGGGCCATGTTGTGTTCCTACCATGCTATGCCTGCTATTGCTTAGAGTTGTGTCAGGTCTGATTCATTGGGAATGAATTGGAGTGTTACGATTCTGATGCTGAGAGTGAAATGTGTGAACACGATTTGGTAAAGGTAGCGGTGAGAGGCCATGTAGGAGTACATGGTGGGTTGTCTCACTGGAACCATCCTTAAGCACTGAGTTCTATGTATGTTTTCCAATGACTCGATACTACCACACATTGGGTTCCGGTAACTCGGCCCCTCTCGACTTATTAATCAACTTGATCTCTGTCCACGAGTCGCAACTAGTTTCTGGTGTTTGTAGGTAGTGCTATTTTTCTACCGAGTGGCACCCGGCGAGTGGGCTTGGGACAGACTAGGCACATGTGGCACGGTGTACCAAGTGGCACCCGGATGGTGGGCTTGGGAACCCTACTCACATCGTTTGGGGCCGTGGCGACACACCCGGCCGGATCTCCTTGCGGATGGAACCCGAATAGACGATAAACTGGGCTAGAGTCTTGTGTGGTTAGTCGTCGTGGCCGACACCTCGCCAAAGCTTCCGCTTGAAGGTTGCCGAGGTACATGACGTGTACATGGTGATAAGTGGTGAGAGCATGTGTGAAGAAGTACACCCCTGCAGGGTTATCATGATCTATTCGAATAGCCGTGTCCTCGGTTATGGACTTCTTGGATGCTTACGTGGTACATAGACAACTTGAAGTGGATACTCTAAAATGCTCAAGACAAGTGTGAGTACTATGGATGGCCTTCTCGTAGGGAGACGGGGATGAATCCATGGTAGTGTATTGTGTGGTGGATAGTGGACTCGTGTGCGCCTATATCACCTCAAAGAAGTTACGGTAGTCGAGAACAGGATAGCCACAGAGTCAAAGCTGGCTTGCTGCAACTAAACTCCACATTACCCTCTTGATACAAATGCATGTATGTTAGGATCTGATGTAAGTCTTGCTGAGTACCTTTGTACTCACGTTTGCTTTCTTTATGTTTTGCAGATGAGACATCTGTCTCACTAGTAGTTCCGCTTGGACTTCGACGAGTAGCTTGTTACCTCAGCTACGATCTTGTACCCTTGGGAGGGTCTTGTAGATAGTCAGGCTTCTCAGCCTTTTTCTTTGTAGTTGTCTGTACTTTCGGACATGTAATGCTTCCGCTTGTTGCTTGTATGCTCAATGATGGGTGATGTGACACCTGTTTGTATTTAATGCTATGTGGCTCTTCCGGCCTTTATCTATATGAGTTTGCGTTATGTTGTGATGCCATGTTGTACAAAGCACATACTTGCATGTTATGCGTACGTGTAACGTGTATTGCTATGTGTGGGATCCGACAACCTAGTTGTTTATCCTTGGTAGCCTCTCTTATGGGGAAATGTAGTCTAGTGCTTCCACCGAGCCATGGTAGTCCGCTACAGCCCGGTTTACCGGAGTCCTGCTAGCCCAGCACTACCGCCTCCTAACACTTGACTGGCGACATGTGATTCACTTCGTTCCTGTGGTTCTGTCCCTTCGGGAAATGTCACGCGGTGACATCCGAGTCCTGCCTAGCCTGCTACAGCCCGGGTTCCCTGAGTCCTGTTAGCCCAAAGGTTACAGCCCGGATTCGCATGTCAGCGTCGACATGCTCGATGTTGATTCATGTATGCCTGTCCCTGTAAGTTAGTGCCACTTTGGGTTCACGACTAGTCATGTCGGCCCGGGTTCTCTGTCATATGGATGCTAGCGACACTATTATATACGTGAGCCAAAAGGCGCAAACGGTCCCGGGCCATGGTAAGGCGACACCCGTGGGAATACCGTGCGTGAGGCCGCAAAGTGATATGATGCGTTACATGCTAGATCGGTGTGACTTAGGATCGGGGTCCCGACAGCTTTGGTATCAGAGCCAGGCTGCCTGTAGGATTACCAAGCCAACCTGGTCGAAGTTGAGTCTAGAAATTCTTTAGTTATGTAAGGGAATTGATTGTGGGAAGGAACGTAAGGCTCTTTTTACTCCTTTACCTCATGTCCTTCTGATCTGAGTCATCTTACCTTTCCTACGGGGTTAAGGACCTAGGCTTTCTCCTCTATCTATCAGGATCACGTGTTACCACTCCGTAGTTCCATAGGATTGGATGATCAGAGTCATACCCCAGTTTTCGAGTACTTCCGGTAGTCTCTGCTTAGTAATATCTCGAACCTTGAGTGATGATGTTGAGTATGGTGCTACCTCGTCTTTTGCGTAATGTCTCATTCTCGAGCATTTTACCGCCAAGCTATGCTGCCGGAATTGCCCCCAGAGTTCGAGAGTTACTAATTTTTGTGTCCTACATTTTTCGGTATGTAGTGATGTTGATTCCGTCCTTGGTTTCGCTTTCTCGTGATGTCACTAGTTAAGCGAAGTTACATTGCTCGTAGCTGTAACCACGGAGATGGTAGGGATGAGGATCCTCCCGACCAGCCTTCATTGGCAGAGTTTATGTTAGAGTTGGAGAGGAACAAGCGTGAGTCTAACCGCTTGTTGGCACGTATCGAGGAGAACACCGCACAACAGTTCAAAGGGTCTGCAACCATTCATGACTTCATTCGCTTGCATCCACCTACCTTTCATCATTCCATCGAGCCACTCGATGCAGATGACTGGCTCCGTAGCATCACACGCAAGCTCCGTTCTGCGAACGTAGCTGAAAGTGACAAGGTCATCTATGCTGCATACCATCTGGAAGGTCCTGCTAGTCTTTGGTGGAAGAACTATGAGGCTATGCTTCCAGCTGGCCAGATTCCTACCTGGAGAGATTACACTGACGCTTTTCGCGAGCATCACATTCCTGAAGCCCTCATCAATCACAAGAGAGAAGAGTTCTGTAGTTTCACCCAGGGTAAGATGGTTGTTGATGCTTACAGCAGAGAGTTTGAGAACCTTGCCCGCTATGCTTCAGAAGAAGTGTCCACGGACGCCAAGAAGCAGGCTAGGTTCCGGAAGGGTCTCAACCCCAAGTTGCGTCATGATCTCCACTTGCACCATTGCAATACATTCCAAGCTCTTGTGAACAAGGCCATTAATGCATAGACAGCTCAGCTCACTTACGAGGAGTCTCATAAGCAAAATCGTGATTTGGTTTCTTCCTCCGGTTCTAGTTCGCAGAAGCGCCGGATTTGGATTCCGAACTCCGCTCTTCCACCCGGTTATACACCGAGGCCATCTTGTGTGGCGCCTCACCCAGTTCAGCAGAATGCTCCACCCAGGCCTATTGGTAGACCGCTTGTCAGTGCGGGTCCACGTCCAACTTCAGGGACTTGCTTCACATGCGGAGAGCCAGGACACTATGCACGTGACTGCTCTCAGGCCAGTTATGGTCCAGCCCAGCCCGAGAAGACTGTTGGTTGTGTTAAGCCATCACGCAAGATGATCAGTGCCAAGTCAGCCCCCAGTGAACGTGGACGTGTGCATCACGTCTCAGCTAAGGACGCTCATGATGATCCGGATGTCGTTCTTGGTACACTCCTTGTCAACTGTCATCCAGCTTCGGTTCTATTCGATACTGGAGCATCTCATTCCTTCATTTATGAAAGCTATGCTAACTTGCACAACATATCATTTTGTGAAATGCCCTCTGCACTAGTCATTCAAACCCCTGGATCCAAATGGCAAACTTCTAGTGTAATCCATGGTAATGAAATCCTTGTTGACAGACTTGTATTCCTTGCCTCACTTATAGCCCTCAAGTCCACAGATATTAACATCATATTGGGTATGGGCTGGATGAAAGCTCATTATGCCAAGATTGATTTGTCGGGACCCCGATCCTAAGTCACACCGATCTAGCATGTAACACATCATATCACTTTGCGGCCTCACGCACGGTATTCCCACGGGTGTCGCCTTACCATGGCCCGGGACCATTTGCGCCTTTTGGCTCACGTATATGATAGTGTCACTAGCATCCGTATGATGTAGAACCGGGCCGACATGACTAGTCGTGAACCCAAAGTGGCACTAACCTATGGGGACAGGCATGCATGAATCAACATCGAGCATGTCGGTCAGCAGCGTGTGAATCCGGGCTGTTGCACTGGGCTAACAGGACTCCGGTAACACGGGCTGTAGCAGGCTAGGCAGGACTCCGGATGTCACCGCATGACATTTCCCCGAAGGGACAGACATAGGAACGAAGTGAATCACATGCCGGCCAGTCAAGTGATGCGGAAGCGGTAGTCTTTGGGCTAGCGGGACTCCGATAAACCGGCCAGCGGACTACTATGGCTCGGTGGAAGCACTAGACTACATTTCCCCATAAGAGAGGCTACCAAGGATAAACAACTAGGTTGTCGGATCCCACACATAGCAATACAAGTTACATGTACGCAGAACATGCAAGTATGTGCTGTAAAACATGGCATCACAACATAACGCAAACTCATATAGATAAAGGCCCAGAAGAGCCACATAGCATTAAATACAAACAGGGGTCACATGACCCATCATTGAAACATACAAGCAACAAGCGGAAGCACTACATGTCTGAGTACAGACAACTACAAAAGGAAAAAGGCTGAGAAGCCTGACTATCTACAAGACCCTCCCAAGGGTACAAGATCGTAGCTGAGGTAACAAGCTACTCGTCGAAGTCCAAGCGGAACTACTAGTAAGACTGAAGTCTCCGGTGCTAAACATAAATAAAGCAACGTGAGTACAAAGGTACTCAGCAAGACTTACATCAGATCCTATTATACATGCATTAGTATCAAGAAGGTAATGTGGAGTTTAGTTGCAGCAAGCCAGCTTTGACTCTGTGGCTATCCTGTTCTATGACTACGAGAACTTCTTTGAGGTGATATATAGGCGCTGCAGGTCCACAGTCACCACACAATACACTACTATGGATTCATCCCCGTCTCCATACGAGAAGGCCATCCATAGCACTCACACTTGTCTTGAGCATTTTAGAGTATCCACTTCAAGTTGTCTATGTACCACGTAAGCATCCAAGAAGTCCATAACCGCGGACCCGGCTATTCAAATAGATCATGATAACCCTGCAGGGGTGTACTTCTTCACACACGCTCTCACCACTTACCGCCATGTACACGTCATGTATCTCGGCAACCTTCAAGCAGAAGCCTGGCGAGGGTGTCGGCCACGACCTGACTAACCACACAAGACTCTAGTCCAGGTTCATCGCCTATTCGGGTTCCATCCGCAAGGAGATCCGGCCGGGGTGTCGCTCACGGCCCCAAATGATGTGTGCAGGGTTCCCAAGCCCACCTCGCCGGATGGATCTACGCTTGGTACACCGTGCCACTTGTGCCTAGTCTGTCCCAAGCCCACCTGGGCGGGTGCCACTTGGTATACTACTATCACTACGTACACACACCGTAAACTAGTTGCGACTCACAGACAGAGAACAAGTTGGTTAATAAGTCGAGAGGGGTCGAGTTACCGGAACCCAATGTGTGGTAGTATCGAGTCATTGGACAACATACATAGAACTCAGTGCTTAAGGACGGTTCCAGTGAGACAACCCACCATGTACTCCTACATGGCCTCTCACCGCTACCTTTACCAAATCGTGTTCACACATTTCACTCTCAAAGATCGTAACATAGAACTATACTCCAATTCATTCCCAATGAATCAGTCCTGACACAACTCTAAGCAATAGCAGGCATAGCATGGTAGGAACACAACATGGCTCAATCAACTCCTACACATGCTAGTGGGTTTCAACTATTTACTGTGGCAATGACAGGTCATGCAGAGGAATGGGTTCAACTACCGCAGACACAAAGTAGCAGATGAATCGTTGTTGTCCTAATGCAATAACCGAGAGCAGGAGCGAGAGATTAGGATTGTATCGGAATGAACAAGGGGTTTGCTTGCACAGTAAATCAACAAGGGGCCTTTGCTTCACGCAGTGCACTCTGGAACGTCTCCTGAGCGGGACCTATCGAGAAGGAACGGTGCCAGCAATCAATACAGAATCATATGCAACAATATGATGCGTTAACATGGCATGTAGATGTGATGCTGTTTGAGCTAATGCAACTAGCATTCAGTTTGGAAGAGGTCCATTTGAACCAAGAATTCAAATGCAACTCCAAGTTAAGCTCTTATATATGCCATTATAGTGTTTCACTTATACAGCAGGTTTAGGTTGGTTTGTCATGCATGAAACCGGTACAGATGGAAAGATTGCATTTTTCTGATAATTTTTCATATATAAATTATTTCAATCTGAGCTACGGTTGAATTTCTATGATTTTTTGAAGGTTTGCTAATTTTCTGGAATTTCCAGAATTAAAATAATTCCAGAAAATAAATAATTGCGTCAGCACTGCGTCATGCCTGCGTCAGCAAGTCAACGGTGCTGACCAGGTCAAACCTGACGTGTGGGGTCCACACGTCAGTGACAGGGGGTTAAACAGGGGGGTTAGTTTAAGCCAAATTAAAAGATTAGGGGGCTGGGGCCCACTGGTCAGTGTCAGGGGGTTAAATAAGCGGTGAGGTTAGCAGCTAATCACGCGCCACGTCAGTCGCCGGAGTTTCACCGGCGACGACCTCGAGCCACGGCAGAAGTTCGCCGGAGCGAGCTGGAGGCCACGGTTTGGCACACGGAGGCCACCGGCGGGTAGCCCGTGCACGGGCGCATCCAGCCGCACTCAGGGAAGGCCGTGGGACTGGCGGAGCTCGCCGGAGCAGAGCTTGCGGCGGCAGCCGGAGTCGGGCACGAGCGGGGATGCGGCTGCGGTGTGCGAGGGCGAGAACGGAGAGGGGGAGGAGGAGCAGCAGCTCACAGCGATCTCGATGGGCTTGACGGCGAGCTCGGGGACTGGCTGTGGTCGACGGGGCGGCGATGGGGATCCACGGCGGCCAGCGGTGAAGAGACGACGGTGACGATGATGGAGGCCGTCCGGAGGTGCGTGGCTCGACGAGGAGGTAGAGGGGGTCGCGGCCGAGCTGGGGAGCGTGTCGGGGAGGCGAAGCCGTGGCTGTGGGTGCGGCAACAGTGGCCGGTGGTGGCGGTGGCGCTCGGCCGTGCGCGTGGGAGAGAAACCAGGGGAGGGGAGGAATGAGAGAGAGGGAGAGAGGTGCGGGGCGTCGCGTGGCGTCGTCCGGGCAATCCAGAGCGACGAGGGGGAGGACAGGCGGGCAGGGAGGGAGGAGGTGGCGCGGCGGTGCGCGCGTGTCGGGCACGCGCCCATCCTCCTGTCAAGGACGAAGACGACAGAGAAGGCGGGCCAGGTGGGCTGCGCCCATTCTTTGGGCTGCATGGTGCCGGGCCAGCACAGAGCTGGGCGGTAGGTCGAGTAAGGTTTTCCCTTTTATTTCTTTTCTATTTTTCTGACATTTGTTTTGATTTAATTAAAATACTAAATCATTTTATTTCCTTATGCCAATTTTTGCAGGAGCTAACTATATTATTCCAGAGCTCCTCAGCAACTAGCATAATTATTGGACATATATAATATACATAACATATATATATCCAATGCAAATAATTATGCATTAATTCCAAATGCCCAAAATAAATACTTATGAGCTCCTAATAATATTGGTTTGATTTTTATCTCTCATCCAATATTTTCAGAGAGCAACATGAGCATTTTCTTGGACCCTTTTGGAGCACTTTTTATTTAGATCATTTCTAAAAATGATTCTGAGGGTTTCACAAATCCCCATTTCAAAATTTAAATGGAATTTAAACATGATGCACACATGACTAGCTAGCCTCGAGCATACCAGAACTAGGGACGTGACAACTCACCCCCACTTGAAAGAATCTCGTCCCGAGATTCAGGGGTCGACGGAAAGAAAGCGGGGTACTCTAGTCGAAGACGATCTTCTCGCTCCCAGGTAGCTTCTCTCTCGGAATGATGAGACCACTGAACCTTGAGAAACTTGATGATCTGACGTCGGGTAACACGCTCTGCTTGATCAAGAATGCGAACCGGGTACTCTCGGTATGTGAGGTTATCTTGGAGATCAAGCGTTTCGTGGTCCACTCCACGGATGGGATCCGAGAAGCAACGCCTGAGTTGAGAGACGTGGAAGACATCATGAACTCGAGAAAGATGTGGGGTAGTTCCAACTGGTAGGCAACCTCTCCTTGTTTAGCGAGAATGCGAAAAGGACCAATGTAACGAGGAGCCAACTTGCCCTTGATACCGAAACAATGGGTACCCTTTAGAGGAGTAACCCGAAGGTAAGCCTTGTCGTCAATTTCATAAGCCACTTCCTTATGACGACGGGTCATCTTGGCTCTTTGACGAGATTAGGCTGTTTTCAAATTCTCACAAATGATGCGAACTTGCTCTTTCGCCTCCTGGATCATATCCGGTCCAAAGAATTGTCTTTCACCGGTTTCTGACCAGTTCAAAGGTGTTTGACATCTTCGTCCATAGAGAATCTCAAATGGAGCTTTCTTGAGACTGGATTGGTAGCTATTGTTATAAGCAAACTCGACGAAAGATAGACATTTCTCCCAATCCATACCGAATGAGATAACGCAAGCTCTAAGCATGTCTTCGAGAATTTGGTTGACCCTTTCCACCTGACCACTTGACTGAGGGTGGAAAGCGGTACTAAAGGAAAGATGGGTGCCCATGGCAGTTTGGAAACTCTCCCAGAAATGAGAAGTGAAAAGACTACCACGGTCTGAATTGATCTCTAGTGGAACACCATGAAGTGTCACTATTCGAGAGATATACAAGTCAGCGAGCTGACTAGCAGTGATACTCTCTCGAACAGGTAGGAAGTGAGCCACCTTGGACAGACGATCAATGACTACGAAGATAGCATTATTCCCTTTCTTGGTCCTGGGAAAGCCGGTGATGAAGTCCATACCAACTTTATCCCATTTCCACTCAGGAATGGCTAAAGGCTGAAGGGTGCCAGCAGGCCTTTGATGCTCTGCCTTAACGCGACGACAAACGTCGCAATTTGCAACGAAGTCGGCGATTTCTCTCTTCATCCTAGTCCACCAGAACCTCTGGCGTAGGTCCTGATACATCTTAGTACTACCGGGATGAATTGTGAGAGGGGATTCATGCGCCTCCTTAAGAATCAGTTGTCGAAGATGCTGCTTCTTGGGGACCACCAAGCGATTCCCAAAGAAAACGACACCTCGATCATCCATAGATAAACTACCAGCAATACCCTTGGCAATGTTTCTCTTGATCCGGGTAATCCCCGTATCATGCTTCTGGGCTTCTATGATATGATCCACAAGAGTAGGTTTCGCCACCAAGGTAGAAAGGAATCCGTGAGGAACAATGTGAAGGTTAAGCTTACAGAATTCCTCATGGAGAAGTGGTTGACCCTGCTGCAACATGAGATTGTTGCAATAGGATTTGCGACTTAGCACATCAGCCATGACATTGTATTTGCCTGGGGTGTAGGTAATCCCTAAATCATAATCTGAGATCAACTCCAACCAACGTCTTTGCCTAAGGTTCAAATCTGGTTGGGTGAAGATATACTTGAGACTCTGGTGATCGGTGTAGAACTCACAACGTTTACCAAGAAGGTAGTGTCGCCATGTCTTAAGTGCATAGACTACGGCTGCAAGCTCTAGATCATGTGTAGGATAATTCTCCTCATGTGGATGCAACTATCGAGATGCATAGGCAATCACATGACGATCTTGCATAAGAATGCAACCTAGTCCCTGTCGTGAGGCGTCGCGATGAGATAACAAAGTCTTTAGTGAAATCCGGTGGCACAAGTATGGGAGCAGAAGTCAGCGTCTTTTCAGTTCCTCAAAACTGTACTCACACCGTGGGGACCACTCGAACTTTTATCTTTCTTGAGAAGTTCCGTGAGGGGTTTAGCTACTTTGGAGAAGTTTTCAACAAAGCGGCGACAATAGCTGGCTAGACCAAGGAAACTCCTAACTTGTTTAACTGTTTCAGGTGGAGTCCAATCGAGAACGGCCTAAACTCTCTCGGGATTGACAGCAATGCCCTTACCAGAGATTACGTGGCCTAGGTAGGTCACTTACGGCAACCAAAATTCACACTTGGAGAACTTGGCATAAAGGCGGTGCTCTCTCAGTTTTTCTAACACAAGTCTAAGATGTTCGGCATGCTCTTCCTCGTTCTTCGAGTAAATAAGAATATCATCGAGGTAAACCACGACGAACTTATCTAGGTACTCCATGAAGATCGAGTTCATCAAGCGGGAGAATGTAGCTGGAGCATTGGTTAGACCAAAGGACATGACGGTGTACTCGTACTGGCCATAACGAGTGACAAAGGCTGTCTTGGGGATGTCCCCGTTTCTGATCTTGATTTGGTGGTATCCTAACCTTAAATCCATCTTGGAAAAGACTGAGGATCCAGCGAGCTGATCATACAGGTCGTTGATCCTGGGGAGCGGATACTTGTTCTTTATCGAGACCAAATTAACGGGACGATAATCTACAACCGTCCGGTCCGTACCATCCTTCTTCTTGACAAAGAGGACGGGGCAAGCCCAAGGAGAAGAACTAGGACGGATGAAACCCTTTTGCAAGGACTCGTCAAGTTGTTTCTTAAGCTCGGCTAGTTCTAAGGGTGCCATCTTGTAAGGTCTCCTAGAGATTGGAGCTATTCCTGGGATAAGATCTATGACGAACTCTACATCTCTGTCAGGTGGAACACCTGGTAGTTCCTCTGGAAAGACATCCGGAAAGTCACGGACTACCGGGATATCTTCAAGGTCTGGAAGAGGGCTGGCATTAAGAGAATAGAGCTGACGCTTTGCAACTCTAGTGGAGACAGTGACTATCTTGCCAGAGGGGTGTGTGAGCTGAACAGACCTGGTGTAACAATCAATCTTGGCATGATGAGCTGTCATCCAGTCCATACCCAAGATGATGTTAATATCTGAAGACTTGAGAGCTATAAGTGAGGCAAGGAATACAAGTCTGTCAACAAGGATTTCGTTACCATGGCTTACACAAGAAGTTTGCCATTTGGATCCGTGGAGTTTGAATGAGTAGCGGGGAGGGCATATCACAAAATGACATGTCGTGCAAGCGGGCATAGCTTTCAGAAATGAAGGAATGAGATGCTCCAGTATCGAATAGAACCGAAGCTGGATGACAGTTGACAAGGAGTGTACCAAGAATGACATCTGGATCATCATGAGCGTCTTTAGCTGAGACGTGATGCACACGTCCATGTTCAGTGGGAGCTGACTTGGCACTGATCATCTTCTTGCGATGGCTTACTACCACGGCCAATGCACTTCTCGGGCTGGGGTGGGGCAACTCTGGTCTGAGTACAAATACGGGCAATGTGGCCTGGCTCTCCACACTTGTAACATATCTTGGAGGTAGGACATGGACCCGTATTGGCAGGTGGTCCACCAATAGGCCTGGGTGGAGCATAATGCTGAACTGGATGAGGTGCCACATAAGATGGCCTTGGTGAATATCCAGGTGGAAGAGCAGAGTTCGAAATCCAAATCCGGCGCTTCTGAGAACTAGAACCGGAAGAAGATCCCAACTCACGGGTGTGCTTACGAGACTCCTCGTAAGTGAGCTGAGCTGTCTCTGCATTAATGGCCTTGTTCACAAGAGCTTGGAATGTATCACAATGATGCAGGTGGAGATCGCGACGCAACTTGGGGTTGAGACCCTTCCGGAACCTAGCCTGCTTCTTGGCGTCCGTGGACACCTCTTCTGTGGCATAACGGGCGAGGTTCTCGAACTCTCTACTGTAAGCATCAACAGCCATCTTACCCTGGGTGAAACTACAGAACTCTTCTCTCTTGCGATCGATGAGGGCTTGAGAATGTGATGCTCGCGAAAAGCCTCAGTGAAATCTCTCCAGGTAGGAATCTGACCAGCTGGAAGCATAGCCTCATAGTTCTGCCACCAAAGACTAGCAGGACCTTCCAGGTGGTATGCAGCATAGGTGACCTTATCACGTTCAGCTACGTTTGCAGAACGGAGCTTGCGTGTGATACTACGGAGCCAGTCATCTACATCGAGTGGCTCGATGGAATGATGAAAGGTAGGTGGGTGCAAGCGAATGAAGTCATGAATGGTCACAGGTCCTTTGAACTGATGTGCGGTGTTCTCCTCGATACGTGCCAACAAGGGGTTAGACTCACGCTTGTTCCTCTCCATCTCTAACATGAACTCTGCCAATGAAGGCTGGTCTGGAGGATCCTCATCCCTACCATCTCCGTGGTTCTGGCTACGAGCTACCGAACTTCGCTTAACTGATGACATCCTGAGAAACGAAACCAAGGACGGAATCAACATCAACTACAGACTATAAAATGTAGGACAAAGAAATTAGTAACTCTCGAACTCCTAGGGCAATCCCGGCAGCATAACGACAGTAAAATGCTCAAAATGAGACATCCTGCTAAAATGGGGTAGTAACATACTCAACATCTCCACTCAAGGTTCTGAGATATTACTAAACAGGCTACACGGAGGTACTCGAGCTGGGATATGACTCGATCAACCAATCCTAAGAGACTACGGAGTAGTAACACGTGATCCTGAGCAGATGTAAGAGAAAGCCTAGTTCCTTAACCCCGTAGGAAAATAAGGACGACTCAGATCAGAAGGGCATGAGATATAAGGAGTAAAAAGAGCCTTACGTTCCCTCCCACAATCAATTCCCCTACATAACTAAAGCATTTCTAGACTCAACTTCGACCAGGTTGGCTTGGAAAACCAACAGGCAATCGTGCTCGATACCAAAGCTGTCGGGACCCGATCCTAAGTCACACCGATCTAGCATGTAACACATCATATCACTTTTGCGGCCGCCGCACGGTATTCCCACGGGTGTCGCCTTACCATGGCCCGGGACCGTTTGCGCCTTTTGGCTCACGTATATGATAGTGTCGCTAGCATCCATATGACAAAGAACCCGGGCCGACATGACTAGTCGTGAACCCAAAGTGGCACTAACCTATGGGGACAGACATACATGAATCAACATCGAGCATGTCGATTGACAGCGTGTGAATCCGGGCTGTAGCAGGCTATGAGGACTCCGGTAACCGGGCTGTAGCAGGCTAGGCAGGACTCCGGATGTCACCGCGTGACATTTCCTCGAAAGGGACGGAACCACGAGGAACGAAGTGAATCACATGCCGACCCGATCAAGTGATCCGGAAGCGGATGATCTTTGGGCTCGCAGGACTCTGGTAAACCGGGCTGTAGCGGACTACTATGGCTCGGTGGAAGCACTAGACTACATTTCCCCATAAGAGAGGCTACCAAGGATAAACAACTAGGTTGTCGGATCCCACACATAGCAATACAAGTTACACGTACGCATAACATGCAAGTATGTGATGTACAACATGGCATCACAACATAACGCAAACTCATATAGATAAAGGCCCAGAAGAGCCACATAGCATTAAATACAAACAGGGGTCACATGACCCATCATTGAAACATACAAGCAACTCATGGAAGCATTACATGTCCGAGTACAGACAACTACAAAAGGAAAAAGGCTGAGAAGCCTGACTATCTACAAGACCCTCCCAAGGGTACAAGATCGTAGCTGAGGTAACAAGCTACTCGTCGAAGTCCAAGCGGAACTACTAGTAAGACCGAAGTCTCCGCTGCAAAACATAAATTGTGAGTACAACGGTACTCAGCAAGACTTACATCAGATCCTATTATACATGCATTAGTATCAAGAAGGTAATGTGGAGTTTAGTTGCAGCAAGCCAGCTTTGACTCTGTGGCTATCTTGTTCTACGACTACCAGAACTTCTTTGAGGTGATATAGGCGCTACGAGTCCACTAGTCACCACACAATACACTACTATGGATTCATCCCCGTCTCCATACGAGAAGGCCATCCATAGGACTCACACTTGTCTTGAGCATTTTAGAGTATCCACTTCAAGTTGTCTATGTACCACGTAAGCATCCAAGAAGTCCATAACAGCGGACCCGGCTATTCGAATAGATCATGATAACCCTGCAGGGGTGTACTTCTTCACACATGCTCTCGCCACTTACCCCATGTACACGTCATGTATCTCGGCAACCTTCAAGCGGAAGCCTGGCGAGGGTGTCGGCCACGACCTGACTAACCACACAAGACTCTAGTCCAGGTTCATCGCCTATTCGGGTTCCATCCGCAAGGAGATCCGGCCGGGGTGTCGCTCATGGCCCCAAATGATGTGTGCAGGGTTCCCAAGCCCAGCTCGCCGGATGGATCTACGCTTGGTACACCGTGCCACTTGTGCCTAGTCTGTCCCAAGCCCACCTGGCCGGGTGCCACTTGGTAGACTATTAACACTACCTACAAACACCAGAAACTAGTTGCGACTCCTGGACAGAGAACAAGTTGGTTAATAAGTCGAGAGGGGTCGAGTTACCGGAACCCAATGTGTGGTAGTATCGAGTCATTGGACAACATACATAGAACTCATTGCTTAAGGATGGTTCCAGTGAGACAACCCACCATGTACTCTACATGGCCTCTCACCGCTACCTTTACCAAATCGTGTTCACACATTTCACTCTCAGCATCAGAACATAGAATTGTACTCCAATTCATTCCCAATGAATCGGACTGACACAACTCTAAGCAATAGCAGGCATAGCATGGTAGGAACACAACATGGCTCAATCAACTCCTACACATGCTAGTGGGTTTCAACTATTCTTTGTGGCAATGACAGGTCATGCGGAGGAATGGGTTCAACTACCGCAGCACAAAGTAGCAGATGAATCGTTGTTGTCCTAATGCAATAACTGAGAGCAGGAGCGAGAGAGTAGGATTGTATCGGAATGAACAAGGGGGTTTGCTTGCCTGGTAAATCAACAAGGGGGGGCACTGCTTCACAGACAGGTACTCTGGAACGTCTCCGGAGCAGGACCTATCGAGAAGGAACGGTGCCGGCAATCAATACACAATCATATGCAACAATATGATGCATGAACATGGCATGTAGATGTGATGCTGTTTGAGCTAATGCAACTAGCATTCAGTTTGGAAGAGGTCCATTTGAACCAAGAATTCAAATGCAACTCCAACTTAAGCTCTTATATATGCCATTATAGTGTTTCACTTATACAGCAGGTTTAGGTTGGTTTGTCATGCATGAAACTAGTACAGATGGAAAGATTGCATTTTTCTGATAATTTTACATATATAAATTATTTCAATCTGAGCTACGGTTGAATTTCTATGATTTTTTGAAGTTTTGCTAATTTTCTAGAATTTCCTGAATTAAAATAATTCGAGAAAATAAATAATTGCGTCAGCAAGTCAACGATGCTGACCAGGTCAAACCTGACGTGTGGGGTCCACACGTCAGTGACAGGGGGTTAAACAGGGGGGGTTAGTTTAAGCCTAATTAAAAGATTAGGGGGTTGGGGCCCACTGGTCAGTGTGAGGGGGTTAAATAAGCGGTGAGGTTAGCAGCTAATCACACGCCACGTCAGTCGCCGGAGTTTCACCGGCGACGACCTCGAGCCACGGCGGAAGTTCGCCGGAGCGAGCTGGAGGCCACGGTTTGGCACACGGAGGCCACCGGCGGGTAGCCTGTGCACGGGCGCATCCAGCCGCGATCAGGGAAGGCCGTGGGAATGGCGGAGCTCGCCGGAGCAGAGCTCGCGGCGGCGGCCGGAGTCGGGCGCGAGCGGGGATGCGGCTGCGGTGTGCGAGGGCGAGAACGGAGAGGGGGAGGAGGAGCAGCAGCTCACAACGATCTCGATGGGCTTGACGGCGAGCTCGGGACGCTTGTGGTCGACGGGGCGGCGATGGGGATCCACGGCGGCCGGCGGTGAAGAGACGACGGTGACGACGATGGAGGCCGTCCGGAGGTGCGTGGCTCGACGAGGAGGTAGAGGGGGTCGCGGCGGAGCTGGGGAGCGTGTCGGGGAGGCGAAGCCGTGGCTGTGGGCGCGGCAACAGTGGCCGGTGGCGGCGGTGGCGCTCGGCCGTGCGCGTGGGAGAGAAACCAGGGGAGGGGGAGGAATGAGAGAGAGGGAGAGAGGTGCGGGGCGTCGCGTGGCGTCGTCCGGGCCATCCAGAGCGACGAGGGGGAGGACAGGCAGGCAGGGAGGGAGGAGGTGGCGCGGCGCGGCGGTGCGCGCGCGTCGGGCACGCGCCCATCCTCCTGTCGAGGACGAAGACGACAGAGGAGGGGGTCCAGGTGGGCTGGGCCATTCTTTGGCTCTTGTGATGCCGGGCCAACCAGGAGGCTGAGCCTTGGTGTAGGTCCAGTAAGGTTTTCCCTTTTATTTCTTTTCTATTTTTCTGACATTTGTTTTGATTTAATTAAAATACTAAATCATTTTATTTCCTTATGCCAATTTTTGCAGGAGCTAACTATATTATTCCAGAGCTCCTCAGCAACTAGCATAATTATTGGACATATATAATATATATATATATATATGACATATATATATCCAATGCAAATAATTATGCATTAATTCCAAATGCCCAAAATAAATACTTATGAGCTCCTAATAATATTGGTTTGATTTTTATCTCTGTCCAATATTTTCAGAAAGAAACATGAGCATTTTCTTGGACCCTTTTGGAGCACTTTTTATTTAGGTCATTTCTAAAATCTATTCTGAGGGTTTCACAAATCCCCATTTCAAAATTTAAATGGAATTTAAACATGATGCACACATGACTAGCTAGCCTCGAGCATACCAGAACTAGGGACGTGACATGATTGTTATACCAGGTCCGTTCAGCTTACACACCCATCTGGCAAGATAGTCACTGTCTCCACTAGAGTTGCAAAGCGTCAGCTCTATTCTCTTAATGCCAGCCCTCTTCCAAACCTTGAAGATATCCCGGTAGTCCGTGAATTTCCGGATGTCTTTCCAGAGGAACTGCCAGGTGTTCCACAGCGGAGATGTAGAGTTAAGTCATAGATCTTATCCGGGAACCGCTCCAATCTCTAGGAGACCTTACAAGATGGCACCCTTAGAACTAGCCGAGCTTAAGAAACAACTTGATGAGTCCTTGCAAAAGGGTTTCATCCGTCCTAGTTCTTCTCCTTGGGCTTGCCCCGTCCTCTTCATCAAGAAGAAGGATGGTACGGACCGGATGGTTGTAGATTATCGTCCCGTTAATTTGGTCATGATAAAGAACAAGTATCCGCTCCCCAGGATCAACGATCTATATGATCAGCTCGCTGGATCCTCAGTCTTTTCCAAGATGGATTTGAGGTTAGGCTACCACCAAATCAAGATAAGAAACGGAGACATCCCCAAGACAGCCTTTGTCACTCGTTATGGCCAGTACGAGTACACCGTCATGTCCTTTGGTCTAACCAATGCTCCAGCTACATTCTCCCGCTTGATGAACTCGATCTTCATGGAGTACTTAGACAAATTAAATGCGTGGTTTACCTCGATGATATTCTTATTTACTCGAAGAACGAGGAAGAGCATGCCGAACATCTTAGACTTGTGCTAGAAAAACTCAGAGAACACCGCCTTTATGCCAAGTTTTCCAAGTGTGAATTTTGGTTGCCAGAAGTGACCTACCTAGGCCACATAATCTCTGGTAAGGGCATTGCTGTCAATCCCGAGAGAGTTCAGGCTGTTCTTGATTGGACTCCACCTGAAACAGTTAAACAAGTTAGGAGTTTCCTTGGTCTAGCCAGCTATTGTCGCCGCTTTGTCGAAAACTTCTCCAAAGTAGCCAAACCCCTCACGGAACTTCTCAAGAAAGATAAAAAGTTTGAGTGGTCCCCACGGTGTAGTCTGATTTCGAGGAACTGAAAAAGGCGCTGACTTCTGCTCCCATACTTGTGCCACCGGATTTCACGAAGGACTTTGTTATCTACTCTGACGCCTCACAGCGAGACTAGGTTGCATTCTTATGCAGGATCATCATGTGATTGCCTATGCATCTCGTCAGTTGCATCCACATGAGAAGAATTATCCTACACATGATCTAGAGCTTGCAGCCGTAGTCTATGCACTCCAGACCTGGCGACACTACCTTCTTGGTAAACGTTGCGAGATCTACACTGATCACCAGAGTCTCAAGTATATCTTCACCCAACCAGATTTGAACCTTAGGCAAAGACGTTGGTTGGAGTTGATCTCAGATTATGATCTAGGGATTACCTACACCCCAGGCAAAGCTAATGTCATGGCTGATGCGCTAAGCCATAAATCCTATTGCAACAATCTCATGTTGCAGCAGGGTCAACCACTTCTCCATGAGGAATTCTGTAAGCTTAACCTTCACATTGCTCCTCACGGATTCCTTTCTACCTTGGTGGCGAAACCTACTATTGTGGATTGTATCATAGAAGCCCAGAAGCATGATACGGGGATTACCCGGATCAAGAGAAACATTGCCAAGGGAGTAGCTGGTTGTTTCTCTATGGATGAACGAGGTGTTGTTTACTTTGGGAACCGCTTGGTGGTTCCCAAGAGTCAGCAGATGCAGCAACTGATTCTTAAGGAGGCGCATGAATCCCCTCTCACAATTCATCCCGGTAGTACTAAGATGTATCAGGACCTACGCCAGAGGTTCTGGTGGACTAGGATGAAGAGAGAAATTGCTCAGTTTATTGCTAATTGTGACGTTTGTCATCGTGTTAAGGCAGAGCATCAAAGGCCTGCGGGCACCCTTCAGCCTTTAGCTATTCCTGAGTGGAAATGGGATAAAGTTGGTATGGATTTCATCACCGGTTTTCCCAGGACCAAGAAAGGGAATAACGCTATCTTCATAGTCGTTGATCGTCTTTCCAAAGTGGCTCACTTCCTTCCTGTTCGAGAGAGTATCACTGCTAGTCAGCTCGCTGACTTATATATTTCTCGAATAGTGTCGCTTCATGGTGTTCCACTAGAGATCAATTCAGACCGTGGCAGTCTTTTCACTTCTCATTTCTGGGAGAGTTTCCAAACTGCCATGGGAACCCATCTTTCCTTCAGTACCGCTTTCCATCCTCACCAAGTGGTCAGGTGGAAAGGGTCAATCAAATTCTCGAAGACATGCTTAGAGCTTGCGTTATCTCATTCGGTATGGATTGGGAGAAATGTCTTCCTTTCACCGAGTTTGCTTATAACAATAGCTATCAATCCAGTCTCAAGAAAGCTCCTTTTGAGATTCTCTATGGACGAAGATGTCGAACACCCTTGAACTGGTCGAAAACTGGTGAAAGACAATTCTTTGGACCGGACATGATCCAGGAGGCAGAAGAGCAAGTTCGCATCATTCATGAGAATTTGAAAACAGCCCAGTCTCGGCAAAAGAGCCAGTATGACCGTCATCAGAAGGATATGACTTATGAAATTGGCGACAAGGCTTACCTTCGGGTTACTCCTCTAAAGGGTACCCATCGTTTCGGTATCAAGGGCAAGTTGGCTCCTCGTTACATTGGTCCCTTTCGCATTCTCGCTAAACGAGGAGAGGTTGCCTACCGCTTGGAACTACCCCACATCTTTCCAGAGTGCATGATGTCTTCCACGTCTCTCAACTCAGGCGTTGCTTCTCGGATCCTATCCGCGGAGTGGACCACGAAACGCTTGATCTCCAAGATAACCTCACCTATCGAGAGTACCCTGTTCGCATTCTTGATCAAGAAGAGCGTGTTACCCGACGTCAGAACATCAAGTTTCTCAAGGTTCAGTGGTCTCATCATTCCGAGAGAGAAGCTACTTGGGAGCGAGAAGATCGTCTTCGATCGAGTACCCGCTTTCTTTCCGTCGACCCCTGAATCTCGGGACGAGATTCTTTCAAGTGAAGGCGAGTTGTCACATCCTCGTTTACGGTATGACCTAGGCTAGCTAGTCACTTGTGCATCATGTTTAAATTCCATTTAATTTTGATATGGGGATTTGTGAAACCCTCTGAATCTTTTTGGAAATTGATCAAATAAAAATTGCTCCAAAAAGGTCCAAGAAAATGCTCATGTTGCTCTCTGAAAATATTGGACGGAGATAAAAAATAAAACCAATATTTCTAGGAGTCCATAAGTAATTATTTTGGGCATTTGGAATTAATGCAGTAATTATCTGCCTTGGATATATATTGTTATATATATATAATATTGTCCAAAAATTGTGCCTTTTGTTGAGGAGCTCTGGAATAATACCACTAGCCCCTACAAAAATTGGCATAAGTTAATAAAATGGTTTAGTATTTTATTTAAATCAAAACAAATGTCAGAAAAATAGAAAAGAAAACAAAAAGGGAAAAACCCTTACCTGGACTTACCTGGGCCACTTGCTGGCCTGGCTCTGTGCCGGCCCAGCCGACTGGCCAGCGCCAGTCGTCCCCCTCCTCGCGCCAGAGGGACAGGGCGCGTGGTCGCCGCATGTCACACAGATGCGCTTCCACGGCACTGCCTGCCCTCTCCCTCTTCGACCTGGCCTTGCCGCGCCCAGCGCCGCCCGCATCTCTCTCTCTCTCTCTCCTCCCTCCCATGGATCTCTCTCTCCCACTGCGTGCCCGAACGCCACCGCCGCCATCACATCGCTGTTGCCACAGCCACGGCCTCGCCTCCCCGACGCGCTCCACAGCTCCTCCGCGATCCCTTCTCCCTCCTCGTCGAGCCACGTACCTCCGGACGGCCTCCATCGTCGCCACCATCGTCTCCGGATGGCGTCCGGACGAGCTCGCCGTCGACGCCATCGAGTCCGCCGTGAGCCCCTGCATCGATTTCCCCTTCTCCCCTGCCTCCCCGCGCTCTGTAGCCGCGCGCCCGCTCGAGCCGAGCTCCGGCCGCCGCCGTGAGCCTCGCTCCGGCGAGCTCTGCCGTTCCCACGGCCTCCCCTGAGCGCGGCTGGATGCGCCCGTGCACGGGCTACCCGCCGGTGGCCTCCGCGTGCCAAACGGTGGCCTCCAGCTCGTTCCGGCGAACTTCCGCCGTGGCTCGAGGTCGTCGCCGGCGAAACTCCGGCGACTGACGTGGCGCGTGTTTAGCTACTAACCTGCCACTTAATCCACCCCCTAAGCCACTGACTATGGGCACCAGGGCTCGATCAAACCCTGGTCAGCTGGGTTTGACTTGGGTTAGCCCCGGTGTCACTGACGTGTGGCCCCCACACGTCAGGTTTGACCCCAGTCAGCCGCAGTTGACTTGCTGACGTCATGCTTACTCAATGCTGACGCGGTAATACAATTTTCTGGATTTATTTTTTATTCAGGAATTTCCAGAAAATGCCCAAAACTTCAAAAAATCATAGAAATTCAACCGTAGCTCAGATTGAAATAATTTATATATGAAAAATTATCAGAAAAATGCAATCTATCCATCTGTACCAGTTTCATGCATGAAAAACCAACTTATACCTGCTGTATAAGTGAAACACTATAATGGCATATATAAGAGCTTAACTTGGAGTTGCATTTGAATTCTTGGTTCAAATGGACCTCTTCCAAACTGAATGCTAGTTGCATTAGCTCAAACAACATCACATCTACATGCCATGTTCATGCATCATATTGTTGCATATGATTGTGTATTGATTGCCGGCACTGCTCCTTCTCGATAGGTCACCTTTCAGGAGACGTTCAGTACCTGCGTGAAGCAAAGGTGCCCCTCTTGTTGATTTACCAGGCAAGCAAATCCCCTTGTTCATTCCGATACAATCCTACTCTCTCGCTCCTTCTCTCAGTTATTGCATTAGGACAACAACGATTCACCTGCTACTTTGTGCTGCGGTAGTTGAACCCATTCCTCTGCACGACCTGTCATTGCCACAGTAAATAGTTGAAACCCACTAGCATGTGTAGGAGTTGATTGGGCCATGTTGTGTTCCTACCATGCTATGCCTGCTATTGCTTAGAGTTGTGTCAGGTCTGATTCATTGGGAATGAATTGGAGTGTTACGATTACGATCTTTGAGAGTGAAATGTGTGAACACGATTTGGTAAAGGTAGCGGTGACAGGCCATGTAGGAGTACATGGTGGGTTGTCTCACCGAACCGTCCTTAATCGAAGTTCTATGTATGTTGTCCAATGACTCGATACTACCACACATTGGGTTCCGGTAACTCGGCCCCTCTCGACTTATTAATCAACTTGATCTCTGTCCAGGAGTCGCAACTAGTTTCTGGTGTTTGTAGGTAGTGCTATTTTTCTACCGAGTTGCACCCTCGGCAGGGTGGGCTTGGGACAGACTAGGCACAGGTGGCACGGTGTACCAAGTGGCACCCGGATGGTGGGCTTGGGAACCCTGCTCACATCGTTTGGGGCCGTGAGCAACACCACGGCCGGATCTCCTTGCGGATGGAACCCTAATAGTCGATAAACCCAGGCTAGAGTCTTGTGTGGTTAGTCGTCGTGGCCGACACCCTCGCCAAAGCTTCCGCTTGAAGGTTGCCGAGGTACATGACGTGTACATGGTGATAAGTGGTGAGAGCGTGTGTGAAGAAGTACACCCTGCAGGTTATCATGATCTATTCAAATAGCCGTGTCCTCGGTTATGGACTTCTTGGATGCTTACGTGGTACATAGACAACTTGAAGTGGATACTCTAAAATGTTCAAGAAAAGTGTGAGTGCTATGGATGGCCTTCTCGTAGGGAGACGGGGATGAATCCATGGTAGTGTATTGTGTGGTGGATAGTGGACTCGTGTGCGCCATATCACCTCGAAGAAGTTCTGGTAGTCGTAGAACAGGATAGCCACAGAGTCAAAGCTGGCTTGCTGCAACTAAACTCCACATTACCCTCTTGATACAAATGCATGTATGTTAGGATCTGATGTAAGTCTTGCTTTGAGTACCTTTGTACTCACGTTTGCTTTATTTATGTTTTGCAGATGAGACATCTGTCTCACTAGTAGTTCCGCTTGGACTTGACGAGTAGCTTGTTACCTCAGCTACGATCTTGTACCCTTTGGGAGGGTCTTGTAGATAGTCAGGCTTCTCACCTTTTTTCTTTGTAGTTGTCTGTACTCGGACATGTAATGCTTCCACTTGTTGCTTGTATGCTCTGAATGATGGGTCATGTGACCCTGTTTGTATTTAATGCTATGTGGCTCTTTCCGGGCCTTTATCTATATGAGTTTGCGTTATGTTGTGATGCCATGTTGTACAGCACATACTTGCATGTTATGCGTACGTGTAACGTGTATTGCTATGTGTGGGATCCGACAACCTAGTTGTTTATCCTTGGTAGCCTCTCTTATGGGGAAATGTAGTCTAGTGCTTCCACCGAGCCATGGTAGTCCGCTACAGCCCGGTTTACTGAGTCCCGCTAGCCCAAAGACTACCGCTTCCTAACACTTGACTGGCCGGGCATGTGATTCACTTCGTTCATGTGTCTGTCCCTTCGGGGAAATGTCACGCGGTGACATCCGGAGTCCTTCCTAGCCTGCTACAGCCCGGGTTCCCGGAGTCCTGTTAGCCCAGTGCTACAGCCCGGATTCGCACGCTGCTGACCGACATGCTCGATGTTGATTCATGTATGCCTGTCCCCATAGGTTAGTGCCACTTTGGGTTCACGACTAGTCATGTCGGCCCGGGTTCTCTGTCATATGGATGCTAGCGACACTATCATATACGTGAGCCAAAAGACGCAAACGGTCCCGGACCATGGTAAGGCGACACCCGTGGGAATACCGTGCGTGAGGCCGCAAAGTGATATGATGTGTTACATGCTAGATCGGTGTGACTTCAGATCGGGGTCCCGACAAGACCTACATTTACTAAAAATTCAATATATCTTATAACCCGAATATTTCAAAGAGAGTGTCTTGGAGTGAAAGTGTGTGGTGTGGGAGAGGGAAACGGGCGGGACGGCCGTGATATAGGATAAGGTGGGTTTTAGCAGTAGCGCAGGAAGCCTAAAAGTGCTACAGCTAAAACTTTAGTTGTAGCGCGTTTACACAGACCACGCTGCTACTAAAGCTAGACCCGGGGTGGCCGTGTGGCCCACTTAGCAGTACCGCCTGGCCAGCGAGAGCGTGCTAGTGTTAAGTATACCTTTAGCGTGCCCGATTTACACGCGCTACTACTAAGTAGCAGTAGTGCCTTATTTTAAACCGTGCTGCTGGTAAGGTTCTGTGTATAAGGTTTTCCCTAGTAGTGTTTATTCATACTTCAGCACTTGTCAACTATGTTTTTCATGGCTCACTACCACTCAGTAAAATGCATCTGTATTACATTTGGCATGCTTCACACGTATACACAATGTGTTTCCTAGTACATACTACATGCTTTGTTTCTTATACTTGCATCACCATGGTACAAGGAACTGCTACTACATTTCCTATGCTTCAACCATAACAAAATTGTGCGGCAAAATACATCAGAAAACGAATCATGACAATGCTTGGAGAAAAACGTGACCATGAATTATGAAGCATGGCATGTACGGTTGGAAGCATATTTACTACTCCCTCCGTTCGAAATTACTTGTCTCGGAAATGGATGTATCTAGAACTAAAATACGTCTAGATACGTTTATTTCTACGACAAGTAATTTCGAACGGAGGGATTATATGACGGAAAGAATAATGAAATGCAAGAAAGCATCGTGCATATAGAAACACACTAATTATATCAGAAATATGTGTGGAAGATGGGGCGGTTCTACACCCTAGGCTCCCAAGGCCCAGGCCCAGGGTGTGGCCTTTTTGAGTAGCTATATACCTACCTATATATTTCTATGGACCCGTGGCTTAGCTCAGCAAACAGCCCAGGCCAAGCTAGCCACGATCCCGTCGAGAAAAAAAAACTCGGCCGTGACCTAACCACGCGGGATCCTATTTGACGCGCGTATGCCTCAAGGAGCCGCGACGACGCCACACGGGCCGGCCCATGTTATTAGCGAAGCTAGAAGGTTCAAGTTTTTTTTATTTATTTTCCACTTTACGATTTTCCGCTTTTTGCTTAGCTTTTCTTTTCTTTTCCCACTTTGGTTTGTTTTTCTTTTTTCTTTTTCTCATAATTTCAAAATTGTTAATACTTTTTAAAATTTGTTAAAATCTTCAAAAATATTTAAATTTTGTTCAAGTTTTCCCTTTTTGCTTTTGCTCATGATTTACAAAATGTTCATGTTTTTCAAATAAAACCCCCCTTTTTCAAATGTTCAGAAAATTAAAAAAAGATCACCATGTATAAAAAGATGTTCATTGTATATAAAAAAATGTTCGTCGCTCAAAAAACGTTGTTCATCATACATTGAATGCAATGTTTATAAAATTGTTCATAGTTGAAAAAAATTGTTGGGGAACCGAAACTTTGGGGAGTGGCCTCCTGCAAGCCTTGCAAACACTGGAGAACGCTGAAGCATGTTGATATCATTGTGAGAAGCAGCCATGCCAAAGAAAGAATGTCATATCCACAGATCTTGTGAAGCTACTGCTTCAAGTATGTCAGTGGCACCTTTCACATGCCCCTTCTACTGCCTCTGCCAAGCAAATGGACATTTCTTCCACTTCCATTGCATATAATGTATACTATCAAGCTTGCCCGGAAAGCCCCAATCGGCATTGATCGCCAGCAACCTCTCTGTATCAGCGGCAGTTGGCTCTCTCAGGTACTCAGGGCCGAACACTGCCACCATGGCCTTGCAGAACTATACATTGAGAGGAGACATGTAGACTCACTCATAGCACATACACATCCAAGAGATCACCATGACTTCCATATGCAAGCATGAGGATAGCCGCAAATGCATTTCTGGTAAGAAGAGAAGCCAAGCTTGCCAATGGCATCCTCTTTGCACTCAAAGTATGGGTCATGTCCTACCAAGCCCTCCTGAACACCATTGAACACATGTCTCCTTATTCGGAATCGGCAATGAAATTGATGTGGTTTGAAGAGTGCGGCATTCTCAAAGTAATCAGCATATAGAAGGGTATGGCCTTCCCTATGGCGGTTCAAGGTCGGAGCATGACCGGGGATTGATCCCCTCAACCGAGGCCGCTTCGTACTAATGTGGTTATGGACGACCAATGCAGCCATCACTAGCTCTTCATCATTCGATTCGCAAATGAAATTGTGAAAGAAATACTCATCCCCGCTATCCCTTGCGGTCGTCGTGGAGACGCACCGGAAAGTGCACGACATGCTCCCCTCGCAGGCAGCAAAGCAAGGTTTGGGGTCGGTGGTGGTGATGGGCGCCCTGCGGCAATGCACGACCCGCCAGAAGTTGTTGCGGTCGACAGGCGATGCCGGCGCCGTAACTTCTGTCCCACCGGCAACAAGGAACCACGAATGCCGGAAAAAAGTTTTTAGGAACTCGGTCGTGGGACTACTATGGCATGGCGTGGTCGTGGTTTCGACGGCCTTGGTGGAAGGCGACACGACTGAGAATGGGGGGTGGCGGTGGCGATGGCAGGGGACGGGAGGGCAGGAGAAGAGAAAAGGGGGGTCTGTGCCAATGACAGGCGGGCCTGGGGGAGGAGAAGGGCACGCGCCCCGCCTATCCGCGCACGTCTGTTTCGCCGTAAACCCGGGCCAAAGTTGGGCCAGGAATGGGTTGAAAGCGGACTAAAAACGAACATTGGTCCGTTTGCTCCCGCGTGTTCGCTTGTTTTGTCCGTTTACCCCCAAACGGATGTGGCTGGACCATTTGGGGTCACGCGTTGGAGTTGCCCTCTAACATATCCACTGTCCGCTGGTCGATCCGACGGTCCGAGCGAGTCACCTCTTTCCCTTCACGACAGTTTCCCTGCTATTTTAGATCTACGAGGCAAAACCACCTTCTCCTTCGTCAATCGATTCCCAAAATCGCTGCCTGCTTTCTCAGCCCAACCCTAACCCTAGCCGCGCGGCCCCCATCGATCCCCAAATCCCTTCTCCATTCACCCTCCACCAAACCCTCATCCCTACCTTAGCTAGCTAGCCGGCATGACCCTTTCCATGAATCTGCTCCATCGTGAAATTTACTTCTCTGACGACGAGGCGTTATCCGGCCGAGTGTCGTCAATCCGCTGCCCGTGGGAAGGACGAGATGATCCACCAAGCTGCCAAGAGATCAGTGACGCAGTCACCGATTACCTGCGGACTTCAAAGGCGCCGCGATCGTCGCCCGTTCATGGCGCTCTCCTTCCTCCACGTACTGCGGCCGCCGGCATCCGTCGGGTTCCCGATGCAGCTCCACAGCCTCACCTTAGCCTGCATCTCCAGCGCGGACAAGAACCTGGTCGCCATGTACGCCGGAGGGTACCGCCCTGGCAACCGTTTGCCGGGAGGCTACCTCATCTACGACGCCAGGAACGACTCCATCTCTGGGATCCCCGAGCTCCCCTCCGACCACTCACATAGAGCCATTGGGTGCGAGTCTGTCGTCGTCATGCGCGAAGCCGCCGGGAACTAATACTTTCTTGCCGAACTCGTCGAGTGCAGCCGTAAGGCTCAAGATGCGCTCTGGCTGTGGAAGTCGTCCGTCCAAAAATGGGACTTGCATCCCAGGCGCCTGCTCCTTCCATCCAGCACCACCAGCCACTTCTCCCCTGATTTGTGCTTCTCTTGTCGGGGCTCTATCCTCTGCTGGGTGGATCTGCTCAAAGGCATGCTGCTCTGTGATCTGAATCAAAACTGTAAGTTCAGCTTTATTCAGTTGCCCAAAGATTGTCCAACCTATGATGCCGACAGCAACGAGTTTATATACGCCTGTGCCGAGGAGTTCCGTTCCATGGCCTGTTCTTTGGCGAAATCATGTTAAATGCATCTGGATGAATGTGATGAACACCAGCCCGAAAAAGGATTGGAACTGACCATCTAGACTCTGTCGCATGACCTCTCATAGTGGAAGGAAAGCTGCAAGTACAATGTCGAAAACATCTTCGCAAACAAGGCCTACAAGCCTGCTGGTATAAGAAATCATGCTCCTTCGTTCCCTGTCCTGAGCATCCATGAAGACGGCGTCGTCTACCTAGTCTTAGATGATCTCAGGGAGTTGGACGATGGACTAGAGTACATGGGCCAGTGGATGCTTCGTGTTGACATAGGCAATGACAAGGTCCAGTTCTATCCAAAGGGTGAAAAGAGTTCTGTTAATTCCCAGCTCTTTGCCAGTGAGTTCAGTGCGCACCGACAGCATTTACAGGATCACCAGGTATTACTACCACCACTAAGCACCCTTGCATGCTTTCATTTGCATAATAATGTAATTATGCTTAGGTTTTTAAATGATAAATATTCCAATGCATGTTTATCACATCCAGTTTGCTTCATTACTTGCTAAAAAAATCAAGATATTTGGCCACCTCCCCATGTTGAACAGTAGATGTCTGATATTGAATTATTGATGCTCATCCGCAATCATGACTCTGTAATCAATTCTCACTACCTAATTACTCTGCCCCCGTCATATTAGGACCCAACTTCTTGCACATCATGATGACACTCTTTTGCATGTTTCACTGTTGTTGCATGCTTCACCTCTACATGTTGAATGGAGATTCATGGTAGGGTACGTGTTGAACTTTAGTAGTTTGTTTCTGAACTCAGAATTGCTATGAGCCAAGTCCATTCAAAGATGCACATAATAGCAGATGAATCATAATTTCAAACTAGAGCTGAACACTGGTAGTGTCTGAATGAAAGATGTCAAAAGTAAATTAAAAAAACGTATCCAGAGTGGTCTTTTAGATCCCGGGTGTCTAGACACCCTCTTATCTCTGCCGTCCGTCTGGAATCTGGTGCATAAAGATCTGTGCTCTTCACTATAGCAATGAAATCCATTAGCAGGTAGTGTTTCATTAGCAGGCCGAGTCGTCTACCGTTGTTGGCCTGATTCCACCAACTAAAAAAAGATGGATAGGACAGCCGCGGAGTGGACATGGCGGCCTGCTACAGTATGCAGAGAGATGTACGTGTCAGCGAGTGTTTTAAACGAACGACAAGATGTGTTGAGGGTTTCCTATTCACACCTTGGTGACCAACTTTAATGAAGGAAGAAGGTGAAAAACTGTTATAAAAACAGACGCTTATGTGAAACCTAGGGCCTTCATGCACCCATGAGCTGTCCACCGCATGCACCCATGAGTTGTCCTTTCACTGAGAGCAGCAGGGCCTGACCTCAGTGCCAGGTTAACAGTGTCCTGTCTCCTCCAGCCTACGACCGGCCCTGTACTACACTGCAAAACGAGTGCTTAATTAACATGCAGACAGAAATGGCTTGCTGCTGTCTAGTCCTCATCACCAATCTTGAAGACACTGGACGCAGCGGGTAGCAGGGTGTCGGGACACCCGGGTGCTATGGCATCTTTTCGTTGACAGATATGTAGCTGTTTCAACAATTTTAATTCAGAGCATCTTGTGTTGGCATTGCCCAATTAATTAATGTCAGTAACACATTTGAATTACCGGGAAATGGTAAATGTTGACAGTTTAAACCACAAATCAGATATGGCTTTTTCTTATAGAAAATGTTTTAATGGTAATTCTAGCCTGACATATGCTCACATAAAAGTACTATATTGAAGAGAGAGAGAGAGAGAGAGAGAGAGAGAGAGGGGGGGGTGGGAGAGGGGAGGGGAGGGGAGGGGGGAGGGGAGAGGGGAGAGGAGGAGAGGGGAGAGAGGGAGAGAGAGAGAGAGGAGAGAGGGGAGGGAGAGAGAGGGGAGAAAGAGGGAGAGAGAGAGAGGGAGAGAGAGAGCGAGAGCGAGAGAGAGAGGGAGAGAGAGAGGGAGAGAGAGAGGGAGAGAGAGAGAGAGATAGAGTTGTGCACTGACAAGTGTTTGAATTCAACAATTTTAACTCAGAGCATCTTGGACTGACCTTAGACATCTCTATTTGTTTTTTGCAGAGTGAGTTGGTGTGTGTGGAAAGAGGATGAAGCTTTGAGATCTTTCTTTTTAAGATGTACGACAGTAGGCATATGTTCACATGAGCAAGGAAATACTCCGCATACGATGACACTATCGCATTCTGACAACATAGAAGCCCCTCAAAAAATAGTAGACAAAAAGGTCCTCAGAGGGCCCCGTAGCCACCAGGCCCCCAAGACCTCCTTCATCGGTGGAGGAGAACAACGCTGGCTGAACTAAACTTTGGAGCCAAAGAAACCCCTTGCCTAGAGGTGTTAGTGAGCCGCAACACCAACTGAAAATATATTCCCTCTCGGACTTGCTCCCTTAGGTTCTTGAGCATCGGATTTGGGGGTGAAGCCAAACTGCTTCCAAAGAGGTGGCCAAATCATCCTTCCTCTTCCTCTAGCCCACAACACCAACCGCCTGGTTCTTACCGAGTAGCTTGCCATTGCCACAACACCATGCCGAAGCGTTGGACCACTGCTGCAAAAAGCCAAACTCCACAAGCCCCTCGTTGGTGCTGCCTAAGCCTCCTACGAGAAAGAGAGCAGGGGCCGGGTGGCCCTTGTTTCGTGCACCACATCCCGCTCCTTACAGAAGAAGTGTGCCGTCAACACTCGACGCGATGAGCCATCCTGGCCCTCACAGAAGAAGTATGCCGTCAACACCCAACGCGATGAGCCATCCTGGCCCTCATAGAAGAAGTGTGCCATCAACACTCGATGCGATGAGCCATCCTGGCCTTGTACATGCCAAACATGGATCCAGGATTCTCCCAACCTCCAGACCCCGCAAGGGCCGCCGGAGGTGAGGGAAGCCACCGGGAGGGCCGGGCAGGGTGAAAAGTATGGACTCGCTTTCTATAGGAAGCATTTACTGGTGATACTTGGAGATATGAGATCTTGGCAACATATCATGCGGAAATTTGGCCTAGGTCCACTTGAGGCATTTAGTCTTAGTAATTGAACTGAATGGTTATTTCTACTGGGTGGCATCTTTTGGATTGTAATTTAAAGTTAGTCGTTTCATATGTATTACTTTTTTATGTTATGTTCATGTATTGTTCTGATTGTGTTGATCAAGGTTAAGCGCATCCTTTTCAACTAATGTAGTTTTAAAACCGGAGTATTAGATGTTTCGAACTATTTGATGATCACCTTATTTATTTTTATTTATTTTTCTTTGCTTGCTATCATATGGATAATGTTGATTAGACAAACAAATGCATTATGCGTAAGACAATAATACTGACAATACAAATGTACCAAACACCATAAATTCGACGCAGTGTTTTTTCAAAGAAAATCATACATTGGGATAATGCAGAGGCTGAAGGTAAGCCTCCTTTTCCAAAATAAAACTTCTCTATGTGAACAATCAATTGTCCCTTAATCTTCCATGGGAAACTTACAAAAGCCATCAGAATGCCATGATAGTGATTGCATACCCTCCTTTAGAATAAAATGTACCTTTTTGAAGTTCCAAAAGCACCAAAAGAAACCTTGAATTTTTTGTGTTTGTATGCCTAATGGTTTAACAATTACTCATAAGGTCATCACGATTAAGTCTGATGTGACTTGCACCAGTGATCCTCGCATATACTTCTCAGTCGAATCATACTCATCAATGACAACTTTTGATGATCCAACACTCTTACCCTTGCGTCTGACTTGCGCTCTTTTACCAGGCATAAAGTCATCTTCATCGCCGTTCTTCTGCGATTCCACCTTTGCTGATTCGGCCCTCTGCACTCATGTACTCCCTCCGTTCCTGAATATAAGTCTTTTTGGAGATTTCAATAAGAACTATATATGGATGTATATAGACATATTTTAAAATATAGATTCACTTATTTTGCTTCATATGTAGTCCGTATTTGAAATCTCTAAAAAGATTTATATTTAGAAAGGGAGGGAGTATTGCTCTTAGAGCTGTTGGGACGCCGAGTATTGTTGGATAATCCATCCCATAGTAAGTTCTTCCACACGTGGTCATGGATAGCAGGGATTTTAAAAACGTGATGGATATATGGTTCATTCCGAATGGGGCACCATATATGATTCATTCCGAATGGATATATGGTTGGCCTTGTCGACCAAATTAGTGGTTCGCGTACTACTAACATAGCAGCCCTTGCAGATTAAGAATGCTGCCTATCTAGAATGATCTTTTCATGACGTTTTCTTTTCCGCAAAACAATTATTTTACAGTTGTAACTGAATCACTGTATAGGAGCCCATTAGCCTCGCACCATACGGGCTGACGGTACCTATTATACTTGACGCCAGCGAGACGCTGATCTCCACCCCTCTCCGCCCGCTGCTCCGGCGGCTGGTGGAGGGGGGTGGGCTCCCGTTTCTCTCCTTGTTGTTTTATTGATTTAGGACATCGTCTTCGTGTAGTAGTGACAGTTTGGTGAGATTAATGTCGTGTTGGATAAGGTGGCATTGGCCACTTCCTCACCGCGGGCGACGTTCTTTCCAGCGATGCCGATGAGCCAATGGTCTCGCCTGCTTGCCGTTCGTTTGGACTGGTATGCCTTATGTTTCTGACGTCTGGCGGTTGTCATCTCTTATTACGGTGCCGACAAGTGGGACAGATTGATGCTGGTACATGGTTGGTGGCATGATGGCTGCAGATTTGGCGTTCTTCCCTAGCAACGGCGGCGGGATGCGTCAGATCTGGATCCAAGTTGGCGTGGAGAACATCCTCGGTCGACACGCCACATCGTCAAGCGTCTATTTTGCAGGTCTGGTCTTCGGCTCACAACGTCTACAAGGCTATGTCACTGGCCTGGATTTCAGTTTGCTGGTGCTCTGCCTCTTCCCTTGGGGTGCATCTTGGCGGCCCTGGTGGTTGGCAGTAATTTCAGATTTCGTTGTTTCCATGGACTTCAATAGACTTATTTGTAATACTTTTTTGTGTGGAGTTTTTTCTGCAAAGTTTCCTAGACATCTGTCATGTCCCGGTCTTTCTGATAGTTTTCGCACGTATGTGGATAATTGTACTCTATTTCATTGACTAATACTCCCTCCGTTTTTAAATATAAGACATTTTAGAGATTTCACTATAGACTATATACGGAACAAAATGAGTGAATCTATATTCTAAAGTATTTCTATATGCATCCGTATATAGTCTATAGTGAGATCCCTACAAGTTCTTATATTTAGGAATTCGGAGGGAGTATAATATGTGTGATTAAGAAAAAAAAGTATGAGTGTTGCAAGACGACGGTCAGCCACAACCCGTGTCGCGCGTTACCTCGGAGCACTGCTAGCATACACCTGCTCAGCCACCTAATCCTCTCCCAGTGACTTGGGCCAGTCAACGACCGCCGATGCCGACCTCATCCAGCGTGACCCCGGTATACCCGGTGGCAGTGGCCTCGCTGCTCGGCGCTGACGCGCATCTATACACATGGGCAGGCCCACGACGGTGTCACACATGAGGCCCTTCCCCTCGGCGACAGTCATGAACAAGAGTTCATCTGTGTCATCTCATAGTACCAATACCCAACCGTCACAAATCCGTTAGTAGCTTCGGAAGGATCCTAGAAAGATAACGCACACTATGTTGGGTTATTTCTTTTGGAATGCAGTTTGAAAGATGTGAGGTCATTACGACCACTAGTAGAAAAAGGGTCAAACGTGAAGCACATTAGTGCCGGTTTGAATTTGAGCCGGCACTAATGTGAACATTAGTGCCAGTTCCAACAGCTAGCCCGGCCGCTTTCATTAGTACCGGTTCGTGGCGAACCTTTAGCACCGGTTCGTGCCACGAACCGGTACTAATGAGAGTGGTGGCAGGATGTTGCCAGCCCTGGGTCTTCAAGATTTTTTAGTACCGGTTCTTGGCACGAACCGGTACTAAAGGTCGTCCTACATAAACCATTCGTCCACCCGAGCTCTCTCTGTTCTTCCCCTCTTCCTCTCGAGGTCATCACACATTTTGCCCAAAATTTGTCAAGATTTGAAGGCCCCCATCCATTCAAATGATCACAAAGGTTAGCAACTTTGTCCTTTCATCTCTCATTGCTAGATTAGCTCTTGGAATGCTTTATATAGTGATTAATTTGTGAGTTTAGTAATTTGGGAGGATATATATATATATATATATATATATATATATATATATATATATATATGAGCTAGTGTTTGATTTATATGCAATTTGAGGTGAAAAATAACACTGAGTTTTCATATGTAGGGGTGGGTTTCTTAGTGCCTTCTAAATCTCCGTCAGTAACCACCGTCGATCGCCTGCACTGTCTCCGTCATGGCACCACCTTTTGGTGAGCCTCTTATTCATGAAAATTTATATAAAAATTGATGTTTGTGTGATTTGGATATATAGTTACTCGTATAATTATCTTACCCGTACGTTGTTTGTTATACATAGTGCCATGATTTTGATATCCGTCCCCGTCGGCCCTCGTCCTTGTTATGATCCGGATGTGGTATATATATTCTCGTTTAAAACTAGTTGCATTTCGTGTTTATGAGAAATTATGCCCATCAAGTTGACATAGATATTTTTTCTAGGAGGTATGTGAACCGGAAATTCCAACCGACCCTATTGTCGAGAGGTTAAATTTAGTTGAAAGAGAAAACGAGTACTTCAAAGAAAAATTGAAAAGAATTGAGGGGGAGAAGATGGAATTGGAGTTGCATGTTGCCGATGTCGTCGATGATCACAAGATCAAGATGAAGAAATGCACTTGAAGATTAGAAAGATTAGAAAATATGCCATCGATAGTGAGGCTTGGTATCATTATGCTGGTAGATCAATTGTTACCTTAGTTGCGATCTTGATCGCATTTGTTGTTGCATTTAAATGCTTTAGCTAGAGAGTTATTTGTTTGTTGCATTTAAGTGTTGTATGAACTTTATGTATGAACTTGTATTAATTTGGTCTATTCGGTGTTGTATAATGAAGATGAGCCGCAATGGATGTCTGATGACCGATGCTCTCCCCAGTTCGTTGAGGGCGTGCATACTTTTCTACTTGCGGCTGAGGCAAACAAGCGGGCGGATGGTTTTATGCCTTGTCCATGTGCTGGTTGTAAGAATGGTCACAATTACTCTACGTCAAGAACCATTCACGTCCACCTGTTTGAGTCCGGTTTCATGCCCCACTATAATGTTTGGACCAAGCACGGAGAAAGAGGGGTTATGATGGAAGACAATGAAGAAGAAGAGGACGACGCACGACAGCTATCCCTGGCCATGGGTTCCCTGAATACGATGATACAACAATGGGGGAAGAAGTTGAGCCGGTAATGCGGGAAGAAGCTGAGCCGCAATGCGGGAAGAAGCTGAAGAAGAGGCATCAGATGAGCCCGTTGATGATCTAGGTCGGGCCATTGCCGATGCAAAGAGAAACTACGCAAGTGATTTGGAGAAGAAGAAGTTGCAGCGCATGTTAGAGGATCATAAAAAAATTGTTGTACCCGAATTGCGTAGGTGACAAGAAAAAGCTGGGCACCACACTGGAATTGTTGCAATGGAAGGCAGAGAATGGTGTATCTCACAAGGGATTTGAAAAGTTCTTTGGTAATGATAAAGGATATGCTTCCAAAGGACAACGAATTGCCCGAGAGTACGTACGAAGCAAAGAAGGTTGTCTGCCCTCTAGGGTTAGAAGTGCAGAAGTTACATGCATGCCCTAATGATTGCATCCTCTACCGCGGTGAGTACGAGGATTTGAACGCTTGCCCGGTATGTGGTGCATTGCGCTATAAGATCAGCCGCGATGACCACGGTGATGTCGAGGGCGGCGCCCAGAAGAAGATTCCTGCCAAGGTGATGTGGTATTCTCCTATAATACCACGGTTGAAACGTTGTTCCAAAACAAAGAGCATGCCAAAGCGTCACGATGGCACAGAGAAGACCGTAAGAAAGACGGAAAGTTGAGAGTACCCACTGACGGGTCGCAGTGGAGAAAAATTGAAAGAAAGTACGGGAAGGAGTTTGCAGATGATGCAAGGACCATATGGTTTGGTCTAAGCGCAGATGGCATTAATCCTTTTGGGGAGCAGAGCAGCAACCATAGCACCTGGCCTGTGACTCTATGTTTGTATAACCTTCCTCCTTGGTTGTGCATGAAGCGGAAGTTCATTATGATGCAAGTGCTCATCCAAGGCCCTAAGCAACTCGGCAATGACATTGATGTGTACCTAAGGCCATTAGTTGAAGAACTCTTACAACTGTGGAATGGAACAGGTGTACGTGCGTGGGATGAGCACATGGGGGAAGAATTTGACCTAAAGGCGTTGCTGTTCGTGACCATCAATGATTGACCTGCTCTCGGTAACCTTTCAGACAGACAAACAAGGGATACCGGCGCATGCACACACTGTTTGGACGATCTTGACAAGATATATTTGGCTAATTGTAAGAAGAATGTGTACCAGGACATCGCCGATTTCTTCCGAAGCGAGCATCCCGTAAGAAAGAAAGGCAAGCATTCCAAAGGTGAGGCGGATCGCCGGACGAAGCCTCGCCACCGTACTGGTGTTGATGTACATGATATGGTCAAGGATTTGAAGGTGGTCTTTGGAAAGGGTCCTGGTGGACAACATGTTCCGAATGGCGCTGACGGACGCGCACCCATGTGGAAGAAGAAACCTATATTTTGGGACCTGCCCTATCGGAAAGACCTAGAGGTCCGCTCCGCAATCGATGTGATGCACGTGACGAAGAATCTTTGTGTGACCCTGCTTGGCTTCTTGGGCGTGTATGGGAAGACAAAAGATACACCGAGGCACGGAGGACCAGCAATGTATGCACGGAAAAGATGACATACATCGTGGTCATGCAAGCTACGCTCTTACCAAAGAAGAGAAGGAAATCTTCTTTGAATGCCCTTTCGATATTAAGGTACCGTCGGCTTTCGAATATAAAGGGAATAATAAACATGGCAGAGAAAAAGTTCCGTAACCTAAAGTCTCATGATCATCACGTGATTATGACGCAACTGCTTCCGGTTGCATTGAGGGGCTTCTACCGAAAAGCGTTCGATTAGCCATTGTGAAGCTATGTGCATTTCTCAATGCAATCTCTCGGAAGGTAATCGATCCAGAAATCATACCAAGGTTAGAGAATGATTTGGTGCAATGTCTTGTCGATTTGAGTTGGTGTTCCCACCATCCTTCTTCAACATCATGACGCATGCGTCCTAGTTCACCTATGCGAAGAGATTAACATTTTGGGTCCTGTATTTCTACACAATATGTTCCCCTTTGAGAGGTTCATGGGAGTCTTAAAAAATATGTTCATAACCGTGCTAGGCCAGAAGGAAGCATCTCCAAGGGCCATCAAAATGAGGAGGTCATTGAGTTTTGTATTGACTTTATTCCTGACCTTAAGCCGATTGGTGTTCCTGAATCGCGGCATAAGGGCAGACTGGATGGAAAAGACACGCTAGGAGGTTAACAAATAATATGTAAGGACGTACATTCTCTCACTTAAGCGAACTACACAGAACTACAGAATTCTGCATTGGTGGCTCCGTATATGGATGAACACAAGAATTTGCTACGCTCCAAACACCGGGCGGTCGATGACTGGATTACACGTGAACAAACCAGGAGTTTCGCCACCTGGTTGCGAATCGCATTACCATGCATGACACCTCTATTGAAGATGACATGTACTTGCTGTCCCAGTTACCATCTTGAATATAATGACTTTCAAAGGGTACGTAGATAAATGGTAATACATTTTACGCGATCGCCTAAGATAAGAAGAGCACCAACCAAAAGCAGTGGTGTCCGCTTTGATGCGAGAAACCAAGACGGAAAGGAAACATATTATGGTTATATACAAGACATATGGGAACTTGACTATCGACGTGGTTTGAAGGTCCCTTTGTTTCGTGCAAATGGGTCAATATGACACGAGGCGGGTAACGGAAGACCAGCGATGCGGAATGACAACAGTGGATCTCAACAATCTTGCGTATGCGTATTTAACCATCCGTCCTAGCCAATGATGTGGCACAGGTTTTATTTGTGAAGGACATGTCTACCAAGCCAAGAAAAAGAAAAGATAAGGAAGCGAATGCATCGTCACGATGAGCCAAAGCGGCACATAGTTCTTTACGGGAAGAGAAACATCGTGGGAGTGGATGACAAGACAGACAAGTCAAGATTATGAAAAGTTTGATGAAATTGATCCATTCACGGTGAATATTGACCCGAGCATCCCGCTAAATGATGAAGATTTTCCATGGTTACGGCGCAAAGGGACACACGCTGAAGAAAAGTTTCACACCCAAAGATCTGGGATGTGATCGGCTTCACTATCATCACTTTCTTCTGTGTTTCACACCCAGAAGGGAATCTCTGTAATAGTTAGGGTAGTTATGTGTTTTGGCATTTGAAACACGAAGAAATTTTATGTGCAAACAAATTCTTTCATGCCTTTACTGATTTTTAAAGTTAAGTTATTCACAAACTAGTGATTCACACTAATTTCAAATAATTCAAAATTTAAACTATTCAAATTTGAAAACTACGAGCACTAACAGAAAGTTTGTAATTTTTTGTACCTAAAGCAAAAATATTCACAAAGAAACTCTAAATACACAAAAAACACAAAAATAAATAAAGCAAAAATAAAAAATAAAGCCCGCCTACTAGGCCAGAGCGGCCTGCATACGACTAGAAACCCAAACTGTTGTTGGGCCGGGATGCAGGCCCAAGAAGGCTTGATGGGCCTGAGCAACCAGAACACGTGGGCCCAGTGGGCCTGCTTTGGAGAGGAGCTCGAGAGAGCTACCGCACGGGGTTTATAAATCAGTCGGTCGCCCCTCGGCTAGCGAGGTGGGACTAAACTTGTCAAGACCGACTGCAAGCGCAATAAGACCCCTTTAGTACCGGGTCGTGGCACCAACCGGTACTAAAGGGGGGGCCTTTAGTACCGGTTGGTGACACCACCCGGTACCCAACCGGTACTAAAGGGCGTCGCTTCCTGCCGCTTGGCCTGGCCAAAACTGGCCTTTAGTACCGGTTGGTGGCTCCAACCGGTACTAAAGGCCCCTCCTATATAAGCGACACTTACGAAAATTTCAGTTTCTCATCTGGCTTCTTCTCCTCTGCACCGTCGTCCGCCGCCCGTCGTCTCCATCCTCGTTGCCGCTTCGCCGCCGCTTCGCCCCCGCTGCCGCCTCCCTGCTGCCCCGTCCCTGCTGCCCCTGCTGCCACCGCCGCCTTCCCCTGCCTGCCCCTGCTGCCGCCGCTTCAGACGTCCCGCTGCCGTTGCCGCCGCCTGACCCGTTCGCCCACGCCCCGCTGCCGCCGCACCATCCTCGTCCCCGCTGCCGTCATCCTCGTTGCCGCCGCCGCGCCTGTCAGCCGCTCGCCGCCGGGCGCTTCGCCGCCGCCCCCGCTGCCCTCGCCGTGAGCGCACACACACACACACACACACATACATTTTTGTTTTTAGTTATACAAATAGTTCAAATTTTTCTGTTTTTAGAAATTGTTAGAAATTTTTCTGTTTTTCAGAAATAGTTAGAAATGTTAGAATTGTTAGAATAGTTAGTAATGTTAGAATTGTTAGAAATTTTTCTGTTTTTTAGTTATAGAAATAGTTATAAAAGTTAGAATTGTTAGAACTTTTTCTGTTTTTTAGTTATAGAAATAGTTATAAAAAAGTTAGAAATTTTTCTTTTTTTTAGTTCTAGAAATGTTATACAAATGTTAGTTATATATATATAAATGTTATAATTTTTTTTCTGTTTTTTAGTTATAGAAATATTAAAAATGTTATAGAAATGTTAGTTATATATAGCATTGTTAGAAATGTCATAGAAATGTTAGTTATATAGAAATGTTAGAAATTTTAGTTATCAAAATCCAATCATTAAAAAAATGTTACTTTTTGCGGGCATATAGCTAGTATTTGTTGTCGACGATGCCCGGCCCGCATCCTCGCCGTCGACACGTCCGCGACGACGTCCGGCTGACCCATGTCCTGACTGGCTCCGCTGGCTGGCACTGGAGGTGCTGCACGAGGGCGCGCCGCTTGATGAGGAACCCGGCCCCGGGTCCCGTCGTCAACCCTGATCTCGTTTGGTGGCGTTCGCGTGGGCCAGTTTCGGTGCGGAGGGAGCCGGCCCCGCTGGAGGTGTGGTACGTTGCCATGTCAGGGAGGAGGACGAGCACGTCCATCGCTACATGGTTGCGTTAGAGGGCGGCAGGTTCTCCAATACCTGGCAGTTTTTTTCAGGGATCTCACTTCAGCTATGATCCTGTGAGGGTTCCTTCTCTTTGGGTGTCCACCGCCCGCCGCAGAACCGCGAGTGTCCTAGATTCTTCTGTAGTATTCGATCTTTATTAGCTACCTAGCCGGTGATGTATTCGATATTATATCTATTATTCGAGACGATGTATTCGAGATTATATCTATTATTCAAGACGATGTTTTCGAGATTATATCTATTATTCGAGACGATGTATTCGAGATTATATCTATTATTCGAGACAATGTAATTTGAATACTAAATTGTTTTATATTTCTTTTGGATTAGTTAAATAAAAGCTATGGCGGACAATACCGGCAGAGAGGAGAAACAGACCACATTACGATATGATACGCCATCCTCGCGGGCCAGATGATGATCATAATGAAGAAGATTATGAAGGCTCCGAATTTCTAAACAACACCGGAGAGGGTGATATGATATTCGATCGCGACGACCGAATTGATGAAGTCATGAACTACGATTATAATGATGACGAAGAAAATGTTGATCTTGAAACAACAAAGACCGGCGAGGTATATATATTTATATAAGCAGGCATCTGGTGATCATCACATGTTTTAAATGAGTTGAAGATGTATTAACGAATCAATCTTTCTTCTTTCAGCCATCCGGATCGAGCAAATCTTCAGGCAACAGGACGAAACGAGGCCCGAACAAAAAGTTGAAGGAGGGCGTAAAGTACAATATCGAGGAAATCAGACCTAATGGCGAACCATTAGCGCCTAAGAAGATTGCGGACAAGTTCGTTCGTCATTGCGGAGTTCTTGTGAAGGACCAACTCCCGATCTCCCTTCAAGAATGGAGAGAGCCAGCAAAGCCACGTCCAAATGTTACTTTTGTCGACGACAGACAAAAAAGTATGCTTTGGGATACTCTCATGGAACATTTCACCATACCAGATCATTTCACAGATGCAGATGTGGAGAAAGTCAAGGACGCCGCTCTTAGGAAGATGGCGGTTGCATTCAACAACCACAAGAATCGTGTATGGGACAAGTACATCAAGGATGGAAGGAAGACTCCAGTATTCGAGGGAACACTAGAGAATCAAAGTGCTCATTGGGACGATTTCGTGAAATTCAAGGATTCGGAATTAGCTAAGGAACGGTCGAGAATAAACAAGAAGAATGCCGAAAAAAAGGATAAGTTCCATAAGCTGGGGCCAGGTGGCTATGCGGTGGCAATGCCTAAGTGGGATAAGTCTGAGAAAGAGATGGAGGATGCAGGTGTCACTCCGGTTACTAAGAGCTGGCCCCCCAGGTCCAGGACTTGGTTCTATGCGCATGGGGGGGGGGGGGGGAGTTGGACCCGAAGACGGGCAAAGTTTCGACGAAGGCATGTCTGAACGGAGCCGACGATGCGATACTTGTTGCAATAGAAGAGGCACAATCGGGGGTGTTCCAGCCCAACAGAGAGAACGACGAGCTTACGCGTGCCCTGGGAAATCCTGAACACCCGGGAAGAACACGAGGCAAGGGCGCTATTCCGTGGTATGAGGGTTTTGACTGGAACGCCGACTACAAAACCCGTGCGAAAGAAGATTGCGGAGGAGAAGAAGAGGAAGATGGAGGAGGAGCAGAGGAAGCGGGACTATGAACGCCTTCAAGGCCTAGAAGCAAGTCAAGCGGAATTGGCAGTCAAATTCCAGCGGCAGCAGGAGCAGATCGACTCACTTAGCCAACAAAGGGGGTCTCAGCAGCTGCAGCAGCTAGCGGATGATCCAGCATTGGATAGCACCGCCCCATCCATGCCGAGAAGCAGCGTGGGTTCCGCCCCGGACGACGCAATGCTGGATAGATACCCCGTGGATGACATCACGGAGAACACTAACTGCGAGCTACACTTCAAAATGAAGAACATATCCATGAAGGTGGCGGACGTCGTTGCTTTTACAAATCCCCCCAAGGCAACCTTCCATTGCAACCCGATTCCAGTGGGCTATGCTCGTGTCGTGGTTGATGAGGTGGTGGACCCATATTCGGAGCTACAACTTGACATTCCTGGAGGTGAGGACGAGCACTTTCTCGGAGAGGCCAAACATCGTATCATCCTATGGAGAAAGGATTGCATCATCTTTCGAAGGCCACCGACACCGCGTCAGGCCACTCCTCCTCCTCCAAGTCCGGCACAGTGTCAGGCCACTCCTCCTCCAAGATTGGCCATAACTTACCTTTGGTGTTCTTTATCTACATCAAATTACCATCTTTGAGGAAAAAAATTCAGATAAGATGTAATCAATAATTAATTTAAATCAAGATTGCATCATGTTATTATTAAGTAAAGAAGTTAAGGACTTGTCTTAACCAAGTTTCTTTGTCTGATGGTATGGTGTGGTCCGTTTTAAGATAGGGAGGGATAGGTAGAAATGAACATCTGTGTTTGGAAGGGTTTTTGAACTTCAGTTTAGGTTGTTTCAGGCCAATGTACAGGTGCCTTTGCATATTTATGAAAATAAAATCTCGATGTATCCCTCCGTTTTTTTGGATTTGCACATAAATCGTATGTCTTATGGTTTATTTTCTTAAGCACAATATTTGTGTACATTCAACTTAAATTAGGGGTCTTCTAATCCCGCTATGTGATATGCTCTACTCTAGATATCTCTCTGGATTAATATACTCTGTTTGGATGAGTCAAGAGGAGGAGAAAACTAAGAAGTCCTGCCTTTGGGAAACAATATGTTGAGTACCAAAGTATTACATAGTTCATTTATGTGTTTTATCCTGACACTAGTTTCAGGCATAGGTTACACGGAATACTATTTGTAATGAAGGGAAAAGTTACCTTATGGTGCTCGATGTTCCTTGTTGTTATATCATGCGCTGTTGTTACTCTAGGTTTAATTTTGCTGCTATATGTGTCTATTCATTAAGAGAAAGCAACTATTGAAAGAAATTCCGAGGAAGACGAAATGTAGGTGTATTGCATGGTTATGCTGATTGTCCAATTGTTTCTATTTTCACTTTCAAATGAAAAAATGCATTTTTGTTTTGCAGCTTGGGTCATTCTTACCAGACAAGTTGGCTTCTCGTAAGATTACGATTAATTTTTTTTCTCTATAACCGAACCATGGAGTATATTCAAAGTCTAAAAAGGTATTGAGCAGTTACAGTTGCAATTGCAAGATCGTGCCTGCTGGAAGTCCTATTTCAATTTTTTATTATCCAGGAGCTTGCGCACATGCTTGCTACGAAGCTCTGACTATTCCAACTAGCATTACCATAATATACATAATTAGATAAGAATATGAATGACTTTCCTTGTGATTCCCATGAGGGCTATTCTCTACATAGAAATACTCCATTTGCTTCCACTAATATTCCACATTAACATACATGCAAAGAGATAGATAGATAGAGAAAGAAAGTTTAAAAAGTTGTTGTTAAATGCTCAGTCCCATATATTATGCTTATTTTAGAAGAAGAAAAACAATAACGGTGATGGGTTTGAGTGGCTTTAATTAATACTCTTAATTCTTGTTGGATCTATTGAATGTACTTTGTTTTCTTGATGCAACTAATAAGAATAGTGTCTGCAACCAGCTCGACCTCCATACCACCATCACGCCTTCTCTTACTTCAAAATAAAAACAACACACACACACACATATGCACGGGCTCAGCCATGGGCGCGGCGTGTTGCCGTGCCTTCTGTCTGCTAGTCTTTATTACGTCCGTCACCGTAGACTAATCCGATGAGAGAATCAATCCTTCAACGACGGACACCAATCACCATGCTAACAAGTTCTTTTAAGACACCAAATCACCATGTTGGATGCTTGACTACATACGGACTTGCATAAATTTGCACTCCCTGTGCAAGAGAAGACTGATCATCAAGCGGGAGAACTACAATTTTTTTTGAAAAAAAATATGAACTTCATTAATTAGAAATAATAGTTACATCGTCTATAAGAATAGATACAATATTTTCCATAGGCTCCTCTATCCAATCCTTTATCATGGAATATTTTGCTAGTCTAGCAAAAGCTCATGAGCTACTTTGTTCGCTTCCCTATTACAATGTTCAAAACTAGTGAGAGGGAAATCACATGCCATAAAAAAACAATCCTCAAAGATTGCAGCCGCCTCTCCTACAGAATGTCCTCCATTATTCATTGTGTCAATGATTTCCATATTGTCAAAGTTGATAATGAGTCGATTGCAGCCCGCCTTTTATGCCAACGATAGGCCAAACCTAAGAGCTAATGCTTCTGTTGTCCGCACAACTTTCAATCTTCCAATTTACACCTACAATGAAGTTTCCTTTGTCATCCTGATAACAGCTCCCGCTATGCCACTTAACAGATCATGATCAAAAGAAGCATCCACATTTAATTTAACAAACCCCATAGGAGGTCTGCTTCAGCCTCCCTTCTTCCTAATTGCCTTAGGTGAATGGGCATTTACATAATTGGCCGTTATAGCACGGATCCCCATTGAGGTTTGGAACGCCTCTTGAGACTTTCCCTCATGAACTAGTCTCTGTCTATTCCACCATAAAGACCACACAGTTATAGCGATCAACTCCCTTGCATTTTGGGACCCCCAATATAGATAGATATTTCTTGAGCAACTACAATAGAAAACATGCTTGTGGGAGGAAAACAGGAAAATAGTTCTGGACCATTGGATCGAACATGGATGGCCCATAATCTAGCTAGTGGGGGATCTGGGTGCACTTGTTTGCAAAATAGTTCATTTGTAGTAATGGCGTTAAGTATGTCTAGTTGCAATGAGCTTTACATGTCTATACGTACCCAGGTCCGAGCCTTGCACGAGTGACTGTTGTGTAGTCATTAATTTGACAGTATTTGTGCACTTGTTGTGCGCCGTCTGCGCGTGAGACTGTCACCATCCTTTCGTTGCAGATCGATCGAGGGGATCTGTGCATAGGAGGCGCTGTAGAGCTTGTAGATCGATCATTTGGATGGATTGCGAGGTGACGGGTTGGGCCGGGTCGGAGGACACCATTTATATGCGCGTGGATTCCTGACAAAGTATGCCCGCACCCTCCCGCAAGGCTTGAGAATGAGGCTCTCCTTTCTCACTGGAAGACTCTTTCATGATCAACGCAAATGTTTGTTTCAAGGTGGATGCACGATGTTCAGATCATAACATGTTTAATAACGTAAAAGCAAGGTCAGTGCTAGTAATGTTTGTTTTGTGTTTTCTTGTATTAGAAATATATGAACATATAGCAATGCACCTGTAAATATCTGAAAACATATCAATATATTACATTCGAGATAAAAGAGGACCATTTTTTGAGAAAATGTTTGAATTTTTTTTAAAAAAATTAGACTCATGCATATTTGCATATGTACCATAGATGGATGAATCTACGACACATGAATTCATTTATCAATTACCACTCACTTAAGATGTTGCTGTAGACATTTTTGCATGTACCAAAATCAAAATATATTTCAACATTGTAAATGGTATAATTGACTCTGAACCAATATCATAACACCTATTAGAACATCATGCATATCAAACAGTGCCCGTGCATTGCAACGTGAGGAAAACATCCATCTATCAATCTCCTACTTCACTCGTGGTATCTAGCTCTTTATCGTACATGCGCTATATAATATGGTTATCTGTATTAGCCAATACTTTGTTGACGCTCTTGTTTCTCTGCAACACAACTGTTTCTTGTTCCATCATTCGCAAATAGTTTGATCATAAGTGATGGAAATTATACGAAGTTTCCAAACTGGTTGGAGGCATCGGTTGTTTTGAACATTATATAAGTGTAATTAACATTAAGTTGCACACATAATTGGCGACGACATGTATGCTTAATTAGGATCTTCTATGCAAATATTGAGCTTCTCAATTATGGCGTGACTATACAAAAGTCTAGCTTTTTGTCAACATAAATTTCTATGCTCAACCGTGCTACAGTGGCATAGCCAAATTATTGAAAATTTTGGATATGGTTTCCTTGCTGAATTTAATTCTTGAATTTTGAATTCCAAATTGTGCACAAACATGTACGAACTACTTTTGTTATCTCACGAACTCTGGAGAATCTACCAACTATATATTTAATCAAATCTATGTATGCATCTAAAAACGAAATGATAAAATAATTTCTTTCATGGAAACAATTTCTCCTATGTGGCCACAATTTTAGCTATGTTTGTTTTTAGGCTCTCCCACAATCCGGCCACACCTCACCCATTGCTTGTTTATTGACAAACGGGCTTGTTGATTGTCTATTTGTTGAGGTGTATAAATTGGTGAGATTTGATTGAAAATAATGAGGTGAGACAATCTATACCTATGCCTATATAATATGTATTGCTTCTGGCGGTACGTCACAAAAATTCCCCCCAAAGTTATTTTTATATAGGTATAGGTATAGATTTTCTCGCCTCATTATTGTAAATCAAATCTCACCAATTTATACACCTCAGCAAATAGACAATCAACGCACCCGTTTTTTTTATTCGAGCGGCCTGTTTTTTTATCACTCTGTACGCCAGGAGAGACGCAATGCACCTGTTTGGGCCAGCCCATGTCTGAGCGGCCTGTTTTTAAATTTCGTTTTTTATTTTTTACCTTTCTTTTCCATTTTTTTCTACTCTAAATAATTTAGTACATGAAAAAATTTCAGAAAACTGGAAAAATATTGAGAATTTAGAAATAAAATATTTAATAAACCATTACATATTTGTGGATTCAAAAAATGTTCGTGACTTTGCAAAAAAAAATGTTTACTTACTCATAAAATGTTCGAAATGTTGAAAAAAATGTTTACGAAATAAAAGAAATCATGATTTTTAAAAAAGTTCGCGTACTAATATTTTTAATGAAATTGAACAAATTTTTGCCCATTCAAAAGATGTTCATAAATGGAAAAATATCCTAAAATTCCAAAACTCTTCATGACATACAAAATAGTTTATTCATTCATAGGATGTTCGCTAATTCAAAAAATGTTCGTTAAATAAAAAATGTGAATTTCAAAAATCATTCCCCCCAATTTCCATAAAAATATTCGTTGATTCTAGAAATGTTTGACAATTCAAGAAAATTGTTTTAAAAACTGTTTAAAATTTTGAAAAATGTTTGCAAACAGTATAAAATGTTCATGAATTTAAAAAATGTTCTTGATTTTAGAAAATGTTCAAAAATTTATAAAAGTGTGCACGAATTTTTAAAATGTTTACGATTTCAAATATGTCAACGAGTTTAAAAAATTGTTCATGATTTCACGAAATTGAGAGTGATAGTGTAACTCGGTGATGCAACAAAATGTAGTCATGGCCGTTGGAGATTACGAGTTTTTTTCTTCTGTTGCAACGCATGGGCCCTTTTAAAAGCAAACCCTTCTATCATAGGCAAGGTTTTGGAATGGAAGGAATGGGTGGTTTTTTTTTATTTCGTGTAGGAGCGATATCTTATGGCAGGCCCATTAAAATATGAGTTGGCCCACTTTGTTGGGATAGAACTGGCCAAGGCATAGGCGTCCGATCCTGGCAGCTTAGGACTTGCTCGAGAGAAGAAAGGAGAGAGGAAGTTGGAACGCTTCGCTCGCGGAAAAGATAGAACAAAAGGAGGAAAATAAGGCTTTGACTAAATCGTTTTTCTCAACCATCAAAATGTTTTTTTTCTGAACTCACTTAATCCTAAATGGACGAGCAGAAGCATTAGTGCTTTTATTAGTAGGTGTAGGTATATGGATTTTGCGGAAGGCAATCGTTCGCTGGGAATGAGGTGGCAAATGAACCCTTTTTATGGCAATTTTAGTTCATATTCGCCGGCTAAGGGGGTCCTTTTGCAGAACGAGTTTCATTTCCTGTTACGTGGAATCAGGAGAAATTTGTGTTTCTTTTCATGGAGGCGAGTCGGTGAGGCGAGGACGTGGAAATAGGTTGATGGTGTCCTGGACTAGGGGTACTCACCATGTCGTCTTTCAGTCAGGAGGGCCGGGTCGAGGCCCCCCATGGCTGTTCATTAACGGGTCATTTTAAGTGACCCAAGGCGCATGTGAGAAAGTTTCCAGAAGCCTTGCCAGTCAATATAAGGACTCCTTTCCACCGACATAACCGACTAGGAATCATGTTATCCTAGGCCTCCGGTAGCTTATATAAATCGAGGTTGGGCTAGTCGATGGAACAATCGCAACACATCTTAGAGATGAGACACAATGATCTCACGGTAGATCAACTTGTACTCTATACTCCACCACAAATCAATACAATCCAAAGTAGAAATGTAGAGTATTATCTCTTTGAGAGAGCTCGAACCTGGGTAAATCTTTGTGTCTATTGTTATCAATTATCATCGGATCAAGGCTACTAGCTCAGGACCCCTACCCGAGATCTGTCAGAATCGTCTCCAACATTGATGACCCGTACAGGTCCGACTGTTGGGAACGTAGCATGCAATTTCAAAATATTTCCTATGGCCACGCAAGATCTATCTAGGAGATGCATAGCAACGAGAGGGGGAGAGTGTGTCCACGTACCCTCGTAGACCAAAAGCGGAAGCGTTAGCTTAACGCGGTTGATGTACTCGAACGCCTTCTCGATTCAACCGATCAAGCATTGAACGTACGACACCTCCAAGTTATGCACACGTTCATCTCGATGGCCTCCCTCGAACTTTTGATCCAGTAGAGCGTCGAGGAAGTAGATGAGTTCCGTCAGCACAACGGCGTGGTGATGGTGATGATGAAGTTATCTGCGCAGGGCTTCGCCTAAGCACTACGAAAATATCACCGGAGGAGTAAACTGTGGAGGGTGGCGCCGCACACGGCTTGGAACAATTGTGTGTCTAGAGGCGCCCCCTCCCACATATAAAAAGGAGGGAGAGGGGAGGAGGCCGGCCAAGGCGTGCCCCGAAGTGGGGAGGAGTCCTACTAGGACTCCAAGTCCAATTCGGACCCCCTTTCCTTTTACCAGAGAGGGAAAGGGGGAAGGAGAGGGAGAAGGAGAAGAAAGGGGCGCCACCCTTCCCTAGTCCAATTCGGACCCCTCCCTTGTGGGCGCGCCCAGCCCCTTGTGGTCCTGGGTGCCTCCCTCCTAGAACCCATGTGGCCCATAACTTCCCATGGGGGTTCCGGTAACCCCGGTACTCAAAATATCCGGAACACTCGGAACCATTTGATGTCCTAATACTATCGTCCACTATATCAATCTTTCCCTCTCGACCATTTCGAGACTCCTCGTCATGTCCGTGATCTCATTCCAGACACGGAACAATATTCGTTCATCAAATCACATAACACAAACAATATAAATCGTCATCAAACATTAAGCGTGCAGACCCTACGGGTTCGAGAACTATGTAGACATGACGGAGACACCTCTCCGGTCAATAACCAATAGCGGAACCTGGATGCTCATATTGGCTCCCACATATTCTACGAAGATCTTTATTGGTCAAAATGTAATGACAACATACGTTGTTCCCTTTGTCATCGGTATGTTATTTGCCCGAGATTTGATCGTCGGTATCTTCATACCTAGTTCAATCTCGTTACCGGCAAGTCTCTTTACTCGTTCCGTAATACAACATCACGCAAGTAACTCATTAGTCACTTTGCTTGCAAAGCTTCATATGATGTGCATTACCGAGAGGGCCCAGAGATACCTCTCCGATACTCGGAGTGACAAATCCTAATCTCGGTCTATACCAACCCAACAGACACCTTCGTAGATACATGTAGAGCATCTTTATAATCACCTAGTTACGTTGTGACATTTGATAGCACACAAGGCATTCCTCCAGTGTCCGGCAGTTGCATAGTCTCGTAGTCGGAGGAACATGTATTTGACATGAAGAAAGCAGTAGCAATTAAACTGAAACAATCAATATGCTAAGCTAACGGATGGGTCATGTCCATCACATCATTCTCCTAATGATGTGATCTCGTTCACCAATTGACAACACATGTCTATGGCTAGGAAACTTAACCAACTTTGATTAACGAGCTAGTATGGTAGAGGCTTACTAGGGACACAGTGTTTTGTCTACGTATCCACACATGTATCAAGTTTCCGGTTAATACAATTCTAGCATGAATAATAAACATTTATCATGAATAAGGAAATCTAAAATAACAACTTTATTATTGCCTCTAGGGCATATTTCCTTGATCTCCCACTTGCACTAGAGTCAATAATCTAGATTACATTGTAATGATTCTAACACCCATGGAGTCTTGGTGTTGATCATGTTTTACTCGTGGAAGAGGCTTAGTCAACGGGTCTGCAACATTCAGATCCATATGTATCTTGCAAATCTCTACGTCTCCCTCCTTGACTTGATCACGGATGGAGTTGAAGTGTCTCTTGATGTGTTTGGTTCTTTTGTGAAATCTGGATTCCTTCGCTAAGGCAATTGCTCCAGTATTGTCACAAAATATTTTCATTGGACCCGATGCACTAGGTATTACACCTAGATCGGATATGAACTCCTTCATCCAGACTCCTTCATTTGTTGCTTCCGAAGCAGCGATGTACTCCGCTTCACACGTAGATCCCACCACGATGCTTTGCTTGGAACTGCACTAACTGACAGCTCCACCATTCAATAAAAATACATATCCAGTTTGCGACTTAGAGTCATCCGGATCAGTGTCAGAGCTAGCATCGACGTAACCATTTACGACGAGCTCTTTGTCACCTCCATAAACGAGAAACATATCCTCGGTCCTTTTGAAGTGCTTCAGGATATTCTTGACCGCTGTCCAGTGATCCACTCCTGGATTACTTTGGTACCTCCCTGCTAAACTTATAGCAAGGCACACATCAAGTCTGGTACACAACATAGCATACATGATAGAACCTATGGCTGAAGCATAGGGAATGCCTTTCATTTTCTCTCTATCTTCTGCAGTGGTCGGGCATTGAGTCTGACTCAAGTTCACACCTTGTAACACAAGCAAGAAACCTTTCTTTGACTGATCCATTTTGAACCTCTTCAAAACTTTATCAAGGTATGTGCTTTGTGAAAGTCCTATCAAGCGTCTTGATCTATCTCTATAGATCTTGTTGCCCAATATATAAGCAGCTTCACCGAGGTCTTTCATTGAAAAAATCTTATTCAATTATCCTTTTATGCTATCCAGAAATTCTACATCATTTCCAATCAATAATATGTCATCCACATATAATATTAGAAATGCTATAGAGCTCCCACTCACTTTCTTGTAAATACAGGCTTCTCTGAAAGTCCATACAAAACCATATGCTTTGATCACTTCATCAAAGCATATATTCCAACTCCGAGATGCTTGCACCAGTCCATAGATGGATCGTTGGAGCTTGCACATTTTGTTAGCACCTTTAGGATCGACAAAACCTTCTGGTTCCATCATATACAACTCTTCTTTGAGAAATCCATTAAGGAATGCATTTTTGACATCCATTTGCTAGATTTCATAATCATAAAATGCGGCAATTGCTAACATGATTCGGACGGACTTAAGCATCGCTACGGGAGAGGAAGTCTCATCGTAGTCAATCCCTTGAACTTGTCAAAAACCTTTTGCGACAAGTCAAGCTTTACAGACGGTAACATTACCGTCGACATCGATCTTCTTCTTCAAGATCCAATTATTTTCTATGGCTCGCCGATCATCCGGAAAATCCACCAAAGTCCATACTTTGTTTTCATACATGGATCCTATCTCATATTTCATGGCCTTAAGCCATCTGTCGGAATCTGGGCTCATCATAGCTTCTTCATAGTTCATAGGTTCACCATGGTCTAGTAACATGACTTCCAGGACAGGATTACCATACCACTCTGGTTGACCAACGAAGTTCGGTAGTAACTTGATCTAAAGTTTCATGATCATTAGCATTAGCTTCCTCTCTAGTTGGTGTAGGCATCACGAGAACAGATTTCTCTAATGTGCTACTTTCCAATTCGAGAGAAGTTACGATTACATCATCAAGTTCTACTTTCCTCCCACTCACTTCTTTCGAGAGAAACTCATTCTCTAGAAATGTTTCATTCTTAGCAAAAACGATCTTGCCTTCGGATATTTGGTAGAAGGTGTACCCAATTGTTTCCTTAGGGTATCCTATGGAGATGAACTTCTCAGATTTGGGTCAAGCTTATGAGGCTGAAGCCTTTTGACATAAGTGTCGCAACCCCAAACGTTAAGAAACGACAGCTTAAGTTTGTTGCCAAACCAGAGTACATACGGTGTCGTCTCAAAGGATTTAGATGGTGCCCTATTAAATGTGAATGCAGCTGTCTCTAATTCATAACCCCAAAACGATAGTGGTAAATCGGTACGAGACTTCATAGATCGCACTATGACTAATAAAGAAATCTGATTCTGACGTTCGGACACACCATTACACTGTGGTGTTCCAGGTGGCGCGAGTTGTGAAACTATTCCACATTGTTTTAAATGAAGGCCAAACTCGTAACTCAAATATTCGCCTCCGCGATCAGATAGTGGAAACTTTATTTTCTTGTTACAATGATTCTCCACTTCACTCTGAAATTCTTTGAACTTTTCGAATGTTTCAGACTTGTGTTTCATTAAGTAGATATACCCATATTTTCTCAAATCATCTGTGAAGGTCAGAAAATAAAGATACCCACCGCGAGCCTCAACACTCATTGCACCGCATATATCAGTATGTATTATTTCCAATAAGTCATTAGCTCGCTCCGTTGTTCCGGAGAACAGTGTTCTAGTCATCTTGCCCAAGAGGCATGGTTCGCAAGTATCAAATGATTCATAATCAAGTGATTCCAAAAAACCATCTGCATGGAGTTTCTTCATGCGCTTTACACCAACATGACCTAAATGGCAGTGCCACAAATATGTGCACTATGATTATTAACTTTGCATCTTTTGGCATTATGAATATGTGTATCATCACGATCGAGATTCAACAAAAATAGACCATTCTTCGAGGGTGCATGACCATAAAAGATATTATTCATATAAATAGAACAACCATTATTCTCATAGATAAATGAATAATCGTCTCGCATCAAACAAGATCCAGATAAAATGTTCATGCTTAACGCTGGCACCAAATAACAATTATTCAGATCTAAAACTAATCCCGAAGGTAGATGTAGAGGTAGCGTTCCGACGGCGATCAAATCGACCTTTGAACCATTTCTGACGCGCATCGTCACCTCGTCCTTAGCCAATCTTCGTTTAATCCGTAGCTCCTATTTCGAGTTACAAATATGAGGAACCGAACCAGTATCAAATACCCAGGTGCTACTATGAGTATTAGTAAGGTACACATCAATAACATGTATATCAAATATACCTTTGTTCACTTTGCCATCCTTCTTATCTGCCAAATACTTGGGGCATTTCTGCTTCCAGTGACCAGTCCCTTTGCAGTAGAGGCACTCAGTTTTAGGCTTTGGTCCAGACTTGGGCTTCTTCCCGGGAGTAGCAACTTTCTTTCTATTCGTCTAGAAGTTCTCCTTCTTTCCCTTGCCCTTTTTCTTGAAACTAATGGTCTTGTTAACCATCAACACTTGGCGCTCCTTCTTGACTTCTACCTCCGTAGCTTTGAGCATTGCAAAGAGCTCGGGAATCGTCTTGTTCATCCCCTGCATATTATAGTTCATCACGAAGCATTTATAGCTTGGTGGTAGTGATTCAAGAAGTCTGTCAATGACACAGTCAACTAGAAGTTCAACTCCCAGCTGAGTCCAGTGATTGTAATACCCATACATTTTGAGTACGTGTTCACTGACAGAACTATTCTCCTCCATCTTGCAGCTATAGAACTTGTTGGAGACTTCATATCTCTCTACTCAGGCATTTGCTTGGAATATTAACTTCAACTCCTGGAACATCTCATATGCTCCATGACGTTCAAACCATCTTTGAAGTCCCGATTCTAAGCCGTAAAGCATGGCACAATGAACTATCGAGTAGTCATCAGATTTAGTTTGCCAGATGTTCATAACGTCAGCTGTTGCTCCTGCAGCAGGCCTTGCACCTAGCGGTGCATCAAGGACGTAATTATTCTGTGCAGCAATGAAGATAATACTCAAGTTACGGACCCAGTCTGTGTAGTTGCTACCATCATCTTTCAACTTAGCTTACTCTAGGAATGCAATTAAAATTCAAGGGAATGGTAGCACGGGCCATAGATCTACAACATAGATATGCAAAAACTATCAAGACTAAGTTTCATGATAAATTAAGTTGAGTTAATCAAAGTACTAAAGAACTCCCACTTAGATAGACGTCCCTCTAGTCATCTAAATGAAACGTGATCCATATCAACTAAACCATGTCCGATCATCACGTGAGATGGAGTAGTCATCAATGGTGAACATCTTATGATGATCATATCTACTATATGATTCACGTTCGATCTTTCGATCTCCAGTGTTCCGAGGCCATGTCTGTACATGCTAGGCTCGTCAAGTTTAACCCGAGTATTTTGCGTGTGCAAAACTGTCTTACACCCGGTGTACGTGAACGTAGAGTCTATCACACCCGATCATCACGTGGTGTCTCGAAACGACGAACTTTCGCAACGGTGCATACTCGGGGAGGACACTTATACCTTGAAATTTTAGTAAGGGATCATCTTATAATGAAACCGCTGATCTAAGCAAAATAAGATGCATAAAAGATAAACATCACATGCAATCAAAATATGTGACATGATATGGCCATCATCATCTTGTGCTTTTGATCTCCATCTCCAAAGCACCGTCATGATCTCCATTGTCACCAGCTTGACACCTTCATCTCCATTGTAGCGTCGTGGTCGTCTCACCAACTATTGCTTCTACGACTATCGCTAACACATAGTGATAAAGTAAAGCAATTACATGGCCTTTGTAACTCATACAATAAAGAGACAACCATAAGGCTCATGCCGGTTGCCGATAACTTACAAAACATGATCATATCATACAACTTCGTATATCACATCACGTCTTGACCATATCATATCACATCATGCCCTACAAAAACAAGTTAGACGTCATCTACTTTGTTGTTGCAAGTTTTACATGGCTGATACGGGCTTCTAGCAAGAACCGTTCTTAACTACGCACAGAAAACCACAACGGTGATTTATCAAGTTTGCTGCTTTAACCTTCAACAAGGAACGACCGCAGTCAAATTCGATTCAACTAAAGTAGGAGAAACAGACACCCGCTAGCCACCTTTATGCAAAACTAGTTGCATGTCTATCGGTGGAACTGGTCTCGTGAATGTGGTCATGTAAGGTTGGTCCGGGCCGCCTCATCCAACAATACCGCTGAATCAGAATAAGACATTGGTGGTAAGCAGTATGACGATCACCGCCCACAACTCTTTATGTTCTACTCGTGCATATCATCTATGCATAGACCTGGCTCTGATACCACTGTTAGAAACGTAGCATGCAATTTCAAAAATATTCCTACGATCACGCAAGATCTATCTAGGAGATGCATTGCAACGAGAGGGGGATAGTGTGTCCACATACCCTCGTAGACCGAAAGCGGAAGCATTAGCTTAACGCGGTTGATGTAGTCAAACGTCTTCTCGATTCAACCAATCAAGCACCAAACGTACGGCACCTCCGAGTTATGCACACGTTCAGCTCGATGACGTCCCTCAAACTCTTGATCCAGTAGAGCGTCAAGGAAGTAGATGAGTTCCATCATCACGATGGTGTGGTGATGGTGATGATGAAGTTATCCGCGCAGGGCTTCGCCTAAGCACTACGAAAATATCACCGGAGGAGTAAACTATGGAGGGGGGCGCCGCACACGGCTTGGAACAATTGTGCGTCTAGAGGCGCCCTCCTCCTACATATATAAAGGAGGGAGGAGGCCGGCCATTGCGCGCCCCCAAGTGCGGAGGACTCCTACTAGGACTCCAAGTCCAATTCGAACCCCCCTTCCTTTTACTGGAGAGGGAAAGGTGGAAGGAGAGGGAGAAAGAGAAGGAAAGGGGGGCGCCGCCCCCTTCCCTAGTCCATTTCGGACCCCTCCCTTGTGGGGGCGTGCCAGCCCCTTGTGGGCTGGTGTGCCTCCCTCCTAGGGCCCATGTGGCCCATAACTTCCCCCGGGGGGTTCCGGTAACCCCCGGGTACTCTGATAGATATCCGGAACACTCCGGAACCATTCCGGCGTCCGAATACTATCGTCCATTATATCAATCTTTCCCTCTCGGCCATTTTGAGACTCCTCGTCATGTCCGTGATCTCATTTGGGCCTTGGAACAATATTCGGTCATCAAATCACATAACTCGAACAATATTCGGTCATCAAATCACATAACTCGAACAATATAAGTGCGGACCCTACGGGTTAGAGAACTATGTAGACAAGACCGAGACACCTCTCCGGTCAATAACCAATAGCGGAACCCGGAAGCTCATATTGGCTCCGACATATTCTACGAAGATCTTTGTCGGTCAAAATGTAATGACAACATACGTTGTTCCCTTTGTCATCGGTATGTTACTTGCCCGAGATTCGATCGTCGATATCTTCATATCTAGTTCAATCTCGTTACCGGAAAGTCTCTTTACTCATTCCGTAATACAACATCACACAAATAACTCATTAGTCACTTTGCTTGCAAGGCTTCATATGATGTGCATTACCGAGAGGGCCCAGAGAAACCTCTTCGATACCCGGAGTGACAAATCCTAATCTCGATCTATGCCAACCCAACAGACACCTTCGGAGATACCTATAGAGCATCTTTATAATTACCCAGTTATGTTGTGACGTTTTATAGCACACAAGGCGTTCCTCCGGTGTCCGGGAGTTGCATAGTCTCATAGTCGGAGGAACATGTATTTGACATGAAGAAAGCAGTTACAATAAAACTGAAATGATCAATATGCTAAGCTAACAGATGGGTCATGGGAATCACATCATTCTCCTAATGATGTGATCCCATTCATCAAATGACAACACATGTCTATGGCTAGGAAACTTAACCATCTTTGGTTAACGAGCTAGTCTAGTAGAGGCTTACTAAGGACACAGTGTCTTGTGTATGTATCCACATATGAACTAAGTTTCCAGTTAATACAATTCTAACATGAATAATAAATATTTATCATGAAAAAGGAAGTATAAAATAACAACTTTATTATTGCCTCTAGGACATATTTCCTTCACCGACTAGATAATCATCACGGTGCGATGGGAAATCAGATTTGTTCTGGTGCGATCTACGCACCGAAACGAATCTTTGTCTTTAGCACTGACATCTTTGTCGCCAAGACTAGTTACCATGGCCACACTAGTGCAGAAAATCCTAGCTGTGGCGTGCCAAAAAGTGTCTTGCCGGCGTAGAGACCCAACGCCACCAATATGGCGCCAGTGAAAACATTTTAGTGGTGGCGTTGGCAGACACATCAGCAGTATTTTAGTACTGATGGCGTGCCACCTGGCTAACGCCAGCAATATATTGTTTTATCTATGGCGTTTATTGTGAGGCAACGCCAGCAATTTATACTGTTCAGCAATAAAAAAATGTTGGTCACATGACAATGTGAACTATGGGTGTTAATCACATACAGATGTGAATATTAGTGTTGAATCACATGATGATGTGAACTAGATTATTGACTCTAGTGCAAGTGGGAGACTGAAGGAAATATGCCCTAGAGGCAATAATAAAGTTATTATTTATTTCCTTATTTCATGATAAATGTTTATTATTCATGCTAGAATTGTATTAACCTAAACATGATACATGTGTGAATACATAGACAAACATATAGTCACTAGTATGCCTCTACTTGACTAGCTCATTAATCAAAGATGGTTATGTTTCCTAACCATAGACATGTGTTGTTATTTGATTAATGGGATCACATCATTAGGAGAATGATGTGATTGACATGACCCATTCCGTTAGCCTAGCACTTGATCGTTTAGTATATTGCTATTGCTTTCTTCATGACTTATACATGTTCCTGTAACTATGATATTATGCAACTCCAGTTTACGGAGGGACACTTTGGTGCTACCAAACGTCCACAACGAATCGGGTGATTATAAAGGAGTACTACAGGTGTCTCCAAAGGTACATGTTGGGTTGGCGTATTTCGAGATTAGGTTTTGTCACTCCGATTGTCAGAGAGGTATCTCTGGGCCCTCTCGGTAATGCACATCACATAAGCCTTGCAAGCATTGCAACTAATAAGTTAGTTGCGATATGATGTATTACGGAACGAGTAAAGAGACTTTCCGGTTACGAGATTGAACTAGGTATTGGATACCGACGATCGAATCTCGAGCAAGTAACATACCGATGACAAAGGGAATAACGTAACCGATAAAGATCTTCGTAGAATATGTAGGAACCAATATGGGCATCCAGGTTCCGCTATTGGTTATTGACCGAGAATAGTTCTAGGTCATGTCTACATAGTTCTCGAACCCGTAGGGTCCGCACGCTTAACGTTACGATGACAGTTTTATTATGAGTTTATAAGTTTTGATGTACTGAAGTTTTTTTGGAGTCCCGGATGTGATCACGGAGATGACGAGGAGTCCCTAAATGGTCGAGACGTAAAGATCGATATATTGGACGACTATATTCGGAGTTCGGAAAGGTTCCGAGTGATTCGGTATTTTTGAAGTACTGGGAGAGTTCTGAGGAATTCGCCAGGAGTATATGGGCCTTATTGGGCCATACGGGAATAGAGGAGAGAGGCCAAATGGAAGGAGGCCTGCGCCCCCTCCGTCCGACTGGACAAGGGCGCAGCCCCTTTCCTTATTCCTCTCCCCTCTTTCCCTTCTCCTACTCCAACAAGGGAGGTGGAATCCTACTAGGACTAGGGAGTCCTAGTAGGACTCCACACTTGGCGCCCTCCTAGGGCGGCCTCCTCCCCCTTGCTCCTTTATATACTGAGGCGGGGGCACCCATGACACACAAGTTGATCTACGGATCGTTCCTTAGCCGTGTGCGGTGCCCCCTCCACCATATTCCACCTCGATCATATCGTCGCGGAGTTTAGGCAAAGCCTGCGCCGGTGAAACATCATCATCATCACCATGCCGTCGTCTTGTGGAACTCATCCCCGACGCTTTGCTGGATCGGGCCGGGGATCGTCATCGAGCTGAACATGTGCAGAACTCGGAGGTGCCGTGACGTTCAAGACTTGATCGGTCGGATCGTGAAGACGTCTGACTACATCAACCGCGTTGTCATAACACTTCCACTTACGGTCTCACGAGTGCGTGGACAATACTCTCCCCTCTCGTTGCTATGCCATCACCATGATCTTGCGTGTGCGTAGGAATTTTTTTGAAATTACTACGTTCCCCAACACTAACTAGCTACGATGAAGAATAATCCTCATCTCACGCAACTTGTTCTTGTTGCTCTCTCCCTCCTATCTGAAATAGACTTTGCGGCTCTTTAGCTCCTCCCTCTCGGCCTTCAGGAGTTGTATCTCCTTCTTCATAGACTCGATCTCGGTGACCAATAGCTGCTTTTGGTCGATGTTCTTCAATTTCTTATCGCGGAGATCGGAGATCTCGTCGATCATACCGTCCTTCTCTTTCTTCAGGGAGTCATTCAAATCGTTAAGTGCCTTCATTTTACTCTCCTTTGACGTGACAAGCTCATGGCTGAGCATGTTCACGCCGCGTACCGGTAGCCACTGCTGGACTGGTTCAGGAGATGGGTCTCGTACATATGCCTGGAAAGTCAAATATTTGAAATCATCAATAAAGAATGGTTAGATGATATATGTATATATGCATGTGTTTGCAATGCTCATGGATGTTTTTGTAATCTTACCGTTGGTGCTTGTTTTGCCTTTGTCAACTTCATCATAGGTCATGAAGTTGCACGAGGATCGGTAGTGACTGTTCCAGCTAGTCATGGCTGGAACTTCAAAATAATGACAAGTATAGGTTATTATGACAAGAACTAAACACACATGGCAAGTGATGTAATGTCAATCACTACAAAAATATATATAGATACCATCACAATGTCAAACAAGAATTTCCTTAGTGCTAACAAAAAATTTCCTTAGTTCTGACAAGAACCAAACACACATGTCAAACAAGAATAACAAGTAAGTTACAAGTAAGTTGCATCCATGCCCATCTTTGGTATGTGTTGCAAGTTGGCAAATGATTTGTAAGTTGATAATATTGCCTTGCTGATCAAAAAAGAATAACAAGTGAGTTGATAATAATGCCAATCAAAGTATGGCAAGTGATATAATGCCAATCATAACAATAATAACAAGCAAGTTTATAATAATGCCAAACAAAGTATGGCAAGTAATCTAATACACTTACACAAATTCTACAACCTAACTGATCTATACGGAGGCATGTCAACTTGTCAAGTAAACAAAGGAAATTATGTTCTTTTATGGGAGTAAACAATGGAACTCTGATCTAAACATCCACATGATGAGCATTGATGCAAAATGCAGATACAAAATGCCACTACCACTATCATATGTTCATTCATGTTACCATACAACTAAAAGGCCTCGATAATGAACAAGATACATATTTAGCATTAGGCCACTGTCATTGATGCAAAATGCCGATACAAAATGCCACTACCACTGTAATATGTTCATTGATGCAAAATGCAGATACAAAATGCCTTTGCCACATGAAAGTGATAAACAAGCAAAGAAATTGTATATACTACAAATACCAAAGACCCTACAATTTAGCATTAGGAACACTACAATTTAACACTACAATTTAGTATTAGGAACACTACAGGAGGCGAAAATGGAGGCGATGAACTCACCGAGGGACGAAGATGGAGGCGATAAACCCTAGCAGTCTGTCGCTTCCGCCGCCGTTGTTGTCTCTTCTGCCACCTCTGTCGAAAAACCCTAGCTCAAAACGAAATGAACTCCAATCAAATTGGAGGGCAACGAGCGGCGAGAGAGGGAGAGAGGGGAGAGAGCGGAAGATTACCTAACCACCGGCAAGAGAGGGAGAGCGGCGAGAGAGGGACAGTAGCGACGACGAGCGGAGAGAGAGGGAGAGGAAGGTAAACGAGAGAGAGGGAGTGGGGTGAGGGTGTCGTTGCCCTGGTTTTGACCCCCCACAACCTCCTAATACTTGGGCTTGGCCCAATGCTATAAAAAAGATCACCACAAAAAAACTAAAAAGAAAAGATTTGGAAGTGTCAAACCACATATTTGAAGGCTCAAAACTATATATTTCAAGTCTTATTCTAAAAAGGAAAAAAAAGTAAATTTAAAGTCTCAAAGTACATATTTTAAAAATGTCGTTATTTCCATTTAAAATAATAGAAATTTAATAAAATAAAACTATAAAATACTATAAAATACATCATCACATAAAAAACTAAAATGAAAAAGAATTGGAAGTGTCAAACCACATATTTGAAGGCTCAAAACTATATATTTCAAGTCTTAAACTAAAAATAAAAAAATAAATTGAAAGTCTCAAATACATATTTTAAAAATGTTATTATTTCCATTTAAAAATGATAGAAATTTGATAAAAGTAAAATATAATATACTATAAAAAAAGATCACCAGTGCATAAAAAACTAAAAAGAAAAAATTGGAAGTGTCAAACCACATATTTGAAGGCTCAAAACTATATATTTCAAGTCTTAAACTAAAAAGAAAAAATTAAAGTTTCAAATACATATTTTAAAAATGTCATTATTTCTGTTTTAAAATAATAGTAATTTAATAAATATAAACTACAATATACTATAAAAAAGATCACCAGTACATAAAAAAATTAAAAAGAACAAAAGTGTAAGTGTCAAACCACATAATTGAAGGCTCAAAACTATATAATTCATGTCTTAAACTAAAAAATTAAAGTCTCAAATACATATTTTAAAAATGTCATTATTTCCAAATAATAGAAATTTAATAAAAGCAAACTATAATACACTATAAAAAGATCACCAGTATATAAAAACTAAAAATAAAAAGATTGGAAGTGTCAAACTACATATTTGAAGGCTCAAAATTATATATTTCAAGTCTTAAACTAAAAAGGAAAAAATAAATTAAAGTCCGAAAGTACATATTTGAAAAAATGTCATTATTATTTAAAATAAAAAAATTGAATACAAGTAAAATATAATATACTATAAAAAAGAAAATACAAAAAATAGAAAAATGTTGGCATTGACAAAATAACAATACCGGCGTCGAAACCAACAACACTCCACAAATAAATATAATATTACTGGCGTTCTATGCTATCCCACGACAGCACTATATTACACCTAGTACAAATTGTTGATCCCATAAACTTCTGACGCTACCATGTTTTCCAACGCCACCACTATGCCCCTACTAATGTCGTACCAAATAAGCCAACGCCGCAACTATTTGAAAAAAATAGTGGTGGCGTTGGTTGTAAATGGCGTGCCACCAATGAATGTTGTGGCTAGCAGTTTTTCCACTAGTGCCAGGTCGAGGACTACACCCATGTTGGATCTGTCGGAGATCGATAGGCGTCTCCATCAATATCTACTTGATCTCAACCAAGATCATAGAAATTTTCGAACATGAAGCTCAGGAGCTCAAAACGTCAACCTTGTCCTCGCGCGACCATGCATAATTTATTGAACAACGTATTCAATTTTGCTATTCATGCATCCTTAAGCATTGTTTCGACAATTCCTTATGTGGGATTGTGCGAAATTGAGTCTACACAACCCTGTGAAATTTCATCGTGTTAACATAGAGGAATCTCCGGCGTCGTTTGATATACCAAGACCCTGCCGGATCTGGACAGAAATCCGTGCAAGTTTGGAAGAAAGGGTCCAACAGCCAATTCTGACATCTTTGTGAAGATCCAACTGTTCAAATCATGCGGAATTTCCTTATCAACAACCCCTCAAAATACGAGGACGATCCAAGCGTGCAAACACCGGGCGTCAGGAGTGCATCAATTTGGAATATGTTTTCTGCACGAAAATGATTCCAACCCGAGTTCATCCTTCTTCATGAAGGGGTTATTGGACGTCCTTTTTTGGAAAAAGTCACCTCAGTTAGTAGTCGGCATCTCCACGACCGCATCGTCGCCCTTTGGATTGCGCGGATCAGGCACGCCGGCATCTCCGCACCTTCACTTCATCAAGCCGACATAAACCACGTCACAAACACCTACCCGCGTAGGCATCACTACGCCATCGCTTCATCAAGCCGACATCAACAGTGTCACAAACTCTGACCTGCGTGGGCATAGCCACGTTGTCGCTTCATCAAGCCGGCGTCCACCATGTTGACCCGGCTCATCACGTCGGTTGATGTAGGGGCTCTACGTCACCTCACCAAGTTTCCCACCTCGGCTGACTCGCGGGCTTCGGTGCCATCGCTTCATTGATCAGCTCCGGGGCTTCGGCGTCACCCACGCCGACCTGCTTCGTCACGCCAGCTAGACCGGGGGCTTCGCCACCTCAGTACCGTCTTGGGGGCTGGGACCTCGTCCAGGTCGAGGACTGCGCACCATGTTGGATCTATTAGAGATCGATGGGCGTCTTTGTCCCGCCACAAGCCCGGATTGCATCATCGATGCCAAGAGCATTAACCGACTAAGTCACTTTCAAGCTTAAAATTTTCAATTCTTTCTGTCTAGCTTGCCCATATATTATGTTTGTGTAGAATAAAAACTATTCTAAAACACTTTTTTTACCCAAGTCAACTAGGGTCTCTTAAATTTATATGTGGCATGTTTTAAGTGTTTTCTTCTAAATCGTTGCAAAGTCTTTGTTTCCTGCTCTTTATCGAAAATAATCTTTTTCTGCTACTCCTTTTTTCACCTCAAGTACTCGGCCAAATGGGGAGGAGCCGGTAGCAGAGTGAGTGAGGAGGCTCGGATAACCGATCTGGGAGGGGGAAAATGCCTTTTTATGCCCGGAATGCCGGACTGAAACTTTTGAGATTGGGCGCTATGAACACGGCACTTAATTTGCTCATATTTCTATGAATTGTGTTTTTTTCTAGAATTGTTTTGAGTGCTGCGGAGAGTCGGCGTTGAAAGGACATGATTGGATGGCCAACTCCCGTATCAGTAGCCCATGGACGAGTCTGGATCAGTCCGTGGACAGATGATGTGTTCATTCTTTAGTGGCCCGCATGGAAGATCCGCTTATACTACGTACATATGAACAAATGTTTGTTTATCGACAATCATGAATTCAATGTTCCGTGGAAAAATATTCATGCCAACAAACTGATTTCATGGGGAAATCAGTCGGGTTAAGCGACCGCCACGACATCAATCACGTGTATGCATTTTTTTCTGGTGTGTCCAATTTTGGTGTCTGGAGGGCGCCACCGGTGCAACATCTTTGAGCCACATGACCACTTCGGTGTAGCGACAGTGGGTGGAAACAACAAATCAGGGCATAAGCAGGACTTGAGCTTGGGAGCGGCATTTGCGATGTAATTGGATGGCCATCGTATCTTGATCGGACGACAAAGAGCATCTTCAATAGAAGATGCAAATTTGGAGATGTATAAAACAGAAGATGTAAACGGACGAGTCTAGATCAGTCCGTTGACAGATGAGGTGTTCATTCTTTAGTGGCCCGCGTGGAAATTCGCTTATACTACATACATATGAACACATGTATGTTTATGGACAATCATGAATTCAATGTTCCGTGGAAAAAGATTCATACCAACAAACTGATTTCATTGGGAAATCAGTCGGGTTAAGCGACCGCCACGACATCAATCATGTGTATGCATTTCTGTCTGGTGTGTCCAATTTTGGTGTCTGAGGGCGCCACTGGTGCAACATCTTTGAGCCGCATGACCACTGCGGTGTTGCGACAGTGGGTGGAAACAACAAATCATGGCATAAGCAGGACATGAGCTTGGGAGCGGCATTTGCGATGTAATTGGATGGCCATCGTATCTTGATCAGACGACAAAGAGCATCTTCAGTAGAAGATGCAAATTTGGAGATGTATAAAACAGAAGATGTAAAATTTTACATCTCCAAAAATGCTTTTTACATCTTCAAGAAAGAGGCAACTCTAAAAGAAGATGTAAATTGGTGATGTAAAAGTGGAATGCCAACAGATAATGCAAATGGAGATGTAATTATGCCGCCGACGACCACCAAGAACGGCGGAGTGCCTCTGGTTTTCTCTACAGGCTACGGTTTGGAGCAGGGGTTTGGCTCTACGGATAGCTGGGAGCGAGGCGTGTCCTTTGGGGCATACGAGAGGAGTTGGGGTGGCCGAAACTCGACAGGAGTGAGCTCAACACGGCGGCCGCAGCAAGGCTTGCTCCGGATGAAAGGCGCTACAGGCTCCAAGGAACTCCAGGAGTTCAAGTGCGTGCTCGAACGTGGCAAACGTGAGCTCTAGCAATGTTGGCAACCAGGCCAGCGCTGGCAAGCTCACGGGTGCAGCACGACGTGATTCGAGGCGGAGAGAGGACGAGGAGCAGCGGAGGGACGGAGGAGTGGCGAATCGATGGGGCGGCGGCGCGAATTGGAGCGGCGGTGCAGCAGTAGAGGGCTGGCGGGGGTGGGGCATGGCCGGATTTGGCGCGGGCGGGCAATGGCGGTGCAGACGGTGGCAACTGTGCGGCGGGTGGACAGAGGAGGAAGCAAAAGGAATGGAAGAGCGGTTGGCAGTTGGCACGCGGTCACGTATATATAACATTTTCGTGAATATGCAAAGCTTGCGTCTCATTTCATTGATGGAAGGAAGCAGAATAAGTACAAAGAAGGATACAACACATGACACGAACGCAAGAAGGCGTGAACATGGCACCCAGAGCAGAGACAAGGGATGCTCGGCCCAAATAGAGAAAAACACTACCTAACCCACAAAGCCAAGCACTAGGGGCGGACCGTGGATGTTTAACAAAGACTTACTGGTGATGGAAGATTTTGTGCCAATAAAAACTATAGATGATTGTGATTTTAAGTCGATTCCTATATGGATGAGAGCTTACGGCATACCAATGGGAATGATGAGCTCAGAAACAGAGGAATTGGTGGGAGAGCAAATTGGTGAATGCTTGGATGTTGATTTGGACCATGATGGAAATGCAATGGGACTATATATGCGAATCAAAGTAAGGATGGATATAACAGTCCCTATCATGAAGTTCATTACCATAGAATTAGATGAAGAGCAAGATGAGGAGCATGATAAAATCTCTGAGATGAAGAAGAAAATTGTCTCCTTTGAGTACGAGTATCTCCCAGATTTTTGTTACAATTGTGGGATTATTGGCCACACAGAAAGGACCTGCTCATCTAGAACTAGAGGAGAAAGTGATCATCAGTTTGTTCCTTGGCTGTGCACAATCATGTACAGTGTAAGTTCCAGTGATGAATGAAGTAGAAGCTCAAGTGACTCTGGGGACTTCTGGACGACATATAGTGCATGCAGTAAGGGCAGCAAACAAGGGAGTGATGCTCCATCTCGGAGAAAGAGGCTACCAGCGGGTATGAACGAACACTACAAAAAATACACTTCCGTGATGATACGTGTTTGTCATAGTAGGTCACGTTTCTGTCATGCATGTCCATCCATGACGGTTTTATGACAGAATCAAGATAGTCATACCTGTGCTGTCGTACTAGTGTTCCATGACATTACGAAAATTATCATCACGGAAGTGTCCACATCCATGACGATAAATGACGCGTCATGGAAGTGCTTTCGTCAAGGGTGACCGACACGTGGCATTCATCGTAACGGGTCGCCATTAAGCTATCGGGTTCCGGTTTGGATCCGTTAACCCGTTAACAGACCCAACCAATGGGGATTTTCCACGGGTAAAATCATCATTGGCTGGAGGAAACACGTGTCGGCTGATACGTCTCCAACGTATCTATAATTTTTTTATTGTTCCATGCTATTATATTATCTATTTTGGATGTTTATGGGCTTTATTAAACACTTTTATATTACTTTTGGGACTAACCTATTGACCCAGAGCCCAGTGCCAGTTCCTGTTTTTCCCTTGTTTCAGAGTTTCGAAGAAAAGGAATATCAAACGGAGTCGAAATGGAATGAAACCTTCTGGAGAAGTTATTTTTGGAAGGAAAGCAAGCCGATAGACTTGGAGTGCACGTCAGGAAAGAAATGAGGGAGGCACGAGGCAGGGGGCGCGCCCACCCCCCTGGGCGCGCCCTCCACCCTCGTGGCTCCCCTGACATACTTCTTCCTCCTATATATACTCATATACCCTAAAAAGTTCGTAGAACAGAATAGATCGGGAGTTCCACCGCCGCAAGCCTCTGTAGCCACCAAAAACCAATCGGGACCCTGTTCCGGCACCCTGCCGGAGGGGGGATCCCTCACCGGTGGCCATCTTCATCATCCCGGCGCTCTCCATGATGAGGAGGGAGTAGTTCACCCTCGGGGCTGAGGGTATGTACCAGTAGCTATGTGTTTGATCTCTCTCTCTCTCTCTCTCTCTCTCTCTCTCTCTCTCTCGTGTTCTTGATTTGGCACGATCTTGGTGTATCGCGAGCTTTGCTATTATAGTTGGATCTTATGTTGCTTCTCCCCCTCTACTCTCTTGTAATGGATTGAGTTTTCTCTTTGCAGTTATCTTATCGGATTGAGTCTTTAATGATTTGAGAACACTTGATGTATGTCTGGCCGTGCGTATCTGTGGTGACAATGGGATATCACGTGACTCACTTGATGTATGTTTCGGTGATCAACTTGCGGGTTCCTCCCATGAACATATGCATAGGGGTTGGCACACGTTTTCATCTTGATTCTTGAGTAGAAACTTTGGGGCACTCTTTGAAGTACTTTGTGTTGGTTGAATAGATGAATCTGAGATTGTGTGATGCATATCGTATAATCATACCTACGGATACTTGAGGTGACATTGGAGTATCTAGGTGACATTAGGGTTTTGGTTGATTTGTGTCTTAAGGTGTTATTCTAGTACGAACTCTAGGGCTGTTTGTGACACTTATAGGAATAGCCCAACGGATTGATTGGAAAGAATAACTTTGAGGTGGTTTCGTACCCTACCATAATCTCTTCGTTTGTTCCCCGCTATTAGTGGCTTTGCGATGCTCTCGGGTTTACGATGCTCTTTCCCCGGCGGTGGCCCGTCCTTCACAAGCTTCTCAGCATCCAGCTTGCCCCAGTGCACCTTAGCACGGGCAAGGGCCCTACGGGCACCTTCGATGCAGACGGAGCGCTTGATGACTTCGAGCCTTGGACAGGCCTCCACTAGCCGCCGCACCAGCCCAAAGTAGCTCCCAGGCAGAGCCTCTCCAGGCCACAACCGAACTATGAGGCCCTTCATGGCCTGTTCGGTCGCCTTGTGGAGCTCCACTAGCTGCTTCAGCTGGTCGCTCAGGGGCACTCGGTGTCCGGCCTCAGCATACTGAGACCAGAACACCTTCTCCGTCGAGCTTCCCTCCTCGGCTCGATAGAATGCGGCGGCATCGGATACGCTACGGGGATGATCTGCGAACGCTCCTGGAGAGCTCTGGATTCGGGTAAGTAACAAGAAGCTCACTTTTACATGTTTGCTTTGCATAAAGAATGCCTTACCCGCCGCTATCTTTTTCACCGCATCCAACTCCTGGAGGGCCTTCTGGGATTCGGCCTTGGCAGACTTGGCATTTTCAATAGCCGCAAGCTCGGATGCTCGCGTCTTTGAGTCAAGCTCCAAACTCTCATGTTTTTCCATGAGAGCCTGGAGCTCTTGCCGCACCTCGCCAATTTGGGCCTCACATTTTTCCCGCTCGGCGTGCTCCGTGGCCGCTCTCTTCTCAGCCTCGGCCACCGCTTGCTTGAGGGTTGCCACCTCAGTTGTGGCCCCTACAATAAGCCACGTCAATCCTGTCATTTTTCGCAATTGCATCTTTTACATATTTTTCTATAAGGTATTTCTTACCTTCTTTTTCCTCGAGCTGCCGCTTGGCAAGGCCGAGCTCTTGCTCGGACCGCTCGAGGCCCTGCTTCAGTGTGCCCACCTCCGCAGTCAGTGCGGCGGTCGCTAGCAGCGAAGCCTGCATACGCATATTGACTCATTTTTTGTTAGACTCCTGCGAATTTTATTAGATCCTCTATTCAGCTTTTCTTTCCGAACACCAAACAGAGCATCAGGGGCTACTATCTATGCGGTAATATTTTTACATATTCCTTACTTACCTCGAAGCCTGTTAGAAGGCTGGCGCAAGCTTCAGTCAATCCGCTCTTGGCGGACTGAACCTTCTGGATCACCGCACTCATAATAGTGCGGTGCTCCTCGTTGATGGAGGCGCTGTTAAGCACCTCCAGCAGATTGTCCGGCGCCTCCGGTTGGGCCGAGGGCCCGGCTCGATGGCTTGCTCCTCTTGGAAGGAGTTCGCCTATCCGTCCCGGAACCGTTGGCGATTCTCGGCGTGGTGTCCGGCTCAAAGCCGGACTTGGAGCCCTGGGGTCTTATCCCCTTTACTCCTGGAGTCCGGAAGGTCGCCTTGTGGCGCCTCCAGGACCACCTCCTCCTGGCTTGGAACCTGTCGGGACAACACTTCGGCGTCGTCCGTAGGGTGGGGGGAGGTAGCCGTCGGAAGTGAATTCACATCAGACGAATCCAGGGAGCCGCTCGACGACTCGTCGAGCCCGGCCTTAGGTGGACTGCATGATTAAACTCGACATAAGGAAAGGTTGTGCCATAAAAGAGTGCTATAAATTGCTCCGGCATCCGGATACTTACGATCTCGCCGGGCACTTGGACCGGCGTGGCCACTCCTCCTCGCCGTCGTCGGCGTCGGCGGAGTAGTCCGGAGGAGGGGGCATCCCCTCCCTAGACCTCTCGGCCTCCCCTGTTGGGGCGGCCTTTCTCTTCTTTCCTCCCCCCGCTGGAGGGGGAGAGGGTTCTTCTTCCTCCTCCTCGTTTTCACGGGAGGAGCGCGTCTCGGATTCGTCGGATGATGAATCCGACACCTCCAGTCACCGGGAACTCTTTCGAGTCCCCGTGGCCAGCTTCTTGGCCTTCTTCTCCGGCACCACATAAGGTGCCGGAGCCAGCAGCTTCGTTAGATGAGCATCAGCTAGGTCTTCGGGAAAAGGGGCCGGACAGTTGATATGTCCGGACGACTCCCGCCATTCCTGTCAAAGGTAAGGGGGTTTAGATCCCGCATAGAGTCAAACTATGGAAAACAAATATCCTGTAAAGGGTGAAATAGCTTACCGCGTTGGCTTGGCGTTGCGCGGAGAATCCGCGATCTTCGGTAGTGGATGCGGGAGCCTCGGCGCCCTTGAACAGCACCTTCCAGGCACCTTCGTACGTTGTGTCGAAGAGCCTACTCAAGGTTCGGTGCTGGGCCGAGTCGAACTCCCACAAATTGAAAGCCCGTTGTTGACACGGGAGGATCCGGCGGATGAGCAGAACCTGGACTACGCTGACTAGCTTGAGCTTCTTGCTCACCAGGTTCTGGACACATGTTTGGAGTCCGGTCACCTCTTCCGATCTGCCCCACGCCAGGCCCATCTCTTTCCAGGAGGTGAGCCGCGTAGGGGCTCCGGATCGAGACTCGGGGGCTGCGACCCATTTGGGGTCATGCGGCTCGGTGATGTAGAACCACCCCGATTGCCACCCCTTTAGGGTCTCCACAAAGGAGCCCTCGAGCCATAGGACGTTGGGCATTTTGCCCACCATGGCGCCTCCGCACTCCGCCTGGTTGCCGCGCACCACCTTTGGCTTGACGTTGAAGGTCTTGAGCCATAGGCCAAAATGGGGGCGGATGCAGAGGAAAGCCTCGCACACGACGATAAACGCCGAGATGTTGAGGACGAAGTTCGGGGCCAGATCGTGGAAATCCAGGCCGTAGTAGAACATGAGCCCCCGGAAAAATGGGTGGAGAGGAAAGCCCAGTCCGCGGAAGAAATGGGGAAGGAACACTACCCTATCATAGGGCCTTGGGGTGGGAAGGAGCTGCCCCTCTTCTGGAAGCCGGTGCGCGATGTCGTCAGGCAAGTATCCGGCCTTCCGCAGCTTTTTGATGTGGCCCTCCGTAACGGAGGAGGCCATCCACTTGCCTCCCGCTCCGGACATGGCTGGAGAAGGTTGAGGTGGGAAGTGCGGACTTGGGCGCTGGAGCTCGAAAAGGAAGATGGATAGGCAAAGGAGGAAGAAGGCGTGGGTAAAAGGTGGATCCTTATCCCCTTATATGGGCGGATCTTGACTATGCGTCCCCACCAGCCAGATAAAACTCGCTTATCTCCCAAGCGCCATAATCAATGGCGCGGTTGGGTTACCCACGTCCGTATTGATGAGAATCCTGTAAATAAAGGGGACACGATCTCTGCTTCGACAAGACGTGCCAAGGAACCCGCCTCACAAAACGCGCTGAGGTGGGGGAGTAAAAACGATTCGAATAAAGGCTTGGCCGTGGTGTGATGTCACGCTGCGGAATATGTCAGCAGATTAGATTTGTGTAAATATTATTCTCTCTATGGCAATATGTGGAAACTTATTTTGCAGAGCCGGACACTATCCTTAGTGTTCAAAATCTTTTATGAAGTACTTGGAGGAGGAACCCGCCTTGCAATGCCGAAGACAATCTGCACGCCGGACTTGTCGTCATTGAAGCCTGGTTCAGGGGCTACTGAGGGAGTCCTGGATTAGGGGGTGTCCGGATGGCCGGACTATACCTTCAGCCGGACTCCTGGACTATGAAGATACAAGATTGAAGACTTCGTCCCGTGTCCGGAAAGAACTTTCCTTGGCGTGGAAGGCAAGCTTGGCGATACAGATATTTAGATCTCCTACCATTGTAACCGACTCTGTGTAACCCTAACCCTTTCCGGTGCCTATATAAACCGGAGGGTTTTAGTCCGTAGGACCGAACATCATCAACATACAATCATACCATAAGCTAGCTTCTAGGGTTTAGCCTCCTTGATCTCGTGGTAGATCTACTCTTGTACTACCCATATCATCAATATTAATCAAGCAAGAGTAGGGTTTTACCTCCATCGAGAGGGCCCGAACCTGGGTAAAAACATCGTGTCCCTTGTCTCCTGTTACCATCTGCCTAGACGCACAGTTCGGGACCCCCTACCCGAGATCCGCCAGTTTTGACACCGACAGACATGTTTGCATATAGCCCATTTACAGCCCGCTAACTCACGGCCTACCGGAATTTGGCCCAGTAGTGTCATATGGGTCGTCCAATATGATACCAGCTCGTTGTAACTTCCGGCCCATGTATGGCCCATGACGTCTTTCGGCCCATAGGAGGACCTTTGTAACTGTGGGCCCATTAAAGGGCCGAGATGAAACTGGACCATTATTCTGTCGGCCATTTCAAGCCCGTGTTAACTTTCGGCCTTCTAAGGGCCCATTTATTCTTTGTGGGCCAAATTCAGCACGTGGTTACATTTGGCCCGTCTGTGGTCCGTTAACCCGTTGGGCTGTTTTCATAGTGTTATCAAATACGGCCTATTAACGGCCCGGTATGGTCCATGAATAGTATGGCCCATGTTTGGCAAAATGATTATACGCCCCGTAGAAGCCCCATGGATCCTACGGCCCGTAGAAGGCCAATGGATCCTACGGCCGTAGAAGGCCCATGGATCCTATGGCTTGTAGAAGGACCATGGATCCTCTGACCCGTAGAAGGCCCATGGATCTCTGACCCTTAGGAGGCCCATGGCTACAACAGCCGTGTGTTGCCATGGTTATTGTGGCCTAGTTACCAAAAATAGGTTATTGTGGCCACTAGAAAAACCTGGAAAAAGAACCTGCAGTGACTACAAGCAAACAACTAAACAAGACAATAAGGAAATAAACAAGCAAGCAACTAGCGCTAGGCTATTACGTCTATTACACATATTACATCCATCAAGGCGTCAAAGTTCGCCACCGGTGCAAATATATGGAACAAAGTAGCATATTACATACACCGGCCGTCTAAATTGGCCACCAGTGCAAATAAACGCGGCAGCAAAACAAGTCCATAACTAAAACAACTTCCAAGAAACGTTATCCTGGGTATCCATCATGCTGGCAATAAGCTTAGCAAGCTTATTAGCTTTGTCTTGTTTGGCGCTAAAATCCTCCAACGCTTGTTGTTGCACGAGAAAGTATGCATCTAAATGCTCTAGGGACTTCCTCAGTCCTTCCGCTTCTTGTCGCAAAGACAACCGATCGATGTCTTTTAGCTTGTAGTTGAGACTCAAGAAACCAAACTGATTCGCATAAAGGAGTTTGAATAGCTTGTGCCAGCGGTAGTGGCCAGTAACTCGAACACTAAACCAAGACATGACTTTGGGGTTGTCTCACTGTCTTCAAGATAGTTTTCCTTAGCTGTTTTATCAGCCTTGTTGGAGACCAACAAGGATGTCTCACTATCCTGAACCTTATCTGCATTACTTCCTTTGCCATTGCTTAATAAGGCACTCTTCCCCAATATTCATCAACATTCTAAAAGAAGAAACAAGCAGACACATAACAGGTTTAGCATTTACTAGTATATGAAACTCATTTCAGTGAACCAGTTCATTAGTAAGCTGGACAAGATTAAACTACCAAGTCTTCTATTGCCAAGTAGTACATTATAAAAGCATCAAACAAACATATATCTATGTCCGATGGTCACTGCATTGTCTTGCCAAATCAAAATAGAGACACGGTTCAAATCATATCAATTCAAGAGAAAGCAGCACTGAAAGAATGCAAAGCGTGGGAAACTACACGGCACAACAAGATTCCAGATGGGTACCACGGGTCTACATGTACAACTACACTATTGGCTCTATTCTGATGCTAGTAATGTGCAGGATATGAGAAGTCAACTGTATACACAATTTAAATTGAAATCAACAAAGCTATTTATAAAAGCAAACCTATTAAGGAAACATGCACAAACATACATGTTGTGCCATTGGAGTTTCGATTGGATCCTTCAATTTAAAAGTAAGTTTGTATGAGTAAATACAGTGATACAGGAGCAAAGCAGTATGCACGATAGCAATGGAATCTTAAAAGAGAACAGTTGTTCTTCAGGTTTAAGCACTTGTTCTACATGAACAGTGTACAGTAAGATGCAAGCATATAGTACTTAAAAAATGAGCTCATAGACCTTACCACATTCTTGATTCGGGACCACTATAGAACAAGGCGTTCCCAGTCATCGTCTAGTAAATGTGTCTCAGGAGAACATAAGGGAATTTGATGAGTTTCTTTGCAGTGAAGTACATTTTCTTTAGGTAATTCCGATACTTCCACCAACATTCTTGAAGATAGCTGAGGTATTAGCACAGGTTACCTTATCCTGAGTTTCCAAATCGGTCTTTCTCTATAGAGAAAAATGGGAAAATTCGCTGTATTATAACCATCATGGAGGTAGAATGTATGGGACAAAGCAAAGTAATTGCCATGAATAACATTACTTACACATAACCCCTGGAAAAACACCTGCTACTAGCATTTTCCTTCATCTTCAGTATAATGTTTCCATGATGGGAAGATACACACATAGGATTTAACAACACCAAATGTGATGGATGCTAAACTAAGAATGGTTGGTTGTGCTTCCTCCACATGAATAGGTGTACTAACTAGTGGAGTTGGGATTCGCCATGGTAGTATTAGCGCTTTGGGCACTGGAGTTGCCTTACTAACTGCAATTGTTTGGGAGCTCTGTGGTGGAGATGACGTCGTGTCAACAGGAACTGGGTTACTATCTGCTGGGGTTGGGGTTAGATTGGGTGAAGCTGGTTCTCTGTCCATCGCAGCAGGGGTACAATCTGCGAGAGTCTGGGTTATGTGTGGTAGGGCTGGTTCTCGTGCATGTACAACCGGGGTGCTATCTCCACATAGAGGTAGCACTGTTTTATTTGAAGGTCGTGTTTTTGCTCCGCTAGATACTGCCATCACCTGCTCCAATTCAAATGGCTGGTAAACAGGAAACATAGTTGAATGTACAGACATTGTATGAGAGACAGATGCAATAGATAGTGTAGAAAAAAGAAGGCATGAAATAGTTGACATGTATATTGTTTAACTAAAATGGATAGCATGACATAATTTCACATATATGATGTCTATCTAAACTGGATAGCATAGCATAACATAATTCAAAGATATGATGACTAACTAAACAGGATCACATGACATAATTCACATACATGTTATCTAAGTAATCAGGATCACATGATTTAATTCACATATGTGATTTATATGCTAAGAAGAGGGCATTCGCATATATGATGTCTGAACTAAGAACATGGTGTTGAATATTGTGTATATGATGTCTAAACTATGTAATGCAAGACACCATATGCGGATATGAGCAGTATAACCGTGCTAAGTTAGAGCATACACATTGGTGGGGGAATAGAACTGGTCATATGTCTATGAATCCATCTCCCAGGAGCTATCGGGACCCAGCAAGAGATCTGCTTCGACGGGTAGCACTGTCTGCTCTAAAGGCCTTGTTTTCACTCCAGATTTTTCCATCACCACTCAAATGGCTGATTCACAGGAAGAGTAGTTTAATGTACAAACATTGTCTTCAAATGGAAATGTAATGGAGAAAAGGATGGGCAAGATATCATTCAAATATATGATGTCTGGTTAAACAGGATGGCATTGCACGTTTCACATATATTATGGCTGGCTAAAAGACATGAGACTGCATAATTCCCATATATGATATAGAAACTAAACAGGTGGAATTACAGAACATGTCTAAACTAAGCAGATGACATGCAAGGCAACATATGCATGATATGACTAACATCATCATGCCAAGTTAGAGCAAACACCTTGGGGAGGGGGGGGGGAATAGGAGTGGTCAGCTGCGTCTAAATCCGCCTCAGAATAGATATCTTCCTCTGGATTACAATCTAGAGAAGGGGCGGGGGTTTGCCATTGAACCCACCATAGAGCGATGTCTGCTTGACATTGTATTGCCGTGCAAAACTCTTCTCTTTTCCTCTACATGTTCAACATGACTGTTGATAACCCACAAGTATAGGGGATCGCAACAGTTTTCGAGGGTAGAGTATTCAACCCAAATTTATTGATTCGACACAAGGGGAGCCAAAGAATATTCTCAAGTATTAGCAACTGAGTTGTCAATTCAACCACACCTGGAAACTTAGTATCTGCAGCAAAGTGTTTAGTAGCAAAGTAATATGATAGTGGTGGTAACGGTAACAAAAGTAAAGGAAGCAAAAGTAATATTTTTGGTATTTTGTAATGATTGTAACAGTAACAACGGGAAAGTAAATAAGCGTAAACCAGTATATGGAAAGCTCGTAGGCATTGGATTGGTGATGGATAATTATGTTGGATGCGGTTCTTCATGTAACAGTCATAACATAGGGTGACACAGAACTAGCTCCAATTCATCAATGTAATGTAGGCATGTATTCCGAACATAGTCATACGTGCTTATGGAAAAGAACTTGCATGACATCTTTTGTCCTACCCTCCCGTGGCAGCGGGGTCCTAATGGAAACTAAGGGATATTAAGGCCTCCTTTTAATAGAGAACCGGAACAAAGCATTAGCACAAAGTGAATACATGAACTCCTCAAACTATGGTCATCACCGAGAGTGGTCCCGATTATTGTCACTTGGGGTTGCGGATCATAACACATAGTAGGTGACTATAGACTTGCGAGATAGGATCAAGAACTCACATATATTCATGGAAACATAATAGGTTCAGATCTGAAATCATGGCACTCGGGCCCTAGTGACAAGCATTAAGCATAGCAAAGTCATAGCAACATCAATCTCGAACATAGTGGATACTAGGATCAAACCCTAATAAAACTAACTCGATTACATGATAGATCTCATCCAACCCATCACCGTCCAGCAAGCCTCCGATGGAATTACTCATGCACGGGCGGTGAGCATCATGAAATTGGTGATGGAGGATGGTTGATGATGACGACGCGACGAATCCCCCTATCCGGAGCCCCGAACGGACTCCAGATCAGCCCTCCCAAGAGGTTTTAGGGCTTGGCGGCGGCTCCGTATCGTAAAACGCGATGATTTCTTCTCCTCTATTTTTTTCTCCCCAAAAGCCAATATATAGAGTTGGAGTTGGCGTCGGAAGGTCTCCAGGGGGCCCACGAGGTAGGGGGGCCCCTAGGGTGGGCGCCCCCACCCTCGTGGGATGCGTGGGCCCCTGGTCTTCATCTTTGGTGAGGATTTTTTATTATTTATTATAATATATTCCGTGGAGTTTCAGGTCATACCGAGAACTTTTGTTTTCTACACATAAAACAACACTACTAGGGAAAACCTTATACACAGAATCTTAGCAGCAGCGCGGCACAAAAAGAAGCGCTGCTGCTAATTAGCAGTAGCGTGGGGTTTTAACCCTCGCTACTACTAAGTTGATAGTAGTAGCGCGGGTTTTTAACCCTCGCTACTACTAAGCGGTCTCTACCGTGCGCCCCGACGCATGCCATAGTAGTAGCGATGGGTATAAACCCACGCTACTGCTAAGTTGATAGTAGTAGCGCGGTTTTATACCCCTCGCTACTACTAAGTACGAGGTAGGTGAAATCGCCATATCCTCGGCCGAATACCCATCTCCTCCCCCAAATCCCTCCTCTCTTCCACCACTCTCTCCTCTCACTTTCCATACGCTCTCACATGGACCTCTTGCCCATGCACCCATCCTCCTCCATGGCGCCGAAGAGGTCGCCGCCTCAGCGCCACCGGCGTCTAGGAGCTTCGCCGGTCTTCCACCGACGTCTAGGAGGCCGCCGCCCGTGCCACCACACCGGAGCACCTCGCCACCGTGACTAGCTCCGCTCCCTACATCACCTTCCTCTCTCCCTCGGTTTTCCTTTTCTCTCTCTCCTCTGGTTTGACTCACCCTCCCATGTCCATGCCCGTGCAGGTCATCGCCATGGATGACCCGGAGCTATCTGGCATGGTCGGGAAGAGGAGCCCCATGCCGCGGCCTGGCTCTGCCATTGAAACGGGCCCTCTCCAACAGCCACTACTGGATCTGGTCTTCCACTGCCGTTCGTGCTTCCGGTGACGCCAATCATCGCTAGATCTACCATTGCTGCCATTGACAGCACGCACGGGATCGAGATTTTTTTTGTTTTTGAAAGTAATAGCAGTAGCGCGGGGTATAAGACCCGCTACAGCTAATTAGCAGTAGCGCTGTTTGCAACGCACGCCATAGCTAACCATGTATAGCGATGGCGTGTGTCAACACGCCGCCATCGCTACAAGTTAACTATGGCGCCATATCGCATGGCGCTGGCACCCGCCATCGATGCACCCAAAACCCGCGCTGCTGCTAGGCTTTTCCCTAGTAGTGCAACATCATGGCAATTCTGCTGAAAACAGCGTCAGTCCGGGTTAGTTCCATTCAAATCATGCAAGTTAGAGTCCAAAACAAGGGCAAAAGTGTTTGGGAAAGTAGATACGACGGAGACGTATCAACTCCCCCAAGCTTAAACCCTTGCTTGTCCTCAAGAAATTCAGTTGACAAACTGAAAAAGAAAAAGAAAAACTTTTACAAACTCTGTTTGCTCTTGTTGTTGTAAATATGTCAAGTCAGCATTCAAGTTTTCAGCAAATATTATAACTAACCACTTTTGCAATAATTCTCGGGTCTCATGTTTACTCATATCAATAGCATAATAAACTAGCGAGTCATAATAATAAATCTCGGATGACAACACTTTCTCAAAACAATCATAATATGATATAACAAGATGGTATCTCGCTAGCCCTTTCTGAGACCGCAAAACATAAATGCAGAGCACCTTTAAAGATCAAGGACTGACTAGACATTGTAATTCATGGTAAAAGAGATCCAATCATAGTCACAACCAATATAGATTAATAGTGATGAATGCAAATGACAGCTGTGCTCTCCAGCTAGTGCTTTTTAATAAGAGGGTGATGACTCAACATAAAAGTAAATAGATAGGCCCTTTGCAGAGGGAAGCAGGGATTTGTAGAGGTGCCAGAGCTCGGTTTTGAAATAGAGATAAATAATATTTTGAGCGGTATACTTTCATTGTCAACATAGCAACTGAGAGATGGCGATATCTTCCATGCTACACACATTATAGGCGGTTCCCAAACAGACTGGTAAAGTTTATACTCCCCCTCTACTAACAAGCATCAATCCATGGCCCAGGGGGAGTTTTGTTTGCAACTAATTTTGATTTAGTTTGCATAAAGCATGGGACTGGGCATCCCGGTGACCAGCCATTTTCTCGTGAGTGAGGAGCGGAGTCCACTCCTCTTGAGAAAAACCCGCCTAACATGGAAGATAAGGGCAGCCTTGGTTGATACATGAGCTATTCGAGCATACAAAGCAGAATGTTTATTTGAAGGTTTAGAGTTTGGCACATACAAATTTACTTGGAACGGCAGGTAGATACCGCATATAGGAAGGTATAGTGGACTCATCTGGAATAACTTTGGGGTTTAAGGGCTTGGATGCACAAGCAGTATTCCCGCTTAGTACAAGTGAAGGCTAGCAAAAGAATGGGAAGCGACCAACTAGAGTGCGACAACAGCCATGTACATGCATTAAAATTAATAAACATTGGATGCAAGCATGAGTAGGATATAATCCACCATGAACATAAATATCGTGAAGGCTATGTTGATTTGTTTCAACTACATGCGTGAACATGTGCCAAGTCAAGTCACTTAAATCATTCAAAGGAGGATACCACCCCATCATACCACATCATAACCATCTCAATAGCATGTTGGCACGCAAGGCGAACCATTATAACTCACAACTAATCAAGCATGGCCTAAGCAACTATGGTCTCTAATTGTCATTGCAAACATGTTTATTCATAATAAGCTGAATCAAGAACGATGAACTCATCATATTTACAAAAATGTAAGAGGTCGAAGTTCATACCAGCTTTTCCCATCTCGGTCGATCCATCATATATCATCATAATTGCCTTTCACTTGCACGACCGAGCGATGTGTATAATAATAAGAGTGCACGTGCATTCGACTAAATTTGGAATCTGCGAGCATTCAATAAACAGGAGAAGACAAGGCAATATGGGCTCAAGTTAAATCAACAATAATGCATATAAGGGCCACTTCAACAATTTAATCATGGTCTTCTCCTATCGACCCCCAAAGAAAAGAAAAGAAATAAAAACTATTTACACGGGAAAGCTCCCAACAAGCAAAAGAAGAACGGAAAATGTTTTTGGGTTTTCTTTTTAATTACTACTACAGCAAGAAAAGTAAACTACTACTAATTTTTTTGTTTTTCTTAAGGCTTAACAAGCACACAAGAAGAAAGCAGGGAAAACAAAATAAACTAGCATGGATATTACAGTGAAAGAGTATGAGCACCCACATCTAGCAATGAGTGTGTGTGAACATAAATGTAATGTCGGTGAGAAATACGTACTCCCCAAGCTTAGGCTTTTGGCCTAAGTTGGTCTATTGCCAGGGATAGCCTGACGGATACCCGTAGGTGTAGCTGGGGTCGTACTGCGACGAAGAATAGTTGGAATCATACTCTGATGAAGAAGACTCTGACTGCCATTGGCTGACAGCCATCTCCGGATCCCAAGAATAAACAGACTGTCGTGGAGGCTCCTCTTGTGGTTCCGGTTCCGGGGCTGGTGCAGGATTTTTGTAAGCTTGGACGGCAGCCCACGTAACGAGATAAGGTCCTACAAAATTAAACAAAGAAGGAGCAGGCAAGGTAATAGTTTCAAGATGATGTTTATGAAAGAATAATTTATATTTAAGCTCTCCTTCCCTGCCTTTAACAATAAAGTCATGCGCTAGCATACTCTTATAGTCTAGATAAGTACTAGGCAACAATTTTTCTTCTTTCTCATGAAGCCTAATAGCTATGTTAAAATGTGCAGCGAGGCGTGAAGCATATATGTCTAGAAAGATTGGTCCCTTATTTCGTTTCATACTTAACCGTCTAGCAATAATTCCGCCCATGCTAACAGTGTTATCGCGGTATAAACCATGGAACAAAATAATAATATCAGGAACACTAAGGTTCCCACAGTTCCCGCGACCAATCAAGCAACGACTAGCAAATATGGCAAAGTAGCCTAAAACAGGAAAATGTATGCTAGTGATTCTTGCATCAGAAACCTTCCTGGTTTCTCCCATAGTGATAGTGTTAATAAACGCTTCCACATCTTTACGGTGTGGTTCCTCTAAGGTGCTCTCAGGGGGTATGTTGCAAACCTCACAAAATTCAGCTAATGGCATTTTCTTCACAACGTCATATAAATGAAACTCTATTGATGGAGGTGATTCCTTTGGGAAAAAGTAGAAGTTTTGCACAAAAGTATTTGTGAGTAAGAGATATTGTGGATGTTGGTCGCGGACGAAGTCGGTGAGGCCAGCATTCTCAATCAATGAATAGAAATCCTCATAAATCCCAGCCTGTCTCAAGAAATTATCAGAAGGCCATTCACACGGCCGGATCTCCGCGATACGAGGCAAATTATATTTGGGCCTCTGTGCTTCCTCATTTTGTTTCTCCTTCGAGCTTCGGCTCGATGAGCCCCTCAAAAGTCTCTTCATTATTTTCTGAAATATTCTGAAATTTTTATAACTTCAAACAAAAGTGAACCATCTTCAGTAAAATTGATAGCAACTACTCCTACAAGTGCCTAGAGCCTATATCAAGCATTAGAACTACTTGGAACCATATAAGTTTGACATGCAAGCTCAAGAACATGGTCACCTATGCAGCACAAATTTGCAATGAATAAAGCACTAGAACAAAAACTAATTGGACCAATGGAGGAGTCACATACCAAGGAACAATCTCCCCAAGCAGTTTTGCGAGAGGTGCTTTGAGAAAGGAGATCGAAAATTACGGCAAAGAGGGCTAGAACTCGTGCTTGAGCTGGTTATTCGTGTTTGTGTGAGGAAGAAGAAGAGGATGGGTGCAGGAATAAGTGGAGGAGGGCCACCGTGGGCCCACGAGGCAGGGGGGCACGCCCAGGGGGTAGGGCGCGCCCTCCACCCTCGTGGCCAGGTGGCAGCTCCCCCCGCGGTGATTTTTGCACCATAAATCCTCAAATATTCCCGAAAAAATCGTATTAAATTGGCATGGCATTCCGAGGACTTTTATTTTGAGGTATTTTTATATTGCAGATAAATCAGGAAGCAGACGAAAAATACTATTTTACTTTATTTCAACTAAATAACAGAAAGTATAAAGAGGGTACGAAGGTTTGTGCTTCTAGTTTCATCCATCTCATGCTCATCAAAAGGAATCCACTAACAAGGTTGATCAGGTCTTGTTAACAAACTCATTCCGATTAACATGGAACTGGAGAAATTTCGAATAACACTATGTTACCTCAACGGGGATATGCACATCCCCTATAATAAGAATATCATATTTCTTCTTGACAGTAGGAAGAGGAAATTCAAAACCTCCAAATATAATCGATGGAATTTTTCCAATAGAGTTGATACTATGAACTTGAGGTTGTTTCCTCGGAAAGTGTATCGTATGCTCATTACCATTAACATGAAAAGTGACATTGCCTTTGTTGCAATCATAACAACCCCTGCAGTATTCAGAAAAGGTCTTCCAAGAATAATAGACATACTATCGTCCTCGGGAATATCAAGAATAACAAAGTCTGTTAAAATAGTAACGTTTGCAACCACAACAGGCACATCCTCACAAATACCGGCTGTGTATAGCAGTTGATTTATCAGCCATTTGCAAAGATATTTCAGTAGGTGTCAACTTATTCATATCAAGTCTACGATATAAAGAGAGGCATAACACAAACACCGGCTCCAAGATCACATAAAGCAGTTTTAACATAGTTTCTTTTAATGGAGCATGGTATAGTGGGTACTCCTGGATCTTCAAGTTTCTTTGGTATTCCACCTTTAAAAGTATAATTAGCAAGCATGGTGGAAATTTCAGCTTCCGGTATCTTTCTTTTATTAGTAATGATATCCTTCATATACTTAGCATAAGGATTAGTTTTGAGCATATCAGTCAATCGCATACGTAAAAAGATAGGTCTAATCATTTCAGCAAAGTGCTCAAAATCCTCATCATCCTTTTTCTTGGATGGTTTGTGAGGAAAAGGCATGGGTTTCTAAACCCATGGTTCTCTTTCTTTACCATGTTTCCTAGCAACAAAGTCTCTCTTATCATAACGTTGATTCTTTGATTGTTGGTTATCAAGATCAACAACAGGTTCAACTTCTACATCATTATCATTACTAGGTTGAGCATCATCATGAACATCATCATTAACATTTTCACTAGGTTCATGTTCATTACCAGATTGTGTTTAAGCATCAGACATAGATATATCATTTGGATTATCAGGTGTTTCAGCAATAGGTTTGCTAGAAGTTTGCAAAGTCCTACCATTTTTCTTTTTCTTCCTTTTAGAAGAACTAGGAACATTAATATTATTTCTCTGAGAATCTTGCTCAATTCTCTTAGGGTGGCCTTTAGGATACAAAGGTTCCTGAGTCGTTCTACCGGTTCTAGTAGCCACTCTAACAGCATAATCATTTTTCTTACTATTCATTTCATTGAGCAATTCTTTTTGAGCCTTAAGTACTTGTTCTACTTGAGTGGTAACATAGAAGCATGTTTGCTAACAAGTTTAAGTTCACCTTTAATATTAGCCATATAATCACCCAAGTGTTTAATCATATTGGAATCATATTTCAATTGTCTACCAATAAAAGCATTGAAGTTTTCTTGTTTGACAATAAAATTATCGAACTCATCAAGGCATTGTCTAGCAGACTTATAATGAGGAATATCACCTTCATCAAATCTATAGAGAGAATTTACCTTTACTACCTATGTCGGGTTGTTGGGATCAGGAGGTTCTTCAATAAATAAAGGATTAAGATCGTATGTTTCTTCAACAGGCGGTAAATTAAGACCATGTATTTCTTCAATAGGAGGTAAATTCTTAACATCTTCAGCTTTAATACCTTTTTCTTTCATAGATTTCTTTGCCTCTTGCATATCTTCGAGGCGAGAAATAGAACACCTCTCTTCTTCGGAGTTGGTTAAGGAATAGGCTCAGTAATTTGAGCATGAGCTGGTTCAGGAGCTGGCTCAGGAGGTGCCCAATTATTTTCATTTGTCAACATATTATTCAATAGAACTTTAGCTTCATCCGGTGTTCTTTCCCTGAAAAGAGAACCAGCACAACTATCCAGGTAATCTCTGGAAGCATCTATTAGTCCATTATAAAAGATATCAAGTATTTCATTTTTCTTAAGAGGATGATCAGGCAAAGCATTAAGTAACTTGAGAAGCCTCCCCAAGCTTGTGGGAGACTCTCTTCTTTAGTTTACACAAAGTTGTATATTTCCTTTAAAGCAGCTTGTTTCTTATGAGCAGGGAAATATTTAGCAGAGAAGTAATAAATCATATCCTGGGGACTACGCACACAACCAGGATCAAGAGAATTAAACCATATCTTAGCATCACCCTTTAATGAGAATGGAAATATTTTGAGTATATAAAAGTAGCGAGATCTCCCATCATTAGTGAACAGGGTGGCTATTTCATTTAATTTAGTAAGATGTGCCACAACAGTTTTAGATTAATAACCATGGAAAGGATCAGATTCAACCAAAGTAATTATATCAGGATCAACAGAGAATTCATAATCCTTATCGGGAACACAAATAGGTGAAGTAGCAAAAGCAGGATCAGGCCTCATTTTATCTCGAAGTGATTCTTTGTTCCATTTAGCTATTAACCTTCTAAGCTCATCATTATCGTTGCAAGCTAAAATAGCAGCAGAAGCCTCTTTATCAAAAATATAACCTTCAGGAATAACAGGCCTATCCTCATCATCATTTTCATCAATATTATCAGATCCAATAATTTCTTTCTCTCTAGCCCTAGCAATTTGTTCATCAAGAAATTCACTAAGGGGCACAGTAGTATCAAGCATAGAAGTAGTTTCATCATAAGTATCAGGCATAGCAGAAGTGGCATCATCAATAACATGCGACATATCGTAAGCGAATAGCAAGCAGGTTTAGGTGTCGCAAGCTTACTCATAACGGAAGATGAATCAAGTGCGAGCTAGATGGCAGATTCCTTACCTCCCCTTGTAGTTGAGGGATAAATTTTTGTTTTCTCGTCTTTCAAGTTCTTCATAGTGTCCAGCAGATATAAATCCCAAGTGACTCAAAGAATAGAGCTATGCTCCCGGCAACAGCCTTGAGAAAAAGGTCTTGATAACCCACAAGTATAGGGGATCGCAACAGTTTTCGAGGGTAGAGTATTCAATCCAAATTTATTGATTCGACACAAGGGGAGCCAAAGAATATTCTCAAGTATTAGCAGCTGAGTTGTCAATTCAACCACACCTGGAAACTTAGTATCTGCAGCAAAGTATTTAGTAGCAAAGTAATATGCTAGTGGTGGTAACGGTAACAAAAGTAAAGGAAGCAAAAGTAATATTTTTGGTATTTTGTAATGATTGTAACAGTAACAACGGGAAAGTAAATAAGCGTAAACCAGTATATGAAAAGCTCGTAGGCATTGGATCGGTGATGGATAATTATGCCAGATGCGGTTCATCATGTAACAGTCATAACATAGGGTGACACAAAACTAGCTCCAATTCATCAATGTAATGTAGGCATGTATTCCGAACATAGTCATACGTGCTTATGGAAAAGAACTTGCATGACATCTTTTGTCCTACCCTCCGTGGCAGCGGGGTCCTAATGGAAACTAAGGGATATTAAGGCCTCCTTTTAATAGAGAACCGGAACAAAGCATTAGCACAAAGTGAATACATGAACTCATCAAACTATGGTCATCACCGGGAGTGGTCCCGATTATTGTCACTTCGGGATTGCCGGATCATAACACATAGTAGGTGACTATAGACTTGCAAGATAGGATCAAGAACTCACATATATTCATGGAAACATAATAGGCTCAGATCTGAAATCATGGCACTCGGGCCCTAGTGACAAGCATTAAGCATAGCAAAGTCATAGCAACATCAATCTCAGAACATAGTGGATACTAGGGATCAAACCCTAACAAAACTAACTCGATTACATGACAGATCTCATCCAACCCATCACTATCCAGCAAGCCTACGATGGAATTACTCACGTACGGCGGTGAGCATCATGAAATTGGTGATGGAGGATGGTTGATGATGACGACGGCGACGAATCCCCCTATCCGGAGCCCCGAACGGACTCCAGATCAGCCCTCCCAAGAGGTTTTAGGGCTTGGCGGCGGCTCCGTATCGTAAAACGCGATGATTTCTTCTCCTCTATTTTTTTCTCCCCAAAGCCAATATATAGAGTTGGAGTTGGCGTCGGAAGGTCTCGAGGGGCCCACGAGGTAGGGGCGCGCCCTAGGGGGCGCCCCACCCTCGTGGGCAGTGTGGGCCCCCTGGTCTTCATCTTTGGCGAGGATTTTTTTATTATTTAGTATAAGATATTCTGTGGAGTTTCAGGTCATTCTGAGAACTTTTGTTTTCTTCACATAAAACAACATCATGGCAATTCTGCTGAAAACAGCGTCAGTCCGGGTTAGTTCCATTCAAATCATGCAAGTTAGAGTCCAAAACAAGGGCAAAAGTGTTTGGAAAAGTAGATGCGACAAAGACGTATCAACTGTGTACAATATCTAACATGCATCGAAAAAAATAGTGAGATTATGTAAGGAGAGTATGCAGAAATCTAGAGTGATGGTAACAACCAGTGAATGGATCAAAAATTAATGATAGCAGGCTGATGATTTCTTTATTTTAATATGAAAAGACAGATGATGATTGCTTTACTATTTGTTTCCCAGCCAAGATGAACAACTTAGGCATACCCTACGTGAACGAGATATTAGACAGAGATACTATTCATTGTTGCCTCGATATGTGCCCCACAACTAATTTAGAACTCAAGTTTGAACATTAATTTGGACCTGGCTTGGAGTCTAAGAGGTGGACATGACGATAAAGTAGCAGGTAATATTAAGCAATACATAACATAAGCAGAAACAAAAGAGTGTGACCTCTCTTGTGGACCCGTGTACTCATCAGGTTCATCTGCTGAGTCGATGATGGTGATGCCGTTGCGGTGGGTGCCGTGGCGAGGAAGGAGATCTGAGGCGGCGAAAGGCGGTCAGAGTCGTGATGTCTGGTTTGGTGGATGCTTCATCGATGGAGCAGCTCGGGTGAGGTGTCTGACGTCAAGGCGGGAGCAGGACAAACCACACAAAGTTTTTTTCGACACCTACCTGTAATTGAAGTAATTCTGTAAGGGCTCCTTTGGCTTGCATGATTCTAAAAATGCAGGGATGCGGAAAACACCGGAATAGATAGGAATGCACATGGGAAATAGAGCACTTGTAAACACAGGATTTCTGTCAACTTGGGTGTTAGGTTCACAGGAATTGGAAGAGCAGAGGAATGCAAAGAAACATGGCCAAACTAAAATGAAACCATATGAAAACGTGTACAGTTAGAATGTTATCCTGCCATTAATGCACTTGGTCTTGTTTTCATGCATAGGATTTTGAAAAGTAGGTCCATGTGGATGTTTTGCTCTATTCCTTTCAACAAAATGCATGAATAATTGAATAGTAGATTGTCATAGGAAAATTTCCTATTGCTATGTTTTTCCTTTGAACCAAAATAGCCCTAATGGATCGACATGAATGTAGAGTAATAAGTGATGCGACAAGTGTACAACCTCTTTGCCGTAGCCGTGTCGACCTCCGCGTCATTGGGTTGGTTGCTGAAGAAGTTGAGGCTGAGGTGGCTGTCGGAGGTGTGGAGGAAGATCTGAGGAATCTGTAGACAGCGTCCAGGGCACTGCCCTGTTGTGATGGATGGTTCCATCGTTGGAGCAGCTCCGGCGAGCCGTAAGACGTCGAGGCTGAAGTAGTACAAGACATACATCGTTAATCTCAGGTGGTATTCTAATACCATATCCAATAGATGATGTAAATACATTGCCAAAAAGTGATAGATGTAAAATTTACATCACCAAAAAAACATGACTACAACAGATGAGGTAAAAACTATTGACTCTGAACTGAACTGTCGAAATAGAAATTTACTGTGGAATCTGAATGTTACTGTCGAAACTGGACGCAATGGTAGAAGAGAGGCACTTCACATGTAGTTTAGGGAGGGCCTGCAGTTCATCTTGAACCAGCAACCCCCTGAGCCTCGAGCCAGCACCGGCCGAACAGCCGGCCCTCGCCGCCCCGAAACCACTCCCCACCGTCGGTCCACCGCCGCCCCGGCCAGCCCTCTAGCCCCCGCCCCTGCGCCGAGCTTTTTCTCCAACGATCCCCACGCCACCGCCCCCCCACCGCCGGCGACCACCGCCCCCACCTGAACCATAAGATAGATAGTGGGGTACCTCTCCGGCAAACCCCCCCTCCCCGTCGCGGGTGGTTCTTCCTTAACTCCGGCGAGCCCCCCCCACCCCCCACCTCCCAAAAATCGACTGACCCAAAAGTCGATTCAGTCGACTGAAGTGTAGCTAAATCAGAGCAAAGCCGCAGCACGGGCGAGGGGGAGCAGCAGCAGCGCGAGCGAGCGAGCAAGAACCGGAGCAGCAGCAACAGATCCGGCTGGTATGGACACCGCCGCTGAAGGGGCCTCACACTGGGGAGAGACGTCATGGAGTTGTCGCCCGCAGCGCCGGCTTCGAGGTGGCCGCGCCATGGGGGTTGTGGGATGGAGCACCGTCGGTGCCGGGAGGTTGAGTTAAGGAGAAGGTGTGATGCGATGAGTGTACAACCTCTTTGGTGGCGCCGGGTAGGCCTCTGATATGTCTCCAATGTATCTATAATTTTTGATTGCTCCATGCTATATTATCTACTATTTAGGGAAATATTGGGCTTTATTATCCACTTTAATATTATTTTTGGGACTAACCTATTAACCGGAGGCCCGGCCCAGATTTGCTGTTTTATGCCTATTTCAGTGTTTCGAAGAAAAGGAATATCAAACGGAGTCGAAACGGAGCGAAATCAACTGGAGAAGTTATTTTTGGAAGGAAACCTACCGGATAGACTTGGACCCTACGCCAGAAGATGAGGGAGGTGCTTACCAGGGTAGGGGGCGCGCCCCCTGCCTCATGGCCCCCCCTTCGGTCCACCGACGTACCTCCTACACCCATATATACCTACGTAATCTAAAACTTCCAGAACAGAGATTAGATCGGCAGTTCCGCCGCCGCAAGCTTCTGTAGCCACCAAAACCTATTCAGGACCCTGTTCCGGCACCCTGTCGGAGGGGGGAAACCTCACCGGTGGCCATCTTCATCATCACGGCGCTCTCCATGACGAGGAGGGAGTAGTTCACCCTCGGGGCTGAGGGTATGTACCAGTAGCTATGTGTTTGATCTCTCTCTCTCGTGTTTTTGATTTGGCACGATCTTGATGTATCGCGAGCTTGGATATTATAATTGGATCTTATGTTTCTTCTCCCCCTCTTCTCTCTTGTAATGCATTGAGTTTTGCCCATGAAGTAATCTTATCGGATTGAGTCTTTAAAGATTTGAGAACACTTGATGTATGTCTTGCGTGGGATAACCATGGTGACAATGGGTTATTCTATTGATCCACTTGATGTATGTTTTGGTGATCAACTTGCGGGTTTCGTGACATTGGGAACCTATGCATAGGGGTTGGCTACGTTTTAAATCGTGATTCTCCGGTAGAAACTTTGGGGCACTCTTTGAGGTTCTATGTGTTGGTTGAATAGATGAATCTGAGAATGTGTGACGCATATCGTATAATCATGCCCACGGATACTTGAGGTGACAATGGAGTATCTAGGTGACATTAGGGTTTTCGTTGATTTGTGTCTTAATGTGTTATTCTAGTACGAACTCTAGGGCTGTTTGTGACACTTATAGGAATAGCCCAACGGATTGATTGGAAAGAATAAGTTTGAGGTGGTTTCGTACCCTACCATAATCTCTTCGTTTTTTCTCCGCTATTAGTGACTTTGGAGTGATTCTTTGTTGCATGTTGAGGGATAGTTATATGATCCAACTATGTTATTATTGTTGAGAGAACTTGCACTAGTGAAAGTATGAACCCTAGGCCTTGTTTCCTACCATTGCAATACCTTTTATGCTCACTTTTATCACTTGCTACCTTGTTGTTTTTATTTTTTTAGTTTACAAAAACCCATATCTACCATCCATATTGCACTTGTATCATCATCTCTTCGCCGAACTAGTGCACCTATACAATTTACCATTGTATTGGGTGTGTTGGGGACACAAGAGACTCTTTGTTATTTGGTTGCAGGGTTGCTTGAGAGAGACCATCTTCATCCTACGCCTCCTACGGATTGATAAACCTTAGGTCATCCACTTGATGGAAATTTGTTACTGTCCTACAAACATGTGCACTTGCAGGCCCAACAACGTCTACAAGAAGAAGGTTGTGTAGTAGACATCAAGCTCTTTTCTGGTGCCGTTGCTGGGGAGGTTAGTGCTTGAAGGTATATCTTTAGATCTTGCAATCGAATCTTTTTGTTTCTTGCTTTAGCACTAGTTTAGTTTATAAAAGAAAACTACAAAAAATGGAATTGAGTTTGTCTCATACGCTTCATCTTTTTAATATCTTTCGTGAGTATGATGGAAAGGAAAATTGTGCCAAAGTGTTAGAAGAAGAATGCATTAAAATGTTTGGCATAAAATATTTGACTGATGAGCATGATTGCAATGTTGTTAGTATGAATTACCTGAATATCCATGATGCTAATGATATGCAAAGCCAAAAGCTTGGGGAAGCTATGTTCGATGAAGATGATATTTTTTGTCCCCAAGCTTTGATGAGCAAATTTACTATGATGAAAGCATGCCTCCTATCTATGATGATTATTGTGATGACACATATGCTTTAAAGAGTAATGATAACCATGAAATTTGTCATCTTGATCTTAATTTTCAATGATATGATAGTTATTTTGTTGAGTTTGCTCCCACTATTATTCATGAGAAGAATTTTGCTTATGTGGAGACTAGTAAATTTTCTATGCAAGTAGATCATGAAAAGAATGCTTTAGGTGCTGGTTATATTGTTGATTCATTCATGATGCTACTGAAAATTATTATGAGGGAGGAATATATGCTTTTAGGAATTGCAATAATATCAAGTTTCCTCTCTATGTGCTTAAAGTTTTGAAGTTATGCTTGTTTTGCCTTCGTATGCTAGTTGATTATTGTTCCCATAAGTTGTTTGCTCACAAAATCCCAATGCATAGGAAGTGGGTTAGACTTAAATGTGCTAGTCATATTCTTCATGATGCTCTCTTTATGTTTCAATTCTTATCTTTAGTGAGAGCATCATTGAAATCATCATGCCTAGCTAGGGGCATTAAACAATAGCGCTTGTTGGGAGGCAACCCAATTTTATTTTAGTTTCTTGATTTTTGCTTCTGTTTAGGAATAAATAATCCATCTAGCTTCTGTTTAGATGTGGTTTTGTTTTAATTAGTGTTTGTGCCAAGTAGAACCTTTGGGAAGACTTGGGTGAAGTCTTTATGATCATGCTATAAAAACAGAAACTTTAGCGCTCACGAGATTTGCTTCAACTTTTTACTGGAGAGTGCAATTTAGTTGATTATTTTTGCAGATGATTACTAGACAAAGTCCTCAGGTCCACCAATTTAGCTTAGAATTTTTCGAGTTCCATAAGTTTGCGTTAGTTACAGATTACTACAAACTGTTCTGTTTTTGACAGATTCTGTTTTTCGTGTGATGTTTGCTTATTTTGATGAATCTATGGCTAGTAAAATAGTTTATAAACCATAGAGAAGTTGTAATACAGTAGGTTTAACACCAATATAAATAAATAATGAGTTAATTACAGTACCTTGAAGTGGTGCTATGTTTTCTTTCGCTAACGGAGCTTACGAGCGTTCTGTTAAGTTTTGTGTTGTGAAGTTTTCAAGTTTTGGGTAAAGATTTGATGGACTATGGAATAAGGAGTGGCAAGAGCCTAAGCTTGGGGATGCCCAAGGAACCCCAAGGTAATATTCAAGGATAACCAAGCGTCTAAGCTTGGGGATGCCCCGGAAGGCATCCCCTCTTTCGTCTTCGTTCATCGGTAACTTTACTTGGAGCTATATTTTTATTCACCACATGATATGTGTTTTGCTTGGAGCGTCATTTCATTTTATTTTGTTTTGCTTTCTGCTTGAATAAAATACCAAGATCTGAAATTCTTAAATGGGAGAGTCTTCACATAGTTGCATAATTATCCGACTACTCATTGATCTTCACTTATATCTTTCGGAGTAGTTTGTCATTTGCTCTAGTACTTCACTTATATCTTTTAGAGCACAATGGTGGTTTTATTTTGAAGAAATATATGAACTCTCATGCTTCACTTAGATTATTTTGAGAGTCTTAAATAGCATGGTAATTGCTTAAATAATCCTAATATGCTAAGCATACAAGATTTGTAAGAATTCTTATGAGTGTGTTGAATACTAAGAAAAGTTTGATGCTTGATAATTGTTTTGAGATATGGAGGTGATAATATTAGAGTCATGCTAGTTGATTAGTTGCGAATTTGAGGAATACTTGTGTTAAAGTTTGTGACTCCCGTAGCCTGCACGTATGGTGAACCGCTATGTGATGAAGTCGGAGCATGATTTATTTATTGATTGTCTTCCTTATGAGTGGCCGTCGGGGAATGACGATGGTCTTTTCCTACCAATCTATCCCCTAGGAGCATGTGTGTAATACTTTGCTTTGATAACTTGTAGATTTTTGCAATAAGTATATGAGTTCTTTATGACTAATGTTGAGTCCATGGATTATACGCACTCTCATCCTTCCACCATTGCTAGCCTCTCTTGTACCACAAGACCTTTCACGCAGATCATACACCCACCATATACCTTCCTCATAACAGCCACCATACCTACCTATCATGGAATTTCCATAGCCATTCCGAGATATATTGCCATGCAACTTTCCACCGTTCCGTTTATTATGACACGCTCCACCATTGTCATATTGCTAGCATGATCATGTAGTTGACATCGTATTTGTGGCAAAGCCACCGTTCATAATTCTTACATACATGTCACTCATGAGTCATTGCATATCCCGGTACACCACCGGAGGCATTCATATAGAGTCATATCTTGTTCTAAGTATTGAGTTGTAATTGTTGAGTTGTAAGTAAATAAAAGTGTGATGATCATCGTTATAAGAGCATTGTCCCAAGTGAGGAAAGGATGATGGAGACTATGATTCCCCCACAAGTCGGGATGAGACTCCGGACAAAAAATAAAAAAATAAAAAAAGAGAAAAAAAAGAGGCCATAAAAAAAGAGAAAAGGCCCAAATAAAAAAATAAAAAAATGAGAGAAAAAGAGAGAAGGGACAATGCTACTATCGTTTTACCACACTTGTTGTAACATCCCAAATTTTCAATTTGGAATGTTATACGTAGATCATCATTGCATACCATATTTTCTTGCATTGTTGGCTCGATCCTAGAAATTCTACGCAACTCAAGGACCCACGGAGAGAGTTGGGGATTTCGTTATTTTCATATTTGAGTTTTCTCAAATTTTGAAAATAGGATCATTTGATTTTATTTATTTTATCCTCAATTATTTCTACTATAGAAATTTGAGAGAGGGAATAAAATGACTTTCCCAAAATAAAGAAATAATGAAGATTTAATAAAAAAATCAAATAAGATTTTATTTTGGAGTTTTTCGCCTTTTTATTTCAATTTAGGAAAATGCGCATTTTTCAAAATTGCATTTAGGCTCCAAATAAATGTTCATCTTGTCCGGCTTGATTTTAGAAGTCGGGGAAAATTTATTTCAGGATTTTTGGAGTCCGTTTATTATTTCGTTCGATAACCTGTTCGTCGTTTTTCTTTTTCTCGGATTTAATCCGCGATTTTTCTGATCGCGATTTCTGATCCGATTTTCGTTTTAGTATAACTTTTCGCTCGTTTATCGGAATCAGGCGATTAAAGCGCCTGGAGTTTCATCTCGAAACCCTCTTTCCGAATAACCAACTTAAACAAGTGTTTGCTACTGTAAAATTTGACTTAGGTCCAGATTAGTAAAACGAAGATGTTTTCTTTCGCCGTTTGACTTCCGTTGCTTCGTTTGATTTGATTCTTTTTGCAAATCGGAGTTCTTAAGTTGAACATTCTGGTTAGATCTTTTATTCGAGTTTTACATATGCATTAGATGAGTACTTATTGTATGCTTGTTTGTTTGTCTGCGATAGAATACCGAGTCTTGTAGCATGTTACTTCGAGTCTCTAGGTTTCGTGGATCATCAGCAAGGCAAGTAACACTTTGATCATACCTTTCTCATACCCAGTTTTTACTGCATTAGATCTATCCTCAAACATTGCATGATTAGGATCTAATTAAACTGTGGGTTTTGGGAAGTAGTTGAGGTAGTACCTATTACATTTTATTTTCAAACCCTTGGGAGTTAATTCTACGTTTGCTTATCATGCCATGCTATGCTAGTAGACGTGGATTGGGTGAGTGTATCCATGACAGATGTGAGATTGTTAAATAAATGGTTTATTTAAGGTGGCAACTTAAACATACATCTGGGTGGATTGAGGTACCTGGTTTCCGAGATTTGCCTGCTTTTCTTCGGACCGCCACCCAGGCTCAAAGGGATCATGAGATAATTCATGCTAGAAACTTCCGTGTGCAGCCACATGCTACTATGGGCTCTAGCATAGTTGACTAAGTCGTGCGAACTCTTACAGTGGTAGACTAGCTGATCTGGGGTTGTAGGTTGGTACGGTCTACCCGTTACGTAAGGTGCTAGCGCTTTTGAAAGACTATATCTCGGCCATCCGTTTCTCAAACATCATGTAGTGCGAGAAATCAAAAGGAGGAGATCGAGTCATGTGGGGAAAAGTGCACAAACCTCTGCAGAGTGTAACAAACTAATCAGGATTAGCCGTGTCCCCGGTTATGGACAACTTGAGTATCTAGTACTTGAATATCATGTGAATCTCATCATGTTACTTTAATTAATATTGTTGGGTTGTTAATGAGTACTTCTTAATTGGGATTGAGAATGCTGTCAACCATTCTCAATGTTTAACAACCACCATGATAGTTAAATCAATTTATTCCTTTGCAGTAGGGAAAAATTGGCTTTATGCAAAACTGTAACCATAGAGCTTCCACCAGCCATATATGCATGTAGTATAGCCTATTCCATTATTATTCCTTTATGTGTTACATTGCCAGCATATTCCATGTGCTGGCCCGTTTTCGGGCTGCAACGTTTCATGTTGCAGACTTTTCAGACGACGAGTAAGGTGCTTAGGTCGTGGTTCTATACTCAGTGATGCCGTTGGAGTTGATGGACTCGCTTATTCTTCCAAGCCTTCCGCTGTTTTCGTTTTTAGATGGCCTTAAGCCATATTTATTTTATTAAGTTCTCTTTTGAGACATTCAATTGTAATAAGCGTGTGATTGCTACTCTGTTATAAATCCTCCGTAATCGTGTGGTGTCGGCATTCTTGATCCAGGATGACACCGAGCACGAAGATCAGACTGTTTGAGGTCTGGTCGCTACAAAGATGGTATCAGAGCACACGCTGACTGTAGGACACGGCCACTAAGCTAAAGCCCTAGATCACTACTCTTTCCTCTCATTTCTGACTCCTCATCTTTTCTATTCTTTAGGATGGAGGATGCAAGGAACAAGTTCACACAACCGGATGAAGACTCACCTTTTGGATATCACTTGAAGGAAGTCACTAGATACCTGAACATAGGAGTACCAAGCTTCACCGAACCTTCAATGCCACTTTACCCGAAGAGGAGCGCTGGATGATTCAAGTCTACATTCCAGGAAGATCATTTGCACCAGTCACGGAGCCCATAGAGTTTTCCTTTGATGCACCAACTTGGAGCCTAGGAAAGAGCATGGAAGCTCACATCACCATGGGGCGAATTGGAGAAGTTTACCACGAGGATCTCAAGAATACTATCTACCAGATTTGTGGGCGCCGAGATGAGCAATGGGAGATGATCAGCACCAGGAGGGACAGATCAATCGCAGCTTATATTCAGGAGTTAAACCAACACATCCGACACCAGGAGAATCAGATGTGCGCAGATATGGAGGATCTGCAGAAGGCTATGACCAAGATCAAGGAGCTAGAAGAAGAACTCAAGGCTACACGTGAAGACTACATGGAAGAGATCGTCGCTCTAGTGAGACAGAACGGCGACCTAAAGGAGAAGCTTGGAGTATTCATGGGAGGTTCAGCACCCAAAAGAGAAGGGGACAAAACCGCTTGCCCGGATAATTATATCATCATCGACGACACCGACTCGGATCCCAATGACAGCGATGATGACTTTGTTGATGAAGCTGGAGCAGATATCATGGAATCTTCATCAGAGCAGTTTTTCTAGTTGACCACCATAATAGTAGTAGAATTTCCCCCCATTTAAAATTAGTTTTAGTCCAGCACTTTGTAACGATAGTTAGGCCGTTGTATGCCCTTGTTTGTATTGATTGGAGTGATATCGTGTGCTTTTGTCTCATGTGCATATGGGTAGTGTTTTCCCACTAGACCTTATTCTATTCTTAACTCTCGTCTTTTCTATAAACCCCTCAGATGCCTCCGAGACGCGACCCTGGATTTGTTTTCCCGCCAGAGATCACTCAGTTGATTCAGCAGCAGAATGCCTTGATTCAAACATTGGTACAGAACCAAGGCAACAACAACAACAACAACAACAACAACAACCCACCATCACCACCACCTGTTGACCATCTGACTCGTTTCTTGAGGCTGAATCCGCCGGTGTTTTCTAGTAGCACCGAGCCGATAGTAGCAGATGATTGGCTCCGTCAGATAGGGAGGGAGTTGACCACTGCCGGATGTACAGATGGGAAAAAGGTGAAGTTTGCCGCACATCAGCAGGAAGGACCCGCAGCAGCATGGTGGGAGAATTTTACAGCCACTTACCACTGAGACACCGCCACATGGGATCGGGCCAAGATGCTTTCCGTCTTGCCCATGTTTCAGCAGGAGCTATGGCCATGAAGAAGCGTGAGTTTCGCAACTTGCGCCAAGGAGGACGGATAGTTCGCCAAGATGTGGATGATTTGATAAGCTAGCACGTTATGCCCCGGATGACGTTACTACGGATGCAAATAAGCGGAGAAGTTTCTAGAAGGACTGAATGATGAGTTGAGCATGCAGTTGATGGTAGCCACTTTCAATAACTACCAGGAGTTAGTAGATCGTGCTCTTATGATTGAAGGGAAGCAGCAGGATATTGACAATCGCAAGAGGAAGTATGGACAAGGGAAGTACAATTCTGGAGCTCAGCAGAAGCTACGCTTTACCCCGAAGCCAGGAGGGCAATTTCAGCATACTCATGGAGGAGGTAGCTCGCACAATCATAATGGCTCCAAGAATGGAAACGGGAATGGAGGAAGCAATGGACAAAACCGCACCAACCCGTCAACACCAACCAAAGTAGACCTGAGCCATATCACTTGTTTTAAGTGTCGTAAGACGGGGCATTATGCAAATGAATGCCCAGAAGCCCAAAATGGTAATGGCAATGGAAGCTCAGGAAAGAAGCTGAACCCTTTCAACAGGGGACAGGTGAACCACGTTACCGTGGAGGAGGTTGAAGCTCAGCCAGACGCAGTAATAGGTAAGTTTTTGGTTAAGACATTTACTGCAATTGTTCTGTTTGATACTGGTGCATCGCATTCATACATATCAAGGGGGTTTGTGGATAAGTATAAATTACCAACCCAAGCCCTTAGGTCACCCATGCTAGTAACCTCACCCGGAGCAGAATACATGGGTAGTATATGGTGTGATCGACTGCCATTAAGAATTGGACACTATGTATTTCCCTCGGACCTAATAGTTCTGGAATCGCAAGGATTGGATGTGATATTAGGCATGGATTGGTTATCGAAGTATGGGGGGAACATAGATTGCGCCAGTAAGTCGATTTTGCTTACCACCCGGAAGGAAGGAGAATCAAGTATGTATCACGGCATGAGCCGAGGAGGGCACATGTAAATTCCTTATCGGGAGTTGTGCGGCGGAAGTACCAAAGTGGTAAGGATTTCCCGATGTATTTCGGAAAGAGTTGCGTGCATGCCACCAGAGAGAGATATTGAGTTTTTGATTGAGCTTTTGCCAGGCTCTGGGCCGATATCGAAGAGACCGTATAGGATGCCAGCCCAAGATTTGGAGGAAATTAAGAAGCAGATTAAGGAGTTGCTGGACAAAGGTTTTATTCGCCCAAGTTCTTCGCCTTGGGGATCGCCAGTACTTCTAGTGGAGAAGAAGGATGGATCATTAAGAATGGTTGTGGATTATCGAGGATTGAATGAAGTGACCATTAAGAACAAATACCCGTTACCGATGATCAACGACTTGTTTGACCAATTGCAAGGAGCTAAGGTATTTTCCAAGATCGATTTGCGATCACGATATCATCGGTTGAAGATTCGGGAGCAGGATATACCTAAGACGGCTTTTACCACCAGGTACGGGCTGTATGAGTGTACGGTTATGTCCTTTGGTCTGACCAACGCACCAGCCTATTTTATGAACATGATGAACAAGGTGTTTATGGAGTTTTTGGATAAGTTCGTCGTGGTATTCATTGACGATATTTTGGTCTACTCAAAGAATGAAGAGGAACATAAGGAGCATTTGCGTTTGGTACTGGAGAAGCTCAGAGAACATCAGTTATATGCCAAGTTCAGAAAGTATGAGTTTTGGTTGAAGGAAGTTGGATTTCTCGGACACGTTATGTCCGGAGAAGGTATAGCAGTAGACCCCACTAAAGTTGCCACTATGACAAACTGGGAAGCACCAACAACTGTTGGAGAAATCCGGAGTTTCCTTGGACTCGCAGGATACTACCGGAGATTCATTGAGAATTTATCGAAGATTGCGAAGCCTATGACAGAATTGTTGAAGAAGGATACCAAGTTCATATGGACTGAGGAGTGTGAGGCTAGTTTCCAAGAGTTGAAGAAACGTTTGGTTACCTCACCAGTACTAATCCTACCAGATCAAAGCAAGGATTATGAGGTGTATCGCGATGCTTCACGTCGAGGACTTGGAGCAGTACTTATGCAAGAGGGAAGAGTTGTTTCGTATGCTTCAAGATAGCTTAAGCCACATGAGTTAAATTATGCTACTCATGATTTGGAGTTAGCAGCCATAGTGCATGCATTGAAAACGTGGAGACATTTCCTCATTGGAAACCATTGTGAGGTGTATACGGATCACAAGAGTTTGAAATACATCTTCACACAGAAGGAGTTAAATCTCAGGCAGAGGAGATGGTTGGAGCTCATCAAAGATTACGATATGAGATTGCATTATCACCCCGGAAAGGCTAATGTTGTAGCAGACGCGTTGATCCATAAGACTCATGTCAACACCCTGATGACCAGAGGTTTACCAAAGGAATTAGCCGAGGAATTACTAGAGCTATGTTTGGAAATAGTTCCGAGAGGCTATGTAGCAGCATTGGAGATTCAGTCAACTTTGATGGATAAAATCAGAGAAGCTCAAAAGACAGAGAAGGAAGTTGCTTCTATCAAGGAGAATATGAGCAAGGGAAAAGCTAAAGGATTTCGTGAGGATGAGCACGATACCTTATGGTTTGAGGACCGCGTTTACGTGCCAAATGATCCGGAGATTCGGAAGTTGATTTTGCAAGAGGCACATGATTCGTCGTATTCGATCCACCCCGGAAATACCAATATGTATTTGGATTTGAAGAATACTTTCTGGTGGACCGGAATGAAGAAAGATATTGCAGAGTATGTAGCAGTTTGTGATGTATGTCAGAGGGTGAAGGCAAAACATCGTAAGCCAGGATTGTTACAGCCATTGCCGATACCCGAATGGAAGTGGGATAAACTAGGCATGGATTTCATCATGGGATTGCCCAGGACCCGTTCAGGCTATGAATCGATTTGGGTTGTAGTCGATCGTTTGACTAAGGTAGTGCATTTCATTCTAGTAAAGACTACCTACAGCAGTGCCAAATTGGCTAAGATATACATGACCAGGATAGTATGCTTGCATGGAGTTCCGAGGAGTATCGTATCAGATAGAGGAACCAAATTCACCTCAAAGTTTTGGAAGCAGTTACACGAAACTTTGGGAACCAGACTGGAGTTTAGCACAGCTTTTCATCCGCGGACAGATGGACAGACCGAGAGAGTCAATCAAATTTTGGAGGATATGCTTAGAGCTTGTGCCTTGGACTATGGATCAAGTTGGGACGATAACTTTCCTTATGCGGAGTTCTCTTACAACAACAGTTATCAATCCAGTTTGAAGATGGCCCCTTTCGAAGCCTTGTACGGAAGGAGGTGTAAGACCCCGTTGTTGTGGGATGAGGTTGGAGACCACCAGTTGTTTGGACCGGATCTGATCAAGGAGTCTGAACGGAAAGTAAAGTTAATTCGCGATAGGCTCAAGGTAGCCCAGTCAAGGCAGAAGAGCTATACGGATTCAAAACGCAAGGAGATAGAATATGAAGTCGGAGACAGAGTTTATCTTCGTGTATCGCCGCTTCGAGGAGTTAAGCGTTTTGGAGTTAAAGGAAAGCTAGCTCCACGTTTTGTAGGACCATACAAAGTTTTGGAACGTATGGGAGAAGTTGCCTACAAGTTGGAATTACCTGAGGGTTTGTTAGGTGTTCATGATGTGTTCCATGTATCTCAGTTGAAGAAGTGTCACGCAGAGATGGTTGATATACCACTGAGGGATACAGTGCCACTGGAAGCGATTCAGTTGAATGATGATATGACCTACGAGGAGAAACCAATTAAAACTCTCGAATATGCCAGTCGAGTCACTCGCAGCAAGGTTATCAAGTTCTGCAAAGTTCAGTGGAGCCACCACACTGAGGAAGAAGCCACCTGGGAGCGAGAGGAAGATCTGCTCAAGACCCACCCTCACCTATTTGCTAACCAACCCGAATCTCGAGGGCGAGATTCATCTTAAGGGGGGTAGGTTTGTAACATCCCAAATTTTCAATTTGGAATGTTATACATAGATCATCATTGCATATCATATTTTGTTGCATTGTTGGCTCGATCCTAGAAATTCTACGCAACTCAAGGACCCACGGAGAGAGTTGGGGATTTCGTTATTTTCATATTTGAGTTCTCTCAAATTTTGAAAATAGGATCATTTGATTTTATTTATTTTATCCTCAATTATTTCTACTATAGAAATTTGAGAGAGGGAATAAAATGACTTTCCCAAAATAAAGAAATAATGAAGATTTAATAAAAAAAACCAAATAAGATTTTATTTTGGAGTTTTTCGCCTTTTTATTTGAATTTAGGAAAAATGCGCGTTTTTCAAAATTGCATTTAGGCTCCAAATAAATGTTCATCTTATCCGGCTTGATTTTAGAAGTCGGGGAAAATTCATTTCGGGATTTTTGGAGTCCGTTTAGTATTTCCTTTTATTTCTTTTCTGTGCGGAATATATTCTAAAAAAAACGCGCACCGACCTTGGGCCGTGCCCGAGCGGGACTCCGCTCGGGGCACTTTATAAATAGCTGCCCTTGGCCCCTCACCACCCGAGACACCCCGAGCCCTCCCCGCGCCCCGCCGCCAGCCCACCCCGCCAAACCCTAACCCTAGCCCGCCGCCTCGATCCGCCACCACAAGCAGCCATTGCCGTCAGCCTGGCCAGAGCCGCCAGACCTCGCCACCGCCATCACGACTACGAACCCCCGCCGAGGTTCGCCGCCTCGCTTTTCCGCACTGTTTTTTAGAAAACCGAGCGGTTTCTTCGGTTTATTTTCGGGTTTTTTAGTTTCGATTTTTTTAGGTTTAGGTTAATTAGCGAACGTTTGTTCGTTAGTTCGTTTTAACGAATACGTTCGTCATATTAGTTTAATTAACGAACGTTCGTTCGTTAACCTGTTCGTCGTTTTTCTTTTTCTCGGATTTAATCCGTGATTTTTCTGATCGCGATTTCTGATCCGATTTTTGTTTTAGTATAACTTTTCGCTCGTTTATCGGAATCAGGCGATTAAAGCGCCTGGAGTTTCGTCTCGAAACCCTCTTTCCGAATAACTAACTTAAACAAGTGTTTGCTACTGTAAAATTTGACTTAGGTCCAGATTAGTAAAACGAAGCTGTTTTCTTTCGCCGTTTGACTTCCGTTGCTTCGTTTGATTTGATTCTTTTTGCAAACTGGAGTTCTTAAGTTGAACATTCTAGTTAGATCTTTTATTCGAGTTTTATCTATGCATTAGATGAGTACTTATTGTATGCTTGTTTGTTTGTCTGCGATAGAATACCCGGAGTGCGCCGCCTGTTACTTCGAGTCTATAGGTTTCGCGGATCATCAGCAAGGCAAGTAACACTTTGATCATACCTTTCTCATACCCAGTTTTTACTGCATTAGATCTATCCTCAAACATTGCATGATTAGGATCTAATTAAACTGTGGGTTTTGGGAAGTAGTTGAGGTAGTACCTATTACCTGTTTTATTTTCAAACCCTTGGGAGTTACTTCTACGTTTGCTTATCATGCCATGCTATGCTAGTAGACGTGGATTGGGTGAGTGTATCCATGACAGATGTGAGATTGTTAAATAAATGGTTTATTTAAGGTGGCAACTTAAACACACATCTGGGTGGATTGAGGTACCTGGTTTCCAGGATTTGCCTGTTTTTCTTCGGACCGCCACCCAGGCTCAAAGGGATCATGAGATAATTCATGCTAGAAACTTCCGTGTGCAGCCACATGCTACTATGGGCTCTAGCATAGTTGACTAAGTCGTGCGAACTCTTACAGTGGTAGACTAGCTGATGTAGGGGTTGTAGGTTGGTACGGTCTACCCGTTACGTAAGGTGCTAGCGCTTCTGAAAGACTATGTCTCGGTCATCCGTTTCTCAAACATCATGTAGTGCGAGAAATCAAACGGAGGAGATCGAGTCATGTGGGGAAAAGTGCACAAACCTCTGCAGAGTGTAACAAACTAATCAGGATTAGCCGTGTCCCCGGTTATGGACAACTTGAGTATCTAGTACTTGAATATCATGTGAATCTCATCATGTTACTTTAATTAATATTGTTGGGTTGTTAATGAGTACTTTTTAATTGGGATTGAGAATGCTGTCAACCATTCTCAATGTTTAACAACCACCATGATAGTTAAATCAATTTATTCCTTTGCAGTAGGGAAAAATTGGCTTTATGCAAAATCAGAATCAGAGAGCTTCCACCAGCCATATATGCATGTAGTATAGCCTATTCCATTATTATTCCTTTATGTGTTACATTGCCGATATTCCATGTGCTGGCCCGTTTCGAGCTGCAACATTTCATGTTGCAGACTTTTCAGACGCATTTAGTAAGGTGCTTAGGTCGTGGTTCTATACTCAGTGATGTCGTTGGAGTTGATGGACTCGCTTATTCTTCCAAGCCTTCCGCTGTTTTCGTTTTTAGATGGCCTTAAGCCATATTTTTTTTATTAAGTTCTCTTTTGAGACATTCGATTGTAATAAGTGTGTGATTGCTACTCTGTTATAAATCCTCCGAGTACTGTGTGGTGTCAGCATTACTGATCCAGGGATGACACTGAGCATAGAGATCAGACTGTTTGAGGTCTGGTCGCTACACTTGTGCTTCAAAGTAGCACCATGATCTTCATGATAGAGAGTCTCCTATGATGTCACTTTCATATACTAGTGGGAATTTTACATTATAGAACTTGGCTTGTATATTCCAATGATGGGCTTCCCCAAAATGCTCTAGGTCTTCGTGAGCAAGCGAGTTGGATGCACACCCACTTAGTTTCTTTTTGAGCTTTCGTACACTTATAGCTCTAGTGCATCTGTTGCATGGCAATCCCTACTCACTCACATTGATATCTATTTATGGGCATCTCCATTGCCCGTTGATATGCCTAGTTGATGTGAGACTATCTTCTCCTTTTTTTCTTCTCCACAACCACAATTCTATTCCACATATAGTGTTATATCCATGGCTCACGCTCATGTATTGCGTGAAGATTGAAAAAGTTTTGAGAATGTCAAAAGTATGAAACAATTGCTTGGCTTGTCATCGGGGTTGTGCATGATTTAAATACTTTGTGTGGTGAAGATAGAGCATAGCCAGACTATATGATTTTGTAGGGATAACTTTCTTTGGCCATGTTATTTTTGAGAAGACATGATTGCTTTGTTAGTATGCTTGAAGTATTATTATTTTCATGTCAATATGAACTTTTGTCTTGAATATTTCGGATCTGAATATTCATATCACAAGTAAGAAGAATTACACCGAAATTATGCCAATTAGCATTCCACATCAAAAATTATCTTTTTTATCATTTACCTACTCGAGGACGAGCAGGAATTAAGCTTGGGGATGCTTGATACGTCTCCAATGTATCTATAATTTTTTATTGCTCCATGCTATATTATCTACTGTTTTGGGCAATATTGGGCTTTATTATCCGCTTTTATATTATTTTTGGGGCTAACCTATTAACCGGAGGCCCAGCCCAGATTTGTTGTTTTATGCCTATTTCAGTGTTTCGAAGAAAAGGAATATCAATCAGAGTCGAAACGGAACGAAATCAACTGGAGAAGTTATTTTTGGAAGGATACCTACCAGATAGACTTGGACCCTACGCCAGAAGATGAGGGAGGTGCTCACAAGGGTAGGGGCGCGCCCACCCCCCTGGGGCGCGCCCCCCTGCCTCGTGCCCCCCCCCCTTCGGTCCACCAACGTACCTCCTGCACTCCATATATACCTCGTAACCTAAAACTTCCGTAACAGAGATTAGATCGAGTTCCACCGCTGCAAGCTCATAGCCACCAAGACCTATTCGGGACCCTGTTCCGGCACCCTGCCAGAGGGGCGAACCCTCACCGGTGGCCATCTTCATCATCCCGGCGCTCTCCATGACGAGGAGGGAGTAGTTCACCCTCGGGGCTGAGGGTATGTGTCGGTGTCAAAACCGGCGGATATCGGGTAGGGGGTCCTGAACTGTGCGTCTAGGCGGATGGTAACAGGAGACAAGGGACACGATGTTTTACCCAGGTTCGGGCCCTCTTGATGGAGGTAAAACCCTACATCCTGCTCGACTGATATTGATATTGTGGATGTTTACAAGAGTGGATCTACCACGAGATCAAGGAGGCTAAACCCTAGAAGCTAGCCTATGGTATGATTGTAAGGGTTGTTGTTATGATGTGTCCTACGGACTAGAGCCATCCGGTTTATATAGGCGCCGAGAGGGCTAGGGTTACATAGAGTCGGTTACAATGGTAGGAGATCTACATATCCGTATCGCCAAGCTTGCCTTCCACGCCAAGGAAAGTCCCATCAGGACACGGGGCGAAGTCTTCAATCTTGTATCTTCATAGTCTTGGAGTCCGGTCGACGATGATAGTCTGGCCAATGATAGTTCGGCTGATGATGGTAGTCCGGCTATCCGGACACCCCCTAATCCAGGACTCCCTCAGTAGCCCCTGAACCAGGCTTCAATGACGATAAGTCCGGCGCGTATATTGCTTGGCATTTCAAGGTGGGTTCCTCCTCCAAATGATAGAAGATTGTGAACACCAGGATAGTGTCCGGCTCTGCAAAATAAAGTCCACGTTCCACCGTAGAGAGAATAATAATATATACACAAGTTCAATCTGCTGACGTTTTTTGTGGCATGACGTCACACCACTACCAAGCCATTACTTAGAATTTTTTTTACTCTACCACCTCAAGCATTTAGCGAGGCGGTTTCCTTGGCACGTCTTGTCAAAGCAGAGATCGTGTTTCCCCTTAATCCAGGATTCCCATTAATACGGACGTGGGTAACCCAACCGCACCCGTTCGCCACGCCCCCTCTATCGAAGGCGAGTCCCAAACGGTCACGGAGACGGCTCTTGGTATTCTCCCTCTTTATAACGGGACCAAGGCTCATTTCTTTTTTCTCTAATCCTTCATCGAATCCTCTCCCTGCTCCAAGTTCCAGCACCTAGAGCTCCAGATTCGAGCGTTGCGGACTTCCAACGATGTCCGGTTCCGACCCCCAGGGCCGGTGGATGCCCTCCTCCGTCACAGAGGAGGACGTGCTAAAGCTGCGGGAGGCCAAGTACATCTTACGAGATTTCGCGACAAAGTTGCATGTCAAGGGCAGGCCATCCCTACCCCTGAGCCCGGCGAGTATGTCGTTTTTGTATCCCACCTCCGTCGGGGTTTAGGCTTCCCGATGGATCCTTTTGTGAGAGGGCTCATGTTTTACTATGGGTTGGAATTCCACGATTTGGCTCCGGAGTCCATCCTCCATATTTCCGCATTTATCGTCATCTGCGAAGCCTTCCTCCGCGTCACCCCTCACTTCGGCCTGTGGCTGAAGACCTTCAATGTGTCGCCGAAGATGATCGGGGGGCGTCAAGCGGAGTGTGGCGGGGCGGCCATAAGTAAGAGGGCCGATGCCCCGTGGCCCGCTGGCTCCTTCCAAGAGGAGCTTGGCCCGTGGCAGCAAAAGTGGTTCTATATTACCGTTTCGAGGGGCCGCAGGCAAAAGCCGCCGCCCTTATTCCGCCCGGGACCTCCACGACGGTTGATGTCGTGGGTCAACCATACTCAACTGGGGCCGTCAAAGGACGTGCCCCTCTTACCGCAGGGCAGTTCGAGATCTCCGAACGAAGGAGATCGATATGGTGGTGGTGATGCAGGTTATGCTGATTAGGCGTCTCCTGCCCTGCAAACGCCGCCCTCTCCGGCTATGGGAGTTCAATCCGGAGGGCCCACGGATTCTTCAACACTTCATGGGTATGACACCCCTGGAGATGCACAACTAATTCTTCGGATCGCAAGAGGTGCGTCCGGAATTGACCGAGGATGCTGGCCTAAGCTGCAATCGCCCGGATACTCAAGTAAGTAGTTCCGAGTCCGGACATACCGTTTGTTTGCCTTTCGATGATTCGCTTTATGACCAACTTCCTTCTACACAGGAGTGGATAGCGGAAGCAAAATTAATACGGTGTCCGGCACCCCTCCCCGAGACCGCGCCGGATCCCGTGCTGGTCCGGATGCATGAGGTTGCGCCTTCAGAGGAAGGCGAAGGGGAAAGCAGGAAAGCTACTGCCTCGCCTAAGGAGGCTCTTCAAAGAGGGGGGATCGAGAATCCCTCCCCCCAAGGGGAGAAGAGGACTGCCTCCGAGGACCCGGGGGCAAAAGCCCCTAAACGGGGGAAGAAATCTTCGCCAGAGGGTCCTGCGTCCGGGGAGGCCCCGGCCGCACAATCTCCCTTAATGAGTCAGCCCTCCAACGAGCCGTAAGTAGAAAGAAAGGAGTTTTATAATAAGAGACATCCCTATTTGTGCTTCTGAGGATAACTAAAGTTTTTACCTTGTAGATCGGATCTCCGTCCTTAGCAGATGAGCTCGTCTTCGGGGGACCTTCGTTCGGAGATGATAGAGAGCGAGACGCCTCCGTCCGGGGCGCCGTTGGATAGGGCAGACGAGCCTGAAGTGTCGTCACGGAGGGAGCCCCGGGTTTGGCAAAGCCGGATAGTTCGGGCGCCAACCGGTGTTCGGTGAAGGATCTGCTTGAGAAGGCGTCTATCTCGTAAGATCGACGCATTGATGAGCATGGTGATTGAAAGGATTTCGTCGCCAAGGCGGGTTGCATGATGCCGCCGAGTTTGTCAAGCGGGGTTTGAGGTACGTAAAACGACACACCTTTTAACAGTTTGCATATAAAATGCGCTCTGTATAGATAGTAGCCCCGAGACTCGGTAGGTTGTCGAAATCGACAGCGTCGAGGATCAAAAATCGCAGGTTTAAATTCCGCCGTGCCGATGCAGGTGGCGGGTCGTCCGGAGGCCAGCCGGACTGATGGAGTTGCTGAACTAAAGCGGCAACTCGATGCTGCGGATGCGGACATCACGCTGGTCAACAGGCGACTTGATGAGTCGCAAGGTAAGTGTTACTGCGCGGTCACTTGGTAAGGGAGCCGAAGCCATCTCCTTACAACATGTGCGTGAAATGCAGATAGTGCCGCTGCCGTGGAGAGCCTTCGGGCCGAACTTGCTCAAGCCAAGGAGCAGGCCAGAAGGAGTAATGCGGCGGCCTCGAGGGCGGCCGAGGAGTTAGCGGCCGAAAGGGCCACACACTGCCGGAGCAGGGAAGAGATGGCCGAAATGGCCAGTAAGTTAAAAGATGCTACCGACCGCAATGAGGCTCTTGGGAAGGAGCGCCCTGGCGAAGCAAGAAGACCTGCGGAAGGCCACCGCCGAAGCCAAGGATGCCCGTTCGCAATGCGGGCTATAAAGGAAAGAGCTGCGCCAGTCGAGAAATTGTAGGTAGCAAGCCTTTTACGCTGCGCCCGAAGGTTTACGGATCCAAAATATGCTCATTTGGGCCAACTGTGGTGTCCGGAGGACCTTATATGGACTTAGCAGCGAAAAGCGGCGGATGTCGTTGTGCATTTTCGAAGCCAGAAGGATCACAAGACGGAAGAGCTGTTTTGGTCTCAATTCCATAGTCCGGAGCGTTCACTTCCGCAGACCGACCGTTTCGCGGAGTAGGCTGAGCTAAATAGGTTGTCCGGGCTTGCTATGACGGATATAGTGACCCATATCCGGCCGGATAGGCCCCAGCCGAAGAGTTACTTTGGTTTATTGCAGCAATTTCTTGGGGCGGTGCCGCATATCAAAGCGATGAAGCGGTCGGCCTGCATAGAGGGTGCGGATGGCGCCGCCCGTGTAAAGACACATTGGACAGAGATGGATGCCACATTGTTGCGACCCGGTTCGGATGATAACTGTTACCCGCCGAGCACTATTTTGGCGAAGTGATGCGTGTTGCTCGTGTAATAGAGTCGCAGTCATCAAAAAATGTTACGTTCGAATGAACATTTATATGATGTAAAACTATATTTATGATGTAAGCGCCTTTTATACTTGTTCGTTCAAGTAATAGAATATCTCCTATGCGGCCGCTCATGTATACGTGTGTATAACCCGAAAGATGGCGATCATCGCTTCAGCCCCCACGCACAAGGTGCGGGGTGTTCATAAAAAATAGCGCGTTTTCACACTTAATCCGACATCTCGGCCCTGTAAAGGAGGTGGTAGCGTAGCAAACGAGGCAACCAGACTATAATGCTTTATCACTTTCACTTAGCCATGGAGTTCGAGGGTGGGGCTACGACATAGCCCACAGGGGCACCGCGCTCTCCGAATTGGGCGCCAGATGTGCTGGCCGGAAACGGCCCTTCACAAAGCGGAGGAATCCTAAACATTCCCATGGTCGATCGAGGTGGTTGACCAGTCTCTCGTTGTATCATGACGGTCGATTTCGGCATTCTCATCGAGGTGCTCGCCCAAATTAATCGGGCACAATCGCAGAGTTCTCCACGGAGCCGCGTTAGCCGATGATACGGAACGTAAGGCAGCAAAACATAGGAGCCGGGCAAACCCAACATTTGACCAAAGACATGATTCGAGCTGATGCATATAAGGCCCTAACTCGAGACGCCGAACACTCCCGAAGGTGTTCGGTCTTTATAATAGCGGGCAAAACAAAGCCCTAAGCCCCTTGTGTCCAGTGCGGGCAGGTTCTTTGGCGCGGCCCGATGCCAAAACGCCGATCTCCACTCTGGTTATAATGATAAACCAGGGATTATAGCAACAAGAGACAGTAAGAAAGGTTTACGTAGGGTCTTAGTCTCAGAAGAGTCCTTGCAACGGGTCCCTACTGCACGTCTGCTGCGTGTGTCTCCGTTGTGCCGTATCACAGACGGGTGTACTGCTTTGTTCATCTGTAAAAGAGAAGAACTTGGTTGGAAAAGAAATCGCGAGAAAGTGCATAAAAAATTGAAATATAGATTAAGAAAGCTGAGCCTATGCTAGCTCATTATGGCTTATATGTGCAAATCCTTGTGAAGGGATGTGCGGCTAGGTAGCCCTAAGCTTATTTATTCGGACTCGTCCGGCCGTGTCCGGGTCTCAACGACCTTTTAATGAAATGATGCCACGTGGACCGGGCATTTTAAGCGTAAGAGACGCGTAATGTGGTAGTGCATTGAAGCGGACGAGAGCTTCCCGTCCCAGTGATGCTTGATAGCTACTTTTAAATGGGGCGACATGAAAGGTTAGCTTTTCTCGTCGGAAGTTGTCAGGTGACCCGAACACAACTTCTAGTAATAATGAAACTGTGCACCTGGCGTAAGGGCCTGGCGCCACTCCTTTGAAGGAAGTGCGGCTATGCCGAATTGCAGTATGGTCTATCCCAACTTGCGGATTGTGTCCGGATCTAGCAGGTTTAAGTCACTGCCGCCGTCCATCAAAACCTGCGTGAAATGCAGTCCGTGCATTATGGGATCCAATATCGTAAGGCGATCTATCCTGCGTTAGGATACTTCGGACTAATCCAGATGGTCGAAAGTGATTGGTTTTGATATCCAATGTCGGTGTTGCCTTTGAGGTGGACCGTGCGACACTTGTCTTAGCGAGTGCCGTGTTGGTTTTCCGTACTATCACGTGAAGCTAGTTTACTATTTTGACTTCTTGTGGGAAAGCCTTTTGACTTCCGGTGCTCTGCTGGTGGGGTTCGTCATCGTCCTCGCTGGGCGCATCGAGCCCCTTGTGTCCGGCGTTGAGTCTGCCGGACTGTTTAAAAACCCAACAATTTCGGTTGGTATGGTTTGCGAGCCTTCCGGAATGTCAGGATTTGACATATCCGATCTAAAATTTTGTTTAAATTTGATAGCTCGTCTCTGTTGTCCTTAAGAGGCCGCTTTTTAATGTTTGCCCGCGAGCTTTGGAATCCGGCGTTGACCGCCGTGCCTTTTGGGCTTTTTCTTTATTCCGGCACTGATCTTTCCTGCACCGTGACTTTCCGTTTCCATCTCTGATCTCAGATGTACTTGGGTCATTGGTCTTTGCATCTTGCTAGCTAATTTGTCTTCTCCTGCAAAATCGCGTCATGAGGCTTGTTAGCGCGGCCATTGTTCTTGGCTTCTCTTGGCGAGGTGTCTGGCGAGCCATTCGTCTCGGACATTGTGTTTAAAGCTGCTAAGCCTTCCGTCCGGACAATGACTATTTGGTTCTTTTTGGTAAGGAACCTGTTCCAATTCTTGCTACCGACTCTCCGGGCTGTTGGGTTATATGACTCAGATAAATCGCATCCGGAAGGCGGACATAAGTCCCTTGAAAGTTTGCTCTAAACGCGTCCTCAAGCTCTTCCCGACTTCCAACGATGTTTTACGGGAGGCTTTTGAGCGATGTCGAGCTGGCCCTTTGAGCTTGAGGGTAGGTATTTTATGGCGTGGAGATCATCTCCTCTCGCCATGTGTATGTGTAGTATGTAATCTTCTATCCGCATAATCGGGTCTGTGCCGTCGTATGCCTCTATATTCATGGGTTTGAACCCTGCTGGAAATTCATGATCCAGCACCTCATCGGTAAAACATAGCGGGTGTGCCGCTGTCTTCGAACACTTGTTGTGTTGTGTTTATTCCTGGGGCCCTCTTTTTTGGCCTGTAGATGGACCTAGTTGGGCCGTCCGTTTTCCCAGGAATATAATTCGGCTTGTGCGCGGCCCCGCTTGTCGCTTTTGGCCTGTCATCTGGCCGTCTATCCGGCCAGGTGGCCTCTTTATTTTTATTTGTGAAGGCTCTATGGCTTCCTCGTCAAATTCTGGCAGCAACTTGTGCTTCGGGTAGCTCTTAGTTTGATGGCCATTGCCATATTTGTCTGCAGTCTTGAATACTTTGCTCCACTTCATTCTGAGCGTGTCTTCTCCTGTTTTGAGCTTCCGTTTTGCTTTCTTCAAATTCTTGCAGTGGCGACGAGTTTTTTGTGTATGTTCTTATGCTCCGGTGTTGTGCTCGGACTGTTGATTGCTCCGTGAAGGGGTTAATTATCCGGCTCGTCTGTTAAATCGTCCGCTGGTTTGCCCTGCTCTATCGCTGGGTCGTTAGGAAGGCTGCTTTGATCGAGGCGGGACTTAGGGCGGCGTCTACGTTGCCGTTTTGGTTCTTTATCGGCGGGATTATCCTCTGCCGCGTCCTGTTGTTCCTCGTTATCGCTTCCCTTTGGGGTGTCCACCATGTATATGTTGTATGCCGAGGTGGTCCCCCAGTGTCCTGTAGGCACTGGTTCTTGGTAGTCTCCGGCATCGTCGTCCATACCGTCGATGTCTTCGGAGTCGTAGTCGAGTACGTCGGTTAAATCGTCGACGGTGGCTACGAAGTGGGTGGTGGGTGGGGTCTGAATTTCTTCGTCGTCTGCGTCCCAACCATCCCGGCGTGGTTCGGCCAGGCTCTCCGGATAGCGAGAGATGCTTCGATGAATTTATGATATCGCCGAAGGCGAAGTGCCGAAAGATGTCCGCAGCGGTAGATTCCATGATCGGCGCCAATCGGATTCGATGGCAGGGCGCAGGAGGTTCGAGTCCGGCGAGTCCGGCACCTCGAGTCGTGAGCTTTATGCGGGACAAGGTAAGTGTTCGGCTCCATCGCCAGTAGAAGTTGCAGCCCCGAGGCGGTGTCCAGCCATCCGTCCTCGATCCGAGCGATCGGCTCTGGACTATGGGTCGGAGCGGATTAAGTGTCTGACCTCCAAGGTGCTGTCCGTGGCGAGTTAGGTCATGCCCATCGTGACAGCGCGGCACGCTCGGCTGTGGCTCAGATCCAACGAAGATCAAGTCCCCGCGGATATCTGCCGTGAAGTTTAGGCTTCCAAACCTGACCTGATGGCCAGGGGCGTAGCTTTCGATCTACTCCAGATGGCCAAGTGAGTTGGCCCGCGCGGCCGCCCGAATCTGAAGATCTGTCCGGGAGAAAAGTCTCACCCAGGACTGCGTCGTTGTTGATTGAAGAGGCCATCAAGCCTATCGGTGGCGACACGGAGGAACTCTCAATGAAAGCACCAATGTCGGTGTCAAACCGCGGATCTCGGTAGGGGTCCCGAATCTGTGCGTCTAGGCGGATGGTAACAGGAGACAAGGGACACGATGTTTTACCCAGGTTCGGGCCCTCTTGATGGAGGTAAAACCCTACGTCACCTTTCGATTGATATTGATATTGTGGATGTTTACAAGAGTGGATCTACCACGAGATCAAGGAGGCTAAACCCTAGAAGCTAGCCTATGGTATGATTGTAAGGGTTGTTGTTATGATGTGTCCTACGGACTAGAGCCATCCGGTTTATATAGACACCGGAGAGGGCTAGGGTTACATAGAGTCGGTTACAATGGTAGGAGATCTACATATCCGTATCGCCAAGCTTGCCTTCCACGCCAAGGAAAGTCCCATCCAGACACGGGGCGAAGTCTTCAATCTTGTATCTTCATAGTCTTGGAGTCCGGTCGACGATGATAGTCCGGCCAATGATAGTTCGGCTGATGATGGTAGTCCGGCTATCCGGACACCCCCTAATCCAGGACTCCCTCAGTATGTACCAGTAGATATGTGTTTGATCTCTCCCTCTCGTGTTCTTGATTTGGCACGATCTTGATGTATCGTGAGCTTTGCTATTATAATTGGATCTTATGTTTCTTCTCCCCCTCTTCTCTCTTGTAATGGATTGAGTTTTCCCCTTGAAGTAACCTTATCGGATTGAGTCTTTAAAGATTTGAGAACACTTGATCTATGTCTTGCGTGGGATAATCGTGGTGACAATGGGTTATTGTATTGATCCACTTGATGTATGTTTTGGTGACCAACTTGTGGGTTTCGTGACATTGGGAACCTATGCATAGGGGTTGGCACACATTTTCGTCGTGATTCTCCGGTAGAAACTTTGGGGCACTCTTTGAGGTTCTATGTGTTGGTTGAATAGATGAATCTGAGATTATGTGGCGATATCGTATAATCATGCCCACGGATACTTGAGGTGACAATGGAGTATCTAGGTGACATTAGGGTTTTGGTTGATTTGTGTCTTAAGGTGTTATTCTAGTACGAACTCTAGGGCTGTTTGTGACACTTATAGGAATAGCCCGACGGATTGATTGGAAAGAATAACTTTGAGGTGGTTTCGTACCCTACCATAATCTCTTCGTTTGTTCTCCCCTATTAGTGACTTTGGAGTGACTCTTTGTTGCATGTTGAGGGATAGTTATATGATCCAACTATGTTATTATTGTTGAGAGAACTTGCACTAGTGAAAGTATGAACCCTAGGCCTTGTTTCCTAACATTGGAATACCGTTTATGCTCACTTTTATCACATGCTACCTTGTTGTTTGTATATTTTCAGTTTACAAAAACCCATATCTACCATCCATATTGCACTTGTATCATCATCTCTTCGCCGAACTAGTGCACCTATATAATTTACCATTGTATTGGGTGTGTTGGGGACACAAGAGACTCTTTGTTATTTGGTTGCAAGGTTGCTTGAGAGAGACCATCTTCATCCTACGCCTCCTACGGATTGATAAACCTTAGGACATCCACTTGAGGGAAATTTGCTACTGTCCTACAAACCTGTGCACTTGGAGGCCCAACAACGTCTACAAGAAGAAGGTTGTGTAGTAGACATAAGCCTCGGCTTCGTCCGAGGAGTCGGTGAGGATGCTATGGTTCCGGTGGAGCAGGTTAAGGCAGCGCTGTGGGGATGGAGCAGCCGCGATAGACGAGGCGATAGTCAGAGCAGCTCCTTGGAGGTGGAGGACGGGGCAGCTGAACCGACGGGATGACAAGATGGACGACGGATCCTCATCCGTGGAGGTGGATGAGGGACGGCGAGCTGTTGCGGTGGACGATGTCAACAGGGAAGAGATTCCGGCTGGGCAGCTGTGAGGTGGCAGACGGAGAAGGGTGGGGTTTCGTGGCTGGAGCAGAGAGGTTATGGCGACCTGGGATTTCGAATGGCGAAAAGGAGGTGATGGGAGGGGGAACCATGACTTAGGCCCGCGCTTGTCCAAAATGTAGGGTGTGTTACAAAAGTACCCCCACCGATTTGAACTAGTGGCCCTTGCAGCTCAGGGTTAGAAGGGGGATTTCGCATGTCAGGATTTGGCAGCTGGAGGGAGTTTTCGCTCGCGTTGTAATTTCGAGATAGCATGGCGCGGGTTGTGAAGGCGCGAGTTTTGGGAGCATGATATCTGAATTTTTGGGATATAACAAGGCGCGGGTTGAACTTTAGGGACAAGCCTAACGTATAATACCGTACTTGTACGTACCAAATCAATTCGCACTTCCCTCAACGAAAAAAATAAAACTATTCACACCACACAAAGAGAGAGTCTTGTCCCGTTTTACTATACAAATGCTATTCAAAGCTATGAATCCATGTTATGTCCAATTTATTTATTTTCCTGTGTGTATAATGCATGTAACCTACTCATACCAACATTTTTGTGCATTCCAAATGTCTATACTGCCGCTGCAATTCGAACTAAATTTGAATTCCTTTCTCTATTTGAATAAGAATCTACAATAAAGATTGTTGCCAACTTCAACCATCATTCGTGTATTACCTTAACAACAAACCACATAATTACTATAGAGATAGATATGAACTATGTGTACTATATGAACTCGAATTCAATTTTTTGAATACACTTGATGTTGATTCCAAATAATAGTACATTTGATGTGCTAACTAGATATTCATAATTTAAACCATGTTCCATACGTACACTGTGTTTATCACACAAAGTATAGTGCCCCTCCCCCTACATTATGACAAGTATTTAGTCCAGAGCTGCAAAAGCCACACATTATCCCAAATTATAATCAATGTTCTACATTATGATATCTTCTTCAAATATCCGTATCCACTTTTTTATAATGATTATGATATTTGTTCGTCTTTTACACCTTCACGATCGTCTCTTCTCTTTGTCGCTAGCTAGCGCTAACTTTCTAGCATGCATGCACACGCCCGCCCCCCTCTCACCGTCCCTCAGCATCCCCTCCATCACCCCATTCATTATTTCTCTTTCGGTCGTTCACCCATGGTGTGTGTAGGCCCCCCGGCTCCTTCTTTCCGGCACACACCGGTCGATATACCTCTCTAGCCAAGTGCGCCTACCACAAACACACACTTCCCCCTTCTCTTCTCACTGTCCATGCCCCCCTATGTCCAATACGGTTCCACGCACGTGCACACTCCCGCCCCTCTTTTCATCGATCTTGTACTCGCACACTCCTCCCCCCTTGACATAGTAGGCCTCTCGCACCACCTCCTAGTCGCACTCCTCTCACCCTGTCCATCTCTCTGGGCCATATTTGCTTCTAACACATGCATGCATGTATGCGTACCGATCTCCCCACATATAGCTAGGTGACTATAATTCTTTTTCCCCACACACTGATAGACTTACCTCACTAGTTATGTCTCTCTATTTCTCGGACACACGACGGTTGATCTTCCTATGTAGTTACGTCTGCTTACCACAACCATATCGTCCCCCCTCATCATCCTTGCATACCTCCCGACCGGTCTCTCACACGCACATGCATAGACAGGCAGACATCCCCGTCCCTCTCTTATTGATATTGCACTCGTACCCTCCGTTTGTCTAGCAGGTCTCTCCCACCATTTGTGAGAAGCAACTCCACCACCAACCCTCTGACACTCGACCTTCGCCTTTTCTCTCGACCTTATTCCTCTGCTACACAAATGCATCGATGTCGATCGATCTCCCTCAATACATAGCTATGTCTCTCTCCTTCTCCACACATATACTAGTCGATCTACCTCTCTATTGTTAGGTCTATGCCCCCTCCCCCCCCCCCACACACACCGATAGTCGAATGTTGTAGGCAGGTATCCATGCCACAGAGAAAAACTGCACCTCTACCCTCTCAAATTCCAGTAGCCGCCCTGTATCTTTGACGTGGGCAAACACGAATTCGATGCCACTCTTCATCGATCGCGCAGCCACACACTTCATCCCTGTTTTTGATTCTATCGATAACTCATGCCGATGATCCCTCCACTCTCTTCTCGTGGATCGCTCCCTCTGTATATGATATATCCATGACTCTGTTCCACACACATTGCATATGTTACGTATTTTTGTTTGAGATATCATCAACACATTGCCTCTGTTTCGCACAAACCATCTCTCTCACACCCACTCACGTACGTACCAGCACCTAAAGAAGATGTGCACGCACGACGCACATACGGACTTCCTGCTGACTTCGTCAATTGCTCTTTATCGCTTAATAAAAGGGAAATTTCCTCATTCCCGGCCACACCCGCGCGGGTACACGGTGCAGTTCATTTCTGTACGAAAAGGCAGCCCACGTGATAATTTGACACGTGTAGCGGTTGTTTACTCGAAGGAGCACTACTAGGGAAAACCTTATACACAGAACTTTAGCAGTAGCGATGGGTAAAATGGGGCGCTACTGCTACTTAGCAGTAGCGCGGGACAACGGTAGGCGCTACTGCTATGAGAATAGCAGTAGCACGGCCAGGGCGAGGAGCGCTACTACTAAAATTAGCCCACCGTTGCCGCCAGGATAAGTGTAGTAGTAGCGCTTTCCAATGAAGTGCGCTACTGCTAGCTAGTTTAGCAGTAGTGTCTTCCCCTAAACCGCGCTACTGCTAATCCAGCATTATCCCCCTGCGCTCCCGCTCATTTCCTCACTCTCTTGTCTCACTGTCGCGGCCGTCGTCTTCCTCCTGCCATCACCCCCATCGTCGCATTCTCGCCGCCATCGCCCCCATCCTCTGGCCTCGGTAAGCCTCCTCCTTCTCCTCTTCCTCCTCCCTCCTCCCTCCTCTAGCTGCCCCTCCTCCTCCTCCGCCCCACTCCTCCTCCCCTCGTCCCTCCCCCTGCTCCTCCCTCCTCTAGCCGCCCCTCCATCAACAGCACCTCCTCCCTCCATAGCCCCTCCTCCCTCCACAGCCCCTACTCCCTCCCCCTCCTCCATCCACAACCCCTCCTCCCTCCATAGATTTTGTTGATAGTATAGATAGGTAGAATGTAGGTTTTTTCAATAGTATAAATAGGTAGAATTTTGTAGAATGTACATAGAATTTAAGTGGTTAATAGAACTAGTTTATTAATTGCTTAATAGAATTAGTTAGTAAGAAAATTAATTATTTTTATTTATAGTAAGTGCTTAGTTGAACTAGTTGAATTAGTAAGAAAAATAATTATTTTTATTTATAGTAAGTGCTTAGTTGAACTAGTTGAATTAGTAAGAAAATTAGTTATTTTTATTTATAGTAAGTGCTTAGTTAAACTAGTTGAATTAATAGAACTAAAAATTTACTCGGTGGAATATGCAGGCTTTGTAGAGTCGTGTCTCCTTGGAGTGACGTCATCTGAGCTACCTCTACTTCCTCTACACCCGAGTCGGTGAGCTAAAAGTCCACCTCCTCCTTCTCGACTCCTCGGTGTGTTGAATAGAGTAGAACAAGGGTATTTTGCCGGTGAGCTCATGTGTGAATGCTTATGATAATTGATCCAGATGGAATTGCAAGTTTAAGCATCGTTGTATGTGTATGAAAATATTTGTATCGCAGGGAAAATCCGAGTGGCCTATGTTTTGCCGGAGTGTTGATTCATTTCCGTTTTGGCAAATTTCAGGCGCTTAATATGTCCTATTTTAGCAAAGGTCATGCCGGATTGTTCTGTGAATTTAAGCATGACTTGTGCTAGAATATGTCAGAAATATCGAGTGCCGCGGATTTGTGTGTTGAGTTTCCTGGTAGTTGCCTTCGATCGATTTTCAATTAATGTTTCAACTACGAACATAGGAAATGTCTGACGATGAAAAGGATTTCGGTATGTGTGAATACTGCGAAGACAAGCGCGACCTTCGCGACAGAAATTTCCTAGTTGATGATAGGCACTTCAGCATCAAGCTAGATGAGACTTTCGAAGTGGATACAGTAAGTCACAATGACAAGTATTTTTTTCGTAATTAAGCGTGACTTCTGCTTCTTTTGCTTCAACTTATAATTTTAATTTTTTACTATTCTACTAGTGTATCTCGTGCCATGCAAGAATTTTTGTCTTGGATAAGATTGGTTTCAGTCCTATGGAAATTATGGAGGTAAAGAGAGTTCACTTGAGGACCGAGCATGGTTATACTTTTATCGCAAAATTATACAATGCAGACACCTACACATATTTTGAATGCAAGAATTGGAGAGCACTATGCAAGGCTTATGCATTTGAGCCTGGTATGCTTATCACCTTTGATATTCGTCCGAAAGATGATATTGAAGGTAATGTCGACATCTGGGTCGATATCCAAACGCCTCCAGTTCTACCATTATGTGAATTTCTCAACCATATTTATGTCTTGGATATTGTTTATTCAAAAATAGTTGACAACTAATTTCTATTGACAACTTATTTCCATTCTAGCAAACATGTCTGGCGCTTGGTAGACATGACCTACTACTGTCCTGGGGCTGAACTAAACTGCGAGGAGATAAGTCATTATGTTTCATGGCTTGAGGATCTTCATACTGTCAAGACAAATTATTTTCCTGGGCTTGAAAATCTTAGTACTCAAAACGTGTGACCAATAGTGATGACATTGAACTATGGTCACATCTATTAAGGAAAGATGGTAAGATTTTTACTATTTGTCCTCAGTGCATCTTTTGCATACATTATTTTTAAGCTAAAATTCATTGCTAAGTATGTTACTACGATGTTCTTCAACAGGGAATCCCGATGATAGTTGTGCCTCATTGGATCGAGACTAAAGCTCGCATGTCAATGGTTATCTTACGGCCAAGACTTCCTACATTGCACTTTAGTGCATTCAGGATTTCTAAAAGCGAGCAAGTCTTAATAGTCAAAGACTGGAGCAAAATTGTGAAGGATCGCAGAGAAGTACTAGGGGCAGCAATCAGAAGCGCAGCCCACAATTAGAAGACATGTTCATCTTCATGCTCCAATATGATGAAGCAGGAGTGCTACACATGTTTCTATGCTATTTTACCTAAGAGAGAGCAGCAGGACTGATTAGTTAGCTAGAATGAGTTTGAATATGATGATTTGCTACACTATGACTATGATGATTAAATAGCTAGTGTTGGTGTTAATGACTATGATGATTATTATTAGCTAGTGTTGGTGGTGATTAGATAGCTACACTATGACTATGATGATTAAATAGTGTTGGTGGTAATGACTATGATGATTATTAGCTAGTGTTGTTGGCGATGATGTGATGCAAGAGTTTTTATATTAATATGATGATGATGATGACGAGATATTATATCATTGGGTGTAAGAACTACGAATTAGTTTCAAGTGGATGGATCCTAAGTGATCAATTCATGGATTATCGTGATAATCCATGACTTGGTCACTTAGGGTCCATCCACTTGAAACTATATCAGCGGTTCTTTCACCTAGTGATTTAATAACTCATTGTAATGTAAAAACAATCTCTAAATTGCTACTGTATGAAAACTTGTGTAAAGGTGTATGAATATGACATAAAATAAAAAAGAAATAGAATATGGAATAATAGTAGTAGCGCGGGCAGTGAGACGCGCTACTAGTAATTGATACGTCTCCAACGTGTTTATAATTTTTGATTGTTCGATGCTATTATATTATCTGTTTTGGATGTTTAATGGGCTTTAATATGCTCTTTTATATTATTTTTGGGACTAACCTATTAACCTAGAGCCCAGTGCCAATTTATGTTTTTCCCTTGTTTTTACGTTTTACAAAAAAGGAATACCAAACGGAGTCCAATTGACGTGCCAATTTTTGATGATTTTTTATGGACCAAAAGAAGCCCCCTGAGTAAAAGTGTTGGGCCAGAAGAGTCCCGAGCCATCCACAAGGGTGGAGGGCGCGCCCTAACCCCCCTGGGCACGCCTCCCCTGTCTCGTGGACGACTCGGAGACCCCCCTGACGTGAGACCGACACAAAAAATTCCAAAAAATACAGAAACCCCCGAAAAGAAACCTAGATCGGGAGTTCTGCCGCCGCAAGCCTGTGTAGCCACCAAAAACTAATCGGGACCCTGTTCCGGCACCCTGCCGGAGGGGGGATCCTTCACTGGTGGCCATCTTCATCATCCCGGCGCTCTCCATAATGAGGAGGGAGTAGTTCACCCTCGGGGCTGAGGGTATGTACCAGTAGCTATGTGTTTGATCTCTCTCTCTCTCTCTCTCTCTCTCTCGTGTTCTTTATATGGCACGATCTTGATGTACCACGAGCTTTGCTATTATAGTTGGATCTTATGATGTTTCTCCCCCTCTATCTCCTTGTCGAATTGAGTCTTTAAGGATTTGAGAACACTTGATGTATGTCTTGCATGTTATTATCTCTGGTTACAATGGTATATTCACGTGATCTACTTAATGTATGTTTTGGTGATCAACTTGCGGGTTCAGTGACCTTGTGAACTTATGCATAGAGCTTGGCACACGTTTTCATCTTGACTCTACGGTAGAACCTTTGGGGCACTCTTTGAAGTTCTTTGTGTTGGTTGAATAGATGAATCTAAGATTGTGTGATGCATATCGTATAATCATACCCACCGATACTTGAGGTGACATTGGAGTATCTAGGTGACATTAGGGTTTTGGTCGATTTGTGTCTTAAGGTGTTATTCTAGTACGAACTCTAGGATAGATTGAACAGAAAGAATAGCTTCGTGTTATTTTACTACGGACTTTTGAATAGATCGATCAGAAAGGATAACTTTAAGGTGGTTTCGTACCCTACAATAATCTCTTCATTTGTTCTCTGCTATTAGTGACTTTGGAGTGACTCCTTGTTGCATGTTGAGGGATTGTTATATGATCCAATTATGTTATTATTGTTGAGAGAACTTGCACTAGTGAAAGTATGAACCTCAGGCCTTGTTTCAACGCATTGCAATACCGTTTACGCTCACTTTTACCACTTGCTACCTTGCTGTTTTTATATTTTCAGATTACAAAAACCTATATCTACTATCCATATTGCACTTGTATCACCATCTCTTCGCCGAACTAGTGCACCTATACAATTTACCATTGTATTGGGTGTGTTGGGGACTCAAGAGACTCTTTGCTATTTGGTTGCAGGGTTTTTTGAGATAGACCATCTTCATCCTACGCCTCCCACTGATTGATAAACCTTAGGTCATCCACTTGAGGAAATTTTCTACTGTCCTACAAACCTCTGCACTTGGAGGCCCAACAACGTCTACAAGAAGAAGGTTGTGTAGTAGACATCAAGCTCTTTTTTCGGCGCGTTGTCGGGAGGCTAGGTAAGCGCCACTGACACCCCGTCAACTAAGCTCTTTTCTGGCGCCGTTGCCAGGGAGGTGAGTGCTTGAAGGTATATCTTTAGATCTTGCAATCGAATCTTTTAGTTTCTTGTTTTATCACTAGTTTAGTTTATAAAAGAAAACTACACAAAAATGGAATTGAGGGTGCCTCATATGCTTCATCTTTTTAATATCTTTCGTGATAATGATGGAAAGGAAAATTGTGCTCAAGTGTTAGAAGAAGAATGCATTAAATTGTTTGGCACTAAATATTTGAATGGTGAGCACGATTGCAATGTTGTTAGTATGAATTCCTTGAATATCCATGATGCTAATTATATGCAAAGCCACAAGCTTGGGGATGCTATGTTTGATGAAGATGATATTTTTTGTCCCCCAAGTTTTCATGAGCAAATTTATTACGATGATAGCATGCCTCCTATTTATGATGATTATATTGATGAAAGTGGGTTTGGAAGAGTGTCAACTTTAGGAAGTAATGATCCCACTATTTTGGAGGGTGTTGAATCTTATTGTGATAATTATGAAAGTGGATTTGGAGAGGTCATTACTTTATTTAGTGATGAATCCACTATTTCGGAAGAGGTTCCAATTGATTATGAGAACAAAGTTGCTATCTATGATGATTATTGTGATGACATGTATGCTATAAAGAATAATGATAACCATCAAACTTGTCAGCATGATTTTAATTTTCAATTGGATTTATGCCTCACATGATAGTTATTTTGTTGAGTTTGCTCCCACTACTATTCATGAGAAGAAATTTGCTTATGTGGAGAGTAATAAAAATTCTATGCTTGTAGATCATGAAAAGAATGTGTTATGTGACGGTTATATTGTTGAATTCATTCATGATGCTACTGAAAATTATTATGAGGGAGGAATATATGCTTGAAGGAATTGCAAAAATGTCAAGTTTCCTCTCTATGTGTTAAAACTCTTGAAGTTATGCTTGTTTTGCTTTCCTATGCTAGTTGATTCTTGTTCCCATAAATTGTTTGCTCACAAAATCCCTATGCATAGTAAGTGCGTTAGACTTAAATGTGCTAGTCATATTCTTCATGATGCTCTCTTTATGTTTCAATTCTTATCTTTTATGTGAGCATCATTGAAATCATTATGCCTAGCTAGAGGCGCTAAACGTTAGCGCTTGTTGGGAGGCAACCCAATTTTATTTTTGTTCTTTGATTTTTGTTCCTGTTTAGTAATAAATAATCTATCTAGCCTCTGGTTATATGTGGTTTTATGTTTTAATTAGTGTTTGTGCCAAGTAGAACCAATAGGATCTTCTTGGGTGATAGTTGTTTGATCTTCTTTGAAAAGACAGAAACTTTGTGCTCACAAAATAATTGTTAAAATTCACCAGAACGTGATAAAATGCTAATTATTTTTGCAGAAGATCAATATAAAATTATCCAGGTTGTCCTAGTTTTTCAGAATTTTGGAGTTTCAAGTATTCGAAAAATCAGATTGCTACTGACTTACATTTTTTGACAGATTCTGTTTTTCGTGTGTTGTTTGCTTATTTTGATGAATCTATGAGTAGTATCGGAGGGTATGAACCATAGAGAAGTTGGAATACAGTAGATATTACACCAATATGAATTTAGAACGAGTTCACAATAGTATCTAAGTGGTGATTTATTTTTTCTTATACTAACGGAGCTTACGAGTTTTCTGTTAAGTTTTGTGTTGTGAAGTTTTCAAGTTTTTGGTAAAGATTCAATGGACTACGGAATAAGGAGTGGCAAGAGCCTAAGCTTGGGGATGCCCAAGGCAACCCAAGGTAATATTCAAGGACGACCAAGAGCCTAAGCTTGGGGATGCCCCGTATGGCATCCCCTCTTTCGTCTTCGTTCATCGGTAACTTCACTTGGAGCTATATTTTTATTCACCACATGATATGTGTTTTGCTTGGAGCGTCATTTTATTTTATCTTGTCTTGCTTGATGTTTGAATATAATCCCAAGATCTAAAATTATTAATTGTTAGAGAGTCTTTACATAGTTACATAATTATTCGATTACTCATTGATCTTCACTTATATCTTTCGGAGTAGTTTGTCGTTTGCTCTAGTGCTTCACTTATATCTTTTTAGAGAACGGTGGTGGTTTTATTTTGAAGAAATAGATGAACTCTGATGCTTCATTTATATTATTTTGAGAGTCTTTTAGAACAGCATGGTAATTTTCTTTGGCTATAAAATTAGTCCTAATATGATGGGCATCCAAGATGGGTATAACAAAAACTTTCATATAAAGTACATTGAATACTATGAGAATTTTGATTCCTTATGATTGTTTTGAGATATGAAGATGGTGATATTAGAGTCATGCTAGTTGATTAGTTGTGAATTTGAGAAATACTTGTGTTGAGGTTTGCATGTCCCGTAGCATGCACGTATGGTAACCGTTGTGTAACAAATTTGAAGCATGAGGTATTTCTTTGAATGTCTTCCTTATGAGTGGCGGTCGGGGACGAGCGATGGTCTTTTCCTACCAATTTATCCCCCTAGGAGCATGCACGTAGTACTTTTTTCGATGACTAACAGATTTTTGCAATAAGTATGTGAGTTCTTTATGACTAATGTTGAGTCCATGGATTATACGCACTCTCACCTTTCCGCCATTGCTAGCCTGTCTAGTACCGCGCAACTTTCGCCGGTACCATAAACCCACCACATATCCTTCCTCAAAACAGCCACCATGCTTACCTATTATGGCATTTCCATAGTCATTCCAAGATATATTGCCATGCAAGTTTCCACTTATTGTCATATTGCTTGGCATGATCCGTATTTGTGGCAAAGCCACCGTTCATAATTCTTTCATACATGTCACTCATGAGTCATTGCACATCCCGGTACACCGCCGGAGGCATTCATATAGAGTCATATTTTTGTTCTAGTATCGAGTTGTAATTTTTGAGTTGTAAGTAAATAGAAGTGTGATGATCTTCATTATTAGAGCATTGTCCCATGTGAGTAAAAAAAGAGAAAGGACAAAAAAAGAGAAGGCCCAAAAAAATGAGAGAAAAAGGGAGAAGGGGCAATGCTACTATCCTTTTTCCACACTCGTGCTTCAAAGTAGCACCATGATCTTCATGATAGAGAGTCTCTTATTTTGTCACTTTCATATACTAGTGGGAATTTTCGTTATAGAACTTGGCTTGTATATTCCAATAATGGGCTTCCTCAAAATGCCCTAGGTCTTCGTGAGCAAGCAAGTTGGATGCACACCCACTTAGTTTCTTTTGTTGAGCTTCCATACATTTATAGCTCTAGTGCATCCGTTGCATGGCAATCCCTACTCACTCACATTGATATCTATTGATGGGCATCTCCATAGCCCAATAATACGCCTAGTTGATGTGAGACCATCTTGCTCCTTTTTGTCTTCTCCACAACCACCACTCTATTCCATCTATAGTGCTATGTCCATGGCTCACGCTCATGTATTGCGTGAAAGTTGAAAAAGTTTGAGAATACTAAAGTATGAAACAATTGCTTGGCTTGTCATCGGGGTTGTGCATCATTTGAATATTTTGTGTGACGAAGATGGACATAGCCAAACTATATGATTTTGTAGGGATGAACTTTCTTTGGCCATGTTATTTTGAGAAGACATGATTACTTTGGTAGTATGCTTGAAGTATTATTTTTTATGTAAATATTAAACTTTTGTCTTGAATCTTTCGGATCAGAACATTCATGCCACAATAAATAAAATTACATTGATAATTATGTTAGGTAGCATTCCACATCAAAAATTCTGTTTTTATCATTTACCTACTCGAGGACGAGCAGGAAATAAGCTTGGGGATGCTTGATACATCTCCAACGTATCTATAATTTTTTATTGTTCCATGCTATTACATTATCTGTTTTGGATGTTTAATGGGCTTTAATATGCTCTTTTATATTATTTTTGGGACTAACCTATTAACCTAGAGCCCAGTGCCAGTTTCAGTTTTTTCCTTGTTTTTGAGTTCTACAGAAAAAAATACCAAACGGAGTCCAATTGACGTGCCAATTTTCGATGATTTTCTTTGGACCAAAAGAAGCCCCTAGAGTAAAAGAATTGGGCAAGAAGAGTCCCGAGCCATCCACGAGGGTGGAGGGCGCGCCCTACCCCTGGGCGCGCCCTCCTAATATCGTGGACGACTCGGAGACCCCCCCTGACGCGAGACCGACGCCAAAAATTCCTAAAGATACAGAAACCCCCGAAAAGAACCTACATCGGTAGTTCCGCCGCCGCAAGCCACTGTAGCCACCAAAAACCAATCGGGACCCTGTTCCGGCACCCTGCCGGAGGGGGGATCCATCACCGGTGGCCATCTTCATCATCCCAGTGCTCTCCATGACGAGGAGGGAGTAGTTCACCCTCGGGGCTGAGGGTATGTACCAGTAGCTATGTGTTTGATCTCTCTCTCTCTCTCTCTCTCTCTCTCTCTCTCTCGTGTTCTTGATATGGCACGATCTTGATGTATCACGGGCTTTGCTATTGTAGTTGGATCTTATGATGTTTCTCCCCCTCTATCTCCTTGTGATGAATTGAGTTTTCCTTTGAAGTTATCTTATCGATTGAGTCTTTAAGGATTTGAGAACACTTTATGTATGCCTTGCATGTGCTTATCTATGGTGACAATGGGAAATTCACGTGATCTACTTGATGTATGTTTTGGTGATCAACTTGCGGGTTCAGTGACCTTGTGAACTTATGCATAGAGGTTGGCACACGTTTTTGTCTTGACTCTCTGGCAGAAACTTTGGGGCACTCTTTGAAGTTCTTCGTGTTAGTTGAATAGATGAATCTGAGATTGTGTGATGCATATGTATATTCATACCCACGGATACACTAGGTGACATTGGAGTATCTAGGTGACATTAGGGTTTTGGTTGATTTGTGTCTTAAGGTGTTATTCTAGTATGAACTCTAGGATAGATCGAATGGAAAGAATAGCTTCGTGTTATTTTACTACAGACTCTTGAATAGATCGATCAGAAAGGATAACTTTGAGGTGGTTTCGTACCCTACAATAATCTCTTCGTTTGTTCTCTGCTATTAGTGACTTTTGAGTGACTCTTTGTTGCATGTTGAGGGATTGTTATATGATCCAATTATGTTATTATTGTTGAGAGAACTTAGACTAGTGAAAGTATGAACCTCAGGCCCTGTTTCAACGCATTGCAATATCGTTTACGCTCACTTTTACCACTTGCTACCTTGCTGTTTTTATATTTTCAGATTACATAAACATATATCTACCATCCATATATATTGCACTTGTATCACCATCTCTTCGCCGAACTAGTGCACCTATACAATTTACCATTGTATTGGGTGTGTTGGGGACACAAGAGACTCTTTGCTATTTGGTTGCAGGATTGTTTGAGAGAGACAATCTTCATCCTACGCACCCACGGATTGATAAACCTTAGGTCATCCACTTGAGGGAAATTTGCTACTGTCCTACAAACCTCTGCACTTGGAGGCCCAACAACGTCTACAAGAAGAAGGTTGTCTAGTAGACATCAGTAAGTACTAGTAGCGCCTTTTGCAGGAAGCGTTACTACTAAGTACATATAGCAGTAGCACGGGTGAACAAACGCTACTGCTAACCTTTAGTCAGAAGCGTCAGAGCGATGGCGCAGCTTACTGCGCCATCGCTAGGCTTTTCCCTAGTGGTGACGAGGGTCGTGTACCACGCGTAGACGGAACAAAGTTTGACTTGATGCGTTAGTATTAAATAAAGTTATATTCCTCAATGACACATACAGAATATAAAATGATTGTCGTCGGGAAAAAAGAAAAATCCGCTCCACTATATACAATGGAGCCTGCCTGCCGGGGTTTGTCTCTCGTCACACCATCTCACACAAGGCGGCGCTAGCTGATACGTCTCCAACATATCTATAATTTTTGATTGATCCATGCTATATTATCTACTGTTTTGGGCAATATTGGGCTTTATTATCCACTTTTATATTATTTTTGGGACTAACCTATTAACCGGAGGCCCAGCCCAGATTTGTTCTTTTATGCCTATTTCAAAGGTTTCGAGGAAAAGGAATATCAGACGGAGTCGAAACGGAACGAAATCAACTGGAGAAGTTATTTTTGGAAGGAAAGCCACCGGATAGACTTGGACTCTACGTCAGAAGATACGGGAGCTGGCCACGAGGGTGGGGGCGCGCCCACCCCCCTAGGGCGCGCCCCCCTGCCTCGTGGGGCCCCCGAAGCTCCATCGACGTACCCCTTGCACCCATATATACATACGTATCGTAAAACTTCCAGAACAGAGATTATATCTGGAGTCCCGCTGCCGCAAGCCTCTGTAGCCACCAAAAACCTCTCGGGACCTGTTCAAGACCTACGGAGGGGGGAACCCTCATCGGTGGCCTTTTTCATCATCCCGGCGCTCTCCATGACGAGGAGGGAGTAGTTCACCCTCGGGGCTGAGGGTATGTACCAGTAGCTATGTGTTTGATCTCTCTCTCTCTCTCTCGTGTTCTTGATTTGGCACGATCTTGATGTATCGCGAGCTTTGCTATTATAGTTGGATCTTATGTTTCTTCTCCCCCTCTACTCTCTTGTAATGGATTGACTTTTCCCTTTGAAGTAATCTTATCGGATTGAGTCCTTAAAGATTTGAGAACACTTGATGTAGGTCTTGCGTGGGATACCCGTGGTGACAATGGGGTATTCTATTGATACACTTGATGTATGTTTTGGTGATCAACTTGCGGGTTCCGCCCATGAACCTATGCATAGGGGTTGGCACACGTTTTTGTCGTGATTCTCCGGTAGAAACTTTGGGGCACTCTTTGAGGTTCTTTGAGTTGGTTTGAGTAGATGAATTGAGATTGTGTGACGCATATCGTATAACCATGCCCACGGATACTTGAGGTGACATTGGAGTATCTAGGTGACATTAGGGTTTTGGTTAATTTGTGTCTTAAGGTGTTATTCTAGTACGAACTCTAGGGCTGTTTGTGACACTTATAGGAATAGCCCAACGGATTGATTGGAAAGAATAACTTTGAGGTGGTTTCGTACCCTACCATAATATCTTTGTTTGTTCTCCGCTATTAGTGACTTTGGAGTGACTCTTTGTTGCATGTTGAGGGATAGTTATGTGATCCAATTACGTTATTATTGTTGAGAGAACTTGCACTAGTGAAAGTATGAACCCTAGGCCTTGTTTCCTATCATTGCAATACCGTTTATGCTCACTTTTACCGCTTGCTACCTTGCTGTTTTTATATTTTCAGTTTACAAAAACCTATATCTACCATCCATATTGCACTTGAATCACCATCTCTTCGCCGAACTAGTGCACCTATACAATTTACCATTGTATTGGGTGTGTTGGGGACACAAGAGACTCTTTGTTATTTGGTTGCAGGGTTGCTTGAGAGAGACCATCTTCATCCTACGTCTCTTACAGATTGATAAACCTTAGGTCATCCACTTGAGGGAAATTTGCTATTGTCCTACAAACTTGTGCACTTGCAGGCCCAACAACGTCTACAAGAAGAAGGTTGTGTAGTAGACATCAAGCTCTTTTCTGGCGCCGTCGCCGGGGAGGCTAGGTAAGTGAAGGTATATCTTTAGATCTTGCAATCGAATCTTTTTGTTTCTTGTTTTACCACTAGTCTAGTCTATAAAATAAAACTACCAAAAAATGGAATTGAGTTTGCATCATACGCTTCATCTTTTTAATATCTTTCATGAGTATTATGGGAAGGAAAATTGTGCCAAAGTGTTAGAAGAAGAATGCATTAGAATGTTTGGCACTAAATATTTATATGATGAGCATGATTTCAATGTTGTTAGTATGAATTCCTGGAAAATCCATGATGCTAATGATATGCAAAGACACAAGCTTGGGGAAGCTATGTTTGATGAAGATGATATTTTTTGTCCCCCAAGCTTTGATGAGCAAATTTACTATGATGAAAGCATGCCTCCTATCTGTGATGATTATTGTGATGACACGTATGCTCTAAAGAATAATGATAACCATGAAACTTGTCATCTTGATCTTAATTTTCAATGACATGGCAGTTATTTTATTGAGTTTGCTCCCACTACTATTCATGAGAATAATTTTGCTTATGTGGAGAGTAGTAAATTTTCTATGCTTGTAGATCATGAAAAGAATGCTTTAGGTGCTGGTTATATTGTTGAATTCATTCATGATGCTACTGAAAATTATTATGAGAGAGGATCATATGCTTCTACATATTGCAATAATATCAAGTTTTCTCTCTATGTGTTTAAAATCTTGAAGTTATGCTTGTTTTACCTTCCTATGCAAGTTGATTCTTGTTCCCATAAGTTGTTTTCTCACAAAATCCCTATGCATAGGAAGTGGGTTATACTTAAATGTGCTAGTCATATTCTTAATGATGCTCTCTTTATGTTTAAATTCTTATCTTTTTGTGAGCATCATTGAAATCATCATGCCTAGCTAGGGGCGTTAAACGATAGCGCTTGTTGGGAGGCAACCCAATTTTATTTTAGTTTCTTGCTTTTTGGTTCTGTTTAGGAATAAATAATCTATCTTGCTTCTGTTTAGATGTGGTTTTGTGTTTTAATTAGTGTTTGTGCAAAGTAGAACCTTTGGGAAGACTTGGGTGAAGTCTTTATGATCATGCTGTAAAAAGCAGAAACTTTAGCGCTCACGAGATTAGCTAGAACTTTTTACTGGAGAGTGCTATTTAGTTTATTATTTTTGCAGATTATTACTAGAAAAATTCCTCAGGTCCACCAATTTATTTTATAATTTTTGGAGTTCCAGAAGTTTGGGTTAGTTACAGATTACTACAGACTGTTCTGTTTTTGACAGATTCTGTTTTCTATGTGTTGTTTGCTTAGTTTGATGACTCTATGGCTAGTAAAATAGTTTATAAACCATAGATAAGTTGGAATACAGTAGGTTTAACACCAATATAAATAAATAATGAGTTCATTACAGTACTTTGAAGTGGTGTTTTGTTTTCTTTCGCTAACGGAGCTCATGAATTTTCTGTTAAGTTTTGTGTTGTGAAGTTTTCAAGTTTTGGGTAAAGATTCGATGGACTATGGAATAAGGATTAGCAAGAGCCTAAGATTGGGGATGCCCAAGGCACCCCAAGGTAATATTCAAGGATAACCAAGCGTCTAAGCTTGGGGATGCCCCGGAAGGCATCCCCTCTTTCGTCTTCGTTCATCGGTAACTTTACTTGGAGCTATATTTTTATTCACCACATGATATGTGTTTTGCTTGGAGCATCATTTTATTTTCTTTAGCTTTGCTTACTGTTTGAATAAAGTACCAAGATCTGAAATTCTTAAATGGGAGAGTCTTCACATGGTTGCATAATTATTCGACTACTCATTGATCTTCACTTATATCTTTTGGAGTAGTTTTTCGTTTGCTCTAGTGCTTCACTTATATTTTTTTAGAGCATGGTGGTAGTTTTATTTTGAAGAAATAAATGAACTCTCATGCTTCACTTATATTATTTTGAGAGTCTTAAATAGCATGGTAATGTGCTTAATCCTAATATGCTAGGTATTCAAGAATAGTAAAAACTTTCTTATGAGTGTGTTGAATACTAAGAGAAGTTTGATGCTTGATGATTGTTTTGAGATATGGAGGTAGTCATATCAAAGTCGTGCTAGTTGAGTAGTTGTGAATTTGAGAAATGCTTGTGTTGAAGTTTGCAAGTCCCGTAGCATGCATGTATGGTAACGTTATGTAACAAATTTGAAACATGAGGTGTTATTTGATTGTCCTCCTTATGAGTGGCGGTCGGGGACGAGCGATGGTCTTTTCCTACCAATCTATCCCCCTAGGAGCATGCGCGTAATGCTTTGGTTTTTGATGGCTTGTAGATTTTTGCAATAAGTATATGAGTTCTTTATGACTAATGTTGAGTCCATCAATTATACGCACTCTCACCCTTCCATCATTGCTAGCCTATATGGTACCGTGCATTGCCCTTTCTCACATTGAGAGTTGGTGCAAACTTCGCCGGTGCATCCAAACCCCGTGATATGATACGCTCTTTCACACATAAACCTCCTTATATCTTCCTCAAAACAGCCACCATACCTACCTATTATGGCATTTCCATAGCCATTCCGAGATATATTGCCATGCAACTTTCCACCATCCAATTTATCATGACACATTCATCATTGTCATATTGCTTAGCATGATCATGTAGTTGACATAGTATTTGTGGCAAAGCCACCATTCATAATTCTTTCATACATGTCACTCTTGAGTCATTGCATATCCTGCACATCACGAGGCATTCATATAGAGTCATACTATGTTCTAGTATCGAGTTGTAATCATTGAGTTGTAAATAAATAGAAGTGTGATGATCATCATTCAATATAGCATTGTCCCCAAAAAAAGAGAAAGGCCAAAGGAAAAAAAAAGAAGGCCAAAAAAAGAAAAAAAAAGAAAAGGGGCAATGCTACTATACTTTTTCCACACTTGTGCTTCAAAGTAGCACCATGTTCTTCATATAGCGAGTCTCATATACTGTGCTTCAAAGTAGCACCATGTTCTTCATATAGAGAGTCTCATATGTTGTCATTTTCATATACTAGTGGGAATCTTTCATTATAGAACTTGGCTTGTATATTCCAACGATGGGCCTCCTCAAGTGCCCTAGGTCTTCATGAGCAAGCAAGTTGGATGCACACCCACTTAGTTTCTTTTGTGGAGCTTTCATACATTTATAGCTCTAGTGCATCCGTTGCATGGCAATCCCTACTCCTTGCATTAACATCAAACGATGGGCATCTCCATAGCCCATTGATTAGCCTCGTTGATGTGAGATCTTCTCCTTTTTTGTCTTCTCCACACAACCCCCATCATCATATTCTATTCCACCCATAGTGCTATATCCATGGCTCACACTCATGTATTGCGTGAAGGTTTATAAAGTTTGAGATTACTAAAGTATGAAACAATTGCTTGGCTTGTCATCGGGGTTGTGCATGATGAGAGCATTCTTGTGTGACGAAAATGGAGCATGACTAAACTATATGATTTTGTAGGGATGAACTTTCTTTGGCCATGTTATTTTGAGAAGACATAATTGCTTTGTTAGTATGCTTGAAGTATTATTAATTTTATGTCAATATGAACTTTTGTCTTGAATCTTTCGGATCTCAATATTCATATCACAATTAAGAAGAATTACATTGAAATTATGCCAACTAGCATTTCACATCAAAAATTATCTTTTTTTATCATTTACCTACTCGAGGACGAGCAGGAATTAAGCTTGGAGATGCTTGATACGTCTCCAACGTATCTATAATTTTTGATTGCTCCATGCTATATTATCTACTGTTTTGGGCAATATTGGGCTTTATTATCCACTTTTATATTATTTTTGGGACTAACCTATTAACCGGAGACCCAGCCCAGATTTGTTGTTTTATGCCTATTTCAAAGGTTTCGAGGAAAAGGAATATCACACGGAGTTTAAAACGAACGAAATCAACTGGAGAAGTTATTTTTGGAAGGAAAGCCACCGGATAGACTTGGACTCTATGTCAGAAGATACGGGAGCTGGCCACGAGGGTGGGGGCGCGCCCACCCCCCTAGGGCGCGCACCTGCCTCGTGGGGCCCCCGAAGCTCCACTGACGTACCACTTGCACCCATATATACCTACGTATCGTAAAACTTCCAGAACAGAGATTAGATCTGGAGTTCTGCCGCCGCAAGCCTCTGTAGCCACCAAAAACCTCTTGGGACCCTGTTCAAGACCTCACGAGGGGGAACCCTCATCGGTGGCCTTCTTCATCATCCCAGCTCTCCATGACGAGGAGGGAGTAGTTCACCCTCGGGCTGAGGGTTTGTACCAGTAGCTTTGTGTTTGATCTCTCTCTCTCTCTCTCGTTTCTTGATTTGGCACGATCTTGATGTATCGCGAGCTTTGCTATTATAGTTGGATCTTATGTTTCTTCTCCCCCTCTACTCTCTTGTAATGGATTGAGTTTTCCCTTTGAAGTAATCTTATCGGATTGAGTCTTTAAAGATTTGAGAACACTTGATGTATGTCTTGCATGGGATACCCGTGGTGATAATGGGGTATTCTATTGATCCACTTGATATATATTTTGGTCATCAACTTGCGGGTTCCGCCCATGAACCTATGCATAGGGGTTGGCACACGTTTTCGTCGTGATTCTCCGGTAGAAACTTTGGGGCACTCTTTGAGGTTCTTTGTGTTGGTTTGAGTAGATGAATTGAGATTGTGTGACGCATATCGTATAATCATGCCCATGGATACTTGAGGTGACATTGGAGTATCTAGGTGACATTAGGTTTTTGGTTGATTTGTGTCTTAAGTTGTTATTCTAGTACGAACTCTAGGGCTGTTTGTGACACTTATAGGAATATCCCAACGGATTGATTGGAAAGAATAACTTTGAGGTGGTTTCATACCCTACCATAATCTCTTCGTTTGTTCTCCGCTATTAGTGACTTTGGAGTGACACATTGTTGCATGTTGAGGGATAGTTATGTGATCCAATTATGTTATTATTGTTGAGAGAACTTGCACTAGTGAAAGTATGAACCCTAGGCCTTGTTTCCTATCATTGCAATACCGTTTATGCTCACTTTTACCGCTTGCTACCTTGCTGTTTTTATATTTTCAGTTTACAAAAACCTATATCTACCATCCATATTGCACGTGTATCACCATCTCTTCGCCGAACTAGTGCACCTATACAAATTACCATTGTATTGGGTGTGTTGGGGACACAAGAGACTCTTTGTTATTTGGTTGCAGGGTTGCTTGAGAGAGACCATCTTCATCCTATGCCTCCTACGGATTGATAAACCTTAGGTCATCCACTTGAGGGAAATTTGCTACTGTCCTACAAACCTGTGCACTTGCAGGCCCAACAACGTCTACAAGAAGAAGGTTGTGTAGTAGACATCAGTGGCCTCTCTCTCTCACCATTGGTCAATAATCCAGCCGCATCCCGTCCGCCGGCGGAAAGGGAGGATGTGCATCGTTTCTCCGTTCGACGGCGTTAAGGCAACACGTCCTGATCTACGGTACCCGTCGTTCTCTCTGACAAAGCTCTGGCGTGGTAGGGCCTTCGCCACTTGCTTGCTGCCGTAGTATAGGCAGATCCAGGCCGCCGGCGCCCTCCTAGTTACATCCCGACGACCATAAAGTACAACTTCCTCTTGCCTTGCTCCACTGCCCATCTTCCCATGTTGTTGCATGTGGAAAATCCTGCATGTGGATCTTCTTTAGTTGTTTGCTTAAAACGTATCTCGGCCGGCGTACTTTCCATCTTGCAATCTCGTCCTCAAACCGTTTTTGATAAACCACCATGCTGCTATCTTTCCCTTATTACATGGAATATGATTCTTTTTTGTCGGCGTATGTGTCTTCAACTCGTGTTACTGGGCAATAATTGTTTCCTTTCTACCTCCTTTTGCATACAAGGCTATCCATATCACCTTGTTGCTATTGCGACCTTTTGGTGAACTGCACAAATCATTTTTTCTTAAGAGTATTTTATGCAGTTCCACCAAAATGTCACACGGGCAACGTTTTTACATTTCCGTGGGACTGCAGAAAGGGAGATTGGTTTTGCTATCCTCCTCATCCAACTCCGTGCCTAATCTTCTTCAACAAGTAGTTAGTCCTAAAGAGAGATCGCAGAGGTGATCGGCTTCTATTTGTGTGTGTTATGTTTCATCATCTAGTTCCACTATTATTGTAATCACACTGACTGGATATCTTTGCAAACATGGATGGTCAGCTCGATTTTAGTGGAGCTGCAAAAAATTATCGGATTGTGATGTCCTCCATACACCTCTTTTTTGGCTACAGAGCTGGGTGAAATTAGTTGCCAACCAATGAACATTGTGCCCAGGAAATGGAGCCATGCCTACGAACAACATTGATCAATTATATATTTTTCTTTATTTGTACATCTTCTCACAACTTTCTCTTCAGTTGTGATGTGAATATTGGCGCTGATCTGTGAACCATTGAGATGCATTAGCAGCCATGGTAGTTTCATTTGTATTTGATGGAAAGTTGTAAAGAGACAATCTTGAGGCAAGAGGACACATGAATCCTGAGTTGAAACCTTTTTTTCCTGCAGGAACCAAAGTTGAAACCTTCGTATAAACAAATCCTAAAGGATTGATAGCAATGCCAGAAACATTTCAACTTCGTTTCGCCGACATGCGGGACATCCTTCATCCGGCTCCACCTGCCATGCAGCAATATTGAGTGCACAACTGCAGGGAAAGATTCACCCCGGTCGTTGCGCCGTAGTAGTAATGACTAGTGAGCAGGAAAATCACAGAGCCGCACCTTCGCCACAGTAAGTTGCTCGGATGAAGCAACCAACATTTCTCTGTTCGTTGAATCCGCTGGTACTCCCATATTCCCAGAGTAATAAGTTGCTCGGACGAAGCAACTATCACTTCACCAAAGTGTAATAAGGCAACCTCAAAGAATACATTAGGCCCTATATAAAATCTTATCAATAGTCAAAATCAAGTGTTACTACTGCAGCAAACAAGTTCAAAACGAGAAACTGGACCCACTCATGGCACGGCACGCCTGTCTTGTTTGGTCCGTCGGTCAAAGCGCTTCCTCTTCTTGGTATAACAATACAGTACAGTAATTTTTTTAGAATGCTCTTGGCATGTCGCTAACACGCGATGAGTTAACCGACCTCCATAGTAGACGGAAAAAACGCTAGCCCGCCGCACTTTGAGAGAGATGACGAGCGAGAAGCTATACGGGCTGGTGGATTACTAGAGCTAGGTGTCGCACGGAGGCCAAGAAATATGGTGATAGCGTGGGTTGGCCATGTATGATGTAACTACACTAGGCTAGCGTGTTTCGTAATCTTCCAGTCTACTGTGGAGATGATTGGTTGATTTTATATCACTGAATAATATAAAATATTATGAGTGCAGCTCCACCGGGAAGTTCCTCGCTCCTTCTCGGTCGTCGGGAATCCATGTTCTTCCACTCTCTTTTTTTTACGTAAGCTTTGTTCATCCTTTTGCCAACACACGGGACATCTAGCATCAAGGTGCATGTGTCATGCAAGAAAAATGGAGATAATCAGATAAGCAGTGCGTAAGTGAGTCATGCACTTCGATGGCAGTGCAATCGCTCGGGTTCAGTAGGCGAACGCATCACTCGGGTTTCAGTTAGAGCCCAACGCCTCGCACCCACGCGCGTACATGTACGAGAGAAATGCGCATCGCTCGGCCCCCAATCATCCACCGTAACCGGGAACTCCCCGATATTTTCCTCGCCCACACTTCTACCACGGTTTTTTCGGCCCAAAGAATTTCATGCAACTGCGTCTCCGACCCGCCCAGGACGAAAAGCCCATTTTCTGTCATGATTTTTTGTCATAAAAGTAGGAGCCCACCACATCTATGATGATACTGGATTTTGTCACAATTATCATCATAGAAGTGTCATAAGCATGACAAAAAAATTGATCGGCCCAAAATGTCACGGATGTGTCTTTTTTTGTAGTGGAAGACAAACCAGGAAAAAGAGGAGAAGAGGAAGAAGTCACCAGCCCCCTAAAGAAAGCTCAAGATGATATGCATGGAATTGTGAAAGTAAGGGAGTTGGTGTTCGACGAAAACAAGCAGTCAGGGAATACTATGGATAAAAATTTGGAGCCTAGTCCATGTAAACAGATCGTCACTACAAAAAAATACACTTCCGTGATGATACGTGTTTGTCACAGTAGGTCGCTTTTTTTGTCATGCATGTACATCCATGACAAATTTATGACAGAATCAAGATAGTCATACCTGTGTTGTCGTAGAAGTGTTCCATGACATTACCGAAATTATCATCACGGAAGTGTCCACTTCCATGACGATAAATCGTGCGTCACAGAAGTGCTTTCGTCAAGGGTGACCGACACGTGGCATCCACCGTAACGGAACGCCGTTAAGCTATCGGGTCGGGTTTTGGATCCGATAACCCGTTAACAGCCCCGACCAATGGGAAATTTCCACGTGTAAAATTCTTATTGGCCGGATGAAACACGTGTCAACTCGTCAGTGGGTCAGATAGGCGCCTATGATACGTCGACACGTGGCACGGCCCAACAGAGGCCCATTCTCGTGAAAAGGCCGCCCGTTTGACTTGGTCAAAGTTGGCGGGCCGCCCATGGAAAGCCTCGTTAACGGCATGTTCGCATATAGCCCATTTACAGCCCGCTAACCCAAGGCCCGTTCGCCCTATCCAAATTAGGCCCGATGGCGTCATATGGGCCATCCAATATGATTCCAGCCTTTTCACTTCGGCCCATGTATGGCCCATGACGCCTTTTCGGCCCATATGAGGCCCTATGTAACTCTTGGCCTATTAACGGCCCGTGGTGAAATCGCCCGTAATGAATAAAGCGTATCACTTTACACCCATTAACGGCCCGTGGTGAAATCGGCCCGTAATGAACTGTGTATCACTTTATACCCATTAACGGCCCGTTATTCCGCTAATGCCGTTTCAGCCCATGTTATCTTTCGGCCTTCTCGAAGCCCATTTATTCTTGGGCTCATTTCCGGATTCGTTTACTTACGGCCCGTTCTTGTCATTTTTACGCTTGTGGGCCAAATTCAGCCTGTGGTTACAATCGGCTCGCTTGTGGTCCATTAATACGTTGGGCGTTTTCATAGCGTCATCAACTACGGCCTATTAATGATGGCCCGTTACGGTCGGCCCATGAACGGACGATTCCAACTCTAGACCGTTTACGGCCATAATGCGGCCTGTTATTGGCCCATGTTTGGCCAATCGATCATACGGCCCGTATAAGGCCCATTGATGATACGCCACCTGCTCGCAGATTCTGCCCGCCGCCGCTCACCTAGTTACATCCCGACGACCTCCAGGTATCCCCTCCGGCCTTGCTCCACCGCCTGCTTTTCCCCCGCCGCATGTGGATCTTCCATAGTTCTTTGCCCAAAACGTAGCTCGTCCGGTGTACTTTCCATATTGCATTCTCATCCTCACCTCACACCGTTTTAGACAAACACAGCCGTGTTGTTATCTTCCCTTAGGACAAGGAATATGCTTCTTTTTTGTCGTCGCATGTGTCATCAACTGTTATTGGCCAGTAATTGTTTCCTTTCTACCTCTTTTTTGCAAATAGGGCTATCCATTTCACCTCGTTGCTATTGCGACCTTTTGGTGAACTGCACAAATCACTTTTTTCTTAAGAGTGTTTTGTGTAGTTGTACTAAAATGTCAGACGGGCAACGTCTCTACATTTCAAAGGCGATCGCACAAAGGGAGATTGGTTTTGCTCTATCCTCCTCATCCAACTCCGAGCCTAATCTTCTCCAACTAGTTAGTCTTAAGAGAGACCACAAAGGTGACCGGCTTCTATTTGTGTGTTTATTGTTTCATCAGCAGTCCTCTATTATCGTAATCACGCTTGATATCTTTGGAACAGGGATGCTCAGCTCTATTTTAGTGGAACTGCACAAAATGATCGAAATGTTGCATGCTCCAGACAGCTATTTTTATTCCCAACATGCCTTGTTGATTTAGACAGAAATGGGGGACGTTGTCGCCAATGAAAGCATGGATCAATTTTAATTTAAAACCTTCTCACAACTTTGTCTTCGGTTGTGATGTAATTATTAGCTCGATCTGCTAATAATTGACATGCATTAGCAAGGAAGTTAGTTTTTTATTGTTTCTGAAAGAGCATCGATGGCAAGACATGCGAAACAAAAGCTGAAAGCTCACACCATTGTACAATTTCATGTCGCTGGAAAATTATTTGTATAGTACGTCAATTATGTAAACAAATGATAGAAGCTTGATAACATTGCCAGAAGCTTCTTCATCATCCGGGTCCATGTGCCATGCACGAAATTATACTCCTTCGTTCCTAACTATTTGTCTTTTTACAAATTTCAAATGGGCATATTTTAGATTGTAGATTCACTCATTTTGCTTCTTATGTGAACTCCCTCCGTTCCTAAATATTATATTCGTCTTAACAGAGATTTCAACATATTTTAGAAAGACAAATACTCCGGAGTATATTTAAGAACTGAGGGGGTAGTGCACAACCGCATGGGAGACTCAGCCCGGTTATATTGCGCGCATTAATAGTGAGTAATGAGCAGTCAAATCATAAGCCCCACCTTTCCTAATCGTAAGTTGCTCTCAAGAAGCAACCATCAATACGATCTTCTTTGAATCCGCTCATACTACTCCATCTCACACTGCTTATACAAATAAGGCCGTAAAAAAAGAAAAAAATCATGGGACCAAGGCGACTAGCGATCGGCCCGAAAATAGCATTGGTAGTTATTATAGCACGGCGTCTATTACTAGAGGGAATAATGCGTACACACATGCATGCAGTGCTTCCATCCTGGGTACACACATGCATGCACTCCGTAGTAGTACAGTACATGGAGAGAAAATTGTGGAGTTGATTGCGATTACCATGCCCTAATTAATTGAGCATTAAACCAAACGCGTCTAAAGTCTCTCTGGTGGTGGAAATGCATTGAGAGAAATGCATCATAATGAAGCGCTACCAGAACTGTGACGGAGGGTGGAGTAGTACTCCCTCCGTCTAGGTGAGTAAGTCACCTTACGAAATCCAGATTTTCCCTAAACCATAAGGCGTGTAACATTGAATTCTCCTCGATCCCCTCCTAGGGTCATTCACGAGCGCTCTCTTTCCTCCTCGTTTCCCTCCGCTGCCTCGTTCTCCTCCCCGTGGAAACCACTGCATGCATTGCGGTTGTGCGTTGATTAGGGAAAAGATTGAAGACGGTTTTGCATGCATGCGTTGATTAGGGAGTACGTGGGCCTGCATGGAGAGCTGAAAAGGCATGGGATTAAATGTTGATTTTGCTTTCCTTTGTCCCGGTGATGTGATTGGAAGTTTAGCTCATCCTGATGCTCCTCATCGCCCAATCTAAATCCACCTAGGTCGCGCTGCTACTCCTAAGGTGACTTACTCACCTAGACGGAGGGAGTATGAAGGTGCAAAACCAAGTACGCGTACTAGTACTGCGCTTGGCTCTTTGCCCCTTCGTGAAGTCGAACAATGATGGTACTCCGCATGTTGGGTACTACAGTGTATGCCTGACACCGAATGGACTGATGCATGTCCACCGAGGGTAGGTTGCATTAGTCAAAAGGCGTAAGCGAGCTTCACCTTATCCTGCAAGCTTCTCCTCGCTCATGAGTTGACGGGACACACCAAAAGTAGTGCTAGTCCATACTCCCTCCTTCCCGGTTAATATGGATTGATCTTTTTGCGGGTAAATGAGAGAGCTTTATTCATATATAAGCATTCTTAGGACGATCAGCCAAGACACGGTCACTAGGAAGCCAAAAAAGAAGAAGGAAGCGAGGTGTTTCATCAAGCCAGCTCTCGGCCACAATCAAAGTGCAGCAAGCACGGTTCGCACAAAGATGCTCCGCAAGGTTTGCTGACCTGTTTACATGCTGAATAACAAAAAAAGAGGAAATATTACTGAGCGCTACTATTTGTAACAGGATATGAGCCAGAATTAAGCGAGAATTGTGGCGAGTGTTCCATGCAATCAACTTCCATTATCAAATGCGAGAACCCTCGAAGAGAAACCAATGTGTTGAAAATTGCTTTATCACATTTTAAAATTATAATAAGAGTGCAGATGCTCCTCCATCCGGTTCCTAGTAGTATAGTGTAGTATGCTTCTGGCAATCTGACACCGAATTAACTGTTGCACGTCCACTGCCTGAGCGAGGGAGAGCTTGCATTAGTCAAAAGTTTCTCCTTGTCCTGCGAGCCACCGCGCAAGCTTCTCCGCCCCTGCAACCTTCTCCTCATTCGGCAAGTTGACGGGACACAGCAAAGTAATGCTAGTCCATGCTGCCTCCTCTCCGGTTAACATGGCTTAATTTCAAACGAGATAAATACACCGTCTCACATCAGATATTTGTAAAAATACGGTCAGTGTACTTCATAATACGCTCATTGCACTCAATATATATATTTTCCGGTGTTCATACGGTCACTAGCTCACCCTGACTGAGTATGTGTGTGCATGCACGTGTAGGTTGAGCACTTGAGCGTCACCATGTGTGTTCCGTCGTGTGCTCGGACATGCATGCATTACGGCGTCGCGCGCGTTTTTGTGTCCATGTGTACGTGTGACTGTTGCATACACGTAGGGGGAGTACGTGTAGGGGCCACTAAGGAGCAGTCAAATCATACAGTAAGTTAGTCGGAAGAAGCAACCATCATTTCACTCTTGAATGACACGTACGCAATATAAAATGGAGCAGCCACGTGCACCCGGAAGCGGCGCGGGCGACGCTCTCGGGCGGCGCGCTTCAATGCCGGGCGCCAGTGAGAGGTCGCGTCCATTTAGCCGGGCATGATTGCGGCCGACCGCTTTCGGGCGGGAAGCACGCTGGGTGATGAAGAGGGTTCGGGTTGGTCAGACCGGCCGTGGCAGCGGTCCGGACGTGCGCAAACAAGAGATGTTGTATGTTAATATTGCTGCATATATAATTAACAACGTAAATAATGTGCCAGTTGGACAAATATGATTGGAGATGGAGATGGAAATGGAATTTTACGTAAACACGGATATGCATGTCTATGTCCATGTGTGTGTGCGCGACGACTCTCACGACCTGGAAGCGGAGGCGTGCTTTTGATCGAGTTTTCTTTCTTGGTACGTTAGAAAATCAGTTTGTCTAATTCACATCTAGATGTTATTTAAGGATATCACATCTAAGCTCCCACAAGTATATAATGTAGCAACAAGAAACAAAAAAAACTAGGAAAAGACCACAAACAGAGTGGACATCAACTTATATGTGACATAACTATGTCACATCTAGATGTGTCCTAGACAGACCCAAACAAAATTGTCTGCCAGTTTTCGTTTCTTTTTTCCAGGAACGCGCGCATTCTATTTAAAGCCACTGCTATGGAGAGATTTTTTTTACTCCATTATAGCCTCTTGTTTGATAGAGTTTCTCGCAACTCGCTCTCTCACCCTCTCCATATCAAAACAAGATGACAGTGTCCACTCTATCTCTCTCCTCATCGGTGGTCACAGATCCGGCCGAATCCCGTCTGGCTGCGGGAGGTGAGGAGGTGCAGCGTTGACGCGTTGCTTGCCGGCGACGGAGGAAGCCGATGCGCACCGTCCTCTCGAGCCCGCTGGCGCGGACGAAGATCCTCCGCGCCCTTGTTCGCTGCCGTCGTGTGGGCAGATCCCGCCCGCCCGCCTAAACGACATCTCGCCCACCTGAGGTATAACTTCTTGTACTGCTTCAGCTCCCCAGGTCGTTGCGTGCGGGTTTTCTTCTATGCGACTACTCCCCAGCTCCCCACGCATAGTAGCTAGGGTTCGTCGGCTGGTCCAACATCACCTACTACTAGAGGAAATGCCACTCAAAAAGTTGTCCTGGTTTATGCCTCGGTGGAGGTATACATGTTGTTTCGACAAAAAGTACATGGTGGTTGTGCGGTCATTGTCCATATGGTGGTAGTACTATCACTGGTTAAATGAAGAAATAATTTTTTTCTCGGGTATCCTGGTTTAGTTCCCATCAAGATAATTATGATGCTTCTGTTTGTTGGTGTACTTTTCATTAATTCTTATTGACAATTGAGATGTCGTGGCTAACCCTTTTTTATATTTTTGGAAACAGCAACGCGTGTCTCCATACCCGGGCATGTCTTCCTCAATTTTAGTGGAACTGCACAAAATTGGATGGCCATTGTTGTTCCGCCTCATCGTCTCTCGCCACGTGGTTCTTCCTTCCTCGAGCTCGATTACTGAGAAGAAACAGACCACAGTGAGGATTTCTCGAACTTCTTAGGTGCCTCACCCTAACTTGATGCCAAATGGATGATGCATCACCACGATGACCTATCGATGCTCATGGTTGCACCTCATGGTTGCGTCGGCTGGTGAAGCTGATCGATTTTCGACGAAAAACAAGTTGTCTTCCATCATTAGCTAGTCAAACGTTGTAATACTCTCAAACCTTTCCGATAATTGAAATTAAATTTCTTTATTTGTACACACTCTCACACGTTTCCGATAATTTGGCGCATGTGTGGTTGTTCACTTAAGGGAGGGTAGTGTACCACACGTGAAGGATGTGAAGTGCGACCAGGACACGTGGGCGTGGATCGTTAGTTCATCGGAAGTAGTACTAGTTTTCTTCATTGTACATTAAATAAAGAGTTTCATTTCATACTTACATAATTTAAAACGATTGTCATGGAGAGAATAAGAAAACCACTCCACTATATTTTAGTCGGTTACACGAGAGTACTATATGGACACAGCTTCATTGACTTAGTGGACCTGCCTTTGGATTTATGACAGGTGGGCCCAAAATGTGGCTGGCTCACCTGTCATACAGCCAAAAGCAGGTGCAGTGAAGGCACCGGAGCTCAGTCCGTACTCCCTCCTTTCCGGTTTATAAGGCTCAATTCAAGAATCTCACCAACCAAGGTAGATGGTGAGTGGTGGAATACTTTTTGTAGTTTGCAAAAGCACCCAATTAATGCTCTTGTTTTTCTCAAAAAAATATGTTTACCAATGCATTAATTGCAATTCATGCATGCATAAATTACATGCATTGGTCAATTTTCTCTTAATACTTGCATGCAATGATTTAATTTACCTTGGAATCTGAACATGTGATGGGAAACAACAAAATTGAGCCTTATAAAATGGAAAAACTAATATTTTGAGATAAGCCCTATAAACCGGAAAGGAGGGAGTACTACAGTAGTATATATATATATAAGCGGGAGCCTCAGCGCTTGTTCACTAGGTTTTGCACTCTCCACACGCTGGCCGCACTACATATATGTTACACGCTGGAGGCTCAACGTTCATTTGCTAGGGTTTGCTATATTCACAGTCTCTCACCCTCTCTTCACCAGATCTAAACAAGACTGTGTTGGCCTCTTGTATCTCTCTCCCCTCACGGTGGTGAAGGAGGCGTCAGTATCCAACAAGACCGGAAGGGGAGGAGGTGCAGCATTCACTCTATCGCCTTCGGCGAGGGAGGCAATCCACTGTCGGCTGCGATGTTCTCTTTCACCCAGCGCCTGTGCGGGAGGGCCACCGACCCCTTCTTCCTCGCTACCGTACGTAGTGTGGGAAGATTCGGCCTCCCGTCGCACGCCTTGCCACATCCCGGCGACCCTAAGGTATAAGTTTCTTTGAAACCGTCGTTGCTTTCAACATGTGGATCTTTTTCGATCTGTAGTCGAATCTAGGTCTTGGTTCAAAGAGGAAAGAAGGGTGCGGTGGGCTGGAGCAAGAATCTAGGACGTGGTTCAATGAGGAAAGGAGGGGCGGAAAGTAGTATAGACTGGCTATCCAGCCGCTTTGTAGGTCGAAAAGGGAAAAGGGGGTAACCCAGTACACACATCTGTAAGGAACCGATCTCTTTGTTGAAAAGGGAAAGAAACTGGGGGGGGCGGGTAGTTTGTGCACGACTAGATTTGCTGACCTCACATAGGAAGAAGGTTCAAAGAGAACAAATATGGGACCAGCGCATATATGCTGCTTGGCTACATACTCTGCATCACCCATTTATACATGTGGACGCACATGGTGCTGGCATGTCCCATGCAGCTATTTTGCTGTTGTTAATCTAAGAATGCCGCCGGAAAAAAGCAATGCCACTGTTAAAAGTAAATTACATTTTTTATCGAATGTTGTTTCAAGAGAATGTCTCTGTTAATATGAATCAATGCAACCGCTTTTAAATAAATGATGAATTGAAGCTATTGTATTGTTGTCTTTTCCCATTAAGTAGTGAACAAAAATGGGACCAACCTGCATATGATGCTTGTTGCTTTGTTACAACAAATTCAGCATCACCCCTTTATAAGCCAAGAATTGATGCCACTCTCGTAATTAACTACTGAATCTTATTTCAAAACTGCATCACTTGTTAGGGATTGGCGGGATTACCATTTTGTGGCCGCATGTTTCATCCTCCTTTATTAGCCAAGAATTGATTCCTTTTTTGCCTCTGTTTATACAGGATATCTATTCAACTTGTTGCTATTATACATTTTGCTTCGCTACACCTAAACACTTTGCTTGATTTCAAAGGCAACCGCACAAAACGAGATTGGATTTCCTATTCGTGTTGGCAGATTCGTATTTTATAGTTGTCGGTCTCATGAAAGGTCAGTACAGGCCTTCATCCACATGGTTGTGCAGTGTGCTTTGAGATGTTGTGCTACTTGTATTCGTACTGTTTTAAATGAATGTTGAATTGAAGCTATTGTATTGATGTCTTTTCCCATTAAGTAGTGAACAAAAATGGGACCAACCCACACATCATGCTTGTTGCTTTGTTACAACAAATTCAGCATCACCCCCTTTATAAGCCAGTAATTGATGCCACTCTCAGAATTAACTACTGAATCTTATTTCAAAACTGCAACACTTGTTAGGGATTGGCGGGATTACCATTTTTGTGGCCGCATGTTTCATCCTCCTTTATTGGCCAGTAATTGATTCCTTTTTTGCCTCTATTAAAACGGGGATATCTTTTTAACTTGTTGCTATTGCGACATTTTGCTTCGCTTAATTTTGGTGGAACTGCACAAAATGAGACCGGATTTCCATATATGTGTTGAGATCTCTGTGAGATCTTCCTCACGAGCTGTTTCAAATCTTGGTATTGAATGGTCAGTACCGACCTTCCTCAGAATTAACTACTGAATCTTAGTTCAAAACTGCAAACACTTGTTAGGGATCGGCAGGAGTACCATTTCTGTTAGGGATCGGCCGGAGTACATGTTTAAGAAATGTATTGTTCAGATAATGTCTCTGTTATTATATATCAGTTACAGACTTACAGTGTTTTACAAATGGTACTATCCCGCTTTGTATTTCTTTCTACATGTTTAACCAAGGTATTGTTAAGATAATGTCTCTGTTAAAATGAATCACCGCATTGTTTTAGGAATGATACTTTTCTGCTTTTCGCTCTTTATACATCTTGAAACAAGGCATTGTTAAGATAATGTCTCGATTAATATGAATGAATCACACTGATTGAGAATTGCTACTCTCCTGCTTTGTTTCCCATTAAGATAAGGTAGATCAGTAGATGTTTTTCTTCTGTGAGTACAAGTCATCAACCGTTATTTCTCAGTAATTGTTTCCCTCATACCTTTTGTTGCTTACAGGGATATCAGAATTAAAGCTCGGTTTTATTCCGACTTTGATTTTAGTTCAACTACACAAAAGGAGCCAATGTGTCCAAGGCAAACTGCTGCATTACTGGGTCCAGTTGGACGTTCCACTTTGCAGAAAGAAGTAGCCACCGCTTATGCGCTACATTACGTATGAATGACCGAGAAGCTTTACAGAGTATTATTAGACACCGGTGACATGACTAGTCTGCAGAGACCATTGGCAATTTAACAACACGTGGAGTGCCTCCACGATCATAGGCATTACATATTTTAAATGGGAAAAGCTTGTCAAAGTTTAATCATTGATGTTAGCAAGAAGCGACAGGACTCCACGATCATAGGCATTACATATTTTGAATGGGAAAAGCTTGTCAAAGTTTAATCATTGATGTTAGCAAGAAGACATTAGTTTAATATATTGGAATTGGAAAACCTTGTCAAAATTTGCTCATTGATGTTAGCTAGAAGCGTCGAGTGTTTTTTCCTATTCCTGTGTTCAGTTTAGAAGTAAATAGTTACTATGCTGAGATATTCCTGTGTTAAGAGTTTGTTCTGAATATTGTCTATGTAATGCCAGGCCTTGTGTTTGATTGCAAAGTTGAGCTTGGAATGTTGTGGCATGCGGCATCACGAGCTGTTCACCGTGCCTCCTGAGAATAATGCTTCGTATTGTTTTGCATGTCGATCTAATGCCAGTGATTTGCTTGTTAAGAAGATCATCCTCTTCTGTTGTTTCCGTGCTTAAGAAGTTCATCGTCCGATGCTTCATTCATAGCCTATACGACAAGTCGGGTAGGTTAGACGTGAAACCATATGATCTTCCGACCAACTCATGATATTAGGCCGTGATTGGATCGTCGTTTTCCAACCAAAACCGCTTGTAAAACTGACGCTTGTAAATTAAAGCAGATGGTCTCGGGCGAAGGCGCTTGGTTGGTCGATTTTGACTAGTAAAATATCGGAAGTACTTGACACACGATAAAAACGCTGAACGACACTCGGACGATTGCTAATCCAGTCGTTAGCTGTTGTTTCAGCCTTGCCCATGGATGGCATGATACGCACGTCGTGCATGTATCGTCTGGTAATGTCGTCCATATAGCAGTGCTCGTAAAATATACACTGGTCTCTTAAATTACACGCGTAACCCGCCGGTTTTACTTACAGACCTCGGGCCCTCGGTTTCATTACGCCTGTATTTTACGCGTTGTTTTCGATGACGAGTAAATTACACTTGTATGTTAATACAGGTTTGAAATAAACCAGAGCTCCCAAGCGCGGCCTTACCGTTTCCTGCCGTCTCAATTTCTCGAAGGTGCTCATAGGTGTCCGATGATCCTGGCTTCCTGAATGAGTAGCGGGTGCTGTATCAGACCATCCGTAGGGGCTCCGCGAGGCCCTCTCCGTTGTCCTTCGAGTTGTTGCGCTCGCCGTGGCGCTGAGCATTGTTAACATCGTCAACGAACATGAGGATTTAGGAGATGACTTTATTTTGACTGGATGACACTAGGGACCCACTAGGGCCATAGCCGTATGTACACAAGTGCCCCCTTATTATGTACAACTATATATTTTTTTGCTTTCTCCTGGTTTCCTGCCATCACGGTCTCACACCATTGTCAACCTATGTAGTCAATATAAACGAGAGAATTGCACAAGGTGCGGCCGACAGCTGGGACCAAGCAGCTCGAGCAGTATTTGTGTTCTTGAGGCGTGAGCACTGTAGAGTTTTTCTTGGCGATGATTTCATTGTTGTTCAGAGGAGAGCAGGGTATTAACTGGGCGGGTTGTGGCCCGTCAAGCCCAGGCCAGATATCCAGCCCAGATACTAATTTTTTTCAAGATGAAAATGGCTAGCCCAGCTATACGTATTTTTGAGGAATACCCGCTGGGCTGCAAATCTTTCCTAGGAGGGATGCATTAGGCTTAACAGGAAAATGGTCTTTAAAAAATAATAAATGAGATATAATTATAAAAACTGGGCAGTAACTATAAAAAATGCACCAAACACGAAATTAGTTTATAAAATATTATTTATGGATTTTGAAAATCTTAAATTTTCATTGTTGCACGCGCAATGTTTCGTTAGATTTTTACGTAATACAAATTTATACTTAATCTGACTAGAAATTTCGGGATAAAAATATTTCGGGGCCCATCACAATGTGGGAAATTTTATTGAATTCTGTCTTCAACGGTTGGTTGAAATTATTAATCATTGTCCTAGCTAGAAAATGGGCTATACTTTTAACAAACTGTAAATGGGCTGTTGTAAATTCCATTAGAATTCCAAAATGGGTTGTACATTCTTACAAAACGTAAATGGGCTATAAGTTCTCTGCCACACACTTGTAGGCCTACTAAGTGGCACGTCCCCTAAAAAATAAGTTGACGCGTATGCAAGGCTTTGCCAACTTATTATAGTCAACACACGTTTCTAGCAGCAGTAGCCGTTGGATGTCTATCCAACGGATGTCGTGCTTCTTCAATTTCGGATATTCTTAGCTTCGGCCGCCCAAAAAATGATTTCTCCCCCTGACATCTGGGTCGCACCGTTTCGGAGGCTGACTTGTGGTCCTACTAAGTTGGAGCGTACCAAGGGCTTTGTCAACTTAGTCAATAATAAACGTTTCTAGCTTCAGTGACCGTACGATGTCCATCCAACGGCCGTAGTGCTCCTTCAACCTCTGGTCTTCTTGCTTCAGCCGCCCAAAGCAGCGCGGTCGTGTCAGCCGGCTCCTCGCCTCCCGTGGCCGGGTCAGGCCGCGAGGCCTCACCGCCCCCATACTACTCCCACCGCTGGCCGTGCCATCCCTCCACTCACCCACACCCCCGTTATTCTGCGGTGATGGCAGCCTCACACCGCAGCCGAACCAAGAACCTCGTACTCCTCTCCGCTGGCTTCCATCATTGCGTCTTCTCCGGCTCCGCGTCGTCCCCTTCCTAGGCCTCGCCGTCGTCCATACCACCGCCCTGGTGCTCTCGGCGCGGCGTGGTCCACGTGGTCAATGACCGACTTCCATCGGAAGAGTACTGTACGTGGGGAGGCTGACAGCTGGGTCCAAGCGGCCGCAAGGAAGTGCCTCCTTATTACGTGCAAAATAATTATTCCTCCATCTTACAGCAAGGACCCACCGGACGGGCCACCTTATTTCGCGAAAAAAACATTGCCCCCCTGACTGCTCGGACCCATCGGACGGGCTAGCGTATTTCGCGAAAAAAACGTTCCCCCCGCTATCAGCTCGGACCCACCGGAAGTGCCTCCTTATTACGCACAAAAAATGAATACTTCCCATGCTAGCCGGGACCCATCATGGTGGGAGGCTGACTTGTGGGCTACTAAGTTGACTGGGACAGGGGCCTTTGTCAACTTTAGTCAATATGAACGATTCTAGCTCCACTGACCGTACGATGTACATCCAACGGCCGTAGTGCTTCTTCAACCTCTGGTCTTCTTGCTCCAGCCACCCAAAGCAGCGTCGGTCGTGCCGCATGCTCCTGCCTCCCATGGTCAGATGTGCTGCCGCGGAGGCCTCACCGCCCCCTACTATTCCCACCGCTGGCCAGGCCCTACGGCGACGGCAGCCTCACACTGCAGCCGAACCAGTGAACCTCAGATTATCTCCGCTGGCTTCCATCGCCGCGTCTTCCCGGCTCCCCGTCGTCCCCTTCCTAGGCTCGCCGTCGCCCACCGCCTCGGTGCTCTCGACGCGCGTGGTCAACGTGGTCAAGGAACGACTTCCATCGGACGTGGATCAGTATGTGGAGAGGCCGATACCGGGTCCACGGCGGCAGCAAGGAAGTGCCTCCTTATTACGCGTAAAATAATTATTCCTCCACCGACAGCGGGGACCCACCGGACGGGCCACCGTGTTCGCCCCGACCGCTGGGACCCACCAGCTACATCTTCGCAGCAAGGAAGTGCTCGACGGTCGGGACCCACTGGTCGAAGCGCACGTGGCGTTGTCATTCTGGTCGCGAACGTGTACGCATATATATCTTGGTGGATGTAGAGGCGCCGCACGCGTCGTAGTAGAGGCGCCGCTGCGTAGCATGTACACGCACGCATACGCGGCCAGGGAGCAAGAAAGAAAATACGGCCACGTATCTGTACATACAGGCGGGGTCTCGAACGCCTACTCGCGCATACGTACGGCGAGGGCTCGTGTACATGGCTGGGTCGGAACGGAGAAACATCGTCGTCGTCGTGTTCATGGGGAGGCAACGGAATGCCTCGTGTTCATGGGGAGGAAACGGAATGCTTGGTCGTGTTCATCGGGAGGCAACGCGGCTGGGTCGGAACGGAATGTGTGGTCGTGTTCATCAGGAGGGCTTGGACGGAAGAGGCGATGGAAATGAGGCTCATGCATCGCGACAACGGAGGAAACGGACCTCCTACGGTCGAAACGGGGTCCTGTTGATCGGGAGGGATGTGGCGTACCGCAAAACGGAGGAAACGGACCTCCTACGGTCGAAACGGGGGTCCTGTTGATCGGGAGGGGTGTGGCGTACCGCAAAACGGAGGAAACGGACTTGTGTTGGAGCGCTACGGTCGAAACGGGACTCCATGGGATACTATTCATCAGGAGGGGTGTGGCGTACCGCAAAACGGGACTCCACGGGATACTGTTCATCTCCGCCGTCGACCCCCTCCAGCCTCCACGAGCTACTGTTCATCCACCGTCGACCTCCTTCGGCCTCCACGGGCCCCTGTTCATCCATCCTCCACCACGCGCTACTCCACTGGCTACTGTTCAACCACCCCTCCACCGTCTACTGTTCATCCAGCCCTCCACACCACGGGGTCCTGTTCAACCACCCTCCACCGCTTCATCGCTCATCCCGCCCTCCACACCACGGGTCCTGTTCATCCACCCTCCAAGGGCACCCTCCACCGCTTCATCGCTCATCCAGCCCTCCACCACACCACGGGTTCCTTTTCCTGCAGTGGCAACGCCACCGCAAACTTTTCAGCCAACCCCCCCCCCCCCCCCCGCAACGCTCACTATTCATCCCAAAGGCAGCATCGATCGGCTTCAGTTAGCAGCAGTAGCTGGCGAATCGATCGATCGGGTTCGATTAACGACCATCGATCGACCGCCGGGTTCGATGAACGCGTAGTTCGCAGCGTAATCGCCGGGTTCGATTAGAGCCCAACGCCTCGCCGGGTTCGATTAGAGCTAACGCCTCGCACACACGCCAGCGTCGTGTACGAGAGAAATGCGATCGCTTCGCCCCGACCTCCCACCGTGAATCGAACTCCCGAAATTTTCCTCCCCTCGCTTCTACCACAGTTTTTTCCGTCATGGACGGCCCAAAGAATGGCATGCATTGCGTCTCCGCCCGCCCAAGACGAAAAGCCCATTTTCATCATGATTTTTGTCATAGAAGTAGGAGCCCACCACATCTATGATGATACCGGGTTTTGTCACAATTATCGTCATAGAAGTGTCATATGTATGACAGAAAAAAATTTCGTTCGGCCCAAAATGTCACGGATGTGTCTTTTTTTGTAGTGCGTACACCCTGCGGACCCTGGTGTGGGGACATAGGAAATGGAAATGCCAAAAGTTAGCACAACTTAACGAAGATTACCCTAGGGGAAAAGGAGAGGGGCCGGAGGAGAGAAGATGTACATAACAATCAAAGAGTTAAGGGAATCGGATCAGGTACAAATCAAAATCTTGGTACTTTTAAGCGACGTGAAAGAAATAAAGAGAGGCAACAACAAAATCAGTCCCCTGAGACTGTACTAAAGAAGAGAAACACAAATATTATGGAGCTATACTTGGAGGCAGACATATTAAAGAGAGCTAGAATGGAAGTTGACGGTGAGGTTGCTGCGCAAGGGGAAAAAGATGGAAACACAAGATTGAATGCATAAAAAACTGGGCTCCAGGGACAGCCCGACGAGTCAAAATGAAAGTAGCAGCTTGGAACTGTTGGGGACTGGGGAATGCCCGGCAGTTCGGGGGCTTATGGATCTTCAGAAGCGGGAGGACGTCGACATCCTCTTCTTGTCGGAAACCAAGATGGATGACAGGAGAATGGAGAAATTCAAGTGGATGTTAGGAATGAGTAATATGGTGGTAAGAGCCTATGAAGGAAAAAGTGGAGGTCTGGCTCTACTTTGGAAGAAAGAGATAAGTTTGGAGTTGCATAACTACTCGAAATATCATATTGATGTGGAAGTAATAGAAAAGGATGGTTTCAAATGGCGTTTCACAGGCATTTATGGGGAACCATCTAGTGATACAAGGAAAGTAACTTGGAGGCTCATGCGCATACTTAAGCAACAATTGAACCTTCCATGGTTCTGTGCAGAGGTGATTTTAATGACATATTGTTTAATCACGAGAAAAAAGGAGGACCAAAGAGAGCACAGAGTCAAATGGAGGGAGCTTGTTGATTATGGCCTTAAGGATTTGGGTTATGTAGGGGATAAGTACACCTGGCGCAACCAGAGCTGGGAGGTTGGCCGATACATCAAGGAAAGGCTAGATAAAGCGGTTGGCTCAAGAAGCTAGTGTGCAAGGTTCCCACATTGTAAAGTGGTGAATGGTGACCCGCGCCATTCAGATCACAGGCCAGTGACTATCCATATAAAAGGAGTTGTTGGGGCACAAAAATTCAGAAGAAGGGCACACAAATTCATGTTTGAGGCAAGATGGCTGCATGAGGAAGATTGTGAAACCATTGTAAACAAGGCATGGTCCACAAAGAAAGTCGAGAGGAGACTACTATTCAAGGTATGCTAAGCAAGGTTGCAGGGGACTTGAAAAGTAGGGTGTCAATGTGTTGGGAGATCTTCAAAAGAGAATAAAAAATCTGAAGAAAGAGTTGGAGGAGGTAAGAAGAGGTGACATTAATCAAGACCAAGTACCAAGAGAGCACTTCCTCGAAGAGAAATTGGATCGACTTGAACACCAACAGGACACTCGTTGGAGACAACGTGCCGATGTCAAATGGCTACAAGACGGGGAAAGAAATACATCTTTCTTTCATGCTTTTGCCTCGGAAAGGAAAAGGAGAAACACCATCCAAAATTACTAAGAGATGATGGAAGCTGGGCTGAAGGGGAAGACTCACTCAAGGAACATATTAAAAACTATTTTTCGAACATCTTCTCCTCCAAGATTATATGGAGCAACATTGAGGAAATTATGCAGGTTGTAGATCTGAAGGTGACAGAGCATATGAACAGTGTGTTGTGTGCTGAGTGCACAAAAGAAGAAGTTACAACAACACTAAATTGCATTGGTGACCTTAAGGCACCGGGTCCCGATGGAATGCCTTCTATCTTTTTCAAAAAGTTTTGGCAAACTGTTGGAGAACAAGTGGTCAAGGAAGCACTTCATATTCTGAGAGGGGGAGACATTCCAGAGGATTGGAATGACACACTCATAGTTCTAATCCCAAAGAACAACAATCCAACGAAGATGAATGATCTCAGACCAATAAGCATATGTAATGTGGTATACAAGCTGGTCTCAAAGGTAATTTACAAATAGGCTTAAAGTAATTCTCCCCAATATTATCTCCCCTAACCAGAGTGCCTTCGTGCCTGGGCGCCTTATATCTGACAATTCACTGCTGGCATATGAGTTAACACACTTCTTGCAGAGAAAAGAGAGGACTCGGTGGGTTTTGCAGCAACAAAACTAGACATGAGCAAGGCATATGACCGCGTCGAGTGTCCCTTTCTAAAGGAGATGATACATAGATTGGGCTTTGACGGAGGGTGGATCAACTTGATAATGAAGTGCCTCTCCACGGTCAAATACCGAATCAAAGTAAATGGGGTTGTTACTGAAACAATCACACCTCAAAGAGGACTTCGACAGGGCGACCCACTCTCCCCATACATGTTTCTACTTTGAGCGGAAGGGTTCTCAGCCATGCTGCATAATGCTGAAATGAGAGGGTCAATTAGAGGGATCAAAATATGCAGAAGTGCTCCTAGTGTAAGTCACCTTATTTTTCCCGATGATTCTTTGCTGCTAATGGAGGTTAATGCAAGCAGTGCTCAAGAAGTAGAACACATAATCAACATATATGGGAGCTGCTCGGGACAAATAATAAACAAGAACAAGTCATCCATTTTGTTTAGCAAAAATATAAGGCCTTGGCAGAAGGAAGAAATGAAGAGCAGTCTAAACATTAGTCGGAAGGCCTCTCTTCAAAATACTTAGGCCTTCCATTGTAAATTGCTCTCGAGCATGAAATTTGGTGGCACATGGTTTAGCGACTTTTGGTGCTAGGTTAAATTCGGGTGCATGTGTCACTTGGTCGAGGCATCTCCCGAGTTTGTACTAAACTCCGTGGTCAAGCATTGTCCGGCAAAGAATGATACGTAAGAGGAATGCAAGCGTGTTCCATGTTTTTTTTAAAAGCCAAGAACTAGGGAGGCAAGCCGAACTAGTACGACATCTAACATCTCAAAAGCTAAACATTGGGGACGCTTGGAGCAAACATGATGGCGCCTTGAAGAAGGGGAACGACGTCGCCGCCATTCGATCCGAAGAACCGGACCCGAGGTTTCCCTCGTTGCTCGAATAGGGGCACGGATAAAGGCCATGGCAACGCCTCCAAGAAGGGACACGACACCCGCGAGTGCCGACGCCGCTGTCAGCATCGGCAAGCCGAGCATGGATTTCGCCTTGGCCAAAGTCCGAGCAATCCCATTTGTCGGCAAAGCGGAATCCGAAGACGATGAAGTCAAGGCCGCCACCCCGTTGCATTTCCATCATAGAATAACCTTTTTTTTAGGGGTATTTGCAACTTTATTGAAACTTAAGAAATGATGGTAGTGTGAAAAGGCGAAGCGCCGAAGCACAGCCCTCCCCGTGCGTTTGCTGGGATATCGTATCCACCGTTCGCTGGTCGATCCAACGGTCCAAGCGAGTCCCCACTTTCCCTTCACGCCGGTTTCCCTGCTGCTGTATTGCAAATCCCCCTTCTCCTTCCTCGCTCGATCCCCAAATCAAATCGCTGTCCTCCACCCAACCCTAACCCTGACCCTAGCCGCTCGAGCCGCCATCCTCGATCCCCAAATCCACCAAACCCTAATCCCTAGCTAGCTAGCTAGCCGCCATGTCCCCTCCGATGGTTCTGCTCGACCGCGAGGTTGAGTTGTGCGACGAGGAGGCGGGGATCTGCGAAGGGCCAATCCGCTGCTCGTGGGGAGGACTACCAGCAAGAACAGCGACGGGCCAGGAAAAGTTGAGTGACGCAGTCGCCGAGTACCTGCAGACATTCAAGGCCCAGCCGCTCGTCGCCGATCCGCCGGAACTCTCCTCCCTCAACATACGGCCGCCGAAATCCGCCCCGGTCCCGCCGACAGCCGGCCTGGAATCGGGCCGCATCTCCAGCGCGGACAAGCACCTGGTCGCCCTCTACGCCGGAGGCTACCGCCCTGGCTACAGTTTGCCGGGGAGCTATCTCATCTACGACGCCAGCAACGACTCCCTCTCCGCCATCCCTTGCATCCCCCCCGACACCTGCAGGACTAGAGCCATGGGGTACCAGTCGGCCGTCGTCATGTGCGGCGCCGCCGGGGAAGGCGGTTACCTTCTTGCTGAGCTCGTCTGGGTCTGTCCACAAGACTCCCAAGCCGCGCTCTGGCTCTGGGAGTCGTCCGCCAAACAATGGGTCTTCAAGCTCAGGGACCTGCCCCTTCCACCCGGCACCACCGCCTTCAAGTTCTCCGTCCACTCGTGCTTCTCTTTTGGGGGCTCTTTCCTCTGCTGGGTGGACCTACACCGTGGCATGTTGCTCTGTGATCTGCGCAAGGACTGCAACTTCAGCTTCATTGAGTTGCCCCAAGGACCTCCTAACTATGATGCCTCCGATTATCCACACGGCCCCCGCGCTGAGGAGTTCCGTTCCGTGGCCTGTGTTCATGGCTCCGTCAAGTTCCTCGCCTTCAATACATTTGTTGAACGCGAGCCCGGCGAAACATTTGGACTGGCCGTCTGGACTCTGTCGCCTGACCACTCAGTGTGGAGCAGAAGCTACAAGTGCAGCATTGGAGACATCTGGGCTAACGCCAAATTCCAGTCTGCTGGTTTGGGACAGCTTTCTCCGTCGTTCCCTGTCCTGAGCATCCATCAAGACGGCGTCGTCTACCTAGTCGTAAATGATACCAGTGTGGTGGGTCGTCGACTAGTGTTCAACGCCCAGTACTTGCTTCGTGTCGACATGGGGAATAACAACGATGTCCAGGTCTATCAACAGAAGACGACGCGTATTCATTCCCAGCTCTTTGCAAGTGAGTTCAGTGCGCACCGACGACAGGAGCACCCGGTACTACTACCACCACCAATCATAGTTTCATTTGCATACTACTGTCATTTTATTTATATATGTTCACTATCACTGAACATGCTTTCATTTGCAGGCGTGCTACTGTAATTTTTCTTAGGTTTTATAAAATGATTAAAATTTACAATGCTTATTTATGGCATCCAGTTTGCTTCATACTTTTTAATAGAAAAAAAGATATTTGGTCACCTCCCATGTTCAACAGTAGATGTGTGATATTGATACTCATCGTTCATGATTCTGGGATCAATTTATATATGTTCACTGAACATGCTTTCATTTGCAGGCGTGCTACTGTAAGTTTGCTTAGGTTTTAAAATGATTAAAATTCCAATCCTTGCTTATCTCATCCAGTTTGCTTCATACTCCTCCGTTCCTAAATATAAGTCTTTTAGAGATTTCAATAAGGACTACATACGGAGCAAAATGAGTGAATCTACACTCTAAAATATGTCTATATACATCCATATGTAGTCCGTATTGAAATCTCTAAAAAGACTTACTTAGAAACGGAGGGAGTACTTGCTAATATAAATCAAGATATTTGGCCACCTCCCCATGTTGAACAGTAGATATCTGATATTGATGCTCATCGGCAATCATTATTCTGGAATCAATTTTTATTACCAAATTACTCTGCCCCCTTGTCATATCAGTACCCAACTTCTTGCACATCATGATGACACTCTTTTGCATGTCTTGAGGCTGTTTTTTCTTTTCTTTTCCTCTGATAGAGATAGTGTTGTCATTAGCTTCACCCCGTACACTTTAAGATTTGAAGACCTGGGCATTCAGTGAATATAGCAGGGTACTTGTAGTTCGTTTCTGAACTCGGAATTGGTATGATCCAAGTCCATTCGAAGATGCACATAGCAGATGAAGCATAATTTCAAACTAGAGCTGAGCACTGACAAATGTCTGAATGAAAGATATCAAAAGTAAAATTGTACCCCTTGACACAATGGTCGTTTCAACAATTTTAATTCAGAGCATCCTGGACCGACCTTAGACATTTAGAGCATCTTGGACGGTCCTTAGACATTGTGTTGGGTGTTGCCCAATTAATTAATATGGCCGCATATGTACTCAGCCTTGCATTTTTTCTTTTTAAATTTGTTTTAGATTATTATAACTTGACGTATGGTCACATTAAAAGTATTATGTTTGACAGACTTGTCTGTTTCATTTTGCCAGAGAGAGATGGAATCTAGCGAGTTTGGTGCAAGTGGAAAGAGAATGAAGGCCTGAGATCCTTGCAACATATCATGTGGAAATTTGGACAGCACCATTATCAGTTGTTTCTGCTTAGGAGGTCCACTGGAGACATTTAATGTCGTCATTATCAAGTATTAGTAGTTAAACTGGATGTTGGGTAGTATGCATTATGTATGAGTCATGGCTCTATGTCTAGTGAGTGGCTTCTTTTGGATTGTAACTTGCATCAGTGTCATTTTCTTGCATGAATCCTACTGGTTTGATTTAGAAACAATATTAGATGTTTGAACTATTTTAATGCCTCCCTCCTCTGCTGTTTGCTTGCCCCATAATTTGACTGGTATTGACAGACCAAAAACAACATAAATTTTGGATTTTAAAAGAATATATATAGTTACTCAATTTATTAACTGTTGTCTGTTGCCACCAAGGGATTGCCTTTTCTTGGTTATATTTGTTGTGTGGCATGGCTGGATTTCTTATGCCTCAACCGATCTTATGCTGTTGCAGCCTTGAAAGATGAGCGCAATTTATTTTCAAGTTTCGACGGAAGGTGTACAATCATGGCTCAAGCAAGATGCCCCTTGAGTGTACCCTTTCTGAAGAAAAACTGGTCTTAAACAAAATATTTTCAAGCTGAAAGAGTATGAAAAGGTCGGTCTGCAGCCAGTTGGAGACTCTTTTCAGAAAGAAAACATGGCCTCTTAAACTTAACATTTGTATTTAGTCTGGACTAGAGAGATACTGCAACCCTGGAGGCCCCAAAAACTTTTTAGAAGAAAAAAAAAGCCCCTGCCCCTATCTTCCATGGTCGGTGGTGGTGGCGGTGCCCGGCCTCCAAAGGGGCGGGGGTCGTGAGTCTCGCCCCGACGGACCCCCAGAGTTGCAGCGGAGCTAGGCGGGGAAGCGCGATAGAGGTGAGGTGGCTGCCGTGCGAGGTCCGCCTAGTGGTGCCGAATGGTGGTGTAACCAGTCAAATGTTACTCCTTTCAAGCCCGTTTCGTGTCTGCCGGACGCGACGACTCCCTGGACGGTGCGGCTGGAGATTGTTGGCTCGGGCTGTGAGCTTTCGGTCGTGCTGGAGGTGGAAGATTGGTTGCATGCCCCTGTTTTTGTGTTGACCTATCTATGGTGGACCGTGGCGTTTCGGCTAGGTGTTGCGGCAGCGATGATGTGATCCAACTTGGACGGTGTAGCCCCCAATCAGGTGGGTGAGGTTGTAGGTGTGCAGTGTTATGGACGGCGCCCGTGCGTGTGTCAGCATCTCCCCTCTCACATTGGTGTTTGGTTCGTTGTATCCGCGTGAAAGCCTAGGTTTAGTTCTAAATCGGCGATGGCGGCCATTCCTATGTTGGGAGTATCGTGTATGGAGACACGGAGTGGAGATCCGGTGTTGCGATCATTTGGTGCTCTTTGCTACCCTAGGTTGAGCTTTAGAGGCGCTACGTACGTCGTCACTGGTGCATTCAAGACGATACATTTATTTCCCAAGACCGACCAAGTCCTGACATCTATTCGGCAAGCACTTTTAGGCAATCATGGGTGGATGGTTGATTACATAAGTCACGGTGGTGTGTTGTCGTGAGAGACGTCCGGTGTTTGTCTTTTGGTTTTGGGTTGTTGTTGTGATGTGTGCTATAATTCGTCTCCTTAAGGCGGCCTTGGTGTGGAGCTTGTGCTATGCTTGTTGTGTGTAATGATTTGTTTATGCTCTCTTCTTTTCTTGAGATAATGCCATTCAGCTAGCTTAGCTTGATTGAACTTCAAACACTGATGCATCATTGTTTATCATCACTCTTGAAAAGAAAACATCTGTATATGGTACACGGAAGCATCTTTATATGGCATAATCAATAGTTTAATAGTACGTCATTGAGTAAGGATACATCATCGTTTATCATCACTCTTGAAATGAAAAGAAAACATTTGTATACACCAGGACTCAACCGAACCAAACACACATGATCGAATGTCACTTGTGCTGGACACACAGAGCAAAGCTAGGCTAGTCTTCCTCCCAGCCAAACCAACTCAGAAGCCACAAGCAGAAAAATTAAGCCCTAACTCACAAAATTAAAGCCCTACCACCATGAACATGGTTCGAAATGGTACAATACAAACATACAAACTTCAGTTATATAATGTTGAACAAGGCTCAAAGGCTTACAACAACAGCAATTTCCCGCCGGTGTTAGACATGCATTCCGCTCTGACAACACATAACAAGCCATCTAGCTAAACAGTCACCCAGCTCGCATTCCCAGGCATTGCGCTTGCAATCAAGTTTGGGCAATCTCGCAATCGACCGTGTGATCCCCTAGCCTGCAAATAATCAACAAACGTGTGAGCTAACTTCACATATTATGTATGATTGACTATCAAGTGCCATAGCTCACATTACAATCACTTCATCAATAAAAGCCTGAACAGATGGAGGGCATGGCTTATTCGGGTTTTTGAATGTTATAAGAATGGAAAACAGTAGCTGAGGTAGATAGTTTTTATGCTTCGTCGCCAACGCAAACGCTGCATCCCGCTTTTCTAGAGGGAAGCCCTGCATCGGAAGAAGATTGTATCAGCTTGTCATACAAAATTACAAGAGGGTGTGTATCCGAAGAGAAAGACTAAACATCTTACATTCTGATGCTTGAAAAAGTTGTTAGAGAATTTGAGCAAGCTGACTCCATTATCCTCATAAGGGGTACATATGGTCCCATCTCTACCATACCACCAGTGGAAGAAATACGTGTGGTACATTGCAGGAACCTTATCCAACCTGCTCCCCCAATAGAAATTTTCAAGTATAGTTATCAAGGCCTCTGAATCATCTTCACTGAGCCTTGTAAGCAACATATCGAGAACTGCAGTGATCTGAATTCTTCGAGAATATGTTAACAGCGAGGGGTGATTCGTGACAAAAGCAATCACAGCCTTACTTCGAAAATCAACAGCAGAACCATTTGATAGGAAACTGATAAGATTATAGAAATAGGTTGGATATTTGTTAATTCCAGCTCCTAAGGCATCGTCAAATATTCCAGAAACTGCACCATAATCCGATAATGCAAGTTCTTCACTATACTCTTGAGGAGCAGCATCAATATGCACATTACCATCGGCATCGAAGAAAATTTGCTTGGAAGTGAAGCCTCCGAAACAAATTCCAACGTAATGTTTTCTGCCAAGGTATATAAGCACCTTTTGACACCGAACCTGTAGTGGATGATCCAGGTACCACACTTTCATTGCTGGACGTATCTTGCTCTGATAGGGGAGAAGTAGGTCCCATGGCAAAGCCACACTGTTATGACCGGCCAGGTCTATGGCCGCCGTAGGCCCACCGGGCAATCTTAGCCCACAAGTTATCTTAGGTTAATTCTTGTGCAAGTTATTTTAGGTTAATTCTTATGCAAGTTATCTAGGTTATAAATATAGGTTGTAAGACTCTTTTTGGAATTAAGCAATAAGACTATTCTATTGCCCGGCTCCCAGAGGAGCCGGAACCCTAAACCCTAGCCGCCTTCTCCTCATTGCGCCGCCGCCCCAACCGCAAGGACGGCGCCTCGCCGCCGGCCGCCGCGCTCCAGCCCTCGCCCTCCTCCCTCCTTCCCGTATAGCCTACGTCCAAGGCAGGGCAAAACCCTAGCTCCTAACACCTTGGTATCAGCCAGCCCGTACGGGCCGCCACCGCCACCCCAGCCACCAACGCCGTCCCCGCCGGCGCTTCCGTGGTACTCGGTGCCCGCCGCCCTACTTGGCGGCTACCCGGCACCAGCCGTCCGCCGCCCAGCCGCTTGGTCGCCTTGGGCAGTCCAGCACTACGCATCGGCCAGCCCCGGCTGGCCCCCAGCCGCCAAGAGCAGCGTCGGCAGCCGCCCGGCACCGTGGCGGCCTGGCCCGGTCCCCTCCGCGCCGCCGCCCGGTTCCCACGCCACCACCACCTAGCACCGGCCGAGCTGGTCCCTACCGGCTCCCGATTCAACGCGGCGGTTCCCTCGTCGCCCTCTCCGATTCCCGCTTGGCTCACCGGCACGTCCTCACCGCCGGTCTACACGGAGGCCGGAGACCCGTCGGTTCCCATGCTGCAGCACGGTGCGCCGCCCTCGGCTCTCCACATCGACGAACCGGTGGCCACTGGCGCGTCGACCCCGACACCACCGCGTTTCGCCCGGATCGACTTCGCCACCTATGACGGTTCGGAAGACCCCCTTAACTGGTTAAACCAGTGTGATCAGTTCTTCCGGGGCCAGCGCACACCGGCGTCTGAGCGCACTTGGCTCGCGTCCTACCACCTTCGGGGTGCCGCCCAGACATGGTACTACGCTCTCGAGCAGGATGAGGGCGGCATGCCCCCTTGGGATCGTTTTCGTGAGCTGTGTCTCCTTCGCTTCGGACCTCCACGGCGCGGCAGCCGCTTGTCCGAGCTGGGCCGCCACCCTTCACCACCACGGTCCAGGATTTCGCCGACCGCTTCTGTGCTCGCATGTCACGCCCGGGTGACGGCTCTACAATGGCGGAGCTCTTCGTCGGTGGCCTTCCGACCACATCCGCGTGGACGCCGAGATGAAGGGCCCCGTGACCTCAGACGGCCATGTACTACGCCGGCGTTCGAAAGCAGCGCCTGTGCCTTGACACGGCCAGCAGACTCGGGCGCTTGCCTCCACGACCTTCGCCCGGTTGTGCCGCTTCTTCAAACCGTCTCACCGCCAACCACACCGCCGCAACACGGCCCTTCCGGCGCCTTCGCGGTCGAGCAGCTCGAGCGCCGCCGCCTGGGGCTGTGCTTTAACTGTGATGCGCCCTATGCCCCGGGCCATGTCTGCCCGCGCCTCTTCTACTTGGAGACCGTCGACGAGGTGGAGGACGCTGTCACCGAGGAGGGACTCGGCGACCCAGCAGCCGCCGCGGACGCGCCGGCACCCGCACCCGCGCCGGCTACGGCCCTTGTCGTCTCACTTCACGCGCTGGCCGGCATCCGCAATGAGCGGACTATGCTTATTCCGGTCACGATCCACGGCGGGACTCTGGTGGCTCTTTTGGAGACGGGTTCTACACATAACTTCCTCCCGGAGTCTACTATGCGGCGACTTGCCCTACAGCCCGCAGGCGGGGAGCAGCTGCGTGTCACTGTCGCTAATGGTGACCGCCTCCGCTGCCATGGACTCGTTCGGGACGTTCCCATTACTATCGGTGACGAGCACTTCACCATCACTTGTGCCGGCATCGATTTGGGCTGTTTCGACTTCATCCTCGGCGTCGACTTTTTGCGGACTCTCGGTCCCATCCTTTGGGACTTCGACGCCCTGACGATGACCTTCTGGCGCATGGGCCGCCGTATCCGGTGGGAGGGCGTTGGAGGCACCCCGGCGTCGCCCCCACTCCAGCTAGCCGCGGCGACCACGGAGGCCGAGCATCCGCTGTTGGATCACCTCTTGCAGCAGCACGGTGATCTTTTTGAGGAACCTCGGGGCCTTCCGCTGGCCCGGGTCTACGACCACCGTATCCATCTCCTGCCGGCTCGGCTCCGGTGGTCAGACGGCCCTATCGGTACCCTCGATTGCGAAGGACGAGTTGAGCGGCAAGGCGCACTCATGCTTGCCGCCGCATTATCCGGATATCGACATCACCCTTTACGGCACCGGTTCTTCTCGTCGCAAGTCGGACGGCACTTGGCGCTTCTGCATCGACTACCGTGCCCTTAATGCTCTCACACTTAAGGATAAGTTTCCTATCCCGGTGGTCGATGAGCTCCTGGATGAGCTCCATGGGGCGCGCTTCTTCACCAAGCTGGACCTCCGGTCGGGGTATCATCAAAGCGCATGCATCCCGACGACATCGCCAAGACGGCGTTCGGACTCATCACGGCCACTTCGAAGTTCTTGGTGATGCCCTTTGGCCTCTCCAACGCCCGGCGACATTTCAGGCCTTGATGAATGATGTCCTCCGCCCTACTTACGCCGGTTTGTGCTCGTTTTCTTTGATGACATTCTTATCTACAGCGCCTCTTGGGCGGAGCACCTCCAAAGATGTGGCCATCGTCTTCAACGAGCTTGAGCGCATCATCTTCATCTTAAGCGCTCGAAGTGCTCGTTCGGGACACCTTCGCCGCCTTACCTCGCCACGCCATCTCGGCCGAGGGTGGCCATGGACGCCGACAAGGTGGCGGCCGTCGCCGCTGGCCGATTCCGCAGTCTCCGCGGGCTCTTCGCGGGTTTCTTGGCCTTGCGGGTACTACCGAAGTTCATCCGGGAATTTGGGCTCATCGCGGCCCCACTCACGCGCCTACTCCGTCGCGACGCCTTCTCTTGGGATGAGGAGGCCACGTCAGCCTTTGAGGCCCTCAAGGGGGCCCTTACGACGGGACCCGTACTACAGATGCCGGATTTCGACCTTCCCTTCACCGTCGACTGCGACGCCTCCGGTGCGGGGTTTGGTGCGGTTCTGCATCAGGGCGAGGGACCCCTCGCCTTCTTCAGCCGTCCCTTTGCTGCACGCCATCTTAAGTTGGCGGCATATGAGCGTGAGCTCATTGGGTTAGTGCAGGCAGTACGCCACTGGCGGCCCTATCTTTGGGGTCGTTCCTTCCGGATCCGCACGGACCACTACAGCCTCAAGTTCATCTTTGGATCGAGGCTCTCGACGGTCCCTCAAAGCACCAGTGGATCAAGAACTCTTTGGCTTTGATTTCACCGTCGAGTACCGCCGGTCGCTTTAACACCGCCGCCGACGCTTCTGTCCCGGCGTGACGCCGATGTGGACGACGGTGCGGCAGAGGGGACGGCCTTCTGCATCATCACCGGGCCCTCTTTCGCCCTCTACGCCGACATCCGCCGCGCGACCGCGACCGCGGCCGACGCCCTCCTCTTGCAGCAGCAGCTAGCGGCGGGCGAGCTGGAGGAGCCGTGGCGCCTAGCCGACGGCCTGCTTCTCCATGGGCGACGCATCTTCGTCCCGGCGCACGACGATCTTCGTCAGCAGGTGCTGCGTCTCGCCCATGCGGCGGGCCATGAGGCGTCGCAGAAGACGCCCATCGTCTCGCGCCGACTTCTACATTCCGTGCGATCGTGCCCTGGTCCGTGATTGGGTACGGTCTTGTGACGTGCCAGCGCAATAAAACGGAGACGCCGCGACTACCGGCATGCTTCAGCCCTTGAGATTCCATCTCAGGTTTGGGCGGAACATCTCCATGGATTTTATCGAGGGCCTTCCCAAGGTGGGCGGCAAATCCGTCATTCTCACAGTGGTCGACCGCTTCTCCAAGTATGCTCATTTCATCGCCCTTGGCCACCCATATTCAGCGGCATCTGTCGCACGGGCCTTCTTCGATGGCATTGTCCGTCTCCACGGTTTTCCTTCTTCGATCGCCGCGATCGGGATCCTGTGTTCACCGCCATGTATGGCGCGACCTTTTCCGGTGGCGGGCGTGAAGCTCCGCTGAGCACTGCCTTCCATCCTCGCACGGACGGCGATGCGAGATCGTTAACAAGGTGATTGCCATGTATTTGCGTTGTGTTACAGGTGATCGCCCTCGCGCATGGGTGGACTGGCTCGTGGGCGGAGTATCGCTACAACACCTCTTTTCACTCCGCCCGCCATTTTCGCCCTTTGAGGTGGTTTATGGTCGGCTGCCCCCGCCGATCCTGCCGGTGGATGCGGCCTCGGCACGGACCGAGGCGGCCGGGGCTCTTCTGAGGAACCGTGATGAGATGCTCGCGGAGGTCCAGCAACGACTTCTCCGTGCCCAGCAGCTTGGCCAAACGATACTATGATGGCCACCACCGCGAGGCGGAGTTCACGGTGGGCGACTGGGTGTGACTGCGTCTACTTCACCGCTCTACGCAGTCGTTGGACCCAAGCGCGCGGAAAAAGCTCGGTCCTCGTTATGCCGGTCCCTTTGCTATCCTGGAACGCATTGGGAAAGTGGCGTACCGTCTTCAGCTTCCTGCCGGCGCGCGCATTCATGATGTCTTCCATGTCGGGCTACTCAAGCCATTCCGCGGTGATCCACCCGCGGCGCCGCCGGCCCTTCCGCCGGCCTCGGACGGACGTCTCCTTCCTGCACCGGAGAAGGCGCTCAAGGCCCAGCTGCGCCGAGGCTCCTGCACGTGTTGATTCGATGGGCTGGACTACCGGAGGAGGACGCTACTTGGGAGCAGCGCGAGGAGTTCCACCTGACACTACCTCGACTTTCAGCTCGAGGACGAGCTGTTTTGCGCCTGTGAGGAGAGATGTTATGACCGGCCAGGTCTATGGTCACCAGAGGCCCACCGGGCAATCTTAGCCCACAAGTTATCTTAGGTTAATTCTTGTGCAAGTTATCTTAGGTTAATTCTTATGCAAGTTATCTAGGTTATAAATATAGGTTGTAAGACTCTTTTTGGAATTAAGCAATAAGACTATTCTATTGCCCGGCTCCCAGAGGAGCCGGAACCCTAAACCCTAGCCGCCTTCTCCTCATTGCGCCGCCGCCCCAACCGCAAGGACGGCGCCTCGCCGCCGGCCACCGCGCTCCAGCCCTCGCCCTCCTCCCTCCTTCCCGTATAGCCTACGTCCAAGGCAGGGCAAAACCCTAGCTCCTAACACACACCGTGGTAGAGATTCAGAGTAATGATTACATCATCCCAGTTTTTGCGACCACTGCAAAACAAACACAATTTAGTGCTTTTACAATACACAGGGACCCAAAGTATTGCAGGAAAAAAAAAGATAGGCCAGCACATTACAGTTAACAGCAATCTAACGGGAAAAAAAAGCACCACGAATCAGTTTTCGGGAACATGTTAGTACAACAGATGTATCACTAGAGTCACTGCTACAGAAACATGTCAAATAGCACAGCACAACACAGTTAACAGCGGTCTAAGGTAAAAAAAAAGTACCAAGAATCAGTACTTCAGGAACATTCAGCTCACAATTTACAGTAAGGTAAAAAAAACTGTAGCATCAAACTAAAAATACAGTAATAATAAGATTTATAATTAAAACCTACCTGCCACCTCGTAGTCTAGGATTAATATAAACCATAGAATCCTTCTGGAGTTGATAATATGACAAAACTTTATTCGGCTCCAGAATTCTTCCACAGAAGGTCGAATAGAGATCAATGAGACTAACTCCCTCACACCGGCAAACATGATCGATTAGCATATTTGCACTTAATATGTCAAGGTTCTCCTGAACAGGAATAGTTGCTCCACAAAATTTCACAAGTATCTGAGAATAAAACATATGTCAAATATAGAACATAGGGAGAACTACGGTAGTATAGGTTTCGTTCTCTGTTATCCAACCACAAGTGCAGATGTATAGGGAGTACAAATCAGGTGTACAAATGGGGGGAGAAAAGAGGCAGTACCTGAACAGTGTTATTAGCGGATTTTTTAATGCTTGCACTAGTAGAAGAGCTGTTGTTTGCTTCTCTGTTATCCCTTGCTCTTTGAGCCAACTGCTTCACCTCCTCACCGATTGTACCAAGTTGTTTCTTGTCTGCATCCTGCAACACAAGTAATGAGTTAGAAAAGAGAGAGAGAGAGAGAAATGCACAACCCGAACTAGCTAGTTTTTACTAGCTTACCCTAACTATTGAAATGAGAAACCCACGTAATGTCAAGAGATAGTGCACATATAGAAGTGCATCAATGCTCTAAAGGTCACGAACAGAATATCGGTTTACGAGTACTACAAAGCCAAAGCTATACAAATACACAAAAGAAAACAATGTCCGTACATCAGATCAGTAGATATCCACCCACAAACACATTTAGAAACAATAGAATAAATGACACAGCCTGAAATTGATTGCCAAACTTTGTTGTGCAATATAGGAAAATCTAAAGAAAGTTACCTATAAAATTCATAGCATTTCAGAAGTACATGCAGTGAGCATAGTAAAATCGAGAAATTTAGGATAAAACTAACACAATCGTTAAATTGAGAATTTCAGAATAAAACTAGGATTTCAGAAGTTCAGACAACATACAATATCATTATTAGCAGACTCTGGAAAAACCAAACCCACGAGGTCACCAGCACATCCAAATATTTGGCACAAATTTGGTTTTAAATTCATAAATAAAATAAAACTGTTGGAGTAAGTTAGTTATGCTCAATCTATAGTTACTTTTAGATGATGCGGACACTACTAGAAAAAAATGGATTGGAGTACCGACCTTGAAACGGTCCATGGGTTTGACAACTGCTTCCCGGGCAGCAGTGGTATCAAGACCCACACCAGCATGAGTAACACAGAAGAGTTTTTCTTTAGAAACAGCAGCTTCTGCAGCATCTATGTCAGTCTTGGCAGCCTTTTGGACATTTTCTTTGCCCGTTTTCTTCTTCGCCTCCCTTAGTTGATCCTGATATATGCAACAGCTATAATCAGCTTTCATTTTAACTACCAATAGAATACCAAATATCGTAAATATTCTCTTTGACAAGATGTGGCAAATGAACTGAAGCATTTACAGACCTCCAACTTTGAGACATTGCCTTTTAGATCAGCTTTTCTTGCAGCTGGGATAGCAGCTGCATCCAGTGTATTATTGATCGATCCAATTTTCTGATGAAGAAACAACATTCTTAGTTACAATCTAATACAAAGCAGGTCAACAGGAAATGGCTACAAAGTACAATTGGCATCATCTTTCATATAAAGGTTAAGGACATAATGTTTCTAAGAAAACAAACAAACTCACAGAAAGTTTTAATAATATCCAATTTATCAGAGCAGAGAGCACCACAACCATATAGCTCACACTAAAAGAGACACAAGCACAGAGGGGGGAAAGTTTACCTTTTCCAATGTTGCTCCGTCCAATTTACTTGCTTCATTGATATCAGATAACCATTCTTTGCTTTCAGGGTTGGCAAGCACATCTTCCACTTTACAACCAATCGATACAACTCTTACAGGATCAGGGTAGATCTACAAAGCCCATATGTAAAAGGAATTACACAAAATAACAGGGCAGGCAAACGAGATATGACAACATGGTATGTCGAGCTGGGTAAGAGAACGCACTTCACCAAACACAGCTCGAAGACCATTCACGCGCTTCGGATTGGCTAATTTTATTTCTTGTGCAGATAGCTCCAGCTCAGCCTCTATTCGCTGCTTCACTATATACTCAATTTTTCGCAAATCTTCTGGTTGGACAGGTTTCCCTGTTATGTACTAACAGTTGAGTAGACAAGCTGAGGAAAAAACAACAACAAGTGGATGCAATATAAAAATAATCACAGCATACCATGGGAGAAATCAAATATCAGCTTCTCTGGAAGAGCAATGGGACCTTTCTGGTCAATACGGTCACCAATTACTTCCTACATTTGCAATAGCGAAACCATCATGAGCACAAAAAAGCACTCCCTGTAAAATCTGAGAGGCTTGAAAACATACCCTTAGAGCAAAGTTCAGCATATGGGTACATGTGTGGTTTGGAGCATTAGAGTATGCAGTAGTAGAAGTATTGCAGTGTAATTTAGCAAATTTCATAGGTTACTGATTCAGTATAAAGAATTAATAAGTAAAGAATGTTACCTTGTATTTCACTTCATCGCCAACAGACAATGTCTTGGAGTCAGGCCCTTCCAGAAATGAACCGGTATGCAGGACATAGCCAGCAAACACTTGGACATTGTTCACAGTAAAAGATCCAGATGGCCCCTCGATACTCCCGGTGTCATACATCTGATCCAGAAATAACATATGGCATGTCAAAAGAATTCATGCAAACGCATGGCGCAAATCTCAAACATGCAGAAGAGAGATGCATTCGAAATAGAACAAGGAAAAGTTTATATATACAACCTGGAACCACACACAAGATCTAGAAGTGTTGTTACAGCAACAAACATGAACAAGGGAATGCACTATCCTGGCAGTGTGGTTACAGCAACAAGATATATATGAACAAGGGAATGCGCGTCCCTCATATATATAGCGCGCGCTCACATAAAAAAGCAACCACGTCCACACCTACGGGCTACAGCGGGCACACACATGACATGAGCCAGCAGCGATGAAGGTGCATATTGTATTGTAACTCCAGCAGAATTTCAAGCGCGCGCGTGCACACGAGAACAAGGGAGAAGACCATATATACCTGTGCGCGCAGATCTGCAGTGGGGGCATGGAGCTCCGCAGCCCGTGGCCTCGAGGTGCCGTAGTAGTCGTCGTAGGTGTCCTTGTGGCCGCGACCCCGTCCAACTGCCACCGGAATGCAGACCCCCATCTGCGCGCACCGCGTCGAGTCCCTCCGTGTCCGTGGCGGCGTGGGGCACCGCCGCACCAGGCTCGGGTTTCGGGGGAAGCCGCACCGCGCGACCGACTCTTCGAAGCCGTCCGAGGGCACTCCGCCGCGGCTCACCTCCACGCGCATCTCGTCGCGCTTGTTCTTCGGGCCCCGCCCTCCGCGGCCGCCCTTGATGCCGAGGGCCGTCAACGCGCTGACCGGTGTAGGGCGTCGGGGCGGGGTGTCGGTGTAGCTCCCGCACGTCCGCGAGGCCTCCTCGGCGCCGGCCGCGGACGTGCCCTCGCCGTCGCCGACCCGTACAGGGCGTCGTCTGGGAACCGCGTCGTGGTGGCGGCGGTAGCGCTCGATGTGGCACCCGCACGTCGGCAACGCCTCCTGGACGACATCGGCGGCCGCGCCCTTGCCGCGCATCTCCCCCGGCACGACGCGTCTCTCAAGCGTCCGGCTCCCGCCCTCGCCCGCCGCCCTCGCCGCAGGTGTACGAGCGGCAGACCTGGCCTCGTCGTCCGCGTGGCGCCGGGTCGGGCAGATGCCGCCGGATCTGGCGCGGCGGCCGACGCTGGCCGAATCCTCGTCCTCCCCCTCGGCCGGGTAGCCGCCCCGCCGCTCCCCCTTGGACGGCGCCATGCCGCCGAGACCTCCCTCAGCCACCGCTAAACCCTACCCAGCTGCAGCGGAAAGGGAGGGGAGAAGGGGAGAGACAGGAAGGCGAGGAGGCCGCGCGGGGGTGAATGATTGGGGGCGCGGAGTGTTTGGGTTTTCCTTCCGTTGGCTGGGTTTCGTGTTTGGGGACGTGGGTGGGGCCGGAGTGTCAGTCTTACCCTGTGGCACTTTCCTTGTTCATTCAGAGAAGGGGTGTAGCAGATCCGGCAATACAACGGACGGCTACGATGGCTCCTTGCTCGGACGACGAGTCGCCATCGTAGGATTTGCTTTACCGTTGTTGCCATAGCATTTCTACCGTTCACCGCCTTACGCCGCTCTTGTTTTCCGACCTATAACCAAATGTAGGACGATGTGTCCGGAGAGGTTCATTGTTGAATCTCCGGTTCTTTGCCGACCATGGCTAGCACGTGAACCCTACATTCTTCGCCCTATAGAAATAATAGTTCAGACCCGGTCGATAGTTCCCACATTCTTCGTCGATTTACAATTCATCTCCTCAAATACTGTTCGGGTCCTAACAAATTGGTATCATGAGTCATCGATCCTTGGAGGAGGCATTTCCTTTATGAGTCAAGACTTCTTTGGTGACGCCCTTTGGGCAGTCTAATGCACCGGCACATTCCAAGCATTGATGAACAACATTTTGGCCCTTATTCAAGACAGTTTGTGTAAGTGTTTTTTGATGATATACTCATTTACAGAAAGCTACGAAGATGACATGGAACACATAGAGACTATCCTGGGAGTTTTAAAGGAAATTCAGTTATGTGCAAAGTTATCTAAGTGTGTTTTGCATTAGAAAAAAGTACAATATCTGGGTCATATGATCTACGTGGAATGAGTAACCACTAATCCACAAAAACTCAAAGCTGTTGTAGACTGGCCAACACCGATAGTGTTACAAAATTAAAATACTCCCTTGGGTTAGTAGGTTATTATAGAAATTTTATTAAAGGGTATGGAGTTATCTGCAGACCCTTACATGATCTGTTAAGAAAGGACAATTTTCCTGGAAGAGTGAACATGGCAAAGCTTTTGCTCGCCTCCAAAATGCTCTCATTACAACCCCAATTCTAGCCCTACCAAATATCTCTCAGCCTTTTATCTTGGAGACTAATGCTTCTGGTAAAGGAATTTGGCGCAATGTTGATGCAGCAAGGGAGACCTCCAACATACTATCTAATTGTGGCTATTCTAGAAGCACTTAAAAGATGGAGACTATATAATTGGAAATGAACTCATCATCGAAACAAATGAACGTTCTCTTAAATTCATTACTGATCAGAAAATAACAGAGGGTGTTCAACATAAATTGATGGTGAAACTACTTGAGTTCAACTTTAAAATATAGTACAAAAAGGGGTGGACAACAAAGTTGCAGATGCTTTATCAAGATTATTGGCATCCCGTATGCTACTCCAGTCTGGGCTTCAAAACTAGTAGGCAATTATCATAAGGACCCGGTGACCAAACAAGTTTTGGAACAATTTCTGTTGCAATAGGAAAACACTATGTTTGATTACAACCTTACAGTTGGCATAATTAGATATAAAGGAAAAATTCTGGTGGGTGGTTTATTTGATTTAAAAACAAGAATGATAACTGCACAACTCCCCCATTAGAGGTCATTCTGGCACAAGAGCTACTTATCAGAGAGTGAAAAGGTATTTTCTATTGGCAAGGTCTTAAATCAGATGTGGAGTCTTACATTGCATCTTGTCTCATCTGCCAGAGATCTAAGCATGAAAATTGTGTGCAACCTGGCCTGTCAGATCCACTCCCAATAGTTGACATGGCATGACAACATATTTCTATGGATTTCATAGAGGGACTTCCACAATCTCAAGGCAATGAAGTAATATTGGTGGTAGTGGACAGATTTACTAGGCATGCTCATTTTATACCACTAGCACATCTATACACTGTCCTTGGTGCAGCACGGGCCTTTGTGGACAACATTATCAGATTGCATGGCCCTCCTAAGCTCATTATTTCAGACATAGACGGAATTTTCACTACTAAATTGTGGAAGGATATTTTTGCTAGTTTGAAAAGTGAACTGAGGTACAGTATTCCTGCCATCCTCAAACTGATGGTCAAACTGAGAGGGTAAACCAATGTGTGGAAACTTATCTTAGGCGCATGACAACCAATGAAGCCAAGAAATAGTGTTCTTGGCTTTTTTGGTAGAGTTTTGGTATAATACTACATATCATACTACCCTGAAAATGTCTCCCTTTCAAGCTATTTAAGGTTTTACTCCACCCTTGATCTCTGAGCTAGCTATTCCGGTACCTGAGGATGAACTCACACCTTCTTGTCTGTTAAACAACACATGTTGGAACAACTGAAAGACAACTTACAACAAGCCTAGAACAGAATGAAAAGATATGTAGATCTCAAGAGAATTGAAAAGAGTGTTTGAGGTTGGAGACATGGTGTATCTTAAAATGGAACCATATAGGCTAGCAGCTTTCGGATTCAGAGGAGCTCTGAAATTTACAAAACAAATATTATGGACCATTCTTGATCATCCAGAAGATTGGCAAGATGGCTCACAAACTTCAATTTTGTGACCATGTGAAAATCCACCATGTTTTTCATGTGAGTCAACTAAAGAAGCACATTGGCAGCAAATCCATACCTAGCCCAAATTTACCCATGGTCACTTCTGATCGAACTATCAAAACAGGTCCTTCTTCAGTCTTACAAGTGAGGCAAGTTCCTAGAAATAACTTGCATGTGTGTAGCGGTACATCCAGTTGGAGGATTTGTCACCTAGAGAGGAAACATGGGAAGACGCGAAATTTATCAAGTACATATTTCCAAAGTTCTTCAAGACAACAACTCAAATCTGGTGTGCAAATCAACAAGCGCCATGAGGACACGTCGTTTCTCAAGGGAGGGGCAATGTCGGGGCTTAGACTATCGCATGCGTTCAGTCAACACCATTGTTCATTCAAAGAAGGGGTGTAGCAGATCTGGCAATACCGATTCAAAGGAATGGACGGCTGCGATGGCTCCTTACTCAGACGACTAGTCGCCATCGCATGATTTACTTTACCGTTGTCATTTTAGCATTTCTACCTTTCACTGTTTTACGCTCGCTATTGTTTTCCAGCCTATAACCAGCCGAGATGTGGCTCGAGAGGTTCATTGTTGAATTCCCCAATTGGTACCTGCCATGGCTAACACATGAACCCTGCACTCTTCGCCCTATAGAAATAATAGTTCAGATCCAATCAATAGTTGCCAAATTATTCGTAAATTTATAATTCATCTCCTCAAATATTGTTTGGGTCCTGACAAATTGGTATCATGAGCCATCAATCCTTGGCAGAGCCGTTTCTTGGTGAGAAAAATTTGTCAAAATGGTGATTCACACCCCTTTTCCCACCCTTCTTCGTGAGCGACGGCGAAGGTGGTGTATCAGGCGGCACCGACGGAGGGGTTGAGGTTCAGGGTGGGGGTGTGTAGGCGCTCGAGTCGGTGACAGTTCAGGCATGGATCAGTAGAGCAGAGGTGGTTGTTCGAGTACTCTGCTCGAGCGGTACAATCCCACGTTCAGGCATTGATCTGTGTGCCAGGGAGGCGTGGAGCTCAGTGGCGGCAGGATCAGAGGTTTAGGGATGGTTGCTAGGTGATTCCTAGTGGTAAATTCCCAACCTACACCTCAGATCAAGGAGATGGGACGCGCAAAAGCAATCGATGAGGCGGATCTTCAAGAGGTTCTATCCTTGCCGATGATTTTGGTGTTACGCTAAAAGATAGTGCCCAAATGCAAACTCAGGTGTCTAAATTGCAAGAGGAAGCACAATGATAAGTTCCAAGCAGGAGGAATTTCATTACAAGTTGGGTATGTAGAGAAAGTACTTTTGGACTTGATAAGCAACTTTCAGCTATCGATTATGTTCTTCACACATTGGTGAAACCAATGTAGAACATGCCTCAAAGGTATAACCCTTCCAGTTCGACTCAAGTGCTCAGATCTCCTACCTTGCATCATGAGCAAACACATGAAAAGGTTGAAAGAGTGAATCGGTTGAGGAAGCAATTAGCAGCAGAGAACGAAATGTCTAAGCAATTGGAGAACTTAGAAATGCAGAATTTGCCACCAATTAGAACTAACAGGGCAACAACGCCTCCTGGGTTTCCCATTTAAGTGAGATAGGACACTAATAGTGTGGCAGGAAACCCAATTACTGCAAGAAACAATTGTAACGCCCCCGATGCGGCTATATCTCCCACGTGTCGAGGCACGACTTAGAGGCATAACCGCATTGAAAGCAATGTCGCAAGTGAGGTAATCTTCACACAACCCATGTAATAAATAAGGGAAAGAGATACATAGTTGGCTTACAATGCCACTTCACACAAAGACATGAATAAACATCCATCATTCGAGTACACTCAAGGTCCGACTACGGAACCAAAATAAAAGAAGATACCCCAAATGCTACATGATCCCGAATCGTCCCAACCGGGCACCACTACCGATCATCGTGAAAAGACACATAGTAACGACCACGTTCCTCGTCGAACTCCCACTTGAGCTCGGTTGAGTCACCTGCCTTTGGCGTCGTCGGAACACCTGCAACTGTTTTGGAAGTATCATGAGTCACGGGACTCAGCAATCTCACACCAGCGAGATCAAGACTATTTAAGCTTATAGGAAGGACAGAGTAGTAAAATGGAGCTGCAGCAAGCGACTAGCATATATGGTGGCTACATCGCAAAAGAGAGCGAGAAGAGAAGCAAAGCACGGACGTGAAACTAGTAGCGATCAAGAAGTGATCCTGAACTACTTACGTCAGACATAACTCCAACACCGTGTTCACTTCCGGACTCCACGAGAAGAGACCATCACGGTTACACACGCGTTGAAGTGTATTTTAATTGAGGTCAACTTCGGGTTTTCTACAACCGACATTAACAAATTCCCATCTGCCTCATAACCGCGGGCACGGCTTTGAAAGATATTACCTGCAGGGTGTCCCAACTTAGCCCATTATAAGCTCTCACGGTCAACGAAGGATATTCCTTCTACCAGGAAGACCCGATCAGTCTCGGAATCCCGGACTACAAGACATTTCGGCAGCAATAAAACAAGACCAGCAAAGCCGCCCGATTGTGCCGACAAATCCCGATAGGAGCTGCACATATCTCGTTCTCAGGGCACATCCGGATAAGTCAAGCTACGAGTAAAACCAAGCCTCGAGTTTCCCCGTGGTGGCCCCGCAGGCTGCTCGGTTCGGGCCAGCACTCGAAGGAGAACTGGTCCGGGGGGGTTAAAATAAAGATGACCCTCGGGCTCGCGAAAACCCGGGGGAAAAGGCTTAGGTGGCAACTGGTAAAACCAAAGTTGGGCCTTGCTTTGGGCCGGAAGTCTTATTCAAAGCGAACTGTCAAGGGGTCCCATAAATCACCCAACCGTGTAAGGAACGCGAAAATCAAGGAACATAACACCGGTATGACGGAAACTAGGGTGGCAAGAGTGGAACAAAACACTGTGCATAAGGCCGAGCCTTCCACCCTTTACCAAATATATAGATGTGTTAAACATAGCAGATATATATTGTGATATCCCCAACAAGTAAACATGTTCCAACAAGGAACAACATCTCCATGTTCCAACAAGGAACAAACTTCAGCTTCACCTGCAACTAGCAACGCTATAAGAGGGCCGAGCAAAGCGGTAACATAGCCAATCAACGGTTTGCTAGGAAAGGATGGTTAGGGGCTGACATGGCAATATGGGTGGCATGATATAGCAAGTGGTAGGCATCGCAGCATAGGCATAGCAAAAGAGCGAGCAACTAGCATAGCAAAGATAGAAGTGATTTCGAGGGTATGGTCATCTTGCTCGCAATGTTCTCGAGTTGTCGAAAGCTTGATCCTCGTAAGCGTTCTCAACAGGTTCCTCGTTCACGTACTGCGTCTCGGCTCTACCCAAAGCAACAACACAAACAAAGGAACCACAATAAATCACGGTGCACTGCACAATCAATCATGATGCAAAACATGACATGATATGCGGGATGTGATATGCAATGCGTATGTGCGCTCCGGAAGGTAAATGATGAACCAGGCATCAACTTGGCAAACCAAGTATGCCACTGGAAAGATGAGATGATTTCGGTTGAAATCGATATAAAGATCACCGGAATCGGATGCACGGTTTGGAAATGACAAGCAAAACAAGAATGGCACAAATCTGCCATTAACAGCATGATACCACTTAGCAAGCAACAATAAATTAAGCTACTGCACCCAAACGTATCAACAAAGTACATGGCAGTGATCTACACAAGATGCTCGACAAAAGATGAGCACTGAGCTACGGCTAGTTCACAACATAACAGGTTCAAACAAGCATGGCAAAAGTGCACAAAATATCAGGCTGGACATGGCAAAAACAGCATCAGGTTGCAATGTTCAGAGCAAGAAAACTACATGCTACAGGACCTTAAAATAGCGAAACATGGCATGGAATGAATCTACTCAAAGCATAGAACAAAAGTCCCTTACTGACCATAATCCAAAAAGGATTAGAAAATATAGTAACACCCATGTCAATATTGAAAGTTTAGTTAACAGATTCAGCAACATGGCATGTCAAAAACTGATAACGAGTAGGCATGTTTACAAGCTCAATGCACTCACTACAGAGCCTTAAATGATACACTAAGCATACATACATCAAGAAGACATGGCATAGAAGACATACATGGCAAGAAAAATAACATAGCATATATGGAACAACCACAACAAGCTTGGCAAAATTGAATAACATGTAAACAATCTGCCAGGAAACATTTGATAGCAAAAGTAGAGCTCGATTGACTCAAGCTACGGCACTCCATAATTGCAAACAAAGGCATGGATGGATAGAGCAAGACATGTTTTACAAAACATCCTTACTGAAGTATCTCAAAATATGCATAGATCTCTCGGTAGCATCAAGTTAACATGGCATCAAAATCAGCTAAAACAGGGCTGAAATCAGCAACATCAAGACATCTACTTTGCATGCTTGTGCTAGTCACCACATAGATCACAAAAATACATGGCATACACCCCTGGAAAGATGGCATGGCATATTACAACACACATGTAGGACTCAAATTCATAGGGTGCACACATTAATCATGGCAAAAATAACAAAAGTGCAAGTTCTGTTAAGAAACAGAAACTAACATGACATAGCACACTTCCAACAGCATTTCGGGCATCAAGATGAGCTCAAATGAAAATGGTTCAATGAGATGAAATGATCTACTCTTCGAGAAGAACATTTTGACATATTATACGCGCAAAATGGATCTACAGATGCAAAGATATACCACTTCGAAAATGACACAAAATAACAAGGGTCGGATCGGGCCGGCCGGATCTCGGCGACGGCGGGCGGACGCGGGCCGGCGAGGAGGAGGGAGGTCGCCGGGCGGTGCGCGGGGCCGGAGCTCGGCTGCCGGCAAGACGTGGCTGGCGCCGCGGAGGCGGGCGACCGAGGGCGAGGTGGCTGAGCGCCGGGCGGCGGGCGAGGTCGCCGGGGCTGCTGCCGGCTGGGCGCGCTGAGGCCGGGCGAGGAGGCGCTGGCGGAGCGGGCGCTGGGCGGCGCGCTGACCGGGCGGCGGCGCGGCGCTGGGCGGCGGGCGCTGGGCGCGGGCGGGTTCACTGGCCCGGCGCGGGCGGCGGCGCGACAGTGGCGGTTTCGATTGGCGCGAACGGCGCGGACAGGTGGCGGCTCCTGATTGGCGCGACGCTGGCGGCGATTTTTCGTCCGGCGGCGGCGGACACGCCCGGCGCGGGGACGGATTTTAGGGTTTCGGGGAAGGGATGATCCGGATTTGGAGGGGGGTTTGCTTAAATAGGCATAGAGGGAGCTAGGAGAGTCCAAATGAGGTGTAGTTTTCGCCCACACGATCGTGATCGAACGGCGGAGAGCATGGGAGTGACTTAGATGGGTTATTGGGCTGTTTTGGAGGGGTGTTGGGCTGCAACTTAAAGAGGCCTTCGCGAGCGCGGTTAACCGTTGGATTACCAAACGAGCTCCAAATGACCCGAAACTTGACCGGTGGTCTACGGGTGGTATACCAAGGCCACTAGACAAACCTCGGTCCATTTCGAGAAGGTTTAATACCCGCACACGGAAAAAGCGTAAAAGGGGCGTGGAGATAGGAGTGCCGGATTGCAAAACGGACAACGGGAAAAATGCTCGGAATCATGAGACAAACACGTATGCAAAAGCGATGCACATGATGACATGATAAAATGCATGACATGGACAAAATGCAAAAAGGAGAAAGACCCAACCACGGAGGGAATATCATATCACAAAGGTCAGAAAATGGCAAGAGTTGGAGTTACAAATATGGAAAGTTACATTCGGGGTGTTACAACACTCCACCACTACAAGAGGATATCGTCCCGAGATCTAGGACTGAAAGAACTCCAGATATTCGGAACGGAGGTGATCCTCCCGCTCCCAGGTGGCTTCTCGGTCGGAATGGTGTGACCACATCACTTTCAGGAATTTGATTGACTTGTTGCGAGTCTTGCGCTCGGTTTCTTCAAGAATAGCAACGGGGTGCTCATGATAAGAGAGATCTTCTTGAAGGTCAATCTCTTGAAGTTGATAGTGCGTTCAGGAGTCTTGAAGCACTTGCGAAGCTGTGACACGTGAAACACATCGCACGCGTTTGCAAAGTTGGAAGGAAGCTCAAGTTGATAGGCGAGATCGCCTCTTTTCCCAATGATCTTGAAAGGACCCACGTATCTAGGGGCAAGCTTCCCTTTGATACCGGGCGACGAGTGCCTTTCATTGGAGAGACGCGGAGGTAGACATGGTCTCCGATTTCAAAAGCCACATCACGGTGCTTATCATCATAATAGCTCTTACGCGCGATTATGCGGCTTTGAGATTCTCACGAATGACTTTGCACATTTCTTACATACGTGATCAAGTCATTGCCAAGAAGTTGGCGTTCACCGTCTCGAGACCAATTGAGAGGAGTACGACACTTTACGCCATAGAGAATTTCGAATGGGGCCTTGCCCGAACTTCGCTTGGAAGCTGTTGTTGTAAGAGAACTCGGCATATGGAAGACAATCTTCCCACTTCATACCGAAGGAAATGACACAAGCCCTGAGCATATCTTCAAGGATTTGATTAACTCGCTCGACTTGGCCACTTGTTTGAGGATGGAAAGCTGTCTTTGAAAGCAGATGTTGGTGCCCATGGCCTTGAAAAGAATCCCGAACTTGGAGGTAAAGATGCTGCCACGGTCTGAAGAGATCACTTGAGGAATGCCGTGCAAGGAGACAATCCTGGAGGTGTATAGCTCTGCCAACTAAGCTGCTGTGATAGATTCTTTGATAGGAAGAAAATGAGCCACTTTAGTAAGCTTGTCAATGACAACGAAGATAGCATCATTTCCACGCTTGGACTTTGGAAAGCCGATCCACGAAGTCCATTTCAATATGATCAAACTTCCATTCTGAATAGCAAGAGGTTGGAGGAGACCAGCTGGTCTTTGGTGTTCTGCTTTCACTCTTCTGCAGACATCACACTCATTCACGAATTGAGCAATTTCTCGCTTCATTCGAGTCCACCAATATGACTGCTTGAGATCATGGTACATCTTCGTACTTCCAGGATGAATGGATAGAAGCGAATTGTGAGCCTCGTTCATAATGACTTTTCTCAGATCACCCTTAGGAACCACAATCCAGTCCTCAAAGAAAAGAGTATCTTTGTCATCGACGTGAAAGCACTTGTACTTGGAAATGCCCTTGTCAATACCACGTTTCACCTTTTTCACCATGGCATCCAGAAGTTGAGCCTCACGAATCTGATCTTCCAAAGTAGGAGAGACTATGAGGTTGGCAAGAAAGCCTTGAGGAACAACTTGAAGATTCAGCTTGCGGAAAGCTTCACGTAGATCCGCTGAAATGGCTTGAGGATTAGGCTGTTGCGATAAGCCTTCCTGCTCAAAGCATCTGCAATGACATTGGCTTTGCCGGAGTATATTCAATACTTGGGTTGTACTCTTGAATCATTTCGACCCATCGAGTCTGCACGAGGTTGAGGTTGGGTTGAGTGAAGATGTACTTGAGACTCTTGTGATCGGTGAAAATGTCCACTTTCCTTCCCAACAAGAGATGTCTCCATGTTATCAATGCATGGACAACCGCCGCCAACTCAAGATCGTGAGTGGGGTAGTTCTTTTCGTTGGGCTTCAATGGCGAGAGGTATAAGCCACAACTCTCTTCTCTTGCATTAACACAGCACCGAGACCTTGAAGAGAAGCATCACGTAATACTTCAAATGGCTTGGATTCATCAGAGGAGTCAAGACAGAGCTGTGACGAGTTTCTCTTTGAGGGTATTGAAAGCAACGTCACACTCGGGAGACCGGACATACTTCACATGCTTACGGAGGAGGTTGGAAAGACGCTTTGCAATCTTGGAGAAGTTCTCTCTGAATCTTGACAATAGCTTGCAAGACCAAGAAAGTCATGAGCTGCTTGACATTCGAGGAGGTTCCCAATTCACAATTGCAGACACCTTCTCGGGATTAACAGTGATGCCCTTGGCGGAGATGATATGACCAAGATAAAGCACTTCATCAAGCCAAAATTCACATTTGGAGAACTTAGCATAGAATTGATACTCTCTGAGCTTGTCTAGCACCAATCGCAAATGTTTGGCATGATCCTTCTTATTCTTGGAGAAGACCAAAATATCATCAAGATAGACCAAGACGAATTCATTGGTGTAGGGGTTGAATATGAAGTTCATCATCCGAGAGAAAGTTGGAGGAGCATTGACGAGGCCGAAAGACATGACAGTATATTCGTAAGAACCAAAGCTTGTTCTGAAAGCTGTCTTGGGAATATCTTGTTCACGAATGCGAATCTGATGATACCCCATACGAAGGTCAAGCTTGGAGAACACTGTAGCACCTTTGAGTTGCTCGAAAAGCTCATTGATGTTGGGAAGTGGATACTTGTTCTTGATTGTCTTCTTATTCAATGGACGGTAATCGACGCAAAGTCGGTCCGTGCCATCCTTCTTCTGGATAAAAAGAACACCACAACCCCAAGGAGATGAACTTCGGTCTGATCAAACCCAGACGCTCTTGTTCATCGAGCTGCTTCTTCAATTCCTTCAGCTCATCAGGTCCAAGCTTGTATGGACGCTTGCAAAGCGGGTTCAAGGCCGGGCTCAAGATCGATAACAAACTCAATCGCCGATGAGGAGGCATACCCGGAAGCTCTTCGGAAAGACATCTTGGTACTCACAAACGACTGGAATCGAGAGATAGCATTCAGTTCGCCCTTCTCATTGAGAGAAAACAACCGAATGGTTTCATCACGAAGCGGCATAGATGATCACATCATTAGAAGAGTGAGTCAATTGAATTTCCTGGCAGCACAATCAAGCTGAGCTTTGTGCTGATAAAGCCAGTCCATTCCGAGAATAAGATCAATATCCGAGTCACCAAGGACAATAGGTTTAGCCAGAAATCTATAATCGCCCATCTTGATAGAAACATCCGGAACCACCAAACTGGAGCTCAACCGTTTACCCGGAGAAATGACATCCATGGGTTTCCCCAAATGAGAAGAAGTGAATTCATGCTTGGCAAAAAACGGTCTTGACATGAAGCAATGCGATGCACCAGTATCAAATAATACTTTTGCAGGAAAATCATTAACTGAGAGATTACCCATTATCACATCAGAAGATTCCTCTGCTTGAGCTGCATTCATCATATTGACCTTGGCATGCTTTGGATTATGCTTGACCACTGCATTGCTGGAAGATTTCACAGGAGGAGGAGGCGGAAGACGCCTCTGGTTGAAGCACTTGTTCGCATAGTGACCTTTCTGCTGACATTTGTTGCAAGTCACCTCTGAGAGCGGGACGGTGGTAAGGAGCACTTGACCTTGGAGCTTGAGAATTAGACTTGTTACGATAGCTTGGGTTGGGTGGGTGGGAAGATCCACGGCCACCTGAGTTCTTCTGGCGATAAGGGCGGAACGGAGGAGGAGGAAGGTAAAACTTCTGCCGCTTAGCTGCCACTTGAGAGGAAGAAGAAGACTGAACTGCATCCCTGATTCTCTTCTTAGAAGCCTCACATTTGAGCTGGGCAGCTTCTTGCTTGAGCCATGTTGTAGAAATCATCATACTTATCTGGCTCAAAAGCACAAGAGCTAATTGCAGATCTTCTCTCGCACCACCTCTGAATTGATAGATCATACTCTTCTCATCGTGCACGTCTTGCTTAGCAAAAGCAGGCGAGCTTCGAACTGGATATTGTATTGATAGACAGACATGTTGCCCTGCTTGAGATTGCGGAACTCCTCACGCTTGCTCTCAACAACACTTTTCTAATGTGATGAGCTCTGAAATCACGGCGGAACTCATCCTGTAATGACACGACCTCCTCTGGAATCTTTGTATTCTTTGGTACCACTCAAAGACTTGATCCTTGAGTTGAAACGATGCAAACTTGACAAAGTCCTCGAATGTCGACATTGCTACAGTCAAAGTGCTTGCAGATGTCCACTAACCAATCATCGGCGTTTGTGGCCTCGACACGTAAACCGAAAAGACTTCGGTGATTAGCGAGGAACGGCGAGAGTAGCAAAGTGCGGCTGATTGTTGCCTTGACCTTGATTTCCTTGACTGCCTTGCCCCTGAGTACGTTCTTGCAAGAGCTGCAAAATCATCTGAGCATTGGCATTGGTGGCTGCCATGATAGCTTGCCAGGCCTCTGGAGGCGGAGGTGGAGGTGGAGGGTTCGACTGATCCCCATCATTGCGATCCGGATTCAGACGCATTGGCGGAGCCATCCTGAAGAGGGTGACATCTGTTAGTCCTTTGATAGACAAAAAGATAAGTAGAATCAACGGATAGAAATTGCAACATATAGTCTTCACAATAAACATTCGAACAAGACTGAACGAATGAATTCCAAAAGTTAATCATCACACGTCCATTAAGGTGAGAAGCCACTTAGATAAAGATATGGAAACAACACACGTGTTAGAAACAATTCAATATCACAACCGAAAACAAAAGATTGGCTTCTAGAATGAGCCGAACAAACACATGATAGAGATTTACGCCCAAAGTGTTAGTGGTGGGGCCCTACACGGGCACGACGTATAGCGGACGTCACGAATGACAAACAAGACGTCCCGAATCAGCATAGCCAAGGATTCTTTAAGACGCGTCTCGCGACCACAGTAAATCGACCGTGAATGGGCGGACCACTAAACTTTGAGCCCCAATCTCAAATCATACATCATCGGAAAGATAATCACTGTAAGCTACTAGAATTCCCACCTATAAACTCCCGAAACTTTACGGTTATGCAATCTGGTGTTGGGGATACAGGGACACAAAATATATCACCCAAACTAACAATACCTAGATCCAAATTGTATCCATCCGTCAACACATAACCAAGAAATCCTCTGAAATCGTGTACCTCGACCTTCGAGAAACATCCGTTATACAAGTCATGGCAATACTCCCTTTTCGCCTCGATCTTTGGGCTATCGAGGTTATCTCACCAACAACTGCACAAAAGAGATTTCGATGTCGGCCAAAACTCGTGTATTCCAGAATCGCAACGATAAAATTGTGACGACAACACCTCGGAGCTCAACTCCCCGGAACACTGCCACAACCCCTAAATGTCAGGAGGCACCAAGAACAATGTTCTCGTCACAAAACCATCGGAACGATTCCAAGATACCCACGTGATCCTAAAAAAAATTTAGTGAAATTTAAGGAGAGAAGAGTCAAAACTCTACGTCAGGATACCTCACCAGAGCGACGAAGGGACTGAGGAGTAAAAAGAATCCTACCCTCCGATATATACAATCCTAAGACTCAAAACATTTTCCATTCTAGACTCAACAACGTCAGCAAACAATCAAGTAGGGGGCTCCTAAGTCGGGGAAGGCTCTGATTACCAACTTAGCCCCGATGCGGCTATATCTCCCACGTGTCGAGGCACGACTTAGAGGCATAACCGCATTGAAAGCAATGTCGCAAGTGAGGTAATCTTCACACAACCCATGTAATAAATAAGGAAAGAGATACATAGTTGGCTTACGATGCCATCGAAGGAAATATGCCCTAGAGGCAATAATAAAGTTATTATTTATTTCCTTATTTCATGATAAATGTTTATTATTCATGCTAGAATTGTATTAACCGGAAACATAATACATGTGTGAATACATAGACAAACATAGTGTCACTAGTATGCCTCTACTTGACTAGCTCGTTGAATCAAAGATGGTTAAGTTTCCTAGCCATAGACATGAGTTGTCATTTGATTAACGGGATCACATCATTAGGAGAATGATGTGATTGACATGACCCATTCCGTTAGCCTAGCACTTGATCGTTTAGTATGCTGCTATTGCTTTCTTCATGACTTATACATGTTCCTGTAACTATGAGATTATGCAACTCCGTTTACGGAGGAACACTTTGGTGCTACCAAACGTCCTACAACGAATCGGGTGATTATAAAGGAGTACTACAGGTGTTTCCAAAGGTACATGTTGGGTTGGCGTATTTCGAGATTAGGTTTTGTCACTCCGATTGTCGGAGAGGTATCTCTGGGCCCTCTCGGTAATGCACATCATTATAAGCCTTGCAAGCAATGTGACCAATGAGTTGGTTACGGGATGATGCATTACGTAATCGAGTAAAGAGACTTGCGGTGTGAGATTGAACTAGGTATTGGATACCGACGATCGAATCTCGGGCAAGTAACATACCGATGACAAAGGGAACAACGTATGTTGTTATGCGGTTTGACCGATAAAGATCTTCGTAGAATATGTAGGAGCCAATATGGGCATCCAGGTCCCGCTATTGGTTATTGACCGAGAATAGTTCTAGGTCATGTCTACATAGTTCTCGAACCCGTAGGGTCCGCACGCTTAAGGTTTCGATGACGGTTATATTATGAGTTTATGAGTTTTGATGTACCGAAGGAGTTCGGAGTCCCGGATGAGATCGGGGACATGACGAGGAGTCTCGAAATGGTCGAGACGTAAATATCGATATATTGGACGACTATATTCGAGTTCGGAAAGGTTCCGAGTGATTCGGTATTTTTGAAGTACCGGAGAGTTACGGGAATACGTATTGGGCCTTATTGGGCCATACAGGAAAGAAGGAAAAGGGCCTCAAGGGTGGCCGCACCCCTTCCCTTGGTCTGGTCCGAATTGGACTAGGGAAGGGGGGCGCCCCCTTCCTTCCTTCTCCTTTTCCCTTCCCTTTCCTTCCCTCCTACTCCTACTACATGGAAGGTTTCCTAGTTGGACTAGGAAAGGGGGAATCCTACTCGGTGGGAGTAGGACTCCCCTAGGCGCGCCATAGAGAGGGCCGCCCTCCCTCCTCCACTCCTTTATATCTGAGGGCAGGGGCACCCCATGGACACACAAGTTGATCTACGGATCGTTCCTTAGCCGTGTGCGGTGCCCCTCCACCATATTCCACTTCGGTCATATCGTTGCGGAGCTTAAGGCGAAGCCCTCGCCGGAGAAGTCATATCGTCATGAGCTTAGGCGAAGCCCTGCGTCGGTGGAGCATCATCATCGCCACCACGCCGTCGTCTTGTGGAACTCATCCCGACACTTTGCTGGATCGGAGTCCGGGATCGTCATCGAGCTGAGCGTGTGCGAGAACTCGGAGGTGCCGTCGTTCGGTACTTGGATCGGTCGGATCGTGAAGACGTGCGACTACATCAACCGCGTTGTTATAACGCTTCCGCTTACGGTCTCACGAGGCGTGGACATACACTCTCCCCTCTCATTGCTATGCATCACCATGATCTTCTTGGCGTGCGTAGGAAATTTTTGAAATTACTACGTTCCCCAACAAGTGGCATCCGAGCCTAGGTTTTATGGTTTGATGTTTTGCACGAGTAGAACACAAGTGAGTTGTGGGCGATACAAGTCATACTGCCTACCAGCATGTCATACTTTGGTTCAGCGGTATTGTGAGATGAAGCGGCCCGGACCGACATTACGCGTACGCTTACGCGAGACTGGTTTCACCGTTGCGAGCACTCGTGCTTAAAGGTGGCTGGCGGGTGTCTGTCTCTCTCACTTTAGCTGAATCGAGTGTGGCTACGCCCGGTCCTTGCGAAGGTTAAACGGAGTCTATTTGACAAACTATCGTTGTGGTTTTGATGCGTAGGTGAGAACGGTTCTTGCTAAGCCCGTAGCAGCCACGTAAAATTTGCAACAACAAAGTAGAGGGCGTCTAACTTGTTTTTGCAGGGCATGTTGTGATGTGATATGGTCAAGATGTGATGAGATATAAGTTGTTGTATAAGATGATCATGTTTTTGTTGAAGTTATCGGCAATCGGCGTAAGCCCTATGGTTGTCTCTTTGTTGCATAAGATGCAAGTGCCAAATAATTGCTTTACTTTATCGCTATGCGATAGCAATAGTTGCAAGAGCAATAGTTGGCGAGACAACCATGTGATGACACATTGATATAGATCAAGATGATGAAGATCATGGTGTCGTGCCGATTTATAGAGATCATGACAAGATTTTGGAGATGGAGATCAAAGGCGCAAGATGATCATGGCCATATCATGTCACATATTTTGATTGCATGTGATGTTTATCCTTTATGCATCTTATCTTGCTTTGATTGACGGTAGCATTATAAGATGATCTCTCACTAAAATTATCAAGAAGTGTTCTCCCTGAGTATGCACCGTTGCGAAAGTTCTTCGTCTTTGAGACACCACGTGATGATCGGGTGTGATAGGCTCTACGTTCAAATACAACGGGTGCAAAACAGTTGCACACGCCGAGTACTCGAGTTAAACTTGACGAGCCTAGCATATAACGAGATATGGCCTCGGAACACGGAGACCGAAAGGTCGAAAGCGTGAATCATATAGTAGATATGATCAACATAGTGATGTTCACCATTGAAAACTACTCCATCTCACGTGATGATCGGTTATGGTTTAGTTGATTTGGATCACGTGATCACTTAGATGACTAGAGAGATGTCTGCCTAAGTGGGAGTTCTTAAGTAATATGATTAATTGAACTTAAATTTATCATGAACTTAGTCCTGGTAGTATTTTGCAAATTATGTTGTAGATCAATAGCTCGCGTTGTTGCTTTCATATGTTTATTTTCATATGTTCCTAGAGAAAATTGTGTTGAAAAATGTTAGTAGCAATGATGCGGATTGGATCCGCGATCCGAGGTTTATCCTCAATGCTGCACGTAAGAATTATGTCCTTAATGCACCGCTAGGTGACAGACCTATTGCGAGGAGCGGATGCACGAGGCGTTATGAACGTTTGTCTAGCTCAATATGATGACTACTTGATAGTTTAGTGCACCATACTTAACGGCTTAGAATCGGGACTTCAAAGACGTTTTGAACGTCATGGACCATATGAGATGTTCCAGAATTGAAGTTAATATTTCAAGCAAATACCCGAGTTGAGAGATATGAAGTCTCCAACAAGTTCTATAGCTAAAAGATGGAGGAGAATCGCTCAACTAGTGAGCATGTGCTCAGATTGTCCGAATACTTCAATCGCTTGAATCAAGTGGGAGTTAATCTTCCGGATAAGATAGTGATTGACAGAATTCTCTAGTCACCATCACTAAGTTACTAGAACTTCGTGATGAACTATAGTATGCGGGATGACGAAACGATTCCCGAGCTCTTCGTGATGTTGAAATCAACGAAGGTAGAAATCAAGAAAGAGCATCAAGTGTTGATGATTGACAAGACCACTAGTCTCAAGGAAAAGGGCAAAGGGAAGAAGGGGAACTTCAAAAGGAACGGCAAGCAAGTTGCTGCTCGAGTGAAGAAGCCCAAGTCTGGACCTAAGCCCGAGACTAAGTACTTTTGCTGCAATGGAACTGGTCACTTTGGAAGCGGAACTACCCCTGAATATTTGGTGGATAAGAAGGATGGCAAAGTGAACAAAGGTATATTTGATATACAGATTATTGATGTGTATTTTACTAGTGTTCATAGCAACCCCTCGGTATTTGATACGGGTATAGTTGCTAAGAGTAGTAACTTGAAGCAGAGATACAGAATGAACAGAAACTAGTTGAAGGGGAAGTGACGATGAGTGTTGGAAGTAGTTCCAAGATTGATATGATCATCATCGCACACTCCCTATACTTTCGGGATTAGTGTGGAACCTAAATAAATGTTATTTGGTGTTGAGCATAAATATGATTTGATCATGTTTATTGCAATACGGTTATTCATTTAAGTAAGAGAATAAATTGTTGTTCTGTTTACATGAATAAGATATGGTGCGATCTATGATGTCTCTTATCAGTTTACCACTATCGTTTTGGGGTTATGCATTAGAGACAGCTGCATTCACGTTTAATAGGGCACCATCTAAATCCGTTGAAGCGACACCGTATGAACTATGGTTTAACAGTAAACCTAAGCTGTCGTTTCTTAAAGTTTGGAAGTTGTGATGCTTATGTGAAAAGTTTCATCCTGATAAGCTCAAACCCAAATCGGAGAAGTGCGTCTTCATAGAATACCCAAAGGAAATTGTTGGGTATACCTTCTATCACGGATCCGAAGGCAAAAACATTCGTTGCTTATAAATGGATCCTTTCTAGAGAAGGAGTTTCTCTCGAAAGAAGTGAGTGGGAGGAAAGTGGAGCTTGATAAGGTAATTTGTACCTTCTCCCGAATTGGAAAGTATTTCATCACGGAAATCAGTTCCAGTGATTCCTACACCAATTAGTGAGGAAGCTAATGATGATGATCATGTAACTTCAGATCAAGTCACTACCGAATCCTGTAGGTAAACCAGAGTGAGATCCGCACCAAAGTGGTACGGCAATCCTGTTACGGAAGTCATGCTACTAGATCATGACGAACCTACAAACTATGAAGAAGCGATGGTGAGCCCAGATTCCGCTAAATGGCTAGAAGCCATGAAATCTGAGATGGGATCCATGTATGAAAACAAAGTGTGGACTTTGGTTGACTTGCCCGAGGGTCGGCAAGCAATAGAAAATAAATGGATCTTCAAGAGGAAGACGGACGTTGATAGTAGTGTTACTATCTACAAAGCTCGACTTGTCGCAAAAAGGTTTTCGACAAATTCAAAGTGTTGACTACAATGAGATTTCCTCAACTGTAGCGATGCTTAAAGTTTGTCCGAATCATGTTAGCAATTGCCACATTTTATGAAATCTGGCAAATAGATGTCAAAACTACATTCTTTAATGGATTTATTAAAGAAGAGTTGTATATGATGCAACCAGAAGGTTTTGTCAATCCTAAAGGAGCTAATAAAATGCGCAAGCTCCAGCGATCCATCTATGGACTGGTGCAAGCATCTCGGAGTTGGAATAAACGCTTTGATAGTGTGATCAAAGCATATGGTTTTATCTGAGACTTTTGAGAAGCCTGTATTTACAAGAAAGTATTTGGGAGCACTACAAAGATTTTGATAAGTATATGTGAATGACATATTGTTGATCGGAAATAATGTAGAATAATTCGCAAAGCATAAAGGAGTATTTGAAAGGAGTTTTTCAAAGAAGGACCTCGGTGAAGCTGCGTACAAATTGAGCATCAAGATCTATTGAGATAGATCAAAAACGCTTGATAAGTTTTTCAATAAGTACATACCTTGTCAAGATTTTGAAGAAGTTCAAAATGGAACAGTCAAAGAAAAGTTCTTGCACGTGTTACAAAGGTGTGAAATTGAGTAAGACTCAAAGCCCGACCACGGCGGAAGATAGAAAGAGAATGAAAGTCATTCCCTATGCCTCAGCCATAGGTTCTATAAAGTATGCTATGTTATGTACCAGACCTATTGTATACCTTGGTCTGAATTTGGCAAGGAGTACAATAGTGATCTAGGAGTAGATCATCGACATTGGTCAAAACATCCTTAGTGAGGACTAAGGAAATATTTCTCGATTATGGAGGTGATAAAAGAGCCCGTCAGAAAGAGTTACATCGATGCAAGCTTTTTACACTGATCCGGATGACTCTAAGTCTCAATCTGGATACATATTGTAAGTGGGAGCAATTAGCTAGAGTAGCCCGTGCGAGCATTGTAGACATAGAATATTTGCAAAATACATACGGCTCACGAATGTGATGCATCCGTTGACTAAGCTTCTCTCACGAGCAAAACATGATCATCCCTTAGTACTCTTTGGGTGTTGATCACATAGCGATGTGAACTAGATTATTGACTCTAGTAAACCCTTTGGGTGTTGGTCACATGACGATGTGAACTATGGGTGTTAATCACATACAGATGTGAATATTAGTGTTGAATCACATGATGATGTGAACTAGATTATTGACTCTAGTGCAAGTGGGAGACTGAAGGAAATATGCCCTAGAGGCAATAATAAAGTTATTATTTATTTCCTTATTTCATGATAAATGTTTATTATTCATGCTAGAATTGTATTAACCGGAAACATAATACATGTGTGAATACATAGACAAACATAGTGTCACTAGTATGCCTCTACTTGACTAGCTCGTTGAATCAAAGATGGTTAAGTTTCCTAGCCATAGACATGAGTTGTCATTTGATTAACGGGATCACATCATTAGGAGAATGATGTGATTGACATGACCCATTCCGTTAGCCTAGCACTTGATCGCTTAGTATGCTGCTATTGCTTTCTTCATGACTTATACATGTTCCCGTAACTATGAGATTATGCAACTCCGTTTACGGAAGAACACTTTGGGTGCTACCAAACGTCACAACGAATCGGGTGATTATAAAGGAGTACTACAAGTGTTTCCAAAGGTACATGTTGGGTTGGCGATTTCGAGATTAGGTTTTGTCACTCCGATTGCTCGGAGAGGTATCTCTGGGCCCTCTCGGTAATGCACATCATTATAAGCCTTGCAAGCAATGTGACCAATGAGTTGGTTACGGGATGATGCATTACTGAGCGAGTAAAGGGACTTGCGGTGACGAGATTGAACTAGGTATTGGATACCGACGATCGAATCTCGCAAGTAACATACCGATGACAAAGGGAACAACGTATGTTGTTATGCGGTTTGACCGATAAAGATCTTCGTAGAATATGTAGGAGCCAATATGGGCATCTAGGTCCCGCTATTGGTTATTGACCGAGAATAGTTCTAGGTCATGTCTACATAGTTCTCGAACCCGTAGGGTCCGCACGCTTAAGGTTTCGATGATGCTTATATTATGAGTTTATGAGTTTTGATGTACCGAAGGAGTTCGGAGTCCCGGATGAGATCGGGGACATGACGAGGAGTCTCGAAATGGTCGAGACGTAAAGATCGATATATTGGACGACTATATTCGGAGTTCGGAAAGGTTCCGAGTGATTCGGGTATTTTTGAGTACCGAGAGTTACGGGAATACGTATTGGGCCTTATTGGGCCATACGGGAAAGAAGGAAAAGGGCCTCAAGGGTGGCGCACCTTCCCTTGGTCTGGTCCGAATTGGACTAGGGAAGGGGGCACCTGTAGAAAAAGGCCTTTAGTCCCGGTTCAAGAAGGCCTTTAGTCCCGGCCAGCAACCGGGACTAAATATGCTTGCGACTAAAGACCCCTTTAGTCGCGCCTCTTTCATTTAATCATGACTAAAGGCTTTAGTCCCGGTTCTTGTGGCTAACTGACTAAAGGCCTCCTCCGCAGGTTTTTTTTGCGAATTTTTTAAATTTTTTATTTTCAAATTTCTGAATTATTTTAACCTCTAATCTCTAATCACCACCCCTCATCACTGATCAATTTAACCTCTAATCTCTAATCACCCCTCATCATTCCAAATCATCTAACTTCCATGACGGTCACCCATCCTCTCACTACTCCAGCCTGAGCACGCTTAACTTCCGGGTTCTATTCTCCCTCGTTTCCAAGTCTGCACTTGTTGTTTTCCTGACAATAGTAAGATGTCAATCATATTAACCCTCGTGAATTTAGCTTGAGCATGAAGTGACACATTTCACTGTTTGAGTTTGAAACTATTGTTTTAAAAACAATAATTATTTAGTAACACTAATATTTCTGGAATAATTAGTTTGACCATTGTTTTGACCACTGTTTGACCAGATTTGACCAAAATTTAAAAAAACTGAAATAATTATTTAGTAACACTAATATTCTAGAATAATTAGTTTGACCATTGTTTGACCACAGTTTGACCACAATTTGAAATTTTTGAATTTTTTGCCTCTCAAAATCTTAAAAGCCCGGTTTCTTTTTTTCTGTTAGGTTTTTGAGGATTTTGAAAATGTTAAATTCGGATGTAACTTTTCGAGTAGATGATTTTTCATATAAAAATTTTTTTCATCCGAGTTCGTATGCAAAAGTTATGCCCATTTTGAAAATGAGGCCTCAAATCCCTTTAGTCGCGGTTGGCGGACCAACCGGGACTAAAATCTAAGCTTTAGTCCCGGTTGGTCCGCCAACCGCGACTAAGTTCGAACCGATAATCGCGGTTGGCGGACCAACCGACTAAAGGTCTAACCTTTAGTCCCGGTTGGCACAGCCTACCATGACTAAAACCTTGAACCACTTCGAGGACCTTTAGTCCCGGTTGGCCGAAGGCCAACCGGGACTAAAGCCCCACCTCCGCCCGCCAACAAGACGCTGGGCCCAGATAGTTGGTCGCGGGTCTCCTCCCGAACCGCGACTAAAGACCCCTTTGGTCGCGGTTCGATTATTTTGGGGACTAATGGGGGCGTATGGAAGCCTCTTTTTCTACTAGTGGGGCGCCCGCTTCCTTCCTTCTCCTTTTCCCTTCCCTTTCCTTCTCTCCTACTCCTACTACATGGAAGGTTTCCTAGTTGGACTAGGAAGGGAATCCTACTCGGTGGGAGTAGGACTCCCCTAGGGCGCCGCCATAGAGAGGGCCGGCCCTCCCTCCTCCACTCCTTTATATACGGGGCGGGGGCACCCATGGACACACAAGTTGATCTACGGATCGTTCCTTAGCCGTGTGTGCCCCCTCCACCATATTCCACTTCACCATATCGTTGCGGAGCTTAAGGCGAAGCCTGCGCCGGAGAAGTCATATTGTCGCGGAGCTTAGGCGAAGCCTGCGTCGGTGGAGCATCATCATCGTCCTGCCTGCCGTCGTCTTGTGGAACTCATCCCGACACTTTGCCGGATCGGAGTCCGGGATCGCCATCGAGCTGAGCGATGTGCGTAACTCGGAGGTGCCGTCGTTCGGTACTTGGATCGGTCGGATCGTGAAGACGTACGACTACATCAACCGCGTTGTTATAACGCTTCCGCTTACGGTCTACGAGGGTACGTGGACATACACTCTCCCCTCTCATTGCTATGCATCACCATGATCTTGCGCGTGCGTAGGAAATTTTTTGAAATTACTACGTTCCCCAACAGCCACTTCACACAGTACATGAATAAACATCCATCATTCAGAGTACACTCAAGGTCCGACTACGGAACCAAAATAAAAGAAGATACCCCAAATGCTACACAGATCCCCGAATCGTCCCAACTGGGCACCACTACTGATCATCGAGGAAAAGACACATAGTAACGACCACGTTCCTCGTCGAACTCCCACTTGAGCTCGGTTGAGTCACCTGTACTGGCGTCGTCGGAACCTGCAACTGTTTTGGAAGTATCTGTGAGTCACGGGGACTCAGCAATCTCACACCCGCGAGATCAAGACTATTTAAGCTTATAGGAAGGACAGAGTAGTAAAATGGAGCTGCAGCAAGCGACTAGCATATATGGTGGCTACATCGCAAAAGAGAGCGAGAAGAGAAGCAAAGCACGGACGTGAAACTAGTAGCGATCAAGAAGTGATCCTGAACTACTTACGTCAGACATAACTCCAACACCGTGTTCACTTCCCGGACTCCGCCGAGAAGAGACCATCACGGTTACACACGGGTTGAAGTGTATTTTAATTGAGGTCAACTTCGGGTTTTCTACAACCGGACATTAACAAATTCCCATCTGCCTCATAACCGCGGGCACGGCTTTGAAAGATATTACCCTGCAGGGTGTCCCAACTTAGCCCATTATAAGCTCTCACGGTCAACGAAGGATATTCCTTCTACCAGGAAGACCCGATCAATCTCGGAATCCCGGACTACAAGACATTTCGGCAGCAATAAAACAAGACCAGCAAAGCCGCCCGATTGTGCCGACAAATCCCGATAGGAGCTGCACATATCTCGTTCTCGTGGCACATCCGGATAAGTCAAGCTACGAGTAAAACCAAGCCTCGAAGTTTCCCGTGGTGGCCCCATGATCTGCCGGTTCGGGCCAGCACTCGAAGGAGAAGCGGTCCGGGGTTAAAATAAAGATGACCCTCGGGCTCGCGAAAACCCGGGGAAAAGGCTTAGGTGGCAACTGGTAAAACCAAAGTTGGGCCTTTGGGAGGAGTCTTATTCAAAGCGAACTGTCAAGGGGGTCCCATAAATCACCCAACCGTGTAAGGAACGCGAAAATCAAGGAACATAACACCGGTATGACGGAAACTAGGGTGGCAAGAGTGGAACAAAACACCAGGCATAAGGCCGAGCCTTCCACCCTTTACCAAATATATAGATGTGTTAAAAATAGCAGATGTATATTGTGATATCCCCAACAAGTAAACATGTTCCAACAAGGAACAACATCTCCATGTTCCAACAAGGAACAAACTTCAGCTTCACCTGCAACTAGCAACGCTATAAGAGGGGCTGAGCAAAGCGGTAACATAGCCAATCAACGGTTTGCTAGGAAAGGATGGTTAGGGGCTGACATGGCAATATGGGTGGCATGATATAGCAAGTGGTAGGCATCGCAGCATAGGCATAGCAAAAGAGCGAGCAACTAGCATAGCAAAGATAGAAGTGATTTCGAGGGTATGGTCATCTTGCCTGCAATGTTCTCTGAGTTGTCGAAAGCTTGATCCTCGTGGCGTTCTCAACAGGTTCCTCGTTCACGTACTCGTCTCCCGGCTCTACCCAAAGCAACAACACAAACAAAGGAACCACAATAAATCACGGTGCAATGCACAATCAATCATGATGCAAAACATGACATGATATGCGGGATGTGATATGCAATGCGTATGTGCGCTCCGGAAGGTAAATGATGAACCAGGCATCAACTTCGCAAACCAAGTATGCCACTGGAAAGATGAGATGATTTCGTTGAAATCGATATAAAGATCACCGAATCGGATGCACGGTTTGGAAATGACAAGCAAAACAAGAATGACACAAATCTGCCATTAACAGCATGATACCACTTAGCAAGCAACAATAAATTAAGCTACTGCACCCAAACGTATCAACAAAGTACATGGCAGTGATCTACACAAGATGCTCGACAAAAGATGAGCACTGAGCTACGGCTAGTTCACATCATAACAGGTTCAAACAAGCATGGCAAAAGTGCACAAAATATCAGGCTGGACATGGCAAAAACAGCATCCGGTTGCAATGTTCAGAGCAAGCAAACTACATGCTACAGGACATTAAAATAGCGTAACATGGCATGGAATGAATCTACTCAAAGCATAGAACAAAAGTCCCTTACTGACCATAAGCCAAAAAGGATTAGAAAATATAGTAACACCCATGTCAATATTGAAAGTTTCGTTAACAGATTCAGCAACATGGCATGTCAAAAACTGATAACGAGTAGGCATGTTTACAAGCTCAATGCACTCACTACAGAGCCTTAAATGATACACTAAGCATACATACATCAAGAAGACATGGCATAGAAGACATACATGGCAAGAAAAATAACATAGCATATATGGAACAACCACAACAAGCTTGGCAAAATTGAATAACATGTAAACAATCTGCCAGGAAACATTTGATAGCAAAAGTAGAGCTCGATTGACTCAAGCTACGGCACTCCATAATTGCAAACAAAGGCATGGATGGATAGAGCAAGACATGTTTTACAAAACATCCTTACTGAAGTATCTCAAAATATGCATAGATCTCTCGGTAGCATCAAGTTAACATGGCATCAAAATCAGCTAAAACAGGGCTGAAATCAGCAACATCAAGACATCTACTTTGCATGCTTGTGCTAGTCACCACATAGATCACAAAAATACATGGCATACACCCCTGGAAAGATGGCATGGCATATTACAACACACATGTAGGACTCAAATTCATAGGGTGCACACATTAATCATGGCAAAAATAACAAAAGTGCAAGTTCTGTTAAGAAACAGAAACTAACATGACATAGCACACTTCCAACAGCATTTCGGGCATCAAGATGAGCTCAAATGAAAATGGTTCAATGAGATGAAATGATATACTCTTCGAGACGAACATTTTGACATATTATACGCGCAAAATGAATCTACAGATGCAAAGATATACCACTTCGAAAATGACACAAAATAACAAAGGTATAAAAAACTTAGGGAAAAACAGACGGGGGAGAGAGGTCAACGGGCGGCGCGGCGGGCGAGGTCGCCGGGGCTGCTGGCCGGGCGTCGGTGGCGCTGGAGGCCGGCGAGGAGGCGCTGGCGGAGCGGGGCGCTGGGCGGCGGCGCTGACCGGCGGCGGGCGCTGGGGCCCGGGCGCGCTGGCGCTGGGCGGCGGGTTCGCTGGCGGCTGGGCGGCGCGCTGGGCGGCGGCGCGACAGGTGGCGGCTCCTGATTGGCGCGGACGCGGCGGCGATTTTTCGTCTGGCGGCGGCGGACACGTCCGGCGGGCGCGGGGACGGATTTTAGGGTTTCGGGGAAGGGATGATCCGGATTTGGAGGGGGGGTTTGCTTAAATAGGCATAGAGGGAGCTAGGAGAGTCCAAATGAGGTGTAGTTTTCGCCCACACGATCGTGATCGAACGACGGAGAGCATGGGAGTGACTTAGATGGGTTATTGGGCTGTTTTGGAGAGGTGTTGGGCTGCAACTTAAAAGAGGCCTTCGCGAGAGCGCGGTTAACCGTTGGAGTACCAAACGAGCTCCAAATGACCCGAAACTTGACCGGTGGTCTACGGGTGGTATACCAAGGCCACTAGACAAACCTCGGTCCATTTCGAGAAGGTTTAATACCCGCATACCTAAAAAACGTAAAAGGGCCGTCAGAGATAGGAGTGCGGATTGCAAAAGCGGACAACGGGAAAAATGCTCGGAATCATGAGACGAACATGTATGCAAAAGCGATGCACATGATGACATGATAAAATGCATGACATGGACAAAATGCAAAAAGGAGAAAGACCCAACCACGGAGGGAATATCATATCATAGTGCCGAAAATGGCAAGAGTTGGAGTTACAAATATGGAAAGTTACTTCCGGGGTGTTACAACAATGTACACACTCCTGCATTCAATCAGTTTTATCAACAGAACAAAGACATGCAACTATGGCAAGGTTACTGTAGAACGTATGTACGGGAGGTGCAAGCACAGTTCATGAAATCTTTAACTAGAAGTCCCAAACTATATTTTTCGGAGAATATCCAGTAGGCTAGATAAGGCAATGTAATGAATATTTTTAGATGTTTGTTGCACCTGAGGAGTTAAAAGTATCTCTTGCTCAAATGTATGTCACCGATGAAGCTGATATATGGTTGAGAAGACATGGGAAATCGAAGAAACAACTCTCCTTGAAATAGTTTGGAGTTGAGATGGTGAGTATATTTTCAGAGCAAGGCTCTTATGACTTAACTGAAACCTTTGAAGGGCTAATGGAAGATGTGCGGAAGAAAATGTTGAGCTGGGAGAATTGTGGTTTGTCAGGTGTTATGTGAATGATTTAAGGGAGGGAATTAAATTACAGGTTAGACCATTAAGGCCACAATCACTCACTGGTGCTTATTGTCTAGCCAAGGGAGTGGAACCCAACTATCCTATAGTTAGTGTAATCCCTAAGAAGCAAATCAGTCCTTATGTCAATTATTATCATAAGAACAATGGAAGTTTCCAGAACAAAAATAGTAACACAACAACACGTATACAACAAAGTATACATGTCAAACAAACAGAAATCACTACTGGCACATTTCAGAAACTCGGGAAAGTAGGAGAATGCTGGAGGTATGGAGACAAGTGGATGCATGGTCATACATGCAAGCTCATTCCTAATGTTCACTTAATGCAACACTAATTGGGAGAGCAAACTTCTAATGCAGAAGAAACTGTTTGAAAAATACAAGAGGAAATTCCTGAAGAAGGGGAACAAGCTATGTTCATTAATTAAAGACGATGTTATCAACCGCTCCTCGATGACCTCCCTAGCAGGGGAAACGAAGACCCTCTTGCATGGGAACACAGAGCATCTTATCGAGCATGTCCTCCTCTCCATCAACGATGCTGTTCACCTAGCGACTCACATTGTGGCGTACCACTCGACGCGATAGACTTATATCTACACGCAGCAAAACTTATGCAACGTTTGAGTTTGTTGGTTTGTTGCACCTTGGATGCTTTTTTTCTTTCTTTCGTTATGTTACCTTTTTGGTAGTGCGATACGATCCATTTTTTGACCGAATGGAAAAAAAATCATGCCCACTAACAAGTGTGTTTGCACATGTATTATGGAAAGGACCTCCGTCCGGAAATACTTATTCGAGAAATGGATGTATCTAGATATATTTTAGTTATAGACACATTTATTTTATGAGTAATTCCGTACGGAGGGAGTAGAAAATAATCCATCTCTATATACGGCAACAACATTCTTCGGTTGGGTTGACTAGCCCACACGCGTCGAGTCCGTGTGGCACAGCATTTTATTTTATATCTCTTTCTCTCCCCCACAAACATGTGGGACTTGCTACCACGGTGGCATGCCATGTAGGTGGAATCAACAAAACATGAGTGACTGAAATCTGCCCAAGTGTTCCCGAACTTCAAGTTACATGATCAACTTGTGTCTTTCCTAAGTTATTGTATGACTATGTACCCACCGTGCAAGTTCATGTACCGTATGTACAATTACTCCTTTTAGCCTTCCTTCTACTCCCTTCGTTTTCGGACGGAGGGAGTACTTATCACCTCCGTCTTCTCACGGAGGAAGCCATCGGCCTGGTCCTTGCTCTCACGGTGCAGAAGTCGGTGCCCTACATTGTATCGAATGCCTCGTCCTCTGTTGCATGCGTCGTCTACTACATTTCGTCCTTAGTTGTCTCTGCCATTTGGGACGTTTTGTCCATGTCCTCGCCATTTGTAAGTTTGTTGGTGTGGCAGTGACGACAGCTCCCCTTTACAACTTGGTCATACAGACTCCTCTTCGTCATGTTGGTGCGGGCTCCGGTATCATCATGAGACGTGTGAACTTTTTTTGAAGATTTTGACCTTGGATGTGTGGATCTTCCAGCGATTACTTCGACCTTTTTTTCTCTTGAAAGCATTGGTTCCGCGGGCATGTGTCCTTGATGGCTTGCCGCGCGCAATTTATAATGGCGAGCTGGCTCTGCCGATGGGGAGGCATCAGGGGTGGCGCGCCATCAGCCAGCTCTCGAGGAAGAAGACAATCAGACCCTAGGGACATTGGTGTATTTTTTGGTTTATTTTAGAGGAGTGTGATGCCTCCTTCGCAAAAGAAAGTAAAGAAAAACAAGAATACAAACCTGGGTCCCTCTCCGCTGATTTGGTTACAAAGAAATATATTTTTTTCACATTGTACGTCTTTTTAACAAAGAAAAACTGGTGTAATGCAAAAGGAATAACATAAACTTTCGAAAAAACACAGTAAGTACTCCATATTAACCGTGTTAATTCGAAGCCTTTAACGGAAAACAAAACAATGTAGGCTAGTTTTTTAAAATACATACTTTAAATATATTTTTGTGTAATCTTCGGCTTTTATTTCTTTTTTGCATAAGAAAACGATGTCCAGTTAATGTAATGCAAAAAAGAATCATGCATGTAAACTTTCTAAAACTATAGTAAGCACTACTGATTAGTCACCTTTGAAGGCTTAATGAAAGAGGAAAATAACTTAGCTTACTTTCGAAGATACGTACTTTTATTTCTTTTTTTATCTAAATACTATATAATCTTTGGCATTTAGTAAATCTTACTTTTTCAGAGTTTTTTAACTCCAATTTCCTCATTTGCTCAAAGGAGAAAATGGATATATAAGCAAACAAACGCTTATCCATATGTGCACCCGTGATAGAAAAAAAAGAGTGCGCCCGTGACACACTGCACAGAGGGGTCACACACACAGACGTACGTACACGGTCATCCCAGTCAATCAAAAAAAAAAAGTGGGAACGAGTAGAGTAGTATAGATGGTAAGGTGGTACACCTGTTTACCGGAGCGGTAGAACTCTTGCGTGTCTCAAACCGGCAAACGAGAAGGCAGCCCCTCCTCTCTCTACACATTATTTTCCTCGAATCTCGGCCTGCTTTTTCCTCTCCCCCAGCCAGCCTCTCTCTCCGTCTCCAAATCCCATGACCGCCGTTCGGCCGTTGTGTTCTCTTGATTGATTGGTTGCTTTGCCTGATACACGGCACGTAGAGTACATACGTCCGGGAGGACGGCTCGGCTCGTCTCGGACGCAGCGAATGCAAGCCGCCGTACGTAGGTAGGCGAGGCACCGGCCGCCGGTTCCACTCGCGGCGGGGGCGTCGATCGCCGTGAGCGCCTCGTCGGCGCTCGGCGTTGGCGGGGCCGGAAGGAGGAAGCCCGGCCGGCGTGTCCGTCCGTGGCGCCGCTGTGCGGGGGGTTTCTGTAAAAAGAATGCCACATCGGCAGCTGACATGCGGGCCCAGCCGGTCAGATACACCGTCAATACGTGTTTATACGCGATTTAAACCTTTTTGTAAGGTCTAGCTCCAGACTTAGTACTGACACGTAAAAATTATCAAACTTGGTACCAATCTGCTTTCAATGCCCCAATTGTGGTACTTCTGTGCAATTTACTCTCGTGAACGCGACGGCAAGGGAGGGAGGGAGCGGCGTGCGTGCTTGCGGGCGTGCATGCATGCAAGGACGGACCTGGCGGCGGCCGAGGCGCAACGCAGTCTGCTGCCCGGCCGGCCGGCCATCGCAGGTGTTCAGACCTGGCCCCGTCACGATGTGCAGCGCACCTGACAAGCGTGCCCGGGCTTCCCGGAGCTCGCAGTGGACGCTTTGCATGTTGCAACCAGGAGTGGCCTGCCCTGCACTACCATTTCGTGCGTGAGTGCCTCTTCGGTACGTACATGCCCCTGCCTCCGTTCATGGAAAGGGCTACATACTCAACAATGCCCTCCAATGGAAGATGACGACTTGCTTAATGCAAGTTTTAAAATAAAAAAGGAGGCATCCTCTACTTGGAAATGCATCGTGGCATAATGGCATATTAGCAAAAAGAAAAAAAACATTCTGGCACGCGAACACTGAAATTTTGTCTCGGTATCCACACACCCCTCTAAAAAAGTTTACATATTTCGATGCAGGTTAAAGGTGAAGATTACAAGTTACCCCTTCAAAACAAAAATGATTGTTCTAATATCTTATTTCGGTCCATTGGGAGAACAAGGATCAACGAGAGGGGGTTGTTGGTGCTATAAGGCCAACTCCACCGCGCGACCCCAAACGGACGTCCGTTTTGTCCGGATTCTGTCCGTTTGGGTAGGGATTTGGGGTCGTGTTCGGACGCGTCCTGGGATGCGGTGCCCGTGCGCCCAGCGCGCGGCCGCATCCGTTTGCCCCATCCTGTCCGCGTCTATTTAAAAAAAAAGAGCAACGTTTCAAATGCCAAAGCCCTAGTTCACGGCCCTTCATCACGCCGGCAACAAAACCAGCTGCCTACACGTCCATCGCCGGCATCGGCGAGCGGCAGGCAACACAGCCAACCTTCAAAATGAATAGTTGTCCTCGTTGGCAACACAGCCAGCGGCCGGCAACACAGCCGGCCTCTAAAATGAATGTTTTCTCGCCGCACATCGCCCGGCTGACCGGCGGGCGGCACCCATGCCAGCCATCAAAAAGAACGGGCACGCCGATCGGACGACCTAGTTCAGGCCTTCGGCGTCGAGCATCTCCTTCTGCCTGGCCTCGAACCAGGCCCTCGTCTTGTCGCTCATCTTCAACAAGTCCACGATCATGATCGCAAGGGCCACCTCCTTCGCTTTGGTGGCGGCATTGGTGGCCTCGATGTCGAGCTGCCTCTGCCTGGCCTTGACGTTGTCGGCCTCGATGTCGAGCTGCCTTTGCCGGGCGGCCTCTTCCATGTCGAGCTGCCTTTGCCGGGCCGCCTCCTCCATGTCGATCTTCCTCTTCTTGGCCGCCTCCTCCATCTCAAGCTTCTTTCTTTGAAGGTCTAGGTATTGCTTCATTTGCTCGTCCTTGCTTTGCCGCTTCTTCTCGTCCCTCACGTCTTTTTGAGACATCATGCCATGCAAAGTGTCATGCAAGGCCATGGATGAGGCGTCACGTATGCCGTCCACCTTGGAGTTGGTCTTGCCCCTCGGCCTCTTCAACGCCTCGCCATCCCCACCTCCGGCGAACTTGGCCGTCTTCTTGCCTCTCTTCCTTTGAAGTTCACGGTATTGATCCTTGAACTTAGGGCAATTGTTGATGATCGACCAACAATGCGTAAGAGTGAATGTCTTGTCATTGTGCCGGGCCTTGAATGCCTCCAAAGATTGAAATGCCTACACCACATGATCAACAACAAGTGAACATGCAAACATATACACGACCGAAGTCTCATGGCCGTAGCAAGGAAAGGGCTAGAAAGAGGAGAGCATACCATGTCCCCAACGCCGAGACCACTCATGAGCCGTGCTTCAACGCTCTCAAATGCGGCTTGATACTTGTTGCACTCTTGTTGGATGAACAACCATCTTTTTTGAATCGAGCCGATGCCACGGTTGCTTGTAATTTGATAGGGCTCAAACATCTTCCTTTCATGGAATGTTTTGTGGACTCTCGTCCAATAAACAATGCCCTTTTGTTGCGCGCCGGTCCTCGGATCTTGGCTAATCTCCATCCAAGCTTGGCAAATCAACTTGTCCTCATCTTGTGTATATGAACCCGTGCGAATGCTCTTCCTCTTCTTTTGTGCTTCCGCTCTTTGGGTGAGCTCGTCGATGAACAATGGCGCACCACTAATATCAACGTCATTTCCTTCTTCTTCTTCTTCATCACCTTCGACATAGATGTCATCGTCTTCATGCCACGAGTCACCATGGTCGTAGTCAGCACGGTCGTCGGCCTCTTCATCGGGGACGTACTCGGCGCGGCCATCCTGACTTTGGGTCTCCTCGGGGTCGTAGGCACGGCCATGCCCACCCTCGAAGATCACGTCCTCCATGTAGGGGTTGTACAAGGGGTCATCGACCGCTGGCGTTGGGGTTGGCATTCCGTCAAACAAGACGCGGGGGGGCGGCATGGTGCCCGTGAACGGTGCCCGTGCCTGCTTTCTTAGCATCTCGACGGACGGCCGCCTGCCGCTGCTGCACCCAGCGTGACGCCGAGGTCGATGACGGCCGAAGCGCGGTGTGGACGGGCGCGAACAAGCCCATGTCCGGCGGCGCCGGCAGGTCTGGCCGTCGTGCCTTGGCGGAGAAAGCCGGGCGACATGGGCGCGGCGCCTGACGTCGGCGATCGGCGGATCGTAGGCGGGCGACCGACGAGCCTGTGTCGCCGCCCGGCGACGGCTGCCGCAGGGAACCCGGCAGGGCGGCCCATGCCAAGCATGAGGATGGCGTCGCCTTGTTGACGAGGTCCTCCTTCTCGTCGGCGTGACCTTGCGCCCTTGTGCCTCCAACTCCTCGCTGGGCGGCGAACTTGGCCGCGGTGGAATTGACCTTGATGACCGCTCTCCGTTCCCTCCCCTTCGCCGATTCCGCGTCCAACTTGGCGATCTCCTTCGGCGTGCACTCCGACCGCGACTTCCTTGGCGCCTTGGCCGCCTTCTTCTTCACCTTTCCTGGCGGGTCGACGGCCAGGCCACCGGAACTTGGCGGGACGTCGGCCATGGACGGGGGAGAGAGGGGGCGGCGGGAGGGACGTGGGAGGCTTTGGGGCAAATGGCGCCAAATGGGCGTAGGGGGGTTTTGGTTTCTCCCACCGACAGACGGGCCAGGGAAGGACAAGCGCGCGCGTCCCGCCCGTCTGCGCGCCGTCCGTTTCACCCCAAAACCGGCGCAAACTTGGGCCGGGGATGGGTCAAAAGCGGACACAAAGCGGACAAAAGTCCATTTGCGCCCGCGCGCCGGGCCGTCTCGTTTGTCTCTTTTACCCCAAACGGACGAGGGCGGACAGGATAGGGTCGCGCGGTGGAGTTGGCCTAATCCCTGGGGAGTTTATAGCGCCAATCAATGAGAAGATGAGCTTCTGTTTCAATGCTTTTACTGCAAAGGCGACAACGGTTAGATTTCGGCTAAACTTGGCTAGAACAGCCTGATATAACAAGGTAGAGCTGGATTTTGATAATGCCGAGGTGGTTTCGGCCTTGCAAGAAGGAAGATTGAGTTCAGTGGTGGGACATATCTTTGATGATAGCTACTACTCCCTCCGTTCCTAAATATTTGTCTTTCTAGAGATTTTAACAAGTGACTACATACGGAGCAAAATAAATGAATCTACACTCTAAAATATGTCTACATACATCCGTATGTTGTAGTTCATTTGAGATGGCTAGAAAGACAAATATTTGAGAACGGAAGGAGTACATGACTCATGACTTTAAGCATGTTTTGTTCACTCGTTGTAACAGGGTGAGCAATCAAGTTGCCCATGAAATAGCGAAGTTCTGTGGATTTTCTACCCCCGGTACCTGGATGGAGTCACCTCTAGTTGAGGGGTCTTGTTTGTTGTATCTGATACGCTAGTTCTCACAAATAATTAAATAAAATATCGTTTGTCAAAAAAAAGAATTAGAATTAGTTGATTGTGAATGTCCGAGAGTACCCATTGAAATAACTTTAAGATTCGTGTAAACTTTTAACGTGGTGTACCGAAGCAAAACAAGTGAAATGCAAGAAACCACCACATTTGCGCCATCACTAGAAGAAAAGATGTTTTGTAAGGGATTTTGTAGAAACAATCGTGCGCAGACGCTGATCGCTCGTTTTGGCTCCGTTAATCCCCTGAACTGACAGATCGGGCCCGCTTGCAGATGCCGACGTGGCAAGAACATATCAATTGCATACAGATCTAAGCAGGGACGTAGCTAGAAATTTTGTGAAGCCTGGGCAAACTTGAGCCTAAGTATCTGGTCTAGAACAAAATTGGGTGTTACAATACATAGCGTATAAAATAGCTCCAACCCTCTGAGTTTGGTCCAACGCGGGTGAGCGGGGGGGCGGCATAGGCCCCCTCGGCCTCGACATAGCTCCGCCAGTGAATATAAAGTCAAAATATAAACATAGTAGTCATGCAAATGTAATTTTTAAGTGAACTAATATATAACATATTAATGCTCAATTTCATCGAACAAAATAAAGTTGAGACTTAGACAACATATGGTTGTGTTTGATAGCAAAGGGTGAAATAACCTGAAGTATCCAAACTGCAGTATTTTTGGTTGTAGGTATAAGATACCATGGTGTTATCAAAACACAGTATTTTAGAGTATTCATAATACATAGAACATGTTTGGTTGTTGCCACACAACACTGTAAATTTTGCTCCCAAACCATTGCGTTCAAATACTTCAGCAGCTACCTAACCGTTGCATTAGCAGTGCAAGCACGCGCAGCTAGCCGACCGTTTGAATTCTGTTGCATTTTTGTAGCTAGCTAGCTGGCTATCCATTACCATCTTGCGTTCATAACAACCGAAGCTACCCTTACAAAAAGAGATCTCATACATACAAAAAAGACCACCCACAGCACCGCATCGCCTGTGACTCACCTGGTGGCGAAGCTACCCATAGAAGGATCGGCTTGGGAGCAAGGCCTTTTTTAGATCGAAGGAGTTGTTGAGAATAGCTGGGAGGAAGATAACACGCAGACCCTTCTTTTCGGCTGCTCTGTTTTTAAAACGAGGTACAAGGTTCTTTTTTTATGCAGAGAAAAATACCATGGTTTAAAAACAATGTTGTATTAAAATCACAGTTTTTAGAGGCAGCCAAACAACCCTTTGTAAATAAAACTACAGTGATATAAAAAACTGTAGTATTCTGAGAATACTTAGAAAGAACTTTGCTATCAAACGGGGCCTAAGTCTTAGAATGAGGCCATGCATAGGATCAAATCCCATAGGTCTCGGGGTCCCATCCACCCTTCTGCTACCGGTTTGCGGGCGTGAGCCAAATGTAGAGCTTGAATTTGAATTATTGCTTTGATCACCATGTTGCTAGAAAATTATAGTCATCCAAATTAGCTTCCAAACGTCCTACAAAACACTACAAGATAAAAAAGAAGGATTTGTAGTGCAAATAAAGTACGTGTTGTGACTTGTGAATGTGTTCAAAGTAAAGAGCTTTAGAGAATAGAGACGGTCAGATAAAACATACCAATAATATGCTAAAGAAAACCACGAGGAAAAATCTTGTGGTAAGTGTGAGTGCTTGCTCTACTAACCAAATTTTACCATCTATGAAATTCAGTAATTTCAAAATTGAAGTTAACATGTAACTATCTAAAACAAATCCGTAAACCAAAGAATAGACTTATGAGGTCGTGATCATCACCGGAGGTCAATTCCCCATCGGCTGACCTCAAAATTTAAGCCCTAAATCTACCATTTTCTAAATCAGCTAGTAGTCTTATCTGATCATCATAAAGGGGATGAGATGACGAGTTGTCGAGGATGTAAGCCGTTCCTGAAAATGGATTCGCTTTGCCCAGCACTTCCTCTGCACCAAGTGTTGGAAATATGCCCTAGAGGCAATAATAAAATGGTTATTATTATATTTCCTTGTTCATGATAAATGTCTATTATTCATGCTATAATTGTGTTATCCGGAAATCGTAATACATGTGTGAATGCATAGACCACAACATGTCCCTAGTGAGCCTCTAGTTGACTAGCGCGTTGATCAACAGATAGTCATGGTTTCCTGACTATGGACATTGGATGTCATTGATAACGAGATCACATCATTTGGAGAATGATGTGATGGACAAGACCCAATCCTAAGCCTAGCACAAGATCGTGTAGTCGTTTGCTAAAGCTTTTCCAATGTCAAGTATCATTTCCTTAGACCATGAGATCGTGTAACTCCCGGATGCCGTAGGAGTGCTTTGGGTGTACCAAACGTCACAAAGTAACTGGATGACTATAAAGGTATACTACAGGTATCCCCAAAAGTATCTGTTTGGTTGACACGGATCGAGACTGAGATTTGTCGCTCCGTATAACGGAGAGGTATCACTGGGCCCACTCGGTAATGCATCATCATAATGAGCTCAATGTGACCAAGAGTTTGGTGACGCGATCATGCATTACGGTACGAGTAAAGTGACTTGCGATGCTTGAGATTGAACGAGGTATTGGGATACCGATGATCGAATCTCGGGCAAGTAACGTACCGATTGATAAAGGGAATTGTATACGGGATTACTTGAATCCTCGACATCATGGGTTCATCCGATGAGATCATCGAGGAGCATGTGGGAGCCAACAAGGGTATCCAGATCCCGCTGTTGGTTATTGACCAGAGAGTCGTCTCGGTCATGTCTGCGTGTCTCCCGAACCCGTAGGGTCTACACACTTAAGGTTCGGTGTCGCTAGGGTTGTAGAGTTATTAGTATGCGGTAACCCGAATGTTGTTTGGAGTCCCGGATGAGATCCCGTAAATCACGATGAGTTCCGGAATGGTCCGGAGGTAAAGATTTATATATAGGAAGTCAAATTTGACCATCGGGAAAGTTTCGGGGTAACGGTATTGTCTGGGACCACGGAAGGGCCCCGAGGTCCACCGGGTGGGGCCACCTATCCCGGAGGGCCCCATGGGCTGAAGTGAGAGGGGAACCAGCCCCTGGTGGGCTGGTGCACCACCCTTGGGCCTCCCCATGCGCCTAGGGTTGGGAACCCTAGGGGTGGGGGGCGCCCCACTTGGCTTGGGGGGCAAGCCACCCCCTTGGCCGCCACTCTCCCTTGGAGATCAGATTTCCTAGGGCCGGCGCCCCCCTAGGGGCCCTATATATAGTGGGGGGGAGGGAGGGCAGCCGCACCCCAAGTCCTGGCGCCTCCCTCTCCCTCCCGTTACACCTGTCCCTCTCGTTGGAGCTTGGCGAAGCCCTGCCGAGATTCCGTTGCTTCCACCACCACGCCGTCGTGCCGCTGGATCTTCATCAACCTCTCCTTCCCCCTTGCTGGATCAAGAAGGAGGAGACGTCTTCCACTCCGTACATGTGTTGAACGCGGAGGTGCCGTCTGTTCGGCGCTAGGATCATCGATGATTTGGATCACGACGAGTACGACTCCATCAACCCCGTTCTCTTGAACGCTTCCGCTCGCGATCTACAAGGGTATGTAGATGGACTCATCTCTCTCGTTGCTAGATGACTCCATAGATTGATCTTGGTGAAGCGTAGAAAATTTTTATTTTCTGCAACGTTCCCCAACACCAAGGCCTGCCTCCGCTTGTCGCCAATCTGTCTCACAATACGTACAAACGGACAGCTAAATGAAGGAAATATGCCCTAGAGGCAATAATAAAGTTATTATTTATTTCCTTATATCATAATAAATGTTTATTATTCATGCTAGAATTGTATTAACTGGAAACTTGATACATGTGTGAATACATAGACAAACAGAGTGTCACTAGTATGCATCTACTTGACTAGCTCGTTGAATCAAAGATGGTTAAGTTTCCTAGCCATTGACATGAGTTGTCATTTGATTAACGCGATCACATCATTAGAGAATGATGTAATTGACTTGACCCATTCCGTTAGCTTAGCATTTGATCATTTAGTATATTGCTATTGCTTTCTTCATGACTTATACATGTTCCTATGACTATGAGATTATGCAACTCCCAAATACCGGAGGAATACTTTATGTGCTACCAAACATCACAACATAACTGGTGATCATAAAGGTGTTCTACAGGTGTCTCCGATGGTGATTATAAAGGCTGCGGCGGCGGTGACCACGACGCCCATGCACGCTCCTCCATGGCCTCCTCCTCACCTTCACCTGCTGCTTCACGTCCAGCTCTGGCACGTAGACGTCTCTAGAGGCCGACAACTCGAGCATCTCCTGCATGCCCTCCCATTCATCCTCCTGGAGGCACTTGTACTCCCGCTCGGAGCCCTCCATGGCGGCCTGCACGAGCCGCTCCTCCTCCTCGGCCGTCATGGCGGGAGGCGGCAGGGGCGGGAAGGGAGAGGGCGGCGGCGTCAGGCTGCGCGCTCTGGGCAGGCATGGTGCGCGCACACGAGGCACATGGGTCGGGCTACGACCACGTCTCTGGGCGGACGACGAACCAGCCTCGTGGTCGTACTTGCACTTCTTGTCGGGGTGCCACTTTTAGAACCCCATGGCCGGCAGCTAGGGTTTGGTGTCTACGATGGTGGGGAAGTGGGTGGGGATGGGGAAGTGAAAGTGTCAGTGGAAGTCCACGGCGTCGCCATAAAAAAGGACGTGGTCGGAGGCCGTCTGGGTGGCTGACTTGCGGACCCAACCATCCGTGCGCATTGTCTAGGGTCGGTGTGGGAGGTGATTGGACGGCCGAAACACGGGCCCGAGACGGACGCCGCGTGCCTGTTGGTTCATTGTCCGTGTGATTCGCAAAGCTCGCTTTTTGAGCTTCTAATGGGTCGAGCCGGACAAAAAACAGATACAATTTGAAGCTGGATGCCCATGCATGAAAGAAGCTAGAGGCGAAGCAGGAGTAGGCGCACAAGTCAACCGACCACACAAAGAGCGTCAACACTCCATCCATCTAACAGGGCAAGAGGATGTCTCCTGGGAACACACACACACACACTCTGTTGGAGTTGGAGGAGCCGAGCCCCACATGGATGGATGGATGGATGGATGGATGAGACGACCTCGGTCTTGGTCTTGCCATGCATCCCCGAGCCGAAACAGGACAAGGATGCCAACACATGGGTGGGTGGGTTCTATACGCCTACGCCATCGCCACCTAGTTAGTGGCTAGTAATAATAGGTTTCGACGCAGCAGTCAACCGCCCATCCAATCCCGACCTGTCCCCCTCGCCTGGCTAGCTGCAGCCCGTGGCGTGCGACCTGGCCGGCCGGCCATACCGCTGCGCTGACTGCTGTCGTGCGCTGCTGGGGCTGCGGCCTGCGGGTGATGGTGCACGCGACGACGCCGGCGCATCTTGCTTGCCTGTGGATGTGGATGTGGATACTGGATAGACGAGTACATGAGTGACACACGAGACGAGACGCGCCCTTCCCCCGCGGCGCGACTCGATGATCCCCGGAAGCGCTCCATAATACCGCCAGCACTCCAATTTTAATGAGCCTCGGGCCTATCTCGGCCCGTCCTCGCGCCAGTCCATGCGCCGCCCCTCTTCGTGGATCGGGCCACGCCCCACCCACCCTAGGCCTGGCGCTGATGTCGTGCATGCATGCTGGTCTTGCATGCACTCGAGTGCTCCTCACCCATCCACGCCTTGCCCTTGCCTTGCCTTGTCACCCATCTCGCAGGCTAGCTACACTCGCCCATCGCCGGCCCGAGAAAGCCTACCCTACCCTACCCTACCCCGGCGTCTCGTCTCGATACCGCCGCTGCCTCGTCTCTCGTGCGTGAGGTAGGTGAGGTAAGGTGAGGTGAGGTTGCACGCCTCGGCTTCGCTCGCTCACCTAGCCAAAGCCAACCCCATCCCAGGCCACCCACCGCACCGCACCGCACCGTGTCAGCCTGCCCGTCGCGCGCGACCACATTTCCCCTCTCCTCTCCTCCTATATTTACTCGACCGAGCCATCTTCACTACTCCCTCCGTTCCTAAATACTCTAGTTGTCTTTCTAGAGATTTCAACAAATGACTACATACGAAGCAAAATGAATGAATCTACCCTCTAAAACATGTCTACATACATCCGTATGTTGTAGTCCATTTCAGATGGCTAGAAAGACAATTATTTAGGAACGGAGGAAGTAGAAAGGAAAAAAAAATCTCCTTCTCCCTCGCACACACCGCATCCACTCCAGTGCCACCCAAATCTACCGTCGCCGCTTCCAATCGCTTTGCACAATGAGGAGTACATGGCTGAGCTCTGCCAGATGCATCCGGAGCTCATCACCGAGGAGCGTCGGCGGCTCAAGCTGCACAAGAAGGGGGCTACCGACCAGGGCCGGCCCTGAGGGGGGGCAGGGGGGGCGGCCGCCCCGGGCCCCCAAATTGAGGGGCCCCTCGCCAGGGTGTGTACAGAGGTAGGCTATGGCGAAACATATTTTCGATCATCAATTTTGACGACTGGGCCTCACGCAGCAGCAGGCTGGAACGTACGCACGTACTAGTAGCCAGGAAGGGAGCCAGCGATTGATTCGTTCCTAGTTAATACGAGCACGTACACCTAAAAAAAAGTTAATACGAGCACGTCGAAAAAAGGAAGTGATTGATCCTTCCGATTCGTTAGCTAGTAAGTCCATACCGAAAAAAAGGAATTGATTGATCTCTTCCTATTCCATTAAGTGCATGCCCAAAAAAAGAAACTGATTGATCCCTTCCTATTCCATCACACATGCATTTGACGCAGCGATTCTCAATTTCCCAGCGGCCGCTGACGCTTGTCTCTACGTGATTGCGCGCTCGCCGCTCCTTTTCCCTTTTCTCCTAAATCCAATTTTCCTCCCTAATTCAGATCGTCCGCCAAATTTCAATTCCCTGGGAGCCGTCGCAACCCTGATTTGCTCTACATCTATGAACGATTCGACCATCCAAGGTATATCTTCCATTCATATCGAGGTTCCTAGTCTCGCAGATGAATAGCCGCACAGCGGCACTGCTCAACAATTGTCTATTGATTCAAATATATATATATATATATATATATATATATATATATATATTTATTTATTTATTTATTTATTTCAGCATTGTGTCTTATTCTGTTGTTTGTAAGAAAGTATTATTTAACTGGTAGTGATAAATTATTTATTTTCAGCATTGTGACTTGGTACAATCACAGCATGAAATATTCATAATTTTTTTTGAAGAGAGTTGGCAATAGTTGAGGAAGGGCAACAAACTAATGGAAGTTCAGAATTTGAGCAGTAAGAAGAAATGTCGACACCAACATCGACGATAGGATGTAAGTGCCTCTGAGCATGTAGGTAATTCACATGCACAGTCCACCTACTGTTTATGAACAAGCAGTTTATACTGCTGATATTTATGAAAGAAATTGGAAAAATATTGATAATAAAGCAATAGACATCTTGGTTGAGAAAGGGCCTATGTGAGAGGACAAAAAATGGCATACCATCTAGATGATGCAGGAAGACATTTTTTCATATGCTCATTACCATAGGAAATTAAGCAATGGGAAGGAACATGATTGAAAGTGGCTATTGTATTCAATAGATGTCGATAAAGTTTTCTGCTTCTGTTGTAAGGTCTCCAAGTATAGCATTAGCAGGATGCAAGAATCGGGGATCCTTAGCACATGATGGATTAGGACATTTTTACGTAATATTTATAAATTATTTGATACATATACTGATTTTGGATGCATTTAAAGTGTTATGGTAAAATTTCATATATATGTGTATTGAATTTTGTTGTTATGATGTCTACATTAAGGGCCCCGGGTTTTAGTCTCGCCTCGGGCCCCCAAAATCTCAGGACCGGCCCTGCTACCGACAAGGACGAGGTCGGGCTGTCAGAAAGTGATCGATCTCCCCCACCATGAAGGTGGGAATTGGAAGATATCCTAGCCTAAAAATACTACAACTATATTTTTTTTTAGTTTTTTGTTCGAATCAACTGGTTTAAATCTGTGTTATGCAATGTAGTTTAAACCGAATTGTGTTATCTATGTTTATATTCTCTTTTTCTTTTAGTGAACTCTATGTATATATACGTGTTATGCATTGTAGTTTGAACCGAATTGGGTTATCTATGTTTATATTTGTGTTAATGCAATGTAATTTGAACCGCAATGTGCTATCTATGTTTTATATTCGTGTTATGCAATGTAGTTTGAACCGAATTGGGCTAGCGATGTTTAATTTGTGTGGTTTTTAGGAGTTAAATTCAAGAGTCCAACACCATCCACAACATTTGGGTCATGCCTCTGGTCACCGGCCTAGACATCAACTTGTGTCCCACCATGGCCCTATCCATCATCCTATGGAAAATTTGGGACTCTCCAAATGCGCATGTCGTCCGCAGTGATTTGCATGCTTCAAATGTAACGTTTCAAATCCATTCAATGTTTATATACCCCGGCACTCGCTTGGCCATGCCAAACACCGGCGTCTCGACTCGTCTCGACACCGCTGCTGCCTCGTCTCTCGTGCGTGAGCTGAGGTGCGGACTGAGGTGGTTGACAACTCCATCCCAGCACGTGATCACTCCCAGCACAGAGCACACTAGCTACGCCCGTGCCGTGACGCTCTACCCACGTAGCGTGTTAGCCCGCCCGTCGTGGTGACATCCTCTGCTCTGCTCGTTGGGCACGCCGGCAACCGGTCTATTTCCACGACCTCGCCTGGACTGAGGCCTACTACGAGGCGACTGCTAAGGCTGGAGCACATCGGCAGCGTCGGTCACGCTGATTTCGGCCGTTTGGTTTCAGACTAAATTTGTGCAAGGCGGTTGTCACAACTAAGATTAGACAAGTTTGACCGATTTAGATGTGTGTTTGGTTCAAATCACATTAGGGTCCTATATAGGTCCTACATAACATACACTCAAAAAATGTGGCAAGATTTTTTTAAATTTACCAACCTGTGGCTTGGCTCTCATTTTAAAAAACTAATCTTAGACAAGTTTGATAATATTGTATAGCAAAATGTGACACTCCTAGGCCCTAGAACCAAACAACCCCGTTCGTCTCCGTTCGCGCCCGATGCGTGGTTATCAGCTCCCGCCCGTCGTCTTACTCCGCCCGCCCGACCATTGTCGGCTCATCGGAGCTCCCACCCGCCGTCATGACCTCCTGCTCCCTCAAAACCGATTATAGGAGTAAAAATTTGGTTTTAAGGGGTTCAACCGACATAGTGATCCCCAACCGAACTTCTTTTACTCGCGTTGGGCACCGATTATATTTACTCGGCCGAGGCATGTTTACTCAAAAAAAAATCTCATTTCCCCTCGCTCACACCGCATCCACTCTAGTAGCGACAGAGGCTCTGCCCGTCTGTGCTACCGCCAAAGCTTGCTTTGGCTTTCTTTTGCGCCTCCCTTTTCTGGCGCGGCCACGCATGTTGGTGGGGCAATGCTGATCGTGCTGCTGCTCCAGCTGACCACGCAGACCAGGCCAGGACTCCATGGCGCAGCCGCGACGGTGTACGGGCGGCGGCGCAGCCGCGGAGGGCGGCGCGGGCCATGCGGACGCGACGGACAGGCCATCGGTGCGCGCAGCGCGGTTCCCGGCCCGCCACCCCAGGGAGTCGACGGCCATGCCATCAGCCCGGCCGGCCGGCGGCTCCTCCGTGCGTCGACGTTTGCGGCCGCGGCGACGCGCACGGCCTGGGCCCCTGCCACGAGCTGGGTCATCGCCACCACCGGCGCCACCGCCTGCCGGTCCGTCGCCAGCGCCAGCCCGAGGAGCTGGGGCGCCGTTCCTCTCCGCACGGGCCAGCGCGATGGAAATCGGGTAGGTGAGGGTCCGGATGGTAGGCGCCTCCGAGCCCACGCGCGCGGGGATCTGTTCCACGATTTCCAGGATGGCGGCGCGGCGGATGTTGGCAGGATCATGCGTGCGCCCCGCCAGCCGGAAGACGGCCATGTCAGCCCTGGAACGCGTGCCGGGGTGGAGTCTCTCGATCCAGCAGCTCTCCCCAAGAATATGCTCGGCCGTCGAGAGGTGCCATGCCTGAGCGGGGATGCCCCGGAGCTCAAGCTCGACGCGATACTCGAACTGGCCGGAGCCCGCATGAGCCAGCTTGCTCCAGGGTCGCACGGAGAGGGAGAACCGCGGGGAGCGGATGAAGTGATCACCATTGAGGCGATCCATGGTCGAGCGCGAGTTGAAGAGGATCAGAAAATCTTCGGGGTGATGGGCGTGAACCGTGAAGTCACCGTCGACGAGCTCGAGGGAAGAGATGAGCACGTCGGCGACCTCGGCAGCGGACACGAGTGGCCTGTTGCCAGTGATGGAGGCCACCATCGCGCGGGACAGAACCACCTCGGCCTCCTCCATCTCGACCGAGTGCGACATGATGACCCGCACCGGTACGGGGGCGGGAGCCATGGGAGCGCGGACCACCGGAGCAGCAGGTGGTGGCGGCGATGGCGTTGTGGCCCGAGGCGCAGCCCCGCGAACAGCAGGGCCCGAGCGGCCGGAAGCGGCCCGGGAGTCTCCCCGGCGCTGGGCGTCGCAGGCGCGCGACTCGTGGCCGGACTCGAGGCAGCGGCGGCAGCGGACGTCGTTGGTGCAGTCCCGCACACGGTGACGGTGGTCCAAGCAGCGGAAACAGAGGCCGGCGACCTCCTCCGGCGAGGGGCTGCGTCGTCGGGGCTGAGGAGGGGAAGGCGCGGCCTCCTGGCGAGGGCGGCGGCGGCGATTCCGACGCCGCGGAAGCTGGTAGCCGTCCGTGTCGACCTGGACGCCGCCAGGGGCGCGGTGAACCTCGGAGTGGGGGCCGAGGCGGCTCGCGGCAGGCTGCCTAGCGGTGGCAGCGGCACGAGGCTGGGAGCGCAAGCGGCATGGGAGCGGCCGGCGGAGAGCGTGCGACATCGCTGTACGAGCGCGTCGAGGACTCGCCCTCCGAGTCGAACTAGCGGCCGCCAAGGGACACGCGGTCGTCGGAGGGGGTCGCCCGGCGGTCGACAGGGTCAGCACTGGGGGTCGCCATGGCCTCGGGGAGGGGGGTGGGGGGGGAGGTGGGAGGGCTACCGGCGGGGATTCACCGGCGGCTGGGGCGGAGCGGGCGGGAGCGCTAGGAGGAGCGGGGCGGGTGGGGAGCGCTCATTGTGAACATTCCTTTCAGGTATCTTGATCATACCATTCGCAACTATAATTTGAATATGGTCTTCACATTTACTTCCATACATGTCAATGTAATTGACAAGCTACATCCAAAGAATGCCATTGCCAGCCCTGTTGAAGAAATTCAGGACCTTTTTCGGACTACAAAATATCCAGATTTGCACAGTTAAAATTATACAACTGGATGTGCAAGACTGAATAAAGGAGGATGCTGGCATAGCTTTGCATTTCAAAAGAATCAGCGCAGGGAAACATATATTTGTGTAGAGGCCTATAAGATGCCTTAAACAGTAATCTCTGAAATATCCTATGGCATTACAGGGTATACAGATTCTTGCACCTTCAACCTTATGTTGTTAATTTGTTATTACCTTAGTAGAAGCGGACAGCAAGAATAAGTGTGCAATTCACAAAATGAAAACAGTCATGATTCAACAGTAAGTGTGCTTCCAAATTTTCTGTTACTTTCTTGAACACATCCATGCCTAGCAATCCAACAAGACTTAGCAATGCATGCTATATAATCACATGTTGACATATGTTAGCCATTTGTCCCAAATAACCTAAATACCATATGACCTTTTAGTCTATTTATTTATTCCAGAAAATTTGATTTGGCAGGCAAAACATTATCAGAAAGATGAGCCAGTTATCTGTGGTGAACGAAATGAACTCTTCATTTTTACTTTTACATTTACTGATTGAAACATTTGGTCAGTGTTGATTACCCATGCAAGTGCCTGACCGGGCACATCAAACTTTCTGGTCCACACATGATTGCTTACACATGAACGAGCACTCTTGTATTCCCTCAACTTCTGATGAATCAGACTGTCGTTAACCTTGAATTTTCTTTTACACAATCTTTGCTTCTATCGAGGGGTGTTCCCATACCCTCACTGAAGAAAGGCAACTAGTAACTCACAGACTCACAGTGCATCCAGCAGGAGCGAGGGGATTATTGGGGGAGATGGGGCTTGGGACCTGTGTCTGTGGGTCGTGGCTGTTTGCTTTTTCCCCGGGGTTTTTCTGCTGTTTTTGTTGAGCGGGGATGGGACAAGGCGTGGGCTGGTTTTGCAGGAGAGTGCGAGGGATATGGATCCATTAAGACCGCAGACTCCCCTTTGTAGTAAAGATAAGAGAAACTGCTAAGATAACTGTACCCAACATAGTAGTAATAGCATTCATCTCTGGAGAAGCAGGGCATGTGCAACTTGTCAAGCAGCACTTGGTAGTTCTATAACTTTATAATCCAAATGTACTGCCATCACTAAATGTACATGCTGCTATATGCATGTTTGCTGTAGTGATATGGTGGATCTGAGATGAGGATACAAGGGAATCAGGCTAGCTCTAGTGTAAGAAAGTAAAGATCAGCAAAAAGAAAAAGTTAATTCTTGTTGCGTTTCATTCACCCAAGCTGGCACTATAATACTCCCGCACTTTACAGTTAGTTCACCTAAGATAAGTACTCCCTCTGTAAACTAATATAAGAGCGTTTAGATAACTAAAGTAGTGATCTAAACACTCTTATATTAGTTTACGGAGGGAGTAGCTTAAACCAGGCTTTAACAGCTAACTAGAAACTACAAGGAAATGATAAATAACATGTATAATCGTTCCGCTGGCTACACTTGGTCACTCCTGAACTATGGATGAACCTAGAGTGAAGGTGGCAAAGCGATTGCCTGCATCGTCTTGGAGGGCTCAGTTGCCTCAGTACCTTCAGGTATCAAGTAGACGGTGTCCTCTGATGGGCTCTATGAGCATCTTGAGCTGCATCATCATCCCAGAGTTGGTTATGTACCGAGCATCCGCTTCCTCGACGATGGTGCCAACTCTGATCAGGAGATGCTGCAACCTCTCCACCACCTTCTCCTCTGATCGTGCATGGCTGGAGGAGTGGTAACTGTTCATCAGGAAGGAGATGAACTGACTTACAGGTTCACCTGTAAGTGCAGATATGGCAACCTTCATGGCCAGGATTTATGACATAGCTGCTTGTTGATCTCTGGTCAAATTTAACTAAGCTGGCCTCTGCCAGGTCTTGAAGTATTCGTGCATTTAAACAAACTATCCCTGAATGAGTTGGTGGGTGAAAGACATGGAGCAGTTTAGAGGTCCAAAGGCGTTACCGGGACCTGTCAACTTTCCAAGCAGCTTGGGAAAGAATTAACCAACCAGTATTTGTAATGTTCACGATAGGTCCAAATCAGTTATTGTCCCGTTGCAAAATGTATATTTAATCGTCTTTGCAATTTTCTTTGGTTGGACTTTTACATTTTACGTACGAGGGAATGGCATCCCATATACGTGCAGTCTACTATTGCAAGGTTTGACCATGGATATTGTCTGGGTTTTTAACAGATAACTTCAGTGGAGAGAAGCAGCGCACAGCTCATTGACAAAATATGGGCCCCTTTATCTTGGTCAGTGAGAGTCACAACTCTATTACCTTAGTAATTTTTCTGAGCACATATAACTAGCTTGTTTCCACATTTGCTCCTTTTGTTTTGTCAGAATCTATCAATCTCTGTGTGGCTTATCTTGTGCTAATTCAGTTTTTAATTGGAATTGTTGCACCGTGTGCATTTTTAGATTCCAGGCTTTACCTGACGTTGATCCCCAAAATGGTAAAATTGGGAAAGCAAATACTCTGATCCAACTTGGTTTTGTTATTAAAAAACTAAAAGTAGTTGTCTTACAAGAAATTCTTTGTACCCCCTGTATATTTGCTCCATGTACTGAGTATGGTCAGAACAGTTACCAAAGCACGAGACAGTCGAAAATTTACGGAAAAAAATGCTTCATTATTGTGGCCCAAAATCGAACAGGAAGGCCTCAAGGAGGACCGAGCGACCCAAAACGAATTCTCTGCCAAATGATGCTTTTCTCCTGTTTTGGCCAGCTTCAAATTTAAAGTATGTTCTGAATGTTTAGAAGTTCCAGAATCCTTAAACTAGACAACACTTGAACAAATATTCTTTTCTTATTTCAGTTAGTTTTCTCACCTTCCTATATGGATCAGGATTCATTCAATGGTGCGAGATGATGTTGTTTGTTATCTAGAAAGTGCAGGGGGGTTGGTGGATTGGATAGAACATACAATTTTATTTATAATTGAGATCTCCAACTCATTTAGTTGAATGGTACTCCCTCCGATCCAAAACCACGACACTTATTCTTGATCGGAGGGAGTATATAATCACCCCGTAAAATGGTTTCTCCATGGCCACTTGAGCACATTTGTTTGTCATGTAATGTAAAAAAGTACCAAGGGTCACATTACACGAGTTCTGAACAAAATTAGATTGGCACTCCCCGCCGCTTTCTGACTGTTGTGGTAGAATTAAATTGCCCGAAATATGCTCAAGAATTTCAATATTTGTTCCCTTCTATTCAAAAAATGTTCGCAATTAAAAAAACCAATTATCAATTACCATTCTTAGTTTAGAATTTCAAATTTAAAAATGTTTACCTTTATTTTACAAATTCAGAAACTATTAGTGAATTTCAAAAAATGTTCCCACTTTTAAAATTGGTTCACAAATTCGGGAAATGTTAATGTTTTCAGAAAATTCGAAAATGGAAAAATGTTTCTGGTTTTAAAATATTTATTCATAATTTTAAAAAATGTTTGTGTTTTTAAATTTGTTTATTTTTTGAGAAAATCTTTGAGATTCCCAAAAAAATGTCATGCTTTCACAAATTGAAGATTTTGATTTTGTTTCAGAAGTCTCAAAAATAAAACCACATTTGAAATTTCAAAAATGTTCATATAAACTGGGTTGCCATTTTGGATATCAAATCTTTAGAAAATAGGGTGGCTAGCGATGTTGATCACGTGCAGTCGTGGGAGCAAATCACACGAGCACGGGCCTATCTTTGCCTTTTTTCAACTCTCGAAGACTCGAACGTGATGGCTCTGCCTGGCCTCCGTTCGTTACCGCTCGCCTGGGCCTGGCCTCCGTTCGAACCGCCTCGTGATTTGTTTTGAATTCAAAGTTCTGATCAGATCCGGATCATGTTGGTTTTGATCGTCCGGTTCTCCCTCGAGTTCGGATTCACGTATGCCCAGCACCGCCGACTATATATATGAGGACAGGCTTGGTCGATCGGCACGGTATCAATTGACATTGTGCAAGAAACGAGGGCCCCAAAGCTAAGTAGCCAATCTTTCCACGATGTCGTTCTTCAACGTGCGTCTCTTCGCTTCCATGGCAATGGCGGACATCCTCCGCTTCCCAGGAGAAGACCTGCACGATCAGACGCCCCGGAGCTGCCCGAAGGAAGCAACAACGGAACTCCCGTTGCCGGTGGGATCGTCCCGTCAAGAGCCCCAGCGCGTCGTGGACTGCTTGGAAGCCGACTCGACGCTCGCGTAGAGGAGGAGCTCCACCAGCGCTTGAAGTAATGCATGCATGTGTGATGTGTTCGTGCGTGAGTTTGAGGATTGCTAGTAGTAGTAATTAATATACTTTGACAAGATTGTATGAATTTCATTATGCTAGTAGTACTATAGTACAAATTAGAGGCACTATTCCGATTTTTGTGTATGCCGATTTTTTTGTAGTAACAAATGTTCAGTAATCTGTAGTGCATTCTATGAAAAGTAGCATATACTGTATATGGAAAATGCATGGTGATATTGCGAGAAACCTAACGGTGAAAACATATCACAATTTCGACACTCAATGCAAAAATTATAGCATTTTGAATTTATCAAAAAGAAAACTAATTACGTTACTACATACGGATAAATTTCAAATTTGTATGTGATGTGATGGGACTTGGTGACCCAGGAGAGGAACTTCTTTTTACCATGAGAACTTCTTGTATTATGTAGTGTGCCCGGTTTGCTATATAAAAGCACCTCCAGCTCCGACCCTGAAAACAGTAGTATTCGTCCGGTCTCCGGACGTAGCTGTCCGGACCTCGGAAGCCATCCAATGTTGACCCCATCTATCCGCGGATACTACCAGTACATATTTGTTGATCACTCTTCTTATAACTGACATCTAATTCTTACCCTAACAAAAAAAAAGAGATTTCCTATTCTTTACCTATAGCGATGGATAGTGGGCGACAACAGAAATCAGCACCCTCACACGACATGGGCCGGCCCAAGCTAGGAGCTTGGGAGGCACATAGTCCTTCTACCAATCTTTATATTTGTTTTCTCTTTCAAAATTTTGTTCATACTAGTTTTTATTTTCTTTTTGGTTTTATTTTTATTTTAACTACATGATCATTTTTAAAATTCATATTTTAAAAAATATGAACATTTTAAAAATTCATGGAGATTTTTATATTCATGAATAGTTTTATAATTCATGATTGTTTTTTAACTTTGTGAACACTTTTTCAATAATAATTTTTAGATCCGTCAAGACCAGTACTATAAAACGTACGTGTGGTAGTCCTTTTTGGTTCCTTAATCAAACGAGGGCCCACCTACATGATTTAGCAACTATCCTTCGTTATAAGCCAATACTATAGCGAAAAATAGGAGCTCCCAATAACATCGCGATACAAGTTTTGATATACGTAATCATTTTAATTGGAAGGAAGTCCATTTTCACCCCAAATTGTGCATCAATGGAAAAAAATTCACGGAAATCGGCTTTGGTACGATTTTGACCCAAAATCTCCCAAACTGGGTAAAATCCACCCCTCGAGCGTTTTTACTATGATTTAGGTGATTGCGTTTGGTTTAAACTCCCTCTCTCTCTCTCTCTCTCTCTCTCTCTCTTGTGTGTGTGTGTGTGTGTGTGTGTGTGTGTCCCTGTCTCAACAATCACCATCACCGTCAGAGGTCATTTATCTCTGCGCCGAGGCTACTACATTTGGTGGCAGAGGGTCTCTACGACAGGGAGCCGATGCTGAGCGGGTAGATCCCAAGCCCATGAATACTCGAGTTGTACTCATGCTTGTTCATGTGGAAGTTCATGGGCTTCCCGTCGACCGAATCCTTCCCGGTTATCAGGTGCTCCTCGACATGGCGCACCGTCGGATGGGAGTGTACGTCGGTGAACACTCTTGTGCTCCTTGTTATAGTCCATGTCATGGTGAAGGAAGTTGTGGATCTTGTGGAACGCCAATGCATTACGAGACGGTCATTGGTTTCTTCAACCTCATTAAATGCCTTGTGGGGCCACTTTGGATATGCGTGCGTGCTAAGAGATCACGTGGAATACGAGCGATCGGGGACATGAAGAGAAATGACCCAACAATGCCATGCCATCTCCCAAAACCGCCTAAATCATAGTACTAAACCCGTCTAAGAGGGATTTATCAAGTTTCAAATATTTGACAGCCTGTTGATTGGGGGAAATAATGGCAGGGGATCTGAAATTGAGGCGTATGAGACATATAATCCATTTTTTGGTTGGGATGCTAGGGAGTTGAGGAGGGAAGGGGAAAGCGAATTAAGAGGGTCAATTCCCAAGTATCTCTTCCTGCCCTCCCCCATGTTAATTCACATGTGATGTTACTTCCTTTAAATTCCCCCATAATAATTCACAGCATGCTCCAAACACAAGTTTGGGACTAAAAATCAACTTCCCTTGCCTAATTCTTTATTAAACTCCCACACGTATACTGCCATTACCTTTCTCCATTTTAGCCAAACACGTTGTAAGGGTCACAACCAAGATCGACTTGAGGGTGGATTTGTTCATCGAGGCATAAAAAATGGACTTCTTCCATCCTTTTTTGAGGCTCTTCTTTCATAAAATTACGATTATGATGGCATTCCCTAAAGAAACAACAACATGATCAGGCTCAGGATCCAAAAACTGAGAAGGTCAAATGGGGGCCGGTTCTGAATCAAAAACCTATTACTAGGGGGCATGGCAACTTGAACATTATGGAGAAGGCTGCTGCTTACAAGAGGAAGCAGAATTTGGAGATCCCAAGGAATTTTAAAGGTAAATCATTCACCAATACTGATCATGACATTTTAGTTGAACAAATGAGTAAAATTGATATTGGTTTTGGGGGGGATGAGGCTAATAAACTTGGAACCATTGACATTTTGGTTGATGAAGAGAAAGAGAGATGTTTGGCTTTTGCCAATAACAACCCTGAAATTGTCCTTCCAGATAACTTAGATTTAAACCATGATGACTTGGTGGGGTCCCCTTTGGATGGTTACTCTCTCAGGCCAGTTGGCACTGCTGATGCCTTGAGGAGAACTCCAAACATCCTAACCAAAGCCAGGCCTTGTGGCTTGTCTCACCCTTTCAAAGTTTCTTAAATATGTTAGGTCTAATTTGGAACATTAGAGGGCTTGGTAAACCTGGTAAAGTGCATTGCCTTTGTGATACCATTGCTAGAACTAACCCTGATTTTATTGGGTTTCAAGAAACTAAGAAAGAGGTCATTTGTGAGGGTTTCCTCAAAGCTATAGACAGAGTGGTAATTTTGATTGGCATTACTTACCCTGCTATAATACTGCGGGTGGGATCCTTTTGGGTCTTAGGACAAGTTTGTTTGAAACTATTGGTTTTATTAACCATGAATTTTCAATTACTGCAACAGTTAAAAACAAAGAGGATGGTTTTGTTTGGCACCTGGTGGTTGTGTATGGCTCTGCTTACCCGGAATTCAAGATGGATTTTGTGGCTGAACTTCATAATATTGTTGAGTCTGTGTCTTATCCTATTCTGGTTTGTGGTGACTTTAACCTAGTTAGGAATGAGAGTGAGAAAAGTAGTGGGCTAGTTAATCGTCACACCGCTTTCATGTTTAATGACTGGATTAACAGGTGGGGGCTTTTGGAAATCTCTATTTCCAATAGGGGGTTTACCTGGTCTAATAATCAGGATAACCCTGTCTTTGCTGTCCTTGATAGAGTTTTTACCTCCGTGGAGTGGGATGCACATTTCCCAATGACCTCGCTAACTGCCCTTCCCAGGGTGGGAAGTGACCATACCCTCCTGGTGTTAGATACTGGTGGGCGACGTTCTTTGAGTCCTAAGATGTTCAGGTTTGAGAAATGGTGGCTGTCTCAAGATGGCTTTCGCCAGATGGTCCATGCTACTTGGTCGTCCGTACGCTCTTCCACGTCGCTTGTGGATAATCGCTGTCTAAAACCAGACTTCTTAGGAAGAAAATAAAAGGATGGGCCATCAATATTGAGGCCGCGATGAAAAAAAGAAAAAATCTCTCCGATGGAGTTTGACTGCTTTGGATGTTCTATCCTGAATCACAACAGCTTGTCTCGTCACGATCATGATAGAATGAAGGCTGTGAAGGTAGAACTAGAAGAGATTTGGAAAAAGAGGAGATTGCCTTCCGCGTAAGTCTAGAGACAGGAAAATTCTTGAAGGAGATCGGAATAATGCTTATTTCCAATCCTTAGCTAACCATAGACATAGGAAGAACCATCTGTCTGAGTTGGTAGGTCCTTCTGGACCGCTGACATCTACTGCAGACATGTTGGAGGTGGCTACTGTTTTCTACAAAAACTTATTTGCTTATGAACCTAGGCCTGATTTGCATTTGGGGAATGGTTTCTGGTCTGAGACGGAAATGATTAGTGAGGAGGTTCAGAGAGACCTGGAGAGATCCTTTTCTGAGGATGAGATCAAAGAAGCAATTATGAGCTCGTATGCCAGTGGGGCCCCTGTCCCTGATGGCTTATCTTTTCTCTTTTACCAAAACTTCTGGGACCTTATTAAGGCTGATTTTATGTGGATGGTTAGGGATTTTGAGAATGGAGTGTTGGACATTTATAAGCTTAACTATGCCATCATCACTCTCATCCCTAAAATTCCCCTGGCCAGAGAGATGAAGAATTTCAGACCTATTAGTCTTAGCAATTGTGCTGTGAAGATATTCTCTAAAGCCATGAATACTAGGGCTTCCCCTATATGTGATAAACTCATATCCCACAACCAGACTGCTTTTATTAAAGGTAGATTTATATTGGAGAGCGTGGTTATGGCCCATGAAGTAATTCATGAGGTTCATAGATCTAAAACTAGTGGGTCGATACTCAAGTCGGATTATGAGAAAGCCTATGATAGGGTTAGCTGGGACTTCTTGGAAGAAATGCTCCTCTCTAGAGGCTTTGGGGTTAAATGGGTCAGTTGGGTGCTTAACACCTTGAAACATGGGACGTTTCAAGTTAGGATTAATGACACTAATGGGCCACACTTCGTTGGTGGAAAAGGGTTGAAGCAAGGTGACCCTCATTCCCCATTGCTTTTTAACTTGGTGGCCGATGTCTTTTCTAGAATGTTGAGGAAATCTGCTAATAACGGTTTGATTGGTGGGCTTCTCCCACATGCCATCCCTGGTGGTGTAGTTAGTTTACAATATGCTGATGATACAATTCTGTTCATCCGGAGTCTCTGTGGAGTATGCAAAAATTTGAAATGGATTCTGACTTATTTTGAGAAGCTTTCTGGCTTAAAAATTAATTTTCATAAAAGTGATCTGCATACCATCCATGTGTCTGAACAAATGTCTAGAGAGTTTTCTCAAATTTTTTGCTGTCAATTTGGTGAGTTTCCCTTCAAATATCTGGGTGTGCCCTTCATTTTAAAAAACTGAGAAGGAAGACCTACAACCTATCATTGATAGGATTATTAAAAACATTGCTGGTTGGTGGGCAAACTGTTATCTTATAGAGGCAAACTGATTCTCTTGACTACCTGCATTGCCGAGATTCCCTCTTATCTCATGGCTATGATGAAATTCCCAAAGTGGGCCATTGACATGATCACTTCACAGATGTCTCATTTTTCTAGGGCAATGTAGGTGAGGTCCATAAGTATCACCTAGCTAATTGGGGCCTTGTGGCCAGAAGGAAGGAATTTGGTGGCTTGGGTGTCCCTAACTTAAAGGAATTTAATATGGCTCTCCTGGCTTCATGGGGAAAAAGGTTTTATGATGGGAGAGAAAGGGACTGGAAAAACTTCTCTGCTTTAAGTATGTTACTAATAAACCTAATATTTTCCATACTAACCCTACCTTGGGGTCTCCTTTTTGGAAAAGCATTTCCAGGCTTTTCTTTCTTTGCAAAAATTTCTGAAATGGAGTCCTCGAATGGGGATAGCGCCTTTTGGCATGATAATCTGGATTGGAGGATGCTCCTTGAAAACTGCTTTTTGGGATTTATTTGATATTTGTCATCAACAAGATGCTACTTTGTCCCAGGTTTGGGATGGGGAGAATCTTTGTCTTACCTTCAGAAGATGTGTGGATGAGACTGCGATGCATAACTGGGATTTGCTGGTTGACCTGGTGAAATAGACTACCCTCTCAGGTCACCCAGATAGTCCCATTTGGGCTCTGGAACCAAATGGGCAATATTCTGTTAAATCTTTCTATAAGCTGATTAACTTTGGTGGGATTCCCTCTGATATTAGAGATTTTATCTAGAAAATAAAAGTCCCTCCAAATATCCATGTCTTCTTATGGCTGATGTACAATAATAAAAGCCTAACTAGAGACAATTTGGCCAAAAGGAGACATGTTGAGGATAAAACTTGTGTCTTCTCAGACTGAACTGTAGTCTATCCAGCACCTTTTGTTTGATTGCATTGTTGCATCTAACGTGTGGGCTGTGGTTGCTGAAGCACTTGATATTGTCCCCCCTGTTTCTTTTGTTTCATTGGCTTCCTTTTGGAAGAAGAGAAAACAATGTGAAGCTATAAATACTGTTACATCTGCTACCTTGTGGTGCTTATGGCGCTTGCGCAATGGTTTTGTATTCCAGGGAGAAAGATGGCGAGATATACTGTTGTGTCTTTGGGTCAGGTGGCGGCGACGATCGGGCAATGGAAAATCCTTTCTTCAGAGGCCCAGGGTGTTCTAATTCTCCAGTGCTTAAGGCTTTTGGAGCGTCGAAGAGGGGAACTGCTTAGAATTGCTTGGACTTAGCTGTCATGAGTGACTTTTCATCTTTTTATCCCTGTGTAAGAGTGATATTTCTATGATGAGATGTAATAGGGAGGTAGCTTAAACCCTGATGTTGCTCTGTGGCAGCTACTTTTGGTTGTCACCGAGAGCTGCTTAACAGTCTGGTTCTGCCGTTGCCTTGGCTTAATAAAAGTTGGGGCGGGGGGCGACCCCTTTCTTTCAAAAAAAAAAGAAGAAACAACAACAATTACTATTGTACGAGATTATTGTATTTTTTGGTGAGAAACAGTTAATAACATTCTTTTACAGGTCGAAACAGTTAATACTCAAACAGTTAATACTCTCTCCGTAAACTAATATAAAAGCGTTTAGATCACTATTTTAGTAATCTAAAAGCTCTTATATTAGTTTACAAAGGAAGTAACAATTATTGTATTTTTTGTGAGGGGGGACATGGAACGTGTGAGGGTTGTTGTAGCCCATCTAGGCTCTGAATTCTTTGCGGCCCATCCCATTCCCGTTTCGGGGTAACAGCCAGTCAGCCGACAGGGCCCATCAGGCAGCCACACACCAACGTGAGCCCCAAGACTCAGAGAAAATCCCCATTCTATGGCGGCCTCTGCCCCACCCTCGTCCTCCCCCTCCTCCTTCCCCGTCCCGTCGCCTCCACTCCACCAGTCCACCGCCGCCGCCGCCTCCGCCCCCGCCGCCGCCTAGGGCAGAGGGGCTGCCCATGGAGCTCTCCAGGATCCGGACCTTCGAGAAGCGCCTCCTCCGGCCGCTCCTCTCCCTGCCGTCACGCTCCCGGGCGTTCCAGACCCTGGCCCGCTCCTCCCCTCCGCCGCCCCGCGCCCCCTCCCTCCTCCTCCTGCTCCGCACGCGCCACCTCGCCCCCCATCCCCATCCCCCCCGCCGCGCCTCGCTGCCGCCCCTCCGCTCCTTCGCCTCCGTCTCCCCGGCCCCGTCGGCCCCGGGGAAGGACCTCCAGGGCAGCAACGGCAACGACGACGACGACGGCCTCCCGCCCGCGCCCCTCCCGCCGCCGCCCGAGGAGCTCGGCTCCGACGACGACGCCTACTACCAGGAGCAGCTGCTCGAGTACGCGCAGGAGGACGAGGCCCGCCTCGTCCCCGTCAAGGCCTACTTCCCCTGCACCAGGTCGCCTACCTAGCCTATCTCACTCCTCCGTATGGTTATTGGGATTCGGGGCTCAATTGTTATCTCTTGCAGCATCAACCTCAAGAGCCTCCAGTCGCAGAACTCCTTCAATGTCATCCCGCCCACTTCGCGTGCCACCAATTATGTCGTCCTCAGATACTATGATGTCAAGGGAGACCCCGAGGTGAGCGGTAATCCTATTCACATCCCTGTTTATCTCTTGGTTGCAGTATCTCTGGTCCATTTCCACTGCAGCTTATAGCTTGACATACAATGTGACCACCATTGGGTGGTCTGATCAGCTGAACCTAAGAAACAATGTATTTCGTGTACCAAAATTGTGTGTGTCAGTCCACATTTGTTATCTAAGGTTGAAGGTTTTAACAGGCATCATTTGCAAAAGGCTACTTAACCGCTTGAAAAGTACCTGTAAAAATAATAGAGGGGAAAATCACTTCCACTTTTATTTTTCTAGGATCTCTTTATTCAGTGGCCATTTATTATGTGAAATGTAGTTAAGCTAAAACAAATCTCCCAGTCCCATTTCCCGACACCCTACATGGAAGGTGATTACCCTCAGCCCTTTGTTCAAGCCAAGTCACACTGTACCGAGATAACTTGGAATAGACGAGTATCAGTTTTACACACAGAAAAGCAAAAGAATGAGCTCTCGGCAAGTCTACAACCCTCGTTTAAGTTTTCCAAAGACGAAAGCTCGATACATGACTTATTTAGTGGCCTTTGGCCATTGTCACAGTGACACACAGACACAGCCACACTATCCTGACCTATATAGCCTACAGGTTGGCTAAATGCAAAACATGTAACGGATGAACTGCCTTCGCAACTCTCCTTTTTGTTCTCTAGTTATTTGGACAAACAGTGGGATTCTTTAGGCATGACAAGATGATTTAGAATATATTTGGACTGGGAATGGGTGTCTAATAGCTTGATTCTCGTCATGCTTTTGCTCAGTACATATTTCTGCTAGGGCACATTTATACTTCTCAGACTTGTGATTGCTGTCTTGTTTGTTCATACAATATTCAACACAAGTTCACTGTTTTCTATTCTTTTGAGATCATGAAAAACTGTTGCAAGCTGATTATAGCTCCATAGTCTGTTATTGTGTGATTTTGCCATCACTTTTTTAGAATAGTAATGCTTATCATTCTTTAGTGTGTTCCTAGGGATCTAATAGAGACTAAATGGGCTTTGTCACCTGCTATTTTGCAGGGTTTTAAGACTGGTGTCATAGATGAGAGCCATTGCCACTACATGGTAGTTTTCCAATATGGGTCCATCGTGCTGTTCAATGTTTCTGACCATGAAGCAGATGGATACCTAAAAATTGTCGAGAGGCATGCTTCAGGATTACTGCCAGAGATGAGAAAAGATGGTAAACACATTCTCAATATAAGAAAAGAGTACTTATCTGATTTGATACAGTATACTTCCTGAATCTTTATCTGGTAACTGTTACTGTTTTCTTCCTCGTACGAATGCTGTGTTGTCAAATGATGAGCTGTTTCAAATTTAGTACTCCCAACATAAATATTTGGTGATGATCCTTGTTCATGTGAAAAGGTGATACAATGTTTACAGGCGCGAGTAGAAACACAGTCTAAGGTCTAAATAGTCCCCACTAAGAAACAACAGGGAAGAAAATTTAGGCAGTTGTTGCCTTCGTAGAGATGACCACTAGCTATTTCTGTAATACTCGATCTTTGTTTTCTTTTTTCACATGCAGGACTGTACTCTTATAATGACTATGGCATTTACTCTTAGTCGGAACTGCTAATGCAATTGTACAAATCTTGTCCTACTTTGTGATAATCTATCCAGCCTTTAACCTTGTAATTTACAGCTCGTATAAAATGGTCTCACAGTTTGTTGGATGTTCATTGCTGATTAATGGTGAGGTTTGCCCTTTCATTTCGTCTTTTGCAAGAGCAAATAGCCTATACTCAACGAGTTGCATTCCAAAAAACTAAATAAATCCAGCTGCATGATATGTATGTATCATTGTGATTACTGTTGTAGTAATCTAATCGTTAGTATTTTCTGAGGATTCAACCTTGAAACCTTAAACTGTAGATTATGCCGTTGTTGAGAGGCCTGCCATGGAGAAGTGGATGGAGGGTGGACTTGATTTTATTATACTTAAGGATCTGAGTATTGATGGTATTCGGACAATTGGAAGTGTCCTTGGTCAGAGTATTGCTCTTGACTATTATATCCGGCAAGTATGTACTCGTTATTTTCATATATATGGTTATGAAACTTTGAACTATCTATTTAAAAATCTTCACTGACAGGTGGATGGAATGGTTGCTGAGTTCACGGATATAAACCGTGGAATGGAAAAAACTGGTACCTTCACTATGGAGAGGAAAAAGCTTTTCCAGTTGGTCGGAAAGGCTAACTCTAACTTGGCAGATGTCATTCTTAAGCTTGGACTTTTTGAGAGGTAAGAATAGCATCATACTGAGAGCTAAGCATGTAAATTCAGTATGATGCGACTGTTAGATTATATGCCAAAATGTGTGGTTTCTGTTCCTGAATTTGTGTTAGGATGTGACTGTTCGACTAATCTTTTATATACTGCATTTTTTGTTTAAAGGGTAAATAGTTTCCAAGCTCTGGAATGTAAATAAGCTAGATAATTTTCCTTCTATTTCCCATCTTAAATATAGCTCCGTCCCAAATTACTTGCATGTGTTTTGGCCATCTCACATTCGTTGTCTTGTCATCTACTAGTCAGTCGTGTCCACAAAATCTTTTGCTTTATGCGATCATATCTGAGACAAGTATTTTGCTTTTGTTTCTAGTTTATAAGTTATGTGTAATGCTGAGAGATGTCAAAAAGCTGATGTATTACGATTGGACTTGCATTGTTGCATAATCATTGACAAATACGTATAAGTCTCATAGTACAATCCAAGTCAGTTTGTATTTTTTTGTTGTTGTTAAAAAAGCTCGTTTTCCAGAAAGCCAAATCATGGGAAATAGTATTTGTTGGCTACTGGGAAATAGGTGTATCTTTTTGGTGTTTTTGTGTGTGGATTATAATCACTTTAGATCCCATCAATGAATGTATAATGAGACATCATGGTAATTCAAATACTTTATATATCCATAAGTCTTATTTCTCTGCAAGTGCAGGTGTGCTGATTTTTTTCTTGTATAACAAAAATATGTTTTGCTGTTTATGCAAATATGCATAGTAAAAAAATCTGAAAATTGTAAAAGTGAGAACATGTGTTACCCTTGTAATTTCTGAATGTTTATAAAATTGTGAAAAGCTGAACAGGTGTTGGCCTTGTAATTATGAACTTCAAGGGCTTGCACCTTTTCATCCCCCCACCCCCACCCCCACCCCAGTTAAATAAAACTATTCGATGTCGCTAAAATGAACTCGACACTTGTGTATCTGCAACATTTACCTGCTTGTTGCATAGTCATTGTCAAATTTAAATCTCATATTATATTACAGTCCAAGTGCTACATGAATGAATGTCTTGTATTACCTTTTTGGTAAAAAAATGTCGTTTGGAATGCCAGAATCATGGCAGAAATTGTATTTATTTCCTGAATGGAAATAGGTGTGTTGTTAGTGTTTTAGTGATCTAAACGCTCTTATATTAGTTTACAGAGGGAGTACTTGTTAGTGGTTATCAGCTCAGTTTTATGCCAGCATTGCATTTTCTCAATTGGATTGACTTTTTGGCATTCTTCATTTCAACTTAAGTATGCAGACAAAGTCCATATCATAAGAAGTTGAGAAATTCTATACACTATCTTGGTCTTATCTCTCTGCAAGTACAGTTGTGCTGAGAGCCCCTCTCTTTTTTTTAACACCAAAAATTGTATGTTTGCCCTATATGCAAATCTGCGTCAAAATCATGAAAAGCTGAAGGGGTTTCCCCTTTCCAGCTCAGAATACCCTTGTATATATGCGGGGTGCACACTTACTTACATAACTTTTGTCTGCTCCACCAGGTCAGACATTGCTTGGAAGAACGCAAACTATGCGCAGATCTGGGAGTTCCTCCGTGACGAGTACGAGCTAACCCAAAGATTCGGAAACCTTGACTTCAAGTTGAAATTCGTCGAGGTAATTAAGGGCCATCGCACAGCAGCGCATGGGTTTTGTGCTGGCTTATCTGAAGATCTCTGACAGAGAATCCTGTGTTTTTTTTTCTTGGCTGCAGCACAACATCCGGTTCCTCCAGGAGATCCTCCAGAACAGGAAGTCGGACTTCCTGGAGTGGCTCATCATCATCCTCATCAGCGTGGAGATCTTGATATCTGTGTATAACATTGTCCAGGAGCAGATGTAGAGCGACCAATACGTCGTTGTTGAGAGTGAGCGAGGCCATCGTCAGAGCCACGAATGAACCACACTGTTTTTGTCCGCGAGTTTTTTGGTTCCGTTTCTTCCCCCCGGTAGGAGCCCACTGTAAAGAATTCTTGATTCGGACCATGAATGATCACGTTAGGCTTAGCGCACTTGCTTTGTCCGGACGTCGTGCTGCCGCTGTTGTCTAGCGGGAGTGTGAAATGCGGATGAGTCAGTGAGTGTGGCCGAGGTAGTAACTGGGCGGCGTGTGACGAGCACGCGATGTGATTGAGGCTTGAAAGGTAAGCGTGTGATTGATTGGGTGATGTTGGCTCGACGGGGCGCGTGCAGGGCATAAGCCACGTTCACATTCTGACAACCACCGGAACTATTTTCTTTGGATGGGAATGAGCTTGGGAATCATACCATGGATCTAATCTGCCGGGGAATCGTTGATTATACTACTCAATTAACACTATATTAGCACTAGTAAATCATATCCACTAGCCATTTAGCCACTTGCTCCCTTGATTAAGCCGGCCGGACGGCCAGTGGGGCAGCCAGATGCATGCCGTGCCGTGCCTCGCCGGCCTGTCGTTGGCTCGTCGTCGCCCACTCCCTCCTCCCCACCTCCGCTAGCAAAAATAGCGAAGCGCTCCGACTGACTCACCCACCGACGTGGCCGGCCCAATCGTGGCCCACCACTTGGCGCCCCTCCCCGGCGGAATCTCCCGTGTTCACACCGCCAAATTACCCAAACGCCCTCCTCCCCCGGCGGCCACACGAGGGCAGAACCGTCACCCACACTCCCCAAGCACGCCCGTGCGACCCGTCCGCCCTCGTGGCCGCACGATCCCCAGATCCAGCGGCCCCGGTCGCCCTACCAGAAGCTTCCGGCCCGCTGTATATAACCGCGAGAGGGCCAGTGGCCTCCATCGTCTTCACCCCCGCTCCTCCCCCCCACCCACACACGCACGCACGCGTTTCACATTTCTCCGCCCACCACCACCGGAGGGAGCGAGCTCCAGCCATGGCCGCCAAGTGCTACCCCACGGTCAGCGACGAGTACCTCGCCGCCGTCGCCAAGGCCAAGCGCAAGCTCCGCGGCCTCATCGCCGAGAAGAACTGCGCGCCCCTCATGCTCCGCCTCGCGTAAGAACGCCCCCCGCGATCCGCCCGATCCCCTCCCCTCCCCTCCCTCGTCTCGCGCCGATCTGATCTGATCTGATCCGTCGTCTCGCAGGTGGCACTCGGCCGGGACCTTCGACGTGGCCACCAAGACCGGCGGGCCCTTCGGCACCATGAAGTGCCCCGCGGAGCTCGCGCACGGCGCCAACGCCGGCCTCGACATCGCCGTCAGGCTGCTCGAGCCCATCAAGGAGCAGTTCCCCATCCTCTCCTACGCCGACTTCTACCAGGTGACGCACCGCCCCCCGATCCGATCCCGCCCGCGCGGATCGCCGTGCTCCCGAATCGATTTGATCTGATTTTTGCCGTTTCTGCGGTGTTGCAGCTCGCTGGAGTCGTCGCCGTCGAGGTCACCGGCGGGCCTGAGGTTCCCTTCCACCCGGGGAGACAGGTGAGAACCATTTCTGACCCCTCTAAACACAAGATTTATCCAGGGTTTAAGCCTGTTTTGTTTAGTTTACCTGCGCTGCCTCAAATGATGCACCATTTCTGTACCTTATCCTTGTGCGGGGTGGTGGACCTGTCAACGTGTATTATTGACTTGAGTGACGACAGATGCGGTATTGTTTAGAGGGTGCTTGGATACGTTTTAGTCCCATGACTAAAAGTAATGGGACTAAAACTTGCTAGCCTCATCCATGCTTGGATACAAATACTAAATAGACTAAAATGAGTTGATGAGCATTTATTATCCTCCAAACCCTCCAATCCCAAACTCGGATGTGTTAAAGGAGAGGAGTTAAATGAGGAGAGAGAGGACTAATTCACATTTTAGTAGGGTTCCCCTGACTAAAAAATTTTAGTCTCAAGACTAGTTCTAGCCTCTCTTTAGTTAGGGGTGATTGGAACTTTAGCCTCTAAAAGAGACTAGTTTTAGTCAGACTAAAAATAGTCCCTTGGATCCAAGCATGGCCTTAGTTGGGTGGTTGGAATGGTTGGTCCAGAGAAAATTGTTTATAGAATGGCGATTTGGCGAATATGCGGCTTGTTTATTGCTGTGATGGATACATCCAAGACAATTATTGCGGCGTCATGAGTGGGGTGTATTTTTGTTCCATTCAATGTTTGATTCTGATTTTCTATAGCCATAACTATGAAAATGAAATTACATGGTATTCCATAAAATTCTAGTCCATGTGTTGGTGTGCTAGTGAGAGTTCAGGGGAAATGTTGTCTTGGTCCAGTAGTGATGATTGAATCTGATGTGTGGGGTTGCTGCATTGGTGTGACCATGGTAGATTAAGAGGGTTATGAAGCTAATTAATCTCCTACTAGGTTCTACCTATATGCCATGTCACTTTGTTTTATTTTAGCCTTCTGGTTCTACTCAATTTTTGGATGTTAGCTCGAATAAACACCTTGGCCTGTACTCAATTAAGGTTACTGATTACCAAACTTTAACAACTGTTGTTATCCAATGTTCTGAAGAGCATGTGTTGGTATGATTTTGTATGATATGCACAACTACACGTCCTAGCAGACAGCAGCTACGTACCTATGTATACATTTTCCCACCGAGGTCTCAAGCTTTAGGTAAATGTCGGTAGATAATATTAGACTGGGAGATAGTCTGTGTCACATTTGCTGATGATTACATTCCATGCATATTGTTTCTTAGGCAACATTGTATGCATATGTCTAGAATCTAGATGCTTTGCACAGTTATCCACTTATGAAACAACATTGAACAAATGAGATTGTCGAACTTGCCCACTTGATCTTTATTATTTCTCACCTACAGATGTTAAGTCACCCCGTTTATCTTCATATCCTTGGTTGAACTATGGTATAACTGCTGATTTGGGAATAATATTTAACAGGTTATGTACATGAATGTTTATGCTTCCTATACTGTTAGTGTGTGTTTTAGTTAGAGCATGTATGTCCTTCAATTCTCATAGTGCTGTCTAATATTTGTGTACATGGAAATTACTGATGAACTGTGGTTCCCTTTACCTGTATTTGTGTGTATTGCACACTGTTTGCTGTGGATGCTTATAATGGGTTGACTTTTTTTGCAGGACAAGCCCGAGCCTCCTCCAGAAGGCCGTCTTCCTGATGCCACCCAAGGTACTATTGTGCAGCATCTTCTATATCACCACAACTGCAGAACTTCTATACTGATAAACATTGCTGATTGTGTTGCTATTTTTGGTACCAGTTATGTGATGGATGCTTGTAGAATGTGTTAGCATATCATCATTTAGGCATTTAGCTATTCATAGTGGTATCAAGTGGCAGTTATGTAACCATGTTGTAGTGGGCATAGTTTCATGAGAGAACACAATTAACTTTGATTAATAATTATTATATTTTTTTGTTATATTACAAATTGAATTCCATAACTTTTATGCTTCTCAAAGATTGGGTGCACCTATGAATTCTTAAATTTTATGTCATACTACAATGCACCCTCTCATTGCTGGACCATGCCCTTATTTGCTCATCTTCTATAGTCAGTGTTAAACGGTGCATGCTTGACTATATTTTATCCTGTTAATTTTATGGTGGGTGCATTGGTGGATTTGATTTTACCTGGCTGACATGGTTTACTTACTGTTGTATCAGGCTCTGACCACCTCAGGCAGGTGTTCTCCACTCAGATGGGTTTGAGTGACCAGGACATTGTTGCTCTTTCTGGTGGTCACACCCTGGTTAGTCCAACTGCCCAATTATCATGTTGGGCCATGCTTGTCTGTAGGCTTGATTGAAAGGTTGTGCTCACGCAGCGTTAATTGTCTGATGCAGGGAAGATGCCACAAGGAGAGATCTGGCTTTGAGGGAGCCTGGACCGCCAACCCTTTGATCTTCGACAACTCTTACTTCACGTATGTAATCTAAATGCATGCTTGTTTGCAAGAGTTGGAAGCTGTCTCAGTTATATATATATATATATATATATATATATATATATATATATTTGCCATATTGATATGCTGTTCTTGTTTCCTCAAATGAAAAATTTCTTCTCTTGACAGTGAGCTCCTTAGTGGGGAGAAGGAAGGCCTTCTTCAGTTGCCGACAGACAAGACCCTCCTGACTGACCCGGCCTTCCGCCCACTTGTGGACAAATATGCTGCGGTATATCCTCGATCCTTTGTAGCCTATTATGGGTTCTCACAGTGTTCATCTTTGGGTACCATACCAATGTAATGTGTGTGATCTGAGAGGCCGGATGTTCATTGATTTTGCAGGATGAGGATGCTTTCTTTGCTGACTACGCTGAGGCACACCTCAAGCTCTCCGAATTGGGGTAAGTGATGCGAGTATCATCGGTGCCCTTGATATGCACTATTGCAATGATAACTTTGCTTGTGCAAACATCCTCGGAGATTAAATCCACGCCTGTTGGTTGTTTTTCAGATTCGGCGAGGCCGTTGAGGGCTGCTGCTGATTCAAGCTCGGCGCGTGAAGGTCGGTGGTAATGAAGAAGAAGAAGATCATGAAGAAGAAGAAGAGCAATAAGGATGTGTTGGCCTGCGGCCATGTCATGTGTTAATTTGTCTGGACTTGGATTAGATGGGTCGGTCGGTCGATGGGGTGTTGCATTGTTTTGCTTTGACGCCTCGTGTCATCTTGTGATGGGCGTGCTTGTAGTATGAACTGCTAAATGCTATGTAGTTCCTTTCCGGTTGAATTGTTATTCCCTGTCGAGGACGAAAAGAAAATTTGGTTGCCCACATTTGGCCCTCTCTGTGATTGTTTCCTAAGGGTTCTCCCATTGTCGTCCCTGGAGCTGCAGACATGCGTTGTACTCACATTCGAACTGCTATGCGTTTTGTCTATCAGCGTTTGCTGTTGGCTGTTTGCATCGTGATTCGTGGCAGTACATCGGGCGGAGCCAGCACTTGTTGCGGAATTCTCTGTTCCGGCCGTGCATCGTGATTCGTGGCAGGCAAGGCAGTAGTCAGAACGTACGTACCCCCTACTCCAGCTAAATATACTCATAACTCGCAAACATCTTGTTTTGATTCTGCATTTATGTCGAGCTGCAAAAATATCTTTTCTTGATCTTGCATTTACATGGAGCTGCAAGAATAGAATTAATGATTCCAAAATCACCAAACACCAACCAATGGGAACCGCCGGAAAACCAGCAATGGCGGGCAGGTGCAGGTGGGCTCTTTCCGCCCGCCTCGTTTATAAGTTTACATACAAGCCTCCGCTCCGCCGCCGTCACCAACCTCCAACTCGGTCCACCAATCCACCACCACCACCATACCCCGTACCGCACCATGGCCGCCTCCTCCTCCTCCTCGCTCCGGATCCCCGCACCAACCCACCACTCCGCCGCGGGGGGTCATCCGCGGCGGCTGCCCTTCCACGCCGTCTCCGTCCGCCCCCGCCGCTCCGCGGCCTCCGCCTCCTCCTCCCCGCAGCAGCCGCCGGCACCGGGCGACGGCGACGACGCCGGCGTGCCCGTGCCCGTGCCCTTCTCCCGCGAATCCGCCATCGCGCTGCCTCGTAAGGCCGACAGCATGCTTGTTTTCTGCCTGGTGCTCGCTCGCTGCGCTTCTGCAGGTATGATATGAGCGTGCTCGCTTGTGAATGCAGGGCCGCTGACGAGCGCGGATCTGATGGGGGAGGCCAGCGGGGAGGGCCTCAGGGTCGCGTACCAGGTGCGCTTCTTCCTCCCCTTCTCTCTCTCGTCCACGAAAACTTGAGTAATTCTGAGTTTCTGACCGTGTCGCAATGCTACTCCGATCGATCCATCTCAGGGGTGCCCGGGCGCCTACAGCGAGGCCGCCGCCAAGAAGGCCTACCCGAGCTGCGAGACCGTGCCCTGCGAGTACTTCGAGACCGCCTTCCAGGTACCATCCCTCCGTCAGCCGTCCATCAATCCACTCCACTGCCCCCTCTGACCCTCCTCTACCATGGGACAATCTCGAGACATGTGTCATGTACTCCCTCCCTTAGTGTCAAAAACGCTCTTAGGACTGTATTGCAATGCTGAAACCATCACGATATGCACCGATCGAGCAGCCTCTTGTACTACTCTTAATTAGCACCAATTACCATATATAGGAATCAACAACAGGTTTTGTGCACGGTTTCAGCAAGCCGATTTTGAACACCCCTAGTTGATCCTGCCAGACATCGACCGTCAGATAGTGATGATCTTGTCTGTCTAACAGGCCGTCGAGAAGTTGGCGGCTGACCGCGCGGTGTTGCCGCTGGAGAATTCCTTGGGCGGCAGCATACATCGCAACTACGACCTCCTGCTCCGCCACCGGCTGCACATTGTGGGCGAGGTGCGGCTGGCGGTCCGTCACTGCCTGCTCGCCAACCGTGGCGTCAAGATTGAGAACCTGCGGAGTGCCATGAGCCATCCTCAGGTGAGTTGGACCGTTTTATCAGTTCATCCCCAGCCCTGTTTGATGTGATTCACCTGTTTAAATGGTGTTCGTTTCTCGCAATTGCTTTTTAGGCTCTTGCGCAGTGTGAGCAAACACTGACGCAGCTGGGAATTGAACATAGAGAAGCTGTTGATGATACAGCGGGCGCAGCCAAGGTAGGATGCTGTTTGATGGCATTATTTTTAGGCTCTTCATTTCTTTGTCTTTGTTAGCAGGAGTTTCGAACATCAAGTTAGTTCTGTTGTCACTAATCAGAGTAATATGCGCCTTTTAGCAAATTGCAGAAGAAAACCTCCAAGACACCGCTGCCGTTGCCAGTTCACTGGCTGCTCAACTTTATGGACTGGATATTCTTGCAGAAAATATCCAGGTATAACTGGTTCATTCTAAACCTGTAAGAGACCATCTTCTGTTTTTATTCATGGGAACAGTAGCTCACCTCTTTATATAGGATGACGCAGATAATGTAACCCGTTTCATGATGCTCGCTCGGGAACCCATTATTCCTCGCACTGATAAGCCATTCAAGGTATGTGTTGTACGTTTTCTTCCTGCAATTTCTTTGTTCCCCCTTTCCTGGTAAATGCTAATGAAATGTTTTGGTCTCCAGACTAGCATAGTGTTCTCTTTGGAAGAAGGACCTGGACAACTCTTCAAGGCGCTTGCTGTCTTTGCTCTGAGGAAAATTAACCTCACCAAGGTATTGTATCTTCAGCAACATCATGCTCTTAGTATTTCATCAACACTCGTGCGGGTTTGAAGCAGAACTGATCGGTGCTGCATCCTTTTTTGTATGGCCTGCAGATGGAAAGCCGTCCACACAAGAAAAGGCCTCTGCGTGTAGCTGATGATAACTCCACGCCGCTGAAGTAAGAACAAGTTTAATCATTTGAGTTTCATTTAACAGCGCACAGTTTGAGCTGCACGAAAACTGTATTGTATATATGATAACGTTTCTCAAAATGCTGTGCCAGGCACTTCGACTACCTTTTCTACGTAGATTTCGAGGCTTCAATGGCTGACCCGAATGCACAAAATGCTCTGAGTAACTTAAAGGTGTGGTTTCATTGGTCGGTATGGTCCGGTGGTTAAGTGAGCGAGTGGTGTCTTATTTCATGTCTGTTTTTTTTTTTTTTGCAGCAAGAGTTTGCTACCTTCCTAAGAGTTCTTGGGAGCTATCCTACAGATGTTACCGAAGCATGAGTGCCTGGCACCTGAGCAAACAGAAATCATCCCTTGATAGTCGGTATTTGGCTCTGGAATAGAAGCAATTTTTTTCACCGGTCACGATGAAGAGATTTACCTGGCAGTTTTGAACTCCGCGATTCAGTAAATCTTTCCACAGGGACAGTAGTTCTCCAGATATTCTTTATTTTCCTGTGAATGTGAGAGAGAACTCTGAACATATATATATCTTTTGCCCGAGAGCTCGTGAAATATTGGCTTTTATAATTGTAGGAGTACTTGCTGGAGAATAGTGTTGGTTGGTTTGTGTGTCTTGAATAGTGATGGTGATAGTTTAAAGTCTCAAGCATTAAGTATGATTGCAGTAATGCGTGTATTATTTGCAAAGTTGATTGGTGGGTGGGTTAGCTAACATGTGTGGTCCGGACTGGGTTGTTGGCTACGACTGTTTCATGTTCTTTTCATGATTTCAACTACTTTTTTTTTGCGAAATCATGATTTCAACTACTGATCATGTAATATTCTGTCTTAATAGTTTTTTTTTTGAAACGGAGGCAAAAGATTCGTCTCATCGATTAATTAAGCAGAAAAGAATTGTCCAGTTAATTAGCGGAAAACCAGGCGAAAACCGATACAGACCAACCACACGTGAACTACTCACAGAGTGACCAACATACCCAACACCTAACGTCCACCAACCCGTGCACTGCTACATCACAAAGACACCCCAACGAGAGTAACTCGGCCGAAGACCACGAGCATCACCAAATCCACGAAGACAAGCCAGACCATAAGGACAACCCAAGAGACGGGTAACCGTCCATCAAGCTATGCGGACGCCTCTCTGTGCCGTCACTCTTCTTTCCTTTGCTCCCGAGAGCCTCCTCCACAATCGCCTTGCCGGATCCAGGCTCACCCTCTTCAAACGTTTGACCAAGCTGTGAAGCTCTATCTCAAGAGAATCTCATTGAACTTCTCACGCACGTAAACCCGCCTAACGGTCACATGCGAGTAGGTGATCGCAACATCGAACCTCCACGCCCACAGAGGCGAGCGGCTGGTTGGGCTCCGAAGGATCAGGCGCCAACGCACCAACCGCCTCAACATCATCAGTCACAGGTAGCACTGGCACGATGGACTCAGGCGTCTCCAGTTGCACACATGGTAGAGCCTCAGAGTTAGGTGCCAACACACCTATCTCATCAGCCTCGCCACTCAAAGACGCCACATGCACAATGGCCATAGATAAGGCATTGACAGAACCAACCAAGTCTTCACAGCCCGGAATGGCGGGCGGCTGACAGGACTCTGACGGTGGTAGCGAAGGTGTCATGGCCAAAAAAACACTCAAGCATTGTGTCTTAATAGTGACAATGATAGTTTGAACTCAAGCATTGTGTGTGATGTTATGATTGAGGCTGCAATAACGTGTACTGTTTGAATCATTGGTTGATGGGGCTGGGTTGGCTAACGAGTGGTATGCGTGTAGAGACAACGTGTGTTACTTTACCAAAAAAAATATTGGGGGGGGGGGGGGGGGGGTGTTAGTTTGCCCGTCTCCCCGCACATAAATTCTTGACTGCTCGATCATCGCGATCGCATTCTCTCCGTGATAATATGCATATGTAGTGCTGGGAAATTTCTATTCCATGCGTAGGTCAATACTCCCTCCGTTTCCAAATAATTGTCTTTCTAGCCATCTCAAATGGACTACAACATACGGATGTATGTAGACATGTTTTAGAGTGTAGATTCACTCATTTTGCTTCGTATGTAGTCACTTGTTGAAATCTCTAGAAAGACAATTATTTAGGAACGGAGGGAGTAGATATCAACAGAGAAGCTCATAATTAGCGCTCTCTATCCTTATTTGGGCCGTCGCTCGCTTGAATGGGAGCCCCAGGCGAGGCCACAGCCTTGTTGTTTCAACAGTTTTTGTTTCCATTTTTTTTACTTTTTTATACTATAAAATATTCTGAAATGTATATTACAAAAACACTCTACATTAAAAAATTGAAAAAAGTTGACCAAGCATTTTAAAAATTGTTAAACGTGTATAGAGAAAATGTTTGTTACGTATACAAAAAGTATATACAAGAAAATACAATGTGTATGAAAAAAATTGGTCATGCATTTAAAATATATAATCAAGCATTTGAAAAACATGTTGAAGAAGTATTTAAAAAAAGGAATCAAGTATTTGGAAAATGTTAAATGTGTATAGAAAAATGTTGATCATATACCAAAAAATGATGAAAAATTTGATCTTACATAAAAATGTTAATCAAGCATTTGAGAAATTTTTTGAATAAGTATTTCAAAAATATTAATTAAGAATTTAAAAAATGTTAAATGAGTACAGAGAACATGTTGAGCATGTATTAAAAATATTAAATTTGTATTTGAAAAAATGTTAATATATAGAAAAATATTAAAAAAAATATTAAAAAAAATTAAACTTGTATTAAAAATGTTTAAATGTGCATAGAAAAATGTTTACCATGCATTCAATTTTTTAAACTTTGTATTTTGAAATTGCGAGTCAAGCATTTGATAAAAAATAACCGTGTATGGAAAAAATGTTGGCAAAGTATTATTTTTTATCACGTATTTGAATCTTTTTAATTAAGAATTTTGAAACATGTAAAACATGTATTGAAATAATGTGTTAGATATATACAAAAAATGTGTGTAAAAAACAACTGAACCCGAGAGAAAATAAGAAAAATCGTCGAAAAATGAGAAAGAGACAAAAAAACCGAAGTGAAACGAAGGAAAAGAAAGAAAAAAAACAATGGGAATCATGAAAAGTAATAAAGAAAACAGAAGAAAGGAAAGAAAAAGCGGTAAAAATGGAGAAAAACAGAACAAAAACTGATGAAAGAAAAACAATGGAAAACCAGCGCTTTTGTGTAGAAGTAGGCAGCACCCTAGTATTTAACATGAACCTGAGACTTACCAAATGGCCAGCTTCGCTACACATCATTGAGGATGCTGATCTCCCTTTTTTTTCCTTTTTCTTTTCTTTTGAAGGTGCACTAACAGGCTGGCCCGCTACTGTGGACTCTTAAGGCGAGAGACCCTTTCGTCGCGCTTAACGCGAGATATAGCTCCCACACCCGCCTTGCGCTTTGATCACCCACGCACCACCGTGATCGATCGCTCGCTCAGATATGTGTCGATCCATATCTGCGAATTTTCGTGTGCCTTTCTCCCACCGGCTTTGGGAAGATTCTACAATCTTCCCTGAACAAGTTTTTTCTTTGGTTTTCTTGGTCGTTTTTTTTCACTTTAAAATTTGGATTTTTTTTACATTAGGCAATAGTTTTGAATTACCTTTTACAAAAATTTGGGGAAAATATTTGACTTGGTGAAAAATTTAGAATCAATATATTTTTTGAAAATCATGAACATTTATTGATCAGTGATCCTTTTTAATTGACTAAAGTTTTTCAAAATTTGGAAATAATTTTTGAAACTTTTTCACATAATGGTTGAAGCTTTTTTCTGTTATTGAAGTTTTTTTTTTCACATCCATTGAAGCTTTTGTTCATGGGGTTGAAGCTTTCTTCTTCATCGGTTGAAGCTATTTTACACACTGGTTGAAGCTTTTGCCACGCTAGCAGTTGGTGTCGCCGGTTTTCAGCAAAAGTTTGCATCTCGAAAAAGCCAAGCCTTGTAGCTCCCCCAAACGCAGGCTGCGGCTCCGACGTGCACGGTTGCAACCTCGCCGTCGAAGAGCACAACTGGTTGATGCACGGTTGCAGCTCGCCGCCGACAGCGCCCCTCGATGCAGCTCGACCAACCGCTGGTTGCAGCTCCCGTGGCCCCTGATTTGTCGTTGAGTGTGGCGCCTCGAGCTGGAAGCAAATCACGGCAGCTCGCCCATGGCCATGGTGTTGGGTGATTTCTCCAGGTGAGATGCGTTTTGGGAGGAATAAGAAGGCACTGCTGACTTATAAAAGGGGAAGAGGATAAGAAGCAATGGGCATGGCTGGACTAGACAGGTCGCGTGGCACCTGTGGCCCCGCAGTGCTCGCGTTGCTAGCGAGGCGACTGGCCTAAGTTTGGGCCAGCACTCTGGCTGCAAACATTTACCTTTCAAAATATTTTGCATATCAGTTTTGTTCTAAGTTAAACATTGTGAAGTTTTCTTTGACCCACTTTATAAAAAAAATATTAACATTTTCACAGTACTAAATTAATGCAAATCCATTTGGATGTGTGGAAAGCAACTTCTATGTATATTTGATCACCGCCCTTTTGTACACGTGGTTCATGTTCATCTCAAAATTGCTTGTTCAGTGCCCATATTATCACACAATACAATATTCACCTTAGTTTGGTTAATTAGGAGGTACAAGCATGCCAGACTGATATTCAGTAAATAAGTTGTTCAGACTTCGGAGTGACACTTTGCGAGAGTAGTAATGCCAATTATGCTTGTTATTCTTGGCGTGGGATCAAGGGGAAATCCATTTTTTGTTTGCTAATGGATGATGGATAGACCATCAGGAAGTACTGTAATTCTTATTGCTAGCTGCTGCGGCGGCTAGTGGGAGGTGGGCGGGGGCGGGTGGACGCAGGAGGCGAAGGCGACGCGGAGCTGGTAGGGGAACGAGTTGGCGTACTCGAACGAGATGGTGTCGCCGGGGAGCAGCGGCTGGCCGCCGTTGACGAGGCAGTCGTCGTAGGCGAGCCGCCGGAACTTGCGCGGGTCCACCAGGGTCACGGAGCTGAACCACCCGCAGCGCGCGTGGATGCCGCCGATCGCGCAGCCCCCGCCGTCGTCGATGCACCGGTTCATCACCTCCACCGTGTACGACGGGAATGGGATCCCGCTGGGCAGCGTCGTCCCCCGGCCCTGGGAGATGGAGATGTCCTGCGCGCCCGCGCAGCCGGTGCTCACGCGGTGCGGCCGGGCTCCGTCGACGTCCGTGGCTGCATGCGAGGACAGAGGAAGTGGTCACTTACACAGAGTTACACTACGTAGGACAGGAGTAAGGTCGCAAGAAGACGGAAGTTACCAGCTGCCGGGCGGACGACCTTGCATGCGTGGAAGGACGGTGGCAGGTGCCGACGTGGCTGGCTACCTGCATCGTCCACGGAGGCTGATGCTATGGAGACGGCGGAGCCGAGCGTGGCGAGCAGTACAACGAGAACCCTCGCCGCCGGCGGGAAAGAGGGAGACAACGCCGGAGATGGAACTGATACAGAGTAGAGGGTCCTGCAGGCTGCAGCCAGCGTGCGCTTTCGCCGCTGCTTATATATAGCAGCCAACGCAAGGCTTCGGTGCATCATTTTTGGCGCGGCGGTGGCGGGGACAGGCGCCGATCGGATCGCTCGCTTAATTTCACTGTGACCAGAACGAACCGAGCCAGACCGGATCGCTTTCGCTCGTGCCTGTTTTAGCCAGCTAATTCATGTTCAGTCAAATCACGCGGGCGCTCAATCGATCCCAGTTTTCAGTCACACAAATTAGTGCTCATGCCAGATTAGTACCTAGCGTAGGTAGTTTAGGTGTTTCCATGATGCTTACCATTCCATTTGTAGAATGGACGAGGAAAGCCTGGCTGAAAATGACCCCTGTGTCCGTGACCGTGTGTGCGCGTGTCTTGTAGAGTTCTCTTCTGCTCTGTGGTTTTTACACTGTAGAATTGTATTGAATAATTGTTGATGCAAGAAGTATATATAAGAGCCAAGCCGCACCTGACCTAGCTTTATTACAAACTTAGTAGGAGTCTTAATCCTAATACAAGTTGTATTTTAGCTAACATCTCCGCAGTGTCAACGGTAGGCTCGACGACATTGAGACTGAAACGAATGTCTTGAAACGGAGTAGTCGCTAGGTCTTTAGTAAAGATATCAGCAAATTGAGCAGAAGTAGGCACGTGGAGAACGGGAACTTGACCGAGAGCCACCTTCACTCGAACAAAATGAATGTCGATCTCAATATGTTTGGTGCGACGGTGTTGGACCGGACTCCCTAACATGTAGATAGCTGAAATATTATCACAGTAAACAATAGTAGCTTGCTCAATAGGACGGTGCAGCTCCGACAGCAACTGACGCAACCAAACCGTATCAGCAAGCGCATGAGCCACAACGCGGTACTCAGCTTCAGCAGACGAGCGGGAGACCGTAACCTGCCTTTTTGAAGACCATGAAACCAAATTGTTATCAAGAAAAACACAAAATCCGGATGTGGACCTACGAGTATCTGGACAACCAGCCCAGTCTGCATCAGAGTAAGCTGTCAAGGAGGTGGGAGAGGATTTGTTGATATGAAGACCTAGGTCTATGTGCCTTTGAGATACCGAAGAATACGTTTGACATGATTGTAGTGTGGAATACGAGGATCATGCATGTATAAACAAGCTTGTTGGACAGCAAAAGAAATTTCAGGACGAGTGAGAGTAAGATACTGAAGTGCACCGGTAAGACTACGATAAAGAGAAGGATCAGAGAAAGGATCCCCGTCGGCAGAGAGTTTGAAACCTATATCAACAGGGGTACGGGAAGTTTGACAGTCAAGCATACCAGCACGAGAAAGAAGATTCAGAGTGTACTGACGTTGAGACAAGAAAAGACCAGAGGAGTCACGGATAACAGCAATACCTAAGAAGTGGTGAAGAAGACCTAAATCTGTCATAGAGAATTCGTGGCGAAGAAGAGAGATAATATGATCTAAAAATTGTTGTGATGAAGCTGTGAGGATAATATCATCAACATATAAAAGAAGGTAAGTAGTGTTGTTATTATGATGAAAGGTGAAGAGTGAAGTGTCAGAACGGGAGGGGGTAAAACCGATGGTTTGAGCATAAGTAGAAAAACGTTGGAACCAGGCACATGGTGCTTGTTTAAGACCATAAAGAGATTTTTTAAGAAGACAAACATGATTAGGATAGGAGGAATGTTCGAAGCCAAGAGGTTGTTGACAATAGACTGTGCGAATAGTGCTGGGCTTGACAACTGGAGAGAAAGTCTCATCATAATCAATGCCGTGTTGCTGAGAGTAACCACGGCATACCCATCGACCCTTATAACGTGCAAGACTCCCATCAGAATTAAATTTATGCGAAAAACCCATTTGCCCGAAACGATATTTGTATTGGAAGGACGAGGAACTAACTGCCACGTGTTATTCTGCAGAAGGGCATCATATTCATCTTTCATAGCTGCGGCCCAATTAGGATTTAGGAGAGCTGATTTGTAAAATTTAGGTAGAGAGGAAGGAGATAGAGATGCATGAAGATTGAGACGATCCTTTGCAGGTAAACGAAACCCGGACTTGACACGTGTCTGCATGGTATGATCGTTAGTAGGAGCTGGAACAGGAATAGTATGAGCAGGAGGGGTGGGGAAAGATGTGGTGGACGCGTCCGGCGCAGCGGAGGAAGCGGACGCGGGAGATGGCGGTGAAGACTGCGGCGGCAGGAGGTCTGCCGTGACAGAGTGTAATCGGTTTTCCTCTGCCGGAACAGAGGTGATGACAGAAGTGGTCGCGGCAGGATCCCCTACCGCGGCAGAGGATTCGGCTGGTTTTGCTGGATAGGTTGGCGGGTGAAAGAAGGGAAGATGATTGCGATGAGAGGGACTAGTGGACGGCGTGGGTGAGTTGGGATCTAATTGTTGACTCTCGGAAAAGGGAAAAATATTTTCAGCGAATGTTACATGACGAGACACATGAACACGACCACTAACATGATCTAGACAACGATAACCCTTGTGCTCGTCAGAAAAAACCTAGATGGACACATGGGGTAGATCGCGGGGAAAGTTTGTTAGGAGAAGTGGAGTAGGAGTTTGGGAAACAAAGACAACCGAAGTCGCGAACGTCGGAGTAATTTGGATGAGCGAGAAATAAAGTGAAGGAGTAGTTTGTTGGTTAACTTTGGATGGACGAATATTGAGTAAATATGTGGCCGTGTGGAGGGTCTCAGCCCAGAACTTTGGAGGCATAGAAGATTGAACAAGCAGAGTGCAAATGATGTCATTAAGTGTACGAAGAGAATGCTCGGCTTTGCCGTTTTGAGGGGAGGTATAAGGACAGGAGAAACGCAAGAGAATTCCATATTGTAGAAAGAAATTTTGATTTTTAAAGTTGTCAAAGTCACGACCATTATCACATTGTATGAATCTTATAGGGAGGAAAAAGTGGACCGAGACATAGCGCTGAAAGTTAAGGAATATATTATGAACGTCGGATTTGTTGCGTAAAGGAAAAGTCCAAACATAATGAGTAAAATCATCAAGAATCACGAGATAATACTTAAAATAAGACACACTTTCTATTGGTGATGTCCAGAGATCACAATGAAGTAATTCAAAAGGAAAAGTACTAGAGGATTGAGAGGAACTAAAGGGAAGGCGAACATGTTTGCCCAATTGACATGACTGACACATAGAAGAATACTGAGGATCTCTATTACAAGGTATTGAAAATTCACTAAGAAATGTGGATAACACATTTTTATTGGGATGGCCGAGACGTTGGTGCCACATATCAACAGAGGCCACCATAGATGTTGGAGGAGCAGCGACCGGAACACCATGGAGAGAGTATAAATCACTGGAGCTATTGAATCGAGCATTCTCGGCCTTGGTCGGGTATTCCTTCACAGACAAACCAAAGGGGTCAAATTCAACAGAAACATGATTATCAGTGGTGATTTGGCGAACAGAAATCAGATTTTTTTAATAAGAGCAGGAGCTACAAGAACATCATGAAGAAGCAAAGGCTTAGTTGGGGATTGGATTTGAGCTTGACCGACACAGTAAATAGGAATAGAAGATCCATCACCGAGAGTAATAGAGGGAAAAGACGAAGGTGTGCAAGAAGAAAGCAAATTACTTGACGCAGACATATGACGAGAAGCACCAGAATCGAAAATCCAATCCGTACCTGAGTTCCCTTGTGTAGCAAAGTTGTTCATGGCATGTAGAAAAGCAGCTTGGTCCCAGCTCGGAGTCAAAGTAGAGGCCGGTGTAGTCATGGGAGCTTGTGGGTGTGGTGGCGTCGGCAGTAGGGCCGGCATCAGCGTAAAGAGAGAGGCACCATCATTGTACTGTTGCATGTAAGGGGGCGATGGAGCGCCATAGGATGCACAAGGACTGGTGTTGTAGATCAGTGGCACGTAGGAGGGAGCAGCGTGGTACGCGGCCGTCGGCTGTCGGGGCGCGAGGATGGGCGCGCCGGTGTGAGGGCGAGCACCGGGCTGCCAGCCACCGGTATAGGCAGGCGGGGCACCATATGGCGTAGGGGCGGACCAGGGCATAGGCCACGCCTGGACTAGCCCTGTCCATGGATCAGGAGATGGGCGCCATCCGGGCGGCGGTGGTACGGTGGTGCAGTTGATGAAGCCGGGGGTGGCGGTGGTGTAGTTGGTGGAGCCGGGGGCGGAGCAGGAGCGGGCGCCGTGCGAAACTGCGGCGGCCTAGGGGTTTTGCCCCGGTAGTTGGGACTTGGGCGCCAGCCGGATGGTTGAGGAGGTGCTGTTGGTGGAGGTGGCGGTGGCGGCGTCGACGTAGGCGGGCGAGGAGAAGTAGTGAAGACCTGAGGACGGGAGTCCTTCGTAGTTAGGGCATGATCGGCTCATTGGAGCATCAAGCGAACCTCGGCGAAGGAGGGACGTGGACGCATCATAGGGATGAAGGAGGCCTGCTTCTCGAACCGCTCCCTGAGGCCGACGAGGAGGACGCTGATGAGTTGGCGATCGTCGATCGATCACCAAGTTCGCGGAGTTCATCCACGATCGCCTTGAGGCGTTGGCAGTAGACGCCGACTAGTGAATCACCTTGCACCGTATTCCGAAGCTCAGTGTGGAGAGTGTTGGCGCGAGCGTCGACGTTGTCCTGGAAGAGCTGACGAAGGGACACCCATAGATGGGCGGCAGAGGAGCCGTCACAGTGGACGAGATTGAAGATCTCTGTGGAGACTCACATGTAGATCCATTGAATAATGGCTAGATCATCCTTGATCCATTGCGGATCATGAAGTTGAGGAAGAGAGTCGTCGGCAATGTGAGAGCGGAGATTGCATCGCCCAAGGTGGACGTCGAAGAGGTGACGCCAATGGTAGTAGTTGTGAGCAGCGAGGTCTAGGGTTACGGGGATGTAGGGGCTAATATCGGCGATGGTGTCGGTGAAGGAGATGGAAGGGGGTATTGGTGGGGGTAGAGCTAGAGTAGAGGTAGAAGCGGAGGAGGCCGTGGCCGCGGCGACCTTGATGGCAACGATGGTGGCGCACCGCTCGAAGTAGCCGGGCGGCAGCAGTGGTGGCCGGGCTGGCGGTTAGCCATACCCTAGGATCGAAAGTCTGATACCATGTAGAATTGTATTAAATAATTATTGGTGCAATATTGTGCCGGTACAAAAGGTATATATAAGAGCCAAGCCACACCTGCCCTAACCTTATTACAAACTGAGTAGAAGTCTTAATCCTAATACAAGTTGTATTCTAACACTAACAATAGTTTTACATAGCTGGCTTTGACATTATATGGGTGTGTTTAGTTGGCGTACCAAGTTTTTCACACTTTGCCACGCCCCCACGCCATAAGTTTGACTCAGTTGCCCCCTTGTTTGGTCTGCAATCATACTTATGGCAAGATTCCTTTCGTGCAAACTAGACCTCACATCAGGGCCGGCCCATAGATTTGCGGGGCCCTGGGGCAAGACATCAACAAGGTGCCCTTGTTGATTCGAAATCTAAAAATATTTTCTATTTAAAAAAAAGTAAATATCTAGTGCATAGCCTAGACTATGATCTTTGGTCTTTAGAATTGACAGTACAATTTATTTATTGATAAGGAGAACTACACCATGATAGTAATGAAATAATGTAATTCCACATAATCTCGTTTTACTAAATTTTAACAACGCAGAATTCATTTTGTCTAGAATTATGTCTTGAATTACTATCTCAACTAAAATATCCCTATCCATATCAATCATATTGTCATAGTTTGGAGGATCCAAAATATCAACAGTGCATGATTGTTGTTCATCGACTCCCTGTTTTTGAATTTGGTTAGTGACTTAGGTTTTCAACTTTTCATGTTGGCTGGAATTATTATAACCATCGTTCATATCATCATTAGTAGCATCTGTATTCTCAGTCAGTTGCTCTTCAACACTTACTATGGCCCATTCCAGGGGGTCTCTAGAAGAATTACTAGTTCTGAAAAATTTGTCGATTGGTCCTTTTTGGGTTTCTACCAATTCATCTTTGAGCTGCCTTTTACTGTTTTCTTTTACCAGATAAACACTTTCCAGACGACACTAACAGGAACAGTTAGCATAAATGATTAATATAGGGAACAAACACACCTGAATATGGATTGATGTGGATCTAGATTGCCAGATCCGCAGGTTGCAGTATTCAGCACGAACGAGAAGACGACAGCAAGAACTGAATAATTTCCCCCATGCTGCAGTTCTCCTAATCTCCTGACTCCGGAGGACTCTCACACCTAGATCCAGTGAATATCAGAAGAACACCTGTGCAGGTAGATGTGGACTCCTCAGAGCAGGAGGACATAGCTGTTTAATTAAGGAGGGACGGGATTATGGGAAGGAAGAAAAGAAGAACACCTACCGTCTCCATGTTCCCAACATCTAGTTGATGGGGAACGAAGAACATTGAGAAGGGAAGGAGAGCTGATATGGGAACGGATTTTCGCCTTTAATCTCCATTAATGGCCAGCGGTGACCTTGGAATCGGAAACACATGGGAGTGGCGGCGCTGTTATGGGAGTCGGAAGATCTGGAGGAATCGAGGAGTAAGATTGACGATGGGTTTTGCCCCAGCGCCACGACCGAATGGGCCCTGTGCTTTCTCGATAAATTTCTTGGGCTTCCTACGAGCTATGAAGGAACTACCTCGGCTGGGGCCCCTGCCTTCCGGGGGCCCAGGGCGGGCGCCCCGTTTGCCCGGCGTATGGGCCGGGCCTGCCTCACATGTCATTCAGTTCGAAAAGTCTGGCAAGATTATCTTGAGTGTAGCAAAGTGTGGCGTCAATTTTGCGCGCACAACCTTAAGCATATGTGGCAAAAAAAGTGTGGTAAATGGTGGCAAGAGACAGAGGACTGCAAAGTCCTTTGATGATGATTTGTTTGTATACCTCGTGAATGACACTCCCAGTTACATATCAGAAGCTTATGCATCATCGGAAGCTGACTACTGGAAGGATGCGGTTCGTAGCGAGATGGATTTAATCTTGGCTAATGGGACATGGGAAATCACTAATCGTCCTTATGGTTACCAACCATTGGGATGAAAGTGGGTGTTAAAAAAGAAGCTTAGACCCGATGGTACTGTTGAGAAGTATAAGGCTAGGCTTGTGGCCAAGAGTTATATCCAGAAAGAAGAAGAATATTTTTTTTTGATACTTGCTCACATGTGGCTAGACTGACAACCAGTCGAGTGTTACTCTCGTTGGCTGCCTCGCATGGTCTTTCGTTCATCAAATGGATGTTGAGACGACTTTCCTTAAGGAAGAGTTAGACGAGGAAATTTACATGCAACATGACTTTGTAGTAAATGGTTAGAAAAGAAAAATGTGCAAGCTATTGAAATCTTTGTATGACATGTAACAAGTGCGTAAGCAATGTCATGAGAAGTTTAAGAAAACTTCCACATGTCTTAACTTTTTTTGTTAACGAAGCTGACAAATGTGTATACTATTGCCGTGATGGGGGCGAAGGAGTTATACTGATATTTGGGACCAACCTCAAAGTCATTGAGGAGGTTAGGACTTTCCTATCTCATCACTTTGAGATAAAAGACATTGGTGTCGCTGATGTTATCTTGAACATCAAACTAATGAGAGATAATGAGGGTGGAATTACACTTCTGTAATCCTACTATGTTGAGAAGATTTTGAGTCATTTTGGATATTCGGACTGCAAACCTTCTGCAACACCATATGATCCTAGTGTGCGGATTCAAAAGTTCGAAGGCATGACTGTAGATCAATTGAGATTGAGATACTCTCAAGTGATCGGTTCCCTTGCGTACCTAGCTTGTGCTACTCGACCCGACATCTTATTTGTTGTGTGTAAACTGAGCCGGTTTGTTTCCAATCCAGGAGATGTGCATTGGCATGCTGTTAAGCAAGTCAAGCATTATTTGCAAGGTAGTGTGAACTATGAAATTCACTATGCTAGGTACCCGACGGTACTTGAGGGGTATAGTGATTCAAATTGGATATATGATGCTGATGAGATGAAAGCCATAAATGGATATGTGTTCACACTTGGTGGTGGTGTTGTTTCCTGAAAGTCTTGCAAGCAGACGATCTTAATGAGATCGACTACGAAAGAAAAACTCAAATCATTAGACACATCATGCGTCGAAACAAAATAGCCTCAAGAGTTTTTCATGGTTTTCTCAGTGGTTCATAAGCCAGTTCTGACTATCCTTATGAACTGTGACAATCAGACAGTGATTGTCAATGTGAGTTCAAAGGATAACATGCAATCCACAAAGCATATAAGAAGTAGATTGAAACCTTTCAGGCATTCAAGAAACTCCGGAGTAATACCGTTGGATTATATCCAGACGGCTAAGAATCTAGCAGATCCCTTTATAAAAGGTCTATCACGGATTGTTATAGAAAATGCATCGAGTGAGATGGGTATGAGACCCATGTAAGTTGCCATGGGGGTAACCTTACTAACCCGTGAATTAGGACTTGGGAAAACAATCCAGCGTTCAACTCAGGAGAGTATCCTTACTAACCCACTCCGTTGGAGATGCAATACTCTCGTAATTTGTAAGGCATGATGAATTTTGTCTTAATGGGTTCCAAAGCTTGTGTAAGAAAGATACTATACTACAGAGCATTCTTTGGGAGGAACAGACCTATGCGATCCGACTGCTGGTCACAGTTTATGAAATAGGATAATCTCTAGGAAGCTCATGAATAGGTCAAGCATATGACTAATAAGCTCCACCCGTGGTGTCAGCCTTCGACAACCTATTTTAAGCTGACAACTGGCGAAACTTCTACATGCTAAACCGACAATTCAAGGCATAGTCCATTGCTCAGTTGTGAAGAAGTCTAATCTGGTTGCTCTAGATGGAACTTCAACTTAACATGTCTCCATTGAAAATTCTAGTATATCAAAACATTTTTTGGACAAACTAATATGCCTCGAGATCTGGTGGGGAATTGTTGGATTATGGATGAGCTTTGGCCCATATACGACAATCATTCCTGATTAATCTCTAAGGCCCTTGTAGGTGCATGGCAAGTGGTAGGAAATTTAGTACCATACAGCTAGTGTAGTAAGAGTGAGACCCTTTTATAAGGTCTGCTCAACCACATGCCATTGGGATTTTGGGAAAGAGAGTTGTACACGGGCGCTCCTCCTCCTCCGCCGCCCGCCTCGCTTAGTCACGATGCGCGCGCCACGGGTCGCGGGATTGAGCTGAGCCTTATTTTTCGGTCAAAAATGGTTAATTAATTGTAGATTAATAAATAAGTCGCTAACGAAAGTGCCACTGTCCGAGACGCTGGACTGTGGGTTGCGCTGGCATGTGGAGTGAACCAAAATTCACTCATTGGATTAATTAACGAGTCGCTAATGAAAGTGCCAATGTCCGAGGCGTTGGACTGTGGGCCGCGCTGGCTTCTGGAGTGAAGCAAAACACACTCACTCCCTCCTGCATAACCCTAGCTATCATCTGCTGTTCCTCTCACTGTGCTGTTTTTGGCGATCCCATCCCGACGACCATGTGCATGGTTAGTCGTGAGAGCAGGTGCCTCCAGAACCTCGTCATGCGAGATCCTGCGCGGGAGAACGGCGATAATGTTTTGGGGGAGCGTCTCGGCGCGACTACTCCCGATCCGTACCCGTCTCCATCTTCCCATGCATCGACCTCATGGCCGACACCGCCGCTGCCAAGAAGGCCACGGACGACGCCGAGGCTGCTGCCACCTCCGCGTTGGCCTGGCCAACCGGAGGGTATGATTCATTCATCCCCTATTTGCTCGTTAATGCACTAGGCGTATATGATATGCTCATAGATGTTTGAGTTCTATGTACCGTATGTGCTCAAATGCTTAGGTATCAGTATAAGTTGCATATTGTAATTGCCATGTTTATTTATCTGCTCGTGGATTAGATTAATCGAAAAAGTGATAATATTTGCAGCAACACGTGTGCTCTAAGTACATTATTCAGTTGATTATTATTATTTTTTTACGGGAAAAACTTTCAATCTATTCATCTTCAATCATGGTAGTACAACGAATACTGAAAATAATAAAAATTACATCCAGATCGATTATTATTTGATCAAGCAATTTAGGAAAAATATATTGTGTCAAATGTAAAACATACATGTGACCCAAGCCGACATGAAAGACGGCACACAGTTGTGTTGTGTTCATTTTCCTATAAGGCATGTATCACGTACATATTAAAGTACAAGAAATATAGTTTATGTTTTTAATCCTTTGGATGTTAAGTTGCGGGAAAAGAATTCTTGTACAAATTGTGCCATGTTATATATGGAAGTCTCAATTAGAAAAAATACCGAATATGGCACAGAACTATTTCCATATTTGTTACTAATTTATTAGCTGCCATGTTTAGTAGATAGTCAAATTACGCTTCATCGGCAGGGTTGAAGATGATGAAGTCTGACCTGTGGGAGCGTGATTAACGGCACAGATCATGCTTGTCTGTGTGATCTAATAACCCAGAGGCATCTCCTCCGAGTGCTACTAACCCATTCTTCTATGGCCCAGATGCGAGTCAGGCACCATCTTTTATGAGAAGGGCCTCCATAGCTTGAGCTGATCTCGCCAAAAATTAATAAAGTTTAAAAATAAAAGTTGTTGTCATCGCCTCATCGGTGAAAAGCGGGTGCAGATTCGAAAGTATACCCTGCACATGACATTATGCCTGCCAAGGTCGTCATGTACATGACTAATGTGGCACATTCATGTTTTCAATTGCCTTTGGATTGGGGGTCGACTCTTGTACGTGTTAGTAGGGGAACATGAGAAGTATTCGGCAATTAGCATGAGTTGAAGATAATCGACCTCTCAAAAGCTCCCCTTCTCTCGTCGATCCGAGCCTTAATTACAAGCACAATACACATCACAGATGCACATCAAAACTTTCTTCAATGAGATAATACATAAGATTGTCGAGTGCTATTTAGATGATCTCGTTGTAAAGGTGGTATCCTATGAATAACATCTTCAACATCTCAAAATCGTATTCGTCGCCTAAGGCAACATGCACTCAAGCTGAACCCGTTGAAGTGCGGCTTCATGGTCTGTCAGGCAAATTCCAGGTTTGTCGTTCGACATCGGGGAATAGTATGTCGTGTTTATATAATAGTAAGTAAAAATCATGCAAACACCTTATATTTTTTTGTCCGATGATATTGTCCTTCCATACTACTAACTTCTGCATACAATAAGAACTTCTGCATACTACGGTAAGTGTCGAAAGTGCTAGCTAGCTAGGCCGTGCATAGGACTAGTCGGAGGTGTCGGCGGCCGGGTGGACGCAGGTGGCCTTGGCGACGGAGAGCTTGTATTGGAACGAGTTGGCGTACTCGAAGGAGATGGTGTCGTCAGCCAAGAGCGGCTTGCCGTCGTTGACGAGGCAGTCGTCGGGCGCCACCCGCCGGAACTTGCTGGGGTCGACGAGGGTGACGGAGCTGAACCAGCCGCAGCGCACGCGGATGCCAGAGATGGCGCAGGCGGCGCGGCCTTCGCCGGAGCAGCGGTTGATGATGTCCACCGTGTAGGACGGGATCCCGCTGGGCAGCGTCGTCCCCGGGCCCTGCTCGATGGCGATGTCTTCCGCGCCGGCGCAGCCCAGGCTCACGCGGTGCGGCACGTCGGCGCCCACGCCTGCATGCAGAAAAGAGACGAGGCTGAGCTAAGCATAGTTGAAACTCGCGACAAGAAGACGGATGCTTTTTCTTTGCATGAAACATGGATGAGAATTACCTGCAGGGCGGAGCACCTTGCGGGGAAGGACGGCGCTTGGCGGAGGAGCCGCCGATGCGAGCAACGAAGAATTGAGAGACAAGCTACCTGCGTCGGCGACGGAGGCGGATGCGAGGGAGACGGAGCCGACTGCGGCGAGCAGTATGACAAGAGCGCACAGCGGCGAGAAAGACGCCATCATCTCTGCCTGACGTTTAAGATGAACAGCCGAGAGAAGTATGAAATCCCCGTCAGAATAATCCGTCTTATATAGGTGGGTCGTCTGCTCAACTTGGAAACTAACCAGCTAGTAAAAAAGGTAGTAATCTTGATTTTTACATGGAAAGAACTGATCGTAGTTAGGCAGGTGCTCGTTAGGCCGATTCCTATTAGCTTAAGGCGCCCGTTCATGGCGCGACATGCTCGATTCCTTCCATAGCGAACTGGGCCGTTCCGAAACATATATCCCAGCACCGGCACCGGTTTTGGGAGGTTCCCTCGGTTTTTCAGGATGGGTTTTTTCTGGTTTTCGTGTTTCATCGTTTTTTGTTTTTTTCTGTCGGTTTTTCCTCTCTTTTTTTCATTTGCCGCTTTTTAAAATTTAATTTTCATGATTTTTCCTAAAATTTTGTGAACCTTTTTTGAAAATCATGAACACTTTCCAAATTCATGATCTTTTTTCTATTTTGTGAAGTTTTTCACATTTTTAAACTAAAAATCATTACATCCGCGCCCTACGTGATAGTACCGCTCCAGGCATGCGGTAGTACCATGTCGGATTTTTGCATGGACCGAAACTCAGCGGAAGTTGCTACGGATGTATTTTTATATGTCCGTGCCTTCCCAGTCTAGACCAACCCTGCCTCGCGGTAGTTACGCAAGGGGGTGTGGTAGTACCGCTCCAGCGGTTCTACCGCCCTTGCCACAGGCTAGTCTAGCTCCTGTTGCGCCAGCGGCAGTACAACAGTTCCCTGCGGTAGTACCGCTTGCCATATGCGGTAGTACCGCTCGTCGCGTGCTGAGTTAGTGGATAATGGTTGGATTTGTTCTTCCGCTATATAAGGAGAGTCTTCTTCTCCGAGTTGACCACCTCTTCCATCCCCAAGCTCCATTGTTGCTCTAAGCTTCATTTTCACCTGGTCTCTCTCCTAGCCAATTAAACTTGTTGATTTTCTAGGGATTGGTTGAGAAGGCCACGATCTACACTTCCACCAAGAGAAATTTGATTCCCCCCACTAATCCCTTACGGGTCTTGTTACTTTTGGGTGTTTGAGCACCCTAGACGGTTGAGGTCACCGCGGAGCCATATTCCATTGTGGTGAAGCTTCGTGGTGTCGTTGGGAGCCTCCAATTAAGTTGTGAAGATTGCCCCAACCTTGTTTGTAAAGGTCCGGTCGCCGCCTCCAACGGCACCAATAGTGGAATCACGGCATCTCGCATTGTGCGAGGGCGTGAGGAGAATACGGTGGCCCTAGTGGCTTCTTGGGGAGCATTGTGCCTCCACACTGCTCCAACGAGACGTATTTCCCCTCAAAAGAAAGGAACTTCGGTAACACATCCTCGTCTTCACCGGCTCCACTCTTGGTTATCTCGTGCCTTTACTTGTGCAAGCTTATTTGTGTTATATCCCTTGCTTGCTTGTGTACTTGTTGTTTTTGCATCATGTAGGTTGCTCACCTAGTTGCATATCTAGACAACCTACTTTGATGCAAAGTTTAAATTGGTAAAGAAAAGCTAAAAATTATTAGTTGCCTATTCACCCCCCTCTAGTCAACTATATCGATCATTTCAATTGGTATCAGAGCCTCGTCTCCTTATTAAGGACTTTGTCGTCCGAAGAGTATGGTTGACTCCGTAGACGATGAGGAGGAGCACCCCGGTGTGATTCCGTCCTCGTCTACGGCCAATGGGGAAACCTCGGTCTCACGCGAAGAGTTCAATGTGGCTTTGGACACATTGAAAACTTCCATGACGGCCGAGGTCAAAGGCATGGTCAAGAACTTTCTTGATGGTCTCAAATTATCCACCGCACCGTTGGAAGTGGTCGATCCCACTAACAAGGTGACGGATGCTAACTCCAACAAGGGGGAAGCTACTAGTGAGAAAGTTCCTTTGTCTAGTGGTAGAAATGGGAGTGGCATCTTTCCCCATGTGGAACCTCCTCTTACTTATGGAGAACCCATTCCCTCCACTCATTTAAATCATGCCAACCCTCCTCCTAAGATTGTGAAAAATGAGGATTTTGACGCTTGGGTTTATCGCTTTAAACGTCATTTAAATCATGTTAATACTAATCTGTGAAGAATCATTGAGCAAGGTTTCTATCTGCATGACCCAAGCAACTTCACCCCTAGAGAAGCCGCAGACCATCAATTCAACGAGAATGCTCTCTTCATCATCCAAGATGCAATTCCATCCGAAGATCTTGCACATCTCCGACCTTTCACAATGGCCAAGGAAGCATGGCACCATGTTGTCTCCCTTTACAAGGGAAGCGCAAGCATTCAACGCTCCAACTATGAAGTGGTGCAAGATGAAGCCGATGAGTTCGCAATGAATGAAGATGAAGAACCTCGTGAGCTTTACCGGAGGATAACCACTCTCGCGGTCTTACTACAAGATCATGGGAGCAAGGATATGGATGACAATTTGATCAAGCGCAAGTTCCTCAAGGCCATGATGCCTTACCACAAGGTCATGTCCTCCGTCATCCGTCAAAGGCCGGACTTCCACACCTTGTCCTCAAGTGAAGTGTTGGATGAGTTTGTGGCAATGAGGATCTTGGACAAGACCGCCGACAATGCGGTGTTGCGTTCTCAAAGAGCTAAGAAGCCCAACCTTGCTTTGAAGGCCAAAGTTAGTGTGGAAGAAGAGGATGAAGAGGAAGAAGAGGAGAGCAACCCCGAAGATACAAAGTATGCTTATCATGATCACATGGCTCTCACTTCAAGGCAATTTTGGAGCAAGAAGAACACAAGGCCCAACTTCAACAAGAGCAACTCAAGTGGCACGAAGGGCAAGCAACATGTGAGGACTTGCTATAATTGTGGCAATGTGAGCCACTTTGTTGCGGAATGCGCATAGGAGAAGAGGGAAGACAATGGTGGCAAGCTCATCCGAAAAGACAAGGCCAAGTCTTTCCCCAACAAGAGCAACTTCACCAAGAAGACTCCTCCCAAGGGGTTGGTGGCGCAAGAAGAATACAATGAGGATGATGATGATGAAGACGGTGACTCGGTTGCCATGGACTCCGTGGCCATTGCAACAACTCCACGGGTGTCCCTCTTCGACTCACCCAATGAGAACATCACCGCCAAGTGCCTCATGGCTAAAGCCACCAACAAGGTAACCCCCAACATCAAAACTACCATCATTACTAATCCCTCATTGACAGATTGCATTGATGAAAGTGAGGGACCTAATGAGGAAGAAAATGAATTTGAGTCTTTTATGAGTAAGCTCAAGGGTAAGTCCAAGAAACACTTTGTTGCTCTCTTGGAACAACTTGGTGAAGCCAATGACATGATCGAGGCTCACAAAGAAACCATCTCTAAGATGGAGGGGCATAGTCGTGACTATGCCGATGAGATATCGGATCTCTCTAATGCTCTTGAGGAAGAACGTGGTCATCATTTGGCTCTTGAGGAGTCATACAACGATGATCATGCTAGATTAAAGAAAGATCTTGATCATGCTCTTGTTGTATCTCGTGTGCTAAATTCCGAGAAGCCAAACTTGGGATTGATCTTGCTAGACTCAAGGAGGAGTTTGATATACTTGACAAGGCTCACAAGGCCTTGAAGGGTACTCATGCTAGTCTTAAAGAGTCTCATGATCAACTCCAAGTGAAGCTAACCAAGGAGAAAGCCACTTTTCCTTATATGGTTTTAGTTGATAATACAAATGCTACTAACCCTTGTTGTGAGCATGTGCATCTTGTTGAGGAGAATGCAAAGTTGAAGGAGCAACTTGAGAAAGGCCTTGTGTCGTGCATACAAGGTGAGAAGAACCTCAATGACCTTTTGAGCAATCAAAAGGAAGTTGTGGCCAAGGAAGGGATTGGGTTCGCACCCAAGTCCAAGAACAAGAAGAAGAATGACAAGACCAAACGACCTCCTCCTCTCAAGCAAACCTTTGTGAAAGATGGAGAGGGTGCTTCTAATTAAGGAGAAGAAGAACAATGTGAAGGGTGGTGGTGTAAAGAAAGGCAATGCCACCCCTTCCAACAAAGCCGGCGACTTTAACCCTTCCTATGTGTTATGTCATGCTAGTGATAGACATGTTTATGCTAAATTTGTTGGTTCTCCTTATGAGTACATTGAATGGTCTATTTGGGTTCCTAAGACTCTTGTCACTAACATCAAAGGACCCATTACAAAATGGGTACCTAAAACCAAGCATTGATCTCTTGTAGGTGTTTGCTTCCGGTGGGGGATCATGGTTGCTTGATAGTGGAGCTACTAATCATATGACCGGAAGCAAGGACTTGGTGGTGGACGTACACAAGATTCCATCTATGCCCACCAATGTCGAGTGGGGTGATGCCTCGTCTTCTAAGGTATTGGGTCTTGGCAAGGTTGTCATTTCTCATGATCTCACAATCGAGAAAGTCATGCTTGTTGAGTCCCTTGCATACAACTTACTTTCCGTTCGTCAACTTGCACTTATGGGCTTTGCTACTTTCTTTAGTATTGATACCGTGGCCCTCTTGTGGAGCAAGACTCTTAAAGTAGCCTTTGTTGGGCATGTCGAGAACGGTCTCTATGTGATTAACTTCTCGGAGCGACCCACTAAGACCGTGACATGCCTAATGGCTAAACTTGACATGGGATGGCTTTGGCATCGCCGTTTAGCCCATGCCAATATGAGATCTTTGCAAAGTCTTCTCAAGGGGGACCATGTTCATGGACTAACAAATGTTAGCTTTGCAAAAGATCGTGCTTGCAGTGCTTGTATCGAAGGAAAGCTCCATGAAACGGCTCACCCTCCCACGACTATCATTTACTTGAAGAGGCCTTTGGAGCTCCTTCACTTGGATCTCTTCGGGCCTCCGTCCTTTGAGTCTTGGGGGTAGAAAGTATTGCTTGTGATTCTGGATGATTATTCAAGATACAGTTGGGTTTACTTCTTCAAGAGGAAGAGTGAGACTCAACAAACCGTCATTGACTTTGCGAATGAAGCCCAATGCCAACACAATGCAAAGATCTTGACAATAAGAAGTGACAACGGTACCGAGTTCAAGAACTACACCTTGGATGAGTTTCTTAGTGATGAAGGGATCAAGCATCAATCTTCCGCACCATACACCCCTCAACAAAATGTTGTAGCGGAGAGGAAGAACTGGATGTTGATGGATGCGGCAAGGACCATGATGGCGGAGTTCAAGTCTCCATACAACTTTTGGGCCAAAGCCATCAACACCGCGTGTCATGCATCCAATCGGCTCTATCTCCGCAAAGGCTTGAAAAAGACTCCATATGAGATACTCACCCGTAACAAGCCCAACCTCAAGTACTTTCGGGTGTTCGAGTGTAAGTGTTTCATTCTCAAAAAGGGTGTTCGTTTGTCTAAATTTGAGGCTAGAGCTCAAGAGGGCATATTTGTTGGTTATGCTACAAACTCTCATGCTTACCGTGTCACCGTGTCCTCAATAAGTCCACGAGACTTATTGAGGAGACGTGTAACATGGAGTTTGATGAGGATAACGGCTCCCAAGTGGAGCAAAGTGGCTGTCGGTGTCAAAACCGGCGGATCTCGGGTAGGGGGTCCCGAACTGTGCGTCTAGGCGGATGGTAACAGGAGACAGGGGACACGATGTTTTACCCAGGTTCGGGCCCTCTTGATGGAGGTAAAACCCTACGTCCTGCTTGATTAATATTGATGATATGGGTAGTACAAGAGTAGATCTACCACAAGATCAGAGAGGCTAAACCCTAGAAGCTAGCCTATGGTATGATTGTTGTTCGTCCTACGGACTAAAACCCTCTGGTTTATATAGACACCGGAGAGGGCTAGGGTTACACAGAGTCGGTTACAATGGAAGGAGATCTACATATCCATATCGCCAAGCTTGCCTTCCACACCAATGAAAGTCCCATCCGGACACGGGACGAAGTCTTCAATCTTGTAACTTCATAGTCCAGGAGTCCGGCCAAAGGTCATAGTCCGACCATCCGGACACCCCCTAATCCAGGACTCCCTCAGTAGCCCCTGAACCAGGCTTCAATGACGACGAGTCCGGCTCGCAATTTGTCTTCGGCACTGCAAGGCGGGTTCCTCCTTCGAATACTTCATAGAAGATTTTGAACACAAGGATAGTGTCCGGCTCTGCAAAATAATTTCCACATACCACTGTAGAGAGAATAATACTTACACAAATCCAATCTGCTGATGTATTTTGCAGCATGACATCACACCACGGCCAAGCCTTTATTCGAATCGTTTTTACTGTCCCACCTCAGCGCGTTTAGCGAGGCGGTTTCCTTGGCACGTTTTGTCAAAGCAAAGATCGTGTCCCCTTATTTCGGGATTCCCATCAATACGGGCGTGGGTAACCCAATCGTGCCTGTTGGCACGTCTCCTCTATTGAAGGCGAGTCCCAAACGGTCACAGGGAGGGCTCTTGGTATTCAACCTCTTTATAAAGAGACCAAGGCTCTACTCCTTTCTTTCAATCTCAATCGAATCCGCCCCTCGCCTCGAGTTCCAACACCCAAAGCTCCAGATTCAGGCGCTTCGGATCTTCGATGATGTCCGGCTCCGACCTTCAAGGCCGGTGGATGCCTTCCTCCCTTACGGAAGAAGACGTGCTAAAGCTGAGAGATGCCAGGTATTTAACCGGTGAAATTTCGCATAGGCTGCCTGCTCAAGGGCAGGTTATTCCCACTGCCAAGCCTGGTGAGAGCGTGGTGTTCACGTCTCACTTCCTTCGGGGGTTAGGCTTCCCGACGGACCCCTTCGTGAGGGGGCTCATGTTTTATTATGGGTTAGAATTTCACGACTTGGATCCGGAGTCCATCCTCCACATCTCATCGTTCATTGTCGTGTGCGAAGCCTTCCTCTGCATTACCCCTCACTTCGGATTGTGGCTTAAGACCTTCAAAGTAGAGTCGAAGATGATCAAGGGGCAGCAAGCGGAGTGCGGAGGGGATGTTATAAGCAAGAATGCTGACGCTCCATGGCCCGAGGGCTCTTTTCAAGAGGAGTTCAGCTTATGGCAACGAGAGTGGTTTTATATCACAGCTCCCAGGGGCACCAAGTGGGTGGCGCCTCCTGCCTTTCGCTTGGGTCCTCCCCCACGGCTGGCGTCATGGGTCAATAAAGGGCTTGACTAGGGGCCGTCCAAGGACGTGACCTTGTTCAGGGCCGCATTCAAGATCTCCTGGAAAGAGACATCAACCTGGCCACAGTGGCGCATGTCATGTTGATTCGCCGCACTTTGCCCTGCAAACGCCGCCCCCTCCGCCTGTGGGAGTTTAATCCGAAGGGACCACGAGCTCTCCAACACTTTACGGGCGTGACGCCCATGGAGATGTATAAATTGTTCTTCGGATCACAAGCAATGTGTCCGGACTTGAGCGAGGACGCAGGTCTAAGCTGCAATCGCCCGTATACTCAAGTACGTAGCCCTGTACCCGGACATGCTATCCGTATATTCGTCATAAAATTGCCCTTAAAAGAGTTATCCCTTTAAACAGGAGTGGATATCGAAAGCAAAGCTGATCAGGTGTCCGACCCCCCTCCCCGAGACCACGTCGTTGGAAATATGCCCTAGAGGCAATAATAAAAGGATTATTATTATATTTCCTTGTTCGTGATAATTGTCTTTTATTCATGCTATAATTGTATTATCCGGAAATCGTAATACACGTGTGAATAGATAGACCACAACATGTCCCTAGTGAGCCTCTAGTTGACTAGCTCGTTGATCAATAGATAGTCATGGTTTCGACTATGGGCATTGGATGTCATTGATAACGGGATCACATCATTAGGAGAATGATGTGATGGACAAGACCTAATCCTAAGCATAGCACAAGATCGTGTAGTTCGCTTTGCTAGAGCTTTTCCAATGTCAAGTATCTTTTCCTTAGACCATGAGATCGTGTAACTCCCGGATACCGTAGGAGTGCTTTGGGTGTACCAAACGTCACAACGTAACTGGGTGACTATAAAGGTGCACTACAGGTATCTCCGAAAGTATCTGTTGGGTTGACACGGATCGAGACTAGGATTTGTCACTCCGTATTTCGGAGAGGTATCACTGGGCCCACTCGATAGTGCATCATCATAATAAGCTCAAAGTGACCAAGTGTCTGGTCACGGGATCATGCATTACGGTACGAGTAAAGTGACTTGCCGGCAACAAGATTGAACGAGGTATTGGGATACCAACGATCGAATCTCGCAAGTAACATACCGTCGACAAAGGGAATAGTATACGGGTTGCTTAAATCCTCGACATCGTGGTTCATCCGATGAAATTATCGAGGAGCATGTGGGAGCCAACATGGGTATCCAGATCCCGCTGTTGGTTATTGACCGAGAGCCGTCTCGGTCATGTCTGCATGTCTCCCGAACCCGTAGGGTCTACACACTTAAGGTTCGGTGACGCTAGGGTTGTATGAATATGAGTATGCAGCAAACCGAATGTTTTTCGGAGTCCCGAATGAGATCCCGGACGTCACGAGGAGTTCCGGAATGGTCCGGAGGTAAAGAATTATATATAGGAAGTGCTATTTCGGCCATCGGGAGAATTTCGGGGGTTACCGGTATTGTACCGAGGCCACCGGAAGGGTCCCGAGGGTCCACCGGTGGGGCCACCTAGCCCGGAGGGCCCCGTGGGCTGAAGTGGGAGGGAACCAGCCCCTGGTGGGCTGGTGCGCCCCCACTTGGGCCCCCCTGCGCCTAGGGTTGGAAACCCTAGGGTGGGGGGGGGGGCGCCCCACTTGCCTTGGGGGGCAAGTCTCCCCCCTTGGCCGCCGCCCCCCTTGGAGATTGGATCTCCAGGGCCGGCGCCCCCCCTGGGGGCCTATATAAAGGAGGGGGGAGGGAGGGCAGCCGCACCCTGCATCTTGGCGCCTCCCTCTCCCCTGCTACACCTCTCCCTCTCGCAGAAGCTCGGCGAAGCCTGCTGCGGTGACTGCTGCATCCACCACCACGCCGTCGTGCTGCTGGATCTTCATCAACCTGTCCTTCCCCCTTGCTGGATCAAGACGGAGGAGACGTCACGCTGATCGTACGTGTGTTGAACGCGGAGGTGCCGTCCGTTCGGCGCTAGGATCTCCGGTGATTTGGATCACGACGAGAACGACTCCCTCAACCCCGTTCTCTTGAACGCTTCCGCACGTGATCTACAAGTGGTATGTAGATGCATCTCTCACTCGTTGCTAGATGAACTCATAGATGGATCTTGGTGGACGTAGGAAATTTTTTATTTTATGCAACGTTCCCCAATAGTGGCATCATGAGCTAGGTCTATGCGTAGTTCTCTATTGCACGAGTAGAACACAAATCAGTTGTGGGTGTAGATGTTGTCAACTTTCTTGCCGTTACTAGTCTTATTTTGCTTCAGCGGTATTGTGGGATGAAGCGGCCCGGACCGACCTTACACGTACGCTTACGTGAGACAGGTTCCACCGACTGACATGCACTAGTTGCATAAGGTGGCTAGCGGGTGTCTGTCTCTCCCACTTTAGTTGGAGCGGATTCGGTTTAAAAGGGTCCTTATGAAGGGTAAATAGAAGTTGACAAATCACTTGTGGTTATTCGTAGGTAAGAAAACGTTCTTGCTAGAACCCAATTGCAGCCACGTAAAAGATGCAACAAACAATTAGAGGACGTCTAACTTGTTTTTGCAGCAATTGTCATGTGATGTGATATGGCCAAAAGTTGTGATGAATGATGAATGATATATTGTGATGTATGAGATCATGTTCTTGTAATAGGAATCACGACTTGCATGTCGATGAGTATGACAACCGGCAGGAGCCATAGGGGTTGTCTTAATTATTGTATGACCTGCGTGTCATTGATTCAAAGCCATGTAAATTACTTTACTTTATTGCTAAACGTGTTAGCCATAGTAGTAGAAGTAATAGTTGGCGAGCAACTTCATGGAGACACGATGATGGAGATCATGGTGTCATGCCGGTGACAAGATGATCATGGAGCCTCAAGATGAAGATCAAAGGAGCTATATGATATTGGCCATATCATGTCACTACTTTATATAATTGCATGTGATGTTTATTATGTTTTATGCATCTTGTTTACTTAGAACGGCGGTAGTAAATAAGATGATCCCTTATAATAATTTCAAGAAAGTGTTCTCCTAACCTGCACCGTTGCTAAAGTTCGCTGCTTCAAGCACCACGTGATGATCGGGTGTGATAGATCCTTACGTTCACATACAACGGGTGTAAGACAGTTTTACACATGCAAAACACTTAGGGTTAACTTGACGAGCCTAGCATGTACAGACATGGCCTCGGAACACAAGAGGCCGAAGGTCGAACATGAGTCGATGGAAGATACGATCAACATGGAGATGTTCACCGACGATGACTAGTCCGTCTCACGTGATGATCGGACACGGCCTAGTCGACTCGGATCATGTAACACTTAGATGACTAGAGGGATGTCAAATCTGAGTGGGAGTTCATTAAATAATTTGATTAGATGAACTTAATTATCATGAACATTAGTCTAAAATCTTTGCAAAATGTCTTTTAGATCAAATGGCCAACGCTCATGTCACCATGAACTTCAACGCGTTCCTAGAGAAAACCAAGCTGAAAGACGATGGTAGCACCTATTCGGACTGGGTCCTAACCCGAGGATCATCCTCATAGCAGCCAAGAAACAATATGTCCTAGAATCACCGCTAGGTGAAGCACCCATCCCGAAGAACCAAGACATTATGAATGCTTGGCAGTCTCACGATGATTACTCCCTCGCTCAAGGCGGCATGCTTTACAGCTTAGAACCGGGCTCCAAAAGCGTTTTGAGCAACACGGAGCATATGAGATGTTCGAGGAGCTGAAAATGGTTTTTCAAGCTCATGCCCGGTCAAGAGATATGAAGTCTCCGACAAGTTCTATAGTTGTAAGATGGAGGAAAACAGTTCTGTCAGTGAGCACATACTCAAAATGTCCGGTTGCACAACCGCCGTCCCAAATGGACATTAACCTCCCGGACGAGGCGGTCATTGGCAGAATCCTTCAGTCGCTCCCACCGAGCTACAAGAGCTTTGTGATGAACTACAATATGCAGGGGATGGTGAAAACTATTCCTGAAGTATTTTCAATGCTGAAGTCGGTAAAGGTAGAAATCAAGAAAGAACATCAAGTGTTGATTGTCAATAAAACCACTAAGTTCAAGAAGGGCAAGGGTAAGAAGAACTTCAAGAAGGACGTCAAAGATGTTGCCGCGCCCGGTAAGCAAGTTGCCGGGAAGAAGTCAAAGAATGGACCCAAGCCTGAGACTGAGTGCTTTTATTACAAAGGGAAGGGCCACTGGAAGCGGAACTGCCCCAAATACTTAGCGGACAAGAAGGCCGGCAACACTAAAGGTATATTTGATATACATGTAATTGATGTGTACCTTACCAGTACTCGTAGTAACTCCGGGGTATTTGATACCGGTGCCGTTGCTCATATTTGCAACTCACAGCAGGAGCTGTGGAATAAACGGAGACTGGCAAAGGACGAGGTGACGATGCGCATCGGGAATGGTTCCGAGGTCGATGTGAGCCGTCGGCACGCTACCTCTACATTTACATACGGGGTTAGTTTTAAACCTCAATAATTGTTATTTTGTGCCAAGTTTGAGCATGAACATTGTATCAGGATCTCGTTTAATGCGAGATGGCTACTCATTTAAATCCGAGAATAATGGTTGTTCTATTTATATGAGAGATATGTTTTATGGTCATTCTCCGATGGTCAATGGTTTATTCTTAATGAATCTCGAACGTAATATTACACATATTCATAGTGTAAATACGAAAAGATGTAAAGTTGATAACGATAGTCCCACATACTTGTGGCACTGCCGCCTTGGTCACATTGGTGTCAAGCGCATGAAGAAGCTCCATTCTGATGGACTTTTAGAGTCTCTCGATTATGAATCATTTGACACATGCGAACCATGCCTCATGGGAAAATGACCAAGACTCCGTTCTCGGAACAATGGAGCGAGCAACCAACTTATTGGAAATCATACATACCGATGTAAGCGGTCCAATGAGCGTTGAGGCTCATGGAGGATATCAAGTTATGTTCTCACTCTCACTGATGACTTGAGTAGATATGGGTATGTCTACTTGATGAAACACAAGTCTGAGACCTTTGAAAAGTTCAAGGAATTTCAGAATGAGGTGGAGAAGCAACGTGACCGAAAAATAAAGTTCTTACGATCAGATCGTGGTGGAGAATATTTAAGTCACGAATTTGGTACACACTTAAGGAAATGTGGAATCGTTTCACAACTCACGCCGCCTGGAACACCTCAGTGTAACGGTGTGTCCGAACGTCGTAATCGCACTCTATTGGATATGGTGCGATATATGATGTCTCTTACCGATTTACCGCTATCATTTTGGGGATACGCTCTAGAGACAGCTACATTTACTTTAAATAGGGCACCGTCTAAATCCATTGAGACGACACCGTATGAATTATGGTTTGGGAAGAAACCTAAGCTGTCGTTTCTAAAAGTTTGGGGATGCGATGCTTATGTCAAGAAACTTCAACCTGAAAAGCTCGAACCCAAGTCGGAAAAATGCGTCTTCATAGGATACCCTAAGGAAACCATTGGGTATACCTTCTACCTTAGATCCGAAGGCAAGATCTTTGTTGCCAAGAACGGATCCTTTCTCGAAAAGAGTTTCTCTCGAAAGGAGTAAGTGGGAGGAAAGTAGAACTCGATGAAGTACTACCTCTTGAACCGGAAAGTAGTGCAGCTCAGAAAATGTTCTGTGGTGCCTACACCGATCGGAGAGGAAATTAATGATGATGATCAAGGTGCTTGGATCAAGTTACTACTGAACTTCAGAGGTCCACAAGGACACGCTCCACACCGTAGTGGTATGGCAACCCAGTCCTGGAAATCATGTTGTTAGACAACGGTGAACCTTCAAACTATGAAGAAGCGATGGCGGGCCCAGATTCCAACAAATGGCTTGAAGGCATGCAATCCGAGATAGGATCCATGTATGAAAACAAAGTATGGACTTTGACAGACTTGCCCGTTGATCGGTGAGCGATAGAAAACAAATGGATCTTTAAGAAGAAGACGGACGCGGATGGTAATGTTACCATCTATAAAGCTCGACTTGTCGCTAAAGGTTATCGGCAAGTTCAAGGGATTGACTACGATGAGACTTTCTCTCCCGTAGCGAAGCTGAAGTCCGTCCGAATCATGTTATCTTAAGGAAGAACTGTGATTATGAGATATGGCAAATGGACGTCAAAACGGCATTCCTTAACGGCTATCTTAAGGAAGAACTGTATATGATGCAGCCGGAAGGTTTTGTCGACCCTAAGAATGCTAACAAGGTATGCAAGCTCCAGCGATCCATTTATGGGCTGGTGCAAGCATCTCAGAGTTGGAACATTCGCTTTGATGAGATGATCAAAGCGTTTGGGTTTATCTTGAGACTTATGGAGAAGCCTGCGTTTACAAGAAAGTGAGTGGGAGCTCAGAGCATTTCTCATATTATATGTAGATGACATACTTTTGATGGGAAATAATATAGAACTCTTGGACAACATTAAGGCCTACTTGAGTAAAAGTTTTTCAATGAAGGACCTTGGAGAAGCTGCTTATATATTAGGCATCAAGATCTATAGAGATAGATCGAGACGCCTCATAGGTCTTTCACAAAGCACATACCTTGATAAGATATTGAAGAAGTTCAAAATGGATCAGTCCAAGAAAGGGTTCTTGCCTGTATTACAAGGTGTGAAATTGAGCTCGGCTCAATGTCCCACCACGGCAGAAGATATAGAAGAGATGAGTGTCATCCCTATGCATCAGCCATAGGTTCTATTATGTATGCCATGCTGTGTACCGCACTGATGTAAACCTTGCCGTAAGTTTGGTAGGAAGGTACCAAAGTAATCCCGGCAAGGAACACTGGACAGCGGTCAAGAATATCCTGAAGTACCTGAAAAGGACTAAGGACATGTTTCTCGTTTATGGAGGTGACGAAGAGCTCGTCGTAAAATGTTACGTCGATGCTAGCTTCGACACAGATCTGGATGACTCTAAGTCACAAACCAGATACATGTATATGTTGAATGGTGGAGCAGTAAGCTGGTGCAGCTGCAAGCAAAGCGTCGTGGCGGGATCTACGTGTGAAGCGGAGTACATGGCAGCCTCGGAGGCAGCGCATGAAGCAATTTGGGTGAAGGAGTTCATCACCGACCTAGGAGTCATACCCAATGCGTCGGGGCCAATCAAACTCTTCTGTGACAACATCGAGCTATTGCACTTGCCAAGGAGCCCAGGTTTCACAAGAAGACCAGGCACATCAAGTGTCGCTTCAACTCCATTCGTGAAAATGTTCAAGATGGAGACATAGAAATTTGCAAAGTGCATACGGATCTGAATGTCACAGATTCGTTGACTAAACCTCTTCCGCGAGCAAAACATGAACAACACCAGAACTCTATGGGTGTTCGATTCATCACAATGTAACTAGATTATTGACTCTAGTGCAAGTGGGAGACTGTTGGAAATATCCCCTAGAGGCAATAATAAAAGGATTATTATTATATTTCCTTGTTCGTGATAATTGTCTTTTATTCATGCTATAATTGTATTATCCGGAAATCGTAATACACGTGTGAATAGATAGACCACAACATGTCCCTAGTGAGCCTCTAGTTGACTAGCTCGTTAATCAATAGATAGTCATGGTTTTCACGACTATGGGCATTGTATGTCATTGATAACGGGATCACATCATTAGGAGAATGATGTGATGGACAAGACCCAATCCTAAGCATAGCACAAGATCGTGTAGTTCGTTTTGCTAGAGCTTTTCCAATGTCAAGTATCTTTTCCTTAGACCATGAGATCGTGTAACTCCCGGATACCGTAGGAGTGCTTTGGGTGTACCAAACGTCACAATGTAACTGGGTGACTATAAAGGTGCACTACAGGTATCTCCGAAAGTATCTGTTGGATTGACACAGATCGAGACTGGGACTTGTCACTCCGTATTTCGGAGAGGTATCACTGGGCCCACTCGGTAGTGCATCATCATAATGAGCTCAAAGTGACCAAGTGTCTGGTCACGGGATCATGCATTACGGTACGAGTAAAGTGACTTGCCGTAACGAGATTGAGCGAGGTATTGGGATACCAACGATCGAATCTCGGGCAAGTAACATACCGTCGACAAAGGGAATAGTATACGGTTGCTTGAATCCTCGACATCGTGGTTCATCCGATGAGATCATCGAGGAGCATGTGGGAGCCAACATGGGTATCCAAATCCGCTGTTGGTTATTGACCGAGAGCCGTCTCGGTCATGTTCGCATGTCTCCCGAACCCGTAGGGTCTACACACTTAAGGTTCGGTGATGCTAGGGTTGTATGAATATGAGTATGCAACAAACCGAATGTTGTTCAGAGTCCTGGATGAGATCCTGGACGTCACGAGGAGTTCCGGAATGGTCCGGAGGTAAAGAACTATATATAGGAAGTGCTATTTCGGCCATCAGGAGAATTTCGGGGGTTACCGGTATTGTACCGGGACCACCGGAAGGGTCCCGAGGGTCCACCGGGTGGGGCCACCTATCCCGGAGGGCCCCGTGGGCTCAAGTGGGAAGGAACCAGCCCCTGGTGGGCTGGTGCGCCCCCCACTTGACCCCCCCTGCGCCTAGGGTTGGAAACCCTAGGGTGGGGGGGGGGGGGGCGCCCCACTTGCTTTGGGGGGCAAGTCTCCCCTTGGTCACGCCGCCTTGGAGATTGGATCTCAGGTGGCGCCTGGGGCCTATATAAAGGAGGGGAGGGAGGGCAGCCACACCGCATCTTGGCGCCTCCCTCTCCTCGCTACACCTCTTCCTCTCGCAGGCTCGTGAAGCCTGCTGCGGTGATCGCTGCATCCACCACCACGCCGTCAGGTCATGGATCTTCATCAACCTCTCCTTCCCCCTTGCTGGATCAAGACGGAGGAGACGTCACGCTGACCGTACGTGTGTTGAACGCGGAGGTGCCGTCCGTTCGGCGCTAGGATATCCGGTGATTTGGATCACGACGAGAACGACTCCCTCAACCCCGTTCTCTTGAACGCTTCCGCACACGATCTACAAGTGGTATGTAGATGCATCTCTCACTCGTTGCTAGATGAACTCATAGATGGATCTTGGTGAACGTAGGAAATTTTTTATTTTATGCAACGTTCCCCAACACATGCCGGATCCCGTGTTAACCAGGATGCTGGAGGTTGCGCCTTTGGAAGAAGGCGAAGGGGGAACAAAGAAGATACCATCTCCTCGAAGGAGGCTATCCAGAAGGGAGGGATCGAGAATCCCTCCATCCAGGGAAAGAAAAGGACCGTCTCTGAAGACCCGGAGACCATGGTCTCAAAGCGGGGGAAGAGATCTTTGTCAGAGGGTCCTGCGCCGGGAGGTGCCTTGGACGCACTGTGCCCTCAAGGGGATCAGCCCTCCAGCGAGCCGTAAGTAGAGAGGGGAGTTTTAAAATAAGAGACATCCCTATTCTATTCCTGAGAAAGACAACTGAATTTTTACCTTGTAGTTCGGATCTCAGCCCTTCTCAGCGGAGCCCATCTTCAGGATCTTCGTCCCGAGATGATGGAGAGCGGAACGCCTCCCTGCCGCATCGCCTTTGGCAGGCGGGCGACCCTGAGGTGTCATCACGGAGGGTTTCTCCGAATCCGGCAGGGCCGGAAAGCATCCGTATGGCTCACCAAAGCCCTCCGTGTCCGGCCTTCGAAAAAGGCCATCGAACGAGTCCGAGGAGCTGAAGGATCTGCTTGGGCGAGCGTCTATCTCAGAAGAACACCGTGCACTAATGGGCACGATGATTGAAAGGATTTCATACGCGGAAAGCGGGTTGCACGAGGCCGTCAGGAGTTTACTGACAGGTTTTGAGGTACGCGAAATGATGTACCTTCTGGCAGTTCCGCATATAAAAGATGCGCCCTGTATAGATAGTAGCCCCTGAGACTTGGTGTGTTGTCAAAAATGACAGCGCGTCGAGGATCATAATCCCAGGTATAACATGTCGCTCTTCCTATGTAGGTGGCGGCGTCCGTGGCTAGCCGGATCGATGAATTTGCCGAGCTAAAGCGGCAACTTGACGTGGCGGATGCCGACATCGCGCTTTGTCAACAAGCGGCTTGACGAGTCACAAGGTATGCAATTTCTCCGCGGACACCTGGTAAGGGGGCTTGATGCCCGTGCCTTACAACATGTATGCTTGATGCAGATGGTGCCGCTGCCATGGAGAACCTTCAGGCGGAACTCGCCCGAGCCAAGGAGCAGGCCAGAAAAAGTGATGCGGCTGCCTTAAAGGCGGCCGAAGAGCTGAAGGCCGAACAGACTGCTCACTGCCGAAGCAGGAAGGAAATGGCCGAGATGGCTGTGAAATTGAAGGATGCTGCTGACCGCTGCAAGCTTCTTGAAAAAGAAGATTGGGCGGAACAAAAGGACCTGGAAAAGGCCACTACCAAGGCCAAGGATGCTCGCTCTGCAATGAGAGCCATGAAGCAGGAGCTACGTCAGGCCGGAGATATCGCGGCTGGAAAGCCCTTTATGCCGCGGATGAAGTTCGGGGATCCTAAGTATGCTCAGTTGGACCGGCTGTGGAGTGCGGCGATACTTATCTAGACTTGATGTTAAGTGCAGCGGACGCCGAACACTTCCGAGATCAACAGGATCACGGGCGGGAAAAGCTTTTTTGGTCGCAGTTCCATGATCCAGAGCGCCCCCTTCCATTATCCGAGCATTTGGCCGAATGGGCGGAGCTGAATAGGTTATCCGGACTCGCCATGAAGGATGTCGTGAGTCATCTGTGGCCGGAAAGGCCCGAGCCGAAGAGTTACTTTGGTTTGGTGCAGCAGTTCCTTGGTGCGGTGCCGCATATCAATGCAATGAAGAAGTCAGCATGCATAGAGGGTGCGCGGATGGCTCTTGCCCGTGTCAAGACATACTGGTCGGAGATGAAGGCCACCGCCGTTGCATCCCAAGATTCGGACGGGAGCCGAGTACCTGCCGAGCACTATTTTTAGGAAGTTCTGCAGGGCGCTCGTTTAATAGAGACGTAGTGCTCGAAGGACATCATGTTCGAATAACATGTATAATTGTAAAACAATGTTTCGATGGAATATAAAAGCTTTTTATACTTGTGCCTGCAAGAATTAAAATACCTCATGTGCGGCCGTTTAATGTATATGTGTATATAACCTGAAAGATGGCAGTCTTCGGCTTCAGCCCCCACGCATATAATGCGGGGGTGTTCGCAGAAGGCGCATTTTCACACTTGATCCAACGTCTTGGTCCTATAAAGGAGGTGATAGCCTAGCGAACTAGGCAACCGGACTATAATGCTTTATCACTTTCACTTAGCCATAGGAGTTTGACAGTGGGGCTACTATATAGCCCCTAGGGGCACCGCGCTCGCGTGAATTCGAGGCGCGTGTGTGCCTGACCGGGAAACGGCCCTTCGTTAATGCGGAGGAATCCTAAAGATTCCGGTGGGTCATCGAGTGGTTGACCAGTCTCATGCTACATCATGACAGTCAGTTCTCGGCTTTCTCTACTGAGGTGCTCGCCCGGCCGAACCGGGGAACAATCGCAGTAGTTCTCCTGGTGCAGCCTTAGCCGATAGAGCGGAACGTAAGGCAGCAAAACACAGGAGCCGGGCAAACCCAACATTTGACCAAAGACATGATTCGGAGCTGATGCATATAAGGCCAAACTCGCGACGCCGAACACTCCCTAAGGTATTTGGTCTTTATGAAAGCGGGCTGAACAACGCCCTTAGTAATAAGCCCCTGGTGTCCAGGTACGCGCAAAGTCCTGACGTGGCCAATGCCAAGATGCCAGCCTCCACCTCGGTTATAGCAAGAAACCGGGGGATGTGTATCAACAAGAGACAGTAAAAAAAGGTTTACGCGGGGTCTTAATCTGAAAAGAATCCTTGCAACGGTCCCTACTGCACGTCTGCGCCTGTGTCTCCGTTGTGCCGTATCCTGGATGGGTGTAGCATGGTGTTCATCTGTAAAAGAGAGGAACTTAGTTGAAAAAGATCGTGCGAAAATGTACGTTACATTAAATAAACAAAGTACGTTTAAAAAATTAATAAAATTGAGCTTTATTGTCTCTTGTTGTACATGCGCGGAGCCCCTTGAACGGGGGTATGCGGCTAGTAAGCCCTTACACCGGACTTGTCTAGCCATGTCCGGGGTCTGAACGACCTGTTTAGGTGCTTTGCTTAGTGAAGCCGGTTTAGTGTGTGGCTGTTAATGCAGCCGCACAATCTTCTGTGCTCGAGGAACACTTGATATTTCCCTTTAATGAGATGATGCCTCGTGGACCGGGCATTTTAAGTATAAGGGATGCATAATGCGGTATTGCGTTAAAGCGGGCGAAAGCTTCGCGTCCCAGTAGTGCTTGATAGCTGCTTGTAAATGGGGCGATGTGGAAGATTAGCTTTCCGCGACGGAAGTTGTCGGGTGAGCCGAACATAACTTCTAACAGGAGAGAGCCTGTACAATGGGCATCTGGGCCTGGCGTTACCCCTTGAAAGGAAGTGTTGCTTTGGCGAATTGTTGTTGGGTCTATCCCCAGTTTGCGGATTGTGTCCTGATATATCAGGTTCAAATCACTGTTGCCGTCCATTAGGACTTGTGTAAAGTGGAGTCCGTCAATTATCGGATCTAATACCAAGGCAGTCTAGCCTGCGTTCTGGATACTTTTAGAGTAATCCTGATGGTCGAAGGTGATTGGTTTTAACAACCAGGTATGGACTCCTCTAGGATAGGCCGTATGATGCCAGATCTCTATGGGCGCCACTATGTTCTCCCTTTGTCACGTGAAGTGAATTTACTGTTTTGACTTCTTGTGGGAAGTTCTTTTGTTTTCCGGTGCTCGCTTGTGGGGTTCGTCATCGTCCTCGCTTGGTGTGTCGAGCCCCTTGTGTTCGGGCGTTGAGTTTGCCGGATTGCTTGAAGACCCAACAATCTGTGGGTATCGTTTGCGTGCTTCCCGAGTACTGTATTTGACATATCTTGTCCAAGATTTTGTTTAAGTTAGCTAGCTCGTCCCTGTTATCCTTGGGGGGCAGCTTTTTCTGATTCTTCCGAGAGCTTTTGAATCCGGCGTTGACTGCCGTGCTCTTCGGGCTGTTTCCCTTGGTCCGGTGCTGGTCCTTGCTGAGTCGCGGTTTCCTGTTTCCATCCCTAACTTCGGATGTACTTGGGTCGCCGGTACTGCATCTTGCCGACCAGCTATCCTCTCCTGCGCAAAAGCGGGTCATGAGGCTTGTTAATGTGGCCATTGTTCTTGGCTTTTCTTGGCCGAGGTGTCTGGCAAGCCATTCGTCTCGAACGCTGTGTTTGAAAGCTGCTAAGGCTTCGGCGTCCGGACAATCGACTATCTGTTTCTTTTTAGTAAGAAATCCGTTCCAGAGTTTCCGGGCTGACTCTCCGGGTTGTTGAGTTATATGACTTAAATCATCCGCATCCGGAGGTCGGACATAGGTCCCTTGAAAATTTTCCCGAAAAGCATCCTCGAGCTCTTCCCAACTTCCAATGGTGTTTTCGGGAAGGCTTTTAAGCCAATGCCGGGCTGGCCCTTTGAGTTTGAGGGTAAGTATTTTATGGCGTGGAGATCATCTCCTCTAGCCATGTGTATGTGGAGGATGTAATCCTCAATCCAGACTCAGTGGTCATTGTTCCGTCGTATGCCTCTATGTTTACGGGCTTGAATCCCGCTGGAAATTCATGATCCAGCACCTCATCGGTGAAACATAGGGGGTGTGCGGCGCCCCTATATCTGGATGTACCGTGATGTTCGGATATTTGATGTGTTGCATTGCTTAATAGAGCTTGCTTTCGTGGACCATAGATAGATCTGGCTGGGCCATCTTTTTCATGCGAATCTTTGTGCGGATCGCGTGCCGGCTTGTGTGCGGCGTCCTTTGCCGCACTGTGTTGGCCATGGGGTCGTTTGTCCGGCCGGGTGGCTTCCTTATTTTTTGATTGCGGAGGCTCTAAGGCCTCATCATCAAATTCCGGCAGTAATTTTCGCCGGATAGCTCTTTGTGTGGCGAATCGCCCGTATTTGTCTCATGTGTTGAGTACTTTTCTCCATCTAATTCTGAGTGAATCTTCCGCTGTTTTGAGCTTCCGCTTCGCTTTTTCAGGCTACGCGCGATGGCAGCGAGCATTTTTGGAGGTTCTTCTGCTCCAGCAACTTGTCCGGCGTGACGTCGTCCGGACTGTTGTCTTCGCCGGGGACGGGTTGTTTATCCAAGTTGCCATGTTCGGACGGTTGCTCGATGGCATATTCGTCGTCTGCCGGTTTGCCCTGCTCTATGGCTGGGTCTGTATGGCTGCTTTCTCTGTCGAGGTGGGGTTTGGAGCGGCGCTTACGCCGCCGCTTTGATTGCTTTTCGAGGGAACAATCCCTCGTTGCGTCCCTTTGTTCCTCGTCGTCGTTTCCTTTAGGTGTATCTACCATGTATACATCGTGAGATGGGGTGGTTGTCCAGTGGCCTATAGGCACTGGTTCCTGTTCGTCTCCTACATCGTTGTCCATACCATCGATGTCTTCGGAGTCGAAGTTAAGCATGTCGGTTAAATCATCGACAATGGATACAAAGTGGGTGGTGGGTGGGCTTTGAATTTCTTTGTTGTCCGCATCCCAACCTTCCTGACCATAGTCCGGCCAGGGCTCTCTTGATAAAGAGAGAGACTTTAGTGAATTCAGAATGTCGCCGAAGAGCGAGTGTTGAAAGATGTCCGCGGCGGTGAACTCCATGATCGGCGCCCAATAGGATTTGATTGGAAGGGGCATGGAAGGTTCGGAGTCCGGCACCTTGGAGTTACGAGCTTCGCAAAGGATAGGTATGGTGTTCGGCTTGATCGCCTTAGAGATTGCAGCCCCCGAGGCGGTGTCCAGCCATCCGTCCTGGATTGGCGCAGTCGGCTCTGCGCTAAGGGTCGGAGCGGACACTGGTGCGGCCTCCAGGACACTGTGTGACAGTGTGGCGCGCTTGGCTGTGGCTCGAACCCGTCGAAGATCAAGTCTCCGCGGACGTTGGCCGTGTAGTTTAAACTTCCAAATCTGACCCGATGGCCAGGGGCGTTGCTTTCGATCTGCTCCAGATGGCCAAGTGAATTGGCCCGCAGTGCAAAGCCGCCCAATACGAAGATCTGTCCGGGGAGAAAAGTCTCACCCTGGACCGCATCGTTGTTGATGATCGGAGGAGCTATCGGGCCTAAAGATGACGACACAGAGGAACTCTCAATGAAAGCAACAATGTCGGTGTCAAAACCGTCGGATCTCGGGTAGGGGGTCTCGAACTATGCGTCTAGGCGGATGGTAACAGGAGACAGGGGACACGATGTTTTTACCCAGGTTCGGGCCCTCTCGATGGAGGTAAAACCCTACTCCTGCTTGATTAATATTGATGATATGGGTAGTACAAGAGTAGATCTACCACAAGATCAGAGATGCTAAACCATAGAAGCTAGCTTATGGTATGATTGTTGTTCGTTCTACGGACTAAAACCCTCCGGTTTATATAGACAACTGAGAGGGCTAGGGTTACACAGAGTCGGTTACAATGGAAGGAGATCTACATATCCATATCGCCAAGCTTGCCTTCCACGCCAAGGAAAGTCCCATCCGGACACGGGACGAAGTCTTCAATCTTGTATCTTCATAGTCCAGGAGTCCGGACAAAGGTCATAGTCCGACCATCCGGACACCCCCTAATCCAGGACTCCCTCAGTGGCACTTGTGATGTAGGTGATGAAATTCCTCCCCAAGCCATAAGAAGAATGGGTGTTGGTTTTATCCTACCCATTGAGGATCCCCTTGTGGCCAAAGGAGAAGGACAATGTTCCACTCATGTGGAACCATCATCAACCCAAGGCCCACATGTTTCTGAAGAACAAAGTGAAGGGCATCAACCTCATGAACAAGACCAAGGGCAAGATCAACCTCAAGACGGTGTTGAACCACCAAGTGATGACCAAGGTCAAGTTCTCTCCTCTGAGCAAATTCAAGATCAAGAGAAAGCTCAATATCAAAAACTAGCTCAAGACGACGCTCAAGATGATCAAGTAACCGCTCCTCAACTCACTTCTGAGGAGGAATTGGAGTGTCGTGCCGCCAAGATTGCATCCAAGCTCTCTACCAAGGGTCATCTCATGACAAATGTGCTTGGAAGCATTCGAAAGGGGGTAAGCACGCTTAGACAATTGGAAAACTATTGTGAACATCATGCGTTTGTCTCTTGTGTTAAACCCCAAAAGGTATATGAGGCGCTCGAAGATTCGGATTGCTTAATGCCATGCATGAAGAACTCAACAATTTCGAGCAAAACAAGGTGTGGAGATTGGTGCCAAGGCCAACGGGGAACTATAGTGTCATTGGAACCAATTGGATATTCAAGAAAAAGCAAGATGCTCATGGAATTATCGTTCGCAACAGGGCTCGTTTGGTAGCACAAGGCTACTCCCAAGTCGAGGGTATCGACTACGGTGAAACCTTTGCTCCCGTTGCTCGCCTTGAATCCATCGTTTGTTGATTGCTTATGCTTCTCATCATAACTTTGAGTTGCAACAAATGGATGTGAAGAGTTCTTTTCTTAATGGTCCTATTAATGAGTTGGTGTATGTCAAGCAACCCTCCGGGTTCGAGGATCCCTATTTTCCTGATCATGTGTACCAACTCGATAAGGCACTCTATGGCCTTAAGCAAGCCCCACGTGCGTGGTATGACCACCTTACCGAGTTGTTGCAAGATCGCGGTTTTGAAATTGGGAAAATCGACCCCACTCTTTTTACTAAGAAGGTCAAAGGAGAGTTGTTTGTGTGCCAAATATATGTTGATGATATTATCTTTGGTTCCCCTAACAAAGCTTTCAATGAGGAATTTGCCGCACTCATGACCTCCAAGTTCAAGATGTCCATGATGGGAGAGTTGAAGTTCTTTCTCAGGTTCGAAGTCAAGCAACGAAGAGAAGGAACCTTCCTCAACCAAGCCAAATACACACAAGACATGCTCAAGAGATTCAAGCTAAGTGATGTCAAGCTGGCTTCCACTCCAATGCCCGTCAAATGCCAACTTGACATAGATCCAAATGGTAAAGCAATGGATCAAAAGGTATATCGCTCCATGATTGGCTCCTTGCTTTACCTTTGTGCATCTAGACCGGATGTCATGTTGAGTGTGGGAATTTGTGCACGGTTTCAAGCCGCACCTAAGGAAAGCCATTTTGTGGCGGTCAAGCGAATCTTTCGATATTTGGCTCATACCCCAAACTTTGGCTTATGGTATCCAAGAGGATCTAACTTCAACCTTATGGGCTATTCGGACTCCGATTGGGCGGAGACAAGGTGGATAGGAAGTCCACTTCCGGAGGGTGCCAATTCCTTGGTTGCTCTTTGGTGAGTTGGTCTTCCAAGAAGCAAAGTTGTGTGTCTCTGTCGTCCACCGAAGCGGAGTATGTGGCCGCCGGTAGTTGTTGTGCACAACTTCTTTGGATGAGGCAAACTTTAAAGGATTACGGTGTCATTTGTGACAAAGTGCCTCTTTGGTGTGACAATGAAAGTGCCATCAAGATTTCTCTCAACCTGGTTCAACACTTCAAGATGAAGCATATTGAGATTCGTTATCACTTCATCTGGGATCACATTGGGCGAGGGGAGATCGAGCTCAATTATGTCAACACTCATGATAACCTTGCAGATATTTTCACGAAGCCCTTGGATGAAGCAAGATTTCGCAAGTTGAGGCATGAGCTAAATATCATTGATTCGAGCAATGTTGCTTGAACCCTTGCACACCCCACCATACTCAACTTGTTATCTTGTTTAGGTGTCGGCATGGACATAGGGGGAGTGTTGTTCTCTCAATGAACTCTCCCTCCCCCCCCCCCCCACATTATGCATAAATTGACCAACTCTTTCACATTAGCCATTGTTAATGGTACTTGTGCTTCAAAGACGAGTTTTGGTCATGGGCCCAAGGACAATTCTTCGTGGTGCCATACCAATTGACTAAAACATAGGTGGCTCCGGCCACCACCCTCTCTTTGAAGAGGTTGTGCTATATGTTTAGTCCTTGTTGTCTATTGCCTTTCTTTCTTCGTGCCGCGCTTGCGTGTGTGGTCTCGTGTTTTAGCTCTTTGTTGTGTCTATTCGCTTGTAGATTGCATTGCAAAGGCAGCCTTTTCTTGTTTTCACGAAACATGCATTTTCTTGGGTCTACGGTACTATCGTGGCTGGCCACGGTACTACCGCAGGAGCTGCGCACGGTACTACTGCAACCAGCACGCCAGCAATTTTTTACTACCGCTGGAGGAGCGGTACTACCGCCCACGGTGCAGTACTTCCGCCCGGGCGGTACTACCGCGATGACAAGCGGTACTACCGCATAGTCTTGAGCGCATGGGGGTTAAGAGTAGGCAGGGGGAGTTCCAACTCCCCCATACCCATTCAACTCTTTTCCCCACGCCGCCTCTCTCTCTCCTGCCCAAGAACGGCGTCGGAGAACCTCGTCGGATCTCCGTCTCCGGCCGTTCTCCTCGCATTCCGTCTGGTGGGATCGTTCCCCACCACGCCCTCTTGCCATGGAACAAGGTTTCTCCCCAAATCCCTCTCTCTTTGGTTCGTTCTTTCTTCTTTAGGTTTTTGGGGAGATGCATGTTGTTCTTGAGATTTTAGGCCAAATCTTTGCAAGAGTAAGATGTAGGAGAGTAGTAATGCGTAGAGATGGTGTTTAGTATGTTGCCCCTTGGTAGATTTGATCAACTGTAGTACCACTCCGTTGTCGCGCTGTGCTCAGATCCGTTTGTGTTTCGGATCCAACCCCGTGCGGTACTACCGCACCTCCCGTGCGGTACTATCTCTCCTTAGGAGCGGTACTACCGCGCGAGGCACGGAAGTAAAATTTTACTTCCGCTCCCGCCACGGTACTACTGTGCCATCCTGGTGTGGTACTACCGTGGCTGGAGCAGCACTAAAATTTTAGTTCCGCGCATCCATGCGGTACTACCGTTGGTGTCAAATCTTCCATGTGGCAATTACCCAGTGCTATTTCTACTTGTTTCACTTGTTTTGCTGTGGCCTTTGCATTGATCCTTCTCGCTTCTCTTGTGTGCCTTGTGTTTTGTGTCATAGGTGGTGGCTCCGGTTCCACTGTCCACCATTCCAATCCCAGCCGTGATACGGGCTCCAAGCGTCTGCGCAACCAAGATGAAGCTCCAGAGGGCTCCAACGCCCCCAACGCAGAACCAAGACCACCGCCACCAAGAACAAGGAGCCCTCCATGGGCATGGATGAGATACCACTTGCTGAGTTCGTCACTCGACGGAGGATCAACCCCTATGTGAATGCCCGTGCAAACTTCAGAGGGAATGATTTGTTCTGTACCAAGCAGCAGAATCCTATCTATCTGGATGTGATCAAGGCCAAGCAGAACATCTACATGGACATGCACTGGATTGACATGAATCACATGAGGGAGGATAAGCACCGTGCCTACTTTGGTGAGGCTTTGTACCTCATGGAGAAGTTTGGCATTGAGCACGTGATCTCTTTCCATCTGGATTATGACCCTGAGATTGTGGCCCAGTTCTTTTCCTCGGTCCACTTCCATACTGATGAGGAACGGTCCATGACCTGGATGACCAATGGACAACAGATGACTACTAAGTGGAAGGACTTCATGACTTTGCTACAGGTGCCTGATGAGGGGCTCAACACACCTGTTGGTGTTCGCCCACATGCCAACCCCGAGTCCGCTAACAAGAACAAGCTCCAGCAGTACCTTGTTGAGAAGAAGCTTCCCAATGACAAGAAGACGTGGGTGCTGGACCCATTCCTTGACATCATGCACCGGATCTTCCGCAACTCCCTCTTTGCACTCATTGGTGACAAGGACAAGGTGCATGCCTATCTCGTGGATATGATGCTCATTTGTCAGGAGGCGCGTCATACTCAGACGCAACCACTTGATGTCTCACATATCATGTGGTGCGAGCTTTGGTTTGCGTTGTTCAACTGTAAGGTACCCATCTATGGAACTTACCTGTTTATTTTGATCGCGAAGACTTGGGAGAAGCTCTATCCTGATGATGAGTTTCTTGCCCCTGACTGGACTCGCCATGAGCCCTTCAAGCTCCGCATCAAGATCCAGTGGGCCAACACCACTACCCATGCTGAGGCAGCGGCTGCTCAGATGGATGTGGATGAGGATGAGATCGAGGAGGAGGACGCTGATGAGGACAGCTCTGCTGGCTACTCGCCTTCATCTTCTGAGCCTTCTTGGGCTAAGAAGATGAAGAACAAGATGAAGGCTCTGTTTTGCATGTAGACCAAGGGGCAGTACAAGTCTCATGTTGCTCAGAAGGAGAGCTGCCGGCGTGACAAGAGGATCTTGAGGACATTTGGCGAGGACGTATCCAGCGGGTCCGAGAAGCACATCACCCCAGAGGCAGCTTGGATGACAAAGCAGGGCTACAAGTGGACTGATTCTGAGGAAGAGAAGGAGGAAGCCATTCCCACTGCCAAGACTGCTGAGGAGCGCGATGAGTGACCGTCTCAGCCTGAGCTACCACCTGTGTCGTAGGTGTCCTCTCTGCCTTTTTGGTGTCTCGATGCCAAAGGGGGAGAGAGTGTAGGATTTGCGAGTCGTGTGTCGTGTTTCGTCTTGTCGCTTTGCTTTCATTCCGTTGAACCTCGTTTGCTTTGGTTTGGTTTGTGCTTGTGAGTCCAGATTTTCTATCATATGGTGTAAGACATATGCACTCTAGCGTACCCTATTGAGCCTATGCTATCTTGTGCTCTTTACTTTATGCTCATAGTTATTATCTTATCTTTTTGCTTAGTGTTAGCCTTATTGTTGCAAGATATGCCTTGTCTATAGAATATAGGGGGAGTGTTGATCCTAGTACGTGTGTTGTGCAGTCCAAAGCACTTCTCTAGATAGCACACATCTAGGGGGAGCCCGTCTATATTTTATAGATGTGGGGTTTGCCCATGTTCTATTTTATTTCCCTTTCTGCAAATCCCGTATTGTCATCAATCCACCAAAAGGGGGGAGATTGTAAGGGCATATTTATCCCTTAGTTGTTTTGGTGCTTGATGACAATGCTTTTGCGGACTAATCGTGTGCATTGAGCATTTCAGACATATCAGGACTAGGCACAAGACGATTCGGTGCCCCTCGAAGACTATTGAAGAAGGCGTCTCTCTATGTTTCTTTTCGGTGGATTTGAGTCATAGGAAACCTGTACTATTAAGAGGGGGTCCGCGTTGGAAAGGTTTGGGTGGAATCAACACATACACATCTGCTCCGTTTACACCACCTTTCCTTTGGCTCTTTGGAGCATCCTCCGTCTCTCCGTGTCTTTGCAAAATGAAGGACTCCTAGTGTTGCTGATCTGGGGCATGCGGTAGTACTGCTCTCCGGAGCGGTAGAACCGCAGTGCCTTGAGGTAGTACTGGCCGTAGGCACAGTAGTACCGCAGGTAATCACGGCAGTACCGCTCCTTGGGAGTGGTAGTACCGTGGCCTCTGGCCAGGCTCAGCCGCTCGAGCGGTTGTAGGGGCGGATGTAATTTTTTACATCCGCGCCCTACGCGGTAGTACCGCCCCATGGGTGCGGTAGTACCGTGAGCCCTGGCCTGGCACAACAACATGAGCGGAAGTAGGGGCGGATGTAATTTTATACATCCACGCCCTACGCGGTAGTACCGCTCCAGGCATGCGGTAGTACCGTGTCGGATTTTTGCATGGACCGAAACTCAGCGGAAGTTGCTACGGATGTATTTTTATATGTCCGTGTCTTCCCAGTCTAGACCAACCCTGCCTCGCGCTAGTATCTCAAGGGGGTGCGGTAGTACCGCTCTAGCGGTTCTACCGCCCATGCCACAGGCTGGTCTAGCTCTTGCTGTGCCAGCGGGTAGTACCGAAGTTCCCTGCGGTAGTACCATGGTCCCGTGCGGTAGTACCGCTTGCCATATGCGGTAGTACCGCTCGTCGCGTGCTGAGTTAGTGGATAACGGTTGGATTTTTTCTTCCACTATATAAGGGGAGTATTCTTCTCCGAGTTGACCATCTCTTCCATCCCCAATCTCCATTGTTGCTCTAAGCTCCATTTTCACCCAATCTCTCTCCCTAGCCAATCAAACTTGTTGATTTTCTAGGGATTGGTTGAGAAGACCACGATCTACACTTCCACCAAGAAAAATATTATTCCCCCCACTAATCCCTTGCGGATCGTCTTACTCTTGGGTGTTTGAGCACCCTAGACGGTTGAGGTCACCGCGGAGCCATATTCCATTGTGGTGAAGCTTCATGGTGTCGTTGGGAGCCTCCAATTAAGTTGTGGAGATTGCCCCAACCTTGTTTGTAAAGGTCCGGTCGCTGCCTCCAAGGGCACCAATAGTGGAATCGCGGCATCCCGCATTGTGCGAGGGCATGAGGAGAATACGGTGGCCCTGGTGGCTTCTTGGGGAGCGTTGTGCCTCCACACCGCTCCAACGAGACGTACTTCCCCTCAAAAGGAAGGAACTTCGGTAACACGTCCTCGTCTTCACCGGCTCCACTCTTGGTTATCTCGTGCCTTTACTTGTGCAAGCTTATTTGTGTTATATCCCTTGCTTGCTTGTGTGCTTGTTGTTGTTGCATCATATAGGTTGGTCACCTAGTTGCATATCTAGACAACCTACTTTGTGCAAAGTTTAAATTGGTAAAGAAAAACTAAAAATTGTTAGTTGGCTATTCACCCCCCCCCCCTAGTCAACTATGTTGATCCTTTCACTTCTCTTGACTCTCCAATTCGACTTTGTTCTTCTCCAACATCAACGTCTCCCGGTCTAACTCCGGCTTCTCCCATTGCACATCAATGAAAATCTACCTCCCCTCCTTCTTCACCACCTTGGCATAAAAATGCCCGTCCAAGTGGTGGACATTTTGCTTGCCACCCCGTCACGCGCCACCCTCCCCTTCTCTCACTTGTTCCCAATCACTTGTTAGTTTCTCTTCGGCGCGGTTGGTTGCAATCCGCCCCACCATTTCTTCGTCACCTTCATCATCCACTCCAATTGATTTAGTCGAGCTGGACCCATTGTTTTTCTTCATCTTCTTCGTGTTGTTCTCAATTTCCTTGAGGACGGTCTACACTTGGGTTTCCCATTCAATTTCGACCAACAATGTGAAAAATTGAATGAGTTCTTCTCCACTTGATGTTAATTACAAAGCCGCTATCAACATTGCATGGGTTTGAACTCTGATGCCACTTTGGTTCTGGCCTACAACTCGTTTGAGATAACCAACAAATTTGCTGACGGCGTATTTGATGGTTGACTATCTATGTTGAAGAGAGCACCGGACACGATTGGGGCATATTGGATGTGGCTTCACATAGTTCTTTTGCTCATGGAAAAGTTTCCAAAATAATTCCCAATATTTCTCATATCTTTTCTCAGTTCCACAAATCGGATCCATGCTACTGTTGCACCAACCCAACCCTGCGCGCCATTGGCTCGGACCTAGGAGAAAGGAGGTCGCCGCTGACGCCATGTGTTGCGTGCAGGAGCATGACTACCGTATCTGCACTGCCGTCGTCACCATAACCCCCACTGGCATTGTGGAGCCCTCCGCACAACCGCCTCTTGCCACCGCCGACGCCCCACAGCACCCCACATAGAGTCGCGCCCCCGCTATTAGCAGCCGCCCGCATGGGAGAAAGAAGGGGGCCCACTGCCGACGGCAACGAGGAGAAGGGAAGTAGGAGGAGAGAGTTAGGAGGCGGCTAGGGTCCCGTCATGTCACTCGCATGAGGCAACGCACGGATCCACCTCTCCCGCCTGGCAGCAGATCCATGGGCTCGGTGACGGGGGACCGATGGGAGGCGGCGGCGAAATCCCAAGGCAGCGGCGCGAGGGAGCAGTGGCCTGACCCAGATTCCAAGACGGCGCCGAAAGGGGGAGTTCCGGTTCCTCCCGCTGCTCCTACTCGCCAGGACAACAAAGGCACGGGTGAGCTCTGCCACAACTGCAATTTACCAGGTCATTTCGCTCCTTGTTTCCCCACTATTAGATGCGAGAGATGCAGTAAACTTGGGCACATGGCACAACTATGCCAATCTCCTCGCCCCTGGGAATGCATTCCTATGATGTGTGGATTTCAGTCCCCTGGCCAGGGTTTTTTCTTCATCCCTGATTGTGCCTATAGTAAGCAATCCAGTGAGAAAACCAATACTGTTGTGATTACTGTTCTAGAGGGAGAGGCTTCTGTTAAGGAAATAGAGACTGAATTCAATGGTTTTTTCTCTCAGAAACCTAAAAAGTGGCATTGTAATGCTCGCCAGATCAATCCTACTCAGTTTGTTATGCAATTCCCTAATGCTCGTGAGGTTGAAAGGGCGTGTTGTTATGGTAAACACCTCCCGATCCTGGATGGCTCTGTGATTGTTGGTATCTCCTCCTCGTCAGCGTCGGTAGGGGCTAAGGCTGATCTTCATAAAGCTTGGGTCCGTGTGCACAATGTCCCCTTGGAGAAACGTTGTACCGAATATGTGTCATATGTTGGGGGTTTAGTTGGGGTCACTTTGGAAGTTGATCCAGCTACCTTACATAAACCTGAGTATGCTCGTATTCTGCTGGGTTGTAGGGAAGTTGAAAAAATCCCTCCCTCTGCAGGGGGTATGCTTGAAGGGAAGTTCTATGATTTCTTTTATGAAGTGGAAATAATTGTGGTGGGGGCCCCTGATAAAAATCAGTCTTCTGTTCATGTTGACAATGGCGCATCTTCCTCTGATGCCAAAAAAGCTAAGTTTGATTTTCAGCATGAATGTTCTACTGACCAGGGGGACAAGTGCTTCTGTGGTGGGAAATTCATCTTCTCAAAACTATACCGTGTGCTCTCATTTGCCCACTCTATCTGAAAATGAGAAGGAGGAGGAGAGTGACGATGGGAACCATACTGAATTGCTCATTCACTCCATGGCAAAAGAACATGCAGCTATGGAGTCTCCTGAGCTGAGCTCGCCAACTGTTAATGTGAGTTCAGAGGGGTGATAACCCACAATTATAGTGGATCAATTGTAGCCTCATTCGATAAGTAAGAGTGTCGAACCCAACGAGGAGCTAAAGGTATAAAAAATATTCCCACAAGTTTTATCGACCACCGATACAACTCTACACATGCTTGACATTCGCTTTACCTAGAACAAGTATGAAACTAGAAGTACCTTGTAGGTGTTTTTGGATAGGCTTGCAAGAAGATAAAGAGCACGTAAATAAAAGCTAGGGGCTGTTTAGATAAAGACACAACTAAATTAGTTTTAGTAGAGAGCTTTTTGTTACGAGAAAGTTATTTGTCCCTAGGCAATCGATAACTAGACCGGTAATCATTATTGCAATTTTATTTGAGGGAGAGGCATAAGCTAACATACTTTCTCTACTTAGATCATATGCACTTATGATTGGAACTCTAGCAAGCATCCACAACTACTAAAGATCATTAAGGTAAAACCCAACCATAGCATTAAAGTATCAAGTCCCCTTTATCCCATACGCAAACAACCTACTTACTCGGGTCTATGCTTCTGTCACTCACGCCACCCACCATAAGCAAATCATGAACATATTGCAAACCCTACAGCGGGGATCCCTCACGCTTGCGCGACACGGAGAGCACCGTAGGACAACACCAATAATAAAACATACAACTCAAACCAATCATGATCATCAAATAGCCATAGGACAAAACGGATCTACTCAAACATCATAGGATAGCCATACATCATTGGGAAATAATATATAGCATTGAGCACCATGTTTAAGTAGAGATTACAGCGGGTAAGAGAGAGGTTACACCGCTGCATAGAGGGGGAAGAGTTGGTGATGATGGCGGTGAAGTTGATGGCCATGGCGGTGTTCCGGCGCCACCGGAAGAGAAGGGGAGAGGGGGCCTCTTCGTCTTCTTCTTCCTTGACCTCCTCCCTAGATGGGAGAAGGGTTTCCCCTCTGGTCCTTGGCCTCCATGGTGTGGGAGGGGCGAGAGCCCCTCCGAGATGGGATCTATATCTCTGTCTCTCTCTGTTTCTGCGTTCTCCTCTGCTGCCCTTTCACCGTTTCATATATATATGGAGATCCATAACTCCGATTGGATCGAAACCTTTGCCATGATTTTTTTTACCAAAAATTAGCTTTCTTGCGGCCAAAGAAGGGCATCAACCGCCTTACGGGTGGCCCACGAGGGTCAGGGGCGCGCCCAGGGGGGTAAGGCGCTCCCCCTACCTCGTGCCCACCTCGGACACCGTTTCGCGTTGATCTTTCTCCCAGATTTTCCAAATATTCCAAAAATAAGCTCCGTCTGTTTTTATCCCCTTTGGACTCCGTTTGATATGGATATTCTGCGAAACCAAAAACATGCAACAGACAGGAACTGGCACTGGGCACTGAATCAATATGTTAGTCCCAAAAATAGTATAAAAAGTTGCCAAAAAGTATATGAAAGTGGAATAATATTGGCATGGAACAATCAAAAATTATTGATACGACAGAGACGTATCAGCATCCCCAAGCTTAATTCCTGCTCGTCCTCGAGTAGGTAAATGATAAAAAAGATAATTTTTGATGTGGAATGTTACCTAGCATAATCTTGATCATATGTCTAATCATGGCATGAATATTAAGACACGAGTGATTCAAAGCAATAGTCTATCCTTTGACATAAAAACAATAATACTTCAAGCATACCAACCAAGCAATTATGTCTTATTGAAATAACATAGCCAAAGAAAGCTCATCCCTACAAAATCATATAGTCTGGCTATGCTCCATCTTCACCACACAAAATATTCACATCATGCACAACCCCGATGACAAGCCAAGCAATTGTTTCATACTTTTGACGTTCTCAAACCTTTTCAACTTTCACGCAATACATGAGCGTGAGCCATGGACATAGCACTATAGGTGGAATAGAATAAAATGATGGGGGTTATGTGGAGAAGACAAAAAAGGGAGAAAGTCTCACATCGACGCGGCTAATCAATGGGCTATGGAGATGCCCATCAATTGATGTCAATGCGAGGAGTAGGGATTGCCATGCAACGGATGCACTAGAGCTATAAGTGTATGAAAGCTCAAACTGAAACTAAGTGGGTGTGCATCCAACTTGCTTGCTCATGAAGACCTAGGGCATTTGAGGAAGCCCATTGTTGGAATATACAAGCCAAGTTCTATAATGAAAATTCCCACTAGTATACGAAAGTGATAACTCAAGAGACTCTCTATATGAAGAACATGGTGCTACTTTGAAGCACAAGCGTGGTAAAAGGATAGTAACATTGCCCCTTCCCTCTTTTTCTCTCATTTTTTTTTGTTTTCTTTTGTTTTCTTTTTTTTGGGCCTTCTCATTTTTTTGGCCTTTCTCTCTTTTTTTTCGTCCGGAGTCTCATCCCGACTTGTTGGGGAATCGTAGTCTCCATCATCGTTTCCTCACTGGGGCAATTCTCTAATAATGATGATCATCACACTTTTATTTACTTACAACTCAATATTACAACTCGATATCTAGAACAAGATATGACTCTATATGAATGCCTCCGTGATGTACCGAGATGTGCAATGATCTAGCGTAGCAATGACATCAAAAAACGAACAAGCCATGAAAACATCATGCTAGCTATCTTACGATCATGCAAAGCAATATGACAATAAATGCTCAAGTCATGTATATGATGATGATGGAAGTTGCATGGCAATATATCTCGGAATGGCTATGGAAATGCCATAATAGGTAGGTATGGTGGCTGTTTTGAGGAAGATATAATGAGGCTTATGTGTGATAGAGCGTATCATATCACGGGGTTTGGATGCACCGGCGAAGTTTGCACCAACTCTCGAGGTGAGAAAGGGCAATGCACGGTACCGAGGCTAGCAATGATGGAAGGGTGAGAGTGCGTATAATCCATGGACTCAACATTAGGCATAAAGAACTCACATACTTATTGCAAAAGTCTATTAGCTAATGAAACAAAGTACTACACGCCTGTGATAACCCACAAGTATAGGGGAACGCAACAGCTTTTGAGGGTAGAGTATTCAACCCAAATTTATTGATTCGACACACGGGGAGCCAAAGAATATGCTTGAGTATTAGCAGTTGATTTGTCAATTCAACCACAGCTGGATAACTTAGTATCTGTAGCAAAGTGTTTATTAGCAAAAGTGGTATGATAATAAAGGTAACGGTAGCAAAAGTAAAGATAAATGTTTTCGGGTTTTTGTAGTAATTGTAACAGTAGCAACGGAAAAGTAAATAAGCGAAGAACAATATATGAAAAGCTCGTAGGCAATGGATCAGTGATGGATAATTATATCGGATGCGATTCCTCATGCAATAGTTATAACATAGGGTGATATAGAACTAGCTCCAATTCATCAATGCAATGTAGGCATGTATTCCGTAAATAGTCATACGTGCTTATGGAAAAGAACTTGTATGACATCTTTTGTCCTACCCACCTGTTGCAGCGGGGTCCTAGCGGAAACTAAGGGATATTAAGGCCTCCTTTTAATAGAGAACCGGAACAAAGCATTAGCACATAGTGAATACATGAACTCCTCAAACTACGGTCATCACCGATAAGTATCCCGATTATTGTCACTTCGGGGTTGTCGGATCATAACACATAATAGGTGACTATAGACCTGCAAGATAGGCTCAAGAACACACATATATTCATGAAAACATAATAGGTTCAGATCTGAAATCATGGCACTCGGGCCCTAGTGACAAGCATTAAGCATAGCAAAGTCATAGCAACATCAATCTCTAACATAGTGGATACTAGGGATCAAACCCTAACAAAACCAACTTGATTACATGGTAAATCTCATCCAACCCATCACCGTCCAGCAAGCCTACGATGGGATTACTCATGCACGGCGGTGAGCATCATGAAATTGGTGATGGAGGATGGTTGATGATGACGACGGCGAATCCCCCTCTCCGGAGCCCCGAACGGACTCCAGATCAGCCCTCCCGAGAGAGATTAGGGCTTGGCGGCGGCTCCGTGTCCTAAAACGCGATGAAACTTTCTCTCTGATTTTTTTCTCCCCGAGATGGAATATATGGAGCTGGAGTTGAGGTCGGAGGAGGTCCAGGGGGCCCACGAGATAGGAGGCCGCGCCCTAGGGGGGCGCCCCCTGTCTCGTGGACAGGCTATGGACCCCCTGGTGTATTTATTTCGCCCAATAATTCTTATAAATTCCCAAAAGTTCCTCCGTGGATTTCCAGGACATTCCGAGACCTTTTCTTTTCTACACATAAAACAACATCATGGCAGTTCTGCTGAAAACAGAGTCAGTCCGGGTTAGTTTCATTCAAATCATGCAAGTTAGAGTCCAAAACAAGGGCAAAAGTGTTTGGAAAAGTAGATATGTTGGAGACGTATCAACTCCCCCAAACTTAAACCTTTGCTTGTCCTCAAGCAATTAAGTTGATAAACTGAAAGTGATAAAGAAAAACTTTTACAAACTCTACTTGCTCTTGTTGTTGTAAACATGAAAAGCCAGCATTCAAGTTTCAGCAAATATTATGAACTAACCATACTCACAATAACACATAGGTCTCACAATTACTCATATCAATAACATAATCGGCTAGCGAGCCATAATAATAAAACTCAGATGACAACACTTTCTCAAAACAATCATAACATGATATAACAAAATGGTATCTCGCTAGCCCTTTCTGAGACCGCAAAACATAAATGCAGAGCACCTTTAAAGATCAAGGACTGACTAAACATTGTAATTCATGGTAAAAGAGATCCAGTCAAGTCATACCCAATATAAACCAATAATAAGAATGCAAATGACAGTGTGCTCTCCAGCGAGTGCTTTCAATAAGAAGGGTGATGACTCAACATAAAAGTAAATAGATAGGCCCTTCACAGAGGGAAGCAGGGATTTGTAGAGGTGCCAGAGCTCGATTTTAAAATAGAGATTGAATAACATTTTGAGCGGCATACTTTCACTGTCAGCGCAACAACTATGAGATGGCTGTATCTTCCATACTACATGCATTATAGGCAGTTCCCAAACAGAATGGTAAAGGTTTATACTCCCCCAACCACCAACAAGCATCAATCCATGGCTTGCTCGAAACAACGAGTGCCTCCAACATACAACAACCCTGGGGGAGTTTTGTTTAATTATTTTGATTTGCTTTGATCTTTTTGGATCATGGGACTGGGCATCCCGGTTACCGACCCTTTCTCGTGAATGAGGAGCGGAGTCCACTCCTCTTGAGAATAACCCACCTAGCATGGAAGATATAGGCAGCCCTAGTTGAAACATGAGCTGCTCGAGCATACAAAACAGAATTTCATTTGAAGGTTTGGAGTTTGGCACATACAAATTTACTTGGAACGGCAGGTAAATACCGCATATAGGAAGGCATAGTGGACTCTTATGGAACAACTTTGGGGTTTAAGGAGTTTGGATGCACAAGCAGTATTCCCGCTTAGTACAAGTGAAGGCTAGCAAAAGACTGGGAAGCGACCAATCGAGAGAGCGACAACAGTCGTAAACATGCATTAAAATTAATTTACACCGAATACAAACATGAGTAGGATATAATCCACCATGAACATAAATATCGTGAAGGCTATGTTGATTTGATTCAACTACATGCGTGAACATGTGCCAAGTCGAGTCACTCAATTCGTTCAAAGGAGGATACCATCCCATCATATCACATCATAATCATTCTAATAGCATGTTGGCACGCAAGGTAAACCATTATAACTTATAGCTAATCAAGCATGGCACAAGTAACTATAATCTCTAAATGTCATTGCAAATATGTTTACTTCATAATAGCTGACTCGGGAATGATGAATCATCATATTTACAAAAACAAGAGAGGTCGAGTTCATACCAGCTTTTCTCATCCCAATAAGTTCATCATATATCGTCATTATTGCCTTTCACTCGCACGACCGAACAATGTATAATAATAAGAGTGCACGTGCATTGGACTAAGCTGGAATCTGCAAGCATTAAACTCAAGAGAGAAGACAAGTAATATGGGCTCTAAATTAAATAAACAATCATGCATATGAGAGCCACTAAGCATTTTCAATATGGTCTTCTCGACCCCCAAAGGAAAGAAAAGAAAATAAAACTATTTACACGGGAAAGCTCCCAACAAGTAAAAGAAGAACGAGAAATATTTTTGGGTTTTAATTTTAATTCTACTACAAGCATGGAAATTAAACTAACTAATTTTTTGGTTTTTCTTAAGGTTTATCAAACACACAAGAAGAAAACTAGAGAAATAAATTTAAACTGACATGGATAATACAATGAAAGAGTATGAGTACCGACGACTAGTGTGTGAACATGAATGTAAAGTCGGTAAGAAATACGTACTCCCCCAAGCTTAGGCTTTTGGCCTAAGTTGGTCTAGTACCAAGGACCGCCGCTACTCTCCCTGGTGTAATGGGAGGTGTAATCAGGATACCACTGGCTGGTCATCTCCGGATCCCACTGGACAGATGATGCACGATAAGGGTCCAGTTCAGGTTCCGGCTCAGGTTCAGGTTCTGGAGTAAAAGCTTGAGCTCGATGATTGTTCACCGCTTCCGATGTGACAAGAAAATTTTCTGCAAGCAAATCAAACAACAAAGGCGCAGGCAAAATAATAATCTCAAAGTGTTTCTTATTGAATCTAAGTTTATACAAGAGCATCTTCTCTTCGTTGTCAACAATAAACTTATGTGCTACCATGCTCTTGTAATCTAAAATGTGAGGAGGTAATTTTGTCTCCTCCTCCTCATGGTGCCTAATGGGTATCTGAAAATTTTCAGCAAGACGTGCAGCATAGATACCTCCAAATATGGGGCCTTTTGTACGATTCAGGGCTAGCCGTTTAGCAACGACCGCACCCATACTAAAAGTATTGTCTCCTAGCAAAGCATGTTGAAGAATAATAATATCTGGAACGCTCAAATTTCCACTATTTCCACGACCAATCAAGCATCTACTAGCAAATATGGCAAAGTAGTGTAAAACAGGAAAGTGTATGCTAGAGCCTTTTGCTTCAGAGCCCTTCTTTGGCTCTTCCACAACAATAGTTTTAACGAAGCCATCCACATATTCACGATGGGGTTCCTCTAATTCTCCCTCATAAGGTATCCTACATACCGCGCAAAAATGACGTAAAGACATTTTTTGAATTCATCATATAAATGAAATGATACTGCAGGCGGTGATTTTTAGGATAAAAATAAAAGTTTTGTACGAAAGTATTGGTGAGTAAGAGATACCGATCGATTCGGTCGTTCATGAAACCGGTGAGGCCTACAGTCTCGATTAAAGCATAAAAGTCTTCATGAATTCTGGCTTCTTTCAAGAAATCCTCACATGGCCATTCGCACGACCGTACTTCCGCTAAGCAAGGAAGATTATACTTGGCTTTTTCCTTCTCTTTGGCTTATTTTTCCTGAGAGCTTTGGCTAGAAGAGCCTTTAAAAAGCCTCCTTAACATTTTCTGAAAATTTCTAAAATTTTAGTAACTTCAAAATAAAAGTGAATAAAACTAAATAAGATTGATAGCAACTACTCCTACAAGTGCCTAAAGCCTACATCATGCATTGGAATTGCTTGGGACCTCAAAAATTTAACATGCAAGCTCAAGAACATGGTCACCTATGCAGCAAAAATTTGCAATGAATAAAGCACTAGAACAAAAACTAATTGGACCAATGGAGGAGTCACATACCAAGCAACAATCTCCCAAAGCAGTTTTGCGAAAGGAGCTTTGAGCTAAGAGATCGAAAATAGCAGCAAAACGAGCTAGAACTCGTGCTTGAGCTGGATGGGGATTTTTTTTGGGTAGAAGATGAAGTGTGTGGGTGTTGGCATAAGTGGAGGGGGGCCACCAGGGGCACAGGGGGCGCACCCTACAGGGGGGGGGGCGCCCTCCTCTGTCGTGGTCTGGTGCTTGCCCCTTCTGCAGTGTTTTCAGTGCCTAAAATCCTCAAATATTCCAAACAAATCATACTAAGTTTGCAGGGCATTTGGAGCACTTTTATTTTCGGACTATTTTTTAATGCACGGATAATTCAGAAAACAGACGGATAATACTATTTTTGCTTTATTTATTCTAAATAACAGAAAGTAAAGAGAGGGTACAGAAGGTTGTGCCTTCTAGTTTCATCCATTTCGTGATCATCAAAATGAACCCACTAACAAGGTTGATCAAGTCTTGTTAACAAACTCATTCTGAATAACACGGAACCGGAGAAATTTCGAATAACACTGAGTTACCTCAACGGGGATATGAAAATCCCCAACAATAAGAATATCATACTTTTTCTTGATAGTAGGGAGAGGAAATTCAAAACCTCCAAAACTGATAGTTGGAACTTTTTCAGTAGAATTGATACTATGAACTTGAGATTGTTACCTCGGAAAGTGTACCATATGCTCATTACCATTAACATGAAAAGTGACATTGCCTTTGTTGCAATCAATAACAGCCCCTGCAGTATTAACAAAAGGTCTACCAAGGATAATAGACATACTATCGTCCTCAGGAATATCAAGAATAACAAAGTCCGTTAAAATAGTGACATTTGCAACCACAACAGGCACATCCTCACAAATACCGACAGTTATAGCAGTTGATTTATCAGCCATTTGCAAAGATATTTCAGTAGGTGTCAACTTATTCAATTCAAGTCTACGATATAAAGAGAGAGGCATAACACTAACACCGGCTCCAAGATCACATAAAGCAGTTCTAACATAATTTATATTAATAGAGCATGGTATAGTTGGTACACCCGGATCTCCAAGTTTCTTTAGTATTCCACCCTTAAAAGTGTAATTAGCAAGCATGGTGGAAATTTCTGCTTCCGGTATCTTTCTTTTATGGGACATTCACGTTTGTGCCCCTAACTCGAACCCACTACTCAAATTTACCCCTAACTTTTTGATGTGCTCAAATTTTCCCCTAAAAAGCATTTTAAGTCACAGGAATGCCGTTTCAGCTGGTCAAAGTTGTTTGACCACAACTTTGAAAATTCGTAACAAATTCATATGAACTTAGAAGAATGCAAAATAAGATATCAAAATGCTCATAAAAACAACACCTATATGCACATGTCATTTACGTTCATGACAAAAGCACTCTTTAAAGCTTTTTAGGGTTTATAACATTAAAAAACAATTTAGGGTGAATTCAAATAAGTGCACATGTAGGTGAGGAACGTAAATGACATGCGCGCATAGGTGATGTTTTTATGAACATTTTTATATCTTATTTGCATTTTTCTGACTTCGTATGAATTTGCTATGAATTTTCAAAGTTTTGGTCAAACAACTTTGACCAGATGGAAGGGCATTCCTGCGACTTAAAATGATTTTTAGGGGCAAATTTGAGCACATAAAAAATTTAGGGGTAAATCTAAGAGTGGGCGCAAATTAGGGGCATAAATGTAAATGTCCCTTCTTTTATTTGTGATGATATCCTTCATATACTTAGCATAAGGATTTACTTTCAGCATATCAGTTAAGTGCATACATAAGAAAATAGGTCTAATCCTTTCAGCAAAGCGCTCAAAATCCTCATCATCCTTTGACTTGGATGGTTTAGGAGGAAAGGGCATGGGTTTCTGAACCCATGGTTCTCTTTCTTTACCGTGCTTCCTAGCAACAAAATCTCTCTTATCATAACGTTGATTCTTTGATTGTGGGTTATCAAGATCAACAGCAGGTTCAATCTCTACATCATTGTCATTGCTAGGTTGAGCATCAGCATGAATTATTATTAACATTATCACTAGGTTCATGTTCTAGTAGCCACTCTAACAGCAAAGTCATTTTTATTATTCAACTCATCAAGCAAATCATTTTGAGCTTTGAGTACTTGCTCAGATTGAGTATCAACCATAGAAGCATATTTGCTAACGCGGTGAAGTTCATCTTTAACTCTAGCCAGATTATCACCTACGCGTCCTATCTCGAAAGCATTATTCTTTAACTCTCTACCAACATAAGCATTAAAACTTTCTTGCCTAGCCATAAAGTCATCAAATTCATCTAAGCACGGGCTATGAAATTTAGTAGAGGGTATTTCAACTTTATCATATCTATAGAGAGAATTTACCTTTACTACCTGTGTCGGGTTATCAAGACAATGTGGTTCCTCGGTGATGAAATTAAGACCATGTATTTCCTCAATAGGAGGTAAATTCTTAACATCTTCAGCTTTAATACCTTTTTCTTTCATTGATTTCTTTGCCTCTTGCATATCTTCGTGGATCGAGAAATGAAGCACCTCTCTTCTTGAGTGGGTTTAGGAATAGGCTCAGAGTTGGCTCAATTGGTTCAGAATTACTTGAGGAACTGGCTCGAAGAGTCCAATTATTTTCATTAGTCAACATATTATGCAATAGTATTTCAGCTTAAATCGATTGTTCTTTCCTGAAAATACAACCAGCACAACTATCCAAGTAGTCCTTGGAAGCATCGGTTAGTCCATTATAAAAGATATCAAGTATTTCATTTTTCTTAAGAGGATGACCAGCAAAGCATTAAGTAATGGAGAAGCCTCCCCAAGCTTGTGGGAGACTCTCTTCTTTGATTTGCACAAAATTATATATTTCCATAAGGCAGCTTGTTTCTTATGAGCAGGGAAATATTTAGCGTAAGTAATAAATCATATCACAGGGACTACGCACACAACCAGGAGCAAGAGAATTATACCAAGTCTTAGCATCACCCTTTAATGAGAACGGAAATATCATAAGGATATATAAATAGCGAGACTTCTCATCATTAGTAAATAGGGTGGCTATATCATTAAACTTGGTAAGATGTGCCACAACAGTTTGATTCAAGGCCATAAAAGGATCAGATTCAACTAAAGTAATAATATCATGATCAACAGAGAATTCATAATCCTTATCAAGAATACGTATAGGTGAAGTAGCAAAAGCAGGATCGGGTTTCATTCTAGCATTAAGAGACTGTTGCTTCCATTTAGCTAATAATTTCTTAAGATAATTTCTATCATTGCAAGCAAGGATTTCCAGAGCAGCTTTTTCATTCATAACATAACCCTTAGGAACAACAGGTAAAACATAATCATTGGGAGAACCTTCATCATCATTATCATCAGTAATAGGATCTTCAGTAATTTCATCCCCCCTAACTCTAGCAAGTTATTCATCAAGAAATCCACCTAATGGCAAAGTAGTATCACGAACAGAAGTGGTTTCATCATGCATAGCAGAAGTGGCATCATCAATAACATGCGACATATCAGAATTCATAGCAGTAGCAGGTTTAGGTGTCGCAAGCTTACTAATAACGGAAGGAGAATCTACTGCAGAGCTAGATGGCAGTTCCTTACCTCCCCTCGTAGTTGAGGGCAAAATCTTGGTCTTAGCGTCTTTGAAGTTCTTCATAGTGATCAACAGATATAAATCCCAAGTGACTTCAGAGAATAGAGCTATGCTCCCCGGCAACAGCGCCAGAAATTAGTCTTGATAACCCACAAGTATAGGGGATCGCAACAACTTTCGAGGGTAGAGGTATTCAACCCAAATTTATTGATTTGACACAAGGGGAACCAAAGAATATTATTGAGTATTAGCAGTTGAGTTGTCAATTCAACCACACCTGGATAACTTAGTATCTGCAGCAAAGTGTTTAGTAGCAAAAGTGGTATGATAATAAAGGTAACGGTAGCAAAAGTAAAGATAAATGTTTTGGGTTTTTGTAGTAGTTATAAGAGTAGCGGAAAAGTAAATAAGCGAAGAACAATATATGAAAAGCTCGTAGGCAATGGATCGTTGATGGATAATTATGCCGGATGCGATTCCTCATGCAATAGTTATAACATAGGGTGATATAGAACTAGCTCCAATTCATCAATGTAATGTAGGCATGTATTCCGTAAATAGTCATACGTGCTTACGGAAAAGAACTTGTATGACATCTTTTGTCCTACCCTCCCGTTGCAGCGGGTTCCTAGCGGAAACTAAGGGATATTAAGTGCTCCTTTTAGTAGAGAACCGGAACAAAGCATTAGCACATAGTGAATACATGAACTCCTCAAACTACGGTCATCACCGAGAAGTATCCCGATTATTGTCACTTCGGGGTTGTCGGATCATAACACATAATAGGTGACTATAGACTTGCAAGATAGGATCAAGAACACACATATATTCATGAAAACATAATAGGTTCAGATCTGAAATCATGGCACTCGGGCCCTAGTGACAAGCATTAAGCATAGCAAAGTCATAGCAACATCAATCTCAACATAGTGGATACTAGGGATCAAACCCTAACAAAACCAACTTGATTACATGGTAAATCTCATACAACCCATCACCGTCCAGCAAGCCCTACGATGGAATTACTCACGCACGGCGGTGAGCATCATGAAATTGGTGATGGAGGATGGTTGATGATGACGACGGCGACGAATCCCCCTCTCCGGATCCCCGAACGGACTCCAGATCAGCCCTCCCGAGAGAGATTACGGCTTGGCGGAGGCTCCGTGTCGTAAAACGCGATGAAACTTTATCTCTGATTTTTTTCTCCCCGAGACAGAATATATGGAGCTGGAGTTGAGGTCGGAGTAGGTCCAGGGGGCCCACGAGATAGGAGGCCGCGCCCTAGGGGGGCGCGCCCCCTGTCTCGTGGACAGGCTATGGGCCCCTGGTGTATTTCTTTCGCCCAATAATTCTTATAAATTCCAAAAAGTGCCTCCGTGGATTTCCAGGACATTCCGAGACCTTTTCTTTTCTACACATAAAACAACATCATGGCAGTTCTGCTGAAAACAGCGTCAGTCCGGGTTAGTTTCATTCAAATCATGCAAGTTAGAGTCTAAAACAAGGGCAAAAGTGTTTGGAAAGGTAGATATGTTGGAGACGTATCAGCCTGCTCCTAGGGGGGTAGATTGGTAGGAAAAGTCCATCGCTCGTCCCCGACCGCAACTCATAAGGAAGACAATCAATAAACACCTCATGCTCCAACTTCGTTACATAGCGGTTCACCATACGTGCATGCTACGGGACTTGCAAACCTCAACACAAGTATTTTTCAATTTCACAATTACTCAACTAGCACGACTCTAATATTACCACCTTTATATCGCAAAACTATTGCAAGGAATCAAACATATCATATTCAGTGATCTACAAGTTTTATATAGGGTTTTATGACTAACCATGTGAATGACCAGTTCCTGTCATCTCTCTAAATAGATATAAGTGAAGCATGAGAGTTTAATTCTTTCTACAAAAGATATGCCCACACTCTAACAAATATAAGTGAAGCAAAAGAGTATTCTACAAATGGCGGTTGTCTAAGTGAAGAGAAACAGGCAATCGAAACTTCAAATGATATAAGTGAAGCTATGAAGCATTCTATAAAGCCATACTCAAAAGATTTAAGTGAAGTGCAAAGAGCATTCTATAAATCAACCAAGGACTATCTCATACCAGCATGGTGCAAAAAAGAAAAATGAAAACTAAATGCAAAAGACGCTCCAAGATTTGCACATATCGCACGAACGAAACGAATCCGAAAACATACCGATACTTGTTGAAGAAAGAGGGGATGCCTTCCGGGGCATCCCCAAGCTTAGACGCTTGAGTATCCTTGAATATTTACTTGGGGTGCCTTGGTCATCCCCAAGCTTCAGCTCTTGCCTCTCTTCCTTCTTCTCACATCGAGACCTTCTCAATCATCGAACACTTCATCCACACAAAACTTCAACAGAAAACTCGGTAAGATCCGTTAGTAAAATAAAGCAAATCACTACTCTAAATACTGTTGCAAACCAATTCATATTTTGTTTTTGCATTATTTCTACTGTAATATAACTTTTTCATGGCTTAATCCACTGATATAAATTGATAGATTCATCAAAACAAGCAAACTATGCATCAAAAACAGAATCTGTCTAAAACAGAACAGTCTGTAATAATCTGAACATTAACCATACTTATGGTACTTGAAAAATTCTGCCAAAATTAGGAAAACTAAAACATTTGTTCAGAAGGACAGAGCAAAAAGAATCAGAACCATTGGACGTTCCAGTAAAAAATTAAAAATCACGCACTACAGCCAAAGTTTCTGTCCTGCACCGTACAAACCAACAATTATTGTAAACATCCTAAAGGCAAACCTTGGCATATTATTTTTATAATACAACGGAATTGTACAAGGGGATAATTATTTTTGTTGAAAATTTTCTGTAATCAAGGTGCACAAAGTTTCCATGAGCATGAACAAAGTTCAAGGAGCTCTCCAACTTCAACAATGCTTGTCTTTCTCACTTTCACTTTCCTTTTTGAAAAAGTTTTGGGTTCCCCTCTTTATTTTTGTTGTTTTTAAACTATATAAAAGCACTCAACAGAAATAAATGACTCTCTAAAACTTTCGGGTTGTCTCCCTGGCAGTGCTTTCTTTAAAGCCATTAAGCTAGGCATATTGTGCTCAAGTAATGGATCCACCCGGATCCCAAAGTATATCAAAGCCAATTTTAATTAACAATAATTTGTAATTTAGTAGTGAGCACAAAGTAACATAAATCATGCAACAACGAAGTCTAACTCTCTTCCTATGCATCTGCATGTCATAAAAGAACAATTCATGCACACATAGTAAAGGGCAATGCATAGTATAAACAGTTTCTTGCAATTTTATCGTGTGGGAAACATAGAGAGGTGGAGATATAGTTATTCTATCATAACAATTGCAAGTGGGAGCAGCAAGCACATGCATATTATATCTATCAAAATCGTCATGTGCAACGGTAAAAGGAAACCCATCAATGTAATCCTTAATAAATGCAAACTTCTCCGATATAGTGTAGTTTGGAGAATTCAAAAAGATAATAGGACTATCATGTGTGGGTGCAATAGCAACAATTTCATGTTTAACATAAGGAACTATAGCAAGTTCATCTCCATAAGCATAATTCATGTTGGCATCTTGGCCACAAGCATAGCAAGCATCATCAAAATGGGATATTTCAAAAGAGTCAACGGGATCATAGCAATCATCCTTCGGTAAGCACGAAGGGAAATTAAACAATGTATGAGTTGAAGAGTTACTCTCATTAGAAGGTGGGCACGGGTAGCTAATCCGCTCTTCCTCCTTTTGTTCTTCGCTCTCCTCCTCATCTTTTTCATCCAATGAGCTCACAGTTTCATCAATTTCTTCTTCCATAGATTCCTACAAAATATTAGTCTCTTCTTGGACAGCGGAGACTTTCTCAATAAGCGCATTAATATAGGAATTATATTCATAATTATCATAGCAATATTTTAGGATAGCTAAATTTTCAGGCCTATAAACATCACCATCAAAAGCTTCATACTTTTCAAACAAAGATTCAATTTCATAAGCACCCTTAAAAGCAACAAATTCTTCTATTTGTTCCACATCATAGTAATCATATATACCTTTAGCATAAGAAGCCAAGGTTTCATTATCATTAAATTTGCATGAAAAGGGAAGGTGTGGAGCCTTCATCCTAGAGCAACAAGTATAATCATAACTCAAGCATACTTGCCGAGCATACCACTTCAATATATAAATTTGATCCCATAATAGTTTCCATTTTTGTGTCAAGCGATAATCCCTAAAGTATTCACGTTGATCCAACGTTACTCCCATTACCAAATTGAATGAGGTTTTCTCAGGATTATCAGAGTGGTACATCATATTTTTCACATATTGAGCATCGAGGGTTTTAGGAGGTTCCCCATCTCCATGAGCAGCAAGTACACCTAATTATTTTGGTATTTCGTGTTCCATATCCATAACTAAAGATAGAGAACAACTAAGAACAGCAAATAAAAATTACTTAGTGATAAAGCAAACAAGCACACACGAGAATATTCACCCCACGCTCCCGGCAGCGGCGCCATAAAAAGGTCTTGATAACCCACAAGTATAGTGGATCAATTGTAGCCTCTTTCGATAAGTAAGAGCGTCGAACCCAACGAGGAGCTAAAGGTAGAAAAAATATTCCCTCAAGTTCTATCGACCACTGATACAACTCTACGCACGCTTGACGTTCGCTTTACCTAGAACAAGTATGAAACTAGAAGTACTTTGTAGGTGTTTTTGGATAGGCTTGCAAGAAGATAAAGAGCACGTAAATAAAAGTTAGGGGCTGTTTAGACAAAGACACAACTAAATTAGTTTTAGTAGAGAGCTTTTTGTTACGAGAAAGTTATTTGTCCCTAGGCAATCGATAACTAGACCGGTAATCATTATTGCAATTTTATTTGAGGGAGAGGCATAAGCTAACATACTTTCTCTACTTGGATCATATGCACTTATGGTTGGAACTCTAGCAAGCATCCGCAACTACTAAAGATCATTAAGGTAAAAACCCAACCATAGCATTAAAGTATCAAGTCCCCTTTATCCCATACGCAAACAACCTACTTACTCGGGTCTGTGCTTCTGTCACTCACGCCACCCACCGTAAGCAAATCATAAACACATTGCAAACCCTACAGCGGGGATCCCTCACGCTTGCTTGACACGGAGAGCACCATAGGACAGCACCAATAATAAAACATACAACTCAAACCAATCATAATCATCAAATAGCCATAGGATAAAACGGATCTACTCAAACATCATAGGATAGCCATACATCATTGGGAAATAATATATAGCGTTGAGCACCATGTTTAAGTAGATATTACAGCGGGTAAGACAGAGGTTACACCGCTGCATAGAGGGGGGAAGAGTTGGTGATGATGGCGGTGAAGTTGATGGCCACGGAGGTGTTCCGGCGCCACCGGAAGAGAAGGGGAGAGGGGGCCCCTTTGTCTTCTTCTTCCTTGACCTCCTCCCTAGATGGGAGAAGGGTTTCCCCTCTGGTCCTTGGCCTCCATGGCGTGGGAGGGGCGAGAGCCCCTCCGAGATTGGATCTGTCTCTCTGTCTCTCTCTGTTTCTACGTTCTCCTCTACTACCCTTTCACCGTTTCGTATATATATGGAGATCCATAACTTCGATTGGATCGAAACCTTCGCCGTGATTTTTTACCAAAAATTAGATTTCTTGCGGCCGAAGAAGGGCATCAACCGCCTTACGGGTGGCCCACAAGGGTCAGGGGCGCGCCCAGGGGGGTAGGGCGCGCCCCCCTACCTCGTGCCCACCTCGGACACCGTTTCGCGTTGATCTTTCTCCCAGATTTTCCAAATATTCCAAAAATAAGCTCCGTCCGTTTTTATCCCGTTTGGACTCCGTTTGATATGGATATTCTGCGAAACCAAAAACATGCAACAGACAGGAACTGGCACTGGGCACTGGATCAATATGTTAGTCCCAAAAATAGTATAAAAAGTTGCCAAAAAGTATATGAAAGTGGAATAATATTGGCATGGAACAATAAAAAATTATATATACGACGGAGACGTATCAAGGGGCTTAGTCAAGATCAGGAAGTTGTGGGCTCCTCATGTGCCTCTCCGGTCCCAGTTGGGCCTATGAAAACAGGTGCTTGGATTGTTACACTTGTTCCTCCTTCGCCTGTTTTTCTGGATAATTTTGGTCACTTTAGTAACTTGACTAAACTATCAGACTATGTGGTGTGGCCTGCTCTGCCACATGTGGTGGAACTTGAGGAGGGATCGGTGGAGGGTGGTGGGGTTCATAGTGTGTACACTGTGGAGTCGCCCAATGGATCCCCTATGCATGAAAACATGCCTCCTGAGCCAACCGGGCCTTCTACTCGCAATCAGTACCAGAAGCTTGCTAGGGTGGAGGAGATAGCTTCTAGAAGAATGAGGAAGCGCAACTTGGAAGGTAATGGCACCCCTCCTACTGATAATCAGTTTTCTATTCTGTCTAATACTGCTATTATGTTGCATGCCTCCCTTATGGGGGTTGAAATTCCTGATGATAATTTTGCTACGATTGATGTTCTTCGGGAATAAGAGTCATCTAGGCAAATGCTTCAGGAGAAAATTATGTTCCTGCTAAAATTACTATTAATGACTGTTGTGGTAACTCTGCTCCTCTCTCATTGACCTGGGGTGATCAGGAGAGTGGGGATGATGATATTTTCATCAAAGTACAGTCTCGGAAAAAGAAAAAAGAGAAGTCTAGTAAGGTCAAAGTGGCTCTCTCATCCCCTATTTCCTCTTCTAGGCCTCTTACTAGAAGACAGAGAAAAAAATCGAGGATAGGTCTGTCTTGGACCCTGGCAGACCTATCAGGGTGAGGGATAAACCTAGTCGATATAAATGATAGGTATCTTTTGGAACTGTAGGGGGGCAGGAAAGACATGCATTTATTCCTGTCTCACAGATATCATTAGTGCCAATGGTGTTGATTTCATTGGTCTTCAAGAGACCATGAAGAAAATTTGTAAAACTTCCTTTTTAAGGAAGCTTGACCCTTTGTCTAATTTCCACTGGGAATGGATCCCTTCAATTGGGAAATCTGGAGGAATCCTATGTGGTTTTAGAGTAGAGAAGTTTGATGTTATTGACACTGTTTGTGGCAAGTACATTTTGCAAATTAACCTTTTTGACAAAATTAAGAAGTGTAAGTGGGCTCTACTGGTCGTTTATGGAGCTGCACATGATGATAGGAAACTTGAGCTTTTGGCTGAGCTTTCCTCGTTTTGTCATAAAATTGACATTCCATATCTGGTTGGGGGAGATTTTAATATTCTTAGGCATTGTGGAGAGAAAAACAAACAAACTCCTATGTCTCATTTCTCAGATGTTTTTAATTTTATAATCCATTTACTTGGGCTGAGAGAGATTTATATGTCCGGCAGTTCTTTTACTTGGTCCAATAAGCAAGAATGTCCCACTTTGGAGAAGTTGGACATGGTCTTAATGTCTCCCGATTGGGAAGACTTGTTTCCCTTGGTCTCTGCTCGTAAGTTGGTTAAAGAGCTTTCGGAGCATAATCCCCTACTTCTTGATGGGGGGTGGCTCCTTCAAGGGCTCAGGGCAGCAGATGTTTTAGGTTTGATGTGACCTGGTTGAATAACCCTGACTTACTCCCTCTTGTGGCTAATATTTGGTCTAAACCTATGTATACTGAGGATCCTATTGACACCCTGAATATTAAATTGAAGAGGGTCAAAGAATTCTTTAAAGGGTGGGGGTCAAACATTTTTGGTAATAACAGAATTAATAAGAATCTTCTCAGACTAGAACTTCAGGAATTGGAGTTGCTAGAGGAAAAGAGTGACCTGTGTGGGGAAGCCTATGCTAGGAAACTTGATATATTAGTGGAACTAATTAATATGTATACAGAGGAAGAGCTTTATTGGCATAAACAATCTAGTGAGAGGTGGTTGTTGAAAGGGGATCGTAATACAGATTTCTTCCATAAAGTGGCTAACGGGAGACGGAGGAAAAATACTATGCATTCCCTTGAGTGTGGTTCCATATTCATTAAGGGGACTAAAAACCTCTTGTCCCATGCTACTGATTTCTAGAAGAAATTATTTGGGCCTGCTCCTGGTAACATTTGCAAAATCGATGCCTCTTTGTGGCCCAAGGAGGAAATCCTAAATGCTAGTGATAATGAGGACCTAACGATACATTTTTCCCTCGAGGAAATTAAAGCAGCTCTTTTTGTGATGGAACCTAATCGTGCCCCTGGCCCCGATAGTATCCCGGCCGAATTTTATCAACATTGTTGAGAGGTGGTTAATGCAGATCTGCATCATTTATTCGAATGGTTTTATGAAGGTAAACTGGATGTACAGAGGTTGAATTATGGCATAATTACCCTGTTGCCCAAATCCCCTGAAGCCAAGAGAATCCAGCAATATAGACCCATTTGTTTGCTGTGATGTCCCTATAAACTGATCACTAAGGTGATGGATAGGAGGGCGAGTGTCTATGCTCCTAAGTTGTTTAGTATCCAGCAAAATTCCTTTATAAAAGGAAGAAATATTATGGATGGTGTCCTTTCCCTCCATGAAATTATGCATTATACTCACATCAAAAAAACAGGTCGGGGTTATCCTTAAGCTTGACTTTGAGAAAGCGTACGACAAAGTTAACTGGGATTTCCTTCTCGACTGTCATGTTAAACGAGGGTTTAATGACAAATGGTGTGGTTGGGTTTCTCAAATTCTCCGTAATGGTACGGTTAGTGTCAAGATTAATGATGAGACAGGTCCGTATATCCAGAGTGCCAAAGGGGTCCGATAGGGGGACCCTTTCTCCCCTTTCTTATTCAACTTGGCGGCTGAGTGCCTCACTAAGATGGTGTTGGCTGCTCAGAAAAATAATCTGTTTCAAGGCTTGGCCTCCGATCTTATTGATGGGGGCGTGGGCATTTTGCAGTATGCTGACGATACGGTCCTGTGCATTTCTCATGATGTGGAAAAAGCCAAAAATGTTAAGTTACTCCTGTACCTGTTTGAACTCATGTCAGGCTTGAAAATCAACTTTGATAAAAGTGAGGTGTGTACTATCGGAGGGGACAACAATATTGATCAGCTGTATGCTGAGATGTTTGGTTGTCAAGTTGGCAAGCTCCCTGTGAAGTATTTGGGGGTCCCAGTAACCTACTCCTTGCTCAAAACGGTAGATTGGGATTTCTTGGATGCTAAGCTGATTAAAAGGCTAGCGTCGTGGATGGGTTATTTATGCTGCTTCCTCTGGGGCTAGAGCGATCTTGGTAAACACTAGCTTGGATGGTATTCCCTCCTACTTTATGTCCATGTTCCTCCTTAATAAAACTGTTATTGAAAAAATGAATGTTCATCGTCGCCGGTTCTTTTGGAGGAAGGGGAGGAAAAAACGGGCTTATCATATGGTCAAGTGGGATAGGTCTATCGCTCTAGGAATATTGGAGGTCTGGGTATTAAGGATCTCCATAAGCAAAATATCAGTCTCCTTGTAAAGTGGTGGTGGAAACTTGAATCTGGGGATGACTTATGGCAACGTTTTGTCCGTGCTCGATACTTCAAAAGGAAAACGGTTGCCAATGTGCAAGCTCGTTTTTCTAATTCACCCTGTTGGAAAGCAATTATGAAAGTCAAAAATGTTTATATGGCTCGGAGAGAAATTAAGACGAATAGGGGTGACCTGACTAGGGTTTGGCATGACCCCTGGCTATATGAAACACCTTTAAAATGTCAGTTTCCTGTTCTGTTTGATGTCTGCTCTGAACAAGACTATACTGTTGCATCTTTTGCTACTAACAACTTTATAATGCATTTTAGGCGCACTCTCTTTAGTGATTTGGCCGAGCAGTGGTCTGGTATTGTGGGAGAGCTAAAAACTTCCCTTTTAATAACCTTCCGGATGCTGTAGACTGGAAGTTTACTTCTAAGAAAATCTTTACCACCAAATCAGTATATGAGTGGCTGGAGAAAGACCTGGCTGGACCTAACTATAAGTGGGTTTGGAAAGCAAAGATTCCCCTGAAGATTAAAATCTTCATCTGGCAACTTTTTCAAAATGCGGTCCTTACTAGAGATAATATGCGTAAAAGAAACGGGTCTGGTAATCCTTCTTGTTCGTTTTGTCGCGATGTTGAAACTGCTGGACACCTATTTTTTGGTTATATATTTGCTCGTTCGGTATGGGGAACTTTTGGTTTGGCCTTGGGGGCATCTAGTTGCCCCAGATCTCTCTGGCAAAGTTGGGTGTGGCTATATAAATTCCTCCCTGGTGGGAGGAAGTATTACATGGAAATCATAGCTGCTGTTTGTTGGGGGATCTGGTGTACTTGCAACAAGATCACGTTTGAGAAGCGTGCTGTTCGTACATCCCTAGAGACTGTTTTCACTGTGTGCTCTTTCATGATGTATTGGTCAGGTTTGATGAAAGGAGATGACAAGGCGAAATTTCAGGCTGGGGCGCAGAAGATGGTTCGAGTGGCGACGTCTCTTGTTGATCGATCTACTTCACGTGGCAGACTTGCGCTGGGGCAGGGGAGCTGAAAAGTTTGAGCTAGATGTGTGCTGCTAGCTGTTTGATATGTTAGGTACTCATTGGGGTTTGATGCCCGCTGAGGTTAAATTGTCTCCTGTTGGGTGGTGTCAGTAGTTGCCTTATTTTGGTCCGTCTCTTGGATACTATTTTGGTGCTTGATGGTTGGTGTCAGCAGGTTTTCGCCCCATGGTGGGTACTTCGTGATGTGACCATCTGTGCTAAAACTACAGTTACTTGTCTAAACAATATTCAAGTTGCTCCTGTGCATGAGAAGTTGACTGTAACAGTACCAAAGGGGAAAGAAGCTGGTATTTTAGGGGCTTTTCCATGTGCTATACAGATTGGTTCGCTGATATTCAAGGTTCCTCCACAGCTGGAAGAAGTTAGACCAAATTTTAGAACTCCGCCAGAAAAGTCTTGATCTGATCGGCCGGGAAGAAACGAGCAAGTTCAGGGCTCAGAGCTGCTACGTGACACATCGTGATAAGCATACATAGTGCATGGCGTTTTTTTTATTGGTCAAGTACTACTTACGTGAGGAATTCAAGTCTAGATAGAGTCCAAGGTAATCAACGGTGTCGAATAATTAATTAGTTAAATCCTTGATTAGTTTCGTTAGGAGAGTCCTAGTCTGCTACGTTTACATAGCGCGTGTCTCAAGTCTTTGTGTTGCCTATAAAAAGGGCTGGCTGCGGCCGTTGTGAGGGAGTTAGTTTTGATTGGATAATAAAATACCAGAAAAGCCTCATGTCGAGGGGCACCAAAGTTTTTCTGTTCCTACGCTGATCTGGGATAGCGCGTTGCCGTCTTGGAAGAGTTGATCTGCATCGTCTCTTCTGTGAGTCCTCAACCCTAGTTCTTGCATCTTGCTTGGTCTTTGGGTGTCTACATCTTTTCTACATCTACTGCTGATTTCATTGAGTATCGTGAAAGATCGGACCGACTACACACACAAATTGGCGTTTCGCTACTTCGTGCTTCATCAAGTGGTATTCAGAGCTAAGGTTGTTCACGGTATTGTCTTGATCAAGATGTCGACCTCGGTCAACAAGGAAAGGCGAGGTTGCTGCTGATTCTCAGGAAATTGTACGTCCAGTGTATGCGGATGATATTCCTCAAAATATTCGGGATGGTTTTGACCACACATGCAACTACATCAAGCAATGTCATGATGCGCTCGGCAAAAGGATGGATGTCCTGATCACTCGGTTCGATGGTTTGGCAGACATCATCAATATGCCGGCAACGAATTCTGCACCACCACAGACTGCTACGGCTGCTCCACTGCATTATGCACCACCGGCTCGCGAAGGACATGCCGGCGTGCATGATCGCCGTTTGGCGGCACGTCATGTTGAAGATGATGGTCTTGATGACGGCGTTGACCAGGCAGCGGGGTATGCTCCACGACCACGACACTATGAGCCTCGTCCTGAAACATCCGTTCGTGGTGGAGTGCATGACCGAGTTGGTCAAGCTGTGCGTGTGCCTTTGGACGATGGAATTGGGCGATAAAAATTTCAATCGCCGTTCTCTCCGGCAAGTGCGAACCAGAAGGCTATTTGGAGTGGGAGATGCGTGTTGATCAAATTTTTGATGCCCATCATTATAGCGAGGAGAAGAAAGTTCAACTTGCTGGAATTGAGTTCACCGATTCTGGCGCTAATTTGGTGGAATCAAATTTGTCGTTCAAGACATCGCCCGACGACTTGGCGAGGTATGAAGGAATTCATGAGGCGACGTTTTGTTCCTGAGCACTATAAAAGAGATATGTACAACAAGTTGCAGCGGCTCTCTCAGGGTAATATGAGTGTTGATGAATATTACAAGGAGATGGAATTGCTTATGATACGTACAGGGACAACGGAGGATCCGGAGGCGACTATGGCACGTTTCTTTAATGGTCTAAATATTGAGGTGCAGGATCGTGTTGAGATGGTGGTCTATTACAACATACAAGATCTTGTGCACCAAGCTGTCTTGAGCGGAACAGCAGATTATGCGACGCCAAGTAAGCACAGTTCCTAGTACCACTTTGAACACATGGCGGCCTTTCGTAACATAAGAGTGAGGATGTCGGTTCTAGCTCTAGGACAGCGACATCTAATCGCCTCAAGCTTCCGTGCAAGCGGATGCTTTAAAATCAGGATTGCCGAGAGTTGATTCTAGTGCAGTCAGCCACACGTACTAGTAATATAGAGTGTTTCAAGTGCGGAGGAAGGGGCATATGAGACGTGAATGTCCTAATGAGAAAAGAGTGTTGCTCACAAGAGATGGCTATGCATCCGCTTAGTGATGAAGAGGCAGTTTCGACACTTCTAGTGCAAAATCTGAAGATGTTGAAAATGTGGTTGCGAGTTTTGAAGCTGCTGAATCATATCCGTCTTTGATGGTGCAACGGGTGCAAGAAGATCGCATTGAGGATAAGGGCAGCGATGGAATATTTTTCAAACTTCAGTGCAAAATCAACAACACTAAATGTAAGTTGATCATAGATGGAGGAAGCTACACTAACGCGGTTAGCAAGGACTTGGTGGATGTTTTAGCTTTGCCTACCTGGAAGCACCCACAACCCCACTACGTTGAATGGTTATATCAGTTTGGGAAATTGAAAGTTACACACAAGGTGCGCGTCAATTTTTCAGTTGGAAATTATACCGACACAGTTATCTGTGATGTTCTGCCCATGAATGCATGTCACTTGTTATTGGGGAGGCCATGGCAATATGATCATCGCGCTATACATGAGGGAAGGTCTAACACTTATTCTTTTTGGGACTCCGGAAGGCGATGTGTGTTGCAGCCGATGTTCGTCAGTGCTATCAAGAGCGATGTCTGCAAGGTACCTAAAAATATCTTGAAGCCGAGGACGGCTTCATTTCAAGAGGGGGAGGATGATGTGACCATCTGTGCTAAAACTACAGTTACTTGTCTAAACAATATTCAAGTTGCTCCTGTGCATGAGAAGTTGACTGTAACAGTACCAAATGGGAAAGAAGCTGGTATTTTAGGGGCTTTTCCATGTGCTATACAGATTGGTTCGCTGATATTCAAGGTTCCTCCACAGCTAGAAGAAGTTAGACCAAATTTTAGAACTCCGCCAGAAAAGTCTTGATCTGATCGGCCGGGAAGAAACGAGCAAGTTCAGGGCTCAGAGCTACTACGTGACACATCGTGATAAGCATACATAGTGCATGGCGTTTTTTTTATTGGTCAAGTACTACTTACGTGAGGAATTCAAGTCTAGATAGAATCCAAGGTAATCAACGGTGCCGAATAATTAATTAGTTAAATCCTTGATTAGTTTCGTTAGGAGAGTCCTAGTCTGCTACGTTTACATAGCGCGTGTCTCAAGTCTTTGTGTTGCCTATAAAAAGGGCTGGCTGCGGCCGTTGTGAGGAGTTAGTTTTGATTGGATAATAAAATACCGTAAAAGCCTCATGTCGAGGGGCACCAAAGTTTTTCTGTTCTCGCTGATCTGGGATAAGCGCGTTGCCGTCTTGAAGAGTTGATCTGCATCGTCTCTTCTGCGAGTCCTCAACCCTAGTTCTTGCATCTTGCTTGGTCTTTGGGTGTCTACATCTTTTCTACATCTACTGCTGATTTCATTGAGTATCGTGAAAGATCGGACCGACTACACACACAAATTGGCGTTTCGCTACTTCGTGCTTCATCACTTCGTTTCAGAAGTGCTCACAGTGGGATTCTCGCTGGTGCTCCAACTCGCTACCCCCTTTCTGCCTCCTGTTGCTTTGACTCTAGTAGCCATTTGGTGTGGTTTTAGTCCAGTATACTCAGACTGCTACTGTTGTATTTCCGTTAAGCAATTAATGGAAAGGGGGTGTGCACCCGGTTGGAAGAAAAAAAAATGTCCCATATATTAGTGCTTTTATGTAAACATAAGAATGTTAGTATTTTGGACTGAAATAAAAAATAGTATAACGCGGCTAGCTAGGAGCGATCTAAAACTCTCAGCCGTCGGATCATGTACACAAACGCACAGGATTTGATCGGTCATCCAGGTCGTCACTCCGTATGCAACCACCGTGTCACGGGCCGCTGCTCCACAGATTGAGCCACACTTCTCATCCATAATCGGGCCGTAAGTTAGAAGCCCAGGTCCAGTCCAGTTTGGTTTCGCTGTGGAGCTCCAGCCAGGTCGTCCCTATCTCCCAAGCAGGTCTTCCAGTTTTTCTTTGGATCAGGGGGAGTAACCCTTATTAAAAAATACTCCCTCTGTAAACTAATATAAGAACGTTTAGATCACTACGTTATAGTATTCTAAACGCTTTTATATTAGTTTACGAAGGAAGTATATAATAAGAGTGTTTAGATCACGCTTTTGTATTTCTTTACAGAGAGAGTATTAACCATTAGTTTACTTACGGAATTTAGACAAATTGGGTGCATACCATTTTTAAAGACATACGTACATGCATATCAGCCCCTCAAAAAAACGTACATGCATATCTTATAAGGATTAAAGAAAAGTTGGGAAGTTTTTGTGTGATAAAAAAATGCACAAGTATATCTCTTGTAGAAACCTAATAAAAGAAAAGATAAGCATATGCAGAAAAAAAATGTGTGTAAGTATATTGTACAAAGAACCAACCATACGTAGCGCAGACGGGAACTTCTATATTCGGAAGGCGCGGACATTAAGGGCATGTTTGGGACTGCTCCGCTTCACCGAAGTCAGTTTCACTACATCAAATCCATTTTGGAGCAGTTTCATACAGAAGTTATAGCACTAGTACAAAGAATGTTTGGCTTCCATCTATCTTCAGCTGCAGGAATGAGAAATTTGGAGAAAATATCTATTTGATTGGATTAGGGGGGAGAAACAAAGGGGTATCCAGTTATTGGTGGCGGTGGTGGGTAATTTCCCACCAACTTCAGTTTCTAAAGTATTTTGGAGCAGCCCCTGAAGAACTTCATAAAAAATGTGACCTATATCTTAGATTCTAGTTTTTTTTTTTTTTTTGCGGAGCGTCATATCATGGAGCTACTCCATTTGACTTTTGTTTTTTAAAGCGGAGCTGAATTTTAAGAAGCAGAGCAGTCCCAAACAGGATCTGTCCAAATATTTCTCCTTGATACGGCTAGGATCAAGGTCTCATGGGTAAAAGTGGGAGCATCTGAAAATTTCCCATATAACAAAGAGTTTAGGACCCAAGACTACGTGCACTATTTGACGCCCGCCGCTGCCGCCGCCGCCTCCTGAAAAAGACCTAGCCGCTCCACCACTCCGCCTCCACCATAGATTGGTTCCCCCTCCTCTGGGACAGCGAAAGATCCGGTCTGGTTCAGTTCTGGTCAAGGCAAAAGTATTTATCTTGCTATTAGTCATTATTGTTAACTCAAATTCCCAATCATGATCCAGGATTAATCTTCCTGGCTCTGCTCCAACTTATATGTGAAGCCAGCTGCATCGTTCGAGTGGTTCCTATTTCTGCATCTGGTGCGGTCGTGCGGATGACACGAGCCCTTGCTACCTACTCAATCCAAATTTTAGCCAATTAATTCATGTTTAGTAAAAAAGAACATTACTTGATGAACAAATTGCTTCCATGCTCATGAGCAAATTGAGTAAGTCAGTGTGCCATCTTTGCGGAGTATGCTGGGCTGCCGTTCACAAGAGTTGGGCAAATCTGTCCGAACGATCGCCGTGTTAAGCCAACCAGCTGATTTTTTGCAGTAAAAAATCCGAAGCAAAGCAGTATGGCATCGTTGCTGCACTACATCCTCACAAACACATATCTATGGCACTCTACAGCAACATAGCATCGCTAAACGCTACCAGGGCAGTCAGTAGCCGACGAGGACCAATGGCTTCGGCGGTCGGTGGAGTTCGTCCCAGTGCAGATTCAGTAGCCAATCGACCTTAATTTGCCTGCCAAACAACAGAATCGGTATCATGTGAATGCATCAGGCTCTAGCATACAAAGTTTGGATAATATGGTTTTCATCATGACAGGTATCTTGCTTCCAGAATATGTAGCTTAACTTAACTAATTCTGAACCTAACGATTTATATGCAAGATATATGCTTTTGTTTCATCTGACGAGCTATTGGAAACCCAGTTAAACGTAACAAATCATATATATCACCATAGGCTGAGCGTGCACATTAGCTCGGCAAAAGAAGTGGCGTCATCAGTAAGACCAGATGAATTTACAGAAGAAAGCTAATAACAGGAGAACACAAAAGTAAACGTGCACAAGGAATTGAAAAACGCCACATACTCGTCATGAGTTAGAAGAATGAAAAAAAAGCAGGCATACAGTTCTCTGACAGGAAAGTTGGTAAAGGTAGCCATACATCGGAAGTAAAGGAAGTGAACTACACATCCTAAGTCAGGGGAGCAGAATACCTGCAAAAATTAGTTGATTTTAGGGCTTAAGTAGAACTGCGGATCCCTGAAGAACCTGACAATTGTCTCTGCCTTATCCCTGGAGAGGTCAGTGTTTTCTAGGATAGAACTCTCGGATGCTTTTGCAATTGCTTCAATGGAGCCAATAGCTTGGGCAAGCTATGAAATCAAGAGCATCACTATCAGCATGGCATGATACTGATATGACGAAAACACACGGTAGTTAAATAGAAATATGAAATTTGGTGTTCACTGTTCACCAATAGATTTTGACTGCAATTAGCATGGCATGACAAATTGTACAGAGCAAATATCAGAGAATGGAGGACTCCTCAAGTTAGATATCCGGCAAATGCTTAGTTCTCATTCTTGAATAGTTGCATAGAATCAAGTTTTTCATGAGAGGAGGCACAATAATTACGTTTGAACCTTTGAGCACTTGTCTATGGTGAACTGTCATCAACCATGCTTTAGAAAAATGATTGCCAACGGCAAGGCAAATGATTGTACTTATTGTGTCTACCATTTGAGTTGTTTTTCTCACTAGAGCCAAAACTTGCAAATAATTCAAAACTGAAATTGACTAGTCAGTAGCCAAGAGATCATCCGGTTACATATTAAGATAAAAGATAGTTCAGTACACACCATATTGGCATCGTGATCATCAATACCAGGAATAGAGGTGAGCACTCGAATATAGGCATCCATGGACTGAACTGCTTCCTCCCGCTACAGACACAGGCGAGAAATCACTTAGCTTAAATTTCGAGCTACAGCATTTGCAACAACAAAAAAAGAAGAAAAAAAGCTACATATAGTGCAGTGATAGATCTGGAAGCATGTGAAAGTACCTCATTCCTCATTGTTGAGCTAATGTCCTGCTGCTTGCAGACTGAACAAAAAAAAATGTGTTGATCTGTGTCAGATGCTTGCAGCTTAGGACTTGATCATGAGCCAAATTAAGTTAGATATTTACCTCCACGGGCATGAGCAATCTTGAGCATCATCTCAAATCCCATCTCTGGATCGTTAACAGGCACAAATGTAGGGCAGCCAAGCTCCATGCCATACCTTGGTTAAGACACACATGAGTAACAATGATCCAACTAACATACCCCATCACTAGCAAAATATATATTAGTTGCTTACTTGAAATAAGACTGATTAAATGATTCCATTTGCTCCACCGTAGGAACGGCAACAACGACATAGAGATTTTTGAACTGCCTCTTCAGTGCATTCACCCTGCAACAAGAACCATTCCAACAGTGGAGCCACCATTACAATCGTTACAGCAAACAACATAGCAGCATGCTGCTGTAAAACATAGCAGGGAAGAGTGTCGCACCTGCTAAAAACAGCAGCTGCATTCCCACAGTCCCAGCTCGTCTCAAAGATGAAAGCAACTGATAGCCCCCCATTGTTGAAGATGAAGTCCTGTAAACACACCTACTTTGTCAGTTTTTGCAAAGACAGCACAGAATCATTCGCGACTGGTGACTTGCAGGGCAGCAAGAGATGCTTACAGGAGATATCGACAGGAAGTTTAGGCGATACGAGTTGGCGGCCAGGAACGCGCCAATGAAGTTGATAAGGTGGTGGTCCTGCTTATCTCTCCACGCGGTGCTCATCATGCATATTCCACGGCCTGCGACACGACACCCAGCGGAGCCATTAAGATCCAATTCAGCATATGGATATCAAAAAAATCAGCAGATGGTTAACTGAGAGGTTGTTTTTAGGACGATCTAAAAATCATGTCCGTGTTCAGAAACTTCATTCAGCATAACAATTTCTGAATTTTCTGAACCTAACTTTGGAACCACACAGCTAGCCTTGGGTCCTTCCACAAGTAACGGAACGAAAGGGGCGATTCCTCCGGCCATGGCTACGCAAATGAATACATGCGCATGTTTCGGTGAGGATTCTCCACTCAAAATTGGCCATGAATCCCCATCAGCACATCGCATACGCAAGCAAGCAAAACATTTCGGCCAGGTCGAGCAACTGACGGCCGCCACGGCATGCCTGGGCTTAGTGGGCAGAGCGCGCTGCAGCGAATCGCGTGATGACGTGCGGTGCCGAGCCGGAACCCTAGCTAGCGAGGGCGGCGGAACGGGGGGCGGCGCGTGCGTGAGCAGGCTAGTGAGTCGGCGGGTGGATCGGCGCCGCACCTGGGGTTGGGGCTGGGGCGGGAGCGGGCTGGGGCTGCGGCGGCCGGGCGGAGGTCCGGCAGCGCTCCATCTGGAGACGGGAGGAGGTCCGAAGCCGGAGCGGAGACGACGAGACTGCGGCGGTGCGGTGGCGCGAGGCTTCGTGTCGTCGCCGTGCGTGCGCGCGAGGGGGGCGACGGGCGAAGAAGGGTGAGGAAGGAACTGTGGGCTGGGCGCCGCGGCGGAGGTGGGCCTGGATGTCTCGGTGGGCTGCGTGCGGCCTTGTCACAACGTTGTGCCCTCTTTTTTTTTTGGAATGTTAGAAACGTGGCAGGCACGGTCGCCTGCTCGGCCGCCGGAGAAATTTTGGTCTCCTCGCCTCTGGCTGTCATCTTAACACTGAGAGATGGGAGATCTCGGGTCTTCAATAGTTCTGTGTTCAGTGATCGTAGTCTTGTGAGAACAAAAGTTACTCGCATTCTTTTTTGCCAGTATCATAAAGCTAGAGTTTTGTGTCCTCGTTATGTTAGTGCGTAAAGCTTTTTTCTCAGTTTGACTCTTTGTGGAGGCGAAATCGACACAACGGTGAAGGTACTGTGATTCGACGACCGGCCCAAATATTTTCATCGCTCTCAAGTCTTCCCATCTTTTTGGACGGATGATTTGATGGGCTTTCAGAAACCTTTATTCATATTATTCATGCGGGTGAAAGAGTGACAACATTATTGCTTCGGTCTAATTGCAGTCTTTTCATCAAAGTTGTGGGAGTATTTGGTCTAGCTGAGATAAACACCATGGAGTAATTTTCGGTCATAAGAGTTACTTTATATTAATTTTGTATATTAAATCCAAATCAGTAATAGTTGTGCGTACGAATAAAATTGCAGATGTTTCTAGAAAATAAACCTACTCCGGTGTTGCGCTGTCACATTGATGACATGTGACGTAACGTTGACCGTGTTGAGCAAGAGAACGAAATACACCAGTCCATTTCGTCATCAAAGAAACCAAGCGCCCGTCTATGCAGTATCTCGTCGGTCGATCTAGAAGGTTTTGTAGACCCATGAATGGACCTCCCAAGGTAAAAAATAATTACCTTCTTTTAGACTTCTTACAGATGTGTGCCTTGTACAATTTTTGGCCACTCCCACAAGGTTGGTCTTTGTTTAGGTGATTCCTTGACTTTTGGCAACCCAATGCTCTTTTAACAACTCTAGTTAATTTTTTTCTACTTCTAATGTTGACCAACTCATGGATAAATAGAATGAAAACTTAAATTCGGCTAGCCAATATTTTATTGGAGCAACTCCGTACATAAACCAGACACACCCCGGCATGTCAGGTGCATCGTCCAAGCAAAGCTAGCGAGCTTCCCCATAGGTAACTACCACTCCCTCCGTCCCATAATGTAAGTTTAGTGTCAAAAACGTACATTATGAAACTGAGGGAGTAACTCACATTGAAAAGTTCGCAGGTTTCTTCCAAACTTATACTCCCTCCGTTCCAAAATAGATGACCCAAATTTATACTAATTTTGTATTAAAATTAATATAAAGTTGAGTCATTTATTTTGGAATGGAAGGAGTAAATCACTTACCAAAGTTTGCAGGTCCAAGAAACGGGAGTGTTTACTACTACGAGTCTACGAAAACAAGTACAGTAGCACATCCTGAAGGTAGAAACGAAAATACACATCTTACTGAAATAACCTTTCCTGGCACTAAGTTCAAAAAAACAAATCCTGACACTAGCCAGCAAAAGCATGATCTGCACTTCTACAGAGTTTCCACGTACACAAGGCACGGCATATACACAAGTCGCTAAAATAACCGCAATTGCAAAATCTAGCATCAAGAATAAATGCTGTGTTTCTCGGTACAAATGAAAATGATTGCACGGAACCTCCCCAACATGGGGAAAGTTAGACAAATATATGCCCGATCATGCAAAAAGTTTATGCACCATGGTGCCTGAAGAACATGCTATAAAGGGGTTCACATCACAAGACACGAACCGGCGGCCAACGACATTATAATAAGACCATCATCACATATAAAAGCCCCCACTTGGTTCCACAAAGCTCTATATAGATGTGATTTCTGAATATCCACTTTGGTCGGAAGTCACAGCCTTTCTCCAATGCACTATGCAATGCAAATTGCAAGGTGCATAGAGAAATAAACCAGTATTTCTTTAAGCACCACCAGGTGCTTATTTGTAGGGAATGGACCCTTAATTAGGCACTCATCCTGCAGAGGTAAGCACGGATGCTTAAGAAAAACTCGGTTTATTTTATCAAGCACCTTGCATTGTACGAGGCCCAACAGAACTACTTCATGGACTTCCACAAACAGGGCACAGGCAGATACAAGACACACAGCGTATGTGTAAAAATATTTGTCCGGATTTAACTTGGTGGAATAGTCGTCATGAATTATTCTTATCTAGACTGAAACTAATGACCAGCCTAACCAACCAAACTATGTTTCAGCATTGCATCCTACCACAGATTCTTCTTGAAATGACAACTATTGAAACACTCGTCGCTAAAGAAACAGCTATTAAGACATACGGAGCGATGCATTCTACGACGGAATTAAAGAGAACCATGGCCTAAAATGGAAACACAAGCTAAGAGAACAGCATACCATAAACATCCACAGCTGTGCAATGACTTCTAGACACAACATACAACAGGACAAGTTACCAAGGTACCATCTAACACACAGACACAGTTTAAACCACCTCTGACCCCAAGTACACAGGCAGTCTTCCAGATACATAACACTAGAGAGAACCTACAACTTTTCTCACTCAACTGGCCAACTCAATAGCTCACATGACCTGGTCAGCGAGTCTCCTAGATCTAAGTCGGTGACACGCACTTATGTTCCCCTGCTCCCATCTTCATAACGCAGTTCCCTGTATTCATGATGTACAATGTTGGTAAAAGGTACACTAAACTGGCAGGAGCTAATGAATCAGGAAATGGTTCAAAATGCTAAAGATTATGCGTACCTCCAATGGAAAGATAAACACCTTAGCCGGCGCCGTCTAAGGAATTTGAGGAGCAGATGGCAGGTATTTAATTTCATATGTGAGAAGTGCTGGACCAAAAGCATTGTACTTTCCTGAAGTGTTGTAGGCTTGCTCCGCATCAGCATGGTTAGAGAAGACTACTTTTGCAGTCTTTGACTTCTTGGTGATCTCAGTCTGACCCTCGATGATCGCTCCATGAGCACGGAACACGTTGTTGATACGATCCACTGAAGGAATGGATTCTGCACTACCAAAGTATAGAATCAAAGCTGCTGGACCATCTGCTGGTTTCTTATCTGGAAGATCAGTAGAAGCCTCATCTTGAGGTGCCACTTCCTGCTTCGTCTTCTTATTGCCATTCCTATTCTGAGACACTCGCTTCCTTTTGCGGCCTTCATAATCACTTGATGCATCTCCATCGTCGAAATCGCTGATGATAATGTCACACCAGTAAGAATCTTCCGCCTTTCGAGCCGAGTAGATGCCCCCCGCGGATTTCCTCCTGCCCCTCTGGCCATCCGCCGTCTCCAACTCCAATTGTTCTGCCTCAATCTCATGTTTCGCCTTGGTAAAACTTCCAACAGACTTTTTCCTTCCTTTCTTACCACCAAATATCTCCAACAGCTCTTTATCATCCAACTCTCTCGGCGCTTTCGAGTCCTTGTGTTTTGAGAAGAAGCTAAAGATCACATCCACAGAATCATAACCCTTGAAATTGAATGGATCAGAAGCAACTGATGTAAGCTGAAGCAACAATTCGGCGGCCGGTGGATACTCTATTTTCTCTTCCACCTCCTCATCCTTCACCTTTGCGGGCTGTGAGGGCTTCGCAGCAGAATCCGTTTTCCTAGGCCTCCCACGTGGCCTCCCGGTTCCACCACTGCGTGGTGCGGCGCTACCGCTACCCCTGCCCCTCCGGGCCCTCCTACGCCCAATGTCCACATCAGTATCAGAGTCACTGGCACCCTTCTTGCGCGGGTCCCAGTCCTCATCGGAATCGGCCTCCTGGACCTCCTCCTTCCTCTTCCTCCCCCTCCGGGATGGCGGGGTCGCCGACGAGTCGCAGTTAACCTCCCTTGCGCTCCTCCTGCCCCGATCCATGGGGGAAGGTGCGGCCAAAGCATCAGCATTCGCTATACCGAGCTCCAAGGTGTACACAGGGGGGTCAGGCAGGCCCCTGAACTCATCAAAGGCCCTGAGATGCGCCTTGGTGATGGCGGCCTGCACCCGGTTGCTGAAGCCCATGCGGTCGGCGGCCAAATCCTGGAGCGAGGCGAGGAAATCCCGCGGAACAAAGGGCCGCCGGAGGGAGGCGGGGGCGTCGGCGGCGGTGAGGGCGGCCTGGACGCGGCTGGAGAACTCGTCGAGGGAGGCGTCGACGGCGGCGTCGAAGTCGTCGGCCTCGCCGTCGTAGAGCTCCCCCACGGTGAAGTAGGCCTCGTAGGGCCTGAGCTGGGCCGCGTCGCACCAGGCGAGGGCCTTCTCGCCGAAGAAGGAGACGAGGAGCTGGGTGCCGCCGGAGGCGACGGAGAGGACCTCCCCCGGCCAGGACGGGTGGGAGAGCTTCTTGCCCCAGACCAGGTCCTTGGGGGCGAAGGCCGAGGGGCCGGACCCGGCTAGGGCAGGGGCTGGGGTGGCCGGATCCGGCGCCGCGGGGGGCGGGGGGGTGGCGTTGCTGGGGGCCGGGGTCGGGGGGTTCTTGCGGGGGCGGCCGCGGCCGCGCTTGGCGGGGGCTAGGGTTTGGGGGACGGCGGCGGCGTTGAGGTCGATGTGGTCGGACATGGTGGAGTTCTGGCTAGGGCTTGGCTCTCCCCCCCTCCCCTCCCCTTTGCTGGATCGATGGGAGTGAGTGAATGAAGTGAAATAATGAGGCAAAGGACGAACCGGGATGAGGTGGGGTGGGGTGGGCGGTGGGGTGCCTTCCTCTGCCTTCTCTTCTCTTCTCTTCTCTTCTCTTCTCCTCCCAACTAAATGCAATCTTCCTCTTGCTTAATGTAATGTAAGAGAACTCCGGTGATACTAGAAAAGCATCGATTGATCCCTCACTAATTATTATTTTGTGGCAGGAGAGAGCTTTATTGAGCAGTTATAACACATGATTATGAACTGGTATATAAGTTGCTCATGGATACCGTTACATGTCGCAAGTCGACAAACCGCGTGAAACATGGTTACAATTAGTTACGAGTTGCTCGTGGATACGGAGTTGTACCTCACAAGGCGACAAACCAGGAAAAATGCGACAGCTCGAATGAACGCACTTCCTCCTAACTAATGGCGTTAAAAGTGTGGGTGACTCCGTCAAATTATATCTCCACGTTTGCTGTGAGAGAAGTCGGGATAAAATTTCAACTAGAGAAGGCTCTTCGTCACATCAAACCACATTGTAGGGAACCCTAGGTGGCTAGGGTAAATTCTCCCCTCCAAGTTTCACCGATGAGTCTATGGATTTGCCTCCCCTTTGCCTGCCGCTCTGTCGGCCGGTGGTGGGGAAGAGAATCTCGGTGCATCCACTCCGGATAGTAGTTTAGGTTAGGTATCCTTTGCAAAGGACGAACGGGTGGGGTGGGCGGTGGGGTGCCTTCCTCTGCCTTCTCTTCTCTTCTCTGCTCCTCTCCTCCCCACTAAACACGATCTTCCTCTTGCTTTGAACTCCGGTGATAGGAAAGCACCGATTGATCCCTCACAAATTATTGTTTTGTGGCAAGAGAGAGATTTTATTGAGCAATAATACCACATGATTATGAACTGCTGTATAAGTTGCTCATGGATACCGTTACATTGTTGCAAGTCGACAAACTGCGTGAAATGTGATTGCAATTAGTTATGAGTTGCTCGTGGATACGAAGTTGTATGCCGCAAGGCAACAAACCACGAAAAAGGCGACAAATTGCATGAATGCAAATTTCTCTTAACTACTGGCATTAAAAGTGTGAGTAACTCTGTCGAACTATATCTTCACGTTTGTTGTGAGCGGGGTCAAGGATTAAATTTCGACTAGAGAAGATTCTTCATCACATCACACCACGTCGTAGTCCAATACATTCTTTAATATCCAAAACAAATATGGCTTCAACCATTATCGACACGAAAATCATATCATAAGGAGCATGATGCCCTCTATAAATTACAAGTACCACTTCATCCTTCATCCATGTGCATTTAGTCAAGAAAATTCAAGAAGCCGGTAGGACCCCCACCACGAGAGTTATACATAATCACCCCGACGACGTAATGAGGAGTAATATCGTATTTGATAAGACGTTTTCTTACCCTTTATTATAACTTTGTCACCCTTTAGTATCGCTAATGGATATGGACTTATGTGGTATGCCTTTATTTCATCTTTCTATCCATATCCCGCCCAACAAAGCATGTCGTGTTATGACAGACCATGACCTACAAAAATGTTGTAATGATGCCATATTTCTTACAAGATGTGTTTGCATTAATTCTATTATCTAATTTTAATGGGCTTGGCAATTCCAGTGCTAGTATTACTTCTATCCTTATCCATAAGGGCATCTGTCACCAATGACGAGGGCAATGAAATGAGGTGCAAACTGACATAGAGATTTGATGTGGTGAACATAACTTGTGTTGCATGACGCTTGGATGCCAACATATCATGTCATGTAACGTGTCCTCTAAGCTGAGGGGAAACCGCCGCCCCTCGTGGATGGCATCCACATCAGCATTTGGTCTATTAACTACTCTATTCAATGGCTTGTGTTGCACCATGTAATCAGATATATAAGTTTCCCATGGATACAGTTACACACTACAAGTTAATAAAACCACATGAAACACGATTACGGAACAAAGTTATACGTCGCAAGGCAACAAAAACCGCACAAATGCAAATCCCTCCTACCTAGTTGCCATTAAATTATGAGTAATTCCTTTGAATCCCATCTTCATCACCTGCAAAAAAAAAAGAATACCATCTTCGTCTTTATTACTAGGGAAGTTACGATCAACTAGAGAAGACACTTCATCTCACCAAACCACGTGGCCGAGCATTTTCCATCTTAATATCCAATTCAGTTTCTACAATCTAGTCAAATGGTGACTTCAACATAATGCCCTCTAAACTACAAGTACTTCTTCATACTCCATTCTTGCGCTTAGCCACAAATTTCCAAGAGGCCAGTAGTTTGCTTCACTAATTTGGTAACATTGTCCATGAGAGTTATGTATAATGATCTCGATGACAAGGCATCTAGTTTAATTCACAAATGAGGTAACAATGTTCACTAATTATTTTGATCGCGCTCTTTTTAGAAACTATAATGAGGAGTAATATTGCATTTCACACGAAGATTTGTTACCCTTTATTAACTCATAGATACGGTCTTATGTGGCATGCCTTTAATTTTCCTTTATTTCCATACCTCGTCCCAACAAAGCATGTCGTGGTATGATGAACCATGACCCCATAAAAAATATTTTAATGATGTTATATTTATTACAAGATGTGTTTACACTAAAATTATTATCTAATTTATCTAAATTTACTGGGTCAGGTAGCTTTAATGCTAGTATCGGATCTATCCTTATCCACGAGGGAATCTGTCAGCAATGACGAAGGCACTGAATAAGGTGCAAACCAACATGTAAAGTCCTGAGGTTAGGTTACACCAACACCCCTCATGGATGGCATTCCACGGCGGCATATAGCCTATGAGCTATTTTGCTCAATGGCTTGTGGACCCTTATAAAGTTTTAAAAATGAAATGGAGTAGGAGGTTCTATTCTCTTCCTCATTGAATTCAATCATCTTGTTTTGAACTCCAGTGTAAGGAAAGCATCGATTACGATAAAAAAACATCGATTGATCCACCACTAAAAAATCTGGCAAGAGGAAGCTTTATTGATTAGATGTACCACATGATTATAGTAAGCCATATAAGTTGCTCATGGACTATTACACGTTGTAAGTCAACAAACTATGTGAAACATGATTACAAAATAGCTACGAGCTTCTCGTGGATCCAGAGTTATATGCCAAAATATAACAAACTTCTAGAATGCAAATCCCCCCTAGCTAACTGCCTAAAAGTGTGAGTAACTCCATTGAACTCAATTTTCACTTTTGTTACCAGATAAGTCGGGGATCAACTAGAGAAGACTCTTCTCACCAAACCACGTGGTCGAGCAACCTATCTATCCACGGTTTCTACAATCCTATAAAACTATGACTCCAACAAATGTCGGCGCCATCTCATAAGGAGTTTGATGACCTCCAAACTTCAAGTACCACTCCACACTCTGTGCCTGCACACCAAGCCACAAATTCCAAGAGGCGAATAGGACCGCACCGCGAGAGTGATGGATAATGATCCCCATAATGGGGCATCTAGTTTGCTTCGCAGACCGAGGCAACAATGTTCAATGATTATTTTGGTCGTGATCTTGTTACAGTCTATAATGAGGAGTGGTATTGTATTTCACACAGGGTTTTGTTACCCTTCATTACTGTAAGGGCATATTTATCCCGTAAGTGTTTTGGTGATTGATGATGATACTTTTGCGGACTAATCGTATGCCTTGAGTTTCTCAGATGTTTCATCACTAGGCACGAGACGATTCGGTGCCCCTCGGAGACTATTGAAGACGGCGTCGTTCTACGTTTCTTTTTGGTGGATTTGAGTCGTAGGAGAGCCGTACTATTAAGAGGGGTCCGCGTCGAGAAAGGTTTGGGTGGAATCAACACGTACACTTGTCCTTCCTTTCCTTGCACTTTGGAGCATCTTCCCGTTGTCATAGTTGTGCTTAAAACCGGTGGCTACTGCTGTTCTTGCGGTAGTACTGCTCTAGGGAGCGGTAGTAACGCATAAGCACCAAATGTAGTACCTTGAATCACGGTAGTACCGCTCCCCTGGAGCCGTAGTACCGCAACTCCTAGGCCTTGAGCTGCTCGATGCGGTAGTAAGGCGCAGATGTAATTTTTACATCCGCGCCCTGCAGTAATACCGCACATCTTCTTGTGATAGTACCGCGAGTGGACACGGTAGCACCGCTCTCTTGGAGCCGTAGTACCGTGGCCCTCATGCCCCGTACCGTTGCGACGCGGTAGTAGGAGCGGATGTAATTTTACATCCGCGCCTCCACGGTAGTACCGCGCCTCGGTATGATAGTACCGTCGGGTTTTACCTTTGTTTCTTTTTCAGGAAGTAGGCACGGATATAATTTATTTCGTCCGCGCTCTTCGTAGGCTGGGGCTTGCGTGCCTTGCGGTAGTACCGCCAGCGGTCTTGTGATAATGCAGCGCCAGCGATAATCTGCGCTCACTCGAACCGATCCAGGCTCTGCTGCTGCCGCGATAGTACCATGGCCTTCCACGGTAGTACAGCGTGGCAGCAGCAGTACCGCTGCGTTTTCTGAGCGGTAGTACCGCGTGTCGCGGGCTGAACAAGAGGATAACGGTTGGATCTTTTCTCCGAGTATAAAAGGCGTGTCTCCTACCTCTAGTTGACCACCTCTTCTATCTCTAAGCTCCATTGTTGCTCCAAGCTCCATTTTGGCCCGATCTCTCTCCCTAGCCAATCAAACTTGTTGATTTGGTTGGGATTGGGTGACAAGGGCCCGATCTACACTTCCACCAAGAGACTTTTGATTCCCCCCCACTTATCCCTTGCGGATCTTGTTACTCTTGGGTGTTTGAGCACCCTAGACGGTTGAGGTCACCGTGGAGCCATATTCCATTGTGGTGAAGCTTCATGGTGTTGTTGGGAGCCTCCAATTAAGTTGTGGAGATTGCCCCAACCTTGTTTGTAAAGGTTCGGTTGCCGCCTTCAAGGGCACCAATAGTGGAATCACGGCTCTTGCATTGTGTGAGGACGTGAGGAGATTACGGTGGCCCTAGTGGCTTCTTGGGGAGCATTGTGCCTCCACACCGCTCTAACGGAGACGTACTTCCTCAAAAGGAAGGAACTTGTAACACATCCTCGTCTCCACCGGCTCCACTCTTGGTTATCTTATCCCTTTACTTGTGCAAGCTTATTTGTGTTTCTATCCTTGCGTGCTCTTGTGCTTGTGTTGATTGCATCATATAGGTTGTCCACCTAGTTGCACATCTAGACAACCTTTATTATTGCAAAGTTTAAATTGGTAAGGAAAAGCTTAAAAATTGTTAGTTGCCTATTCACCCCCCCCCCTCTAGTCAACTATATCGATCCTTTCAATTGGTATCAGAGCCTCGTCTCTTTTTAAGGACTTTACCGTCCGAAGAGTATGGTTGACGTCGTAGATGAGGTGGGGGAGCACTCCGGTGCGAATCCGATATCATCTACGGAGATGGGGTACCTCGATCTCTCGTGAGGAATTCAATGTGGCGTTGGACACATTGAAAACCTCCATGACGACCGAGGTCAAGGACATGTTTAAGGAATTCCTAGAAGGGCTTAAACTTTCCCTTGCACCCGTGAAAGTGGGTGATCCCGCCAACACGGGAGCGGATGCTAACTCCGATAAGGGGAAGCTTCTAGTGAGAAAGCCCCATCGTCTAGTGGTAAGAATGGCACCGGCATCTTCGCCCATGTGCAACCTCCTCCCGTTTATGGTGGACCGATTCCTTCCACTCATTTGAATCATGCCGGTCCACCACCTAAGATTGATAAAAAGGAGGATTTTGATTCTTGGGTTTATCATTTTAAGCGTCATTTAAATCATGTGAACACTAACCTTTGGAGAATCATTGAAGAAGGTTTCTATCCGCATGATTCGAGCAACTTCTCTCCTAGAGAAGTCGTGGACCATCAATTCAATGAGAATGCTCTCTTCATCATCCAAGAAGCAATCCTTCCCGAAGACCTCCCTCATCTCCGGCCCTACTCCCTTGCCAAAGATGCTTGGCTCAAGGTGGTTTCCTTTATCGAGGAAGCGCAAGCATTCAACGCTTCAATTATGAAGTGGTCCAAGATGAAGCCGATGAGTTTGCAATGAAAGAAGAAGAAGAACCTCGTGAGCTCTATCGTAGAGTAACCAAGCTTGCAGTCTCCTCGGGATCATGGAAGTAAGGACACGGATGACAACTGGATCAAGCGCAAATTCCTCAAGGCAATGATGCCCTACCACAAAGCCATGTCTTCCGTCATCCGTCAACGGCCGGACTTCCACACCCTGTCCTCACGTGATGTGTTGGATGAGTTTGTGGCTATGAGCATATTGGACAAGACCGCCGACAATGCGGTGCTTCGCTCCCAAAGAGCAAAGAAGCCCAACCTCGCTTTGAAGGCCAAGATTTGTGTCGAAGAAGATGGAGAGGAGGAAGAAGGAGAGAGCAACCTCGAAGATACGAAGTATGACTATCATGAACACATGGCCCTTGCTTCAAGGTAATTTTGGAGCAAGAAGAACTCAGGGCCCAACTTCAACAAGAGCAACTCAAGTGGCGCAAGGGGCAAGCAACGAGTGAGGACTTGCTTCAATTGTGGCAATGTGAGTCACTTTGTTGCGGAGTGCCCATATGAGAAGAGGGAAGACAATGGTGGCAAGCTCATTCCGTAAGGACAAGGCTAAGTCTTTCCCCAACCAGAGCACCTTCACCAAGAAGGCTCCTCACAAAGCTTTGGTGGTTCAAGAAGAGTACAATGAGGATGAGGATGATGATGAAGATGGTGAGTCGGTTGCCATGGCCTCCGTTGCCATTGTAACGACTCCTCGGGTGTCTCTCTTCGATTCACCCAATGAAAGCATCACCGCCAAGTGCCTCATGGCTAAAGCCACCAACAAGGTAACCCCCAACATCAAAACTACCATCATCAATCATTCTTCTTTGACGGATTGCATTGATGAACATGAGGGGACTAACGTGGAGGAGAATGAGTTTGAGATCTTTATGGGTAAACTCAAGGGAAAATCCAAGAAGCACTTCGTTGCTCTCTTGGAACAACTTGGTGAAGCTAATGTCATGATTGAGGCTCATGAACAAGCCATCTCTAAGATGGAAGGGCATAGTCGTGACTATGCCGATGAGATTTCGGATCTTTCCAATGCTCTTGAGGAAGAGCGTGGTCTTCGTTTGGCTCTTGAGGAGTCATACAATGATGATCATGCTAAATTAAAGAAAGACCTTGATCATGCTCTTGTTGTGTCTCGTGTGCTTAGCTCCGAGAAGGCAAAGCTTGGAGTTGATCTTGCTAGACTCAACGAGGAGTTTGACATTCTCGACAAGGCTCACAAAGTCTTGAAGGGTGCTCATGCTAGTCTCAAAGAGTCTCATGATCAACTCCAAGTGAAGCTAACCAAGGAGAAAGCCACCTTTCCTCATATGATATTGATTGATAATGCAAATGCTACTAACCCTTGTTGTGAGCATGTGCATCTTGTTGAGGAGAATGCTAAGTTGAAGGAGCAACTTGAAAAGGGCCTTGTCACATGCATACAAGGTGAGAAGAACCTTAACGACCTTTTGAGTAATCAAAAGGAAGTTGTAGCCAAGGAGGGATTGGGTTGGCGCCCAAGCCCAAGAGCAAGAAGAAGAATGACAAGACCAAGCAACCTCCTCCTCTCAAGCAAACTTTTGTGAGGGAGGGAGAGGGTGCTTCCAAGAAGAAGAAGAACCATGCAAAGGGTGGCAATGCCAAGAAGGACAAAGTCATCCTTGAACATAGCCGTGACTTTAACCCCTCATATGTGTTGTGCCGTGCTAGTGATGGGAATCTTTATGCTAAATTTGTTGGTTCTTCTTATGAGTACATTGAATGGTCTATTTGGGTTCCTAAGACCCTCGTTACTAACATCAAATGACCCATTACTAAATGGGTACCTAAAACCAAGCATTGATTTCATGTAGGTGTTTGCTTCCGGTGGGAGATCATGGTTGCTCGATAGTGGAGCAACGAATCATATGACCGGGAGCAAGGACTTGGTGGTGGACGTGCAAAAGATCCCATCTATGCCCACCAATGTCGAGTGGGGTGATGCCTCACATTCTAAGGTATTGGGTCTTGGCAAGGTTGTCGTTTCTCATGATCTAACGATTGAGAAAGTCATGCTTGTTGAGTCCCTTGCATACAATTTGCTTTCCGTTAAGTCAACTTGCACTCATGGGCTTTGCCACCTTCTTTAACATTGATACCGTGGCCCTCTTGTGGAGCAATACTCTTAAAGTAGCCTTTGTTGGGCATGTCGAGAATGGTCTTTATGTGATAAACTTTTCGGAGCGACCCACTAAGACCGCGACATGCCTAATGGCTAAAGTTGACGTGGGATGGCTTTGGCATCGCCGTTTAGCCCACCTCAATATGAGATCTTTGCAAAGTCTTCTCAAGGGGGAGAATGTCCGTGGACTAACTAATGTTAGTTTTGCCAAAGATCGTGCTTGCAGTGCTTGTATCGAAGGAAAGCTTCATGAAACGGCTCATCCTCCCACGACTATCATCTACTCGAAGAGACCCTTGGAGCTCCTGCACATGGACCTCTTTGGACCTCCATCCTTTGATAGTCTTGGGGGTAGAAAGTGTTGGTGATTGTGGATGATTATTCAAGATACACTTGGGTATACTTCTTCAAGAGGAAGAGTGAGACTCAACAAACTGTTATCGACTTTGCAAATGAAGCTCAACGTCAACATAATGCAAAGATCTTGACAATAAGAAGTGACAACGGCACCGAGCTCAAGAACTACACCTTGGATGAGTTTCTTAGTGAAGATGGGATCAAGCATCAATATTCGGCACCATATACCCCTCAACAAAATGGTGTTGCGGAGAGAAAGAACCGGACGTTGATGGATGCGGCAAGGACCATGATGGCGGAGTTCAAGTCTCCATAAGACTTTTGGGCCGAAGCCATCAACACCGCATGTCATGCATCCAATCGGCTCTATCTCCGCAAAGGCTTGAACAAGACTCCTTATGAGATACTCACCGGAAACAAGCCCAATCTCAAGTATTTCCGGGTGTTCGGGTGTAAGTGTTTCATTCTCAAGAAAGGTGTTCGTTTGTCTAAATTTGAAGCTAGAGCTTATGAGGGCATATTTGTTGGTTATGCTACAAACTCTCATGCTTACCGTGTCCTCAATAAATCCACGGGACTTATTGAGGAGACATGTAACGTGGAGTTTGATGAGAATAACGGCTCCCAAGTGGAGCAAAGTGGCACTTGTGATGTAGGTGATGAAATTCCTTCTCAAGCCATAAGAAGAATGGGTGTTGGTTTTATCCTACCCGTTGAGGAACCCCTTGTGGTCGAAGGAGAAGGACAATGCTCCACTCAAGTGGAGCCATCACCAACTCAAGGCCCACACGCTTCCGAAGAACAAAGTGAAGGCCCTCAACCTCATGAACAAGACCAAGGGCAAGATCGTGCTCAAGACGATGGTGATGAACCAAAAGATGCACAAGGTCGAGTTATCTTCCCGAGCATGCTCAAGATCAAGAACATGTTCAAGGCAGGCGCTCAAGATGATCAAGTGACCCTCCTCATCTCACCTCCGAGGAAGAATTAGAGCGTCGTGCCGCCAAGATTGCATCCAAACTTACTACCAAAGGCCATCTCATGGAGAATGTGGTTGGAAGCCTAATGAAAGGGGTAAGCACTACGTAGACAATTGGCAAACTATTGTGAACATCACGCGTTTGTCTCTTGTGTTGAACCCCAAAAGGTCTATGAGGCGCTCGAAGACTCGGATTGGCTCAATGCCATGCATGAAGAACTCAACAATTTCGAGTACAACAAGGTGTGGAGATTGGTGCCAAGGCCATCGGGGAACCACAACGTCATTGGAACCAAGTGGATCTTCAAGAACAAGCAAGATGCTCATGGGAACATCATTCACAACAAGGCAAGATTGGTAGCACAAGGCTACTCCCAAGTCGAGGGTATCGACTACGGTGAAACCTTTGCTCCCGTTGCTCGTCTTGAATCCATTCGTTTGTTGATTGCTTATGCTGCCCGTCACAACTTTAAGTTGCAACAAATGGATGTGAAAAGTGCTTTTCTTAATGGTCCTATTAATGAGTTGGTCTATGTCAAGCAACCCCCCGGGTTCGAGGACCCCTACTTCCCGGATCATGTGTATCAACTCGATAAGGCACTCTATGGCCTTAAAAAAGCCCCACGTGCGTGGTATGACCACCTTACCGAGTTGTTACAAGATCGTGGTTTTGAAGTAGGGCAAATCGACCCCACTCTTTTTACTAAGAAGGTCAATGGGGAGTTGTTTGTATGCCAACTATATGTTGATGATATTATCTTTGGTTCCCTAACAAAGCTTTCAATGAGGAATTTGCCGCTCTCATGACCTCCAAGTTCAAGATGTCTTCTATGGGAGAGTTGAAGTTCTTCCTTGGTTTTGATATCAAACAAAGAAGAGAAGGAACCTTCATCAACCAAGCCAAATACACTCAAGACATGCTCAAAAGATTCAAGCTAAGTGATGTCAAGCCGGCTACTACACCAATGCCTACCAAGTGCCAACTTGACATTGATCCCAATGGTAAAGCGGTGGATCAAAAGGTATATCGCTCCATGATTGGCTCCTTGCTTTACCTTTGTGCATCTAGGCCGGATATCATGTTGAGTGTGGGAATGTGTGCACAGTTTCAAGTCAAGATCAAGGAAAGCCACTATATGGCAGTCAAGCGAATCTTACGATATTTGGCTCATACCCCAAACTTTTGCTTAAGGTACCCAAGAGGAGCAAACTTCAAGCTTGAAGGATTAAAAGATTACGATTGGGCGGGAGACAAAGAGGATAGGAAGTCCACGGAGGGTGCCAATTTCTTGGTTGCTCTTTGGTAAGTTGGTCTTCCAAGAAGCAAAGTTGTGTGTCTCTCTCGTCCACCGAAGCGGACTATGTGGCGGTCGATGGTTGTTGTGCTCAACTCCTATGGATGAGGCAAACTTTAAAGGAGTACGGTGTCATTTGTGACAAAGTGCCTCTTTGTTGTGATAATGAAAGTGCCATCAAGATTTCTCTCAACCCGGTGCAACACTTCAAGACGAAGCACATTGAGATTCGGTATCACTTCATCCGGGATCACATTAGGCGAGGGGAGATCGAGCTCAAGTATGTCAACACTCATGATAACCTTGCGGATATTTTCACGAAGCCCTTGGATGAAGCAAGATTTCGTGAGTTAAGGCATGAGCTAAATATCATTGATTTGAGCAATGTGACTTGAACCGTGCACCCCCACCACACTCATCTTGTTGCCTAGTTTAGGTGTAGGCATGGACAAAGGGGAGTGTTGTTCTCTCAATGAACTCTCCCTCCCCCTTCATGCATAAATAGATCAACTCTTTCACATTAGCCATTTTTTATGGTACTTGTGCTTCAAAGACGAGTTTTGGTCATGGGCCCAAGGATAATTCTTCGCGGTGCCATACCATCTAACTCAAACATAGGTGGCTTCGGCCACCACCCTCTCCTTTTGAGAGGTTGTTTCGCTTGGTGTTCTCTTGTTGTCTTTCTGCCTTTGGGTTGTGCGTGTGCTTGTGGCTTCCTTTGTGTGAAAAGTTTATTTTATGTTGAAACCGGGGGTGTCTTGAGCTCGCGGTACTAGCGCGGCCGGCTACGGTACTAGCGCGGCCAGCCACGGTACTACCGCATGTGGGAGCATGGTACTACTGCCCCCACGCGGCAGTAATTTTTTACTGCCGCCTGGGTGAGCGGTACTACCGCTCCGGTGCGGTACTTCCGCCCGAGCGGTACTACCGCGATGACCTGCGGTACTACCGCGCCGTCTTGGGCGCGTGGGGATAAGGACGGGCAGGGGGAGTTCTAACTCCCCCATACCCATTCGCAGTTCCTCCCACATCGTCTCATCCCTCTCTCCCGCTCAAGATAGGAGCCGGCGTTCGTCGCCGGATCTCCTCCTCCGGCTGCCCTCCCGTGATTCCGTCCAGTGGGATCCTTCCCCACCCCGTGCTCTTGCTATGGACCCAGGTTTTTCCCCAATCCTTTCTCATTTTATTGCGTTCTTTGTCTTTAGGTTGTTGGGGAAGACTTGGATGTTCTAGAGATTCGTAGGCCTTCTCTTTGCAAGAATAGGATGATGGAGAGTAGCCTTGCATAGGAATTATACTTGTTTGTTGTCTTGCGTGAGATCTGATCACCATAGCACTACCATTGTTTCGTGGGTCTTTTCAGATTCGAACCGCCGTTCGGATTCGACGCGCGCTGCATTACCATTCCCGTCGGCGCCATTACCGCTTGCACGGTACTACCGCCTCCGCACGGTACTACCACACTCTGACACTAAAACCTTACTACTGCTCCAACCATGGTACTATCAGGCCTAGCACGGTACTACGCGACTTGGAGCAAGATTAATTTTTAGTACCGCAGACACTGGCAGTCCTACCGTGGCTCACATCTAACGCCGGCTAACGTTCACGTATGTTTCCTATGTGTTTCTTGTTCTTTGTTGTGGTCTTTGCAATGATCCTCTTCGCGTTCGTTGGTGTTTTGCGTGTGTGTCTCGGTGGTGGCTCTCTCCGTTCCAATCCCGAGAGTGACACTGCTCCAAGCGTCTGCGCAACCCTGTGTGGCCGAGAGGGCTCCTCTGCCCCCAAGCACAATGTCAAGACTACTGCTAGCAAGTTCAAGGAGCCCGCCAAGGGCATGGATGAGATTCCCCAATCTGACTACGTCCGTCTCAGGCAGATTCACCCATACATGAACCCTCGTTCTTCTGTCAGGGGTTGTGAGCTATTTTGGAACAAGCAACAAACCAACATCTATCTGGATGTCATCAAGAACAAGCAGAATACCTATGTGGATGTGAAATGGATTGACATGCATCACTTGAGGAAGGACAAGTTCCGTGCCTACTTTGGAGAGGCTCTGGACTTGGTGGAGCAGTTTGGCATTGAGCATGTGATATCCTTTCACCTTGACTATGATCCCGAGCTTATCTGGGTTCTTTGCTTCAGTTTACTTTCACTCTGATGAGGAGAGGAGGATGACCTGGATGTCCAATGGACGTAAGCTGACTGCTACCTGGAAGGAGTTCATGGATTTGCTCCAAGTACCTGATGACGGGCTCGACACTCCCATGGGTGTTCGCCCCCATGCCAACTCTGATTCTGCCAACAAGGACAGGCTTGTTCGTACTATGTTGAGAAGACGCTCCAAGTGGCAAGATAGGGTTGGTGCTCAACTCTTTTCTGGATATCATGTACCGCATCTTCCGCAACTCTTTGTTCCTCGCATTGGTGACAAGGACAAGGTCCATGCCTATATGGTGGATATGATGCTCATCTGCGAGGAGGCTCGTTTGTCTCGAGACTCAGCCACTTGATGTCTCACACATCATGTGGTGTGAGCTTCGTTTGCGGTGTTCAAACGCAAAGTGCCTATCTATGGGCCCTATCTGCTTCTCACGATCTCGAGGACTTGGGAGAAGATGTTCCTGGTGATGAGTTCCTTGCCCCTGACTGGATTCGCCATGATCCCATCTGTCTGCGTGTCAAACCCAACTGGGCCAACACTACTACTCGTGCCGAGGCGTCTGCTGCTAGGGCTGCTGTTGGTGAGGAGGATGCTGGCGCCGAGAATGTTGCTGAGGGCCATGCTTCTAGGCCTTCCCAGAGCTCCTCTATGCCTTCATGGGCCAAGAAGCTGAAGGACAAGATGAAGACTCTTTTCTGCATGCAAGCCAAGGGGCAGTACATGATTCATGTGGCATCCAAGGAGAGTCGTCGCCGGGACAGGAAGATCTTGCAGCTCTATGGTGAGGATGTGTCTGGCGGGTCTGAGGAGCGCATCACTCCAGAGGCCGAGTGGATGGAGAAGCAAGGCTGTGTGGACTGATTACGAGGAGGACGCCGAGGAGTCCATCCTGCTTCTTGAGGAGTCTGACGGAGAGGGTTGGGATGAGTTCCCTGCTGCTTGAGCCACCGCTTGTGTGTAGGTGTCCTCTCTGCCTTTTTGGCGTCTCGATGCCAAAGGGGAGAGAGTGTAGGATTCTTGAGTCTTGTGTCGTGTTCCTGTTTGGTGTGTTTATTGCGTTCTCGGTTGAACCTCGTTTGAACCTCGTTTTAGTTGCTTTTCCTTCATATGGTGTAAGACATATGCACTCTATCTATCTTAGCGAGTTTGTGTTATATTGTGCTATATGTTGCTTAGATGTTATTCTTCGGGCCTTTGTCTCTAAAATATAGGGGAGTGGTGATCCTAGTATGTGTGCTATGCAGTCCAAAGCATTCATCCAGAGTGCACACATCTAGGGGAGCCCGTCTATATTTTGGAGAGGAGGTTTGCCCTTGCTCAATATTATCGTATCTTTGTGCAAATCCGTATTGTCATCAATCCACCAAAAGGGGAGATTGTAAGGGCATATTTATCCCGTAAGTGTTTTGGTGATTGATGACGATACTTTGCAGACTAATCGTATGCCTAGAGTTTCTCAGATGTTTCATCAATAGGCACTAGAGGATTCGGTGCACCTCGGAGACTATTGAAGAAGTCGTCGTTCTACGTTTCTTTTGGTGGAGATGAGTCGTAGGAGAGCCGTACTATTAAGAGGGGTCCGCCGGAAAGGTTTGGGTGGAATCAACACGTACACTTGTCCTTCCTTTCCTTGCGCTTTGGAGCATCTTCCCGTTGTCATAGTTGTGCTTAAAACCGCGGTTATCGCTCTTCTTGCGGTAATCTTGCTCTAGGGAAGCGGTAGTACCGCAAGCACCAGCAATAGTACCGGGTCACGCAATACCGCTCCCCCTGGAGCCGTAGTACCGCAACTCGAACCTTGTGCTGCTCCGATGCGGTAGTAGGCGCGACGTAATTTTTACATCCGCGCCACACGGTAGTACCGCACATCTTCTTGTGATAGTACCGCGAGTGGACACGGTAGTACCGCTCTCTTGGAGCCGTAGTACCGTGGCCCTCATGCCCCGTACCGTTGCGCCGCGGTAGTAGGAGCGGATGTAATTTTACATCCGCGCCTCCACGGTAGTACCGCGCCTCGGGCGCGTACCGCGTCGGGTTTTCGCACTGTTTCTTTTTCAGCGGAAGTAGGCACGGATATAATTTATTTCATCCGCGCTCTTAAGAGCTGGGCTTGCCTGCCTTGCGGTAGTACCGCAGCGGTCTTGTGATACTACCCGCGCCGGTAATCTTCGCGCTCGATCGAGCCCGATCCGGGCTCTGCTGCTGCCGCGGTAGTACCATGGCCTTCCACGGTAGTACCGCGTGGCCGCGTGGTAGTACCGCGTTTTCGGAGTGGTAGTACCGCGTGTCGCGGGCTGAACTAGAGGATAACGGTTGGATCTTTTCTCCGAGTATAAAAGGCGTGTCTCCTACCTCTAGTTGACCACCTACTCTATCTCTAAGCTCCATTGTTGCTCCAAGCTCCATTTTGGCCCGATCTCTCTCCCTAGACAATCAAACTTGTTGATTTGCTCGGGATTGGGTGACAAGGGCCCGATCTACACTTCCACCAAGAGACTTTTGATTCCCCCCCCACTTATCCCTTGCGGATCTTGTTACTCTTGGGTGTTTGAGCACCCTAGACGGTTGAGGTCACCGTGGAGCCATATTCCATTGTGGTGAAGCTTCATGGTGTTGTTGGGAGCCTCCAATTAAGTTGTGGAGATTGCCCCAACCATGTTTGTAAAGGTTGATTTGCCGCCTTCAAGGGCACCAATAGTGGAATCACGGCTCTTGCATTGTGCGAGGGCGTGTGGAGATTACGGTGGCCCTAGTGGCTTCTTGGGGAGCATTGTGCCTCCACACCGCTCTAACGGAGACATACTTCCCCTCAAAAGGAAGGAACTTCGGTAACACATCCTCGTCTCCACCGGCTCCACTCTTGGTTATCTTATCCCTTTACTTGTGCAAGCTTATTTGTGTTTCTCTCCTTGCTTGCTCTTGTGCTTGTGTTGATTGCATAATATAGGTTGTCCACCTAGTTGCACATCTAGACAACCTTTATTATTGCAAAGTTTAAATTGGTAAAGAAAAGCTTAAAAATTGTTAGTTGCCTATTCACCCCCCCCCCCTAGTCAACTATATCGATCCTTTCAATTACAATTAACAGATACAGTCTTACGCGTGTGCCTTCATTTCACCTTTCTATTTATACCCCTCCCAACAAAGTATGTCGTGGTAGGGCCATGACCTCACAAAAACTATAATGATGCCATATTTATGTACAATATGTGTTTACACTAGTGGTGGCTAGGGTTTGACAGGCGGTTGCGACCTTGCCAGTTCACTTGCCTCTAGCCGCATGCGGCGAGGTGGGGGATCTCAGGTCCTTCCAGGCATACTTGGAAGTTTTAAGTGCTATGAGTTTTATGGTCTTCGTCGGTGAATTTCAGGTAGAGGGCACGATGCGGTGAGAATGTCTTCTCTTGTTGTGACAATGCCTTTCCCGCTAGCGCCACAGAGCCAGAGATCTTGTTTCCACATGTTCGTCTTGCAAAATGTAGGTTTTTTCCTCATAGATGCACTCATGTGGACCTAGTGAGTTTGTGTTAGAGTCTAGTGTTTTTGTTGGTCGGTCTCTTGTGGCATCGGTGTGCTGCCTAGGCGTTTTGGTGAAGATTTTGTACTTCGACGACCTACAATTCTAGGGGACCATTGATGGCCAAGCATGTTCAATGCTCATGGCTTCCCATCCTTTTAGATGGACGACTATGGGGCGTTTGGAAACCTTGAAGGAAATGTGCCCTAGAGGCAATAATAAAGTTATTATTTATTTCCTTATATCATGATAAATGTTTATTGTTCATGCTAGAAATGTATTAACCGGAAACATAATACATGTGTGAATACATAGACAAACGGAGTGTCACTAGTATGCCTCTACTAGACTAGCTTGTTAATCAAAGATGGTTAAGTTTCCTGACCATAGACAAATGAGTTTTCATTTGATTAACAAGGTCACATCATTGGTTGAATGATCTGATTGACATGACCCATTCCATTAGCTTAGCACCCGATCGTTTAGTATGTTGCTATTGCTTTTATCCATGACTTATACATGTTCCTATAACTATGAGATTATGCAACTCCCGTTTGCGGAGGAACACTTTGGTACTACCAAACGTCACAACGTGAATCGGGTGATTATAAAGGAGTATTACAAGTGTCTCCAAAGGCAGATGTTGGGTTGGCGTATTTCGAGATTAGGATTTGTCACTCCGATTGTCGGAGAGGTATCTCTGGGCCATCTCGGTAATGCACATCACTATAAGCCTTGCAAGCAATGTAGCTAATGAGTTAGTTACAGAATGATGCATTATGGAACGAGTAAAGAGACTTGCCAGTAACGAGATTGAACTAGGTATTGGATACCGACGATCGAATCTCGGGCAAGTAACATACCGATGACAAAGGGAACAACGTATGTTGTTATGCGGTCTGACCGATAAAGATCTTCGTAGAAAATGTAGGAACCAATATGGGCATCCAGGTCCCGCTATTGGTTATTGACCAGAGATGTATCTCGGTCATGTCTACATTGTTCTCGAACCGTAGGGTCCGCACGCTTAAGGTTTCGATGACGGTTATATTATGAGTTTGTGTATTTTGATGTACCGAAGGAGTTCGGAGTCACTGATGTGATCACTGACATGACTACGAGTCTCGAAATGATCGAGACATAAAGATTGATATATTGGACGGCTATATTCGGACTCGGAAAGGTTCCGGAAGTTTCCGGAGAAAACCGGAGTGCCGAGGGGTTACGGAACCCCCAGGGAAGTAATGGGCCTTATTGGGCCAAGAGGGAGAGAGAGGCTGCGCCAGGAGGTGGCGCCCCCATGGGGAGTCCGAATTGGACAAGGAAGGGGGGGCGCGGCCCCCTTTCCCTCTTCCTCTCCCTCTCCTTCCTTCCCCCTTCCTCCTTCCTAGTTGGACTAGGAAAGGGGAGTCCTACTCCCACTAGGAGGAGGACTCCCCTCCCTGGCGCGCCTCCTATGGCCGGCCGGCCCTCCCCTTGCTCCTTTATATACGGGGCAGGGGGCACCCCATAACACACAAGTTGATCCTTGAGATCGTTCCTTAGCCGTGTGCGGTGCCCCCTCCACCATATTCCACCTCGGTCAAATTGTAGAAGTGCTTAGGCGAAGCCCTGTGTTGGTAGAACATCAAGATCGTCACCACGCCGTCGTCTTGTGGAACTCTCTCTCCCGGAGCTTTGCTGGATCGGAGCCCGAGGAGCGTCACCGAGTTGTACGTGTGCCAAGAACTTCGGAGGTGCCGGAGTAACGGTGCTTGGATCGGTTGGATCGCGAGGAGAACGTCTGACTACTTCCTCTACGTTGTGATTGCTTCCGCTTCGTCTCACGAGGGTACGTGAACAACACTCTCCCCTCTCGTTGCTATGCATCACCATGATCTTGCGTGTGCGTAGGAAATTTTTGAAATTACTCGTTCCCCAACAGTGGCATCCGAGCCTAGGTTTTTATGGTTTGATGTTTTGCACGAGTAGAACACAAGTGAGTTGTGGGCGATACAATTTATACTGCCTACCAAAGCATGTCATACTTTGGTTCAGCGGTATTGTGAGATGAAGCGGCCGGACCGACATTACGCAGACGCTTACGCGAGACTGGTTTCACTGCTACGAGCACTCGTGCTTAAAGGTGGCTGGCGGGTGTCTGTCTCTCTCACTTTAGTTGAACCGAGTGGCTACGCCCGGTCCTTGAGAAGGTTAAACGGAGTCTATTTGACGGGCATCGTTGTGGTCTTGATGCGTAGGTGAGATTGGTTCTTGCTTAAGCCCGTAGCAGCCACGTAAAATTTGCAACAACAAAGTAGAGGACGTCTAACTTGTTTTTGCAGGGCATGTTGTGATGTGATATGGTCAAGACGTGATGCTATATTTTATTGTATGAGATGATCATGTTTTGTAACCGGGTTATCGGCAATCGGTCGGAGCCATATGGTTGTCGCTTTATTGTATGAAATGCAACGCATACGTAATTGCTTTTACTTTATCACTAAGCGGTAGCGATAGTCGTAGAAGCAATAGATGGCGTAACGACAACGATGCTACGATGGAGATCAAGGTGTCGCTACCGGTGACGATGGTGATCACGACGGTGCTTCGGAGATGGAGATCACAAGCACAAGATGATGATGGCCATATCATATCACTTATATTGATTGCATGTGATGTTTATCCTTTATGCATCTTATTTTGCTTGGTTGACGGTAGCATTTTAAGATGATCTCTCACCTAAATTAGCAAGTAGTGTTCTCCACAGTATGCACCGTTGCCAAAGTTAAATGCGTCTTGAGACACCACGTGATGATCGGGTGTGATAAGCTCTCGTCCATCTACAACGGGTGCAAGCCAGTTTTGCACGCAGAATACTCAGGTTATACTTGACGAGCCTAGCATATACAGATATGGCCTCGAACACGGAGACCGAAAGGTCGAGCATGAATCATATAGTAGATATGATCAACATAAGATGTTCACCATTGAAAACTACTCCATCTCACGTGATGATCGGTTATGGTTTAGTTGATTTGGATCACGTGATCACTTAGATGACTAGAGAGATGTCTATCTAAGTGGGAGTTCTTAAGTAATATGATTAATTGAACTTAAATTTATCATGAACTTAGTACTGATAGTATCTTGCTTGTCTATGTCTGCTTATAGATAGATGGCTCGTCTTTGTTGTTCCGTTGAATTTTAATGCGTTCCTTGAGAAAGCAAAGTTGAAAGATGATGGTAGCAATTACACGGACTGGGTCCGTAATCGAGGATTATCCTCATTGCTGCAGAAGAGTTACGTCTGGATGCACCGCTAGGTGCCAGTGCCCTTCGCCGATGTAACCGACGGCGTTAAGAACGTCTGGCGAGCAAAGCTGATGACTACTCTATAGTTCAAGTGTGCCATGCTATACGGCTTAGAACCGGTCTTCAACGACGTTTTGAAAGTCATGGAGCATATGAGATGTTCCAGAGTTGAAGTTGATATTTCAAATGTAATGCCCGGATTGAGAGATATGAAGTCTCCAATAAGTTCTATAGCTGCAAGATGGAGGAGAATGGAGTGCATCGGTGAGCACATACTCGTAATGTCCGGGTATTACAATCACTTGACTCAACCGGGAGTTGATCTTCCGGATGATTGTGTCATTGATGTAATTCTTCAATCATTGCCACCAAGCTACAAAGGCTTCGTGATGAACTATAATATGCAAGGGTTAGTAAAGACTATGCACGAGCTCTTCGCAATCTTTGAAGGCTGCGGAGGTAGAAATCAAGAAGGAGCATCAAGTGTTGATGGTCAATAAGACCACTAGTTTCAAGAAGAAAGGCAAAGGGAAGAAGAAGGAACTTCAAGAAGAACAGCAAACAAGTTGCTGCTCGGGAGAAGAAACCCAAGTCTGGACCTAAACCTGAAACCCAGTGCTTCTCTGCAAGCGGTAGTCACCTTTGGAAGCGGAACTGCCCCAAGTATTTGGCGGATAAGAAGGATGGCAAGGTGAACAAAGGTATATGTGATATACATGTTATTGATGTGTACCTTACTAGAGCTCGCAGTAGCACACTGGTATTTGATACTGGTTACATTGCTAATATTTGCAACTCGAAGCAGGGACTACGGATTGCTTAACACCGCAAAGGACGAGGTGACGATGCGCATGGGAAATGGTTCCAAAGTCGATGTGATCGCGATCGGCACGCTACCTCTACATCTACCTTCGGGATTAATTTTAGACCTAAATAATTGTTATTTGGTGCCGCCGTTGAGCATGAACATTATATCTGGATCTTGTTTGATGCGAGACGGTTATTCATTTAAATCATATAATATTTGTTTTTCTATTTATATGAATAATATCTTTTATTGTCATGCACCCTTGACGAGTGGTCTATTTTTAATGAATCTCGATAGTAGTAATACACATATTCATAATGTTGAAACCAAAAGATGCAGAGTTGATAATGATGGTGCAACTTATTTGTGGCAATCGCCGTTTAGGTCATATCGGTATAAAGCGCATGAAGAAACTCCATCTTGATGGACTTTTGGAGTCACTTGATTATGAATCACTTGGCACTTGCGTAACCGTGCCTCATGGGCAAGATGACTAAAACCCGTTCTCCGATACTATGGAGAGAGCAACAGATTTGTTGGAAATCATACATACAGATGTATGTGGTCCAATGAATGTTGAGGCTCGTGGCGGATATCGTTATTTTCTCACCTTCACAGATGATTTAAGCAGATATGGGTATATCTACTTAATGAAACATAAGTCTGAAACATTTGAAAAGTTCAAAGAATTTCAGAGTGAAGTTGAAAATCATCGTAATAAGAAAATAAAGTTTCTACGATCTGATCGTGGAGGCGAATATTTGAGTTACGAGTTTGGTCTACATTTGAAACAATGCGGAATAGTTTCGCAACTCACGCCACCGGAACACCACAGCGCAATGGTGTGTACGAACGTCAGAATCGCACTTTACTAGATATGGTGCGATCTATGATGTCTCTTACAGATTTACCGCTATCGCTTTTGGGGTTATGCTCTTGAGACGGCCACATTCACGCTGAATAGAACACCATCAAAATCCGTTGAGGCGACACCTTATGAACTATGGTTTAGCAAGAAACCAAAGTTGTCGCTCTTAAAGTTTGGGGATGCGATGCTTATGTGAAAAAGCTTCAACCTGATAAGCTCGAACCTAAATCGAGAAATGTGTCTTCATAGGATACCCAAAGGAGACAGTTGGGTACACCTTCTATCACAGATCCGAAGGCAAGACATTTGTTGCTAAGAATGGATCCTTTCTAGAGAAGGAGTTTCTCTCGAAAGAAGTGAGTGGGAGGAAAGTAGAACTTGATGAGGTAATCATACCTTCTCCCTTATTTGAAAGTAGTTTATCACGAAACCGGTTTCTGCGACATCTACACCAAATAGTGAGGAAGTTGATGATGTTGATCATGAAACTTCAGATCAAGTTACTACAGAACCTCGTAGATCAACCAGAGTAAGATCCGCACTGAGTGGTACGGTAATCCTGTTCTGAAAGTCATGCTACTAGATCATGATGAACCTACGAACTATGAAGAAGCGATGGTGAGCCCAGATTCCGCAAAATGGCTTGAGGCCATGAAATCTGAGATGGGATCCATGTATGAAAACAAAGTGTGGACTTTGATTGACTTGCCCGAGGGTCGGCAAGCAATAGAAAACGAGTGGATCTTCAAGAAGAAGACCGACGACGACGGTAATATTATCGTCTACAAAGCTCGACTTGTCGCAAAGGGGTTTCGACAAGTTCAAGGGATTGACTACGATGAGACCTTCTCACCAGAAGCGATGCTTAAGTCTGTCCGAATCATGTTAGCAATTGCCGCATTTTATGATTATGAAATTTGGCAAATGGATGTAAAGACTGCATTCCTGAATGGGTTTACGGAAGAAGAGTTGTATATGATGCAACCGTAAGGTTTTATCAATCCAAAGGGAGCTAACAAAGTGTGCAAGCTTCAGCGATCCATTTATGGACTGGTGCAAGCATCTCGGAGTTGGAATAAACGCTTTGATAGTGTGATCAAAGCATTTGGGTTTATACAAACTTTTGGAGAAGCCTGTATTTACAAGAAAGTGAGTGGGAGCTCTGTAGCATTTCTGATATTATATGTAGATGACATATTACTGATCGGAAATGATATAGAATTTCTGGATAGCATAAAGGGATACTTGAACAAGAGTTTTCGATGAAGGACCTCGGTGAAGCTGCTTACATATTAGGCATAAAAATCTATAGAGATAGATCAAGACGCTTAATTGGACTTTCACAAAGCACATACCTTGACAAGATTTTGAAGAAGTTCAAAATGGATCAAGCAAAGAAAGGGTTCTTGCACATGTTGCAAGGTATGAAGTTGAGTAAGACTCAATGCCCGACCACCGCAGAAGATAGAGAGAAAATGAAAGATGTTCCCTATGCCTCAGCCATAGGCTCTATCATGTATGCAATGCTGTGTACCAGACCTGATGTGTGCCTTGCTATAAGCTTAGCAGGGAGGTACCAGAGTGATCCAGGAGTGGATCACTGGACAGCGGTCAAGAACATCCTGAAGTACCTAAAAAGGACTAAGGATATGTTTCTCGTATATGGAGGTGACAAAGAGCTCATCGTAAACGGTTACGTTGATGCAAGCTTTGACACTGATCCGGACGATTCTAAATCGCAAACCGGATACGTATTTACACTAAACGGAGGAGCTGTCAGTTGGTGCAGCTCAAAACAAATCGTCAGAGCGGGATCTACATGTGAAGCGAGAATACATAGCAGCTTCAAGCAGCTAATGAAGGAGTCTGGATGAAGGAGTTCATATCCGATCTAGGTGTCATACCTAGTGCATCGGGACCGATGAAAATCTTTTGTGACAATACTGGAGCAATTGCCTTGGCGAAGGAATCCAGATTTCACAAGAGAACAAAACACATCAAGAGACGCTTCAATTCCATCCGGACTTAGTCCAGGTGGGAGACATAGAGATTTGCAAGATACATACGGATCTGAATGTAGCAGACCCGTTGACTAAGCCTCTTCCACGAGCAAAACATGATCAACACCAAGACTCCATGGGTGTTAGAATCATTACTGTGTAATCTAGATTATTGACTCTAGTGCAAGTGGGAGACTGAAGGAAATGTGCCCTAGAGGCAATAATAAAGTTATTATTTATTTCCTTATATCATGATAAATGTTTATTGTTCATGCTAGAAATGTATTAACCGGAAACATAATACATGTGTGAATACATAGACAAACGGAGTGTCACTAGTATGCCTCTACTAGACTAGCTTGTTAATCAAAGATGGTTAAGTTTCACGACCATAGACAAAGGAGTTGTCATTTGATTAACAAGGTCACATCATTGGTTGAATGATCTGATTGACATGACCCATTCCATTAGCTTAGCACCCGATCGTTTAGTATGTTGCTATTGCTTTTATCCATGACTTATACATGTTCCTATAACTATGAGATTATGCAACTCCCGTTTGCGGAGGAACACTTTGGTACTACCAAACGTCACAACGTAATCGGGTGATTATAAAGGAGTATTACAAGTGTCTCCAAAGGCAGATGTTGGGTTGGCGTATTTCGAGATTAGGATTTGTCACTCCGATTGTCGGAGAGGTATCTCTGGGCCATCTCGGTAATGCACATCACTATAAGCCTTGCAAGCAATGTAGCTAATGAGTTAGTTACAGAATGATGCATTACGGAACGAGTAAAGAGACTTGCCAAGAATTGAGATTGAACTAGGTATTGGATACCGACGATCGAATCTCGGCAAGTAACATACCGATGACAAAGGGAACAACGTATGTTGTTATGCGGTCTGACCGATAAAGATCTTCAGAGAAAATGTAGGAACCAATATGGGCATCCAGGTCCCGCTATTGGTTATTGACCAGAGATGTATCTCGGTCATGTCTACATTGTTCTCGAACCGTAGGGTCCGTGACGCTTAAGGTTTCGATGGCGGTTATATTATGAGTTTGTGTATTTTGATGTACCGAAGGAGTTCGAGTCCCGGATGTGATCACGGACATGACGAGGAGTCTCGAAATGATCGAGACATAAAGATTGATATATTGGACGGCTATATTCGGACTCGGAAAGGTTCCGAAGTTTCCGGAGAAAACGGAGTGCGGAGGGGTTACCGAACCCCCGGGAAGTAATGGGCCTTATTGGGCCAAGAGGGAGAGAGAGGGCTGCGCCAGGAGGTGGCGCTGCTTCCCCCCATGGGGAGTCCGAATTGGACAAGGAAGGGGGCGCCCCTTCCCTCTTCCTCTCCCTCTCCTTCCTTCCCGTTCCTCCTTCCTAGTTGGACTAGGAAAGGGTATTCCTACTCCCACTAGGAGGAGGACTCCCCCCTCCCTTGGCGCGCCTCCTAGGGCCGGCCGGCCCTCCCCCTTGCTCCTTTATATACGGGGGCAGGGGGGCACCCCATGACACACAAGTTGATCCTTGAGATCGTTCCTTAGCCGTGTGCGGTGCCCCCCTCCACCATATTCCACCTCGGTCAAATTGTAGCAGTGCTTAGGCGAAGCCCTGCGTTGGTAGAACATCAAGATCGTCACCACGCCGTCGTGCTGACGGAACTCTCTCTCCCCGGAGCTTTGCTGGATCGGAGCCCGAGGAGCATCACCGAGCTGTACGTGTGCCAAGAACTCGGAGGTGCCGGAGTAACGGTGCTTGGATCGGTTGGATCGCGAGGAGAACGTACGACTACTTCCTCTACGTTGTGATTGCTTCCGCTTCGGTCTACGAGGGTACGTAGACAACACTCTCCCCTCTCGTTGCTATGCATCACCATGATCTTGCGTGTGCGTAGGAAATTTTTTGAAATTACTACGTTCCCCAACAAACCTTTGTATTATTGTAGGCATATATTTCGTATATAGTTGAACGTGCTTATTTCTGAGAACTTTCTCAATATGTATTGTCCAACCCTCCCATGCACCAGGGTCCTATTTGAAACTAAGGGTGATTAAGGTGTTCGTCATGCGATAGCCAAAACAATGCATTAACGCTTCATGACTATATGTGATACTCAAATTATAGATATTTCCATTGATAGCTCAACCTGTCACCCTCAGGGTCGCGGGGTCAATATTATAACAAGTGCATACAACTTCCAACTGAATCCAAAGCATAAATACAATGAAGACATAAAAGTTCATATCTGAAATCATATTACTTGGGTCCTAGTAACAAGCATTCGATATAGCAAAGTCATAACAACATCAATTCTCAACATTCATCATACTGGGGATCGATCCCCACAAATCTTAAGGCTATTACATAATTTCGTCCAATTCTCATCCATACCATGTTACGTAGATTACTCACACATGGTTGTGATGAGCATGAGGGTTCTAATGGAGAAGGAGTTGACGTGCTCGATGCTGAAGTTTCCCCCTATCAGGGGGCAGGGTTTGGCTTCTGTCAGTCCACCAAGATTAAGATCAGCAAATACGGCCACCTCCACCTCGAGGAATAATACACGATAAATTTGACTATGATTCTTGAGGCATCTAAGGACCAGTGGCATCAGAGAGGCACCCCAGATTCCTGGTGGGCCCAGGCGCCTTAATGGGGGACCCTCCCAAGCCCATCCAGGCTTAGTCTTTTGCACAAGGTCTTCTCATGTCCAAAAGCATCTTTGTATTTATTTTTTCCTGTAAATGAACAAAAAATGTTTTCCCTGGAAACAAAAACACTGAAAAACGGGAACTGACGTTGAGAACTTTACTAATACTAGCAGATGCCCATACGTTGCCACATAACCATTAGCTTAGAGGTGGTGAAAATAACATTAGTGTCCTTTATGACCGTTGCCTGATTTACGATTAGAAAAGATAGCAAAAATATGGTGAGAGACATGCAGCATCGGGGAATTTTAAATGACTATAGTAAGTTAGGAAGAGAACTAAAACCAAGATCGATTTTGAGTTCAAGTCATATTTTTGTCTTTGTTATTTGTACCTTTTATAAAAGAGATTTTTAACATTCTCCCTCTTACCTCTCATTTTCGCATTAGAGGTAAGAGTATAAAATAGATCTGAGCTATGGATCGCATTAAGTAGTGGGTTTGCTTAACTCTTACCTTTTTACCTCCCATATAAAAAGAGGCGGCAAGAGGGAGTGAGGGAGTCCCGGACTAGGGGGTGTCCGGATAGCCGGACTATCGTCATGGCCGGACTCCAAGACTATGAAGATACAAGATTGAAGACTTTGTCCCGTGTCCGGATGGGACTTTCCTTGGCGTGGAAGGCAAGCTTGGCGTCTGGATATGTAGATCTCCTACCATTGTAACTACTGTGTAACCCTAACCTATCCGGTGTCTATATAAACCGGAGGGTTTTAGTCCGTGGGGACGAACAACAATCATACCATATGCTAGCTTCTAGGGTTTAGCCTCCTTGATCTCGTGGTAGATCTACTCTTGTACTACCCATATCATCAATATTAATCAAGCGGAGTAGGGTATTACCTCCATCGAGAGGGCCCGAACACAGGTAAAAACATCGTGTCCCTTGTCTCCTGTTACCATCCGCCTAGACGCACAGATTCGGGACCCCCTACGCGAGATCCGCCGGTTTTGACACCGACATTGGTGCTTTCATTGAGAGTTCCTCGTATGCGTCACCGATAGGCCCGATGGCTCCTTCGATCATCAACAACGACGCGGTCCGGTGAGACCTTTCTCCCGGATAGATCTTTGTGTTCGGGCGGCTTTGCTGCGGGCCAATTCGCAGCCATCCGGAGCAGATCGAAAGCTTCGCCCCTGGCCATCGTGTCGATTAGAAAGTTTGAACTATACGGCCGATATCCGCAGAGACTTGATCTTCGATGGATTCGAGCCGCAGCCAAGCGTGCCGCCTTTGTCTCGATGGGCATGATCTAGCTCTGCAGCGGTCAAAGTGCCACGGAGGCCGCACCGATATCCGCTCCGACCCTTAATCCGGGCGGATTCCCCGATCGAGGGCGAGTGGTTGGACACCGCCTCGGGGCTACAATCTCTACGGCGATCAAGCGAACTCTATCCTTGTCCTTTGTGAAGACCTTGACCTGTGGTGCGGACTCCTCTCCGGACTCTGAACCTCCAGCGCCCCTACCAATCGAATTCGATTGGGCGCCATTTATGGAGTTCTCGTCCGCGGACATATTTCAGCTCTCGCCATTTTGGTACATCCTGAATTCACTAAAGTATCTCTCTTTATCCGGAGAGCCCTGGCCGGACTACGGACAGGAAGGTTGGGATGCGGACGACGAAGAAATTCAATGCCCACCCACCACCCACTTTGTAGCCACTGTCGATGATTTAACCGACATGCTAGACTACGACTCCGAAGACATCGACGGTATGGACGACGATGCCGGAGCGACCAAGACCCAGCGCCTCTGAGACGCTGGAAGGCCACCTCGTCATATGACATATACATGGTGGACATCCCAAAAGATGGGAACGGCGATGGAACAACGGAGGATGACCGCTCCAAGAAACAGCCGAAGCGCCGACGTCAGCGGCGCCGCTCTAAATCCCGCCACAATAAAAACGGTGATTCCGCCACGGGAGATAATAACACCCCGGACAGTGCCGAAGAGAACCCCCTCCAGCAGGACTCAGCGCAGGAGGAGGGAGAAGCAAGTCCGCAAGACAGTGCGGCAGAAAGAGAGGTCGAGGACGATAATTATGCGCCTCCCTCCGAAGATGAGGCAAGCCTCGACGACGACGAATTTGTCGTGCCTGAGGATCCCGCCGAACAGGAGCGTTTCAAACGCAGGCTTATAGCCACGGCAAGCTGCCTCAAGAAAAAGTAGCAACAGCTTAGAGCTGATCAAGACCTGCTAGCTGACAGATGGACTAAAGTCCTTGCAGCCGAAGAGTATGAACTCGAACGCCCCTCAAAAAGCTACCCCAAACGCAGGCCGTTGCCTCGACTAGAGGAGGAAGCACCCAAGTCACCAGCGCATGACATGGCAGACCGGCCACCCCGTGGCCACGACAGAGAAGCCTCTCAGCCCTCCGCTCAAGCCACACCCCGACGCCGCTCAAAAAGTACCAAGACAGGGGGAAACGCGCCGGACTTGCGAGATATATTGGAGGATAAGGCAAAACATACAAGATCGATCTACGGATCGCGTGGGCGCCCAACGATGCGGGATGATTACCGTCGCGCCGAATACAAAGAAACCCGCCGGGCGAACACGATGAGACAAAGCTCGTATGAGCTACGTCGTGATATAGCCCAATAAAGAGGCGCCGCACACCCACTATGCTTTACAGATGAAGTAATGGATCATCAAATCCCCGAGGGCTTCAAGCCCGTAAACATCGAATCATACAATGGTACCACAGATCCTGCGGTCTGGATCGAGGACTATCTCCTCCATATCCACATGGCTCGCGGTGATGATCTACATGCCATAAAATACCTCCTACTCAAGCTTAAAGGACCAGCTCGGCATTGGCTCAACAGCTTGCCAGCAGAATCAATTGGTTGTTGGGAGGACCTGGAAGCCGCATTCCTTGATAACTTCCAGGGCACATATGTGCGACCACCAGACGCCCGATGACCTTAGCCACATAATTCAGCAGCGGAAGAATCGGCCGGACAATTACGGACTCGGTTCCTAACAAAGAAAAATCAAATCGTTGACTGTCCGGGATGCAGAGGCCCTTGCAGCCTTCAAACATAACATCATGACGAGTGGCTTGCCGGCACCTAGGACAGGAAAAGCGAAATCTATGGCAGCCCTCACAACCCTCATGACTTGCTTTTGTGCGGGAGAGGACAGCTGGCTAGCTCGAAGCAACAACTTGGCCAAACATCCCGATAGTCCGGATACCAAGGACAGCAATGGCGGTCGCGTCGCAACAAGAACAAGCGCCGCGTGCGGTGATAATATCAAGATACGGCCGTCAATGCCGGATTCAGAGGCTCTAAACCCGGTCAGCGGAAGAAGCCATTCAAAAGAAATACCCGGTGCCGTCCAACTTGGACCGAATACTCGATCGCTTGTGCGGATACATGGCACCCCGAAAAACCAGCCAATCACACCAACAGGACTGTTGGGTGTTTAAACAAGCAGGCAAGTTAAGTGCGAACTCAATGACAAGGGGCTGCATAGCGATGACGAGGAAGAGCCCGGCCACCGAACAATAGAGGATGTAAGGGTTTTCCCACGCAAGTGCGGACGGTGAACATGATATACGCAACCCATATACCCAAAAGGGAGCGGAAGCGTGCACTAAGGGACGTATATGCGATGGAGCCATCGCCCAAGTTCAACCCATGGTCTTCCTTCCGATCACCTTCGATCGAAGGACCACCCACTAGCATCCGTCACGGCGGCTTCGCGCATTGGTTCTTGACCCAATTATCGACGGATTTCACCTCACCAGTCCTGAGGGGCGGCGGCAGCAGCCTGAACACTGCTTTATCGAGGATCTGATGTGCAAAATGGGCATAGACCCCTCAAGGATTAAACCTACAAAAACGACCTTTAAAGGCGTCATACCGAGTGTAGAGGCCAGTTGTACGGGCTCAGTTACACTCGAAGTGGTCTTCGGATCCCCGGATAACTTCCGAAGCGAAGAGTTAATCTTTGACAGCGTCCCATTCCGCAGCGGCTATCATGCACTGCTCGGACGAACCGCATTTGCAAAGTTCAATGCGGTGCCGCACTAGGCATACCTCAAGCTCAAGATGCCAGGCCCTCAAGGAGTAATCACGGTCAATGGAAACACCGAACGCTCTTTCCGAACGGAGGAGCACACGGTGGCCCTCGCGGCGGAGGTACAAAGCAGCCTCTCACAGCAATTCTTGAGTCCGGCCACTAAGCGTCCGGACACTGTCAAGCGCGCCCGGAGTAACCTACAACAAGACCGCCTGGCACGATTCAAGCACGCGTAGCAATCCGGCCCCAACCCCCGCCCTCGCGAAACTGCGAAGCTAGTATTACGCGTACATAATTACGCTCTGGAGATACCATGGGCATATGGGGAGGGGCAAGACCACGACACGCCAAGAATGCGGCTCGACCGCACCAGGGGCCCCCGTTTGTGTCATTTCTTTTTCCCTTTTTCTTCCTTTTTCTTACTTTCAGGATTCCGTCTTTGAGAAGTCTTGTCCGGCACTTGAATCGCCGAACTCACGATGCAACAGCCAGGGCCGCGTCGAGCGTTCAGGTGGTCTCTATTACGAGCATTATACCTGTTTTTACATACCATCCCGCAGCTTACCCCTGGAGGGGGACATGTTAGATAGTCCCATCCCTTGCTTATCGCACTATTTGTATCGTTTTGCTTTCATTGCAGTACCCTTTTGAATAAACAATACATAGCTTTTTGCCTATTATTGCACTCTTTTATTTACCCATATATATGTTCGTTTCATGACATGTTGCACCCGTACACTGCCAATACACCAGGGGCTTGAGTACCCCAAAATTATGGTGTGATAAGTCCGAACACTTTCACAAGTGCGGCACCCCGAACTTATAGCATTATATGAATTGGCTCCGAATCATGTCTTGGGTCAATAGTTGGGTTTGCCGGCTCCGTGTTTTGGTACCTTACGTTCCGCTATATCGGCTAAGGTAGCACCGGAGAACCATCATGCGATTGTGCCCCAGCTTGAGCTGGGTCGAGCACCTCGATGGAGAAAGCTAAAACTGGCTGTCATGATAGAGGCGAGAGCGATCGCTGTTCGAGAGGTTTTTCGGGTCCCTAAAGACTTATGCCGCTTAGAGCGAGGAACCGGAATTGTCCGGCCAAAGGCGTGGATAAGCGCCCGAACTCGGTCTTCCGAATACTAGGGGCTTCACGAAATTTAAAATTATAGAATTCTATGGCTAAGTGAGAGTGTTCAAGCATTATAAGTCCGGTTGCCTTGTTCGTTGTGTTGAGCGCCTCCTAGATGGACCCAAGAATGGGAACAAGAGTGCTCAAGTTTATCCTGAACACCCCAAAGACTTTCGTGGCATGGGGAAATTTGAAGCCAACGACTTGCCATCTCTCAAATTTGATAAACGACCTTACGTAAGGTAATATTTTAAATTAATAAGCATTGCTTAGCGCATATGAACAAGTTTTCAGCGTACAGGATAACAAATGCGAGTTTATTCAAAAATTACATCTTTGGAGCACTCATCCGCTATTCGGCGGGCACCCTTCAGGAGGCCCTCATAGTACATTTCGGGCGTGCGATGCTCATGACCCTTCGGTGGCCTGTCCGTCACAAGCCTCTCTGCATCCAGCTTGCCCCAGTGCACTTAAGCACGGGCAAGGGCCCGACAGACACCTTCAATGCAGACGGAGTGCTTGATGACTTCAAGCCGCGGACAGGCATCCACCAGCCGCTGCACCAAGCCGAAGTAGCTCCCGGGCATGGCCTCCAATGGCCATAGCCGCTTATAAGGCCCTTCATGGCCTGTTCGGCGACCTTGTGGAGCTCGACCAGCTGCTTCAGCTGGTCGCTCGAGCACCGGCTGTTCGACCTCAAAGATATCGAGACCGTAACACCTTTTCCGTCGAGCTCCCTCCTTGGCGCGGTAGAATGCGGCAGCATCGGACACACCTCTGAGGCAAATCTGTGAATGCTCCTGGAGAGCTCCGAATCCGGGTAAGTAATAGGTAATTCACTTTCACATGCTTGCTTTGCATAAAGAATGCCTTACCCACCGCTATCTTCTTCAACGACTCAATTTCTTGGAGGGCTTTTTGGGCCTCGGCCTTAGCAGCTTTGGCACTTTCAAGAGCCGAGGCGAGCTCGGAGTCTCGAGTCTTCGAGTCACGCTCCAAACCCTCGTGTTTTTCCACGAGCTTGGAGCTCTTGCCGTCTGTAGCCATTGCGCCTCCAACTTCTCTCGCTCGGTGCGTTCGGCAGCCGCTTTGTTTTCGGCCACGGACACCACTTCCTTCAGGGTCGCCACCTCGTTCGTGGACCCTGTAGTACACAAGTTATTCCTGTTATTTTTTGCAACCAAAACCTTTTCTATAAGGTATTTCTTTAATAAGGTATTACTTACCTTCTTTGTCCTCGAGCTGCTTCTTGGCTTGTCCGAGCTCGTTCTTGGACCGCTCGAGGTTACTTCAATGCATTAACCTCTGCGGTCGGTCTGGCAGAGGTCGACAACGCAACCTGCATTCCCATATTGACATACTTATGTTAGACTCCTCGTATATCTTTTAGATCCTTAGTCGACTTTTCTTTCCGAACACCGAACTAAGCATCGAGGGCTACCGTCTATGCGGAAATATTTTTACATATTCTAAACTTACCTCAAAGCCTGTTAGAAAGGCTGGTACAGGCTTCAGTCGATCCGCTCTTGGCGGACTGAACTGTCCGGATCATCACACTCATAACAAAGGCGGTGCTCCTCCTCGATGGAAGCGCTGTTGGCGCCTCCGATAAGCTATCCGGTGCCTCGGTTGGGCCGGAGGACACCGGCGTCTTACCCTTCTTGCGAAGGATCCGCTGGCCGGACTTCGGAACCGCTGATGGTTCCGGCATGGAGTCCGGACGAGGGTCGGGCTTAGAGCCCCTGGGGGTCTTGCCCCCCGCGCGCCTGGACTCCGGGAGGTTGCCTTGTGGCACCTCCTGCGCTACCTCCTCTTGACCAAGCCCCCCTTGGGGCTCGTCCGCAGCGTGAGGCGAGGAGGCGGTCGAAAGCGAAGCGCTCTCCATTTCCGACGAGCCCAGGGACCCGCTCGATGAATCAGCGAACTCGCCCTTGGGCGGGCAGCACGGTTGTTCCACATTAGAGAACACTCTACAATAATAAAAAGCCATGGGTATCCGGACACTTACGATCTCGCCAGGGGCTTGGCCCTTGTAGGCCAATCCTCCTCGTCGTCGTCGACGTTGGTGGAGAAGTCCGGAGGAAGGGTTCTTCCCTTCTTGGACCCTCCGGCCTCCCGGTTAGGCGACCTTCCTTTTCTTCTCCTCCCCCTGGGAGGAACTTCTTCTTCTTCCTTCTCGTCCTCAGGAGAAGATTCTGCTTCAGAATCTGACAGCACCTGGCGTCGGGAGCTCTTTCGAGTTCTCGTGGCCTCCTTCTTGGCCTTCTTCTCCGGCACCACATGAGGCGCCGGAGCCAGCAGCCCCATCAACCGGGCGTCCTCCGGGTCTTCCGGCAAAGGAGCCGGACAGTTAATCTGTCCGGCGTCTTCACCGATCTGTCAAAGATTAGGGAGTTTTAGATCCCACATAGAGTCAATCTATGAAAAAAGAGTCCCGTAAAGGGTAAAATAACTTACCTCTCCGGCTGGGCCGCGAGCTGTATCCGCGATCTTTGGTAGCGGATCTTTGAGGCTTCAGCGCCCTTGAACGGCACCTTCCGGGCATCTTAAATGCGTAGTGTCGAAGAGCGGCTCAGAATTCGGTCTTTGTGCGGATCGAACTCCCACAAATTGAAGGCCCGTTGTTGGCATGGGAGAATCCGCGGATGAGCATCACTGGATTACGTCGACAAGCCCGAGATTCTTGTCCACCAGGTTTGAACATATGCAGAGTCTGGATAGCTCTTCCGAATTCCCCACGTCGGGCCCGTCTCTTTCCATGGCGAGAGTCGTGTGGGGAAGCCAGATCTGAATTGGGGCCGCCACCCATTCGGGTCGCGTGGCTCGGTGATGTAGAACCACCCCGATTGCCACCCCTTTATTGTCTCCACAAAGCGCCCTCGAGCCATAGGACCTTAGCCATCTTGCCAACCATGGCGCCTCCGCACTCCGGCAGCGGCCGCCCACTACCTTGACGGACGTTGAAGATCTTCAGCCATAAGCGAAGTGGGGCTGGATGCAGAGGAAGGCCTCACACACGATGATAAACGCCGTGATGTTGAGGATGAAATTCGGGGCCAAGTCATGGAAGTCCAGGTCGTAGTAGAACATGAGCCCCCGGACAAATGGGTGAAGTGGAAAACCTAGTCCGCGGAGGAAGTGGGGGAGAAACACTACCCTCTCATGGGGCCTGGGGGTTGGAATGAGCTGCCCCGCGTTGGGCAGCATGTGATGAAGTCATGTACCTGGGGTAGGGTCATGGACCTGCCCAAGGGTACCCTCCACAAGGACATTCACAAGAGAAGCAGCCTTCCGGTCGACCTGGTAGGCTTCCACTCGACAAGGCACTCGACTATGAAGACCCACTCGACCACCAAGAGTCCAAGAGCCACTCGGTGTCCAAACGGTCTGTAGTTAAATAGTCTTTATGACCTTAATGGCACTTTATGTAAGGCGTTACCCGATGCGCCTAGCTTTAATGTACCTTAAACCCTCTACTACGTGGGCTGGCTGGGGTCCTGGCGCACTCTATATAAGCCACCCCCCTCCACAGGTAGAAGGGTTCGCACCCTTGTAACACATACGCATATAATCCAGTCGACCGCCTCAAGGCTCCGAGACGTAGGGCTATTACTTCCTCCGAAAAGGGCCTGAACTCGTAAATCTCTTGCGTATACAACTACTCCATAGCTAGGATCTTGCCTCTCCATACCTACCCCCCATTCTACTGTCAGACTTAGTACCACGACAGTTGGCGCCCACCGTGGGGCAGGTGTTCTAGCGAATTGTTGGAGAAGTTGGGATTCTCTCGATCTCCGGCATCATGGTTTCAAGTGGAGTTCTGGTCGACGGCCACGAGATCCGTCTCGGTGCGCTCACGTTCGTCGCCGACGACTCCGCTTAACCCGAGGAGGCTCCACTCGGCGTGGGCGCGCTCCCGCCCTTGCGAAGCGGCACTTTTCAGCGATGTGTCTGCGGCGTCCTCCTGCGGCAACCGTCGACCCAGTATGGGCCGGCTCCTGCGCCATCTTCACTCCCAGTCTCCCACCGGCGCAAGCGTTACGGTCGGTCGAGGCTTCAGCGGTGGGTGAGGCACGCGGTGGCCCGCCAGTCGGCCATCCCCCAAGTCGCGACAATCGAGCCCGACGAATCTCTCTACGGCCTGTTCGACCTGTCGGTGGCTCCGTGAGACCAGCGTCCGAATGCGATAGCGATGACCCGGCGGCGAGAGGTTACGATGGTCGATGGACCACGCGGTCCCCTGGATTCACTCGCACCAATGAAGGTGGCGGTGGAGGCGATCCGGCGCAAGCCCACGAAGAGTACTAGCCCGAGCCCCTCACTTCACTCCAGAGGGAGGAGCTTCGTCGTCCGAATATGGATGCACTTCACACTCCTATCGTTGGAGAAACCCCCGAGGCCCGCGCCTTGGAGGATGCGCGCAACAGCCAACCTGGCTGAGCGCTTTTCGGCTGGAGAATCTTCAGCGAATCTTTGGATGAGCGTCTGTGACCGAGGTTCCAGAATCCGATCGGCGCCAGCTCTTTCAAACGCCAACCCGGTATATCGAACTCCGATTCAGAATTTAGCATTGCCGCCCGTATAGCGAGAATCAATTCAGCCTTCCCAATCGGAGGCGCAGGTAGAGGTTTGCAGCAAATCAGGGATTTGCTCCGGGCGGCAGGAGATCAAAACTCACTGGCATCCCAGTCGCGGGACAGGATTCACAGCCGATCCGTCGCTGCGAATCCATTCCAGTCGGCCCATAGGTGAGGAACGTGGAGGCCGGCGTGATGATCAATACAAGGGCCGCGAGCAGTATGAGCACTGATTCGATCGCAACGATCGACGTCGAGTGCCCACCCCTCCCCCAAGGGGTGGATCATACGCTCCTCGGCGGCAGGATGATATACGCCAAAGCAGTCTTTGGGCGAAGAGTTCCGGTCGACCCGAGGAACCGAGGCTTTGATCACGAGATCCATTATTGTTCAAGGTTTGGTCGACAGAACAGAGCTCACCGAGACGGCCATGATAGAGATGCTCCTTCCAAAGAGTAGAGTCCATGTCTCGGGACCAGAGTGTTTCAATGAGCCATCGAGCTGCGGTGATTCCCCCAACCCGGGTTGGCGATCGGAGTCGACAAGTTCACTGGAGAATCCAAGCGACACACTGGTTTGAAGATTACCGAGTGGCGGTTCAGATCGGCGGTGGCAACGATGAGGTAGCCATGAAGCATTTACCTCTTATGTTGGAGGGTTCAGCCCGGGCGTGGTTGAATCGATTAGCACCCAGCAGTATTTACACCGGGAAGATCTTGCCCAGTGTTTGTCGGGACCTTTGAAGGAACTTGCAAAGCGGCCAGCTGGTTTGACAGAGTTGCGATCGTGCGTGCAAAAGTCGAGTGAAACCTTGAGAGATTATATCCAGAGGTGGATCACTTTGCACCACACGATTGGAGAATGTAATACGATCACCAGGCGATCTGTGCCTTCAAGGAAGGTGTCAAGAACGAAGAATTGAGTTTGAAATTTGGTCGAACCGGAGATATGACCCTGAGTCGGATGATGGAGATTGCCACCAAATATGCAAATGGTGAAGAAGAGGACCGGCTTGAGTGGCAAATATAAATCTGCCGCCAATGAGACCGGCGGAGGAAATTCGATCCGGAGCGAAGCGCAAAGCCGAGCCAGGGCTCCGGGAAGGCCTTGGCGACCCTGGAAAGTTCAAGGGGAAACCCAAGGGTCCTTGTAACCCTAAGAAGGTTTAAGATCATGTTGGGTATGACGTTTTGGATTTACCATGTCATATTCATACAAAGAAAGATGAAGAGGGTAAGCTCATTTACCCGAAACATACCACTCGACAGTGTCGGCTCTTGATTCAGCAGTTCCCAAGGGAAACAGCCCAAGGACAAGGATAAGGAGAGAGACAAAGTTGAGGATAGAGATGACAGTGATGGTGGATATCCCCAGGTCAATTCCACCACGATGATTTTCTTGTGTCGAAAGCAAAAGTCGAATGACTGTTATCAATCGGGAAGTAAACTTGGTTGCTCCGGCGACTCCCAATTATCTGAAATGGTCCCAGACCGCCATCACATTCGACCAGTCTAATCACCCGACGCACATTGCCACCCCTGGGAGGCAAGCATTAGTGGTCGACCCAATTGTTGAAGGCACTCGACTGACCAAAGTCCTGATGGATGGTGGTAGTGGCTTGAACATATTATCTGTGGAGACGTTGAAAGGGATGGGCATTCCGATGTCCGGACTCGATTACCGATAACATGAGCTTCCACGGAGTCATTCCACGGAGAGAAGGCTGAGTCACTCGGCCAAATTGCTCTTGATGTAGTTTTTGGTGATTCAAAGCATTTCCGGAAAGAAAAGTTGACCTTCGAGGTCGTGGACTTCCGTGAGCGCTTTATCACGCTATTCTAGGGAGACCGACTTATGCACGTTTCATGGCCCGACCATGTTACGTGTATCTTAAATCGAAGATGCCTGGTCCCAAGGGCGTGATCACCGCCACGGGCAATCGGAAGAAGTCTCAAGAGTGCTTCGGAAAAGGCTCTAAGATCGCCGATGCTCGGTTAGCGATGGTAGAGCTACAAGAGTATCGTAAAATTGCAGATCCGAGTGATTTGTTGCGAGCTAAGAAGCCCGCCACGGAGTCAGCATTCCGGGCCGATCGGGCGAGACGAAGCAGGTTCACATTCACCCGACCGATCTGGCTGCTCCGACCAACATCTCAACGACACTCGACTCAAAATAGGAAGAAGCGCTCATCCGGTTCCTCCGTGAGAAGCTGGGACATCTTTGCATGGAAGCCTGGCGACATGCGGGTGTTCGAGGGCTGGCTGAGCATCGCCTCTGAGTCGACCCAAAATTCAAACCAGTTAAAGAGTATCTTGGCGGTCCGCCGTCGTAAGAGAAAAGCCATTGGCGAGGAGGTGGCTCGGCTCTTAGCAGCAGAGTTCATCCGAGCGATCTACCACTCCGAGTGGCTCGCCAACGTTGTCATGGTCCCCAATAAAGACAAGTCATTGCGCATGTGCATCGATTTCAAGCATATCAATCGGGCCTGCCCGAAAGATCATTTCCCTCTTCCTCGCATTGACCAAATAGTCGACTCAACTGCGGGATGTGAGAGGTTGTATTTTTAGACGCCTATTCCGGGTACCATCAGATCCGTCTGTATGGACCCGATGAGATTAAAACAGCGTTCATCACTCCATTTGGGTGCTTCGTTATGTCACCATGCCATTCGGTCTCAAGAATGCCGGAGCCACATTCATGAGGATGATTCAAAAGTGTTTGCTCACTCAAATCAGTCGGAATGTGGAAGCGTACATGGATGATATAGTGGTCAAGTCACGAAAGGGTTCCGGCCTGTTGACTGACCTTGCTGAAACATTTGCCAATCTCAAGAGGTATGATATCAAGCTTAACCCATCAAAGTGTACATTCGGAGTCCCTGGTGGAAAGTTACTCGGTTTTCTCATTTACGGCGAGGAATCGATGCTAACCCGTAAAAGGTTGGCATCATACTCGAATGAAGCGCCTGTCGTGTGCGATGTCCAGAAACTTCTTTGGATGCTTGGCGCTTTAAGTCGATTCATCTCTCGCCTCGGTGAAAAGGCATTGCCTACATGCGATTGATGAAGAAGTCAGACAAGTTCGAGTGGACTCTAGAAGCTGATGCAGCGTTCGTAGAGCTCAAAGCTCTGCTCTCCACCCAGCCGGTGCTTGATGTTCCGATCAGCAAGGAGCCTTTGCTGCTTTACATTGCAGCCACTGGACAAGTCATCAGTACCGTACTTACGGTCGAGCGGGAAGAAGAAGGAAAAGCCTTCAAAGTTCAACGCCCAGCTTATTATCTTTCTGAAGTTCTGACCCCGTCAAAGCAAAGATACCCTCACTATCAGAAGCTTGTTTATGGGATCTATATGACCACGAAGAAGGTTGCTCATTATTTCTCTGATCATTCCATTACGATTAAATCGTGACGCCCTTTGTCGGAAATTCTTCATAACAGAGATGCAACTGGCGAGTGGCAAAATGGGCGATTGAACTCCTTCCCTTGATATCAAATTCGAGGCAAAGGAAGCCATCAAGTCCCAAGCAATAGCAGATTTCCTCGCCGAGTGGATTGAACAGCAGCTTCCACCCAAGTTCACTCGAACCTTTGGACTATGTTTTTCGACGGTTCCAAGATGCTGAATGGTTACGGTGCGGGGTTGTATTGGTTTCCCCAGGAGATAGGCTCAAGTATGTTCTCCAGATTCACTTTGATTCTTCCAACAACGAAGCAGAATATGAAGCACTCTGTATGGGTTGCGCATGGCCATTTCATTCGGCGTCCGTCGCCTTATGGTTTATGGCGACTCAGATCTGGTTGTTAATCAAGTGATGAAGGAGTGGGATGTCAGAAGCCCAGCTATGACAGGTTATTGTAATGCAGTGAGAAAGCTGGAGAAGAAATTCGAGGGGTTAGAGCTTCATCATATACCTCGACTGAAAAATCAAGCTGCGGATGATTTGGCGAAGATAGGGTCCAAGAGGGAAGCCATTCCCAGTGATGTATTTTTAGAACACATTCATGCTCCATCAGTGCAGGAGGATCCTTTCACAGAAGAAGCCCCGCAGCAAAAGAGTGCCAATGATCCGACTGAAGTTGAGGTCCCAGCCGTGGTCGACCAAATTATGGAAGTTGTGGTCATCACTCCCGACTGGACAGTGCCATACATCGCATATATCCTTAGGAAAGAGCTCCCAGAAAATGAAGAAGAGGCTCGACAGATCGTCCGTCGATCCAAGGCCTTCTGATAATCAAGGGACAATTGTATGCAGAGAAAGCGCGATCGAGTCGGCCGTAAGTGTATCACGCCGGAAGAAGGTCGATAATTCTTGAGGATATCCACTCGGGGACCTGTGGCCATCATGCGTCCTCTCGGACCATTGTGGCTAAAGCATACCGAGCGGGATTTTACTGGCCGAAGGCAAATGAAATGGCAAAAGAAATAGTCGACAAGTGTGAAGGATGTCAGTTCTATTCCAACATGTCGCACAAGCCAGCCTCAGCCTTGAAGACCATTCCACTCGTTTGGCCCTTCGCTGTTTGGGGATTGGACATGATCGGACCTTTGAGAACTGGCAGAAGCGGCTTCACTCATTTGCTAGTAGCAGTCGACAAGTTCACCAAGTGGATCGAAGCCAAGCCCATCAAGAACCTCGATGCATGCACTGCTATCAGTTTCATCAGAGAGTTGATATTCAGATATGGAGTTCCGCATAGCATCATCACCGACAATGGGTCAAACTTCGATAATGACAAGTTCAAAGCCTTCTGCGCCTCTCAAGGCACGCTGGTCGACTATGCTTCAGTGGCTCATCCTCGATCGAATGGACAAGCGAGAACATGCAAAGCGGCCTCATTCTCAAAGGGCTGAAACCTCGGTGATGCGTGATCTCAAACACGCAGCGGGGCTTGGGTCGACGAACTTCCATCAGTTCTCGGGGATTGAGGACCACTCCTAATCGGTCGTGGGAGAACTCCATTCTTCCCGGTCTATGGAGCTGAAGCAGTTCTGCCGAGTGACACCTTCTGTCACAATGCGCCTCGAGTCGAGCTATACTCTGAAGAGGAAGCAGAACAAGCCCGGCAAGATGCAGTCGACCTCTTGGAAGAGGAGAGAGAGATGGCCTTAATCCACTCGACTATCTATCAGCAAGACTTACGTCGATTCCATGCCAGAAATGTGAAGAGTCGAGCCTTCCAAGAGGGAGATTTGGTCCTCCGAGTGGATCAACAGAAACCACACAAGCTTGCTCCCACTTGGGAAGGTCCCTTCATCGTCACGAGGTCCTCCACAACGGAGCGTATCATCTCTACAACGTTGATCGCCAGATCAACGAGCCTCGAGCTTGGAACGCGGAGCTGCTCCGCCCCTTTTACACTTAAAACTCACTCGGTTGAGATGTAATAAAAGTACTTTTGTAGTTTGTTTATCTAAGACAAGAATGTTATAATTCTCCCAGTGATTAATATTGCTTTTTGTTGGAATTTCCCCCAGTGGGTGGCTTAGCTGCGAATCCGATTCGCCTAAGTTTGTAAAAAAAAATCCTTTCCGAGTGCGAGCCAGTCTCTCACTTGGGGGCTTAGCTGCGAATCCGCTTCGCCTAAGTATCCAAAATCCTACCGAGTGGCGAGCCAGTCTCCCACTCGGAGGCTTAGCTGCGAATCCGCTTCGCCTAAGTATTCAAAATCCTACTGAGTGGCGAGCCAGCCTCCCACTCGGAGGCTTAGCTGCAGTCCAAGTACTCGCCTAAGTATACAAAATCCTACCGAGTGGCGAGCCAGTCTCCCACTTGGGGGCTTAGCTGCAGTCCAAGTACTCGCCTAAGTATTCAAAATCCTACCGAGTGGCGAGCCAGCCTCCCACTCGGAGGCTTAGCTGCAGTCCAAGTACTCGCCTAAGTATTCAAACCCTACCGAGTGGTGAGCCAGCCTCCCGCTCGGGGGCTTATAACAGCCCAAGGATTCACCTTAAACCTCCCACTCGGGAGCTTAGCTGCAGCCCAGTGCTCGCCTAAGTAATAAAAATCCTACCGAGTGCAGAGCAAACCTCCCACTCGGAGGCTTAGCTGCAGCCCAGTGCTCGCCTAAGTAATAAAAATCCTACCGGGTGGAGAGCAAACCTCTCACTCGGGGGCTTAGCTGCAGCCCAGTGCTCGCCTAAGTAATAGAAATCCTACCGAGTGGAGAGCAAACCTCTCACTCGGGGGCTTAGCTGCAGCCCAGTGCTTGCCTAAGTAATAAAAATCCTACCGAGTGGAGAGCAAACCTCCCACTCGGAGGCTTAGCTGCAGCCCAGTGCTCGCCTAAGTAATAAAATCCTACCAGTGGAGAGCAAACCTCTCACTCGGGGGCTTAGCTGCAGCCAGTGCTGCGCCTAAGTAATAGAAATCCTACCGAGTGGAGAGCAAACCTCTCACTCGGGGCTTAGCTGCAGCCAGTGCTCGCCTAAGTAATAAAAATCCTACCGAGTGGAGAGCAAACCTCCCACTCGGGGCTTAGCTGCAGCCAGTGCTCGCCTAAGTAATAAAAGTCCTACCGAGTGAGAGCAAACCTCCCACTCGGGGCTTAGCTGCAGCCAGTGCTGCGCCTAAGTAATAGAAATCCTACCGAGTGGAGAGCAAACCTCCCACTCGGAGGCTTAGCCTGCAGCCAGTGCTCGCCTAAGTAATAAAAATCCTACCGAGTGGAGAGCAAACCTCCCACTCGGGGCTTAGCTGCAGCCCAGTGCTCGCCTAAGTAATAGAAATCCTACCGAGTGGAGAGCAAACCTCCCACTCGGGAGGCTTAGCCTGCAGCCAGTCCTCGCCTAAGTATTAAAAACCCTACCGAGTGGAGAGCAAACCTACCACTCGGAGGCTTAGCTGCAGCCCAGTGCTCGCCTAAGTAAGGAATTCATCCCAATCTGCAAGGACGACGAGGTGCAGGTCGACTGCTACCTCCTCCTTCAGAGCTTCGCCACAAGTACAACGTGCGGTCCATCCCAGTCCGCAAGGACGACGAGGTGCAGGTCGACTGCTACCTTCTCCTTCGGAGCTTCAACGGAATATCTTCCTAAATGAAGAATAAAGTTCTCTCAAAGGCAAGCAAAGCATGTTAAAGGAAAAATCAAGTTCGGATAAACGTCCTACGGATCCAAAGGTGCTCAGGTGTTAAGCCTGTTAAAGTTTATCGATTCTGAAACCACTCGGCATTCCGAGGCAAATTTAAAGTGGGACTTAGAAGTTTTTACTCCTCCGTGGAGGACCGGAAGGCGCAACAAACTGGTCGAGGTCGATTCCGTCGGCAATACGGGTAGCAGCAGCGATGAAAGTCTCCATGAAAGATCTGAAGTCGTGCTTCCTGGTATTAGCAACCTTGAGAGACACCAGCTTGTCCTCTTGCGCTTCTTTACAGTGGACACGAACCAGAGATACAACAACATCAGCACCACACCTGGCAGATGACTTCTTCCATTCTTGCACTCCACTTGGAATCTCATTCAGTCGAGTCATCAAAGATTCAAGATCATTCTGGAGAGTCTGTTCTGGCCAGAGAGTCGAGTCGATCCAGCGACACGCAACTTTCGGTCGAGCTAGATAATCCATGCGCTTAAGCAACACGAGACTCGATCGGAGCACATTCATAGCAGCTTCGACCTTCATAGGAGAGTTGATGGGGTCCAAACTGGTTTCCACTGACCGTTTCTTCTTCAAAGTTTTGGCAGAATTCTGAAAACACAACTCAGATTCAAAATGAAGATCATATGATGAGCCGGTGAGAGCAAGGCGGTTGGATAAAAGAGATTACCTTCAAGCATGAGAAACAGCTTCTTGGCGAACCCTCCAAGATAAATCTCCAGGTCGTTTCGCTTCCCGGCCAGCTGGCCAACCTTGTCAGACAGAACATTCTTGTCGTTCTTCAGTCGACTGACTTCCTTGTTAGCCGCGTCAAGAGAGGCTTTCAGCTTGGTATTTTCATCTTCAAGTTTGTCGACTGAGGCAAGCTTCTCTTCAGCGAGCTTTGTTTTCTCCAAAGCCGCCTATACATTCTCTGCAAGGTCAAGGTCCTTCTTCTTCAAAGTCTCTTCCAGCTTTATCTGCAGCGACAATGAGAACAGAGTTGAGAATGAGCAGAAAAAGCAGGCGATCGCCAAAAATTCTCACCAGCCATACCTTTTGCTTCATCACATGCCTTACGCAAATTCTCTGAGCAAGCTTCATCGAGATTGAGCTGAATCTGCTTTTTCTCTAACTTTCAGTATAGCGAGCCACAAGCTCGCAAGATTTCTACAAAGAGTCAACCAACGAAAGACATCAAAGACAGATCACTTCCGGTGACTAAGAAAAAGCAGTAGCATTTCTAAGACTACGGTCGAATAAAACATTCGACAAGAGTCTCGGGACTTCACCGGCGGGTGCACTCAGCGATGCCCCCCTTTGGTTTACCAATTTGGTTCGATCGATCGACCAAAAGAGGCAAAGAGGCTATGATTCTAAAAACATGGCTAATTGTCGTGATCACCGCAAAAAAAAACACAGCTCTTTAGACTATAGTCAATCGCACGCGATCGACCATAGTCTCGGGGACTACACCCGGTGGGTGCACTTAGCGTGCCCCACCGTTTTTCAGTTCCATTCGACTTGGTCCGTCCAAGTCGAGTGAAGAACATCACAGCATAAAGACCATAGCCGACTGCACGCAGTCGACCATAGTCTCGGGGACTACACCCAGTGGGTGCACTCAGCGTGCTCCCACAAAAGTTCAAACGACACACACACCCAGTGGGTGTACAGATATGGAAATTTCCAGAAGAAAGCAGTTTCAGATAGTATATCCTAACAAAGCAAGCGACGACTGACTTACTTGGACATTGCTCTGGAGAGCTGAACTAGCATCATAGGCCGCCTGACTTGCCTCTCGAGCCGCTTTCACCTGCTCCATCATGATCCCTGCCTGGCGTATGGCCTCCTTAGAAGCACTTACTTGGTCTTCCGGGACGTGGTGTGTAGCGAAGAGAGATGGTGGATCAACAGTCGACGAAGTGGGTCGGGCACTTGTCAGCGGCACATCGAAAGATACAGAAGTCCGAGTGGGATTGCCTCCCTCGGAAATCAGCGTCTCAGGAGTCGCCGCGACTTGAGCAGCCTTGCCGTGAGCACTTTCTTGTTCCTCTTCTTCCTCAATGGCGCTTCCTTGTCATCATCGGGAAGATCAATGACGTGAGGCGGAACTACAAGAGAGATCCAGAAGTAAACATGGAAGCCCAATCGACTAAAAAGCCCCAGTCGGCTAAAAGTGAAATCTCAGAGATCTTACCAAGATTGGAAGTAGCCGCATCCTCCATTTCCTGATCATCGTGCTTGGCTGAAGTCTCGGAGGTAGCGGTATTTGTGGATTTCAGAGTCGGCTGATCGATCATCAAGTCGACTAAAAGTTCACTCATGTTGAAAAAGGAAATACAAGGTTACATTGGTTACCCGGAGATGGTGGGGATGACCATTCGCATCTTAGGCGGGGCCTTCACGGCTTCGACGACGTCGCCGAGGTTGCTTGGCGGCTTCTCACCGGCGCTGGAGAAGTTGTCCTAGGTCGCTTCGTCGACCGACCGGTGGGCACAACAGCTTTACCGCGTCACGGGCGGCGTCGTCGACTTGGACCTTCCTCCAAGCGAGGAGGGTCGACGTCTTCCTCCTCTTCTTCCTCCTCCTCCTCATCATCGAGCCATCATCCTCCTCATCCTCTTCGCCGTTGGACTCCCATTCCTCCGGACTCTCACCTCCACTTCCTTCTTCTTCTTGGTTGCTTCCTGCGCCCGTTGGGCATCGAGTACATCTCAGTGGTGACCTAGAAGACAACAAAACAAGGTTAAAGTCAGTCGACGAAATTGACATCAAAACAGGAGGTATGCAGCAGAATCACAGTCGGAGATAAGTAATGATACCTTGTCTGGTTCGTAACTCTGGTCGAGTGGTGGAATCCTCCTAGCTCCACGAGGGTTATCTTTATTTCCTGTGATGGCAGTCATCCACTTCTCCAAAGATGGCGTCATCAACCTCCTCCGGATGGACCCGAGTGGTATCATCCGTACCAGAGTACATCCACATCGGATGACCTTGGTATTGGAGTGGCTGAATACGCCGTCGGAGAAAACCCTCCGGGAGATCCATGCCAGTCACCCCTTCGCGAATAAGCTGGACTACATGCTCCATCAGAAGCTTTACTTGGGCCTTCTCCTCTGGCAACACCTTCAGGGAAGATGGCTTCTTCACTCGACTCATGGAGAAAGGAGGGAGCCCAGTCGACTGCCCCGGCATCGGCTGGTCTTGGCAATAAAACCAGGTCGACTGCCACCCTCTAACCGAGTCGGGGAGAGTCATAGCTGGAAAAGCGCTCTTCCCTCGCATCTGGACTCCGAGTCCCCACACATTTGGATTACTTGGGTCCTCTCGTCATTCGGGCTCGTTTTCTTCACCGTCTGAGAGCGACGGTGAATATGTGCTTGAAAAGACCCCAATGCGGTCGACAACCCAAGAAATTCTCATGAGTGAAGCGAAAACAGCAAGATACACAATGGAGTTTGGGGTGAAATGGCGGAGTTGGGCTCCAAAAAGTTCGTAAACCCCGGAAAAAAGGATTTGGCGGCAGAAAACCCCTATCTACGTGGGTGGCCAGGAGGACGCACTCACCCTCTTCAGGCTGCGGTTGCCATTCCGTGCCCGGAAGCCTCGCCGACCCATGGGGGATCAGTCCTTCGTTGGCCAGATCGGCGAGGTCTTTGTCGGTGATGGTCGACCGGATCCAGTCTCCTTGGACCCAGCCCTGCGGCAGCTTGGACCGCGAAGAGGAACCGCCCCGACTGGGCGCTCTCCCCTTGGCCTTCGCCGCCGTCTTCTTCATCCGTTCCAAGGCGGCAGTCTTGTCCTTCACCATGGTCGCCGGCGAGAAAGGTACCGAGCTTCGGCGCTGGACGGACGGAGAGCGTGGCGAGAAAGTTTTGGAGGCGGAGAGAGGAGAAATCTGAGGGTGCACTGTTCCAAATGCCCGGTCCAACGCCTTATATGGGGTCACTTCCGAGTGGCTGACCGGTAGGCCCAGGCAATCCCGTCACGATCCCGCAACAGGCGCGCGCCCGATACGTGGCGAAAAAGGCGGCGCGAGGATCGAGGCGTCATCATCTTATCCCATCCGAGTGCCGCGGTTTTCTCCGCTTCGCGCGCTTCCCAAAATTCGGATCCCACGAAATCCGCTAACCGCAGAAAGCAACTTCGTCGGATAACAGATTTCCTCGGATCCGTCGCCGGAAATCCTCGTGTTCACAAAGTTCACTCGACAAACATGAAGAATGGATCAAGGCGACTGAAAGAAAGGTTGACGTCATCACCAAAAGGTCGTTGATCCAGAGTAAGACGCACTCACAACACGAAGAGCAGGTCGGAAAGATTCTCAACTCCTTCCTCACTCAAACCTCGATCCATTCGGGGGCTAATGATGAAGTCATGTACCTGGGGTAGGGTCATGGACCTGCCCAATGGTACCCTCCACAAGGACATTCACAAGAGAACCAGCCTTCCAGTCGACCTGGTAGGCTTCCACTCGACAGATTCAAAGGCACTCGACTATGAAGACCCACTCGACCACCAAGAGTCCAAGAACCACTCGGTGTCCAAACGGTCTGTAGTTAAATAGTCTTTATGACCTTAATGGCACTTTATGTAAGGCGTTACAGATGCGCCTAGCTTTAATGTACCTTAACCCTCTACTACGTGGGCTGGCTGGGGTCCTGGCGCACTCTATATAAGCCACCCCCCTCCACAGGTAGAAGGGTTCGCACCCTTGTAACACATACGCATATAATCCAGTCGACCCCCTCAAGGCTCCGAGACGTAGGGCTGTTACTTCCTCCGAGAAGGGCCTGAACTCGTAAATCTCTTGCGTATACAACTACTCCATAGCTAGGATCTTGCCTCTCCATACCTACCCCCCATTCTACTGTCAGACTTAGTACCACGACAGCATGTGCGCGATGTCGCCGGACAGGTATCCGGCCTCCCGCAGTCTTGTGATGTGCCCCTCCGTAACGGAGGAGGCCATCCATCTGCCTCTCGCTCCTAACATGGTTGGAGAAGGTTGAGGTGGGGTGTGCGGACTTGGGCGCTGGAGCTCGAGTGCGCGGAAATGGATAAGCAAAGGAGGAAGAAGGTGTAGGTAAAAGGGTGGATCCTTATCCCCTTATATGGACGGACGACGCTATGCGTACCCCCACCAGCCTGGTAAAACTCGCTTATTTCCCAAGCGTCGTAATCAATGGCGCGGATGGGTTACTCACGTCCGTATTGATGAGAATCCCGGAATAAGGGGGCACGATCTATGCTTTGATAAGACGTGCCAAGGAAACCGCCTCGCTAAACACGCTGAGGTGGAACAAAGTAAAAAGATTCATATAAAGGCCTGGCGAGGTGTGATGTCACGCCCGCTGAATACGTCAGCAGATCTGTGCAAAAATTATTCTCTCTACGGTGTTATGTGAAACTTGTTTTGCAGAGTCGGACACTATCCTTGTGTTCAAAACCTTCTATGAAGTATTCGGAGGAGGAACCCGCCTTGCAATGCCGAAGACAATATGCGCACCGGACTCGTCGTCATTGAAGCCTGGTTCGGGTTCTTGAGGAGTCCCGGACTAGGGGTGTCCGGATAGCCAGACTATCGTCCACGGCGGACTCCAAGACTATGAAGATACAAGATTGAAGACTTCGTCCGTGTCCGGATGGGACTTTCCTTGGCGTGGAAGGCAAGCTTGGCGATACGGATATGTAGATCTCCTACCATTGTAACCGACTACGTGTAACCCTAACCTATCCGGTGTCTATATAACCGGAGGGTTTTAGTCCGTAGGGATCTAACAACAATCATAGCATAGGCTAGCTTCTAGTGTTTAGCCTCCTTGATCTCGTGGTAGATCTACTCTTGTACTACCCATATCATCAATATTAATTAAGCAGGAGTAGGGTATTACCTCCATCGAGAGGGCCCGAACCTGGGTAAAAACATCGTGTCCCTTGTCTCCTGTTACCATCCGCCTGGACGCACAGTTCGGGACCCCCTACCCGAGATCCGCCGGTTTTGACACCGACAGGGAGCATGTTAAAATTGCTCATAAAAAGTTGGTATCGAATGAAAGTAGTCCATTTATTCATTTATGATAGATCCCACATGTGAGTAAAGTATATTTGTTTATATGTCTCTTGAAAGGTTGCTAGTTTCACATGTGGGGATGCATGTATTTGTTTATTTGGAAAGGATGTTGAACCCATATATGAACTCACCACCAACTCCAATATTTATAAGTAGGATGTTACTCCAAATAAGTCATAAAAAAGCATGCCAATTCATTGATACTAAAGCATGGAAGCTACAAAAAATATGTATACGTCCATGATGTATAAGTAATTAGATATCATTTTGAAAGAAAATACTACGGAACCATAAGGTTTCACATGTAAAAACACCTTTCCATTTATTCGTTTGGAAACCGAATCCATGCGCCATCTTTCACCAAAGGGAAGGTTTTGCAAATCAATTCCACGCGAGAGCACCAACATGTATGGAACCATATAACCATTGTCAGCCTACAAAATAATTAGTGAATCAATTAAGCCTCACTAAAATTAATAGAACTCAAAAATAAGATCAAAGTCACAAACGAGGTTGTTAACTATCTGGACAAACAAGCTCGCCAAATATTAGAAGACTAGTGGTTGGGGCGGCACCCTGTGGCGCCGCTTGAGACGAAGTTGTGCGCATGTTTTTACTTTTAGAAAAATACATAGAGTCCTTGCCTCCGTCTAAAAAACATCTCAGGAAAAAAATCCTCACCTTCATCTAAAAAAAGGTTAAAACAAAGAAAAAAAATACCACCCCAGCCTACCAGAGAGTGCCACTTTACATAACCCTCCGTTTAAAAAATACCAGAGGTCCTCACCTCCATCTAAAAAAATACATTAAAAAAATCCACACCTTCATCTAAAAAAAGTTTCAAAAGATTCTCACCACGGCCAACCAGCTTGCGCCACGTGGCATAGCTGGTTGGCCGCCCTTCACGCGTAGCTTAATGGGTTTAATAGGGGTTTACCATGTGAATTTTGTTGAGTTCTTCAACAAGAAACTTTGTAGGGATCTTGAGTGTCTTTAGACAAAGAATTATAGGCTTTGGCTTGATAAAAGAAAAGAAAAGAAAATAATGCATATAACTTTTGTTGGTAAAATCTAGTTTATGAGGGCATCATCTCATTAATACGATGAAATGAAGCAAATGCACAACAGCAGTTGTGATACACTTTTTACTCGGATATGGTTGGGAACTTGTAATGGTACCTTTGACGACCAAACTGTGTCACCCAATATGAAAATAACTTCAATTTATTTATAATTATTTTCTAGGATCCACACCTAAAATAGGATTCCTTGGTTGTCTAAAGCTAAACACATCTTGTTACTTACCGTAGCAAACTGAAAAACCTAGCAACTACAGCGAGTACTGAGTGTGAACCCGTGTTTCTGTATTAACAAGATGAAACTTGGGGTCACAACTCACAAGTCCCTTAATGCGAAAAAATATGCTGCAGGTAGATGTAGGATATTGCATCGCCCTGATGCAGAGGCCTAGGTCATCCTCTTTTTTGATGTTTTTTTTTGTAGATGTAGGATATTTCAAGTTTTATATGAACCGTAGAGAAATAGGTAGTACTACACTATATCCAGTAGCCTTTTCTTCAACTATCACAACTGAGTTGAACAATCAGATAAATCTATTTAGTTTCCGGATGGTCATGGCTCATGAGTCAACACTACTACAGAAAATAAATTACAGAAGGAGCAGGCTCAAGAGAAGGACGTTTGTAGTCCCAACGAATCCTCGATGCTACCGACACTCCTTCTAACACAAGAGTACCTTTATGTAGCATAATTAATTACTCAAAAGATCCAAAAACTGTGATCTTCTACAGAAGAAAATCATTTGATGCATTATTTTGTCCCATAGGTAAAACAGAGGAACATCACAGGCTCACAGCTGATGAACTTGAACAGCGTACTACTAAACGACGGATCCACGGTTCACTGGAGCAGGTCCAGTGCACCTAACTAAGACTGCATAGAAGTAATCCACATGAAGGGAGCAAAACTGTAGTATATAAGTAAGTTCATATAGTACAAAGACGAGGAAGTATCGGGGAACAAAAGAAGCTGCAACGCAGATTCTTGGGACAAGACAACCACCGAGTACTGAGCTACAGTTGACAGGGATAAGGGAAATCATTCAGCAATGGGAGAAACACGTCACAATTATCATAATTTTATTTTCGCTCATAACAGTCTCAGTTTCAGAAGCTAGTGTGTTCAGAAATATAGGTTAATTTGGAAGAGATGAATAGTTATTGAGTCTGTGTTGAAGAACTGACAATAGTCTCCTGAAGCAAGCAACATGTGTTGGTTATTCAGATTCTTTTTTTTATTGTGAACTTGGGTATTCAGATTCAGAACAGACCACCGAGTAGAATTCTCATGTCAATTGCTGTTCAAGCATAATTAATCACTACATCCATCTTATGTTGTGCAATTGTGTCATAAGATTTAATTATTCAGATTCAGGCCAGACCACCGGGTAGTCTCCCTGAAATTTTTTTACACATGAACAGAGTTTTTCTTCCCGGAATACAACCAAGTCTAATAAACGGAAATGGTGCTCGAGACTGATAAGATGGCCTCCATGAATGGTGCAGTACCTAGATGGTGTCGGTCCGAGAACCGCAGCCGCCATGAGGGTGACCGCCGGTGCTCCCCCCTGACAAGATGAAGCTTCATTTGTGCTATTCCGGCGTGCGTGGGCAGCAGATAAATAACAGTGAAGCAACGTTGTCCATGGTTCAGGTTCAGAGGGTATCCAGTCCAGTCCACTGTACATCTCGCTTAGAACCAACAGGAAAGGAAGCATCTGATCTGATCCAGGATGTTGATTTTTGCGACAGCATTACGAAGTTTTTGCAGGGAGACAACCCAGTTTGGTGCTCTTTTTTTTTTTTGACCTCTCTTTTACCCCGACTGATAAAAAAAGAAGATGACAATGAGGGTGGTTGCTCTGGCAAGCAAAACAGAACAGAACAAAAATATGTTTGTGGAGAAGTGGGGTATCGATCCCCATACCTCTCGCATGCTAAGCGAGCGCTCTACCATCTGAGCTACATCCCCAGGTGATGATCCTCTCAAAACAAAACTTATATATTCAAATAAGAACACAATGTTCAGTGCCCAACATCAGATCTACTACATCTGAATTAGTTGTCGCCAAAAATGATGTATCTAGAGGTATTTGAGTTTTATATACATCCATTTAAGCGATAAATAATTCCGAACGGAGAAAGTATTTTGCAGGCCGCAGAAAAAAAAGAACCATGTTTGGTTCATTCGAAAAGGGACGAAAGCCTAGCATCAATTCAAGATGCCAATGTCTTACCAGCACTGACAAGTTAGCTTTCTCTAGGGAGCAAAACTGCTCAAAAGATCCTAAAACTGTGATCTTGTACAAAAGAAAATCATTTGATGCATTGTTTTCTCACATTGGGAAAAAAGAGGAACATCCGAGCTGATGAACTTCAATGGCCTACTACTACTAGTAAATTGTACGTGCTTTGCACGCCATTTAAATATATATAAAAAGCATGGGAAAATACATTTGAATATGCATTATGTTTTCTAGAATCGTATCGGGCAAGATCCAACTTGGTCCTTACCTCTATAGAATCCAGATTGATCTAGTCTCTTTTTATTTGAGTATCAGATAAGCATGTGAATAGATGCTTCTAGAACACATGAGATGGTTGAGTTCGGGGTTCAATTAGAAGGCCACATGGCAGAATCCTATGAGTTGAAAATTATATCCAACGGATGATAATGCTCGGATTTGCCTTCTCTTGACCGTTGGACGGGCATATCCAACGACCAATATTTGAAGCTATTCGCACACTATATAGTGGTATAGAAACGACGGATCCATGGTTCACTGGGGCAAGTCCAGTGCACCAGACTAAGACTGTATACAAGTAATCTACATGAAGGGAGCAAAACTGTATACAAGTAACTTCATATACAAAGACTAGAAGATATCGGGGAACAAAATAAGCTGCAACGCAGATTCTCTGGGGCAACCACCAATATTGGGCCACAATAGACATGGATAAGAGAAATCATTCGGCAACGGCCATATATAACAGTCTCAAAAGTTGGGTTGGTGATAGATAAATAGTTATCGAGTCTGTGTTACTGGACCGACAGCAGTCTCCTGAAGCAAGCAGCTTGTGCTGATTATTCAGATTCAGGCCAGACCACCGAGTAGAGTCTTCATGTAGTCATGTCGACTGCCCATCATCTGGTTAAATTATGACACGAGGTTGCAGAAATCTGTCCAAGCATGATTAAACACCGGATCGTCCAACGCGCATTACCCCCACCATGCTGGTTTTCTTGGGGTTGTGCTTTTTACAGTAGAATAAAATGCAGTATCCTGCCATGCTTTTTGCGGATCTACTATTAGGATTAGAGCATAACAGTCGCTATACCCTTAAATGCTGCATGGCATGTCTTTTAGATGCTGTCCATGGTTGAGGTTCATCGAGTAACCAGCCCACTCTACATCTCGCTTAAAACCAACAGGAAGCATCTGGCAGAGGATGTTGATTTCTGACAGCATCACCAAGTTTTGCAGGGAGACAACCCAGTTTGGAGCTCTCTTTGACACTGATTGATAAAAAAATGACAAGTTGCTACTTGCTGCTTTGATCTCAAAATACGAAAAATTCAGCCTAGGAAAAAAAAGGAAAAAGTTCGTTTGGAGAAGTGGGGTATCGATCCCCATACCTCTCGCATGCTAAGCGAGCGCTCTACCATCTGAGCTACATCCCCCGGTGATGACCCTCTCAAAACATGTAGCTACATATATTAAATGTGAACACAAAGTTCAGAGATCTGACTGCCCCTCTCTAGCTTCTCGTAGAATCTTTAACCCCTTTTGTTTTACAATCCTACCTAATTAGAACCTAAATAAATGGGCTCAAAGATTCTGGGAGAATCTGGGTAGGGGTCAAATTTTGGGAGAATCTGGCAAAAAAACTGGGCCCTATTTGTGTAGGACCAGGAAATGAAATTTCTTCTTGTGCTTCCCGTCATCCCTTGGATACGCTGTATAGTTCCTGCTGATATGCTAATATCTTGAGTCGAGTTTCTGAAAACTGAATCCTGTTTGGTTCATTCTTTTTTTTTCCTTTTCTTTTTGCGGGATCTGTTTGGTTCATTCGACAAGGAACGAAAGCAAGCCATGTACGTATGACGCCAATCTCTCCTCCTGGCTTCAACTGAAGATCCCAATGCCTATCTATCAGCACGAACAAGTTAACTTTCTGTAAAACTAAATTGGCTGAGCGAACAGCTTCCTATCTATAACAGGAGTACTCCCTCCTTCTCAAAATATAAAGACATTTTGATTTTTTTACAGTGTACGTTCTTGACTTTGTTATATTTTTTATGTATTATATGTCTATAAAATTATTATACACACATATGAAATAAAATTGCTTTGCAAGACAAATACAACGATGCGATTTATACATGTTCAGTCCATATACTTTGTTATATATTAGTGGTTAAAGTTGTGCATCAAAGACCGTAAAAAGTCAATCGCGCCTTATATTTTTGGAAGGAGGAGTACTACATAAGAAGTAAACCAAGTCGCCCACCGAACGGACGACAAAACAGGATCGAAATCGTGCATTGATTGCAGGCACAGTGTCGCCACCAGTACCGCGTCCGTACTCGATCGGTACTGCTGTCTGATGGCCAAGCACCCCAACGACTGACAAGGAGGTCGACGGACAAAATTGAATCGCCGACGGGCGAGCATGGATCGCATCGTTTGCCCCTGCGTGCACGGCGGGAGACGGCGACTCGACTGGCCTATACCTCGCATCACTATCTACTGTACATCTGAATTGGATTTTATGATTAAGCATGCGATTCATCCCAGCTCAAAAAGACAGATTAACCTGTGTTTCTGCTATGAAATGCGCAGCATTGCCAGCGGACAGCAGAGTAAAAAAAGGGATGTGCAGCGCCCGCCCTGAGGTCTGAACCCGGCGTGCCGGCCACGTGTACGTGTCAGTCGAGATTTGGCCGATGCATCCATCCACGATCCCAGACCAAAGTCCAACTTGGATGGAATCATTTCCACTCCACCCAGAAACCCAAGCGGCACCCGATCACACTCGCTCACCAAACACTCATCACTAGCTAAGCCGCCGCTGCCTGCTGGCGCCGCTCATGGCGTCGCCGAAGAAGGCGAGGAAGCCGCGGGCGAGGCGGCCGCTGCTGCTCCGTCGGGCCATGCTGCACGCCTCCCTCTGCTTCCTCCTCGGCCTCCTCGCCGGCCTCGCCCCGGCCGCCCGCTGGACCGCCGCCGCCTCCGCCCACGTCTCCCGCGCGCTCCACGCCGTCGACGGCGCCTTCGACCGCGCCGTGCTCCTGCTCCACCAGCAGCAAAGGCGGTTGCGCGACGGGCGCGTCCACGTCGCCGTCCTCCCCTCGCAGGCCCCGGGGCCGCCCGCGCTGGAGCCGCTGCGGCAGCCGCAGCTGCTGCTGGTGGTGACCGCCACGGAGCGGTCCGACCCGGAGCGGCGGGCCGCGGGGCTGACGCGCGCCGCGCACGCGCTCAGGCTCGTGCCCCCGCCCGTGCTGTGGCTGGTGGTGGAGCCCGCGGCGGAGGCGCTCCCCACGGCGCGGCTGCTGCGCGGCGCCGGGGTGGCGTACCGGCACCTGACCTACCCGGAGAACTTCACGGCCGACGGCGTCGGCATGGGGAAGGAGCGGCACCACCAGCGGAACCTGGCGCTGGAGCACGTGGAGGAGCACCGGCTCGCCGGCGTCGTGCTCTTCGCCGGCCTCGGCGACGTCTACGACCTCCGCTTCTTCGACCAGCTCAGGCAGATCAGGTGAGTGCGCGCGCGCGTCCTGCCTCCTAAACTTTTAGCTACTTCGTTCCAGCGATCGGACCATGCACCATGCATGCACTGTTCACCAGTGTGCATGATCTTAGCAGTTAGCACTACCGCCATTACAAACAGCATTTCAGCATAGTAGTATAAGTTAGCAGCTGGATGCATGATGTTGGGCTTAAACACTGTTCGTTATAGTGAGTGCTTGGCCGGTGTCGGTGGAGTTTGAGGACGCATTAGTGGATGGTTGACAAGCAGTTAATATGCATGAGAGATGAGACTGGAAGTAGGCCATGGTGACCATGGCGACCGATGACAGTACGACGCAGCTTTGAATCGAATCGACCAGGAATAGCTAGATGGCACGACGGATGTCACATTGAGCACTAGTGTCCATGCATGTGCGGACCATGCTCTGCTCTCGATGCTCTGCCTCCTCCACTGTTTCAGCGCCCGCCCAAGTGTCGGCAGCGCCGTCCAGTCCGAGAAACATGGATGGACGAATGATTGGCCACCTCTAATCAATCTGAACCATTTCTGTGCACTCATTCATTAGCCGTCGCTTTTTGGTACGTGCCACTGACACGTGCACCTTGTACATGTATGGCGCAGGACGTTCGGCGCGTGGCCGGTGGCGACGGTGTCGGAGCGCGAGCGGAGGGCGACGGTGGACGGCCCGGTGTGCGGCGGCTCGCCGTGGGCCGTCACCGGCTGGTTCTCCACGGCCGACGGGGCACCGGCGGTGAGGGCGGGGCCGCCGGCCGGCACGGTGGACGTGGCGCGCTTCGCGTTCGGCAGCGCCCTGCTCTGGCACCCGAGCCGCTGGGACAGCTTCCCCGTCTCCGAGCCCGACGCCTCACAGGTACAGTACTGGTTACTCAATTAACTAGCTTCCACATTTTAGTCCGCGGTCCCGCACACGGCGACGGCGGCCTTGTCGTCAAAGCGGCCGCGAAAGCGTGCGGCTTTTCGTCCGTGAAATTTGCCCCGCCAATTTTGTTGCTGTGCGCCGGCAAGACGAACGGCCGGGACAGGACGTAAACTAAGGCCGTGATTCATGCGCGGCGTGCACCGCCACACTAGCCTCCATTTGTCTCGATCTTCATTCACCAGAGCGCAAATACAGTAGTGATTAATCAGTACTACTACCATGGCCTAACCCTATATTTGTTTTGTTTTCAGGATTCCGTAAAGTTTGTGCAGCGGTTGGCCGCGGAGGATTACAACAAGTCGAGGGGGATGCCCAACCGGGATTGCTCGGAGATCATGGTGTGGCGCGGAGATCAGTTCCTGGCAACCTAGTTTCAATTAGTAACATTAACTGGTTGAATGATGTGCGATGCCACAGAACAACAAATTTAAACATACAACAAATTTAAACATACTTTACGCATCTAGCAGGGCGACCTAATGAGTGCACAGGTCTACCATGCGCATCGGCGAATATACACAGGTGTGATAGTAGTAGACGCATGGTAATACACAGGAGCATTAGTCCCCTCTCCCGAGCTGCACACTTTTCTCACCGAGTCACTCTCTTCTCTGCCTAGTTAAGCTCACCTCATCCCATCTCGCCTTTTTTTCCCTTTCGATGCTTTTATTAACTTAAAATGTAGCATCAAACAGATACAAAGAATAAAAAGCGACAACCGACCTCTGCATAGCTAAGATGCACACAACCATCACACGAACAATCCGACAAAGAATATAAAAAACGACAAGTGGCAACACTAAAGTCATATGGGACCAAAACTATGCATATGTCAACGGAGAAGGTGGTCCGATTCGGAGATTATGCTGCCACCCATGTTGGGTAGAAACCTCGACGGCCACCCACTCAAACCGCATACACATCGTCTTAAACAACGATTGATACTTTGATCGGTGCATAATAGACCACGTACGAAGCTAGGGCGTACAATGGTAAATAACATGCATAGGAGAATATATTTTATCATAAAAAACACAACCATTTTTACATAGCCAAAGCGATCATATTAAGGCTGACACTCCCACCCGTATTAGCATGCTAAACGTATTTGATATTTCATCAAGCCAGTGATCATATATATTGCCAAACCATCTCACCTACTAGGAAAGAAATCAATTGACTCGGATGGCGCTATCGACAACCCCTCACCGTCGAAGCTGTAGTAACATGGAAGCCCCATGAAAACTTCTTTAGGCGTGGCGGCACGGAAAATGTGGCAGTGCGGTGGACTATGGACATATTGGTGTCATCAGGGTCGATGGCTCCTGCCGCACTCTCAGTGTCCTAGCGCGTCTACTTTAGCGCTCGCTTCTCAAGCTCTGTGTGGAGATCAAAATTAATGAATGAGAAAGGAGTTGGAGCAGTGGCGGAGCTTGACAAGAATATCTGGGGGGGCCAATGACGAAAAAAAATTAACCAACGGCAACAGACAAGAACTTGGAGCCTCCAGGCAAATTTATACTAATATATACTCCATTTCTCCATAAGAGAACTAATTACACCAAAATATACAACTTAGTCTACTTGTACCACTCTGTCTTCAAAACCATAGACATTCTGTGAGCCAACTAAGATCTACATAAGGAGTGGTACTCACTACTGGTGGTACTACAGATCAGCTTTTCGATCACTTATGCTCTTGAATTCCGCTAAAATGTCCTCAAAGGTGTACTTCTCTGCGATTTCACGCTCTATGTGAACAACCAAGTTATTGGCAAGATTCTCATCTTCCATCGTACACGCAGCCTTGTTTTGATGATCTTCAAACTGGAAAATGCACGTTCAGCACTAGCTGTAGAAACTGGAAGAGTAACAAGTAGACGAAGTAGCCTGTCAATTAGATGGTAGATTCTATCTCTTCCAGTCTCAACAAGGAGTTGGCAAAGGTCAGTCAATGTTGATATATTTTTCAACTCTACATCACTGGAAGCATCAGGAACAAAGAGTTTTAGTTGGTTTTCCAAGCCATACACATCTTGTTGACTAAAATCTGCTGGGTAATACTTCTTCACCAACTCACATATATCACTACCTTTAAAAGATTTAAATTTATTTCTAGGAATTAATGTGGCACTGGTGGATAGAAGATCCATCATCTTCTCATTGAACCTGCGATCCAATTCATGTAGTTGGCTATCAAGAGTTGCACGAAATATCTCCACTCGAAAATATTGCTCCTTAGTGAAATGATCAGGCTGATGCGTAACGGCCACCACGCATGATATAAGTTTCCTTCATGTCTGGAATTTCAGTGCCATGATTCACACAAAATTCAACCACTGTGCAAAAGAATTCCTCCCAGCCATTGTCCGATCTCAAGAGACGAAGACACTCTTTTGTTGCAAATACTAAACGAACAGCATTTACAATGTCTTGTGACCTCTTTTGTAAAGCCTGACCAAGTCCTTCAGTTATCCCTAATATCTCCTTCATCATACATAAGATAAAGACAAACTCGAACGAGGACAAATAGCTGAAAGAAGTGTCAGCATCAGCACGTATTGATCCCACCACTGATCTATCTGAAGCCATATCTTGGATAACAAAATTTACTGCATTAAACAACTTCATAAGGCTATGAATAGAACCAAAGTGAGAACCCCACCTAGTGTCCCCAGGTCTTTTAAGTGATCGAATCTGATTTTCCCTTGACCAGTCTGAATGCTTCCATTTTCTATCATGCGTGCTAGTTCTACCAGCTGGGCATCATGGAGCTCATCATGGCGTTTTGATGAGGAGTCAACAGTGTTAATAATGAAGATCAATTTCTGAAAAAACTGGGCAACAGGAACCACCTCTTTGGATGCATCTACTAGTGCTAGTTGCAATCTGTGAGCATAACAATGAACATAGTATGCATATGGGCATACCTTGAGAAAAAGAGACTGCAATCCATTTAGCTCTCCTCTCATGTTACTAGCCCCATCGTATCCTTGTCCACGAAGATTTTGAATATCAAAACCATTTAATGATAATGCAGAGCACAATTTCTCTTTCGGTGTCATGGCCTTAGTGTTGGCCACATGTATCAAATCAAAGAACCGCTCTTGTGAAAAGCCAGCTTTATCAACAAATCTGAAAACCAATGCCATTTGTTCTCTTTTAGCCACATCACATGTCTCATCCACCAGAATAGAGAATTTGGAATCCCCAATTTCTTCACGGATATGTCTCCTAACTTTAGATGCATATATGGACAAGATTTCCTTTTGAATATCCGGAGATGTGTACTTTGAGTTGTATGGAGAATTTCCCCAAAATGACTTTGGCAAGATCAGGATTGAACTCTGCGAGAAGCTCTAGCAATTCGAGAAAATTTCCTTTATTCTTTGACTCAGCTTTCTCATTATGTCCTCTAAAAGCGCAAGACTGAAATGTGAGCCACCTAACAACCGCAACAGATGCTTTTAGCCTTAAACGGTTTCTTTCTACCTTTTCATCATCCTTTGCTGCTACAACATTTTCTAAATGGCTCTGCCTGGTTCAACAATGCTTGACGTTCTCTGTTGCATTGTTGTGTGGTGAGCATGGTGTAGAACCTTCATGGCCTAAGAGTGCACAATATTTTCCATCATTCACTTTCTTCCAATTATCAAATCCATGTACTGTGAATACATCAGAGCCTCCTTTTGTTAAGATATTTCTGCTGGAAACAAAGCAGAGTAAACAGTATGCACGATGACTGTCCTCTGAGTACTCTAGCCATGATGGGAAACTATCAAACCACTTGTATTGGAAGCGACGCTGATGGCCCTTTTTACCAGAAGCTCTATAGTGTTTCAGTTTTGGTTGCATGGGGCCTAACGACAAATATGCTCTTCGCACACTATCTCTCTGATTTGGTGGGTATTGCCAAATTTGCGGTCGCAGTGCGGGGTCTCGCTCCAAGAATTCCTTGCCTCGGAATACAACAGGAAGAGGAACGTAATTATTTGTCTGAGGCTCTTCATCTTGATTTTCTTCTTGTTGTTCCCATTCAAGAAGCAGAGGTAAAGATTGTGCAGCTGGAGGATCTTCTGTTGCTCTCTCTGTTCTTTGTCTTTTGAAGTATGACTGAATATTGCTGCTGCTGCCTTTGACCATGGTCACTTGATCTGTTGATTAATCTAGCCTTTTGAGTCCCAATTCCAAGTCAAGCAACCCGTAATAATTACTCACAAGAACAAATCTGTGGTGCATTGTGCAAGCAACAAGTTATCTGCAATTAGATCAAATAAATAGCATACTAAATTACTAACTACTAAGGTGTGCTGCCCCCAATTTACTCGTACAAGCAGTCTTGCGTACAAGCAAGGCAACACTACAAAAGGGGATCCAATCCCAATGGTTTCAGGTTGTAATTTGAGCTGGGTAGATGCAGTCGTTGGGTAGATGGTACTTACAGAAATTTTTATAGGGGGGCGGCCAGCGACCAGTCGATGGCCAGCCGGCCGGCGGACATCGACGACCACCACCGCATCGCCGATGGCGAGGAGACGAAACGAACTTTTCAGATCGCCCTCGCGACCTCCGTCCTCGGCGCGTGGATCGATGGCGAGCTTCTCCTCGAATCCTCGGCGTCGGCGTCGGCGTCGAAGCGGCGGCGTGGATGGAGAGGGGAGCCGCAGACCCGCAGTGCCTAAGCGGCGAGCGTGGGGAAAGAGACGTGAAGCAGCCGAGCCCCGAGCAGGTGGCCGTGTTCGTGATGATGCCGAAGATGCGTTTGTGGCCTTTTGCTCGTACATGGGCCAGACCGGCCAGTTGACATGGACTATTACTAACTAGTAAAAAAAAATTGCATTTGGGCTGGGGGGGCCACGGCCCCCTCAGAGCTGTACATAGCTCCGCCGTTGAGTTGGAGTAGAGCTACGGCGCGCATTTAATGGTGGATTTATCGGTGGTGAGGACATTGGTGTGGGTTCGGTGCCCATTGACGGGAATGAACAAAGCTGGTTCGCTAGAACAGGGATGGGAAGAGCCAATGGTGGTGCCACCGCCCTCCTAAGAGCAACTCCAACGGGCGATTCAAACGGACATCGATTTTATCCGCCTTTTGTCTGTTTGGATCGCGCGTCCGCCCGTCCGTGTCCGTTTTTTCGTTTGGGTCGGCCGGTGCGCCCAACGGAAGGCACATCCATTTTATGCATGTCCGGGTCGGCATTTCGTCAAACACATAGAAGACATGGAGCTCGCAAACGCCGGTGCACGTTGGCCATAGCCGGGACGAGCTGGAGCCTGCTGCTTGAGGTCGGGAAATGTGCAAGGCCGTGCAGCGGCTGGGCGTGGGGAGGCGAGGCCAAGCCAGGTTCGGCGTGGGGCGAGGCCAACGGCTGCAGCAGCGCCGCCGGGCGCTGGACGAGCTAGAGCCCGCCATGGCTCTGTTACGGCAGAGAGCTCGGCGCGACCGTGGCGAAGTTCCGCGTATTGGAGGGGCGAGTGAAGGCCACGGCAAGCGGGACGAGCGAAGGCCACGGCGAGCACCCGAGCGGCTAGCTACGCACGCACGCGGGTAGCATGCATTGTACATGCACACACACAAGCAGCCACCTGCATGGCCGGAGCAGCATGCCCACCGCGCTCGCCTCAGCTCACCGTGGCCGCTGCGCCAGCTCGCGCCCGCCGTAGCTCGTTGTGTCCTCCGCCCCCGCCCGCCTCGCGCTGCAGCTCGCCGCGCCTCCCGTGCGCTGCATTTGGACGCACACCGCTCGCGCTGCAGCTCCCCACCCAGCGCCCGATGGAGCCGTCCCGCTGCCGCCCTGCGCGCGCGCCCCTTCGCTGTCGCTTCGCTTCGCCCTTTCGCGTTATGCTTCGCCAGCGCCCGGCGGAGCCATCCTGCGCGCTTCCGCTCTGGCGCCCGCCGCCCCCACGCCGCCCGAGCCATCGTCGCCTCGCCTCGCTTCGCCTCTGCCCGTGCCCGCTTATGCGCGCCGCATCCATGAGCTTCGCCTCTGCCGTACCCGCTTCGTTGGCGGCGGCACACCGGTCGATGGCTGGGCAGCGAGCGGCAGGAAAGTGGTCAAGCGGGCGGCGGTAGCGTCGGGCGGGCGCCTGCATCTTGGCGTTTGCACAGAGGAGAGAGGTGGGGTGGGGTGGGCCATCCAATAAAATAAAGGGACGTGGGTGGGTGAGTGACAGGTGGGGCAGGCCTGGACAGAGGCGGACAAGGCAAATGCAGAAAACGCCCGCTTTGTCCGCCGTCGACCCAAATGTGGCTCAAATTTGGGATGAAAATAGATCGGCGTGGACACAAAATGGACACGAAATAAAAATATGTCTGCGTGTTGGGCAGACGTTTTGTTCGCATTGATCCAAATAGACGGCGGCGGACGAAATGGGTACTCCCGTTGGAGTTGCTCTAAAGTTCCTCATTTTGTACCTTGTATGGGATGACAATGCTTGGCAAGTGGAGCAAGCTGAACAACTCCTGTTCTTCACTGCGTCAAAACCAACGGCAAGCCTGCACGGCTGCACCAAGCCAACAGTACGACTATTGAACGACATCAACCGTCCATTTACAAGTCTGGAGAGAGGACTTGTGCAGTGTTCATGATGTTTCATAAGTTTCCCAGCCCTAGAATTATCACCTAATTAAACATTAATAATTTGAGTGTAGGGAGAAATAAACATCTCTAGCCCTTCTTACTATTTGGATTAATCAACTTTCATGGAGTTATTTGGAATATTTAATCCTACTCCTAAAGTTCAATGAGGTTTGTTCCATCGTTTGCTCCATGATGGGCACGCCTATCTGGGTGCCACGGCCGGGATTGACAATAGCAGATTGATGCATCAACACTAATGGCCTTGGACCTAGGAAGATGGATGGCAGGGCCATCTTCCTCCTTACAATGTGGGAGCTATGGAAGCATGCAATGCCATTGTGTTCGATGGAGCCTCACCTTCCCTACACGCGATCCTTCGTCGCATCGAGGATGAAGGACATGCTTGGAGCAAAGCAGGAATCCTCAAAGGAGAAGTGGAGCCTCTACTTGGAGCACTTGTGAGTTGGGCATACGAGACTAGTTAGCGTAGCGTTTCAGTGGAGTTGGGCCACATGTCCTCTCTAGCATGTAAAACCAATGTTGAGGGGTTTCTTTCCCCCATCTCTTCTTTAGTATAAAGTACGTACACTCATGTGTATTCGAGAAAAAATATATTTAATCCTACTGTCAGTGTCAAAACCGACGGATTTCGGGTAGGGGGTCCCGAACTATGCGTCTAAGGTCGATGGTAACAGGAGACAGGGGACACGATGTTTACCCAGGTTCAGGCCCTCTCTATGGAGGTAATACCCTACTTCCTGCTTGATTGATCTTGATGAATATGAGTATTACAAGAGTTGATCTACCACGAGATCGTAATGGCTAAACCCTAGAGGTCTAGCCTGTATGAATATGGTAATGAGTATCTTTTCCTCCGGACTAAGCTCTCCGGTTTATATAGACACCGGAGAGATCTAGGGTTACATAGAGTCGGTTACATAGAAAGGAATCTTCATAGTCGATCGCCAAGCTTGCCTTCCACGCCAAGGAGAGTCCTATCCGGACACGGGTACAGTCTTCGGCCTTCGTGTCTTCGCAACCCATCAGTCCGGCCCATGGCTAACAGGTCGGACGCCCGAGGACTCCTTAGTCCAGGACTCCCTCAGTAGCCCCTGAACTTGGCTTCAATGACGAGGAGTCGGGCGCGCAGATTGTTTTCGGCATTGCAAGGCGGGTCCCCTTCTTTCCGAATTCCAAGGTAGTCTTCAGACGCAATGATTGTATCCATACCTGTAACACACACCACACACAACCGCAGAGAGAATATAATACTTCCACGAGTCCAATCCGCTGACAAATTTTTATAATATGACATCAGGTCTGCCCAGTCGTAATTTTGAACCATTTTTCGTTTGCCGTTCCACGTTTCGAGACGCGGTTGTCATTGGCACGTCTTGTCAAAGCAGAGATCGTGTCCCCTTATTGCGGGATTCTCATCAATACGGGCGTGGGTAACCCAACCGTGCCGTTTTCACAGGCCTTGGGAACAGGCGAGTTTCGAGGAAAATGGGGAGGCGTTCAATATCCACTGCCTTTATAAGAGGATAAGGATTCCCTTCTTCTCCCTCGACTTTTCTCTTTCTCCGCCCTTCCAATCTTGAGCTCCAGCGCCCAAGCTCTAGCTTTCTCCGCCAAAAAAGCACTCCAACCATGTCCGGATCCGGAGCTGGAGGCAAGTGGATGGCCTCCTCTGTCAAGAAGAAGGACATCAGGGAGCTCCGGGAGGCAGGATATCTGGCCAAGGAGATCGCTCACCGACTCCCGGCCAAGGGACAGATCGTCCCTACCCCAGAGCCCTGTGATAGGGTTGTGTTCCTCACACATTTTGTCCGCGGACTGGGATTCCCTCTCCACCCGTTTGTCCGCGGGCTGATGTTTTACTATGGGCTGGACTTCCATGACCTAGCCCCGACTCTATCCTCAACATCTCAGCATTTATTGTCGTGTGCGAGGCCTTTCTCCGCATCCCACCTCACTTCGGCCTATGGCTGAAAACCTTCAATGTGAAGCCGAAGGTGGTGAGCGGCCTGTTGGGAAACGTAGTAATTTCAAAAATTTTCCTACGATCACGCAAGACCATGGTGATGGCATAGCAACGAGAGGGAAGAGTGTCCGTCCACGTACCCTCGTAGACCGAAAGCGGAAGCGTTATAACAACGCGGTTGATGTAGTCGTGCGTCTTCACGATCCGACCGATCCAAGCACCGAACGACGGCACCTCCGAGTTCTCGCACACGCTCAGCTCGATGACGATCCCGGACTCGATCCAAAGAAAGTGTCGAGGATGAGTTCCGTCAACACGACGGCGTGATGACGATGTTGATGCTCCACCGACGCAGGCTTCGCCTAAGCACTGCGACGATATGACTTCTCCGCGCAGGCTTCGCCTAAGCTCTCTGACGATATGACCGAAGTGGAATATGGTGGAAGGGGCACCGCACACGGCTAAGGAAAGATCCGTAGATCAACTTGTGTGTTATGGGGTGCCCCCTGCCCTCAGATATAAAGGAGCCAAGGGGTGCGGCCAGCCTTGGGAGGCGCTGGAGGAGTCCTACTCCCACCGAGTAGGACTCCCCCTTGTCCTAGTTGGAGTAGGATTGGGGAGGGGAAAGAGGGAAGGCGCCGCCCCTCTCCTTGTCCTATTCGGACTAGAGGGGAGGAGGCGCGCAGCCCACCTGGCCGGCCCTTCCTCTTCTCCCTTGTGGCCCATGAAGGCCCATATACCCCGGGGGTTCCGTAACCCCGGTGTTCCGATAACTTCCTGTTTTCACTGAACCCTTCCAAGTCCAAACATAGGCTTCCAATATATCAATCTTTATGTCTCGACCATTTCGAGACTCCTCGTCATGTCCGTGATCACATCCGGACTCGAACAAACTTCGTGCATCAATACTTATAAACTCATAATGAACTGTCATCGAAGCGTTAAGCGTGCGGACCCTACGGGTTCGAGAACTATGTAGACATGACCTAGAACCATTCTCGGTCAATAACCAATAGCGGAACCTGGATGCCCATATTGGTTCCTACATATTCTACGAAGATCTTTATCGGTCAAACCGCATAACGACATACGTTGTTCCCTTTGTCATCGGTATGTTACTTACCCGAGATTCGATCGTCGGTATCCAATACCTAGTTCAATCTCGTTACCGGTAAGTCTCTTTACTCGTTCCGTAATACATCATCTCACAACTAACTCATTAGTTGTAATGCTTGCAAGGCTTAAGTGATGTGTATCACCGAGAAGGCCTAGAGATACCTCTCCGACAATCGGAGTGACAAAACCTAATCTCGAAATACGCCAACCCAACAAGTACCTTTGGAGACACCTGTAGTACTCCTTTATAATCACCCGATTACGTTGTGACGCTTGGTAGCACCAAAGTGTTCCTCCGTAAACGGAGTTGCATAATCTCATAGTTACAGGAACATGTATGGGTCATGAAGAAAGCATTAACATACTAAACGATCAAGTGTTAAGCTAACGGAATGGGTCATGTCAATCAGATCATTCTACTAATGATGTGACCTTGTTAATCAAATAACAACTCCTTGTTCATGGTTAGGAAACATAACCATCTTTGATTAACAAGCTAGTCAAGTAGAGGCATACTAGTGACATACTGTTTGTCTATATATTCACACATGTATTATGTTTCCGGTTAATACAATTCTAGCATGAATAATAAACATTTATCATGATATAAGGAAATAAATAATAACTTTATTATTGCCTCTAGGGCATATTTCCTTCAGTCTCCCACTTGCACTAGAGTCAATAATCTAGATTACAAAGTAATGATCCTAACACCCATGGAGTCTTGGTGCTGATCATGTTTTGCTCGTGGAAGAGGCTTAGTTAACGGGTCTGCAACATTCAGATCCGTATGTATTTTGCAAATCTCTATGTCTCCCACTTGGACTTGGTCCCGAATGGAATTGAAGCGTCTCTTGATGTGCTTGGTCCTCTTGTGAAATCTGGATTCCTTTGCCAAGGCAATTGCACCAAGATTGTCACGTAAGATCTTCATCGGTCCCGATGCACTAGGTATAACACCTAGATCGGAAATGAACTCTTTCATCCAGACTCCTTCATTTGCTGCTTCGAAGCAGCTATGTACTCCGCTTCACATGTAGATCCCGCCACGACGCTTTGTTTAGAACTGCACCAACCGACAGCTCCACCGCTTAATAAAAACACGATCCGGTTTGCGATTTAGAATCGTCCGGATCGATGTCAAAGCTTGCATCGACGTAACCATTTACGACTAGCTCTTTGTCACCTCCATATACGAGAAACATATCCTTAGTCCTTTTCGTGTATTTCAGATGTTCTTGACGCTGTCCGATGATCCATTCCTGGATTACTTTGGTACCTTCCTGCCAAGCTTACAGCCTAAGCATACGTCAGTGTCCGTACACAGCATTGCATACATGATAGAGCCTATGGCTGAAGCATAGGGAACATCTTTCATTTTCTCTCTATCTTCTGTGGTCGGGCATTGAGTCTCGACTCAATCTTACACCTTGCAACACAGGCAAAAACCTTTCTTTGCTCGATCCATTTTGAACTTTTTCAAAATTTTGTCAAGGTATGTGCTTTGTGAAAGTCCTATTAAGCCTCTTGATCTATCTCTATAGATCTTGATGCCCAATATGTAAGCAGCTTCACCGAGGTCTTTCATTGAAAAACCTTTACTCAAGTATCCTTTTATGCCATCCAGAAATTCTATATCATTTCCAATTAATAATATGTCGTCCACATATAATATCGTAAATGCTACGTAGCTCCCACTCACTTTCTTGTAAATACAAGGCTTCTCCAAAAGTCTGTAAACCCATATGCTTTGATCACACTATCAAAGCGTTTATTCCAACTCCGAGAGGCTTGCACTGCACCATAAATTGATCGTTGGAGCTTGCACACTTTGTTAGCACCTTTTGGATCGACAAAACCTTCTGGTTGCATCATATACAACTCTTCTTCTAGAAATCCATTCAAGAATGCGGTTTTTACATCCATTTGCCAAATTTCATAATCATAAAATGCGGCAATTGCTAACATGATTCGGACAGACTTAAGCATCGCCACGGGTGAGAAAGTCTCATCGTAGTCAACCCCTTGAACTTGTCGAAAACCTTTTGCAACAAGTCGAGCTTTGTAGATGGTTACATTACCATCGGCGTCAGTCTTCTTCTTAAAGATCCATTTATTTTCAATGGCTTGCCGATCATCGGGCAAGTCAACCAAAGTCCATACTTTGTTCTCATACATGGATCCCATCTCAGATTTCATGGCTTCCAGCCATTTCGCGAATCTGGGCTCATCATCGCTTCTTCATAGTTTGTAGGTTCGCCATGGTCAAGTAACATGACTTCGAGAATAGGATTACCGTACCACTCGGGTGCGTATTTTATTCTGGTTGACCTCTGAGGTTCAGTAGTAACTTGATCTCAAGCTTCATGATCATCATCATTAGTTTCTTCACTAATTGGTGTAGTTGTCACAGAACCATTTCTTGTGATGAACTACTTTCCAATAAGGGAGCAGATACAGTTATCTCATCAAGTTCTACTTTCCTCCCACTCACTTCTTTCGAGAGAAACTCTTTCTCTAGAAAGGATCCGAATTTAGCAACGAAAATCTTGCCTTCAGATCTGTGATAGAAGGTGTACCCAACAGTCTCCTTTGGGTATCCTATGAAGACACATTTTTCCGATTTGGGTTCGAGCTTATCTGGTTGAAGTTTCTTTACATAAGCATCGCAGCCCCAAACTTTAAGAAACGACAACTTTGGTTTCTTGCCAAACCACAGTTCATAAGGCGTCGTCTCAACGGATTTTGACGGTGTCCTATTTAACGTGAATGCGCCGCCTCTAAAGCATAACCCCAAAATGATAGCGGTAAATCGGAAATAGACATCATTGATCGCACCATATCTAGTAAAAGTCACGATTACGGACGTTCGGACACACCATTTCTCTGTGGTGTTCGGGTGGCGTGAGTTCTTAAACTATTCCACATTGTTTCAAATGTAAACCAAACTCGTAACTCAAATATTCTCCTCCACGATCAGATCGTAGGAATTTTATTTTCTTGTTACGATGATTTTCCACTTCACTCTGAAATTCTTTGAACTTTTCAAATGTTTCAGATTTGTGTTTCATTAAGTAGATATACCCATATCTGCTCAAATCATCTGTGAAGGTGAGAAAATAACGATACCCGCCACGTGCTTCAACATTCATTGGACCACAAACATCGGTATGTATGATTTCCAATAAATCTGTTGCTCGCTCCATAGTTCCGGAGAACGGCGTTTTGGTCATCTTGCCCATGAGGCACGGTTCGCAAGTACCAAGTGATTCATAATCAAGTGATTCCGAAGCCCATCAAGATGGAGTTTCTTCATGCGTTTTACACCGATATGACCTAAACGGCAGTGCCACAAATAAGTTGCACTATCATTATCAACTCTGCATCTTTTGGCTTCAACATTATGAATATGTGTATCACTACTGTCGAGATTCAACAAGAATAGACCATTCTTCAAGGGTGCATGACCATAAAAGATATTATTCATATAAATAGAACAACCATTATTCTCTGATTTAAATGAATAACCGTCTCGCATTAAACAAGATCCAGATATAATGTTCATGCTCAACGCTGGCACCAAATAACAATTATTTAGGTCTAAAACTAATCCCGAAGGTAGATGTAGAGGTAGCGTGCCGACCGCGATCACATTGACTTTGGAACCATTTCCCACGCCAAGATCGTCACCTCGTCCTTTGCCGGTGCTCGTCTATTCCGTAGTCCCTGCTTTGAGTTGCAAATATTAGCAATGTAACCCGATTATCAAATACCCAGTGCTACTACGAGCTCTAGTAAGGTACACATCAATGACATGTATATCATATATACCTTTGTTCACCTTGCCATCCTTTTATCCGCCAAATACTTGGGGCAGTTCCGCTTCCGGGTCCGATGCCTTGCGGTAAAAACACTCAGTTTCGGGCTTAGGTCCAGACTTGGGTTTCTTCTCTTGATCAGCAACTTTCTTGCTGTTCTTTTGAAGTTTCCTTCTTCTTCCCTTTGCCCTTTTCTTGAAACTAGTGGTCTTGTTGACCATCAACACTTGATGCTCTTTTTTGATTTCTACCTCCGCAGCTTTCAAAGATCGCGAAGAGCTCAGAATTGTCTTAGTCATCCCTTGCATATTATAGTTCATCACGAAGCTCTTGTAGCTTGGTGGCGATGATTGGAGAATTCTGTCAATGACACTATCATCCGGAAGATTAACTCCCAGCTGAATTAAGTGATTGTTATACCTGCACATTTTGAGTATGTGCTCACCGATGTAACTATTCTCCTCCATTTTGCAGCTATAGAACTTATTGGAGACTTCGTATCTCTCAATCCGGGCATTTGCTTGAAATATTAACTTCAACTCCTGGAACATCTCATATGCTCCATGACGTTCAAAACGTCGTTGAAGTACCAGTTCTAAGCCGTAAAGCATGGCACACTGAACTATCGAGTAGTCATCAGCTCTGCTTTGCCGACGCTCATAACTTCTCGCTCAAGATCTGCAGCAGGCTCTGTCACCCAGCCGGTGCTTCCAGACGTAATTTTTTTCGTGCAGCAATGAGGATAATCCTCAAATTACGGACCCGATCCGTGTAATTGCTACCATCATCTTTCAACTTTGCTTTCTCAAGGAACGCATTAAAATTCAACGGAACAATAGCACGAGCCATCTATCTACAGAAACATAGACAAGCAAAATACTATCAGTACTAAGTTCATGATAAATTTAAGTTCAATTAATCATATTAAAAACTCCCACTTAGGCAGACATCTCTCTAGTCATCTAAGTGATCACGTGATCCATATCAACTAAACCGTGTCCGATCATCACGTGAGACGGAGTAGTTTCAACGGTGAACATCACTATGTTGATCATATCTACTATATGATTCACGTTCGACCTTTCGGTCTCCGTGTTCCGAGGCCATATCTGTTATATGCTAGGCTCGTCAAGTTTAACCTGAGTATTCAGCGTGTACAACTGTTTTGCACCCGTTGTAGATGGACGTAGAACTTATCACACCCGATCATCACGTGGTGTATGCGGGTACTACGAACTTTGGCAACGGTGCATACTCGTGGAGAACACTTCTTGATAATTTTTAGTGAGAGATCATCTTATAATGCTACCGTCAATCAAAGCAAGATAAGATGCATAAAGGATAAACATCACATGCAATCAATATAAGTGATATGATATGGTCATCATCATCTTGTGCTTGTGATCTCCATCGCCAAGCACCGTCATGATCACCATCGTCACCGGTAGCGACACCTTGATCTCCATCGTAGCATCGTTGTCGTCTCGCCAATCTTATGCTTCCACGACTATCACTACCGCTTAGTAATAAAGTAAAGCATTACATCGCGATTGCAGTGCATACAATAAAGCGACAACCATATGGCTCCTGCCAGTTGCCGATAACTCGGTTACAAAACATGATCATCTCATACAATAAAATTTAACATCATGTCTTGACCATATCACATCACAACATGCCCTGCAAAAACAAGTTAGACGTCCTCTACTTTGTTGTTGCAAGTTTTACGTGGCTGCTACGGGCTTAAGCAAGAACTCATCTTACCTACGCATCAAAACCACAACGATAGTTTGTCAAATAGACTCCGTTTAACCTTCTCAAGGACCGGGCGTAGCTACACTTGGTTCAACTAAAGTTGGAGAGACAGTCTTCGCAAGCCATCTATGTGCAAAGCACGCCGAGGGAACCGGTCTCGCGTGAAGAGCACGCGTAAGGTTGGTCCGGATCGTCTCGCCCAACAATACCGCTGAACCAAAGTATGACATGCTGGTAGGCAGTATGACTTGTATCGTCCACAACTCACTTGTGTTCTACTCGTGCAAATAACATCAAACCATAAAAACCTAGGCTCGATACCACCGTTGGGAAACGTAGTAATTTCAAAAATTTTCCCTACGATCACGCAAGACCATGGTGATGGCATAGCAACGAGAGGGAAGAGTGTCCGTCCACGTACCCTCGTGAGACCGAAAGCGAAGCGTTATAACAACGCTGCGGTTGATGTAGTCGTGCGTCTTCACGATCCGACCGATCCAAGCACCGAACGTGACGGCACCTCCGAGTTCTCGCTGCGTTCAGCTCGATGGCGATCCCGGACTCCGATCCAAAGCAAAGTGTCGGGATGAGTTCCGTCGGCCGACGGGCGTGATGACGATGTTGATGCTCCACCGCGAGGGCTTCGCCTAAGCACTGCGGACGATATGACTTCTCCGGCGCAGGCTTCGCCTAAGCTCTCTGACGATATGACCGAAGTGGAATATGGTGGAAGGGGCACCGCACACGGCTAAGGAAAGATCCGTAGATCAACTTGTGTGTTATGGGGTGCCCCTGCCCTCAGATATAAAGGAGCCAAGGGGTGCGGCCAGCCTTGGGGAGGCGCTGGAGGAGTCCTACTCCCACCGAGTAGGACTCCCCCTGTCCTAGTTGGAGTAGGATTGGGGAGGGGAAAGAGGGAAGGCGCCGCCCTCTCCTTGTCCTATTCGGACTAGAGGGGAGGGGCGCAGCCCACCTGGCCGGCCCTTCCTCTTCTCCCTTGTGGCCCATGAAGGCCCATATACCCCCGGGGGTTCCGTAACCCCGGTGTTCCTAACTTCCTGTTTTCACTCGGAACCCTTCCAAGTCCAAACATAGGCTTCCAATATATCAATCTTTATGTCTCGACCATTTCGAGACTCCTCGTCATGTCCGTGATCACATCCGGGACTCGAACAAACTTGATTGCATCAATACTTATAAACTCATAATGAACTGTCATCGAAGCGTTAAGCGTGCGGACCCTACGGGTTCGAGAACTATGTAGACATGACCTAGAACCATTCTCGGTCAATAACCAATAGCGGAACCTGGATGCCCATATTGGTTCCTACATATTCTACTGAAGATCTTTATCGGTCAAACCGCATAACGACATACGTTGTTCCCTTTGTCATCGGTATGTTACTTACCCGAGATTCGATCGTCGGTATCCAATACCTAGTTCAATCTCGTTACGGTAAGTCTCTTTACTCGTTCGTAATACATCATCTCACAACTAACTCATTAGTTGTAATGCTTGCAAGGCTTAAGTGATGTGTATCACCGAGAAGGCCTAGAGATACCTCTCCCATAATCGGAGTGACAAAACCTAATCTCGAAATACGCCAACCCAACAAGTACCTTTGGAGACACCTGTAGTACTCCTTTATAATCACCCGATTCGTTGTGACGTTTGGTAGCACCAAAGTGTTCCTCCGTAAACGGAGTTGCATAATCTCATAGTTACAGGAACATGTATGGGTCATGAAGAAAGCATTAACATACTAAACGATCAAGTGTTAAGCTAACGGAATGGGTCATGTCAATCAGATCATTCTACTAATGATGTGACCTTGTTAATCAAATAACAACTCCTTGTTCATGGTTAGGAAACATAACCATCTTTGATTAACAAGCTAGTCAAGTAGAGGCATACTAGTGACATCTTGTTTGTCTATATATTCACACATGTATTATGTTTCCGGTTAATACAATTCTAGCATGAATAATAAACATTTATCATGATATAAGGAAATAAATAATAACTTTATTATTGCCTCTAGGGCATATTTCCTTCACGGCCAACAAGCAGAGTGCGAAGGCGCCATGGTGGGCAAGATGCCTAACATCGTCTGGCCCGAAGGATCCTTTTTGGAGATGGTGAAGGGGTGGCAGTCGGGGTGGTTTTACATCACCGAGCCGCGTGACACCAATTTGGCGGCGTCCCCCGAATTCCGATCCAGAGTTCCGATGCCGCTCACCTCCTAGCAAGAGAAGGGCCTAACCTGGGGTTCTTCGGACGAGCTGACTAGGCTCCAGACGTGCGTCCAGAACATGATGACCAAGAACATCAAGCTCGTCAACGTGATCCAGGTTATGCTTTTTCGCCGGATCCTTCCGTGCCAGCGCCGGACTTGCTATTTGTGGGAGTTCGATTCAGCCAAGCACCAAACACTACTAGAGTTCTTCGGCACGATGCACGAAGACATCTGGAAAGTGCTCTTCAAGGCTGGCGAGACACCACCGCCCACGACCGAGGATCGTGGGCTTAGCTTAAAACGCTAGGCTAATTCGGTAAGTTCTTTCATGTTTTCAAGGTGTACCCTTTACTGGCATATTTTGAGGATGGAGTTTGAGCCTTCCTATCAATTTTTCAGGCCTGGATAAAGATAGCGGAATGGATTAACTGTCCGGCCCCGCTACCCGAAGACGAAGAAACCCCACTTCTTACGAAGATGCTGCTTCCGGCGCCGTATGAGGTGCCGGAGAAGAAGGCCAAGAAGAAGGCCAAGGGGGCCAAGAATGGTCCTCGCCGAAAAGGTACTTCGGACGAGATGCCCGAAGACGAGGAGCATCACTCCGCCGCCGAGGACGACGACGAGGCGGAGGAGGTGAACAAATCTCCCCCTGATGAGGGGAGGAAAAAGAGGACGACCTCCATAAATCTGGAGGCGGAGGCGCCCAAGAGGGGGAAGCGCGCCCTCGCGGATAACTCCGCATGGGATGCCGCAACAGTCCGGAACAACCTCCCCGGACCAAGCCCCCGGCCGCATCGTAAGTGTTAAAAACTCACGCACGTTCATGCGTCCGACCACTTGACATTAATGTGTTGAATTGTGCTATTACAGGCCGGCCCATGACAGCCTCTAGCAATCCTCATCAAGAGGTTCGCTAGACTCAAGATGACCAGCGTGTCACCGCCGGCTGCTCACTCTCCCCCGACCAAGGGTGGAGACGAGGTGATGTCCCAATGGACCTGCCCCGACCGGGGAGAGGTTCAGGAGGCCGCCAAAGTGGCGCCAAGGGATGACCCCTCGGCCATCGGACACACGGGGGAACCAGTCCCCATGGAAACTGGCAATGGGGGCAATGTTCAGTTCGGCCCCCAGCCGAACATAGCTCCGGAGACCTCTACGGCTTCGGAATCTGGCGAACGATCTCCTTTGAAGGAAGGAGATGCCCTATTCTGCCGGTGACCTCTGTCCAACCAGAGGCACCGGATAATCTGCTGGAAGCGCTGCAAGGCGCTTCCATCGTGGATGAACACCTTATCCTCATGGGTACGGTGATTGAGAAAGTTCAGTCAGCCAAGAGTGGACTGACCAAAGCCTGCGCAAGCCTTCTAACAGGCTTTGAGGTAAGGAATGTAATTGTAAAAAGAATATCACAGTGTAGGCAGTAGCCCCTGATGCTCCGTTCGGTGTTCAGAAAGAAAAAGCCTAACATAGGAAAAAAACAATTGTCGCAGGAGTCTAACAGAAGATGTCTATGTGAATAAGTAGGCGTCGCTGCTGGCTGTAGCCGCTCATACTGCGGAGGTCTCCGGACTGAAGCAGAACCTGGAGCGGGCTGAGGAGGAGCTCGGCCTCGTGAAGAAGCAGCTGGAGGATAGCCAAGGCATGCAGTAACCTGCGTGTATATTTAGGAAGGGGAATTGTTCGTACTGACTAAAGTGTCATGAACTTTACTAGGGGCCACGACCGAGGTGGCATCCCTCAAGAAGGCGTTAGCCGAGGCCGAGGACAAAGCGGCCAAGGAACGTGCCGAGCGCGAGAAGCAGGAGGCCCGGGTCAGCGAAGTCCAGCAAGAGCTCCAGGATGCCGTCAAGAAGTACGAGTCCTTGGAGCTTGATTCTAAGACTCGAGAGTCCGAACTTGCCAAGGCCCGCCAGAGCATGCAAGATGCTCGAGCCGAAGCCCAGAGCGCCCTCCAGGAAATCCAGGCAGCCAAGAAGATCGTGGCGGGTAAGGCGTTTATTATGCAAAGCAAATCCGCGAAGGAAACGTTCGTTTTACTTACCCGGATTTGGAGCTTTCCGGGGGCGTTTACAGATTTGCCGCACAGCGTATCAAATGCTGCGGAGTTCTATCGAGCCGAAGAAGGGAGCTCGACGGAGAAGTTTTTCTGGTCTCAATACCTTAGACCAGAACATCCGGTGCCCTTTAGCGACCAGCTGAAACAGCTGGTCGAGCTGCACAAGACGGCCGAACTAGCCATGAAGGACTTAATAGTCCGGCTATGGCCCGCCGAGCCCATGCCTGGCAGCTACTTCGGACTCGTAAAGCGGCTTGTGAGTGCCTGCCCGCGGCTCGAAGTCATAAAGTGGTCGGTCTGCATTGAAGGAGTTAGGAAGGCCTTTGCCCGCGCCAAGATGCACTGGGCGAAGATGGATGCTAAGAAGCTGATGACCGAGGGGCCGCCGGAGGGCAAGGAGCACCGCCGACCTGAGCTATATTTTGATAGTGTCCTGGAGGGATCCCGCCTTGTGGTGGAGCAGTGTGCGAAAGACGTGATCTTAGAATGAATACATTCATAGTTGTCTCGCCCTGTATTATGAAACAAATACAATTTGTGTAATATAACGCTTTGTGTTAATTTTTTACCTCCTGTGCGGCCGTTTTTATTAAATCTAAGAGTTGGCCAGTCGTCGGCTTCAGCCCCCGTGTAGGAAGTACCGGGGTGTTCGGTTGGCGCCAAAACACACTTGATCCAAAGATTCTTGGTCCGTTAAGGAGGTGTTAGCGTTGCGAATCAGGCAATCAGACTATACGGCTTTATCACTCTCACTTAGCCATAGGAGTTTGACAAATAAAAATTTAGGCGCATCCCCTTGTGCTCGTGAATACGAACTTGGGATGCTGTAAACACCTGATCGGGTAAAAACCAATCCTTCCTAAATGCGGAAAAAACCTCTAACGATTTGTAACCTCTCGAACAACTGACCAGCTCACGCCGCATCATGACAGTCAATTTTCGGCTTTCTCTACTGAGGTGCTCATCCGGATGAACCAGGGCACAATCGCAGTAGTTCTCCCTTTACTACCCTAGCCGATATAACGGAACGTAAGATAGTAAGCACAGGATCCGGGCAACCCAACTATTGACCAAAGACATGATTCGGAGCCGATGCATATAATGCTAAAGATCGGGGTGCCGAACTATACTGTAAAAGTGTTCGGACTTTGTTGCCATGTTATGGGGCATATTGAAGCCCCTGGCGAATGAAGGCGTACCAGGGTGTACGTGTGCAATTGATAAGAATATCAAGAAAAAGGAAAAAAGGAAAAGGAATGTAAGCCAATGCCGCAGGAACTTGGCCTGCGAACTATTTTTTCCATTTATAGCATAATTAATGCGTCAAAGCGTATTTATACAAGTAGTGCAATAAGCAATAAGGCTATTTAACATGCCACAACCAAGGCAAATCTGCGTACGGGTACCAAAAACAGGTAGAGTGGTCATTGAAGGGGTCGCCTAAAGCTCCCCTTACGGGTCCGAGCTGCTTGTCGCCTTGGTGTACTTATCCTTCGAAAGGATAGGTGTTCCGGCCTTCGAGGAGGGCCTGTGGAAAAAGAAACCTGAAAAGGTAAATATTGAAAGTATATGTGTCCGGGCGCGGTCAAGCCGTACTATGGATCACGAGACAAGAGTGCCTCTGTCTATGCCCATGGTATTTTGAGTGCGTAGTTATGTACGCGTAGTACGAATGCCGCCATCTGATTGGGACTGGGACGGAGGCCGAATTGCTAGTCGAGCTCTTGACGAGCCGAACTGTCCTGTTGCAGAATGGTCCGGACCCTCTTAGTGGTGTCCGGGAGTTCGACCGCCGAATTAATGTTCTGCTTGAAAAGGCCGCTCTGTACCTCTGCTGCTAGGGCATCGGCGTGCTCCTCGGTACGGAGGGAGTGTTCCGTGTTTCCATTGACTGTTATGACGCCGCGTGGTCCGGGCATCTTGAGCTTGAGATAAGCATAGTGTGGCACCGCGTTGAATCGTGCGAATGCAGTTCGTCCAAGCAGTGCGTGATAGCCGCTGCGGAAGGGGACGATGTCGAAGATTAACTCTTCGCTTCGGAAGTTTTCCGGAGATCCGAAGACAACCTCTAGTGTGATTGAGCCCATACAACAGGCCTCGACACCTGGTATGACTCCTTTAAAGGTAGTCTTTGTGGGCTTGATCCGTGATGGGTTAATGCCCATTTTGCGTACTGTATCCTAATAAAGCAGGTTGAGGCTGCTACCACCATCCATCAGGACCCGCGTGAGGTGGAATCCGTCGATGATTGGGTCGAGGACCAGTGCGGCCGACCCGCCGTAACGGACGCTGGTCGGGTGGTCTCGGCGATCAAATGTGATCGGAAAGGAGGGCTGATGTAGGGTGAAACCCTATGGGGATGATCTTTCACGTTTGGAGTGGATCCCTACGATGAACACGAAGAACGAGCGGAAGAGCACGAGGAAAATCACGGGAAAACACAAGAGAATCACTAAAACCAACAAGATTCACTACACATGCGCTAGAACGATGAACACAAAGAGAGATACACGATCCACGATCAACAAAGGACGATACAAGAGGTAACCGGGTTCTTCTCCGTGAGGAGGTCTTGATAGGGGCCACCCATGAGGGGTCTTGAGCTAGGTCACTCCAAGAGGAGGTCTTGATCTCCTAGTGGAGTGGATCCATGGAGCAAAGCTCTCATATGTCTAACATATCCTTTGCTAACCCTAACAAATGGTCTAGGTACGGAATATATAGTCTTGGGGACGAAGTGGAGGAGGAGGGGCTTGGAGTGGAGATCACGGCCGTCCATCTCGATGAGCCCGTCTTGCAGGTATGTTGGGCCCGTCTTGCAAGACGGGTTCCCGTGGGCACGGTACAGGCCCGTGCGCACGGGGTGCTCCAGCGCAAACTCTCTAAGTAGTGTGTGTGCACGGGGTCTCGGGGGCCTGTGCGCACGGGGTCGCCTGGGACCTCCTGTCCAGCTCCAGTTGGACTCCATCTTCTTCCTTGTGGCCTTGGGGTCCTTCTCCTTGGCCTTCGGGAAGCTCCTTAGCTGCTTGGCGGTGGTCGTCTTCGAACCTGAAGATGCACAATGTTCCGTGGTGAGGTAGCGGACAAGTCCTATGGATATTCATGTAAATCTTGAAAAGGAGTGGGTTCACCTTAAGTCCGGTAGGTCCACTTGGGGTTTGATGTGCTATGATGGTGTACATGGAGATGAACGTAGGATGCTCCGTATCATCTCCTCCCCCTTTGGAAAGATCTGACCTTGGATCGTAAACCGTATCGCCATGTACACGGTAGGCATGGATGTACCCTAGGTCGATGTCGTGGCACTCCTCAACTTGACGGTCCATAGGGTCCATCTCCAATGTCGGTCCTCCATCCAATATATGTAGCATGTAGACAAGAAGAAGGAAACAACAATGAAAGTATGGCCCATCCAATATGCATATGTTAGGATGGTTCAAAGGGAATGAGTTCACCTTTAGGAGATGCTCGCCAATGTTGGTGTTGGCCATCATGTACGCCTTCACATAACCAAAATGTCTCTTTATGGTACCGCCTTGTGAATCCTTCAAAATGAAAGAACATGAGAAACACTTGGAAAAACAAATGAGGTTAATGCAAAAGCAAGACCTATCATTCGAGGGGCGTAGATACCCAACAAGTGTATGCATCATGCTCATCATAAGAAAGGACAAGGGAGCATGTCATAGTATGGAGGCATATGATGCGAGAACAACCAAATACAATAGGCTCAATCAAACAAGCATGCTTCGCAAGTAAAGTGTCCAAGTCTCCAAGATCAATAGGCATAGCAAGTTGGCACTCAATACAAGGTGATATGAGAGATGCAAGTAATAGAGACAATAGACAATGATCGAAATAAATCATGTGAGAGGCATGAATATAGGTGCTATCAACCCAAGAAAGCGAGTAATGGAACATGGGTGATGTGACAAAGCAAGCAATCATAATGATCAAGTCAAGCAAGCTAGTAGTGCGAAGATGCAACATACTAGAGGGAATCATGGCAATCATGTCATGTGTGCAAATAGTGGGCATGAGTAAATCACATGACATAGTACAAGCATGAAAGCAAGATATGAGGGCAATAGCATGAATGTATTGGCGAGAGGCCATATGGAAATAGCAATGGGTCATCTTGACTCTCCCAATACAACAAGCATCAATAGCATGGGGCACACGATAAACATGGCAATAGCAACAAGGATCTCTACCAAGCATGCAAATACGCATAGAAGGAGCATAATGATGAAACATGGGTAGATGCAAGCAAGGGTCACAATTGCATGGCAAAGGCATAGAAGCAAGCATAGCATGCAAAGTGAACACGATAAAATGAGCATAATGTGGCAAGTGGTAAATGGCCCATAGCCGCGTGAGAGTCAAGTAGAGGAGTTGCACATAGTCCTTGCGCGAAGGGGACGGTGGTAAGGATAGTCCACGGGATCCCAAATCATCGTTGCTCTCAAGAGCTCGTTTCGACAACTCTTGGGATTGAGAGGTCGACGAGTATACATGAGTACCTACACATAACAAAGACAAAGAAAAAATTGTGTGTGTGCGGTAGATGTACACATCATCCATCATGATGCATACGTGCTTGTGTTGGTTAGCACCAAATATCCAATGCTCAAATAAATGAGATGCGTGATATAGAAACATGTCATCCATCATGATAGGTTTGTTGTTATGTATAGCATAATGGAGACTCAAAGGGTGTAATGCATCATGAGAAATATCGAGAGCATTGTTATTCATGGAATGCATATGGTGCACGCAATTATGGGAATCATGCAAAGTGTGGAATGTATCAAAATCTCCTAATATATATGAGGAAACTATGGGGGTCTCCTCATGAGCATTAATGGAAACATCACATGGAGAATATTGACAACATCCAAAACAATGCATATTTGGAACAATGTGATCATGGCATGACATAGTAGATGAATTGCGCAAATCATGTAAAGGAAGCATGGCAATATCATCACATGAAAAACAAAAGCCAATGACCATCAACTTGTCATCTATGCCATAAGTGCAAATGGGATTTATTTTAATGGGGCATGCATAGTTACTATGTTGAGATTGAAATGATGCAATATTGGAAATCTCACTCATAGCATATGACAAGTTCAATGGATTGTCAAACATGACGTGACCAACAGAATTCTCACACGATATCCTATGAAGCATAGCATCACAACTAGGCAACTCAACATGCTCATCATCATATTCATCATAAATAGGTAAGTCAAGGCATGAAGAAGTTTCACTAGCATGAGGCATGGTAATAGGTGGGTCAACATCATGGGAGCAATCATTGTCAAGAGTGTCCACTAGTGGGACAAGAGAAGCACCACCACCTATGTTACCATTGGAAGGTCGCTTATGTGTTGTAGGTGAGGTGTTGAAGATCCACTCGTTGTCATCTTCATCTTGATGGAACCATGTGGCGGGTGCATCATCATCCATCATGGCCATCGTCGTCTCCAATGGAGGGATGGACTCGTCGAGGATAGGCATGTCGTCATGTAGGAGACCTAGCACCATAGAAGAAAACACACTAGGAGTAGAGGTTAAGTCGTTAGAAATCATAGTGGCCTCACATGCCGTGTCAACTACCTCACTCACTAAGTGTTGTGGCTCACTCACTCCCTCAAGGATGCTCTCACTTTCGTATGGTTGGTGGAGTCACTCAAATGGCTCAGCCTCACATAGGATGTGTTGCATGCTCTCATGTGTGGGGCTAGTGGTGGTCACACTCATCCTCTCATAGGAAATGCACTCAATGTCATATATGGTGGAGTCACTCATCTCACGCATGGGTTGGTGGCTCTCCTCACATGGCAATTGGGTCATCTCATGATATGTGGGTGTCGGAGAGATGTTGGTGCAAATGTCTCCATGCTCAACTACTATCGTCGCCTTGGTTGAAGGGATAGTCCCATGCTCAACCTTCTTGTCACCGTCTTGTTGTTGGAGGCCCATATGATGTGGCACCTCATAGCTCGTTTCCATGACCGAAGGGAATGTCCCATGCTCGGCCATCTTCCTTGGGGGGCTTCCGAAGATGGAAGTTTCACCCTCGCTCGTAGGTATTCGCCTTGGACTTGTTGAAGTCGATGTAGGGGTACTCGTGGGAAGTAGGCGAAGATGCCGTACGTCCAAAGGCGAAGATGCCTTGTTAGAACTTGGCGAAGATGCCGAAGTGGTTGGTGTAGTAGCCGTCGCGTTCTCGTGGTGGTGCTTGTCTCACGGTCTTCTTTTGTGCTCTTGAAGCTTGGACTTGGCGTGAAGTAGGGCTTGTTGGGACTTGTGCACTTGCGCTTGTGGAGCATCTTCATGATGATGATGTCGTTGTCGTGCTTGAGCTCGATGGAGATGTTGTTCGTCGTCGTCGTGCCCATGTTGCTTGGAGGTGACGTGCCCTTCATGATGATGTTGATCACGAACGTGATGGTGGTCGCCATGTAGATGTGGACGATTTGCGCTTGCATCGCTTGGGCGCTCCGAAGACTTGTGGCTTGAACGTCGCCGCCTTGAAGATGATGAAGGGGAAGAAGACTTGATCAAGGCCCGAATCTCTTCCATCCTCGCATCTTGCTCCTCCTTTTGTGCGGCAAGCTTGTTGTTGATGTAGTCCCTTTTCCTTGCTTCAGAGAGATGAATGTCGATGGAGAAGTTCTCGATGCGCGCTTGCAAGGTGGATTGTGCTCCTTGCATTTTGTGTTGTAGTCCGAAGATGGACCTTTTGGTGATTTAATTGTTCACGCCGTCTTTGTTGTCGAAGACCGGAGAGGAAATACCTTGCCTATCCATCACAAGACTCGAGCAAATATGAGTGGGAGAAAGAGAAGAACTTATACCAAATGTACCTTGACTGATGTTGAAAATGGATCAATGATCACTCAATGTGTAACAAGGAAATAGCACAATTGGTACCAATTCTTGTCGGTTTCTCACACCTACACAAATAAGGCTTATGGTGGAGCTTGGTGAGGATAGTGGCACAAAAATTTGATGCAAAAATATTAGCAAGAGTCAATAATGTTGGAAAAGATTCACAAATTCGCAAGTGAAACAAGTAGACCAATAGCAAATGTGGTACACGGAAACACAAACACGGATAGATAAATGGGGTCGTGCAACCAAGGAGTGAGCTCAAAATGTGGAATCCACCAAAACGCTCGTGTTGCACAACTTAAGAGAGACGCTAGCACGATTGCTCAATAGGCGGATACGACACTTGTGCACAACCTATAAGATGCAAAATGGATAAACTTTCTATCCCAAGTATGCTATGTATGTATGGTTCCCGGTGTTTGATCCAAGATGATCGGATATGACAATCTTATATGCAATGGTGTGTGATGCTATGACACTTGCTTACAAGCTCTTTGCTCTCTTTCTTTTGCTTAAAAGCTTATTCTTTTTTTTGTATGGCCAATTTACACAATGCACAAACCAAGATAGCAATTGTGTATATGCGGGAACAAAATTGTGACACAAAGGATGATATGATACCAATATGATATGGTATGTATGCAATGGAAGGGTGGATCACTAATGTGCACAAGTAACGTGGCCCGACAATACTCAAATATCTAGTCTCGATAGGCAAGTAACGCAAAATGGGCTAGGGGTTATCAATGCAATTGCAAGGGGAATATACACTGGTGTCGTCGAGGTTACCGTCCTCTGCGATGATGAGTGGCGGTGTTCTTGATGTAGATACCAAGATGATGGTGACTCGTCCCTAAGTAGCCGAAACACCTTAGGAAACGGAAAAACCACGAACTCAAAATCTCAAGGACAAAAGTCAAATGGTGGGAGCGGAAAGCGGTGGTGTTGCACGAGGCAATGCGGAAGTGGAATGATGGGTTACGCGAGTCAATGTTGAAGTTGCCGTCCCTAAGTAGCCGAAACACGTTAGGAGACACAACACACAACTCAAACAAGCTCAAACAAAATTGGGTTAAATTGCGGAAGGCTATGGTGGTGGCTATGCGGATGATGTGGTGGAAGCCCTAGGCAAAGATGCCAAAGTGTCAAAATTTTGATGGAGTCAAATGGTGTTGGAACCTAACTAGGTGGATGAGGTATGTCAATAGCTACTCAACGAGCTAAAGAACGTGAAAATCGGACTCCGGATGTGGAAGTTATGGGCAAAACTGTGAACTGCTCGTGGCTGGCCCGGGGGGGGGGGGGGGCGTGCGCACGGGGTCTAGGGCCCGTGGGCACGGGGTCCCGTGCGCATGGTACACACACCGAGGGCACGGGGTCACCTGGGACGTGCGGGTTTGGCGGATTTCGTCCCGATCTGGGCTCCAAGCGGATGGATCTCGTGGCTGGGGAGTAGGGGGGGTGGTATGGGAGGGTGGGAGGTGGAAGGCACCGCGGAAGAAACACACTGGAAGGGCCGTGCGCACGGGGTCCCGATGGCCCGCGTGCACGGGGTCCTCTGAGAGCGGACGAACTGCTCCGGATCCGTGGCAAAAACTCGAACTTGAGGCCAAAATCGAAGGATGGAAGGTAGGGGAAGGTGGTAGGGGTGGATCTACTTGCTAAACACCGAATCCATGGATCAAATCCAACAAAATCAACACTAAACCAACAAATCACAAAAAAATTTGGGGCTCTTTTTGGTGGGGGATTTTCGAATTTAGGACAAAAACAACAAAATCAAGCTACAAAACACGGGGTAGGGGCTCCAAAAACGTGATCAACGTGGCTCATGATACCATATGATGTAGGGTGGAACCCTATGGGGATGATCTTTCACGTTTGGAGTGGATCCCTACGATGAACACGAAGAACGAGCGGAAGAGCACGAGGGAAATCACGGGGAAAACACAAGAGAATCACTAAAACCAACAAGATTCAATTACACATGCGCTAGAACGATGAACACAAAGAGAGATACATGATCCACGATCAACAAAGGACGATACAAGAGGTAACCGGGTTCTTCTCCGTGAGGAGGTCTTGATAGGGGCCACCCATGAGGGGGTCTTGAGCTAGGTAACTCCAAGAGGAGGTCTTGATCTCCTAGTGGAGTGGATCCATGGAGCAAAGCTCTCATATGTCTAACATATCCTTTGCTAACCCTAACAAATGGTCTAGGTACGAAATATATAGTTTTGGGGACGAAGTGGAGGAGGAGGGGCTCGGAGTGGAGATCACGGCCGTCCATCCTGATGAGCCCGTGCGCACGGGGTAAGTTGGGCCCATGCGCACGGGGGTCCCTGAAGGAAATATGCCCTAGAGGCAATAATAAAGTTATTATTTATTTCCTTATTTCATGATAAATGTTTATTATTCATGCTAGAATTGTATTAACCGGAAACATAATACATGTGTGAATACATAGACAAACATAGTGTCACTAGTATGCCTCTACTTGACTAGCTCGTTAAATCAAAGATGGTTAAGTTTCCTAGCCATAGACATGAGTTGTCATTTGATTAACGGGATCACATCATTAGGAGAATGATGTGATTGACTTGACCCATTCCGTTAGCCTAGCACTTGATCGATTAGTATGTTGATATTGCTTTCTTCATGACTTATACATGTTCCTCGTAACTATGAGATTATGCAACTCCGTTTACGGAGGAACACTTTGGGTGCTACCAAACGTCACAACGTAATCGGGTGATTATAAAGGAGTACTACAGGTGTCTCCAAAGGTACATGTTGGGTTGGCGTATTTCGAGATTAGGTTTTGTCACTCCGATTGTCGGAGAGGTATCTCTGGGCCTTCTCGGTAATACACATCACATAAGCCTTGCAAGCATTGCAACTAATGAGTTAGTTGTGAGATGATGTATTACGGAACGAGTAAAGAGACTTACCAATAATGAGATTGAACTAGGTATTGGATACCGACGATCGAATCTCGGGTAAGTAACATACCGATGACAAAGGGAAACAACGTATATCGTTATGCGGTTTGACCGATAAAGATCTTCGTAGAATATGTAGGAGCCAATATGGGCATCCAGGTTCCGCTATTGGTTATTGACCGAGAATAGTTCTAGGTCATGTCTACATAGTTCTCGAACCCGTAGGGTCCGCACGCAACAAGGTTTCGATGGCGGTTATATTATGAGTTTATGAGTTTTGATGTACCGAAGGAGTTCGGAGTCCCGGATGAGATCGGGGACATGACGAGGAGTCTCGAAATGGTCGAGACGTAAAGATCGATATATTGGACGACTATATTCGGAGTTCGGAAAGGTTCCGAATGATTCGGTATTTTGAAGTACCGAGAGTTACGGGAATTCGCCGGGAGAAGTATTGGGCCTTATTGGGCCCTGCGGAAAGAGAGAGGGCTGCCTAGGGCAGGCCGCGCGCCCCATGGCCTAGTCCGAATTGGACTAGGGGAGGCCGCACCCCTCCTTCCTTCCCTTCTCTCTTCCCCTTCCTTGTCTCCTACTCCTAATACATGGAAGGACTCCTAGTTGGACTAGGAAAGGGGAATCCTACTCCCGGTGGGAGTAGGACTCCCCTATGGCGCCTCCTCCCTAGGCCGGCCTCCTCCTCCCTCCCTCCTTTATATACGGGGGCAGGGGCACCCCATGGACACACAAGTTGATCTAAGGATCGTTCCTTAGCCGTGTGCGGTGCCCCCCTTCACCATATTCCACTTCGGTCATATCGTCGCGGAGCTTAGGCGAAGCCCTGCGCCGGAGAAGTCATATCGTCATGAGCTTAGGCGAAGCCCTGCGTCGGTGGAGCATCATCATCGTCACCACGCCCGTCGTCGACGGAACTCATCCCCGACGCTTTGCTGGATCGGAGCCCGGGATCGTCATCGAGCTGAACGTGTGCTGAACACGGAGGTGCCGTCGTTCGGTACTTGGATCGGTCGGATTGTGAAGACGTCTGACTACATCAACCGCGTTGTTATAACGCTTCCGCTTTCGGTCTACGAGGGTACGTGGACAGACACTCTCCCTCTCGTTGCTATGCCATCACCATGGTCCTGTGTGTGCGTAGGAAAATTTTGAAATTACTACGTTCCCCAACAAAGTGGCATCCGAGCCAGGTTTTATGCGTTGATGTCATATGCACGAGTAGAACACAAGTGAGTTGTGGGCGATACAAGTCATACTGCCTACCAGCATGTCATACTTTGGTTGAGCGGTATTGTGAGATGAAGCGGCCCGGACCGACATTACGCGTACGCTTACGCGAGACTGGTTTCACCGTTACGAGCACTCGTGCTTAAAGGTGGCTGGCGGGTGTCTGTCTCTCTCACTTTAGTTGAACCGAGTGTGGCTACGCCCGGTCCTTGAGAAGGTTAAAACGGAGTCTATTTGACGAAGTATCGTTGTGGTCTTGATGCGTAGGTGAGATTGGTTCTTGCTTAAGCCCGTAGCAGCCACGTAAAATTTGCAACAACAAAGTAGAGGACGTCTAACTTGTTTTTGCAGGGCATGTTGTGATGTGATATGGTCAAGACGTGATGCTATATTTTATTGTATGAGATGATCATGTTTTGTAACCGAAGTTATCGGCAACTGGCTGGAGCCATATGGTTGTCGCTTTATTGTATGAAATGCAAACGCCCTATAATTTCTTTACTTTATCTCTAAGCGGTAGCGATAGTCGTAGAAGCAATAGATGGCGTAAACGACAACGATGCTATGATGGAGATCAAGGTGTCGCGCCGGTGACGATGGTGATCACGACGGTGCTTCGGAGATGGAGATCACAAGCACGAGATGATGATGGCCATATCATATCACTTATATTGATTGCATGTGATGTTTATCCTTTATGCATCTTATTTTGCTTTGATTGACGGTAGCATTATAAGATGATCTCTCACTAAAATTATCAAGAAGTGTTCTCCCGAGTATGCACCGCTATGAAAGTTCTTCGTCTTTGAGACACCACGTGATGATCGGGTGTGATAGGCTCTACGTTCAAATACAACGGGTGCAAAACAGTTGCACACGCGAATACTCAGGTTAAACTTGACGAGCCTAGCATATAACAGATATGGCCTCGGAACACGGAGACCGAAAGGTCGAACGTGAATCATATAGTAGATATGATCAACATAGTGATGTTCACCATTGAAACTACTCCATCTCACGTGATGATCGGACAGGGTTTAGTTGATTTGGATCACGTAATCACTTAGATGACTAGAGAGATGTCTGTCTAAGTGTGAGTTTTTAATATGATTAATTAAACTTAAATTTATCATGAACTTAGTCCCGTAGTATTTTGCAAATTATGTTGTAGATCAATAGCTCGCGTTGTTGCTTCCCTATGTTTTTATATGTGTTCCTAGAGAAAATTGTATTGAAAAATGTTAGTAGCAATGTTGCGGATTGGATCCGTGATCTGAGGTTTATCCTCATTGCTGCCTGGAAGAATTATGTCCTTGATGCACCGCTAGGTGACAGACCTATTGCAGGAGCAGATGCAGACGTTATGAACGTTTGACTAGCTCAATATGATGACTACTTGATAGTTTAGTGCACCATGCTTAAACGGCTTAGAATCGGGACTTCAAAGACGTTTTGAACGTCATGGACCATATGAGATGTTCCAGGAGTTGAAGTTAATATTTCAAGCAAATACCGAGTTGAGAGATATAAAATCTCCAACAAGTTCTATAGCTAAAAGATGGAGGAGAATCGCTCAACTAGTGAGCATGTGCTCAGATTGTCCGAGTACTTCAATCGCTTGAATCAAGTGGGAGTTAATCTTCCGGATAAGATAGTGATTGACAGAATTCTCTAGTCACCATCACTAAGTTAGTAGAACTTCGTGATGAACTATAGTATGCAAGGGATGACGAAAACGATTCCCGAGCTCTTCGTGATGTTGAAATCAACGAAGGTAGAAATCAAGAAAGAGCATCAAGTGTTGATGATTGACAAGACCACTAGTCTCAAGGAAAAGGGCAAAGGGAAGAAGGGGAACTTCAAGAAGAACGGCAAGCAAGTTGCTGCTCGAGTGAAGAAGCCCAAGTCTGGACCTAAGCCAGAGACTAAGTGCTTTTGCTGCAATGGAACTGGTCACTAGAAGCGGAACTACCCCAAGTATTTGGCGGATAAGAAGGATGGCAAAGTGAACAAAGGTATATTTGATATACAGATTATTGATGTGTATTTTACTAGTGTTCGTAGCAACCCCTCGGTATTTGATACTGGTTCAGTTGCTAAGAGTAGTAACTTGAAACGGGAGTTGCCGAATGAACAGAAACTAGTTGAAGGGAAGTGACGATGAGTGTTGGAAGTAGTTCCAAGATTGATATGATCATCATCGCACACTCCCTATACTTTCGGGATTAGTGTGGAACCTAAATAAGTGTTATTTGGTGTTGAGCATAAATATGATTTGATCATGTTTATTGCAATACGGTTATTCATTTAAGTAAGAGAATAAATTGTTGTTTTGTTTACATGAATAAAACCTTATATGGTTACACACCCAATGAAAATGGTTCATTGGATCTCGATCATAGTGATACACATATTCATAATATTGAAACCAAAAGATGCAAAGTTAATAATGATAGTGCAACTTATTTGTGGCACTGCCGTTTAGGTCATATTGGTGTAAAGCGCATGAAGAAAACTCCATGTTGATGGACTTTTGGAATCACTTGATTATGAATCATTTGATGCTTGCGAACCGTGCCTTTTGGGCAAGATGACTAAAACTCCGTTCTCCGGAACAATGGAACAAGCTACTGACTTATTGGAAATAATACATACCGATGTATGCGATTCAATGAGTGTTGATGCTGGTGGCAAGTATCGTTATTTTCTGACCTTCACAGATAATTTGAGCAGATATGCGTATATCTTCTTGATGAAACATAAGTCTGAAATAGTTGAAAAGTTCAAAGAATTTCAGAGTGAAGTAGAAAATCATCGTAACAAGAAAATAAAGTTTCTGCGATCTGATCGTGGAGATGAATATTTGAGTTACGAGTTTGGTCTTCAATTAAAACAAAGTGGAATAGTTTCATAGCTCACGCCACCTGGAACACCACAAGGTTATGGTGTGTCCGAACGTCGTAACCGTACTTTATTTTGATATGGTGCGATCAATGATGTCTCTTACCGATTTACCACTGTCGTTTTGGGGTTATGCATTAGAGACAGCTGCATTCACGTTTAATAGGGCACCATCTAAATCCGTTGAGACGACAACATATGAACTGTGGTTTAGCAAGAAACCCAAGTTGACGTTTCTTAAAGTTTGCGATGCTTATGTGAAAAAGTTTCACCCTGATAAGCTCAAACCCAAATCGGAGAAGTGCGTCTTCATAGAATACCCAAAGGAAATAGTTGGGTACACCTTCTATCACAGATCCGAAGGCAAGATATTCGTTGCTAAAAGTGGATCCTTTCTAGAGAAGGAGTTTCTCTCGAAAGAAGTGAGTGGGAGGAAAGTAGAACTTGATGAGGTAATCGTACTGTACCCTTATTGGAAAGTAGTTCATCACAGAAATCAGTTCCTGTGACAAATACACCAATTAGTGAGGAAGCTAATGATATTGATCATGAAACTTCAGATCAAGTTACTACGAACCTCGTGGGTCTTCCAGAGTAAGATCCGCACTGTAGTGGTGTAGTAATCATGTTCTGGAAGTCATGTTACTAGACCATGATGAACCTACGAACTATGAGGAAGCGATGATGAGCCCAGATTCCGTGAAATGGCTCGAGGCCATAAAATCTGAGATATGATCCATGTAAGAGAACAAAGTATGGACTTTGATTGACTTGCTCGATGATCAGCAAGCCATGTTAAATAAATGGATCTTCAAGAGGAAGACGGACACTGATAGTAGTGTTACTATCTACAAAGCTAGACTTGTCGAAAAAGGTTTTGACAAAGTTCAAGATGTTGAATACAATGAGATTTTTCTCACTCGTATCGATGCTTAAAAGTCTGTCCGAATCATGTTAGCAATTGCCACACTTTATGAAATCTGGCAAATGGATGTCAAAACTGCATTCCTTAATGGATTTATTAAAGAAGAGTTGTATATGATGCAACCGTAAGGTTTTGTCGATCCTAAAGGTGTTAACAAAATATGCAAGCTCCAAATGATCCATCTATGGACTGGTGCAAGCATCTCGGAGTTGGAATATACGCTTTGATAAGTTGATCAAAGCATATAGTTTTATCTGAGACTTGCGGTGAAGCCTGTATTTACTAGAAAGTGAGTGGGAGCACTACAGCATTTTACGATAAGTATATGTGAATGGCATATTGTTGATCGGAAATAATGTAGAATTATTCTGCAAAGCAAAAAGGAGTATTTGAAAGGAGTTTTTCAAAGAAATACCTCGGTGGAGCTGCTTACATATTGAGCATCAAGATCTATAGAGATAGATCAAGACGCTTGATAAGTTTTTCAATAAGTACATACCTTGTCAAGATTTTGAAGTAGTTCAAAATGGAACAGTCAAAGAAAAGTTCTTGCCTGTGTTGCAAAACATGTGAAATTGAGTAAGACTCAAATCCCGACCACGACAGAAAATAGAAAAGAGAATGAAAGTCATTACCTATGCCTCAGTCATAGGTTCTATAAAGTATGCTATGCTATGTACCAGACCTATTGTATACCTTGCTCCGAATTTGGCAAGGGAGTATAATAGTGATCTAGGAGTAGATCACTGGACATTGGTCAAAGACATCCTTAGTGAGGACTAAGGAAATATTTCTCGATTATGGAGGTGATAAAAGAGCCCGTCGTATAGAGTTATATCGATGCAAGCTTTTTACACTGATCCACATGACTCTAAATCTCAATCTGGATACATATTGAAAGTGGGAGCAATTAGCTAGAGTAGCTCCGTGCAGAGCATTGTAGACATAGAATATTTGCAAAATACATACGGCTCTGAATGTGACAGACCCGTTAACTAAACTTCTCTCACGAGCAAAACATGATCATACCTTAGTACTCTTTGGGTGTTAATCACATAGCGATGTGAACTAGACCCTTTGGGTGTTGGTCACATGACGATGTGAACTATGGGTGTTAATCACATACATATGTGAATATTGGTGTTAAATCACATGATGATGTGAACTAGATTATTGACTCTAGTGCAAGTGGGAGACTGAAGGAAATATGCCCTAGAGGCAATAATAAAGTTATTATTTATTTCCTTATTTCATGATAAATGTTTATTATTCATGCTAGAATTGTATTAACCGGAAACATAATACATGTGTGAATACATAGACAAACATAGTGTCACTAGTATGCCTCTACTTGACTAGCTCGTTAAATCAAAGATGGTTAAGTTTCCTAGCCATAGACATGAGTTGTCATTTGATTAACGGGATCACATCATTAGGAGAATGATGTGATTGACTTGACCCATTCCGTTAGCCTAGCACTTGATCGCTTAGTATGTTGCTATTGCTTTCTTCATGACTTATACATGTTCCTGTAACTATGAGATTATGCAACTCCGTTTACGGAGGAACACTTTGGTGCTACCAAACGTCACAACGTAACTGGGTGATTATAAAGGAGTACTACAGGTGTCTCCAAAGGTACATGTTGGGTTGGCGTATTTCGAGATTAGGTTTTGTCACTCCGATTGTCGGAGAGGTATCTCTGAGCCTTCTCGGTAATACACATCACATAAGCCTTGCAAGCATTGCAACTAATGAGTTAGTTGTGAGATGATGTATTACGGAACGAGTAAAGAGACTTACCAATAATGAGATTGAACTAGGTATTGGATACCGACGATCGAATCTCGGGTAAGTAACATACCGATGACAAAGGGAAACAACGTATATCGTTATGCGGTTTGACCGATAAAGATCTTCGTAGAATATGTAGGAGCCAATATGGGCATCCAGGTTCCGCTATTGGTTATTGACCGAGAATAGTTCTAGGTCATGTCTACATAGTTCTCGAACCCGTAGGGTCCGCACGCTTAAGGTTTCGATGATGCTTATATTATGAGTTTATGAGTTTTGATGTACCGAAGGAGTTCGGAGTCCCGGATGAGATCGGGGACATGACGAGGAGTCTCGAAATGGTCGAGACGTAAAGATCGATATATTGGACGACTATATTCGGAGTTCGGAAAGGTTCCGAATGATTCGGGTATTTTCGGAGTACCGGAGAGTTACGGGAATTCGCCGGGAGAAGTATTGGGCCTTATTGGGCCCTGCGGGAAAGAGAGAGGGGCTGCCTAGGGCAGCCCGCGCGCCATGGCCTAGTCCGAATTGACTAGGGAGGGCCGCACCCTCCTTCCTTCCCTTCTCTCTTCCCTTCCTTGTCTCCTACTCCTAATACATGGAAGGACTCCTAGTTGGACTAGGAAAGGGGGAATCCTACTCCAGGTGGGAGTAGGACTCCCCTATGGCGCGCCTCCTCCCTAGGCCGGCCTCCTCCTCCCTCCCTCCTTTATATACGGGGGCAGGGGCACCCCATGGACACACAAGTTGATCTAAGGATCGTTCCTTAGCCGTGTGCGGTGCCCCCCTTCACCATATTCCACTTCGGTCATATCGTCGCGGAGCTTAGGCGAAGCCCTGCGCCGGAGAAGTCATATCGTCGCGGAGCTTAAGGCGAAGCCCTGCGTCGGTGGAGCATCATCATCGTCACCACGCCCTCGTGCTGACGGAACTCATCCCCGACACTTTGCTGGATCGGAGCCGGGGATCGTCATCGAGCTGAGCGTGTCTTTGAACACGGAGGTGCCGTGACGTTCGGTACTTGGATCGGTCGGATCGTGAAGACGTCGACTACATCAACCGCGTTGTTATAACGCTTCGCTTTCGGTCTCACGGTGCGTGGACAGACACTCTCCCCTCTCGTTGCTATGCCATCACCATGGTCCTGTGTGTGCGTAGGAAAATTTTGAAATTACTACGTTCCCCAACAGTCCCGTGGGCACGGTATAGGCACGTGCGCACGGGGTGCTCCAGCGCAAACTCTCTGAGTAGTCCGTGCGCACGGGGTCTCGGGGGCCCGTGCGCATGGGGTCGCCTGGGACCTCCTGTCCAGCTCCAGTTGGACTCCATCTTCTTCCTTGTGGCCTTGGGGTCCTTCTCCTTGGCCTCCGGGAAGCTCCTTAGCTGCTTGGCAGCGGTCGTCCTCGAACCTGAAGATGCACAACGTTCCGTGGTGAGGTAGCGGCCAAGTCCTATGGATATTCATGTAAATCTTGAAAAGGAGCGGGTTCACCTTAAGTCCGGTAGGTCCACTTGGGGCTTGATGTGCTATGATGGTGTACATGGAGATGAACGTAGGATGCTCCGTATCAAGGACCATGGGTTGAACTTTGGGGTGACTGGCTCCATCGCGTAGACGTCCCTGAGTGCACGCTTGCGTTCCCTCTTGGGGATGTGGGTGGCATATATCATATTCACCGTTTTGACCTGAGGGGGGAATTTCTTCTGCCCCCCCTGTGTTCGGCTGCCGGGGCTCTTCATCACCGTCCTCACTTTGTGATCCCTTTTCCCTGTTTCTCGGCGTTTAACTTGCCGACCTGTTTTAAAACCCAACAATCCCTGTTGGTATGATTGGCTGGTTTGTCTGGGGTGCCATGTATCTGGCACGGACGATCGAGTATGCGGTCCAAGCTGGATGGTCCTTGAATATTTCTTTTATACGGCTTCTTCCGCTGGCCGGACTTGGAGCCACTGAATCCGGCGTTAATTGTAGTGTCATTGGTGTTATCGCTATTGCTTCGGCGTCTGTTGCGTCGGAGCTTGCCGTTGCTGTTTTTCACCTCGGAAGGGCCTGCCTCGCTGGCTGTGTTTTTGCTGTGAGCTAGCTAACTATCCTCACCCGCGCAGAAGCGGATCATGAGTGCCGTAAGGGCTGCCATAGATTTTGGCTTTTCTTGGCCGAGGTGGCGGGCAAGCCATTCGTCGCGGATGCTGTGTTTAAAGGCCGCTAGGGCTTCGGCATCCGGACAGTCGACGATCTGGTTCTTTTTGGTTAGGAACCTAGTCCAGAATTTCCTGGCTGACTCTCCAGGCTATTGCACAATGTGACTTAAGTCACCGACGTCTGGTGGCCAGACATATGTACCTTGGAAATTGTCAAGGAAGGCTTCTTCCAAGTCCTCCCAGTTGCCGATAGAATTTTTAGGCAGTCTGTTCAACCAGTGCCGAGCTGGCCCTTTAAGCTTTAGTGGGAGGTATTTGATAGCATGGAGGTCGTCTCCGCGGGCCATGTGGATATGGAGGATGAAATCGTCGATCCATACCGCGGGGTCTGTTGTCCCATCATATGATTCGATGTTTACGGGTTTAAACCCTTTTGGGAATTCATGATCCATTACTTCATCAGTGAAGCGAAGAGGGTGTGCGGCGCCTCTATATCGGGCCACATCATGACATACTTCCAATGGGTTCCGTTTGCGGAGTTCGGCCCGGGCGTGGCTGGGCTTATTAAGTCTAGATAGGAGGCCGTCGTCACGTGTCGGGGCACGCCCTCGCGATCCGTAGATCGATCTAGCCTGTCCTGCATTATTGTCTAGTTTTTGCCATAGGTCATAGGTATGTTCCCGAGTTGTTTGATCTCTACCTTTATGGTGGGGTGGAGCGGGCTGGTGTTCGGATTGAGTTGCCGCCTTGTCTCGACCCCGCGGTGGTCAGTCAGCTGCATTGGGTGATGATGGTATGGGCTCCAACGCCTCATCATCAAACTGTGGGAGTGCTACGTCTTGAGCTTGCGTTGGTTTTCCTCGAAGAGGAGAGGGTGATGCAGCAAGTGTAGCGTAAGTATTTCCCTCAGTTTTTGAGAACCAAGGTATCAATCCAGTAGGAGGCTCTCAAAAGTCCCACGCACCTACACAAACAAACTGAGAACTCGCAACCAACGCAATAAAGGGGTTGTCAATCCCTTCACGGCCACTTGCGAAAGTGAGATCTAATAATGATAGTACGATAAGATAAATATATTTTTGGTATTTTATAATATAGATGCAAAAAGTAAAGATGCAAATAAAAGTAGAATGGGAGCAAATATGATAAGAGATAGACCCCGGGGCCATAGGTTTCACTAGTGGCTTCTCTCAAGATAGCATAAGTATTACGGTGGGTGAACAAATTACTTTCGAGCAATTGATAGAAAAGCGCATAGTTATGAGATTATCTAGGCATGGTCATGTATATAGGCATCACGTCCATAACAAGTAGACCGACTCCTGCCTGCATCTACTACTATTACTCCACACATCGACCGCTATCCAGCATGCATCTAGCGTATTAAGTTCATAAGAACAGAGTAACGCGTTAAGCAAGATGACATGATGTAGAGGATAAACTCATGCAATATGATATAAACCCCATCTTGTTATCCTCGATGTCAACAATACAATACGTGCCTTGCAACCCTTTCTGTCACTGGGTAAGGACACCGCAAGATTCAATCCAAAGCTAAGCACTTCTCCCATGGCAAGAAAGACCAATCTAGTAGGCCAAACTAAACCGATAATTCGAAGAGACTTGCAAAGATAACTTAATCATACATAAAAGAATTTAGAGAAGATTCAAATATTATTCATAGATAAACTTGATCATAAACCCACAATTCATCGGATCTCGACAACCACACCGCAAAAAGAGTTTACATCGAATAGATCTCCACAAGAGAGGGGGAGAACATTGTATTGAGATAGAAGAAGCCATCTAGATAATAACTATGGACCCGTAGGTCTGTGGTAAACTAATCACAACTCATCGGAGGGGCAAGGATGTTGATGTAGAGGCCCTCCGTGGTTGATTCCCCCTCCGGCAGAGTGCCGGCAAGGGCTCCAAGATGAGATCTCGCGGATACAGAAGGTTACGGCGGTGGAAATTGTGTTTCGTGGTGCCCCCGGATGTTTTCGGGGTACGTAGGTATATATAGGAGGAAGAAGTATGTCGGTGGCCGCCCGAGGGGCCCACGAGACAGAGGGTGCGCCCTATAGGGGGGCGCCCTCCTATCTCGTGGAGGCCTCGGCTGCTTCTTGACTTGCACTCCAAGTCCTCTGTATCACGTTTGTTCCAAAAAATCACGCTCCCGAAGGTTTCATTCCATTTGGACTCCGTTTAATATTTCTTTTCTTCGAAATACTGAAATAGGCAAAAAACAGCAATATGGGCTGGGCCTCCGGTTAGTAGGTTAGTCCCAAAAATGATATAAATGTGTAAAATAAATCCCATAAACATCCAAAAGGGGTAATATAATAGCATGGAACAATAAAAAATTATAGATACGTTGGAGACGTATCAAGCATCCCCAAGCTTAATTCCTGCTCGTCCTCGAGTAGGTAAATAATAAAAGAAATTTTTTGATGTGGAATGCTACCTAGCATAATTCATAATGCAATTTTCTTTATTGTGGCATGAATGTTCAGATCCAAATGAATACAAAATAAAAGTTCATATTGATAAAAGAAATAGTAATACTTCAAGCATACTAATCAAAGTAATCATGTCTTCTCAAAATAGCATGCCAAAAGAAAGTTCATCCCTACAAAATCATATAGTTAGGCTATGCTTCATATTCGTTACACAAAGATGTTCCCAACTTCTATACCCCCGATGACAAGCCAAGCAATTGTTTCATACTTAAATAATCTCAAACTTTTCCAACCTTCACGCAATACATGAGCGTGAGCCATGGATATAGCACTATGGGTGGAATGGAATATGATGATGGGGATTGTGTGGAGAAGACAAAAAGGAGAAAGTCTCACATTGACGAGGATAATCAACGGGCTATGGAGATGCCCATCAATTGATGTCAACATGAGGAGTAGGGATTGCCATGCAACAGATGCACTAGAGCTATAAATGAATGCTCAACAAAAGAAAACTAGTGGGTGTACATCCAACTTGCTTGCTCACGAAGACCTAGGGCATTTGAGGAAGCCCATCATAGGAATATACAAGCCAAGTTATACAATGAAAAATTCCCACTAGTATGAAAAAGTCAACTTATGAGACTCGCTATATGAAAAACATGGTGCTACTTTGAAGCACAATATATGAGACTCATTACATTAAGAGCAAGGTGCTACTTTGAAGCACAAGTGTGGTAAGAGGATAGTAACATTGCCCTTTTTATTTATTTTCTTTTTTTGGGCCTTTTTTTGGCCTTTTTTATTGGGCAATGCTCTAATAATGATGATCATCACACTTCTATTGATTACAACAAAAGGATTACAACTCAAAACTAGAACAAGATATGACTCTATATGAATGCCTCCGGTGATGTGCGGGATGGTGCAATGAATCAAGAGTGACATGTATGAAAAATAATGCATGGTGGCTTTGCCACAAATACGATGTCAACTACATGATCATGCAATGGCAATATGACAAAAGTAAAGTATGTCATGATGATGATGAACGGAACTGTGGAAAGTTGCATGGCAATATATCTCGGAATGGCTATGGAAATGCCATAATAGGTAGGTATGGTGGCTGTTTTGAGGAAGATATAGGGAGGTTTATGTGTGATAGAGCGTATCGTATCACGGGGTTTGGATGCACCGTGAAGTTTGCACCAACTCTCAAGGTGAGAAAGGGCAATGCACGGTATCGAAGAGGCTAGCAAAGGCGGAAAGGTAAAAGTGCATATAATCCATGGACTCAACATTAGTCAAAAGAACTCATATACTTATTGCAAAATTTTAGAAGTCATCAAAAATCAAGAACTACGCGCATGCTCCTAGGGGGATAGATTGGTAGGAAAAGACCATCGCTCGTCCCCGACCGCCACTCATAAGGATGCACAAGCCGGTACACTTCATGTTTCAAATTTGTTACACAACTTTAACCATACGTGCATGCTATGGGACTTGCTAACTTCAACACAAGCATTCTTTAAATTCATAATCACCCAACTAGCATGACTTTAATATCACTACCTCCATATCTCAAAACAATTATCAAGTATCAAATTGATCATAGCATCCAATTCACTTCCTATGATAGTGTTTGTTATACCCAACTTGGATGCCTACCATTCTAGGACCAATTTTATGACCATAGCAAATTCCATGCTGTTCTAAAAGACTCTCAAAATAATATAAGTGAAGCATGAGAGACTAGCAATTTCTTCAAAATTAAGACACCATCGTGCTCTAAAAGATATGTGAAGCACTAGAGCAAAAACTATCAAGCTCAAAAGATATAAGTGAAGCACATAGAGTATTCTAGCAAATTCTAATCAAATAGGCTTCTCCCAAAAGGTGTGTACAGCAAGGATGATTGTGTTAAACTAAAAAGCAAAGACTAATATAATACACGACGCTCCAAGCAAAACACTTATCATGTGGTGAATAAAAATATAGCTCCAAGTAAAGTTACCAATGAACGAAGAAGAAAGAGGGGATGCCTTCCCGGGGCAGCCCCAAGCTTAGGTTTTGGCTAGTATTGAATGTATTAGGGTGCCTTGGGCATCCCCAAGCTTAGGCTCTTGCCACCCTTTATTCCATAGTCCATAAAATCTTTACCCAAAACTTGAAAACTTCACAACACAAAACTCAACAAGAAATCTTATAAGCTCCGTTAGTGAAAGAAAACAAAACCACCACATAAGGTAATGCAATGAACTCATTCTTTATTTAACTTGGTGTTAAACCTACTGTATTCCAACTTATCTATGGATTATAAACTATTTTTATTGGCCATAGATTCATCAAAATAAGCAAACAACACACGAAAAATAGAATCTGTCAAAAACAGAGCGATGCAGCAGTAATCAGAACTAACGCAAACTTCTGGAACTCAAAAAATTCAGCCAAAATAGGACGACCTAGGATTTTTTTATTGATCATCAGAAATTGGAATCACTATTTTATCACGTTTTGGTGATTTTTAACAATTATTTTCGTGAGCCGAAAGTTTCTGGAAATTACAGCAAGATCAAATAACTATCGTCCATGAAGATCCTATAGGTTCTACTTGGCACAAACACTAATTAAAACATAAAACCACATCTAAACAAAAGGTAGATGGATTATTTATTTAATGACAGCAAGGAAAATTATTGGGTTGTCTCCCAACAAGCGCTTTTGTTTAAAGCCTTTTAGCTAGGCATTGATAATTTTAATGATGCTCACATGAAAGACAAGAATTGAAGCGCAAAAAGAGCATCATGAAACACGTGACAAACACATCTAAGTCTAACATACTTCCTATGCATAGGCATATTATAAGCAAACAAATTTGCAAGGCAAACAAAAACTAGCATATGCAAGGAATAAGAAAGAGACGATAGCAATCTCAACATGACGAGAGGTAATTTAATAAGATAAAAATTTCTACGACCATATTTTCCTCTCTCATAATAATTACATGTAGGATCATAGGAAAATTCAACAAAATAGCTATCACAAAACATATTCTCAACATGATCCACATGCATGCAAAGTTGACACTCTTCCAAGATAGTGGGATTAACATTAACCAAAGTCATGACCTTTCCGAACCCACTTTTATCAAAAATATCATAAGATTGAACATACTCCAAATATGTGGGATCTAAAGTTGATACTCTTCCAAACCCACTTTCAATATTATTGCAAACACTATTATCAATCTCATATTCATCATGGGGCTTAAATAAATTTTCAAGGTTATAAGAAGAATCACCCCAATCATGATCATTGAAACAAGTAGTAGACATAGCAAAACTAGCATCCCCAAGCTTAGGGTTTTGTATATTATTAGCACAATTGACATCAAGAGAATTTATAGGAAAATCATTGCAATCATGCTTGTTATTAAAGGAGTTATCGTGAATCTCTTCATAAATTTCTTCATCATAATTTCCAGATTCACAAATTTCAAGCAAAATTTCATAAAGATAATCTAGAGCACAAAACTCACTAGCAATTGATTCAACATAATTGGATCTCTTAAAGAGATTAGCAAGCGGATGAGGATCCATAGATCTTAGGTTCTCTGTTTAGCAATAAATAAGCATCTATTCCAACCAAACGAGCAAACAAAAGGGCAAGCGAAAGAAAGGAGGAGATTGGGAAAGAGAGGGCGAATAAAACGGCAGGGGTGAAGTGGGGGAGAGGAAAACGAGAGGCAAATGGCAAATAATGTAAATGCGAGGGAGATGGGTTTGTGATGGTTACTTGGTATGTCTTGACTTGAGCGAAGAACTCCCCGGTAACGGCTCCAGAAATCCTTCTTGCGACGTCTTGAGCTTGCGTTGGTTTTCCTTGAAGAGGAGAGGGTGATGCAGCAAGTGTAGCGTAAGTATTTCCCTCAGTTTTTGAGAACCAAGGTATCAATCCAGTAGGAGGCTTCTCAAAAGTCCCACGCACCTACACAAACAAACTAAGAACTCGCGATAGTGAGATCTAATAAAGATAGTATGATAAGATAAATATATTTTGGTATTTTATAATATAGATGCAAAAAGTAAAGATGCAAATAAAAGTAGATTGGGAGCAAATATGATAAGAGATAGACACGGGGCCATAGGTTTCACTAGTGGCTTCTTCAAGATAGCATAAGTATTACGGTGGGTGAACAAATTATGTCGAGCAATTGATAGAAAAGCGCATAGTTATGAGATTATCTAGGCATGATCATGTATATAGGCATCACGTCCATAACAAGTAGACCGACTCCTGCCTGCATCTACTACTATTACTCCACACATTGACAACTATCCAACATGCATCTAGAGTATTAAGTTCATAAGAACAGAGTAACGCATTAAGCAAGATGACATGATGTAGAGGGATAAACTCATGCAATATGATATAAACCCCATCTTGTTATCCTCGATGGCAACAATACAATACGTGCCTTGCAACCCTTTTTGTCACTGGGTAAGGACACCGCAAGATTCAACACAAAGCTAAGCACTTCTCCCATGGCAAGAAATACCAATCTAGTAGGCCAAACTAAACTGATAATTCGAAGAGACTTGCAAAGATAACTTAATCATAAATAAAAGAATTCAGAGAAGATTCAAATATTATTCATAGATAAACTTGATCATAAACCCACAATTCATCGGATCTCGACAAACACACCACAAAAAGAGTTTACATCGAATAGATCTCCACAAGAGAGGGGAGAACATTGTATTGAGATCCAAAAGAGAGAAGAAGCCATCTAGATAATAACTATGGACCCGTGAGGTCTGTGGTAAACTACTCACAACTCATCGAAGGGCAAGGATGTTGATGTAGAGGCCCTCCGTGGTTGATTCCCCTCCGTGAGTGCCGCAAGGGCTCCAAGATGAGATCTCGGGGATCTGAGAAGGTTCTGGCGATGGAAATTGTGTTTCGTGGTGCCCCTGGATGTTTTCGGGGTACGTAGGTATATATAGGAGGAAGAAGTATGTCGGTTGCCGCCCGAGGGGCCCACGAGACAGGGGGGCGCGCCCTATAGGGGGGGGTGCCCTCCTATCTCGTGGAGGCCTCGGCTGCTTCTTGACTTGCACTCCAAGTCCTCTGGATCACGTTTGTTCCAAAAATCACGCTCCCGAAGGTTTCATTCCGTTTGGACTCCGTTTGATATTCCTTTTCTTCGAAATACTGAAATAGGCAAAAAAAACAGCAATATGGGCTGGGCCTCCGGTTAGTAGGTTAGTCCCAAAAATGATATAAATGTGTAAAATAAAGCCCATAAACATCCAAAAGGGGTAATATAATAGCATTGAAATTATCAAAAATTATAGATACGTTGGAGACGTATCAGGGAGCAATTTACGCTGCGGGTAACTTTTGGCTGGGCGCATGAGGCTGTATTCCTTGGCTGCCAGGACATCAGTCCATCTATCGTTTAGCAGATCTTGGTCAGCTTGAAGCTACTGCTGCTTCTTTTTCAGGCTCCTTGCAGTGGCTATTAGCCGGCGCTTAAAGTGCTCCTGCTCGAGGGGTTCCTCAGGCACGATGAATTCTTCGTCACCGAGGCTCACCTCCTCCTCGGAGAGCGGATGATAACTACCGTCCTCCGAGTCTTCATTTACGGCTTGTTCATTGATAAACCACAAGTATAGGGGATCGCAACAGCTTTCGAGGGTAGAGTATTCAACCCAAATTTGTTGATTCGACACAAGGGGAGCCAAAGAATATTCTCAAGTATTAGCAGCTGAGTTGTCAATTCAACCACACCTGGAAACTTAGTATCTGCAGCAAAGTGATTAGTAGCAAAATAATATGATAGTGGTGGTAACGGTAACAAAAGTAAAGACAGCAAAAGTAATGTTTTTGGTATTTTGTAGTGATTGTAACAGTAGCAACGGAAAAGTAAATAAGCGAGAACCAATATACGGAAAGCTCGTAAGCACCGGATCAGTGATGGATAATTATGCCGGATGCGGTTCGTTATGTAACAGTCATAACATAGGGTGACACAGAACTAGCTCCAATTCATCAATGTAATGTAGGCATGTATTCCGAATATAGTCATACGTGCTTATGGAAAAGAACTTGCATGACATCTTTTGTCCTACCCTCCCGTGGCAGCAGGGTCCTATTGGAAACTAAGGGATATTAAGGCCTCCTTTTAATAGAGAACCGGAACAAAGTATTAGCACATAGTGAATTCATGAACTCCTCAAACTATGGTCATCACCGAGAAGTATCCCGATTATTGTCACTTCGGGGTTGTCGGATCATAACACATAATAGGTGACTATAGACTTGCAAGATAGGATCAAGAACACACATATATTCATGAAAACATAATAGGTTCAGATCTGAATTCATGGCACTCGGGCCCTAGTGACAAGCATTAAGCATAGCAAAGTCATAGCAACATCAATCTCTGAACATAGTGGATACTAGGGATCAAACCCTAACAAAGCTAACTCGATTACATGATAAATCTCATCCAACCCATCACCGTCCAGCAAGCCTACGATGGAATTACTCACGCACGGCGGTGAGCATCATGAAATTGGTGATGGAGGATGGTTGATGATAAAAACGGCGACGAATCCCCCTCTCCGGAGCCCCGAACGGACTCCAGATCAGCCCTCCCGAGAGAGATTAGGGCTTGGCGGCGGCTCTGTATCGTAAAACGCGATGGTTTCTTCTCTCTGATTT